>OY039082.1:19550242-20920902 GCA_955850985.1 Elophila nymphaeata | reverse complement strand
CTATGGTCTTTTAGGTATATCTTGACTTGAACTTTATGTAGAAGTGTAGAGTATACGAAGATGGCACCCAAAGTTTACCTACTTTAGATTGCAAAATTTATACTTTTGTTTAAAGTAATTTCAGAGTTTAGTAGCGCCCTTTGTATTTCTTTGTATGACTACGGCTTACTTAAGAAAATTTCTTCTCTTTTCAACATTTTCGCCCATAGATTTATTATTACTTCCTACATCTATGTTTTCGCCCAAGTCAAGTGAACCCTAGTATAACTAGAAATGTTTTAAATTCGCGAGAAAACTGATACAAATATAAAATGTTTAATTAGGTAACAATGATAATTAGATAAACAAGTAGGTAAGTACCTACTTACCATAATGAATGACCTCTTTACGCGCATGTGCGTTATGAAAGACTTATGCGTTTCTAGAATGTTTTCATCAAAACCTTAACTTACTTGGACGTTAACCATACCATAAGTGCCTCCGTCTATGATCTAAGTTCTAACTAAACCCTAGACTTGCCTCTATCTAGTACCGCAAAATGAACATTACTTTTTTGGCATAGAGTACATTTTAAATTAAATCGATTTGACGGTTTACTGCTCCGATTGGCTGTACCTACATTATTATTTTTTTTCACTTCTAAAATGTACGCTATGCCATAGAAGCTTAGTTCTATGCTTCTTCAACATAGTCCATATCGATTATTATTATTATTATTATTATATTATTATTTATTTACATTTATAAGCAGACATTTTCTGATAATAATCAATGCTTTTAAAAAAATCGCATCAATTTACAAAGTAGACTTATATCTTTTTACGATATATATACACCTACTGTGCAAAAATATCTACAATAAGTGAATCAAGAGTCCTCATGGAGCTCATAATACATGAGCCTTTTAGCCAACAACTTACTCGTGCAAGTTTTTGGCTAATAGTCAGATACACGGTGTTTTATTGTATTTTGTTACTCCTAAGTGTAAAAAGAATATATTTTATGATCATAAAATAAAAATTACGAGCAACAGTACCCGTAGTGTAAGTTTTTTAGTGTAAAAAACGCAACTACTTTAGTTGCGTTAAGAGCTCAATTTGTATAGGAAACGTGAACAGCGCCCCTAGCGGAGAGAAGTGCAAATCATGTTTCCCATACAAATTGAGCTCGTAACGCAACTACAGTCGGTGCGTTTTGTATACTAAAAAACTTACACTACGGGTACAGGCTAATATCGTATCAACGAGTGCCGCTGCGTCATGCGACACCCGATTAAGTTTCTATAAACTCAGAGCTTAGTAATAATCCACCGAATTACTCGCCGATGAAGGGTTTGGTGAAAATTCAGTTAATAAGACTCGGCCGGGTCTAAAATATCCAGAGGTATAAAGGAAGTCTTGTAATCGTCTAAAAATTCGACCTCGAGATTTTGAGGGATTTACACGTTTTGGACTTCCCTGAGTCTTAACGCAACTACACTTACGAGCAATGAAGTCGACTCACCGGTACGCTTTGGTTCAGAGTGGTTTGTTTACTGAAGGATTGTTATTTTTTGGGTTTGGTACCAACTTAGTTTGGTACCAACTTAGTTTGGTACCAACTTAGTTTGGTACCCCTGTGGGCGACAGGCTGGCAACCTGTCATTATTAGGAGCATAGTACATTATATCTCAATGATTAGGAGCTACTGCATGGCTAATGTGTTTGTAACATGTTACCTAAAACTCCGCTCAACCCCTAGTAGGATTACAAGAGTGATCGTCTGTATGTAGGTATCTACAATTCTTCGGTGATAGACAATTCGGTGGACCATTAATAGCTTAGCTGCTATAACAAAACAAGTACAGTACAGACCTTTATTTATATAAATTATTTGATTAGATGATATGGTTTATTGTGATATGGTATATGTTAAAGGTAGGTACTCTATTGTGCGATAACGCATTAGATATAGGTATGTTCGAGTACATTTACCTACTTATTAAAATTACTGACGTTACAAAAGTTAATTGACATTAATCGATTTGAAATTCACTAAATACAGGTTGTTTTATATATAACATAGAATCTTTGCAAATATCCATAATATTTGGTTGTGTGTTAAACTTACTTAATTGTAAAACAAAAATATTCTAGCTACATACATACCTACTATAATAAGAGTAAAAATAGTGTATTTAGTAATTGTAAAATAACAGACATCTATTTATCAGTATGTAGGTGTAGGTAGGTACCTATATATTTTAATATGTAGATTAGACATTTTAATATTACGACGTCCTATAATAAGTAGACTTATTATAAAGTTACAGTATACACTATGCATATTGTCATAACAAGGATTTAAGCTATGAAATAATATTTTTACAGCTCCAATAGATTAGGTATATTAAGCGAAATATCTATACTATAATATTATTCAAAAAGATAACAATGATTCAACATTATCACATCAATTTTTTAAACATTTCTAAATAAATAAAATTAGCTTTAATAACAGTCAGATGTAAAAAAGTTTGCGCGCCTTTTCCAGTTTTCCACGTTGCAGTCAAAACTCTAAACCGCTCAAAACCACTTTTAAATATTTATATACGTCACCGGAAGATAACAAGATCCGCAAGTTTATAAATTTCCTAGGAAATTTATAAAACTTTATAAACTTTATAAACTTTCGTAGGATTCTAAACGATAAATTGTATTATTTTACGCCCACATTTTCACAAATTTATAAATTTGCGACGTCTCGTGGTAAATTTATAAACTAACGGATATCCATTCGTAAGATTCTAAACGGTTCGACCAATCACAGTCGAGCTTTTAATTTAACGCTTTTTTAAAATACGGCAAATAACACACTGCTCTCTGATTGGTCGATGTTGACAGTCGCAACGCTTGTGTCCAGAACTTAGGTACAATTAGATTTGCAAAAAAAACTATTTTCACAGTTTGTTGTAACTGTGTTAAAACTGTTAACACAGTTACAACGGTTAAAAACTTTATAAAAACACACGAGCAACCAGTTTGTTGATGTTCCGTGGTGAACAATGGCGGTGGAGAGGAAGGAGAAGGAACAAGTGACTTATTCAACCAATCAGAGCGCACATGACGTTTGGTTATTGCTAACTTATTATTTTACGCGTGGGTTCGGTAAATTAATCAATTTGCGAAAATGTAGGCGTAAAATAATACAATTTATCTCTCGTTTAGAATCGAAGTTTATAAATTTTCTAGGAAATTTATAAACTTGCGGTTCTTGTTATTTTCCGGTGACATATATACTATATATATCCAGTAGTAATATATTTATGATCAAGCAGAGCACATTTTCCAGTAAAGCGAGTTTTGGCTGTAAGGTATGACTATCAACATTGAGTTATATTATGCTATGCTCTTTTATTAGTCGAATCGATTCTCGTAATGAAGAAACAAACAATCCTTCTTGCGCTGCGCTTTTAAAAAAGGAATCTCACGATCAATCCATTCCCATCATCACGCGGCGCGATTTCACACGTGGATATCAGCCAAAAATTGAGCAAACACACGATCGCTCCATCCACGTGACTCCAATTTACTTTTATTCTACGCAGCGACTTCTGACACGTCCACGTGTACAATATGGATTCAGAAGATAAATAAGGTCTTTTGTAGTTTTTTATATTATTTACATTATTTCCCTCTGATGAAATGCATGCAACAATCTGATACGTACTATGTATATATCCACGTATGACAAAAGCATACATGATTATGATTAAAAGCTTGATAATTTCTTGCATGCCAAAACTGTTTTATCTAGTCGTTAAAATTCTAATAAAATATTTTTTTTGTTATCGTGGTAGGTACTCATGGGGCCACAACCGTGGTAATGCTCTGTATTTTTCTATAACTGCCAACACCAACTCTGGTTGAAGATTTGCAGACGCCATTATTTACGCGAAACACGCATGCGACCATCATCGAAGGCTACCCACAGCAACTTGAGCGCGAAATGGATGTGGCCCGCATCCCACATCATGTGGGATCGGCAATGACTTTGGATGAAGTGGAGTGATAGCACTCCACGTGCAGATTCGCCACCCACGATCGCGTTAGGAGCTGTTATATATATTTAATGTATATAAAATAGCTAGACAAACACCCCATCAGCAATTATGGCCTATGCCCTCATGTGCATCGAAAGTCACGGCAGTTCGACTCCATCCGCGCTCGGCGACACTTGCCCTTAACTAATTAATTAAATAAATATTGTAATTTCTAGTAATTAAAGTGATCTTTTTTTAAAAAGTGACTTTCAACAAATCCCATAACAGAGCGATGGAGTGATGGATTTCAGTTTGTTTGGATTTTCAAAAATTCCGTCACTCCATTCAATCCACGTGAGATTCCGCACACACGGAACGATTTCGGCTTATTTTGGAGTGATGGCATGGAGTGATGTAGCTTGGAGCGATCGTGAGTTTCCCACTTAAAACATAAAACGTAGCTGAGCACAGCGCAGCTTAACTCAATTTTGACTGTTCACCCTAAGGTATACGCAAACCGTGTATCTTAAAATTGCTTTAATCTAAGACTTGTATTTACAAAAAATTTTCATAAAACAACATGGATGATAAAGTGGACATATTTATTATCCAATTTTATTGTCATAATTTTCTATTTAGGATATCTTTATTGTCTTTTAAATATCTAACTCCGGAAGTTAATGTCAAGTTTTATACATTATCATAAAGATTCAAAATTCGTTTGTAAATAATATACTTAACAAGAAATGTACGTAGAGTATTTAGTATAAAAATCAACAAGTAAGGTTTGGTGTCACCTAAATATTTATTGTCTGTCTTAACTGTAACTTTTATTCTCAATAATTTCTAAACTATATACCTACTACAATAATATAACAATATTATTTGTTGTTTAAAATGGAGATCTTGTCAAAAATGTGCAATATTTTGCCCTAATGATAATTATTTTACAGTTTTGTCACGTAGATATTATTGTCATCATTTTGAGGAAGATTAACCCTTTCAATAATTATTTCTCTCGTTGTCATAAAAATATTGATTGTAACATCTAAAAATAAATAGTACCTATATATTTATTGTTTGTCATAGAGCGACTAATATAAATTGGTTTTGTTAAGGAATAAATACTTTTGGCTATTGTGAGCACTTTTATTACAAATAAAAATTCCTTTATGGAACTATACCTTCGCGTTGCATTTTAATAATTAATATTAAATTGCATTTTTTTTTTATTTGTTTCAGGACTTTTATCTAAAATAGATATGTCAGCCCTATCGGACCTTACATTACATTCACACAACTTAAACATTTACGTAACAAATTTAAATCGCAGGAGGCGGCCGCAATCTGCGCAGAAGGTCATAAAGGCCAGTTGCTCCTTCTGAGACTGGTTCGGCCAATAAACTTTGGATCACCCCTATGTGTTGCCTGTTTATGTTCAGTCTGTCAAACAGCGCCCGCCTGTCTGCGCGGCACCGGACACACTCCATCAACAAGTGTTGGACATCTTAAATTGCATAATAAACCCTTATTGCTGAGGCAGGGACCGTTTGGCTTCTCACAGGGCATTTCTTGTAGTTTAATTGTTATTAGTTAGTATAAAGTGTATATTTGTTATTTTTTTTATATATATAGTATTGTCTGTTAACGTTTTTCTTCTGTTGTGTTGCTTATTATCGTTTTTATTAAGTATTCAATAGCTCTGTGAAAGCTAATAAATGTTTTTTCTTTCTTTCTTTCTTTCTTTATTATGCAATTTAAGGTAGGGCTATTTTTTGTCTGCCTGACTGTACTTTTCATTACTGTTGATGATGATTAAAATATTTGAGGGTAGATGAAGAAATCTTAACAAGATCTCGGCATGCCGGACACAGCGTATTCAGTCTGCTCGTTACACAGCTGAAGCGACAAGTAAAAAACGTGTCACATTATTATTCATTAAACTTTCCATTTTATATAGAATATTTCGATATGTAGGTACCGTTATGCCCTAATTCGAATATACAATCGAAAATATGTTAGTGATATAAAACAACACCTACTCTTTAAACAATTCTGCCTCTACCTAATATAATTTTATAACATTATATCTACTGAAAAGTCTCTTTGTAAGATGATTTATTGTATCTTTTTTTTATCCAATTTAAAATGAGGATATGATGTTTGGATACGTATTATTTTAAGTTGTATTCCCGATATGTTTTATCAAAATCGTGTGTTTAAGGAATAGGTGATAAATATTACAGTGTTTGGATAACCTAATAGATACGATTGATATAATGATTATGACGTAAGGGCTCATAATCATAAAATAACAAATATAAAATACCTACGCATAATAAAAAAGGACTACATCATCAACTGAAATGGAAACACCGAACACATTGCAGCTGATTTTATATCCGTCACTATTGTGTCGTGTCGTGATGCGTCAGAAGCGTAGATATTGGTTTCATACATTTAATATGGCTAGAAACACATTATTACAGTATGTTGTGTTGTGGAGGCATCTGTCTGTCGTGGCGTGGACCGCTCGACTACGATCACGCTGGTGGTGGGGCCAGAACCCCCACCACCAGAACGGTGGTGAGGGTTCTGGCGCGTCACAACACAACACAGTAGTGTGTTTGTAGTATTAGCCTCATTTTGTGACAGCTCGGATACTTCCTCAGATCAGTTGGGTTAGTTTGCAAATCCAGTCAGAACAGGATAATAGAAGTTAATAGAATAATTGAATTGCAACATATCTCTACCGGCACACACCTATGAAGAAATTCTTAGGTAGTGTGTGAAATCGACCAACCCGCACTTGGCCAGCGTGGTTGACTAATCGCCCCAATGTGGGGTAGGCTCGAGCCCGAGGTGGAGACATTAACTGAGCTGTTGATGATGATATCTCTACCAGTCTGTCTTTCATTTATTTAGTCTTGTGGCTGGATCTTTACATTTTACAATATTGATCTTTCTTGTTTTATTGTCATTGTCATACAAAATCAACCATCACCTTTACTACTTAGCTGCACTGCAGGCCAGACAGAAAAAAAAGGTAATTCGGGGACGGGGCGCAGACGGGGCACGGACGCGCGTTTTGTATGAAAGTACATTATAGGGGCGCCCAGTCTGCGCCCCTCGTCTTAAGTCGCTTCTGTCAGTTTTTCTTTTTGCTGCGCCTTACAAAGCGCTCTCGGACTGAACTGCGACAAACACTACTGGGACAGACGAGACTGTGACACAACTTAACCTCGACCAGACGGAATATGTTATGGTCACATAGCTGATTTTTTATGGCCATGCGGCGAATCTTATCGCAGTTTCGTCTATCGCAGCTTAGTCCGAGACTCCTTACAAAGTTACATTGGTAATAAGGAATTTATTCTTTGCAGCCATTACAAATTGCTTTTGTATAGGCTTTTAATACTTCATCGTATCTAGAACTAAGGATTATTGCCTTCCTGCTTAGCAATCTCTTTCCTCGCTACAAAACAAAGGGGTATTTTTCTTTATACGATCGTGTGTGACATGATGCATTAATTTGTATTTCCCATCATAGGCGTCGAAAGCAGTTCTGATTATCTTGTGACAGATACATCACTACGATATACTATATCTGTCATAAGTTATCTGTATGTATATGTACTTTATGTTTTCTCTGTATATGGTTCTACACAAAATCTGCGCCAAGGCATCTTATTCTCGCGGCCTAAAACTGAGTAGTGACCATTTAGATTCATCATTATTAAAATGTCGATTTTTATGTGTGAGTTTTTTATTGTTGTTTTATGACTAATGTTTCTAATTTTTTGCAATTTTGCGAATACGTGATGCTCTCATAAGTGCATTCATTGGAAATTGTGTCGAACTACCGCCATAAGTTGATCCTTCGGTAAAAGATCTGCGACGAATATAATACGCAATCGTGTCTACTCATCGTCATCGGTATCGCAGCAGCCTGGCCAACAGCATCTCTCGGAGCCGTCGGGCCTCGTGCAGAATAGCAGTGTCTCCGTGGCGCTTACTGGTCTCGGTTCTATGCCGTGGAAATCCCGGAGCTCCTCGGCAGGGAACCACGCACGCTCTTCGTCGTCGATTATTGGAATGCCAAAGTATCTAGAAATAAAAAGATTACAATAAAGATAAAATAGGAAGTCCAAAAAATTACAAAGTCCTAATTCGCGTCAACGCAACTCGATTAGGTCGCACACCACAATCAAGAAATACAGTTTTTGCCAGCAGACGTCTTCCGAACTTCTTATAAGTCTGATTTGTTCAAAATACGCGAAGGAGCAACTTGTAGGTCTAGAGCGGTGGCATACTAATATTTATTACATTATATATTTGCATTTCTTCAACTTTTTATACATATTAAAAAATATATAATGATACAGAACTCACTGTAAAATCAAGTTAAAGGAGTTCAATTAGGTAGATACTTTAAGAAGTGAAAGAAATATGTAAATGTCTATGCAATTGGGAAAGAGGAGATTTGTGAGGTGACTACTCCTATGGAAGGAAGTCGTTGTGACCCTGTTTAGGACCTGACCTTGTCGCAGTGGGTACAATATACTTAGGGCCTCAGATCATTTAAGTAAACTTAGGTCTTATTTCACGATGTCCAAGTAATTTCCTAATAACTAGTCATATTATAACACATAGCAGTAATTTTACTGCCAAGTGTATACTTATCAGAACTTTGAAAAATGCTGTTTATAGTACAATATATTTCCACGCTTACACCAATTATCTAGCCCAAAGTAAGTATCATTAAGAACTTGTGTTATGGATACTAGACAAAGTTTGAGTAAAAGAACTAAGTTTACCTGCATATAGCAAGCCCAGGTATCCACAGCACAGAGGATAGAACTAGTAAGAGCACCAAGAGAATAGCCCAGACAGGCCACGGTTTCTTCTCCGTGTCACCAGCAGAGCGGATCCAAGCCTCGTAACTAGAACCCTCCATCGCCAGCTCCGCAAACGACGAGATGAGGATCAGCAGCATAGCAAGCGGAGAGAGGTACTTCCAGCAAATTAACCAGTATATTCCTGGGCGTGTTCCCGTCATCAGCTCAATGTCGTCTGCGAACCTGAAAAGTAAGTAGAAAATCATTCAAAACTTGTTAAATATTTATTAAGCCGTTATCTTGTAAGGAAACGATCGCAAAATATTTTTTAATGGCTATTGTTGATGATCACGAAGGGCTTTTACAGCTCGATTAACTTTATAAAATACAATCTCTTTACTATCCGACGCCGTCACACGTCACGCTAACATTAGGCGTGAATAGGGTCTAACCAGGGATATGTGGGTGTGGGAGTCAATCCCTAACGGCTAGCATATCCACTAAAGACTATCGTAGTGTAAGTTATTTCGTATAAAAAACGTAACTAGGTATTATAGTTGCGTTATGAGCTCAATTTGTATAGGAAACGGGAATAGCGCCCCTAGCGGAAAGAAGCTAGGGGCGCTATTCCCTAAGCGCTAAGCCCACTCTCTCATAGTTATCAATACGTTTTCTTTAAAATCCTATAAAGAGATAGCTAAATATCATTAAGCCCAAATAAAATTGGGAGCAGAGCAAGCAAATTATCAGATATAGATAAATACCTAATCATTATTATTAAAAGTGCAAATGAGAGCTTTAATGTTGCGAGCAGATCAGATCCAATTGACTAAGTACCTAAAATATAAGCAAAACAGTCCGGATTTAATGTTCGTAGTACTCGTCGCAGTTGATCTAACCGCTTTGCAAGATTACAGCTGTCAACAAGACGGTAACGAAAATGTTGAATAAACCTGGGCACAGAAAATTTTCTTCAAAATCTTAAGGAGGGATTTGCTGGGAGACTTGTTAACATTTTTATTTAAATATTCTAAGGATCTTTATTTACCTATATGAAATTAAATGAATTTGTTTTATTTTAACAATAACAAAAACCGAATAAATGAAATGAAGACACATAGGTACCTACACAAAAAACTTACATAAAGGTAATTGGGTATTTATGACCCGGTACCTCGAAGATCGCGTCTATTGAAATGTGGTTTGTTTTGAAGGTTTAAGGTTATCATTTCACGGAATGTATTTATTTTAATCCAAATGTACCTATGGGGGGAAAAGCTATCTGATTCAACGATTTTTTTTCCTAATTCTTATTTTTCAATCAGTTTCAAGTAGTGTATACTAACTGTGATTATGCTCTGTGGCACTCGTAAGGCGCAATCCACATTGTACCTATTATAGAGCCTCTCTTTCACACCATATGCCCAAAATCAGTTTCAAAACTTAGACGATGTAATAATTGACATTGATGATGTTGAATAAAAATGTGAAAAAAAAGTGTTTTGCTACTCATTGACTTATTTATTCTCTAAAAATAATGAAGGTAGGTAATATTTTTCAGTTTTGTTCAGCCATGTTCAGGGATTACTCATAAACTAATATTTTTTTAAAATTTGGAATGAAGCTAGGGAAATTGCGGAGAACAAGATAAAAAAAAACTTTTAAAGATTCTTGTATCTTATTAGAAAGATTTTCGTTCATTTTTGTAAGCAATGTATACATTTAAGAGAAGATTTAGAAGGATATGGATCGTTACCAGAAAGAAGCAGAGCTAATTTGAATGAAGCTCAATAGTTTCATTCACACAGACCACATTTTGCAGTCAAGCGCAATCGTGTGGTCGATACCGACCAGCGACACCACGCACTAGTAGCTGTCTATCTCGCAAAATCAACGACAATTCAACCACATCGAAATTTTGTATTACATCACCAACATCATCAATATATCAGCCAAGAGACGTTCACTGTTGGAGGCCTCCCGGGGATCTCCAACCCGAACGGTTCAGTTTGTAGTTACCATAATGCAACTACTAAAAAGAGCCATGTGATGCCGGCAGAGTAGAATAGCATCACCATAAGCTCGATGGAACTAGGGTATCGAATTTTAGAAGTAGGTGAGTGGGGCGGCAATAATTTATTAGCCTACTGGTGGAAAAATTTATAAGCCTACTGGCAGAAAAAGTTATTAGCCTACTGGCGAAAAATTTCTAAATCCGCTACTGCGTCTAGAACTGTAGATACATGCACAATGTCAGTTGACGTGAGGATTGAGGGGCCAGCCGGCCTATTCGTTATCTTCTTTGTCAGATGAAAATGATGATCACCGAGTGAATTACATACCTATCCATTGCTGTTTTTACACGACAAGTGCCATAATAGCGTGTCGAGTAAAACAGCAATTGGTACGTAATTAGTACACCTAGTCACCACTGCTTTTTTTAATATTGATAGAGAATCTCTTATCCTTCATCTCAGTCTTGAACCGATGGCATCAAAATTGACTTTCATAAGTGTAGGTACAAATTGTACCTAAATGAATAAAGAAATTTTGACTTTGACTAGCTTTGACCTGATGGTAGAAGACGATAATCAACATCTTATCATGAATTGTCGGAAGACAATAAAGCTGTTATCATTATTACTTAGGCGGCAGATCTTGATCACCCTACTACAAAAAAAGTCCTACCACCAACCAATCTGCGATGTAGTGTGGTTGTGGTGCTTACATTTGAATTCTCCCGTAGACTATAGCACTTTATTCTTGTTTACGAGGCGGTGTCGTTAGATTTGCAAATGCCCTTTTCATGGATCGATAGCGAAAGTTTGCTGCTAAATATTTATTTGTTTGCTTACGTGGAGCTTCATCAAACAGTTTAATTTTCAACTTTAATATGCTTGCGACAAAGCTCATTTGGCACTGACAAGCTGAACTTTATGACGTCATTAGAGCTCAGGCATCGTTTGACTAAGAGCGTCTAAATTACAATTTTCGTAACAATTCTAATAGATAGAAGAAAGCTTATTCAGTTTGTGTCTTTATGGGATTTGTATAAGATATTTGTATTCCCTTTGTTTTAGGTGGATCTAAATATGGAATTCGTTAGTCTATTTTGTAATAACTCGAGTCAAAAGCGTGAGTAAGTCCTTTCATTTCTCATCTTTTGTACGTTTTATTATTAATACGTTCTGCATTTTTATACTTGTGTATTATATTATTTTTTATGAGGGCAGCGGTATCATGAACACTGAAAAAACGTAAGGGTTAAAAATAAAGAACACACTGAAGAAAATAACCCAGCATGTTTGTCAATATAGCACGTGCAAAGTTTGTAGCTAAAAATAAATAAGTCAAGTGTACTCCATGTTTACATCATCAACAGCCCATTAATGTCCCCACCGAGGGGCTCGAGCCTACCCCACATTAGGGGATTAGGCCTTAGGCAACCACGCTGGCCTAGTGTGGGTTGGTCGACTTCACACACAACCTAAGAATTTCTTCATAGGTGTGTGCAGGTTTCCTCACGATGTTTTCCTTCACCGTAAAAGCGTCGATTATACGTACATATGAATTCCAAATTTGAAAACACATTGGTACGTGGCGGGATTCGAACCAGTGCCTCCCGGACGGAAGACGACGCTCTTACGCACTACACCATCGACGCTATGTTTACATAGAGATTTATAATTAAGTCTTAGTAAAAAATTACCGATATGATTGTAACCGGACCACAAAAAGTCATTTTTAGTGCAATGTTTTTTCAGTGAAAGTTACAACATTGTTACAATAAAAATATGTAAAGCAATTTACCTCTTTACACCATAAACGTAGGAAATGCCAACACACTCGAAGAAGGCGATGATGAGCAAAGGAAAGTTCCCACTGTACATGTCGAACAGCAGGAAGATGTAGCTCCCAGCGCCGTGAGCGAAGCCCATAGACAGCAGGCAGCAGAGGAGACACAAGCCACCCGTTAGATACTCCTTCCTGAGATTCGGAAACAGCTTCATATCCACGATAGACGTCACAACCCCCTCAAGTGTTCCAAATTGGGAATCGATTCCCAGGGTGAAGAGCATTAGGAAGAAAAGAACGGACCAGAACTGGGCGCCGGGAAACTGGTTGATGGCTTCTGTGAATATTATGAAGGCGAGTCCAGTTCCTGATGCGGTCTGCAAAAAGATTAAAATGTATAAATATCTGTGTTAACTGTCAAGAGGTCGGATCGATCTTCCAAGGAGTACCTATTAAGTGGCCGGTTTCGTTGATGGTATTACAAAATCGGAAATGAAAATGAAAAAGCTCTTTCTTTAAATGGACTTTGCTAAGTACCATTTCGACGAAATAATTATTATTATGCTGAAATGGAGAAGAAATGGCGAAAGAAACTCCACAGCTTACAATTACATAATGAATACAAAACATCATTACAGTCAATAGATATATATGAATAAATTATAATTTTAAATGCGTAAATTTTGGGCACATTTTACTCCCACGCGTTTGGATCATTTAAATAATCATTTATCTTGTAATAAGCTTTTTTATATAATTTAGATTTTACATTTTTTTAAATTTGTTAACAAGCAAAGCTCTAATATTCTTCGGAAGCTTATTGTAAAAACGTATAAATAAAGTTTTACAATATGTGGACCCTATTGCAATTTAGAGTCTAACATTACTCCTAAAAAAGTTGTTGTTTCTACAGGTTTCAATTCAACTCCATTTATTTGTACATTAGTTTCTACACGTCACGGGCATACATTACCGCCACTTCGCCGTCCGCATCACTCGGACTTCCTATGAACTCAGCGATTTCACCGATCTCCTTTGCGGCTGTGCCTAACTTTCATTGCTTCGCAGTCCTTATGACGCGTGCAAAGAATAGTGTATATTACGCTATGATATTACGGCATGCTCAACTAGAACCATGTTATGCAGTACGGCCGGTGATCGCGACACTCGGTCTTCCTATGAACTCGGTGATTCGATTGATCTCCTTAGATTGATATATCTGTGGGTGATGCCAAAGCCACAAGCTTCCCCCGTTAAATACAAAAAGTTACTGGGAATTTTGCTGACATAAATGCAAAGAAATATCAATATATCCGCTTATAAAAATAAAAGTCTTCTATTCCTATCATTCGAAGGGCTATTTTTATATAAATATTCCGCGATTCTTTGAAAGGTACGGCAGTCCCGGTTGCTGTCAAAATCAGATAGCAATCGTATTTTGTTATCTGGACCATAAAATTATTGTTAATAATAAGAATAGAATTGTAAGGCAAAAATATTAGTGAAAATGCGATCAATCCTTTTTATATAAAGTCTGACAAACGTTCTACAAACTTTCTCTCATCAATTTTCCTGGTAGCTCTCATCTCACCGTCTCAGAGATATACGCAATAAACTTGTGTGAAAATTTGACGACTTTGACCTCGGATCATACAAGGCACAAGCGAGATCAATGGGGACTTTTGTCATATCATTTTTAATAACGTATTCAAGAACTACGAAAATCCAGCTTGTTGAGAATTAAATGCAAACTCAGCACTTTTCTTCGTCTGGACAAATTGGGCCATTGATTTATTACGTAAGACGATTTTTACCACAGAAATAATAATAAAGAGGATAGAAGTGCCTTAGTCGCGTGACCTTGGTGCCGCACTTGTGTCTCTATAGGACACAAGCGCGCGACTTGCAGCTTAGTGCTGCTCAAACCGTCGGTGTGATAAAAATGCCTTAGAATGGTGTTTAGAGGCATTGTTTATTGCGGAAACTCATCCAGAGTGTGTAATTACACTAATAAGGGATCACATTTCATTCGAATGCATTATTTTAATATAATAATGCTGTTTTTATCAACTCAATAATCAGTTATCGCTTAGTACATCCATATTTTTACGAATGTAATAATACGACGGAAAGCCATAAGTTAGGTATGTACTTCAATAGGTACTCCCTTCAAAACCAATGTTAACAAAACGATAACATACTTACATTGTCTAATTCCTTTTGCAAATCACACTCGGGCAAAGTCGGCATGATTAACTTTGATAAATTCCCATTAAAGTCCACGTTCACGATTTGACCAGCCTCAGGGAACACCATAGACTTGTACGACGGCCCAAATATTTCCAATAAAGTCTCATTTCTCACGTCTAAGCATTTCTCGTACACCATAGTTGCTTTGAAGCCAATAATCGAAAACACCACGATGCCAGCAAACATAGACGTTAGGCAATTTGTCATTGAGACCATTATTGCGTCTCTATAGCAGTTATTATCTACAGGGTTGTACGATGAAAAAGCAATTAAGCCGCCGAAAGCGAGGCCAAGGGAAAAGAATATCTGTGTTCCAGCTTCCAGCCACACCACAGGGTCTAAAATCGTGTGCCACTTCGGCGTGAACAAATGTATTAGGCCATCACTCATTCCTTTCAGGGTAATGCCCCTAAAAAAGAAAATTACGAGGACTATGTACGGGAAAGTGGCCGTTACGTAGACGACCTTCCCTGAGGATGCGATGCCCTTAATCATGCACATATACACGAGGATCCAGGCTATGACCAGCGCCAAGGCGATCTTGTAGTTGAAGCCCTCTGGGTGGTTGATGTCTTCGGATATCTGCAGAGTAGTTCTGTACCAGAAGTATTGTGTGGGACTGCTTATCTGAAACAAGGATAAATAATTCATTGATGATCGTTGTCATTTTAAAACTTGTATATTGTGAAAGATGTGGCTTAAGTGTATCTAAAAATATTATGTAAGTTCTCTGTTCAATGCCTTTTAGGACCATAGACATAATTTCATGATAATAATAATAATATTTCAACATATACACCAATTATCTAGCTCATATTATGTACCTATTTTACAAGAACTTGTGTAAGTTATTATCCCCCTTATTATACAGTATGGACTAAAGGTAGTCATGGTTCAAAACTGATGCTAACTCTGTCTTTCATTCAGCAAATAAAATGGCAGTATGGGTTTAAAATTAATGTGTTTTGTTTCACTTCTATTTCTGAAATGTCTTTGTAGGAGACCTGACTCGAGAAGGGACCACCACCGCCACAAGGGGCCCACGTGCTCACGCTACAGATTTTTATGGTATTTAAACCCAAAATCAACTGAATTGGGAAAATCTGAGGACGCGTTCAGGTTCGAAGAATAGGAGAAGATATAATTAAGGCAAAATCTCAGAACTTTATATGCCGTGGTGGTATCATACTAAAGAGCATCAAAGATAATGAAAACTCACCTGCAGGCAAGTTCATTGACCGTTCTATCTTGGATCGCTTACGCAAAAAAATACTGGCTAAAGATTGCCTTTTATTGAATGAAATATTGGTATATTAAGATCTGCAAATAATAGAGAGATTATTCAACGTCATTTTCGTCACCAAATATGCCTGAAAATATGGTTGCCATTACGTTAAACGAGTAGAGTTTACTTATGTCTGTATGAAATACTGTTAATGCTTGTCTCAATTTACCATGATACTTATGGGAATTTTATGAGAAAATCCATCGTTATGAAACCGAAAATTAAGCAGAAGTAGCGCCCAATTTTCATTTTATTGCTACTAAATCTAATTATTTTTAATAAATATTATCAAATATGTTATTGCTTATTTATGTTATAGTTATTATACAAGTTTATTTGTGTTACCTACTAGAAAAAATACACTGCAAAAAATCGACTTGCCTCAGGCGGGAATCAGGCAGGTCGATTTTTTTTCAGTGTATATTTTCTAGTAGGTATTAAAAATATTTAAGTACGCGTTTGTAAACGCAAAATTTATTCCATTTATTTGTTAAACAACAAAAAATCACCTGTGCAATACAAAAGTGTAAATACTACCTGCGAACCTACGAACCAAAATGTATGAAACAGCTTTAATTTTTTTGCGCGATTTCAGATTTGCTACCGTAGGAAACCTTCTTTGTTTGATGAGATCTTCAAAGGTTGTTGGTGTTTTAATAATAATCCTCTATAATTACGTGACCAGGCCCTTAGGAACCCATCTATAATACTTATTGAGCCACTGTAGATAATTTTCTGTAGTTTATTCACGAAAACCGCCCAAAAAAGTGGCTACTTTTAACGGTAGTCCAATTTGTGGGTAAACTGCAGAACATAAAGCAATGTCCTTTGACTCAGAAAATATAACAAGTGTTTTCCTAGAGGACAAGGTTGCCCAATTATCGACTTTAAGAAGGTTGTGCTTCCAGCGCTGACAATTTGTCTTACTAATTCAACAGACTGTAAGCTGTTTAATGAAGGCTACAGTGGCTTTGTCTTTAATACTTATAACGTTGAATCGGTGTTAAGGAATTGCCTTAATTGATTGATGCTTTAAAAGTGATTAGAACCTTGTTTTGGAAAGGAAAATACGCGATATATATGATGCTATCCCGCTCCCTCCGTAATACCAATGCAATGTACTTGCGATGTGAATACGATTCATAATCCGTATAGAAATTCACATTTCGCTCCCCCTGATGCTAGGAAATGGCGAAGGAGTCCACTACAGTACATCGTCTTGATAACACTTAATATTTGACGCTGATTGTACCTACTTCATCATCATCAACAGCTCATATAATGTCCCCACCGAGGGTCTCGAGCCCACATTAGGGGCGATTAGGCCTTAGTCAACCACGCTGGCCAAGTGCGGGTTGGTCGACTTCACACACAACCTAAGAATTTTATCATAAGTGTGTGCAGGTTTCCTCACGATGTTTTCCTTCACCGTAAAAGCGTCGATTAAACGTACATATGAATTCAAAATTTGAATATACATTGGTACGTGGCGGTGAACGAACCAGTGCCTCCCGGGTGGGAGACGACGCTCTTATGCACTACGCCACCGACGCTTATCGCCACCGACGCTTATATGATTGTACTTAATAACACTCAATAAAAGTACAAGATACACAACCGTTGTATAAAATTATTACTGTAATATTCCTTTCTCAATATCACCTTTTTTACTTACTAATCTTTCATTGCCTCCACCCGCCGCATTATTTGATTCCATTCAATAAATCAATGTAACGTTATTCCATTATTATAACAAACGAATTCGTTTTAGCTTCCCGGAATTCATTAGCGATAACGGTTATATTTCACAGATCATTTTCAATGTTATCACAATTTTGGACTTTGAACAGGCCGTTCCTTATATGTTGTACAATATTGAGGCCTGTTTTTCTTTGAATGTTCAATATGACATTTTTTATTGCTGTTATATCGTTTATAACACATTTGCTCGTAAAGGGTCTCTTATTTCACCATTTTCAATATCGTATTGTATCTCATTACGTACTTGTGCACAGATTAGAGTATACGTCTAAAGATACTCGTGCGTTATTGTAAAGTAAAAGGCACGGCGACGAAGATATATAAGCTCCTTGGGCACGGCTTATCAAGAAGCTCCGTCTAAAAACGAACGGTACTTTTTAAATCCTAGCAAAGAGTTTTTATGTCAGAAAAGTGGTCAACATTTTATAAATAAAATTAACTTTTGGAGATAAAATATAATAAATAAACATTTAATTCTTGAATTTAATTAATTTTGACAATAAATTACTGCCATTTATCTGTAACAAAAACACAAAAATATTAATTTACTTTATTAGTAATACTGGCTGTTTTTTGTACATTTGCCTAAAAAAGCGCAGATGCGCGCGCATCGCTAATTTGTGAACAAGTAAAAATTATTCCGCGCGCTTTTTCTTTTCGCTGTATTGTTTTTATTTGAAAATGTCGTCAAGTAGTGATGAATTTATTAAATATTTCCTCGCAAATATGTTATAAAACGTCGTATGACATACGTGCGCTTTGATAATTACAGCCTCTGCTTTCTTGCCACAACAGCAATATCGCCTCGGCTGTAATTTTCAACTAACTGCACTTAAATCATAATATACTATTACACGTGAACGCTTAGCAACGAGGTTATTATGGTGAAGTATATAGGATGCTTTTCGGCGCGATAACCGAAATTCACGCGAGCGGAAAAGTAGGGAAAATTAATATTGCGATTACGCATTTTCATAATTCTAAAAAAAGTGCTGAACCGATTAATATAATTAAATATATATATTTTTTTCATGGGAACAATAAGAAAATATACCCTTTCAAATAAATAAAGAATTTTCCAAATCGGCTAATGCATCTTCGAGTAATCTACGTAGAAGAAAATAGTTTTCAAGTTTATGCAGGTTCGATTACCAAGTGTGACAAGCAAAATTTAGAATATCTTTCAATGCATTTTTATTTCTTTTTGAAATAAGGAAATATTTCCTTTAAGTACAATAGTCTTATGGATTTAAAGTGGTTTTCTTTCATGGCCCATTGAAACTTCCACCCTGTATATTAGTAAACTATCTATTCATTAAGACTAATCCAATGCGCACAAACACGACACCACCAACAGCTCATATAATATCCACACCGAGGGGCTCGAGCCTACCCCACATTAGGGGCGATTAGGCCTTAGACAACCACGCTGGCCAAGTGCGGGTTGGTCGACTTCACATACCTACAATCTAAGAATTTCTTCATAGGTGTGTGCAGGTTTCCTCACGATGTTTTTCCTTGACCCTAAAAGCGTCGATTAAACGTACATATGAATTCAAAATTTGAAAATACATCGGTATGTACGTGGCGGGGTTCGAACCGGTGGTCCCGGGTGGGAGACAACGCCCTTACACACTAGATAGTGCTGCAGCATCAGTAATGTCATTACGTTTCCAGCATACAGTATTTTAAATCAACCAAACCTTGTGTATGTTCTTCAGATCCCTTTTTAACCCCCGACGCAAAAAGAGGTGTGTTATAAGTTTGACCTGTCTGTGTATCTGTGTGTCTGTCTGTAGCATCGTAGCTCATAAAAGAAATGACCAATTTTGATGAGTTTTTTTTTGTTTGAAATCTGACGTAATCGTGATGGTTCTTAGCTATAAATTTATGTCGGGGGTGACATAAAATTTTCAATTTTGTAGTTTTTAAACTATAAAAAAATGTCTTTAGACGAGAGATCCTTGGGGGAGGCCTATGTCCAACAGTGGGCGTCTCTCGGCTGAAATGATGATGAAACTATAAAAAGAGCCGATGATCTACAAACAAACAGCTGAACAGATATTAAACCATCGCTAAGATCAATCCTGATCAAAATACCATTCAAACAAAACAGACAAAATACACAAATACACACGTTAAACCTTTTTTACGGGGGCTAAACAAGAGAATACCATTATTTAGTTAAAACAGACTCTTAACACAAGGTCTGAAGGTGTACAGATGACAAAGTGAACACACCTGATGTTCATAGCAATAAATCAAAAGACTCGACATAAGCGCAAACGTTAACTCGAAAAAACCACACACACAAGGCATTCCCGACGCGCACATCGTCAACGTTCCCAGAACATTTTACAGAACGACTCCGATTTATTGTCGGTTTATTTACGAGTATGTAAGTCTCGCTGCAGACTTGACAGTCGGGAATTGCGACAATTTTTTTCTACACCACTTAACTCGATAGTCTGTTTATACCTGTTACAAAACCCAGTTAGTTATCTTATATACAGGTTGAATTTTTCAAGTGGGCCTTCAGGGCCAAATCCTAAACTATAAGGAATATCGAAAAATGCTTAAAGCCTCCAAACCCTTGGCCTCCATTTCAACTGATAGTAAGTGATAAGCCTAAAATTGGAAGCGAGCTTGACTCGGAACCTTCAACGACTAAGGAATGACTCTTCCTTCTTCGTCATCTTCGTACACTGGTCTCATTTGTTTGGCGTCGAAGCGTACAGGATTGCACGCGGGGAAAGCCTACACGCGCGATTGTTCTTTACCAGCACCGCGCCGCGTTCGGTGTGTGGTGCTTCATATACACGCATAAAAAATTAGTAAGGCTGTCGCCGCCGCTTGCTATGTGTGGAACTCCTAAGACCATGCGAAAAGACGCGTGTGAGTAGAATAGCATCACCCCATGTCCTCGAATAGGTGTCGCAGAAAGGCGACTAATGGATCAGCAAAGGGGTATTGCTCACCTTATACTCCGTCCACCAATCTGCCGGAAGCGAGCACCAAGCGTCGTGGACTACTGCCTAAACCTCCTTCGATGACAAGGAGAGACCGTATGTCCCAGCAGTGGTTCGAATTTAAAGACTGTTATGATGACTGTTTATCACATCCTTCCAGGAAGTTGAAGGTCAGGCTTCGCTTTGAAAAAATATTCAGCGGCATTTCGCGTAGCGTTTGCAGTGACACTAAATCTCTACGAAAAAGGTTACAAAAAGCCTTTTAGTCAGTTCGAAACACGATGGGTCCAACGTGTATTTTCGGAACTGCCATCAAGATAAGACTCAGTTGCCTACCCTCTTAGAAACTTTGAAGGCACCTACACATTTCCTTCGTCTGAAATACAAAGGAAAAGCTTTGTTTCTCATTCTTAAATCGCATGACGGACCATTACAGACATCTGGAGACATGTTACACATTCGTAATTTGAATACTAAATACAACTCTTACTCTTAACAATAAATGAAAAAATTTAATATAAATTAAATACACCTTTAAATATAACGAAGCAGAAAATAGATAATAACCATTAAAATAATAACTTCGAATAAATTCAAGTCACTGGCTTTTTTTGTCCTAAAAAACTCGATAAAAACAAAAATCAGTAACTTGTTTTTTTATTACAGTTTTTTACAAATAGTGCGTGTATGCATGTATGAGTAATGTAGTCCCATGAGGGGTTGAGCAGAGCCCTAGATAACATTTGTTACACACAAAGCCCCATCTGGCAGTATGGATCATGCAGCTGCCTCCAAATAATGTCAGGTTATCATGCCGACTTATGTAGGCGGATAAAGAAGACCAAACTCAAAAAGGTAACAATCCAAAGGTAAGCAACAAACATAGCCAGCAACCTGGACAAATGTTACACTCAAAATCATCTTAGCAGTCTGGGTAATTTATATTTATTGTCTACTTATTAATCATTGTAACAAACTAATAATCTAATTAACGAACTAAACCTTCAGTGGACCAACAAAAAAAATGTTAAAAATCTCGTAAATTCGTTGTTTAATTTATTTATTTATTTAAGAACTTTATTGCACAAAGACAGTACAAAAGGGTGGACTTAATGCCATACAGCATACTCTACCAGTCAACCAGAAAGGTGCGTGAGATACAGTGTAGAAGGCAGGATCTACAAGACTGAAAATATTTAGAATAAATATATGGGTACAAAGAATTACATACAATTAATATACCTATAATTATACTTATATAACAATATATATACATACATAATATAATATTTTACAAGTTATACTAAATGTTATACTTAAGATTCATTCATTTAAAAATTATTTTTAATTTATTTATAAAACTACAATAAAGCAATTACGTTGTAGTCCGAAATCTAATTCAGAGTTGCAAGTTGTGGTCAAAATAAGTCACTCTGTTACACTTTAACAATAAAATATTCTGTTGCAACAATGTCTTAGCCACTGGAAATAAATTCTCGCCCATAATAACATCTATTAATCTTGAGCGGTTTTCATTAAGGGTTCAGATAAAATCCTGAGGTGATAATAACATTATTATGTCGTTGTTAACGTAACTGTTACTCCGATTACCTCGGATTACCTTAAAATATAAGCCCGCGCCGCCGTTTGCTCAACGCGGATTGGTTGACGTAAAATTGTAATATTACTGATTTGTTTTCTTAATTCACTGGGGCCTTATTGCGCTATTTATTAAAAACGATACTAAAATGAAATGAGTAATAATAAATTATACTTACAGTAAACTGAGTGAAAATGGAGTCTGACAACAAGTGTTATTACAGGGTCTCTCCCGAGTTCTTATTGTAATAACACATGTTGAGAGAGTCCATTTTAAACTCAACCTACAGTACAATTTATTGTTACTAGATACATTTTCTACTTGACATTTGCTAAATGCGTAATCTCGAGTAAGCCATTAATTAAGAAGAAGAATCAGAAGTGTTATTACGACAAGAAGTCGGAGAAACTATAGACTATAAACTGTAGATCAGCAATGTGAAAGAGAAAGAGCATACTAACGCGTATATTAGAGCGAGATAAATAGACGAGACCATTTCACGTACACGCAGCGGCCTAGGTCGGCCTGTCAGTCACGTAGCAAAGACAGCATTGGTCAGACTGCAGTCCAATTTTGACGCACACTAATGTATTTTTTTGGTCTCGCCCAAGCTAACTGGAACGCTGACGGCAACCTCAAAATCGTTCCTAAGATTTAGCTACTTAAATGGAGTGTGTCTCGTTCTACTAATGTGTAAATACTGTTGTAAGACAGAGACACACTCCATTCTTGTCGCTGTCTGACGGAACGTTTTCCTCTTTCAATATGTTAAAATCAAATCTAGATCTTAAACGTATATGCATAAAGTACAATATTCATTACATGATATTGTTTCGTGAGCATTCCAGTTAGATATGCAAGTTCCTTGGTCTCGCCCTAGTCGATTCATTGCCAATCAATAAACATCAGTAATTATAAATCTATGGGAGAAACTCGCTCTTCTTCTTTTAAATTAATGGCGATCGCGTCACATAAAGATTACGCATTTACGAAAATTTACTTAAAGTAACCGACAATTGTACATTAGATTGTGAGTTTTAAAATGGAGTCTCTCAACACGTGTTTTTGCGACAAGAAGGAACCCACGCTGCGTTGGCTCAATGTACGACGGCCTTTCGCTAAAACTTTAGTTCCCATTCTACGAAAGAATTTCCATTTAGCTGATGTGACCACTATTAAATAACGATTCGACAAATGAACATCGTCCGACCTTCCTTTTTTACCTGACGTCAAATATAACCCTTTTAGGAATAATCGCAGAATTCGAATTTCCAAACCCGCATCATGGACAATAATAGCGTAGCCTGAATTCAATGAACCGAAAATAAGCAAAGGATTGTGCGCTATATATTCATAGGATGAGAGCTTATGAATATATTTTCAATTAAATATATTAAAGTACGATTGATGGTGGACAAATACAACTAGGTAATATTTCGAGCAAAGTTCAATGCAATGAGACATTTCAAACTGCAATTCGACCGACGTGGTTCATAGTAGGAAACTAAAAACTCTCGTCATAAAACTTCGTAGTACAGTCAGCATTAAAAGTGGAGTTACTAGTACCTACTTTGTCAGATATCAATGCCAGCGCTTGTGCAGTAATAGTTGCCCAGTAAACGCATATAAAACATGGAAGCAGCCGTTTCATAATAGCTTCGATTAAAAATGGACGCCAAATGTCACACAAATACGAAATACACGCATAGCAGTTATATAACAATACACGATAAATTCTACACGGAAAAAACTACTTTAAACATGAAATTTTAGGTCTATAATAGACAGCGCTCGCTAGTTAGGCCATATGAGAAATAAGATCAATGTTCAATGACTATAGGTGTAATATAAGCTTCTTAATGACAGTAACGCGGAGTTACTGGAGGAGCGGTGGTCACGTGGCAACAACCAAACTAAACCGAGTTTTGGCGTACTTTTGAAGCCCCGCTCACTTCGGCGGACTTTTTCGTGGGACTATATAGCAAAGCGTCAGAAATACTTCCATGTTGTTTGCGTTTACTGTAGTTGCCACCATTCCGTATGAATGATTATTATTACGAGGTACTAAAGTGTTAATCTACTTGTGATGCTGGCCGTACACCCAGATTTTGTCTACCGCCTCTTGCCGACAGACACGATCTTAAATCTAGATTTATAACTTTATCGAGACATCAATTTTGCAGAAAGCTTATTCAAGTTTTATTCGAAATTCAAGAGAAAAATTAATTAAGCTTTTTAATTAAGAATAGCAAACGTTTATCGGGGAAGGGAGTGCTGTGCTGCCGGAGTTGATTAATTACTTTATCGAATTCTAATGTCAATTTATTCTTATCGAGGTATTCATAGTCACACCTCGGTAGCGTATTGTGAAAATAAATCTACATTTTTTTATGATGTTCAAAGCTACAAAGTTTCTAGTATTAAAAATATTTACGCGTCTGTAAACGCAAAAATTATTCAAATATTTGCAAAAATATTTCGTTCGGATCTTAGAAGTGCAAATTTCAAAGATTCGATGAATCAATATTTACCATAAATTGTGTATTTTTTCTATGAACAAAGAAGCTGTTTACCTTCACCTCACCTAATCATAAGTTATAATAAAGCCGAAGGCTGCGCCAAAGAGTTCTAATCTTTTTGGGCTGCGCACAAGATCCAAGTTGTTCAGAGAGCCATGGACCGAGCTATGCGGACGCCGTCGTGGTGGAGTGGTCAGTATACCTGCCTACACATCAAATGGTTCGGGCTCAAATCCTGGTAGCGGCAAATATTTTTGTGACGTAAACGAATATTTGATTGCGAGTCGGTTGTTTAAATATATTTATTTAAGTTTGTTTATAAAAATATCTAAGATTATTATGTACTAAGATTATTAAAATGTCCATTATCTAGTATTCATAACACAAGTTCTTAATGATACTTACTTTGGGCTAGGGCTAGCTTTATTATTATTATATTATAGCATTTAATCTTCATTTCTGTGTGAACAAACGCTGAATATTTAAGTATGAACAATGTCAAAGCTTACAAACACACCGCGGCCCCTGTACAGTGGAGTAAAAGCTAATTGCTTCCGACAGTTTAAAAGGTCTTGCTTGTTCGACAGTTCCGACAGACGTAGCATCGATCCGGCCCGGCCGGTCCGGAAGCGGCGGCTGCGTAACTTCCTTCGGTTCATTTAATCCACCGATAAAGACAAGAGTATAACTATGGAGAGTTATTATCATCTACATACGGTGCTTCAGTAATTCATCTACCAACAGTTTCGCTCGTTATAAGGCATCAGACTGTTCATTTTACGTTCATTTTGCCTTTCATTCAGTACCTTTCACTTGAAATTACGTGTCTGAACCCAAAATGAAACACTAGTGCTGAATGAATTCAATAATAGACCGATCCAACAGTGTTGGATATTGACATTCGGCATCAGTTGGCGACAGAATGAAACTCGTGATAAAAAGTTAGAAAGTTTACTATAAGAAATAATTACAAAGCAACAAATATTAATCAATTGAAAAGTGACATAACAAGCGTTGCTATGCAACGAGAGCGCATAGAGCTGCGTTCTCAACCTGAGTTCTCAACAGCATCTTTCACTTCCCACTCGAATGAACGATAAATGAACAGTCTGAACACTGAGAGAACGTTCACTCAGATTCGGACATTTTGTTCCGAGTCTTGTAGAAGAAAACGTCGCGGCAAAATGTTCTTCTCTCGACAAAAAGGAGATGAATGTTCTTTTCTGTTTCATTCCAGTTCGACCGAGTGAACATGTAATGAAATAAAAATGAAGCGTTCACTGGAATAAACATTCATTCGAGTAAACCGTCTGATATTACCTAGCAGTATGATTTTGACATATTTTTATCTTGAGATATCTGTCAAAATCATTTGACTATATAGTAAGCCAAATGTCGGTCGATAGGTCAAACTTCCTACGAGCAAATATTTGTACATGAAGTGTGTTTCAGCGCGTATCATCCGCGTCAAGACATTAGACAAAGACTAGTCTTGTCGGACATTTTTCTGTTCATTCAGAGATTGTAGTTCTCCGCGGAGAAAGTCCCTCGTCTGCGCAGGCCCTCAAAGTTCTACCTGTATCAAAATTAATACGAATGTATCGACTATTTTAAGGACGGGATGACCCTAGGTCAATTTAAAATTTTTGGTAACCATATCCGAAACAGTTCGGTGAACAATCAGCTATATTTAGCATCTCACACACATGGTTCATTCCGGTTCAATATTGGCCGTTCATATTAGAAAACTGTTTATTCGAAATATTGCACTCGCGGACAACTGCGCCGCCATGTTTTTTTATGGGCAAGAGGTTTAAACCTGATCCATAAAATCATAATTAGATATATATACTATTCAATATATATTAGAACAAAAGATTGTAGAGAATTTTTCTTTCATAGTGAATATAATAATATTCAATTATTCACTAAAATTTGCACAATATGGTACAGTACAAAGTAGGTAAGGTCTTATATTAAGTTGTACAAATTTGCCTTTTCAAGACATTGTGAATTTTCCCCCAAGTAAGTAATAATTAAAAACTAAAGAACTATGATAAACAAATTACATAATAATTTAAGTGTTGTTCCAATGTTGAAGTTCCACGTTGAACATAATTAACATTTTATTATTCGGGCGCGACGTAACCCTTAAAAAAAACGTAAAAAGTCGGAATAAAATAACAAGTATGAATTGTGCAACAAGAATTAAACCGTAAAAGTATTAGTTTATTTATACCTAGCGCTCCGCTCGCGACCTCATCTGCGTTTTTTATCAAATAAAGCCTATGTCACTCAACAAAAAAGTAACTTTCTACTGGTAAAAGAAATTTCAAGATCGGTTCAGTAGTCCCAGAGATTACTTCTTACAAAGTCACAAACTTTACCTATTTATATTATGTATTAACTAGCTGACCGGGTGAACTTCGTACCGACTAACAGTCGGTTTTTAATTTATTTAATACTTATTCTGCTATTCTTGACTCGGTGTCCCGAATAGCAGAAAAAAGAAAGTTAATAAGTCAACAATTACATTATGTGGCCTCATAAGAAGGCTCAAGGTCCCCCAAGGGCAATGGAGAGGGCTATGCTCAGAGTTGCTCTGCGTGATCATATCAGACATGATGAGATCCGCAGGAGAAACAAGGTCACCGACATAGCCCAAAGAATTGCGAACCTTAAGTGGCAGTGGGCAGGGCACATTGCGAGGAGGACTGACGGCCGCTGGGGCGGAAAGGTCCTTGAGTGGCAACCACGTACCGGGAAACGCAGCGTTGGTAGGCCCCCCACAAGGTGGACTGACGATCTAGTAAGGGTCGCGGGAAGCCGCTGGATGCGGGCAGCGCAGGACCGACCGGTTTGGAGATCCTTGGGGGAGGCCTATGTCCAACAGTGGGCGTCACTCGGCTGAAATGATGATGATGATGATGATACATTATGAAATTAATTTATCTTTTTTAAATTTTTTAAATTTGTCTCCGTAAGAACCGTCCTCGTACATCAAGGAATATTATAAAAAAAAGAATTAGCGAAATCGGTTTAGCCACAGAACAAATAAAAGAGGTTAGAAGTCGTAAGTAGGCGCAGCACGCGCGCCGCTGGTTATGAGTAAACACTCATATTCGATCCTTTTAGAAGAGCAAAAATATTTAAAAAATAAATCTAAAACACCGTCTTGTGTTATTTAGACATTTATTTTCACCGGTAAGTACAAATATACTGTTAAATTGTAAAAATATTATGTGGCGTGTGGCTACACTGGCTCTGGTATTAACATCGCTTGATACGACTTCTAACCTCTGTTATATTATATGTTCTGTGGGTTTAGCTACTCTCGAGATTTGCGCTTAGCAACACATTCAGCATTCATTTTTATATTACTTATAGAAGTTTACGTTTTAACTTTTTTCTAACTTATTTCAATAAATAGATAGGATTGTTCTATTTTTAACCAACTTCAAAAAAGGAAGAGGTTCTCGATTCGACTGTATGTATTTTTTTATGTGTTTTATTTTATTTTATTAGGAAAGCTTACAGCATTATTCACAATGTAAATACAAACAATGGTTTACTATGAGTTTTGTAGACGACGTAAATGAAACTGGTGGCAAAAGCTACAGAGAAACTTCGAGAAAAACCCAGGAAATTCACTGTATTCGGTAAACGTAAAAAATACAATCTGACAAGTATCAAAAACAAAATGAGTATCAAAAAATACTAAAAAGTAAACGGGAAATATATCAAAAAGGATTAATAATAGGTTGGGGAAAAAGTTTCTTCGCATTTTTTAAGAAAATTCAAAACATTTTTTAATATAGTTTATTTACATTTAACTAAAGTATGTAGGTACCATTTTGTTCGATAACTTTTTGCCATCTTGTAGGTAGGGACATGATCCCATTGCTATAGAAATTTTGGGACTTCTGGTCAAAATACCGCGACAAGTGGTTTTGGCAGTCCTCTCGTGATGTTAACCTGACACTGCCTAAAGAATTCTGAAGAGACCGAAACAGGTGGAAATCTGAAGGTGCAAGGTCAGGACTATACGGCGGATGCATTAACACCTCCCAGCCAAACTCTCTTAATTTTTGCTGAGTGGCTAAAGATGTGTGAGGTCTAGCGTTATCATGATGAAAAACCACACCCCTTCTGTTGATTAATTCCGGCCGCTTTCTCTCAACTTCTTGCTTTAATCTCATCAGTTGTTCGCAGTAGAGTTCAGAATCGATGGTCCTGCCTAGTGGTAACAGTTCATAATGAATAATGCCCTTCCAATCTTACCACACACACAGCATCACCTTGTTAGGTTTCTTTCAGTGAGCTCGTGAGGTACCCAAATGTCGAGCTTTTTTGTGTACCCAGTTTTTTTCAAATGCGCCAAAACTGTTTTGTGGTCAATTCCCAGTTCTTCAGCTACGTCGTAACTACTGACATGCCGATCTTGCTCCACTTTTTCAAAAATGGCATCCATTTTATCTGTAATAGGGCGACCAGAGCGACGTGCATCTTTGACATCAAAATTTCCGGATTGAAAACGCTTAAACCAAATTTGTGGTACTCTCACAGACACTGCACTAGGTCCATAAACATCGCAAATTTTTTTCGCGGCTTGCGTTGCATTTTTACCTTTTTTGTAGTAAATTTTTAAAATGTATCGAATTTCTTTATTAGATTCACTCATCTTGGCGGTACGAAAAACAAATGAAAATCACACATTTTCCTAATTTGAATTTGGAATTATGTTTTTTAAAATTTAAACTTTCAATGATACCAAAACCAGCCAGATACAAATAGTATAGCCAAAGAGATTTTATTACAAGTTTACACATACTATAATGCGAAAAGACTTTTTCCCCAACCTAATACCAACATCAATCGGCAACAATGAGCTAATTACAAGCTTCCACCTCACCTCACCTTTACCTCATAACTCTTTGCTGGGTGTACCGATTTGGAAGATTCTTTTAAATTTGGAAGCTGTTGCTTGTCATGTGGCATAGTGTACATGGCATAGTGTATGTAGCATAGGATAGTTGTTCTATTTTTAAACGACTTCAAAAAAAGGAAGATATTCTGGTTGCGCCAATTAAATTTAATTTAATAATTTTGCTATGACAGCTGACCCGCCACACTTTTCCTTTACCGCTATCCCTTTCCCGCACAGACTTATTACAATATAATGTGTGTGAGCGAGAGATCCGCTCGAAAACATCGTCGTCGCTGCTTGCCGCCGCCGGAGGACGCAACAGTTCGAATTCAAGCCGCCTTCGGAAACGCATGATAAATTATCTCCGCGCAAAACTTAATTATAATCATGTAATCCGCATAATTCCAGTGCATCAGTGATCGGGCCCGATGATAGCAAACATATAATTCGGTTAAAAGAGTGTTTCGTGACTTTCAATACATATACTGAGACCACGCCATGCACGCCTGCCGCTGCATTGCCGTTACGCCGTTGTGCTGAAGATTGGAGACGTCTGTTTAAGGTACTGTGCTTCCTTTCATTTTTATGAACTGTCTTTGTCCTAATCTATACCGCAGGCAGTTCATTTTCCCATTGTCCGAAGTGTTGGTTGGATCAGCTCTCAATTACAATATTTTAACGCATACAGTCCACTAAACCTAAATTTTATAGGTATCTAGATACCTATTCTCCCGCGACAACATATTCTTTTTCGACTGTATGTATTTTTTATGTGTGTCACCTCAGAACTCTTTGCGGAGTTGCCGATTTTGAAGATTCTTTTAACGTTTGGAAGCTGTTGCTGTCACGTGGTCCCATTTAAATTTGATCGACATCTGACGAGTAGTTTTTGAGTTATCTCTAATAATGCCTATTTAATTGACATCAATGATAACCTCCTTCTTTTTGAAGTGGGTTTTAAAGACAAACAAGTAATACTATAGAACTTTTGATTTCGAGGTAGTTTCCTGAACAATTCTACATTTATAACACTAAAAAGAAATAAAAAAATTATGTTTAAAAATCTAAATGTTTTTAAATAGGTACCTATAATTATGTTTATTTTGTACGAAATTGTAAAAAGTATAACTTTGTGCAACCGGTCGATAGTGTTTGCACGGATCTGAGAACAAACAAAATACGCTGTTTACTAATCGAATCAATAACGCCTGCGGCTTACGTACTTAGTACAATAACAACAATTCAATGCAATTGCCTTACTTCTAACATTCACACCTATATCATCCTATAGAATCTCTGATTCGCGAGTGCTAAAAACAACCGTATTCTAGAAGTTTCACACCTATATCATCCTATTCTCTAGATTCGAGAGTGTTAAAATCGACCGTATTCTCATTGCGGCAGAAGTGAAATTGGCCCACAAAACAACTGCGAGGTTGTCAGGTAGCGTTGTGGAACGTGAGGTGACAGTCGAAACAACCGCATTGCAATTCTGGAATCACAATGAAAGCAAACTTTGGCGGCACATGCTAGCGAATTAATTTCATGTTTCTAGAACTTTCAACGTTTAAAAATCTATTCTTTTACATATTGTTATTTTGAGAATATGCGAAAATAGAATTTAAAATTTCATAAAGTCACAAACCCGTATATATAGGTAACATTAATTTTGTAATTATTAAGTAGGTACCTAAATATATCTAACATAATGTGATCGTAACGTACTGTGTTCGCAAAGTGCTTTTGTCCGCATCTAAACCAAAGATCGGGTAAGATTGTAGACAAATGCTTGCAAAACCAAAAAACAGAAGTCACTTTTTACTTTGTTGAAAACATCACACGATTTTAGCTTTCACAGTCTCTGGACACACTAGATAGTAATAACTCAGACTGCAGTGTAGGTCACGAAGCGACGCAACGACGCCTCTGCGGTCTAGGCTTTGCTAACAAAAGCTTCATCAGAATTGCTTGCATACAGTTATGTAGTAGGCTGCTTGACAGAGGTGGAATGGAATAAATTCCCATATGAGGAACAAGTAATACTATGAGAGTAGTTAGAGAGTCAAATACGGAATGTCGACGCACAAAATACCGATGAATGCTAATACGATGCTACAAGACTGCGATGCAGGTTAGTTCGAAAGATCTTTACTGCGATACTGCTGTAATTAGCATTCGCCGCTATAAAGATAGCGGCCCCCGAACCCCATGGGCGGTGGACCCGAACGTGGTCACAAGTCTAACCTAGGTTAGGTTAGACTTGTGACCACGCATAGCGTAGCGAGCTATTGCTTGCTGCATGCATGCTTTGTTGCACATTTGCTTGCATTCTGCATTATTGCTTGCATGCTGCATACTTGCTTGCATTCTGATGCTAGCTTGCATGCTGCATGCTCGCTTGCATGCTGCGTACCTACTTGCTTGCACGATGCATGCTTGTGCGGACAATAGATCGTAACGTAACAATTATTATGTTGTAAGGTAAATATTTATTATTTTTTTATAAAATAAGAACTGACCGCAACAGATTATATCGTCAACACGCGAATGAACCGTTTGATGAAGTGTTATCGCGATGGAAAGTTGTTAAACGATACATTATAATGTGTGCCGTCAAATATTGAAACATATTTTTATAAATAGTTTTGTCAATATTTAATAGTTTATATATAAAATGTTGGTTCGATATACCATTAGTCTGGTAACCAAAACAACTTTGAAACATTTTCTTTGTAAAAGTTAATTCGATGATATTAAACGGTGATACGGTAATCCACTTTTTACAAGAATTAACTCCAAAGTTTCTACCATCTAGGAACTTGCAGTGTGAAGTATTTAGCCTGATAATAATGATCCATTCATGCTATCGAAGGGAACTTTAAAACAAAAAGTACTGTAACCATTTTTTTAATTACGAGCAACGAATATTAAGAACTTTCCGAGGTTACGACTTGTAAAAGAATGTTTGTATTCCCGTGACGAAACAAGGACAAAGGAATTATATGCAGCCGTTGCCTCCCTCCTATAAAATCAATAGAGATTGATGTTTGTTCAACAGTTTCATAATATTCCGGGGGATGTTAAAGAAGAAACTTTTGCAATTAATATTGTCGACACGTCAGCGGTGAGCGTTGTTGTGGGATAATCAACAAGCAAAATATATTGGAACCTCAGATCAAGTAAAAAGTGAAGATGGAGCTGCGAAGTTAAACCTGAGGCCCGTAAAAGTTTTACTACGCCTCGCTGCCGTTTACCCGTATACGTATGTACACAGTTACACGCCACATGTAACGAAACTACGCCTTCTCTTACACTATAAAACCAGCTCACGCACTTCATAGATATAAAACTGGCCTCAATGCGTTCACCGAAGCACTCCGTCTAGTCTAGTTTAACTTTTTATTTCGTCTGTCAAACTCAAAGTCAATTTTTTTATTCATTTAGGTAAGTACGCTTATGAAAGTAAATTTTTATGCAATGGGTCAAGAATCTACCAGGAGGCCTTGTTCTGAGAAGAACCGGAAAGAATTTCAGCAAGGTCTGAGATTGAGAGAAAGATACAATAGTTTATTGATATTTACAAAAACTTGAAATTTCTGAGAACTAGACACCGATTACTGACAAAAAATTGCCACTTTTATTCAAATAATAAAATTTATGCATATTAAGTGTAACAATTAATATATTGTAAAAATTAACATACATAAATTTTATTTTTCTGCACTTCTTCTGTGTATTAACTTTAATTATATCAAATCTCCCTCTCCTCCGTGCGCGCAACATACTTAAAAAGGAGTAAAAAGTTTTTTCTTTACATATATTAAATACAAATAGAATTTTCGTAATGTAACGCCAAACCAAAAGAATGAACGTGTATTTCAAAATTCGGTAATAAATGAGTTCAGAGAAAAGTTAGTTTCTTTGCACTATTGTAGTTTACCTCTTCTTTTATTTAATATCCTTCTAACGAGTTGATATTTCAGAAGCCACGGGTTGGATTCCCACCAATTTTTATGAGCAAACCACTAGAACACGAAGGCAGACAAAATGTGATATATCCAGTACACGGCATAAACCTAAATAACAAACTTTCTTCACAGTCAACAATCTGTGCTAAAAGGAATTCCATTAGCAAATTATTTTTGCGTGTGAACGAAAATTGAATGAACGAAGAGCATTAAGATTCTTATTTCTAGACTTCAAAAATAAATGTGAGGACAGGGCCGAGACGAAGGCTGTAGTGAAGAAATAATATTAATTAATTATACCAAGAAAAACTGTGGACTTAAACGCGAATGTTGCACCTGGTGTACTATTGTGAACCTCTCACCCACAACATTTGGGTAAGCACATTCTTGAACTTTAAAGACATTACATTTTAACTCTAGTTACATTCAACAACAGATGGGATAAGCTACTTACCTAGCCCTTCCGTTTACCCTTTTTATTTAAATTCAAATGTCGATGAACAACGTTTGCGAGTGGAACTTGTGCAGTGTAAGTGTGTTATTTTGATATACAAACATCCGTACACGATCAATTACGAGGAGTCATTAAATTAAAGTTTTAATGGTATCATCATCATCATCAACAGCTCATATAATGTCCCCAGCGAGGGGCTCGAGCCCACACTACAGCCTACTACTACATTAAGGGCGATTAGGCCTTAGTCAACCACACTGGCCAAGTGCGGGTTGGTCGACTTCACACAGAAATTCATCACAGAGAAATTTATAGTGGTTTTCATCACACTCTCAGTCAGCATAAGGAAGTCAATTGCCATACATTTTTCCAAGCACTCCCTAGATGAATGTGTGGGAGTTTCTTCCGAGTTCTTGTTGCAAAAACACGTGTTGAGACTCCATTACGTTTACTTTATGTATATTTCTCATTTGATATTACTTTAAGTATAATTCTCATTTGATATTGGCGCTATGCGTAATTTTTATGTGTCGCGATCGCGATTAATTTAAAAGAAGAAGATGGATGTATGGCCTGCTTCTTTTAATGCAAACCTTGAGAAAAAAATACATGGCTTTTTCGCCCTTTAAAGTGAATTTAAAAAATCGTGAGTGATCTCCCTTTGACTTTCTCGTATTCTGGAAACGACTCAAAAGTTGATGGAAACCTTATTTTTTGATGGCATACATGCATGTTTAATTTGGTTGCAATAAGATAAAGCATACTCGAGTTATCGTGCTAACGCACAGACATACACACAGACATAATTCGAAAAAACGGTATTTTTGGACTCAGGTACGTCCAAACGGTGTAAATCCGTCAAAATCTCGAGGTCGAATTTTTTGACGATTACAATACTTCCTCTATACTACGTATACGAGAAAGTAAAAACAAAATTTTTATATTGATTTAATGCTACACAGATGCTACGACTACGAGGTGCTACGTGCTCCATAGTCTACGGCGTAGTCTCACGTAGTCGCAGCTACGACGCCTACGGATTTGTAAACTATACTATTTAAATAATTAGATTACTAAACTTTATTTCGTGTGACCCCGTCGTGGTGGAGTGGTCAGTTACGCTGCCCACACATCGGGCGGTCCGGGTTCGAGTCCTGGTAGTGGCAAATGTTAGTGTGATGAACACGAATATTTGTTCACGAGTCATGGTTATTTATATATTTATTTAAGTTTATTTATGAAATATCTAGATTATTATGTATATTGTATGTATGTCCGTTATCCAGTATCCATAGCACATAAGTTCTTAATGATACTTAATTTAGGCTAGATAATTGGTGTGAGCGTGGAAATATATTATTATTACTATTATCATTATTATTTATTAATCAAATCATAAGAACAACGTATTATTTTTGTTTATCAAATCATTTAAACAATGATTAGACTTACATTTCAATAATTACCTATGACACAGATACAAAAGATAAAAATAACAAAACCATTAACACTGTCATGCATTCTTTTCACAGCACCTAAAATAATCTGACAATATATTGACCAAACTATCACCAAACATATTTACAAAACATTTTGTTAAGATCCGCTTCTAAACCAACTTCGATTTCACCTTAAAATATCCTTCGTTTCCAAATTCAAAGAGTAACCAAACAATGAAATGGAACCCTAGCGACTTTCTGATTTAACGTTACAATTTGTAGGAAACCTTTTTTGAAATTGAGTCGTGAAATCAGGGTGAGTGTCTAATAAATGTGATGAAGCACCGTGAGAATTACTTCGTTTATTTATGTAATCTTTTATTGCGCACGAGAATTACAAAAATAGTAATTGTAGGTGAGTGACACATTTAAGTTGCGTTTGTCGTCAGCTATCTTTCTTTATATAATTTTTAGAAGATAAATAATCTTCTTCAATGAACTCCGAAATTAGTCAACTGATTTTGATGTTGTTTTTTTTATTTTGCTGTAATTGTTCCAACTTAGGACACAGGATAGGTTTTATTTGAATTTTTATAAAAAAATGTGAAAACCAAATTTTTATTTTCACATATATACCTACTATCTACCAAAAATTTATAAGTCTATTAGTCGTTTAGGTATTAATTTCGTTCATCTATAATTATTTACTCAACAACAACGTGTGTCGTGTGTCAGATAGTATCTTTGGGTTTAAAGAAAATTCTTCTGTTCGTGTGTTTGTCAGTAAACTCCTGAAATTTTTGTATGTGTTCAAGCGGATCCGAGAATGGTTTCAATTTAAATTTCAATCGGATAGCACATGTATTTTTTGTTAAGCCTACATTTTTTAGATTTCATCTAAATTTTGTTGTAAGTCTAAATCTTCGAAATTTATTTTGCGAAATACCAGTGTGGTCCCTCAGTTCACATGCACATAGGAAAGAGAAGTCATTCTTTTTCATTATAATTTGTAGCAAGTTTAAGTAAGCGTCCGAGGCGTAGTGCGCAAGGGCGTTGTCTCCTACCCGGGAGGCACCAGTTCGAACCCGCCACGTACCAATATGTTTCCTAATTTTGAATTCGTATGTACGTTTAATCGACGCTTTTACATGAAACATGCACACAGCTATGAACAAATTCTTAGGTTGTGTGTGAAGTCGACCAACCCGCACTTGGCCAGTGTGGTTGACTAAGGCCTAATCGCCCCTAATGTGGGGTAGGATCGAGCCCCTCGGTGGGGGCATTATACGAGCTTATGATGATGATGATATAGCAAGTTTTGTGGCTTTTGATATGACGGTCTCATCCGTCTCTCCTCCTCCTCGTCCTCTTGAAGAGATAAGTTCACCCTTGCAAAAGCTTCCTGGGTCATTCAAAAGAGGCGTGAAGAAGCACCTTGTAGGACGACAAGGCGAAGCTGTCTTTGATTTAGATTCTGATTATTTATTTGCTACACTTTATTCATAAAAAAATAAGATAAGCTTTTAAAGGTAATTTACTATAGAGAAGAGTTATATAGCGGTAGGCAACGATGTAATTTTAGGACCAATCTCGAAATTATGAAAACAGTGCTGATAATACTAAGACGAGTAATAATGGAAATGTTATGTACCGTTGGCAACCAGCTGTGCCGCTTGGGCCCAGTAAATAAACTCCGTGATAATGGATATACCTACATTTGTCTATGAGTTTATTAAATAATACGATATCATTAGATTAGCATGAATTTAAAGTATATTAGCGGTCGACTGCGGCTTCGCTCGCGTTAATATCGGTTGTTGCGCCAATAAGTATCCTTATGTCCTTTCGAGGATCTTAAAATATCTCCATACCAAATTTCATCCAGTAATTTCGGAGCCTCATTTTACTACCCTGGTCCCAATTTATTAAATGTTACTAGGTGGTAGATCCATATGTAGGGTCGTCTGGGTAGGTACCACCGCCTTTATTATTTCTGCCGTGAAGCAGTTCGCTGTGTTTCGGATTGAAGGGAGAGGTAGCCAGTGTAATTACTGGGCATGGAGGGCATATCATCTTAGTCCCCAGGATGGCAAACGCACTTGCGGTTTTAAGTGATTTACACTTAATATTGCAAGTGTCTATAGGCGGTGGTGACCACTTAACATCAGGTGGGCCGCAAGCTTTTTTGCCATCTCGTAACATAAAAAAAGAACAAAATAGAGGTCGGTGCAGTCAGCCTTGATATCGACAATACTGCTTAAGGAATTGGCATTTGATTTTAACGGTCGTGTGCCTGACAACTCTTCTTACTAACGACTGCTAGCTTTCCACATCACCCGGGATCACCATCTTAACGTGCCTTTCGAAGTACGGAGAAAAATCGAATTGAAAAAATTTCGGTCACAAATCCGTGTACCGACCGCGCACTTGGTTGCTTAACTTTTGTGATCCTTACTGAGAAAGCACGACCGCGGCGCCATCAACCGTCCCAAAAAAAATAGTTTTAAAGCCTATTCAATGCAAACAAACAAACAATCATCAAATCTTTCGTCTTTATAATATTAGTAATTATAGCATTTGTCAGCGGTTGCGCTCGCGTTAATATCGATTTTGTTAAAAAAGTTTGTTTCTATCCCTAAGGAAGTCTTTTTCCGGATGAAAGGTAACTCCAAAACTCTATGCCCATTTCTGTACACTGACAATATGTGTACGAAATTCTTGTGTAGTTTATTCGTGAAAGGCTAGCAAACAAACTAAATTACGTTCGCATTAATTGGGATGAGTCATCTGATAATTTTCGGAATAAATCTTAGGTTTGAACAAGATTTAGCTTTTGAATTGTTTTGTTTTAAAACAAAACAATTCAAGGGGTGGCAAACAATACAATAATTCTAAACCATTAATAATTAGGCATAATGAAACCCTCCGCTGTTTGAAGTCGGTACTCGTAAAGTACTATGTGCGGTTTTATCACTACATCAGACGGCTCTCCTCCGACATTACTCCAAAAACCACACAGCGAAAAGAATAAGTATAATCTTTATTTTCCAGACATGCTTAAGTGTTAGAAAACCGATTTATAAAAGGGCCAAAACCTAGCTAATAAGACATTGACTGACCCTATCCCGAACCCCATTAACCTTTAGCTGAAACATGTCACTTTCCTGTTCACAGTGTCACAGTCTGTGACTTAAAGCTGGCTTTCGTAGTCCGTATCGGCACTAGTATACTATTTTTTTATGTATGTGATTATTTGTTCTAACTTAGAAGTCAAAGATTTCTTTCTTTATTGTTGAAGTTATAATTCTTTAGGTGCGTTATGAAAAAAGTATAAGAGTGAAATTCTAAGAGATAAAGATAGGTGTATGACATAATTTGTACTAAATATTATAAGATTCTTAATTTTTAATGCAAATTTATTATTGATTTTTGAATATTAACAACAAATCAACTAAAATATCTTTGCTGTGTGCAAAGAAGAATTACTTCTCACGCGCGCGTTAAGTACACACACCCATTTTTTAACTTTGCGGAGACGAAGTATAACTTATCACGCACGTACAAAAGTACACACTCATTTGTTTTTACTTTGCGGAGACGAAGATAATAATATTTTTTCATTTTCTTTAAGTTGATAGAGAAAACCTTAGCCTTCGTTTAATGTATCATTTAAGATACTCGACTACACGAAGCCAAAAGGATAGGTTATCATTTTAACAGTTTATGTATGTATGCATGTATGTTTGTATTTAAATAAATAAATATTTACGTAGGAATGTTCTTCTGTAGCGCCTATTCATCCGATTTTGATGAGAATTTAGTGTCAATCGATTCGTTGTTATGGTCCGGGTTGTATAGGCGTTTTGACTGACTTTAACAATAGAAGGAGTCGATTTTACCATGTTTACCGATTTTATTACTTTCTTATGTTCCGTATTCGGGTTAAAGCTTTTTAAACTTTTCGCTTGTTTATACTATTAGTCCAGTCAACAAGTTCAAAAACGTGAAAAATAGAGATAAAGCTCCTAAAAATATGAGCAATAGCTCATTGGATTCGGAACGACCTCTAGAAAAATGAGTTTTGAGGATTTTACTGCACGTAAAAAATTGCAATTGTTATTAACAAAATAAGATGAAAAAAAAGAGGTATTTACGTTTTTGTTAATAACTCATAAACTATTAATATTTAAGATATTTGAAAAAAAGGTCCTTAAAGAGGAGGAAATTTCCAAAAAAAAAGTCCCAGCTCCCGGAACTCTACCTCTATTATTTATAATTTTAATTTACCGCTGAAAATAGGGCTCCGCGCAGCCATTACGGCATGGGCGCACTGCCGTTAAAGACAGTTTCTTACATAAAATTATTTTTTTATAGTAACAAATATGAATTTAAAAATTTAAATAAATTATGGTGTCATCCAGATACTTGAAAGAATATATTCTCGTTGGAATTTTTTTTTTAAATTAATCTTTCAAAAAGTTATGCAATTGTTAATTAACGAATTTTTTTCCTATCTCCGTTTTCATAAATGACGACATAAAAATTTAAATAATAAACCTATAAATTTTTGGCTCTGTGGAGCTCTTCTTATATATATACTTAACAAGATCCCGCGATAAAAGTTTATTAAAGTTAATTATTTTGTTTATTAAAATTTTTTAAAGTTAACAAAAAATGAAAAGTCTAAGAAATGTTATTAAAAATTTTTTTTTAAACAAATGTTATATTATTGCTGCTTTCTTATCCAACAATGGCATTAAGTAACATCGGAAAAATTTTCTTTACATCATTTGTTAAGAAATTGTTTATAAACAAATAGACAAGTTTAATATTTAAAGAAATTTTTTTTTTACCATTATGTTGTCTTGGCAAAATAATGATTTTTTTAAAAAAAAAATTTTCTTAAATAATTTTTTTTATTGTTTATAATCGTTTTTTTTATATTTCGATTGTTTAAATAATTAGTTAAGGAATGATTTTCTCCTTAAAAATCATAATTGGCATTTCTTCATAGGTAAATATAAAATAAAAATTTTTCTATCAATAATTTCATTGTTTGTTAACTTAACAATTTGTTATAAACAAATTCTAACTACCGTTATATTTTTTTTTCTAGAGCTAAAAAAAATAACAAAAACAGCCATATATATCAAAATACTAAAAAAAATTTTTTTCTATTTTTTATAACGTTTTTATATTAAATTTTTTTTTAGTATTTTGATATAAGTATATGGCTGTTTTTGTTATTTTTTTTAGCTCTAGAAAAAAAATATAACGGTAGTTAGAATTTGTTTATAACAAATTGTTAAGTTAACAAACAATGAAATTATTGATAAAAATTTTTTTTTTTTCTATTTACCTATGAAGAAATGCCAATTATGATTTTTAAGGAGAAAATCATTCCTTAACTAATTATTTAAACAATCGAAATATAAAAAAAACGATTATAAACAATAAAAAAAATTATTTAAGAAATTTTTTTTTTAAAAAAATCATTATTTTGCCATGACAACATAATGGTAAAAAAAAAATTTCTTTAAATATTAAACTTGTCTATTTGTTTATAAACAATTTCTTAACAAATGATGTAAAGAAAATTTTTCCGATGTTACTTAATGCCATTGTTGGATAAGAAAGCAGCAATAATATAACATTTGTTTAAAAAAAATTTTTTAATAACATTTCTTAGACTTTTCATTTTTTGTTAACTTTAAAAAATTTTAATAAACAAAATAATTAACTTTAATAAACTTTTATCGCGGGATCTTGTTAAGTATATATATAAGAAGAGCTCCACAGAGCCAAAAATTTATAGGTTTATTATTTAAATTTTTATGTCGTCATTTATAAAAACGGAGATAGGAAAAAAATTCGTTAATTAACAATTGCATAACTTTTTGAAAGATTAATTTAAAAAAAAATTTCCAACGGGAATATATTCTTTCAAGTATCTGGATGACACCATAATTTATTTAAATTTTTAAATTCATATTTGTTACTATAAAAAAATAATTTTATGTAAGAAACTGTCTTTAACGGCAGTGCGCCCATGCCGTAATGGCTGCGCGGAGCCCTATTTACAGCGTTAAATTAAAATTATAAATAATAGAGGTAGAGTTCCGGGAGCTGGGACTTTTTTTTCGGAAATTTCCTCCTCTTTAAGGACCTTTTTTCCAAATATCTTAAATATTAATAGTTTATGAGTTATTAACAAAAACGTAAATACCTCTTTTTTTTCATCTTATTTTGTTAATAACAATTGCAATTTTTTACGTGCAGTAAAATCCTCAAAACTCATTTTTCTAGAGGTCGTTCCGAATCCAATGAGCTATTGCTCATATTTTTAGGAGCTTTATCTCTATTTTTCACGTTTTTGAACTTGTTGACTGGACTATATAGCGGCTACGTCACAGCGCTACATAGACAGTATCGAGTAATCGAGAATTGGTTAATCAGCGAAAAGTTCTCATGTAAACATGGAGCCGAGACACGACATACAAACGTCACAATACGTAATGCAAGCCTAAATCGCGCTTACAAAGTTTCCGAGGTACATCAGTATATATACAAGGTCCAATGATGTACAGTTGGGGCCGCGGTCCCCGCGCGAAAACCTAGCTTGGCGATCTTCCATTTTCGCTGAGGATACGTCGAACCCAGCCACATCGAACAATACAATACCATTGTTATTATTACATAATAAATTCCTTATTTTTACACGTACATTTATATTCCTATTTATAGTTTGAAAATGGTGGTAATAATAATGAAATTAATTGAAAAAGCTCTTTATTTGAAATGACTTTGCTAAACACTTTTACATCGTCAAAAGCCGGACGAAAGAATTACTTTACTTAAATTAATGCTGAGACTATTTAAAGTGTAAGATCTGTCCTGGTTGTTGGCCTTTGATTTTTGGTTCAGTGACAGTTTCCTACTTTTTGGGTTCGATGCCCCAATTATGTAGGCGAGATGCTGGCAACCTGTCACTATTCACTGCTGCGGGCAGCGGTATGGCCTATTCTGCAATATGTGGCTTTAGGTGTGACCAAATCAAACCCAAATCCACCCGTTTTGGAATTATGAGCGTGATTATAAGAAATATTATAAGCGTAGCTCCCCTTATATTTATCGAAACATCCTTGCACGGTCCCGTAAGTGTCTGCTAATAAAACCACTTCCTGGTGCGTAATTATTCAACTTTTATTTTACCAAACCCGAGTTCAGTTGTTTTCGTGTCGGTCGTCGAATGTCATATATTTTCTAAGGTCTGTCAGTACTGTCAAGGTTAGTCCATAGTCACGTTAACCTCGCAAGGATGCTGGACGCCGCGACAATCCTATATGCATCATAGTTTAAACGGGCTTAGTAGGTAATGATTAGTAATTTTCTCTTACAAAGAACCCTACCCGCCGCCCGTCCAGCCACCCAGCGCTAATAATAAGAACTAAGCCCGTGTAAACAATGCATTAAAACCAAGTTCGTACAAAAATCAATTTTGTAAATTATTCTGGAAAACACTTCCCACGCAAAACCAAACTGATTTCCGAACTTCTGTCTCCAAAGTCGAAAGTTTTTGTCTCGCTCTAGCCCATAAAAAAAGAAGATGATGACAATACGCGATCGTTATCACGACTTTATTCAAGACGGACGACGAAAGTTTCCATTTGGTTCATTCAAATTGGACTTACGGTGGCAAGTTTGAGACTCGTTTCGGTGTTGCTACAGATAAAAAAATGTAAACTTTGAGAAATATCGTTTTTGTTGGACAATTGCTACGGCTAAGTTTTATCTCAACTAAAACGCCAGAAAATTATATAAGCAGTTACTTTGGTGAATTAATTTAAGGAGATTTATTCCTGTTTATATTAAATGGTGCCCAATTTTACATTACGCAACTTTTTGGCCTCTTCTACCAGCTTTCAATTAAACTGTTTCTAGGAAGTTTGCATCTGCGCTATAACTCTGATACATATATTCAGCTTTGCAAAAGATTCCATTTTCTTTTGTTTGAGTTACGTCGTGAAATTAACGCCCTGATACTTTTATTTAAAATAGCAGAGTTCTGTTTATGGTCTGCAACTGCTATCACAACTATCTCTCAGGGCGCCTTTAAGGTCATATAGATTGGTCCCACCGCTAAACCTCAGCATCATCATCATCAGCTCAAATAATGTCCCCACCGAGGGGCTCGAGCCTACCCCACATTAGGGGTGATTAGGCCTTAGTCAACCACACTGGCCAAGTGCGGGTTGATCGACTTCACACACAACCTATGAAGAACATAGGTGTGTGCAGGTTTCCTCACGATGTTTTCCTTCACCGTAAAAGCAAAACACATTGGTACGTGGCGGGGATCGAACCAGTGCCTCCCGGGTGGGAGAGGACGCTCTTACGCACTACGCCACCGACGCTGCTAAACCTACCACAAGTTAATACAAAATTACCGGCAAATCGCATATATGTGGCTAGGGTGTAACACTTTTAACCGTTTATACAGGGGTATGTTTAACACTGGCGTAGAAGCGACGAGAAAGGCATTATGCAGGCTATTCTTTGGTAGAGATAGAAAATCGTTCTTATATGTATTTTTATTTGATAAGCTGTTGGTCTTCCTAACGAAAAAATAAATAAATATGCAATAAGAGAGTCTGAAACCGCGCATCCTATTCTCCCCAAGGTATCCTGGAGCCTCCGGATCTAATTTCATAGACCACAAGGTTGAAGCAAAACACGATATAAAGAGAACACACATTTCATCATCATCGTCATAACAGAGCCTTTATGATTCGACCTACTGCTGATACACGAGGTTAAATATTTGTTACAAGTAATCATTATAGGTACAATGTACACATGTACGTACAATGATAGTGTGAATGTGTAACCCATACCGTTATCCACTTTTTACTACATACAAATTAGTTTATTTTGGGGTGCTAACAATTTACATTTTCAAGTTTATGTTACTTGTAGGTAGTTGTAAACAATAAAAAAACAAAACTAAAAAAATACGATATGAAAACAAACAAAGAAACGAAGAAAAAGAAAACATTAAAATAAGATAGAGAGAAAACATATATTTCTGCCAAAGGATTTCTAACATTTACTTTTTTTGTCATCATTCGTTGCAAAAACGTCCATGAGCTCAGACAGATCATTCAGAACACACGATGGTGGCGCCATCGACTGCCTCTAACCTCTAGAAGACATTCTTCTATGAGGTTTGTTACATTCACATGTACTTACCTATATAGGTATGTGAACCTGACAGATAAAGATGTGGCACAAATATTTGACAAACACGGCCAGGTGAAGTGCCAGCCTCAGACATAGTAAACACAATTAGTCCAAGAGCGAATCGAACGCCACTCCTTCCAGGCTGTTACTTTGAGTGTCGTTTTCTAGCTAGCGATTTCGAACTAGATCAAATGGATCAAAAAAATAGGTAATAGCTATTTATTCAACAGGTGAACAAAGTTATTTTTGCTGTGAGTGTCGACTTTGAATCACAAACCAGCGAAGTAGTTTAGAATTGAATCACGAGCGTAGCAAGTGATTCTTAAATAGACTACTGAGCGCAGTGTGTGTTTAAGGCACGAGAAAAAAAAATGCTTTCTTGTGAAACATACTGATTAGGATACGTATGCTTATTTGAAGTCGATTAGAGACAAATTCAGTAATATTGGCAACCCATGACGTTAAATATACGATTATGTTAGAACGTATACAAAGAAAATTTTGAAGCTAGAAAAATAGCATTCAAAAAAATCGACTTTTCTCAGGCGGGCCTTGCCTCAAGTCGATTTTTTTCAGTGCAATTTTTCTAGTATTAAAAATATTTACACGTTTGTAAACGCAAAAATAAAATTATTCCATAAAATTTTGTACACAATATGGACTATTATACCCTTTTTACCCATTAATGTATCCCTCGCTGTTTATCTAGGGAATGGTGGGGTACAATAAACTAAGAGTAAGGAGAGAATTGATTGGAAAAATATACAACGTGTTGGCCAGCATACACCTTAACGTACATGATAATTACGCAAGTCGACGGCAGAGACCGCAGCTATTGTCAATGCCACGTGGCCGGACCAACCTCCTGAAGGGAGCGCACCTTTGAAATAGCATTTATATTCCATTTAATTAAAGTGATTTTGAAAACCGACAACGACCAAGAAACTTTTGACATTATTCAAAAAGTTATGTTTTCGATGTGTTTTCTATAGCTTTATTGTTTCGTAAAATTGTTTTGTAAAGTTTAATTTCTCTTGAAACCTTTTACTTATATAAAATCAGCTTGCAAAATTCCTTCCCTCTTCAAGCAAAGGTTGTTTATTTAGATTTTTGAATGTAGGCACTTTAAACAATACACATTTTTCAACCAGCAACTACGGTTAAGCGCAAGATATTTAGAGAAAAATACTAGATCTTGACTTCTGTACATATTGTATGTATCTTGTGGTAAAAATGTAACACCAGCCATTTTTAAAGCCTTTTGAATCAGAAGATTAACTTGAATGAACTTGTAATTACGATTTGGGGCGGGACTAGACTTTTTGAAGATTTAATCTCCGAAAACTCGATTAGGATTAAAAAGAAAGGCATAGCAATAATTGATCGGACATTTTATAATATTTATACAAAAATTCTAAATCTCTCGAAAATTTTTCAACCCTATTTTCCTCTGTAGTTTGGAAGAGTTGCTAAACTGTCGGGGGATTTCCGAGAAGACGAGAAGTTGCTGTTGAAAGACGACAGTCAGAAATAAGTCACATCAGATGGCGAATGAAAAAAATCGATATAAAGAACTCACTTCTTACATCGAATTTACCTGTCAAACGCCAATTAATTTCTCATATACGTAGTATTAGAGGAAGCCATTGGTCTGAGAGAGGAAGTCTTGTAATCGTCAAAAAATTCGACCTCGAGATTTTGACAGATTTACACGAAGATATTTGGACCTCCCTAAGTCCAAAAATACCGTATTTGGAATTGTCTGTGTGTGTTTCTGTGCGTTAGCACGATAACTCGAGTATGCTTTAACTTATTGCAACCTTTAATACATGTATGTATGACATCAAAATATAAGGTTTCTATCAACTTTTGAGTCGTTTCCAGTATACGAGAAAGTCAAGGGGAGACCACTCCCGATTTTTAATTAATATGGTTCTCAGAATTATATTTGTTGATAAAAAGAAAAACTTCTTTAGCTCTTGAGCATTATCAGCACTGGTAGAGATCGTCCAATTTAAAAATGAACTTTAAACTTTATGATGACGGTCCTTTTATGAGTTACTGAAGCGTGCTGCCCCGTTCGTGTCAAGCCGGCGACTGAATCAACTGAATAACCAATGACTGCAGCTAATTTGAGTGTGTTGCATCTGTACACTGATTGTGCATGTAGGGGCATTCAGTTTTAGATTAGACGATATCTAACGAGCTTTCTTTGTAGATACGCACTTAGTAGATGACATTATAAGCTTAACTCATAACGATGACAAAACTTACAAAATTCACCGCGGCCCCTGTACAGTGGAGTCAAAGCTAATAGTTTCCGACAGTTTCAAAGCTCTTGTTTGTTCGACAGTTCCGTCCGACAGACGTAGCATCGATCCGGCCGGTCCGGAAGCCTTCTCATGAGGCCCATTGTAAGCGGCCGCGTATGGGCGGGCACCTTCTAATAATATACAACAGTAGGTACACGGTAAATTTCTTTTTCTTTCTTTTATAGAACTAGACTAGCTTTTGCCCGCAACTTCGTCCGCGTGGAATAGTTACTTTGGCCAGAATTTTAATTTTTAAGGGTAGCTACTGAATTTTTTACTAATCATACCTACACATGTTTTTTTTATTTATTTTTCATCAAGTGTCTAAATTCAAAGTTTCGTGGTTTTACCTTCGATAGTGACTTTAGACTAAGATTATTTACCTTTACCCGTAGTGTAAGTTATTAGGATAAAAAACTCAACTACTTTAGTTGAGTTATGAGCTCAATTTGTATAGGAAACGCGAACAGCGCCTCTAGCGAAAAGAAGCGTAAATCATGTTTCCCATATGAATTGAGGTCAACTACAATCGCTGCGTTTTGTATACCAAATAACTTACACTACGGGTACTAAAGATAGTGACCAAAAAATACCAATGATATGACTTTCGAAACATTGTAATTTTAAAGTTTAAAAAGAATAACTTTCCACCTCCTTTTAACCCCGTTAGGGAATGAATTTCAATAAAATACGAAACAAGTCATTCATTAATTCTGTTAAAAAAGGTTTATGCAAAACTTGAAGTAGATTGGACAAAGGAATCACGTTGTCCCCTAAAAATTTTGCCTCCCTTTTCATCCCCTTAGGGGATGAAAGGATTTTTCAGAATTCTAGGAAAATCCTTTCTTATCGGATGCCTACGTCATACAAAGAACACATCCACCAAGTTTCAGGTCTCTACGTTCAGCGGTTTAGGCTGTGCGTTCATCCGTCAGTCAGTCATTCAGGACCACGGAGCACTAAACTGGTCTGTTCAGGACAAAGCATTTGTATAGATTTGGCCTTTACAATTTTTTAACTCTGTCAAGACAGAAGACTTCGTTCTACTCATTATTAATTAGGCATTTCAACACGATGAATGCCACATGAGGACTTGTGAATAGCCCTTAATTGTTGTCAATTAACCCTTTGTACCCTAAGTCTCTCGATTATCTTAACGATCCGTCCTAACACTTCTGCTAATAACACCAAAGTCCTGATGGAGCACTGGATTATTCCTACAGACGTCAAATTAATTTTAAAAGCAGTTTCAAGTCAGATTAATTGTATCTTATTTTTATTGACCTGCGACCTTTGGATCAAGTCTTACATAAAAATTGTTTAATTCGTACCTATCACTTTTAATTCAACGTTGTGTTTTTTATTTATGATTGCAAATTTGTTTTTACTGAGTTTTTTTTGGATTTTTAGCGCTATGAACGAACGTGGTATGGTAGAATTTGAGTGCACAACAGTTGTACATATAGAGACACAAATAGTCTGTGCTTTCTACTACGGTGTTAATTATTTAAGCTCCTATTCTGCGTAAGGAGTTAGTATAGCTGTACTCACTCCTAACGCAGATAAGAAACATGTATTTTGTACTGACCGATAAATGTTCGAAATGTCGACCATTTTTTTCAATGCAATATTCAAGTCATTTATGTAACGATTTTACTATTGCGTTTAAAATTTACATAGACTCTATGTCAATCTTAGGTGCTTTTGGGTCTTCAATTGTGTCGTAGCTTGTTTTATAAACTTCATTATATTATAATAATATATAAATATAAATTATTCTAGTGAGGTTAGATCGGGCGACATCGCGAGCCATTTAACGGGGCTGTTTGTACCAATAAATTTTTGGAGAAGTTATCATTTAAACAGTCTTTAGCTATGTGACTAATTGTGATCTATCATGTTGAAAATACACTCGTTCTTCTACCGACATTTCTCCCATGACTTCTAAAAGATAAACCAAATAGAAAATAACATAAGTTTCATTTTTCATTGCGACCAGGTTTGATCTACAAACTGAGTAGATACGAGTTTTTTATACAGTTTTTCTTGTCACTAAAATCGATGACATGGTTCATAAGAACAGATCTTTATATATCTTACTAGCTGCCCGGCCACACGTTGCTGTGGTAATTTCATACTACTGACCTGTAACATTGTATCTGCAGTAAAAAAAAAATGACTACTTATCAAGATAAAAACTATCCTATCTCTCAAGTTGGATCAAACTGCACACGGTGTACAAATTTGATTGAAATCGGTTAAGTGGTTTAGGAGTCCAATGAGGACAAACATTGTGACACGAGATTTATATATATTAAGATAGTTAGACTTGCCCATACTGATCGATGTAAATGGGCCACGCTGTTTCACTAAACAAAAAAAGACACTTCTTTTACTGAAAGAAAAATTTGTACAACAACGCATACGCATATATTGTAGTAGACGGATCCTGAGTCTTATATAATACAGCCAATAAAGTTGAGAATACAAACGGTCAGCGGCTGACAGCCGGGCACATCTGGAGTCAAAATGGAGTCCGGAAGTGAAGGGTTAAATAGGCAGCCTTTTAATGGAATCACAGACAGAATTTCAGTGAAATGCAAAGAAGGAATAAACATTTAAACATGCATTCATGGCAGATAAAGGAACAAAGAAGAAAAGGTATCATGCCTTCAAGGTTTTAAAGTTTCTTTTTTAACCGAATCCCAAAAAGGAGGAGGTTCTATGTTCCACTGTATGTATTTTTTTATGTATGTTCACCGATATCTCGGTCATTTGTGGACCGATTTCATTCGATTATCAACAAAATCAGGTACTGATGATGGGAAGCTTGAGAAATCGAGGGCTACTCTCAAATTTTATAGGCATGTAACGTATTACGTTTTTCATATTTTTCCTAAATCTATTCTAGTATTTGCATCTCGAAGTCATCATCTCATGTTGATGAGCTGGTGATGGAAGATAAAACTCCTTAACGATTAAGACTTTGATGATAATTCTTTAAATATTATAATAATAAATATACTTTAAAACTAGAAAAAATACACTGAAAAAATCGATCTCACCAGGCGGGAATCGAACCCAGCATCTTCCGCAATTCGCTTTCGATTTTGACAGTGATTGATGCTTAAGTTTTTATGGTAAGTTTAAGTTAAACATAAACAATGTTTTCTAGTTTTAAAACTATTTATGCGTTTGTAAACGCAAAAAATATTCCATAATGAATATACCTACTATTATAAACATATTTTATAAAAAATCTTACTTAATTTTCCTAGGTACCCTGCTACCAATTTATTAGGGTTCGGTGCAGTATCTCTTGATATCGACAATACTGCTTAAGGATTTGGCATTAGATTTTTACCTCACCTTCAACCCTGCTTGGGAACGACATCTTTCCACAGCACCCGGGACCACCAGCTTAACGTACCGACGAAGCAAGAAGGAAAAGCGATTTCAAACTTTTCGGTCACCCATACGAGTACTGACCGCACACTCGGTGGCTCAACTTTCGTGTTTGTTACTAAGAACATACGACCACGGAGCCATCGACCTCCGAAAACCAATCTTAATAATTCTGAGGTCATTGTTATTTAATTTAAATTAGAGATGTAGCTGGCGTAAAATTGTGCATTAGTGCAAGCTACGATAAAACTTCCATTCAAGCTTAAAATTTTCTTCTCTAATACTAAAAATATAAAAGTCAACAGAAAGCCTTTTAGAGCTAAAAGTTAAAAGGTTATCAGAGAAGCTCATTCGCCTTTGTTATTGCACAGACAAAGGGTTTTTAAATACGCTGTTAAAACGTGACCAAATTCAGTAACAGCAAGTCCACAAAGTAAACAACCCAATTTAAGGATCTATTCACATACGTGTACTAGGTTCAGCGCCGAGTGGTTTGCAGGATTATCGGGAACAGTTTTTACACATACAGGGTGTAAAAGACATGAACAGTCAAACGAAAACCATGTATTGTGGTCACCATCATAACATTTTTTTTCCTTTAGACTATACCTGGGAAATTGATAGTTACGATTTTATTGAAGGTCAAAGTCATAATTTTTTTTTTCATTTTTTTATGAAAACGTATTCTATATGATATTTCTTAATTATTGTCCAAAAAAACATTATCATTTTTTTTAGTATTTCATAACAAAAAATGTCTTCAAAACGTTATCGTTCAATGTAGCTCACTCGATGTGCACGGACACAAACGAACGGGGCCGCCGTCTGACAAAAACATCACGGTTTTGCGAGTTGCGTGCGAGTTGACCGCTTTACATTGCGCGTTACAATTTGCAATTTTTTTTAACACCAAAAAATAAAAATCATTTCCCAGCAATATTTTTTTTGTAATATGTCTTATTTTGATGTATAGAATACATGGTTCTCGTTTGACTGTTCATGTCTTTTACACCCAGTATGCCTTAAATAATATTATTACAAAATTACAATGTAGTTTTAAAATAATAAAATTTTCTACATAGAAGTGTCATACATACATAAATCACGCTCGTAATCCCAAAAAGGGTTGAGCGTAACTTTTAGTTACACATAAAGCCACGTTTGGCAGTATGGGCCATGCAGTGCTGTTGCCTACTCGCCTACATTGAAGTATAGGTAATTTGATTTTAATTTTATTGAAACCCAAATCAAAATGAAAATAGAAAAAGTAAATCTTGACGACTCAATGTAAATGATCATTTCATACTTTTATAGGTTCAGAGGCGATATTAGTCAGATTATAAATATCGTAGATGAAAATAAATGTATTTTATTATTCGGGTTACCGGAGGAAGTGATTCCAGCTATATAACTCGAAAAACCTAAATAGGAAATGTTGCTGGCAACATTTAGATTTACAATTTTTGGTAAAATTTATTATAATAATAGCAACTCTGCTCTCTCTTCCGTCCGATCTTGAGCATGTGCAACATCTTAATTCTTGTGGATTTTAATTTGTGAGTTTAATAAATCCCATAAATCAGTACAAGTGACATTTTATTTAGAAAATACAGTCCACATCATCGAGGATCCCAACAGAGAAAATCATTCAAAAACTCTTTGCGACGTCAAATCCATACCCGCAATGTGGATGCTTGGTTGTCCACGACCGTGAATTTTTTTTTTTTTTTTATCGCAATTTTCCACCGCCGCCGACTGTGGAACCATCGGTGTTGCCAAATCGATACGACCTAGAAATCTTCAAAAAAAGAGCGTATTCCTGCCTTGAAGTCGGCTTCGCATTTGGGATTCCTCTGGTGTTGCTAATATCCATGGGCGGCGGTGATCACTTACCATCAGGTGAACCTTTCCCATAAAAAAAAAACTCGCTGGCCATCAAACTTAGGTTATAAAATAGCATATTTTCACGCTGCTACCACTCAAAAACCAAAAAATGTTCACTAATTTAACATGCAATGTCAACATTACTCAACATTAGTCTGTGTTAACAATCGAATGGAGATAACTTATTGTTGATACTCGTATGTTCAGGACATTTTTAATGATCAAGCAGAGTCATTGTATAAACTTAGGAAAATATTCTTAGTATTCCATGGATTCACCAGGCGCCGGGTCTATATAAGACCCTCTGCAACGAGTCATGACATCAAAAGTTTAATAAATCGAACCTGTATAAAACCGAAGCGGTTAGCAAATCGACAGATCATAACATCGAAAGTTTTATTATACACTAGCGGACGTCAATAAGCTTTCGATGTCATGAACAATCGATGTCATAAACGTTCGAGGTATTTAGTTATCGATTTAATAAGCTATCGATGTAACGTGTTCGTTCTCCTGAGCCTCGAAGTGGTGTAATTCGATGTGGCGTACTGGAACCCTCTGCAACATATTTAGCCTTATGGACACTATGGAAAGGCCAGAAGCAGTGCCTGGGACTTGTGACTCGAGTATAGGTGTAATGCAAGGTACTTTTAAAACCCGCTGCCTATGGACTTTCAGCGAAACGTCCACTGTTCATGGGTTCTACGCTCACACCAATTATCTAACCCAAATTAAGTATCATCAAGAACTTGTTTTATAGATACTAGATAAAGGTCAATTTTTAATCTACATGATAATTTTTAGATCGTTTTATAAATAAACAGTAATAAATATATAAGCAACCATTACTTGTCAACAAATATTCGTGTTCGTCAGACAAACGTTTGCCGCTACCAGGACTCGAACCCGGACCGCTTGATGTGTAAGCAGCTATACTGACCACTCAACCAAGATAGGGTCCATCGGGGGTGATTCGTTGTTATACTAGGTCTACCATCATTAGGTAAACCAAACTAAGCTCAGGTAAGAAATTGCTCAAAGCTCACAAGCCCCTCAGGCTATAGCAATTAAAAGGGCAATAACCGACGTTAAATTTCACGATTAATTAATTTTATTTTACTCGCCCACCATTTCCCTTGAAAGCTACAGTTCATTTGCACAATAAACAGTGCCCGGTTTCATTCTGGAATTTTATATTTGGACAGTAATTTTTAAAGTATGATCAGAGGCCAATTTTTTTTTATAAGGCGAAACGCAAACGTAGACTATTTTTTGCTATGCAAGGACAGGCTAGAGAATTGAAAAATAGAGGCACATATACATCGATAAATTTATTAACGTTAATCTTCATCCGGCTCGAAGGACCGAAATATCATTAATAGTTCCGGTGAGCTAGGAAAAGTTTCAGGAATATAGAACGGGAACTCGAATGAAATAAAAGAAGAGTCACAGTGAATTATGATATGATTTTAATATAACAAACAAACGTCAAAAATACAATCTATCTAAGTAAAGAGAAAAAAGGCCGATTCGAAACATAAACAATGAATACCTACTGAATTTCATCTTGAAATTAAATGACAGACATATTTTTTAAACTAAATTGATTTTAATTCGCTTTATTGTCATTTGATTTAGGTTAGGGATTAATTAATTTTAAAGCGTAAATAAATCGTGTAATTTAATGCGTAAGAGTTCCAATACGAAGCCAAAAATTTTATAAACTAACAAAGAACATTAACCAATTTCTTTTTTATGCGGTTTTCGTATCGGTAATAGGCAGCCGACGACTATGTCCGAATGCCGCTACTGGACACAGCAATCATGGTTTTAGTGATGGTACCGTGCGGATAAAGCAAATAACCCACAAACCGTAACTCTGCCCCTCATTCATATTCCAAACCCGGCGTGCAAATGCTCGAATGAGAAACTCAAAGCCTTTTTAATAAGCTAAAGAGGAACTGCGATGAATTCCAAAAGTATTTTTTAAAAGTACATTTTATGAATTTCTATTCAAGACGGTCTTTCCATTTAGCGTCGAATCACAATTTTCACAGCAAAATTGAATCCGAAAAATGAACCATCCCGCTTTTTACTTTGTACATTTCAAGGAAAACTGTAAATAAGGAAAATGGCTTCTTTTGGAAATCAGTAAATTACGGAAAGGCAACTTGTCGGTAATAAAAGTTGATATAAAATCGACTACATTTTAATTATAATTGCCTTTTCATTTCTACATTCGTCATTTGAATGACGACATTCCTTGAATTTGTCATTGCTAGTTCGATTCGTGCAGGAATTAGGAGTTAACTTCTTTTTTGTTTCGGGAAGGATTTTTGCCCTTATGATTTGTATGTCTGTATCATCATCATCATCAACAGCTCATATATAATGTCCCCACCGAGGGGCTCGAGCCTACCCCACATTAGGGGCGATTAGGCCTTAGTCAACCACGCTGGCCAACTGCGGATTGGTCGACTTCACACACAACCTAAGAATTGCTTCATAGGTGTGTGCAGGTTTCCTCACGATGTTTTCCTTCACCGTAAAAGCGTCGATTAAACGTACATATGAATTCAAAATTTGAAAACACTTTGGTACGTGGCGGGGATCTAACCAGTGCCTCCCGGGTGGGAGACGACGCTCTTACGTACTACGCCACCTACGCTTTTTCTGTTTTCGTCTGTCTGTATATAGTTTTCAAATAGCCCCCTTGATAACATATAAAAATCAGCCTTCAGATATTAAGCGAAGTGAGTCTTATTTTTACTCACCTCTAGCACGTGATCTGTCGATTGGCCGTCTCAGCAACTTAGCAAGTGTGCATGCGTTAAACGTACCTACATAGAAATACTACTCAACTACACACATTTCATTTTTCAGACAATAAGTAACGTCTAACGAGTGATGTCCGCCCCAGAAAGGGGAGAAGGACCATAGGGACAAGGAAGACAGACAAAGAATAACTTGTAGGAGAGATTAAGGTGCGCTGTGAAACCAGAGCCTCCGGCAACTGGCAGCGCACTCTCCCGTGATTCGGCCTGTATAACCGTAAGGTTGCGTCAGGCCATGGGAAGGTGGTGGGTTTGTCCCTGCTAAAAAAAAAAAAATAAGTAACGTCTGGTAGCTCTGTGATCTTCGACTACTTTCAGTACCCTTAGTATGAGTTTTGATAGTTTTCGAGCTCGATCAAACGTATCGTCTCTTTTCATACATTGCCCACTAGCGCCTCTAGCGTAAACTATCAAAAACAAAAATCGGCAGTATAAGTTAAATCGAGTTAAAGTAACACGAAAACTTTGATAGTTTTCGCCTCACGAATGCATTTTGGCAGTACGAGTCGTTACTTTGACAAGTCGTCGTAAGTATACTATTACGTTTGATCGTGTCGTCACTCGATGAAAGAAATTCCGTGAGTAGGTAAACGAACGAAATTTTTAACAATTATTACAATGTTATCGCCATAATTTTCATTTATTATGGTCGCTGAAGAGGTTAATGAAGCCCACCAACGTACACAGGAACGTCGGGAGGTTATGCAGCAGTGGCGCATTGATAAATTATAAGCATATAGCTTCTACTTTATAAGTCTCAAGCAATAATGTCTGTGTATATTTACCTACCTATAAGCGAATTATGTGTGTCTCCACGCGGCGTAGGTATTGTCGTGACGGGCGATAACATTACCGTGTGGATATTCACTCGTCACAGAGACGACCGACGCTTTAATAATTATCTACGCTTTAGTCGTCTTAGCTAGAATTTAAACAATAGGACACTATCACAGTGTAGTATAATAAGGGAATAAAACACATTGTTTAATTAATACATAACATTAAATTATTTTATTTTCTAAATAAATATGGCGAATAGAGTTTGTCACTAGGCAAGCTCGCTTGAGTTCAATTTCCCTTTGTTGCATCTCTAAATCTCGTTTGCCGTCAGACACGAGATCATTATTTTTCCCAAAAGCATTGCACATTAGTATTTTTCTGTATAATATCCTTTTAAATACACCACTCAATGAAATTCACTATTTGTTCAAACTGCGACGCACTTGTTTTGCACATTTTCATTTTATTTTTCCGTTTAAACACCTTAGTACAATTGGGTATAGTTTATGTATCAAATCCTATTACTTGTTATCTGTTTTAGTAATAATTTATAAATAATATCAATACGACTCTCACTGTGACGCAGACATTTTGTTTGTTTTCATCGAGCACAGACTAGTTAGAGATACTATGAATGGGAGTGAATGGAACGAATGAACATGTTGTCTCTTTCTTGTTAATAAGAAATGAAAGAGACAAAACTAAACAGTGTGAAGTTCGTATAATCGAGTGATCGAGTAGGCGATATCGTGAAGACTATGTGCCAAATTTAAATCTTATACTACGACGTATATAGTAAACCTATAGTTTCATAGTCTTGACGATGACGATCACTCGTTTGGTGTTGCAAAAACTCATACTAAGGGTACAGGAATTGCAAAAGTAACCTTTTTACGTCCTTATTGTTCGAATTCACCGACCTCCAATAAAAAAGTTATACTTGCATAAACAACGTCCCCACAAATAAAAGAACAAATATTGGTCCCCTTACAATGGGACCAATATTTGGGACCAATATATACCCCTTAAAATGGAATAGACAGTGACGGTTTTTGCTATAAAATAGAGTTTTCCAGGTCTGATCTACATGGAACTTGGGAAATTATTATTTATTTAACTACGACTAATTAATGAATCATCGGATAATATTCGGAAACTTCGAAGCTTTCTACAAAGCCAAATAACAAATTGTCCATTTTCTTGATTTTGATCCATTTCCACAAAACAAGGAGTACTTTCGCACAACGTTATGGCATCCTACTAATGCTATAAAGTTAGACTTAGATTAATGTTATGTTATATATGTATGTTATGTTACTATAGATTAGACTGTGCTAATATTAAAATCGCAAAAGTTTGTATAGATGTATAATGCATGTATAGATGTCTGCATGTGTGTTTGTTACTCTTTCACGCAAAAAAATCATTTAAATTCATTCAGTAGGAATGAATTTTAAACCTTACAACCATCAGAATAACATATCAAAGCATCATCAGCCTTTTAACTTACTTACGTACTTACAGTAGGTACTTTAGTTAGATTAAGTATTTTTTCGTCATTATCGAAGATAACACCATGAAACTTTGAATTTAGTCACTTTTTTCATACTATAATATTATAAGCACGAAAGTTTGTATGGTTTTTATTTAGCCTATGGACCCTTGCAATACCAGGGGTATCACACGTGCGTTGCCGACCTAGCAAAAACTTTTTCACACCTTTCTTGAAGACACCCATGTTGTAGTCCTTAGGGAAAACCTCGACAGGGAGTTCATTCCACAACCGAAGCGTACGCGGAGAAATTTTTGACGTGACAACGTCTTATAATTCGATAGAGCCGGCTGCACGCACGAAAAAACATGACGCATGCGGCGTTACCTCGCTCCATGTAAGGCCGGCAAAACAAATGAAATTAAATTATTGAAAAATGCTACCATTCCATCAGTATTTTCTTAAGACGTTGTCACGTTCAACTATCGTCAGTAAACCGACTTTACAGACAACCAATTTTTATTTTTTTTGAGACCAATTTGGTACAAATATTGACTAGAAGTTGGTAAAGGATAAAGGCTACCTTTTACTGAGAAAAAAGGCTTCAAGGAGTTGAAATGGAGGTTTGTTCTAACGTTTTAGAAATTTTGACCCGTGTAGGCATGAAAGGTCGTATGGAAATCCAAAGTCCAAGAAATGCTGCCCAAAATAACTATTCCACGCGGACGATGTTGCGAGTAAAAGTTGATTTCTAAAAAGTATTTTACTTTTGATTTTAAAACAAAATGGAACCGCCTAGGTATTCAATGACTGTTCCATTTCGTTTTAAAATTAGAAGTAGGTATACATTATTGTGAAATAAAATCGTTCATATTCCCTTCTGGGAATGCGTAACGAGGTCGTCTAAAATGGACTTTTATATTTAGTAGCCAGCAACGTCAATCCATTTCAAAGAAACTTTAATTAAAGAGTTTGATCAATATCACATACACACATGTATGAAATATTAATTAAATATATCGTTGTTTGTCTAACGAGACCGAATATCGTTAGTGTGTATTTGTGACTCGGCGTTTCATTGGACCAATATTACATAACCTTTGGCTCTTTGGAGATTTCAGCGCTTATTTGTACGTGACATATCATTTCAATTTGGCACACAATCTCACTCACCATTCTTTATTATATTTATCAAGTAGGTAAAAAATAGTCTTATATGGGTATCTTATTTGAAAGTAAAAGACAATGTTGATGACAAATTAGATACCATTACCCATCCATTACCTATAAGTACATATAGGTATTGAAAATATTATTAAGATGGAATAAGGGTATCCGGGACTGGGGCCTCGGGGATCAGGGTACTCAGGGAATAACCCCAAATGCTGGAAGGCTCGAAAGTTTCATCTGGTTGGTTTCTTCGTCGATAGAGAATCTATAGATTGCTACTTATTTGTATAATCGTATTTGAACGATGGTTACGTTACTTTCGTTAAATTACTATCCCTAGGTATACAACTTTAAAAACTTAGGTCAAGTCTCATAATTTTTCTCGTACATCATATCAAAAATCAAAATACACGAAGTAAAATAGATTAGAAATGTACTAAAAGTGAGATCCTGCAAAAAGAAATATTAATAATTCATTTCAACACACTTACCGAACATTCCGGCTCGGTGATGTACGATCCGTTGCTGAAATACTTCTTGGGGCACTCGGACCACGGCAACTCCGCTTGAAAGCTCTGTGCGAAGTAGAACAAACACCAGGCAATTATCGAGTTGTAATAGAGCGCCACGTTGAAAGACACCACCGCCGAGCTGATTCCAATACCTCCCAAGTACGGGGACACTTGATGCCACACTCCAATAGCACCCTTTCTCAATCGCTGCCCAATAGCAAGCTCCAGATAAAATATGGGTATTCCTTCTATTGCCAGCATCACGAAATACGGAATCAGAAACGCACCACCTCCGTTCTTCTGCGCTAGATAGGGAAACCTCCACACGTTGCCTAACCCGACGGCGTATCCAACAGTCGCCAACAGAAACGTCAGCTTGCTATCCCACGATTCCCTCACGCATTCTCCTTCTTCTGGCTTCAAATTGCCGCGCTCTTCGACTGAGCTTGCTTTGCTAGTGGGCGTTTCAGAAGACCGCCTGTTAGGGCTCGTATCCTCAAAAGCCTCGTTAGTAGCGCCGTACATAACGTGGGTTCGGTGGGAAGGGTGACCATTCTCCATCGTAACCAGTCGGCCCCGAAGCTCTTTCATCTCCATTCTGTCTATAGACCTCTGCGCATAGAGATCCCGCGAGCTCTGCCGCCTCATCAAATGGGCTGTATTCGCCATTTTTATTGTATTAATTACTTTTTAACTCTAATATAAACTAGTTTAATTATTGTCGTAATTCTATTATTGTCATGGTATTGTCTAATGTTTCTCTAAATAGCTCCTTATCTAAATCTACTCATTTTCGGAGTCGTGGCACATAATCAGAACCATCAAATAGCACATGAGTGTTATGATTCTCCCTATTATGTCAGACTTCAGTATTGATGGTATGTGTATCGATTTCTCGGGCAGCATTTTTTCACTAACCACTAGATTGGTTTCTGTACACTTACTTCACTCTAACTTTATACACTACTGTTAAATCACCTGGTATTTTAATTGGCGATTTCTAATATATGGGGTTGGTAATACGACCGAATGGCGGCCGTGCGAAGAGCGGGTCGTGACTGGCGGGAAAGTTATGGGGTGAGGTAAAATTGTTCTTACGCATGCGCGATGGTTCCCGCTTTGTTGAATGTACCTGCCACGATACTGTGGGGGATGAAATCTGTACAGCAGTACTGTTAGAAACGAACCTCTATTCATAAAGTCACTGCCTCTTGATAACTATACATGAATAAGGTTGGATATATTATTTCAGAATCATCAACTATTAACTACATATTCATACGTAGTATCTAAATGCAAATGATAAATACTGATAAGTTCGATTTCTTCCAAATACATTCTTTCAGAATAAAACAAATGCAATACGTATTTGGAATAAATCAAACACAGTATACATTACATATAATGCAATATTTTACACTGTAATACATGGGTACACTGATTCCCTGATTCCCGATGGAGAAACACTTACGATGTAGATTGTATTTATATATTTATGGTGTGCAGTAAATCTATATGTCTATCTGCCTTATGTGAGGGGCACTTAAAATCTCCGAAATTAATGAGAAATAAATACTAATGACCGGTCAAAAATGAATTTATTGTTTCTCTAGTTAATCATTTACCTCAATGCACTTCTTCATATCATACCAATTTTGAATTTTGGAACCAAAATTGAAAAGTTTTATGCAACTCCTGGCAAGAGCTTCTTCTGGTGACGAAAAACATTGACCACATAAGTAATTCTCGTAATTCTTGATTTTTAAAAACAGGATTAAGTCGCATGGTTATACAGAAAGACCTATAAATTCCCTTCATAAATTCGTTTGTCTATATCTGGCATTGTGAGAGCTGGCATTATCATGTCATAATGCAAGATGACCTGGAGTTTTTGCTTATTTTTACAGAGTTCATCAATAACCTCCGCTAAACGGTCTTGTACTGGTCACCATCACAATTCTCTGTACGATGATATTCCTTAGAGTCAGTAGCCACTGTGTCCCAGGGGGTTAGGAGGGTCGTCCGTTCACTGTTGAGCCAGACTGCCCAGTTTTAAAAAAATAATATTAAGGTGCTGTTAACACGTTAATATTAATCCAGTGAACCTCGCCAACTAAGCTAATGCGCTTGTGCTAGGAGTAGGTTCACGTACCGATCCATCGTTCTGCTCTATATGGTTGGTAAGATGTTCTAGGGGATTATCGCCACGCGCTTGAACGACCACCTCCCTATGGTCGGGCCGGACCTGTCCGACGCTCAGTTTGGTTTCCGACCGTGGACGCCGTACCCCTATTCAGGAAACGGTAGAAGGAGGCCATGGATACGGGCGACGCACTGTTGGCTATGTTAAACGCTTTCAATTCTGTCCCACACTCCACTATCCTTGACGGGAGTGCCTCAATACCTGAGCGGCCTCCTGGCCAGCTACCAGGAGGACCCTTTGTAGGTTTGGTAGGAAAGAACCACAGATACCTTTTCTGAATATGTTTTTTTACTTTTTTTAGGCACTAATTGACCCATACTGACAGATGTGGCTTTATGTGTAACCATGCAAATGTTACCTAAGGCTATATCAACCCCTTTTGGGATAATGAGCGTGATTGTAATACAGTGGTAATACCTACATGTATGTATGCGAGTACAAAGTCTATAGCGGAGACTAGCAATACCACAGATATATCAATCTAAGGAGATCGGTCGAATCGCCGAGTTCATATGAAGACCGAGTGTCGCTGTTAGCCTCCGTACTACATAACATAGTTCTAGTTGAGCATGCCGTAATATACACTATTCATTGCGCGCGTCATAAGGACTGCGAAGCAATGAAAGTTAAGCACAGTCACAAAGGAGATCGGTCAAATCGCTGAGTTCATAGGAAGTCCGAGCCGTGTCCGAGTGACGCGATCAGCGGCCGTACTACATAAAATGGTTCTAGTTGAGCATATCGTAATATACACTATTGATTGCGCGCGTAAAAAGGACTGCGAAGCAATGAAAGTTACGCACAGCCGCAATTTAATACAATTTGTGAGATGGTAACGCATAATTTAAAGCGATTGTGTTTTTATGAATAAAAGTCGGACTATTTGTTTGAATATTGTTTTTTAATTATAAATCTAAGTTTTTCGGTTCTTACGTGTGAAAAGTTATTCCATTACTTGATAAATAACTGATTCACTGTAATGATTGCATGTTACAGTTGAACAGAACGGCATTTTGAAAGAAAAACGGATATTTCTTTCTGACATACGTACGTATTCACTCGATTTTATCGGACGGCGAATTGGCGGCAATGTATGCCCACTGTGCATACACTTGTCACAAGTTAAACGCCGGCTTGGCCTATCTCCTTGTATTATTAAATCTGTGGGTAATACCGACATGTATGTATGTGAGTACAAAAGTGTATAGCAGAGACTAGCAATACCCTTGATGGACCTCCTTATCAAAATCTGTCATCCCATTCCATAATCGTTATTACGATTTATACTAAAGGTCGGAAAGACCCCTATACCCTTGTCTTAGGTGTCAATATCGCATTACAACATGTGTGAAGTTACACATCCAATGTCCGAAGTAGGTAGCTATACAGCTGACTTGAATGGACATTGATTTATTATGGTGAAAGAAAATTGAAGCCGGGATTATATTACCACGTCTCAGTATTTATTCTCTGTCCAACCTTTATTATCTAAAAATACATAACTGAGGAAAACAATGTAGAGGGTAGAGTGTGATGAGTTTTTTATCCAACTGGGGCAAGCAAGCTTACGTCCGTGCTGGTGCTAAACTTTTGTAACCTTCGTTAAATTAAAAAAGGTATTAAAGTAAGAAAATTATTTTAGAGTTACAGTTGACTAACGCACGTATTCACAAACAATAAGTCTAAGTAAAAACAATGCTATGCAAAATAAGGCAGTTCTCAGTGTGTGCCATATTGCAACGCTTTTGAGGTCTCATAGTGCGCGTGGACGCACAGGGTCGTAAAAACCTATTCATAGACAATACTTAAGTGAGGATCGGCACTATGCGTACTTTAAAATGAACGCACATCTTAGGTAGCTAGCTAGCTATATTACGCAACGCACAGGTCGAGATGTTAAAAGCAGAGTCCAGATAACAAAAGTTTAAAGTTTGAAGTAGTAAAACGTCAGTACATTCAACGATGTGAACTAGGCAACAGAAACGAACCAATCACAGAGCTCGATTCAATGCAATGCGTTTACTTATTCAAAAGTCGAGAAACCTCATAGTAATGTTTGTGAATACAGGTATAAGTTTACAAATGCTTTAACTACAGTCTATAGAAACTGTGATTTTACCTTGTTTATATACCTATATTTTTGAAAGTGGGCAAGTGAATAATTATATAAGAGGGTAGCTTGCTTATGATATTTTGTGTGTGTGCAGTGCAGTCAGTGTGGAAATAAATGCGTGCCGAGTAACTCGATAAGCAAACATATTGTATAAAAAAAATATATTTAATCCATTTCGCAATGTTTTGGTTTTTTATTGTTTTTTCCCTGTGTTTGTTTGCATTGCATGTCTTTTTGTTCATCGTGTAATTATATTTATGTGGTAATATTCAACATATAAAAAAAACAATTTATGATAATTACGAATCCATTTGGAGCTTTGGTCATTTAGAACATTATATTTTTTTTCAGAATTTATTACTTGCTAGATTATGAGATATAAGAAATACAAACTAACACCCGTATTCATAAACATTAGGCCTCTGCCTCGAATCTTGCGTTCAGCGGGGCGGCGGTGGCGGCGGCGCGAGAGCGGCAGGTTCTTATGCGTAAAATCAAATGGATCTACTCTCGAAAACAGCGGCGCGGGAGCGGGCGACGAGCGGTGCACTCCAATCAAGCGGTGACGCTCCCGCTGCGTGTAAAATTCGAGGCAGAGGAGGCCTTAGGTACCTATGAGGTTTCGTAAACGTATTGCATTAAATAGAGCTCTGTGATTGATTCGTTTTTGTTGCCTACTTCACACCGTTGAATGTACTGACTTTTTATTACTTCAAACGGGCTTCAAACTTTAAACTTTTTTTGACATCTCGCCCTGTGCGTTGCGTAATTAAGCTGTGCGATTGCGTAAACAAATGTGTAAAGCCACGCCCCTTTGTTTCGATGTTTTTGTGTAATGTTTCGAAAAAACCTCAGGGAAAAAACACTAGCAGGAGACGCAGCTTTAGTCTTGTATAAGCCCAAGAAGGTTGTAGGTTGTAGGTAAGCCCAAACTTCAAAGATTTGACAGTTGTATCATCTTTTCACCCTAAGGGCTTGTACACAAGACTGCGACGTGTCCATCGTGAAAATCTGCGAGCTCCCTCGACGCATCGCAAGAACTTACGAATTGATTCGCATAGCGCATTCGCATAGTCACACTTGTTGACGCCATTTTAGTTCGTTCTGAGACAGCATGTGGGCAAGACGTAGACATTATTGTAAAAAAATGACTGGAGTCATTTTTTCAGAAATCAGAGATAAAAAATCAACGTTGTGATTTTTTATATCACTGATTGATGAGCGCCGTGTTCTTTGGGACACTAGTAACTAAGATTATAAAAATAATTTCATCAAACAATAAGCTTGGAAGAACGTATATAAGTTTTTTTCCAAATTTCGAGAAAAAAAAATTGGTTGTCTGTAAAGTCGGTTTACTGACGATAGTTGAACGTGACAACGTCTTAAGAAAATACTGATGGAATGGTAGCATTTTTCAAAAGAAAAATTTAATTTCATTTGTTTAATAGATTTCGCATTATAGTATGAATAAACTTGTAATAAAATCTCTTTGGCTATTCTATTTGTATCTGGCTGGTTTTGGTATCATTGAAAGTTTAAATTTTAAAGAACATAATTCCAAATTCAAATTAGAGAATTAGATTCAGAGCGAGGTAACGCCGCATGACGTCGTGTTTTTTCGTGCGTGCAGCCGGCTCTATCGAATTATAAGACGTTGTCACGTCAAAAAGAACTTTCGCCTTGTAGGTACATACGATAGTTTCTGAAGATATGGTGATTATAAACTTATAAAATACGCTCATCCTAAAATAATAAATAAAAAAATTCGTCGGTTTTAAAGCTACATATTTTAGATGAAAATAGTTCCCATCGGCATTCATAATAGTAATAAATGGATGAACCCAAAATCTTCTTTGTTTCTTTTTCCTGTATCTCCTAAGCAATAATAAAAGCGCTTCTTTTTACGATCCATGTCACGACCTTGCTTTCAAAATACGTTCAGTACATTTGACGGTCGTCGAAGGAATGGTCACCCTAATCGTAGAAGGGAGACGCCTTGCGGCACGAAATTGCTTCGCAGCAATTCGTGTCGCATTTTCTGCGTTGCGTATTCGCATCACGACGCATCGCAGTTTTGTGTTCAAATCCAAAAATCCTACAGTCGCACTTGCGTCATTTTATAATGAGTAAGAACTAACAATAAATTTATAGATAAAACTAGAAGTCACACTACCACTAAAAAAGTCAAGTCAAAAAAAAATCCTTGAAACCGCTTACTACTATTTGTCCCTTTCTAACCTCTAGACCACACGTATTATACGGTCACGTGACCGCAATGATTTTATAGTATTGATACGTTATACGCTCACAAAACAGGAACAACATATGATCCGAAATGCTGTAGCAACACACATGTACACTTCTATTATTTTACTTATATTTCACTACATTGGCAAAAATTTAAAAGGGATGGCATACTTTTCCTTTCCTTTTTTAATTAAATGGCGTTCGCGATATGTAACGCATTTCGCCAATATCAAGTGAAAATGTGCTTTTAAGTAGCAGACAATTGTACGGTAGATTGAGGTTAAAAGTGGAGTCTCTCAACACGTGTTTTTACAGCAAGAATTCGGGAGAAACTAAGGAGAAACTCATGGCATACTTAATCCAATAGGAACAAAAAAGACAGCTAGTTTTTGACATTGCATGACATATTACCATAGCAACCATGGCACCATATATTTGTTTCACAATGATAAAACCAAATTAAATAATATAATTTCTGCTTAATTACATAAAATACGTGACTTCATGAGCTCTACTTATTTTGCTTGATTAATTAGTGCATTTTCGCATGTCACAAGACGTCATTTTGTTGCATAAACACGGTTGGTGGGAACTGGAAGGCACACGCGTACTGTTTCAAAGGCGACTAAGGCTAACAGGCAACACGTGTTGTCTGTTTTGAGGTGCCATTTCGGCGCGTTTATGACGTATCTACCTTTTTGTATTATAATATCATTGCGTGACCGTCGAATACGTCATACGTACGTACGTCAGCATATTATTTGTGCGGAGAGGTAGAAAGAGACAGGTAGGAAGTAAGCGTTTTCAAGGAAAAAAATTACTTCACTTTTTATTACTAGTGTGGCTTCCAGTTTTACCTATAAATTTCAGTCCTCTAGTAGCTTCCTGAATGCTGATAGATAATTATTGATTTTGCCACAAAGATTTTTTAATAAATTATAGTTGCATTATTTATAATTACAATGAAAATATCGTTAATTGAACCAAGACATTTTTGCTCTGAAATAAAGTTGTTTAAATCTCAGAGAACATGATAATATAAATAGAAAAAAAATATCTAGACAATTAGAAGGCTATTCTATTAGTCAACTAGAGTCAACTAGTTATTAAACGTTTTAATAATAATTATTATTTGTTTATTCAATGGTCAACAAGTGGACCAATTACAAATTTTCATACAAAATAACACAAAATAAAATAGAAGCATACATAAAATTCCGAAAATAATTTAGATAAATACATAATAATCAATAAAATTCATAGCAATGTCAATATATAATACACATAAAATAATCACAATTCATTTCAAGTTTTATAACTGGCAACTCATCAATCTACTGTCAAAACTAAGTCGCAAAACGTAAATCGCAATCACACCAACATTTTTTGCTCCTGTCCACAGAAATAATGAAGATAACGCACGAATCATGTCGATTGCGACACCGTTACTAATTGGCGTCAGTGATAGAAGATAGTCTCTACACAGCACAGCACGCAAGTCCGGCGAAATGTACTGTTTGCAATGGCTGATCCCCGTGCTCTTAATTCCGAAGCCCGTGAACCCGGCGTTAGTGAACACTCATGTAATGTTTATGGTCTTGTATCTAATTGGGTTTTTCTTAGAAAGGAAGCCTTGTACGGTGTGCAGTGTAGTCTTCCTAGCTGCAGTGATTCTAATATGTTATAGCGGCATCGGCAATTGTTTATTTTGGTCCACTCAATGTGACGGAGAAAAGTACGACACCTAGTTGTTGTTCAGAAGCTTCCAAGAGTTGTCCAACAAGTGCTCAAAGTGCAACCAAGTGTTCCTGTACGAAGAGACGGGAATATGTCGCGAGAAGTCCAAAGGCCTTCCAGTAAAATGTTTTCAAACTTTTTTGTATATTTTTGTAAATAGAATATAAATTTCATAATTTACATTTCCTATTGTTGTGTAAAGATGTCCAATTGGAGTGTCGAGTAATGTGCCGATCTGTACTTATGTATCTCGATAATTGTTTGTTGTTCATGGAAAATGTGATGATGATGAATTATTAATGTACAGTTATTCTTAGTGACTAATGAAATAAAGTTTGGGATTATAATTTTCAACTCGCTTTGTTACTATTCTTCTAGGTTGTACGTGCTATTTATTTATGAAATTAAGAGCCTGCATCGCTTCACTGCCTCACTCCGATTTATTTAACTACCTAATAGTACAATGTTCACTTATGTGAATATAAATAAAATTAAATCAATTTGTTCCAATCCCCTAGTTATATCTTGCTGGAGTTTCAACATAATTCAAACATTAACAACATAAACAGACAGTGGGTATAGTGAAAACTGGGAATTGTGTATGTTCATTTAGACTAATTCTAATGAATTTTCATTCCTTGCTTGCATTATGAGATGCACAAAGAGAAAAAAAAAACTAATTATGTGCAATACTGTTTCTTAATATTTGAATTTAAGTACTAGAAACGTGATATAGGTTCAGAATGTATGTTACAGTAAGTGTAACTACTTAATAATCTCAAAGATATCTGACTCAGATAACATATCACTGTGATAATGCATTACAGACTGAACAATTAATACTTATGAATATGTAGGGTATTGTTCTGTTGCTATACATGCAATAATTATTTTTACTTTCTTGTATATGTAGAGTAAGTCTTGTAATCGTCAAAAAATTCGACCTCAAGATTTTGACTGTTTACACGCTTTGGAACTCCCTGAGTCCAATAATACTGTTTTTGGAATTATGTGTGTGTTTGTCTGTGCATTAGCACAATAACTCAAGTATGCTTTAACTTATTGCAACCAAATTTAACATGCAATCAATCAATCGAATATACTTTATTGCATAGATAAAAAAGAAAAAAATACAGAACATATAATACACATAGGACACAAAAGGCGGCCTTATTGCTCAGAAGCAATCTCTTCCAGGCAACGTGTAGTAAGAGGAGACTTTAAGAAATAAATTAAAATAGGTGCAAGACTCAGGATAAATAATACATCATACTATTGGGAAGGATAATACCTATAAAGTAGACACATAATAAAGATCGTAATAGAGTCAGATAGGATAAAATAATAAATTAATAAATACAGAAATCAGTGAAGGAGGAATTACAATACAATCTAAGGACAGGTAGTTAGAACATAATTCTTTACTTGCATTTTAAAACCTTCCAATGTTCGAGACCTTCTAATATCTTCAGGCAAAGAGTTCCACAACCGGATGACATGCACATCAAACGAATAAGAAAAGAAAATCAGTAGAATGGATAGAAATATCTAATGTGAGAGTAGAAGATGCACGTAAGGAACGACATAGGGAGCTGGAGCGAAAAGCAAAGAGTTTTTGAAATAGATGGGAGAAGTCGGTAGAAAGAGGATAGAATATAATACAGATAGAACGTGCAAGTCCCTTCGCCGGCGAATAGGGAGCCAATTAAGAAATGTACGGAATTTAGAAACATGGTAAAATTTTCTCAAACTAAATATAAATCTTATACAAAGATTCCGTAGACGCTCAAGTTTCGTAAGGAGTTCCTCCGAAAGATCAACGCAACAGCGTAATCAACTATTGACAGCAAAAGAGACTGTGCCAACCTCAGACCAATGTTATAATCATTGGTCTGAGGTGCCAACAATATTTTTGTTTTAGTGGGCAAAAAATTACGCAGTCGACGAAGTGAGCCTTATGCCGCAAAAACTTACATCCTAACATTTTCAATGTGGGGTCGCCATGATAGACATTGATCAATAAAGACCCCAAGATTCTTAACAGTTATGGCGTACCGAATAATGGAGCCACCCAGAGTAATAGCAGGTAAAAGGTCTGTCTTTAGTCTAGCTATGAAATATGGACTGCCAATTATTATAGTTTGACTTTTAGCTGCGTTGATTTTCAGACCGTACGACTTACTCCACTCACATATTACAGCGAGATTTTCATTAGTAACATCAATCGCTTTTGCTATATCGGATGTAGGTGCTTGCGTATAAATTTATCGGCGTTATAAGGCGTTATAAGGTTATCGGCATACAAGTGGTAGGGACACGAAAGGGAAAAAGTACTAATTGAATAAATAAAGATTTAAAATAAAAGTGGAGATAAGACGCCACCCTGTGGGACTCCGGCAGAAAGATCGCACCAATCAGACAAAGAGTCCTCTATGCGTACCTATACGCTGCAGTCGCCCGCACAGGTAACTTTTAAACCAGTCAATAACCGGAAGAGAAATATTAAGAGAACGCAGTACCCCGATTAGGATATCGAAGTCTACAGTGTTAAACGCATTACTAAAATCTAGCAACGTCAACAAAGTAAACCGTCGATTTTCCATACCACTTCGAGAATCGTCGGTGATTTTAATTAACGCAGTAGTCGTACTATGCTATGCTATGACCCGGGCGAAAACCAGATTGGAATGGACTAAGGAGTTAATTTTTGTTAACAAAGGATGTAAGTTGGGAATGAACTAGTTTTTCAAGAACTTTCGATAAAAAAGGAAGAATATAGGACGATATTCGGAAAATGAGGTTGGATTGGAGATTTTTAGGCAGAGGAATAACATGAGCCTCCTTCCAAATAGATGGAAACTTTACAGAGGAAATTGAATGGTTTAGGATTTTCGTAATAAAAGGTAAAAGGATATCTTGCATGCATGCATGACATCAAAATATAACGTTTCTATCAACTTTTGAGTCGTCGATCACGAAAGGTAAGCAACCAAGTGCGCGGTCGGTAAACAGATGGGTGACCAAAATTTAACATGCATGTATGACATCAAAATATAAGGTTTCTATCAACTTTTGAGTTTTTCCGGTATACGAGAAAGTCAAGGGGAGACCACTGCCGATTTTTTAAATTGTAAATATTGTAGACATCAGGCTACCACCATACATAGCAAAATGACCACAAATTTGGACTTCATTTCTATGGAATAAGGAAAAGACATTTCTTTAAAACAGAATATTGTCCTAATGCTCTTTTGATCTGAGGAGAGGGAGAGAGATTTATGGACCGCACCTAACTATAGTGAGAGCAAGCAGTTGTTTAGGCATATAGTTATACCTACTTGTTGGGTAAGCACATGAAGCTGTAGGATTTCTCTATACAAAAACTATACTCTATGGGTAAGCATAATATTTTGCTCTTAGCATAATATAAATGTTAGGTCCAATGGCGTAATTGGTTAGGTCGATTTAAGATTGGATATTTGTAATTGACCATTGGGCAATAAAGTGGAAGATTTTTGTTTTTAAGTAAAACTAGGAAAGCATCTTTATGACGCTACTGATCGCGACGCCCGACGTCCCAGCCCCGCCGCGCCGCGGTAGTTACATATAGCGGGGCGCTTTTCTACGCGCTTTAATGCCCTAGCCGCCGCTATCCTCTTGATCTCAGAGCGTGCAACACCCTCTCTCCCGAATGGGTGGCTGCTCAGATAGCCTTATAGCCATTTTAGCACTAGGCAATAGGGGGTGTTAAGTCTGGTAAGAGACCGACCTGTGAGTTCTACTTAACCCTAGGACCGGCTCTAGGCTATCCATGAGGGTTCACCCCCTCCTTCCCACGCTTGTCCGGAAGGTCCTCTTAGCTTTCTCGGTCCCTCGCCACTTCGCTTCTCCTAAGGGGAAAGGAAGAGACGAGTGACTGAGGGGGTTAAGGGAGAGAGAAAAAGCGAAGCGCTCGCGCCTGTACGGTGCTGTTCAAGGCGTGACTCTAATCAGCAAAGCAATATCATTTGACTGAGCATTCATTCTGTACCTACTTTTTTTTATGCTATCGTTACAATGCTCTTTGGACCTACTAATCAGTCCATAAGATTATGTTTTTCTAACCAATATTTTGGGACTTCAATCACATACTGTTATCACTGTGACCACAAGTCTGACTTTGCTTGAACTTACAAATACTTTAACTTAGCCTCAATATAGGTCGCAGTGACGTAAATATAGCCTTAAATAGTTTTTTGTTTTTAAGTATTTTACTTAAAAACAAAAAACTTACTTTATAGCCCAATGGTCAAATACAAATATCCACTATGAAATGGACCCAACTCATTTATATTATGCCTATGTACACATAGAGTATATTTTTTATAGAGAAATCCTATAGCTTCATGTGCTTGCCCAATAAGTATATAACTATATGCCTAAGCAACTGATTGATGTCATTATAGTTAGGTGCGGTCCATAAATCCCCTCCGATCAAAAGTGCATTAGGACAATATTCTAAGTGTTTTAAAGAAATGTTTTTTCCTTATTCCATAGAAATAAAGTCCAAATTTGTGTTTGGTCTCCTATTTCGACAGTATTTGTTCCTAATCCACAAATTTTAAGGACACAAGTAATTAATAAGAAATAAATGAGATAAGGTATCCAGAGCTACATGTAGTTTAGGTTTAGAAGTTCGCTAGTTACATCACTGTATTACATACATAGGATGGGGCAGATATTCAGCTCGTATTGGAAGATAGACATAATGAAATAATTTTATTTTGGCGTTTACAAACGCGTAAATATTTTAATACTAGAAAAAATTCACAGAAAAAAATCTATTTGCCCCGCCTGAGGCAAGTTGATTTTTTTCAATGAATTTTTTTAGTATTAGACTTATATACTTCCAAAAAAGCTTCACAACAAGGTTAAGGTGAAAAGTTGAATAAAACATTTAATATGTAATGTTAAAGTATGTATTCACAAGCTGGTTACATTGAGATGGTCATCTTTGACGGTTTCTTGAGATGTTTATCATTATTTGGTTACATAGTAAATAGACGCCTTAACCTAATATAATAATAGGAGCGACATCTGAAACAAAGAAAAGTGAATTTATTAAATGTAGGAACTATAACTAAACACAAAAAAACTTACAAGTACGTTTTTTGTGTTCAATTTATAATGTGATATTAGATATTGTTTCTCATTGTTACTAGAATTCATATTAAACTAATAACAAATGTGCTAAAAGCTATTCAAAACAATAAATATTGAGGTTACATTATTTGTAACCTGTGACAGTGACAATTATTGTCACAAAGTTAAGCATTAGGTTTGCAAAGTCCCGGTTGAATTTTTCTAACCTATATTTGTTTAAAGAAATAATTTAAATTAATTCTGACTTATAAATAAAAGTTATTTACAGTTTATCGCAGTCTTCTGGCTTCACGCTCAGACTCGAGGAGTGTCAGGATGTCACCATCGCGCACTGGGCCCTTCACGTTCCTGATGATTTGACGGCTGGTTTCTCCGATGAACTCCACCTTGACTTGAGTACACTGTCCTTGGGAACCGGTGCGGCCCAGAACTTTAACCACGCGGGCGAGAACGTTGGGTTTATCCATTTTGGCGAAAAATCGAGCTTAAACCGAGGAATACACGTGCGCTGAAGCTAGCGTGTCCAAAAAGGAAATTTTGACAGTAATGACAGCTAGTGGTGTCGAGTCCAGATACTCTCTAATCTGTGGTCCAGATACTCGAATAGTCGAGTACCTAAAGATAATCGAACCCGGCGGCGGTCCGATATGCGCAAATACTACAAAAGCAGTGCAAACGCCTTGGACCGAATTGAATACTGTGCTATGTGCACTATTTGTACAGATTAGAAAGTATATTATAAGTAGTATCTGTTGAGAGTACGCAAATAGTCTTTAGACATCTAAAGACTATTTGCGTACTCTCAACAGACTAGTTAAAGATACTACGTATGTATACTACGTGCTTAGATTATTCTAAGACTACGTGCAATCAATTTGATCCACGCTTTGTGTGTAAATGTCAAACATCCAAGAAAAGGTTGTGTAAAGACTATTTAAACATTAAAATAGCACTCCAGGATTACTAATAGAGTAAAAGAAAATTATTTTAGTGAATTAAATAAACAGTAACGAGTATATAATAATTCAAAACTAAAATGTTTACTCTAATAATTCACAGACTTCTATTTCTATTCTTAATTAAGGGGCGGCTTCGCGTCGCATCAAGAGTATGCATTTTGCCAAAGTCAAGTGAAAATGTAACTAATACTAACAAAAATTGTACGGTTGATTGAGGTTATTAAAAATGGAGTCTCTCAACACGTGTTTTTACAACAAGAATTCGGGAGAAACACATTCACTGACTTAAACGTCAAATTTTAGTTTGACATTTGCGCACACACTGCACTACTCTTTTTGTGTGCACCGTTAGCACGGCTTAATGACGTCACTCATGACGTCACATAATTTTCGTTGGTGCGAATACGTTTAATTCAGTTCACTCCGTGTGCGCACTATCGGTGCCGATGACGCACATAAGCGCAATTTGGACCGCAGTGGAGATGTGCTTATTTCGAGTCCAACTGCCAATAAATCCAGTTGGGCTGACGTTAGTAAATGAACAAATCAAACGAGCGAACAAACGAAAGGCTATCCTCCGTATGCTCGGTAATAGGCCACCGTATAATGTGGTTACACATAGGGTACCACCACAAACTTCCTCCCCCACTTTGGAGGGGGGTGTCTGCTCAGAATAACTTCACCGCCCTTATGGCAACCCAAGTTTGTCGCGTGGCTTTCCGCCACTGCGTAAACAGTTTTTCATTTTCATTCTCTCTCCTGAGGGTGCGGCTGCTTCAGATGGCCTTATAGCCACTTTGGCAATAGAGTTTGGTCGGTAGGAGTCCGACATAACACTGTTGCCGGGGCCATGTATGATTCACCTCCTCCTTCCCTCGCATGTCCGAAAGGTTCTTCTGACTTTATCTCGCTGCTTTGTATTTCACTTCTCCCTGTGGGAGGGGGAAGGGGAACGTGACGGGGGGAGTTAGGGGAGGAAAACGAAAGAGTGAATCAATCGAATGCTTTTCGAATGACACCATAGACATAATAAACTAATGTTCATTGACTAATTTAGAAAAACTTAATTCATTTTCAAATATCTTAATATTGCAGATTTGAGGTTATGCCCGGGCATATAACATAACATTAGAGGTTGTCAGTTGTTATTGTTCGTTTTCTTGTTTCTTTATTATTTACTATAATATTCTAGTAGATTTTCACTCAAACATAACTTCCTCTTGAGGAAATCTCTTGTTTGAGCGAGTCTGTAAACAGTAATTAGATTCTTTCAAATGGAAAATACAACAACCTTACTAAATCACATCAAAAAGAAGCAAAAAATTGTTGTCAACGAAGAAGCTATATAATATAGAACCTATATACTACTCGTATAGGTTATGTCCGAACATAATTTGATAGAAGTTATTTATGTCAAAAAGCAATTTGTAACAAATCACGTACCTACTCAGTTTCCCCTGTATATTATTATTATTTATTATTATGCTCAGTTCGACCCCACTCGAGTTACGTAAATTTCAACTCGAGGTGGCACATCTCTAGTTGGTAAGCTACACAGATTTTTTTCATATTTATGGCATGAGGTCTAGGCCTTTGGCCATTACTACTTTTATTGTCGCATTGGTAAAAAACCGATAATTTGCAATAAATAATAAAATTTTAAGTTCAGTATATTCATAAAATATATTTTAATGCAAGAAATACGCAAAGCGATTAAGAAATAAACATGTAGTACTTATTCATCAGAAAACTAGTTTCTTTTCAAAATATTAAAGAAATATTTTATTTTGCAACTTCAATATGTTAGATTTCAAGAAACGAAGTCTCAAAGCTTTAAAGCATAAATAGTTAATACGTTTATTCAAAGATTAAGGTTTGCATTTGATTTACATCCATACATATAATCACATTCGTAACCCAAAAGGGGTTGAGCAGAGCTTTAGGTAACCTTTATTAAGTAACATATTATCGTCACATTTAGCAGTACCTATAGGCCATGTAGTGCCTCTAATCGTAACAGGTTACCAGCCTGTCGCCTACACAACTCACAGATTTAGACAATATAATCTGAGGCGTAGCTAGGTATCCAAGGCAATGGTGCAAAAAACTGAGGCCCTAAAATGAATAATCAAGTAGGTACTTGCCTTTTGTTTTTTCAGTAGGTACGATGTTGGCTGGTCAGTGTCCGTGGGGCCCCGGTGCACTGCACCGGCTTGCCTAAGTAGCTATGCCACTGAAAGACACAAATGGGACACCTAACCCAGAAAAATACCATTCCTTCAGTAATCCATCAAACAAATACTAAACACAAAAATATAAAATCTCTAAAATATTTACGGGCGACGTTAAAAAACATCAAATTTCATTCCGTCGGCATCAATGCAGTGTAGAGGTCATCTAGTAATTCTAACCATTAAAAGATACCTTTAAATAAAAATTGTAGTTACGAAGGTCCTGCATTCACCCAATGGTAACATAAAGTTAGAAAAAAATAAAACATTTACATGTTCAAAAAGTAACATTTTATTAAATAATGTCTTCTTTTCACACGCTGTTAAAAATCTCTGCACACTGTTTGTTCCATAATTTAACTTTCTCAACTCACTTAGCATCTATGAACCACAGAGTCTGTACACAAAAACGATCAAAATAAGAATGGGACAATAAGATTTCTTGAAGTAATTTTAATAACTGTTATATAATATTGAACTACTATATTCAGAGCAATAATAATGGTTTATCCATTCTGATGCATGTAACAGTGAGATCTTTTACCCTATAAACAATTTAGGACTAAGTAAGTTACATCTTAGTAATATCTTTGTAACAATAATTGAAGATCTGATTTAATACCATAACTAATTATTTTATTATAGGAAAAGAAATGTGTTCCATTCTTATTTGAGTCGCGACACGCACACTAACGCCTAGCACCGGGCTTGTGCTGGAGTCCCTATATTAATAATTTCGACTTAGTCGTCGCCCGCGGATCTCTTCGCTTTCCTCATTCGCGGCGACTGTTTAGGTGTCTTGGGAGATTTTTCTGAAAATATAACAAGAATTATTAGTTTATAAAAGTATAGGATATCTAAGGATCATAACTATATGACCATATGGTGTGGGTAATATTAATAATTTCGATATTTGTGCAACAAAATATCACTTCTTTAAAAGAAAATCTGATCATATTTTTTTGGTAGTTCGTTGGGTCCAAAAATCAAAATTAGATCAAAAATTTCAATTAGATTAAATCAAAACTATATCATTTATGTTATATTTTTAAAGACATTTTGTAGCATGGTTTCTAGGAAAGCCTAAGGTTTGCAATACCCATGACTAGCTGGTTCCATTCATTACTCTAGCAACTGCTGCAAACGTGTACCAAACATATGTTTGAACACCGATCGACAGTACAAAATATATGATATTTCATAAGCGTATACTTACTTAATTGATTGACAACTTCTTTAGGTAGCCAGTCATAGTCCACATCATCAGCAGTACCAGTCTCCAAAGGTTTGGGAGCAGCTCTTGGGGAGCGGCGGCGAGCAAGTGATGATAGGCCTTGCTGACCCAACACAAGTGCCAACACAATAGCAGCTCCGAGGAACAGATATAAGAAGAATGTTTCACCATCCAAGCCTTCTGAGACTTCTACAATATTGACGGTTTGATTGTAAACGGCTTCCTGGAAATGAGATAAAATGGAACTTCACTTATAATATAAAATAATGTATCTATACAAGTCATGTCTATTGAAATATGCAGCCTTATTTCAATACAGCAACTACACAGCTGGTAAGTAAGATTTTAAATCAAAGTTTCTATGTCAATTGATAGTTACTCTTGTCTAATAAGTTTTATCAACATGTTTAAACAAAATTATTAATTACCTGGTAAGCATTCCCACTGGCATCCTTGTAGTTCAATTGAATATTCAAACCAAATGGCCTGCCAGCGAAAGCTTCATTAGGAATAAAGGAATATGCAAAGGTGGCTTCTTGTTTTGGTTTCACTTCACGGTTGTAAGGTAAAGCAGTGAAATTCTGAATGTAATATGTATAATCCATGGGGTATCTGAATGAGGCTTCCATGGATTCCACTAAATAGTCGACTGAACCCTTGTTGATGAAACCAACCAAGAACTCTACAGGATAACCGGCTTGTAGATCTGTAAAAGAGCATATTTTGTTAGCCTTTCAGTACCCATATTTATAAACCAGTTAAAGTAATTACTCAAAAAACAATCCTTTTGACTTAGTTTAGTTTTTTGGTAATAAATACATAATTGTAGTGGTGTCATAGTCTCAAGTCATCAGAACTTTGTAATGTTACTAACTAATTTCGTTACATTAAGTAATTGAGACATAGTCAAAGGTCTAAATGTATCAGAAAATATTGACATACATCAATAGGTATTTATCTAAATAGATCCAGGAAAATATTAAAACAACAAATAGTCAAAACAAAATCATACATAAATACGATCATGCTCACAGTCAGTCCCAATAAAGCCAAAAAAATAAAACAAATACGAATAAAACAGAAAAGACTATAAATTTCCATTTTTTATTCTTTTCATTTAAACACACATGAGCAAGTTTATGAAATTTTCCCTTATTTCATATATCAAGAAAATGAAAACAATAATGGATTTAAAGAGATAGGTACTTCATATCTGGCTGTATGAGCATTCGTTCTTGAAATGCCATTTGAATAGACAATAAACAAATGTAAAATGATAAATATTATATTGTTTGCAATCCATTATGGCACTTACTATACATATAAATACCGTATGCAGGAGAAGTATTTCTTACCAAAAGCTACATCGCCATAAATAGGCACTGGTTTTGTAAATAATATAGTTGTATCGACATCTTGTGATGATTTTACTACAGTCTCATCTTCTCCCAGAGCATCTTCACCAACAACTTGATTGTCCTCTCCTTCAATATCTACCACATCATCTAGTTCGTCTTCTTCTGCTCTTGCTAAAATTGTGTTGGCTGAAATTTGAGTAATAACATAGTTTTGCTAGAGTTTCTAAACGAGAAATAGTTTAATATTATGATCATATTACATTTAAATATTATATGGAACGGCTAATGCTTATGATGTTAACTTATGATGAATTGTTTTGAATTTATGTATGTGAAAGGAACATTATTTATCCAAGTACACACTGACCACTACAATAGGTTACATTCTTGTTAAATTTCTAATAAATACAACAATGTATGTATGAACTATTAAAATGTTATACATATTTGACTTTTGTCTAGTAATAAAGGTTAGTTACAATAACTTTCTCTCATGAAAAATTAGTTTAATACTGCCACGTACCAAAGCCGTATACTTTCATAATGAATGTTAAAAAAGTTGATATTTAGGACACTTACCGCTTTGAAAGCATAATAATGCCGCAGGGAGAACTAATAGAGTTAAATATAAAAGTTTCATTATGAATTAAAATATATTACTTCTGTTATTTCTATATAAAACGAAGGTGACTATCAGAATGGATTACAGGCCATTCACTTTCGTTTAGTAGGCGGCCCAACGCTACAAGAAACTAGAACCAAAATGCCAATTTTCTTTCCAACTCGATTGACGTGGAATTTTGTGTCACGAATAGTGATGTAACACTGTTGCATTGCAATGCAATTGACCGGTAACAAAATAAAGAAAAAATAAGTATAATTAATAGGTATAATGTTAGAAGACAATTATTATTTACACACTTAATAAACAAATACTATATTATTGTATTATTAATAATATAGTATTTTAATTTTTTTTAAACGAAACATTGAATATTGGAGTTCGTTCCAAAACGATTTCAATTTACTCGGGGTAGAGTAAATGATAGCTCACTATTGGTCGTTATTAAGAAGCGCTTACACCATTGATTGGTTAGTTTTGTTAATCTATAGTTATTTTACACCAATTAGAAGAAAAAAGCTTAGCTTCACCTGGTTTTGGAACGCACCCTTGAAGACATGAATGAAGACATCGAATGTGTTCACTCTAACGCTAATTTGATGAATGATAAATATTTTTACCATGTTGGTTGATTGAGGTTGATTGCATAGAACGCCAAAAATATAATAACTCTTTAACGCGCCATATAACATTAAGGCCACGTTCCCACGGACGCGCAGAAAGGTGTTGCGTTAGAGGACTTGAAATGATTTACCGCGATCGGGGCCCAGAGGTGTTCGCATAGACGTAAAAAAATCACTTGTCGTTTTGTGCTCACACGTTGCGGACGTATCATGGATTCGGTCGAAATCTTGGCAATCACCGTTTGGTATATTAGGAAAGGAAATGAAAATATAAGGCAGTATTGGGTTCATCCTATTCATTCAGAAAGATATCTTACTGGTCAATTTTACACTCTATACAGCAAGTTTCAACTATTTATTCAAAAATTCTTTGATTACATGAGAATGTCAATCAGTTCTTTTAATGAACTACTGCTTATTGTTGGCTCTAAAATATAGTGCCAAGATACCAACATGAGACCTGCTGTATCTCCAGTTCAACAGCTTGTAGTCACAGTCAGTCAGTCTAATACGTCATACGTACTCTAGAGGTTAGAAAGGGACAAATAGGAGCAGTATCAAAGAAAAAAAATTGGTTGTCTGTAAAGTCGGTTTACTGACGATAGTTGAACGTGACAACGTCTTAAGAAAATACTGATGGAATGGTAGCATTTTTCAAAAGAAAAATTTAATTTCATTTGTTTAATAGATTTCGCATTATAGTATGAATAAACTTGTAATAAAATATCTTTGGCTATACTATTTGTATCTGGCTGGTTTTGGTATCATTGAAAGTTTAAATTTTAAAGAACATAAATTCAAATTAGAGAATTAGATTCAGAGCGAGGTAACGCCGCATGACGTCATGTTTTTTCGTGCGTGCAGCCGGCTCTATCGAATTATAAGACGTTGTCACGTCAAAAATCTGACTCCACTTTTTAGTGGTGTTTTTCCAGTTCTACCTATAAATTACTTGGGTTCATCAATCAAAATGACTTTCCCATCTTGTTATCCACCCAAGGTTGGAAGTTGGGAACCTAACCGGTTGGATAGTGGATATGTATTTCCTGAATTGTTTATGTTCGCATCTTCCAACCTGACATGAACACAGTCAATAAAATAATCGATTGATTATGTTATAGAGAATACATAATTCAGAGGTTGCAATATTATCGAAATATGTAGGTTTATAAAAAACAACGCCATCGTGTCAGAGTGGTGAGTAACGCTGCCCACAATTGGGCGGTCCAGGTTCGAATTCTGGTAAAGGCAAATATTTGTGTAATGACCATGAACATTTACTGAGGTGAAAAGTTAGGTTGGAAGCTGGGAATAAGTGGTAATAACTCATCAAAATTGACCCTCAGGGCTTCGCGTGTGCTCTTTTTAACACGTTTATATCAGATTCACCTGTATGTTTGTATGTAACCAACTCGTTTGGGCTCGATTTAGACCCACTTTAAACGGTCAGATTTAATTTAAGCTGATAGACCTTAGACCATTTAACACGGGACGTGGCATAGCGCATATTTAGTACTGAAAAAATTCTGCCATTTTTCGCGGGGGGTGAGGCAAACACGCATAGCACACATTTACTCACTCATGCACACTGTAGCAAAAATTTTAATCGCTATTATGAGCGCACACTCGCGGGCTCTGCTAACCCGCGTAACACCATATCGCCTAACGTTGTTATATCGTTGTTGGCGCGTAAATGCCTTCGGGAGGCATCGGCAGCGCTCGGCGGTCTTCGGAGGCTGCGGGCGCGCAAGCGACATCGCCGGCTGGCCGGCACCGGCCACAGACTACTCAGCGCAACCTCTTCTCGGGCACCGGCCGTGTCTCGCTCGCGTTCCTAATTGTATTACTTTCGAACCAAATAAGTAACCTATAGAAATACAGTCCTCTTTTATTTACCGTCCAGTAGCTAGGACCCTAACAAATGGTCCTCTCTCCGTCTTTGTTGGAAGTAATATTTTCGCCGAGTCTTACTGCTGAATAGCCACTTGGTGGACCTTGACCGTGCCAGCGTGGACCGACCGTCGTAACAGCCTGCATTGAAGAAGAAACTGATGTCACCTTACTGGGAGTATAGTACAGGAAACCGTGAGTTCGTTCCAATTACTTCCCTAAACATCGTAATTTTTGCCCTCTTTTTGCCGATTTTTTCTTAGTCTTTGCCTTTTTCCCCTTTATTTTCATTTTAAACAGCACTTTCCGCTTTTCATTAGGTTCACAGTCATATAGTTATCATAATTGCATAATAAAATAACGTAAGCAAAGTGCGCTGTCATTGACCTTGACATTGAACAGGTGTTCGTGAGAACGGCACCTATCTCTTTCTCGCTCGCACTCATTCATCAATTGCTTTGCGCATATGTTTTTGTTACGGTAGCATACAAATTTTATTATTACTTAATTTCTCGTAGTTTTTTCTTGCCACTTCGCATACTTCTTTCTTAGTCTTATTGCTTAATTTAATATACGTAAATAATTCATAATGTCTGAACTTAAACTCTTAACTAAGAAGCGCAGTTCTTTAAAGTCAAAGCTGACAATTTTTAGTAATTATTTAAATTTAATAAACAATGGCTCGAGCCTTTCTCAGTTGCAACAATTGGACCTAGAGGAACGCTTTGAAAAATTTCAAGCTATGTACACCGAATTTGATGCGTTACAGGGTAGTATCGAGCTGCTGGTGGAGGAGCCCGAGGCACTGCTCGTCGAGCGCGAGGACTTTGAGCGGCAGTTCTTCAGCCTGGTCGCACTCGCCCGCAGCCTCCTCGGTGCTACTTCCAAAGGTTCTGTATCAGGCTCCAATCTTAACGACTCAAATGCACACCATTCTAACAACTTTGTTCGCTTACCCAAAATTAACTTACCGACTTTCGATGGGAACTATCAATACTGGCTCGAGTTTAGAGATACGTATACTTCGCTCATTCATAATAATAATTCAATAGATAATATAAATAAATTCCATTATTTGCGAGCATCACTTAAGGGAAGTGCAGCCTTAATTATTAAAAACATAGATTTTATTGGGGATAATTACATAACTGCGTGGGACTTATTATGCGAGCGCTTTAATAATAATCGCCTTTTGATTGATAATCATTTGCAAGCATTATTTGATGTTGAGCCCGTATTGAGGGAATCCAGTATTTCTCTCCGAAACCTTGTTGATGTAACTAATAAAAATGTTAGGGCACTTACAACTCTTAATCAACCCACCAACCATTGGCATACTCTTCTCATTTACATTTTAACAAAAAAATTGGACATTAATACTAGTAGGGGCTGGGAAGAGTATCGAAATAATTTAACGGAAGATCCAACTTTATCTCAATTTTGTACCTTTATTAGCAGGAAAGCGGACTTATTGGAGTCAATCGAATCAAACCAAAATTTTTCAAATAATAATATATTAGTAGCTTTAAACAACAGTCATTGCAATTCATCTTTACAAAATAATACAAGTAACTTTTTTAAATCAAAAAACTTAAATAATAACAAAAAATATCAACAAAACATAAATAAAAATACACAAAATAATAATAACAAAAATAAATCATATTACCCTATTTGTCCGCTTTGCTCACAAAATCATTCACTATTTACTTGTGAAAATTTCAGGGCTTTGCCGATCGAAAACCGAATTCAGAAAGCAAAGGATTTTCACGTCTGCCTAAACTGCTTACGCCTAGGTCACACTGCTACACAATGCAGACTTACTCATTGTAAATACTGTAAATTGAGGCATAATACTCTTTTGCATTTAGAAACATCGAACCCAGAACCTTTTGTGAAGCCCTTGCCTTCTGCAAGTGACAGCGTTACACTATCAGCTACAACTATGCAGCTTGCTACTTCTGCGCATATTTTACTGTCCACAGCGTTGGTGAACGTGCTAGATGCTTCGGGCGAGAGGCACACTGCGCGGCTACTGCTCGACAATGGTAGTACGGCCAACTTCGTAACTCAGGGCTTATGTGACACGCTGGGTTTGTCACGACGCGGTACAAGCACCAAGGTAACAGGCATTAATAACCATACTTCTTTTAGTACACAGTCTTGTAAGTTTACAATAGAGTCTTTATGCTGTGATTATAAAATTGAGATAGTTAGTCATATTTTACCCGAAATCACTAAGCTACTTCCCTCTTCATTTGTGAATGTTACTCATGTTCCCATACCTACAGGTCTTAAGTTAGCTGACCCGAATTTTAATATTCCGTCGGTAATTGACATCCTAGTAGGAGCGGAAGTATTTTGGAATGTCTTAGAAAACAATTCCATACATTTAGGAAAAAACTTACCGAGGTTGTGTGAGACCAAATTTGGCTGGTTAGTCTCTGGTAACATAACATCACACACCAATAACAATACATTATCTTGCAATTTTGTAAATTCAACATCATCTCCCGACCTTACTCAATTTTGGGAGCTTTCTCGTTCTCGTTCGTCGTTTCAGCCGACATCGAAAAAATGTATAGGGCTATAGAAATTAACCCTACACAACGACCCTTACAAAAAATAATATTTCGGTTCAATTCAAATGAGCCTCTTAAAACGTATACCCTAAACACCCTTACCTATGGTACTGCCTCAGCCCCTTATTTGGCTACTAAATGCTTAACAAGTTTAGCGGATAAGGCAGAAAATGATAACGTCAAGTCAGCCATAAAGCGTGACTTCTATGTAGACGATTATCTCCATAGCGGTAGAACAATTTCAGACGTAATTGACACTTCTACCAAAGTTACTTCCATCCTCGCCTCTGCTCACTTCAAGTTACGCAAGTGGAAGTCTAACTGTCCCGAGATCCTGTCACAAATCACATCCCCTAATCTTGAAGAGTTCACTAACTCCATTGACTTTTCTGAGCATGGCCTAAATAACTCTCAGTCTAAAACATTAGGTCTTCATTGGATTTGTGACAGTGATTTACTTACATTCTCAATATACATAGAACCGACAAAAAAGGTAACAAAACGTCATATTTTATCCATGATTAGCCAAATTTTTGACCCTCTAGGCCTAATTGGCCCATGCATTGTTGAGGCAAAAATTATCATGCAACGCTTGTGGCTAGATAAATATGATTGGGACGACTTAGTGTCCCATGAAGTCAGTGCCTTATGGTCACTTTTTGAAAATTCATTACCATATTTAAATAAATTACATATTCCAAGGTGGGTTTTGTGTGAAGACTCTATTGTTCATGAGGTCCATGTCTTTACTGACGCATCCGAAAAGGCATACGGCGCGTGTCTATATATTAGGTCTTATAATACCAATACTGGGTCAATGCGCGTACAGCTTTTGGCCTCAAAAAATCGCATTGCGCCTCTTAAGCCTACAACGATGCCCAGACTTGAACTGTGCGGGGCTTTGCTGGGTGCAAGACTGTGTACTAAGGTTATGGACTCGCTTTCGCTTTCGCTGCAATTAAATCAATGTAGATTTTGGTGTGACTCCACAATAGTTTTAGGTTGGCTGTCTACTCCACCTACTCAGCTAAAACCATTTGTGCGAAACAGAGTCAACGAAATACAAGAGAGTACTTGTAGTCATACCTGGAGCTATGTACCGTCGAAGGAGAACCCAGCGGATCTTGTCTCACGAGGCTTACGAGCTGATGCCATAGGCGATACATCTTTGTGGTGGACTGGACCCTCATTTTTGTTAAAAAATGAAAATGAGTGGCCCACAATGCCCCATGTCGTGAGACATGATCTGCCTGAAGTAGTGACTCATATCATTAGCAGTAGTGGTAGTGATATTGAAGTTCATCCTCATAGTGGTAGTAGCGCTTATTCCATTAACATGCTTGCAATTTCATCATTATTAACTAAGTATTCCAGCTTCACTAAATTACAAAGAATTGTAGCATATCTATGTAGATTTGTGCATAATTTAAAACATAAAAATAATAAATTGTGTGGCAATCTCTCTTTAACAGAACTACAAAATTCATTAAACCTTATTTTACACTGCGCTCAACTTGAAATGTTTGCAGATGAATATAAAATTCTTAAATCAAATAAGACATTGCCTCGCAAAAATAAATTAATTTCTTTAACCCCTTTTTTAGACAGCAATGATCTCATTCGCGTGGGCGGGAGGCTTGATAATTCCCCCTACGATTTTAATACTAAACATCCTATCTTATTATGTTCTTCGCACCCCCTAACAAAGCTTATATTTCAAATGCAACATAAAAAATTATTACATGCCGGTCCTCAACTTCTTTTAGCCAGCATTCGTCAAACTTATTGGCCTCTTAAAGGCAAAAATCTATCAAAATTTATTGTTAACAAATGTGTGGTTTGTTACAGACATAGAGCTCAAAATGTACAACCTATAATGGGGCAGCTCCCTCTTTCTCGAACAAAATTAGAATTCCCTTTTCAAAATTGTAACGTAGATTATGCGGGCCCAGTAATGATAGCCGACCGGAAAGGTCGTGGGTGTAAGCTCTTAAAAACTTATTTGTGCATTTTTGTTTGTTCAGCAGTTAAGGCTGTACATTTGGAGCTTGTTACGGACCTCACCACCGAAGCTTATATGACCGCCTTGAATCGCTTCGTGGCACGTCGAGGCAAACCTCGAAGCATCACGTCCGATAACGGCACTAACTTTGTCGGTGCAGCGAATGAAATGCAAAGATTTCTTCGCACTTCCAATGTTGCCTCTGAGATAGTGCAGGAGGGCATTGAATTCATTTTCACCCCTGCCTACTCGCCACATTTCAATTCTTTAGCCGAGGCAGCAGTCAAATCATGCAAACACCATCTAAAAAGACTTTTGCAACTGACGCATCTTACTTTTGAGGAAATGAGTACTTGCTTGGCTCTTATCGAAGCCGTTCTAAATTCACGCCCTCTTACCCCTCTTTCTTCAGACCCTCAAGATTTCTCGGCTCTTACTCCCTCTCATTTTCTAATTGGACGACCACTGTTAACTGTACCTCACCCACAGGTGGCTGACGTCAACATTTCTCGTTTGGACCGGTGGAGACGCATCCAGTACATCCAGCAGCATTTTTGGCGACGGTTCCATAATGAATATGTTTCTCTGCTACAGACAAAGACGAAATGGTTCCGTTCCACAGGAGATGTGAGGCCTGGTTCCCTGGTGCTCATTAAAGACAAGAGTCCACCCCTGCTGTGGTCTTTGGGTCGTGTTGTGACGACCTACCCTGGCGTGGATGGAGTATCAAGGGTGGCTGAGCTCAAGACGAAGAGGGGCACCATACGAAGGGCGTTCAACAACATCTGCCCCCTTCCACTTCATTGAAGACCACTCTTCAACCCGGGGAGTATGTTGGCGCGTAAATGCCTTCGGGAGGCATCGGCAGCGCTCGGCGGTCTTCGGAGGCTGCGGGCGCGCAAGCGACATCGCCGGCTGGCCGGCACCGGCCACAGACTACTCAGCGCAACCTCTTCTCGGGCACCGGCCGTGTCTCGCTCGCGTTCCTAATTGTATTACTTTCGAACCAAATAAGTAACCTATAGAAATACAGTCCTCTTTTATTTACCGTCCAGTAGCTAGGACCCTAACAATCGTTGTTTCTGTCGCAAAATTTGTAGATGAAAAATTGTATTGTTATGTGAAACAGTAGTTTATTTGAATAGAAAATTACTTCCGTATGATAAGCAACTCTGTTTTAGGATAACTTTAATGTTTCTGGTCGTCGTTTACAAGAAAACACTCCGCAACCAATAATTTTACGAGGTCCGCTTAGCGACAGATACGAATTCAAAATGGCGGTCGGTCGTCGCGGCGAACTAGTTTTTATAAACTGACATGAACTTAGTTCATGTACTTTGGCAGAGGGGAAGCGTCCGCTTGCCACGTCCCGTATTAAATTGTCTAAGTTATAGACATAACAAGAACCGATGACATTACAATAATTCGATAGGAATATCCCATTATCCTAATTAGAATCGCCGGGACTAATAAATTAAACGTTTGGTATGTTAGTTCAGTTATACGTCACTAGATGGCGTTGTCATTGTTAAGTTCTTTTTTAAAATAATTTAAGTACTGTCATCGGCGGTTATAATTCACACTAAAAAGTGGAAAATATAATAATAGTGATCAAAAATACTAAAAAAACACGCTTTTATTTTTAGTATACAAACCGAACACCGAGTAAATTACATATCTAATGCTGTTTTACACGACACGCTATAATGGCACCTGTCATGTAAAAAAGTTAGCGAATAGACCGGCTGGCTGTAATGTATTGGGGCAGCATCAACCCTTATGTCTCCAAAGTGTCTACTTTGTCTTTTATTTTACAAAAAATGACCTTGAGGCAATCTGCAATTTTTATACCTTTAAATTGAATATGTATGTACCTAAAAAGTACAAAATAAATAAACCAGTTTATAAAGGCGGTCTTTAATTTTAGCAGATGCTTGCAAACTTTTTGTTGTGGCGCGCCTATTATAAATTCTACAGCAATGTTGCTATCTTGCTACATTGCGTAACGTATTGAATGCTGCAAGATAGCAAGATTGCTGTATACAAAGTATAAAAATTTCAGACAGCCTCAAGTTAAATTATTGCAAAAAAAATTGCAACTTTGAAGGTATAAGGGTTGATCTACATCATGTAGCCCCACTACTTCTCATCCAGGTCTGCAGCTCTGTGTTAGGGTATTATAGGAGTGTTATAAGGCAGCTTGTCTCAAGTACCCAATAATGTCTACCAGATTATCTATAGTACAGCACGATAAGGCATCTGAAAAAATTATAGGTATAATAATAATATGCTTCACGTTAACATTCTGGTATATATTTAAACTTTGTAATCTGATAATTAAGTATGTGTACATGTAGATAACTACTTGTAGATACGTCGATTATGATGTCACGGGTCAAATATTGTAGTATTCTTATTTGTTATTATTTACTCAGCGTTGCGACGGCCTTAGCGATAAGGTTAACATTTTATTATTATCTCATTATCTAAAGTAATAAATAGGGCTAGTTTTACGATTTGGCGAATTTAATATTAAATTAATTCGTCCCAAAACGATGGTAAGGGTTTAAGTCGATTTAAGTATGTAGGTACTTAGCAAAGTCCATTTAAAAAAAGAACTTCTTGATTTTATAAAAAAAAAAAAAACACCCAAAGAGCGCTCGCACATATAAGAAATTTCTTACAGAAAAATTCTGACGCTCACCGGAAGACACTCGGTGCATACATTTTGTATTAGACCCCGTACACTGTTACACAAGATTTTTTTCTAAATTTCCTATAGCCGCTATAATGTCCAAACAGATTGTCAGTGAAGATCTATTCATCACCGTCATCACATAAGAAAACTGGAGGCCATCGCCTTCCTATTTAAGGAGGCCTAAAGGGAGGGAGCTAAATTCGTAATGAGATGTGAGGTGAATCGCACGGCAGAGCATTCGCCTGGATAGCAAAAGGTCGCAGATTTGAGTCCTGTCACATGACATGATCATAAAAGAAGCTATTTCTAGTATCATCCATCATATCAGCCGAGATTCGCCCACTGAAAATTAAAATGTAAAATGAATCCAATTTACATCTAACGCTGATCACAAATTTTTTCACAATATTGAATTTGTCGTTACAGAATAGCACTACAGGACGCAGGACTATGAGAACTTTGTTATTCACATGCACACAATCGCAAAAAAATTGTAACGCAACGCAAGGAATGTGATTTCGGGATGCACATTATGAAAATAAGTTTTTGTTCATTTTAATTCTAGTAATAAACGGTAACAGTGTGATCATGCTCTTACCTACTTATAATACATTTATAGTGCAAATGTATTCAGGGTCTAAATGGTCAGAATATATTTATAAAACAAACCAATCGTATGTTCGTGTTATTTATGAAGTAGTACAATTAATATCGTTATCGAAATTCGACGCAATGGCAAATAGAGGCAGGTCTAACTTAAATACATATATTTAATGTATTTATCTAATATGAGAATAATGTTTAAAAACATTAAATGAGTAATATAAATTATTTTTATTTTTACTTCCAGCTACAGCAAGTAAACTAGGCAAATTCATAAAATTAACGGGGACTCGTAGTATTTCAGTTCAAACGAAATACGAGTTCTTACCGAAAAACTATGAGGTAAGATCTGAAACTTTACAATTTCAATTTAATAAAGCGTTTACTTTATATTATTTTAAGTCTAATTGTAAAACCTCTTGATTCCAGGGCCCTAGTAAGCAACAAACGGAGCATATAAAAAGTAACCACTTTCCACCGTCTGTATACAACATTTATAAGAACCCAGTGCTTCTACATCAGGGGCATATGCAATGGTTATATGATCACGAGGGTAGGAAATATTTGGACCTCTTTGGTGGCATTGTAACAGTGTCCGTGGGGCACTGTCACCCGTAAGTGTGAGGGATAAGATAATTTATGTTAAGATTGAATGCACAAGACTAAGTCAATTATTGGTTTTTAGAAAAGTGGTCTCCGCTCTTCAGAATCAAATACACACTCTATGGCACACTACAAACATTTACAGGCACCCGAAAATCTACGAGTATATTGAACAGCTGGCATCAAAATTTCCGGGAGATCTTAAGGTTGTATAAAATTTTAGCTTATAGGACACAAAATAATGTCTCAATTTTTAGTGCTTTGTATGAGGCCTTATCCAGACTACTAAATACAAATAATTTTTAGGTGATCTATCTGGTGAATAGTGGGAGTGAAGCCAACGACCTGGCCACAATTTTAGCGAAGGCATACACCGGGAATCATGATATTATATCTCTGCAGAGTGGCTACCACGGTTACTCCAGTGCCTTGATGGGGCTTACAGCTTGTCAGAGCTATCGCATGCCACTGCCAGTCCCACCGGGTTTTCATCACGTAAGTTATCAAGTACTAGCTGTGCCCGCGACTTTGCTCACGTGTTATGATGCTATATAGCCTATAGCCTTCCTCGATAAATGGAATATCCAACACAAAATTATTTTTTCAATTTGAATCAGTATTCCTGAGATTAGCGCGTTCAAACAAACAAACTCTTAGCTTTATAATGTATCTATAGATTAATTGACTCTTCGTTAATATAATATCCCACCAAAAACATTCTGTGAAAAACTAACTAAGTCTCGATGGAGCTGCTTGTTTATCTCTAAAAAGTAATGAATTGATTATAGCTTATTGGATGACGAAAATTTCTGCGTTCTAGTCTTATACAGAGGTTCTCAAATAGGGGCCTGAAAATGCGGCGAAATAGTTCCGGTAAAGGATGGTACGGCAGTGTCTGCTTCGCGCTCAACTTGGCGGGGGCACTGCCGTACCCCCAGATGTACCTACATTACTAATATAAATAATGCCTAACGTAACGAAGTTAAAGAAATGTTTGATACTCCAACAATGGTGATACTATTATCTTCAAACTATACCTAATCTACGTCCTACCAAATCGGTTGTCGAGTCGCGATGCAGATTTTTAGACGGAAGTAGTTGTACTAGGAACACTTTACATTGTTGGTGACCGAGGAGTAGCTTACTTTTCGAAGAAAAAAACAAAATTATACACTCAGACCAATAAAAAAGTTTTTATTGGTCTGAGAATATACAGTACAAAATTATAACGACGCCAAAGAGCTCGTTGTTCGTGCGAAAATAAACTCAACATCGACGACGGTTTATTGGAGTTACGTCACACGGTTCCTGAATATATTAACACAAAAATGTTAATATCTATCAACCGTGAATAATAAGGTGTTTTCATTTACAATAATGTGTATTCATGTGTATTGTGTGTTCATATATTAGGCGTACCTACCTAAGGAAATATAACAGGCATGACCATATTACTTCTAATGCACACTCGTGTGAAGGTTTATTATGACTTAAAAGCATACCTACTGAATTTATTTATAACTACTTATTGTTGACAGACCTATGAAGTCAATATTATGAGAATTTGTTGATGTCAAAGACTACAGTATATCAAAGACTATAGTATATTGATGTCTCTAATTCATATTAAAGTTGTTAGGCTTGTGCACGTGTAGTCTCGAGACCACAAGTGATAACAATTCATGATGTTATAATATACGGAGTGTTCATAAAGAAATTGGTAAAATGGTCCACTGAATATTATAAAGAGGTTTTGTTTGTGAGTTTGTTGTGGGGTAATTTCTGGAACTACGGAACCGATTTTGAAAATTATTTTAGCAATATTTAGAATGAACTTTCATGGTGGACATAGGATACTCTTTATATTGGTATAAACGGGAACGGGATACACGCAAGCTAATAATAGTACTATGCCAAATATGAGAATCAAGAATGACTGAATTGCAAAAAGCTAAATTATGATAAAATATGAAATGCCATAACCCTGTGATTAATCATCTAATCTTTAAGAATTATTAAAGATGTTTCATAATATTATTTTACAGACGATGCTCCCTGATCCCTTCAGAGGCATATGGGGAGGGTGCAGAGACTCTTTATCACAAGTGCCAAATTCATGCACTTGCCCGGGGGATTGCCTCTCATCCGACAAATACATTCATCAGCTCAAAGAGGTAAAAGATTCTCAAAATCTTGTACTTATTCGAATATGCTTTCTGAATTTCTTCCTGAATATAATTTTTATCTAATTAAATATCTATAGCTTTTAGAGAACTCTGTACCCGCTGGTAGGATAGCTGGATTATTTGCAGAGTCTATACAGGGAGTAAATGGAACAGTGCAATTCCCCAAAGGATATCTCAAGAAAGCTCATCAACTTGTTAAGAAATACGGAGGCGTACTTATTTCTGACGAGGTATTTGTAGCCATCTCTCTTAGAACTTGTTTTCGTTGTTCAACAGCATATCAATAATTAAAGTCATGTAAGTTTTGTAGCTTGTAACTGAAGCTGAAATGCATATATCTCTATATGTTACTCAATAACATTGGGTACAAATTCAGCAATGACTGGACTTTTTTCAGGTCCAAACCGGCTTTGGTCGAACGGGCGACACATTCTGGGGTTTTGAATCTCAAGGTGTTATTCCAGATATAGTAACAATGGCTAAGGGCATTGGAAACGGATTCCCAATGGCAGCAGTTGTTACTACAAAAGAAATAGCTGCTGCTCACGCACGTGCTACATATTTTAATACTTTCGGAGGCAATGCGCTCGCTGCTACTGTCGGCAAAGCTGTCTTGGATGTAAGTTATGACATCGGCATCACTCTGACTACTTTAAGAATTTCGCGTATACTGTAGTATTATCTTACAATTACAATAAATTGAGAGTAAATTTCAATCATAGAGATCGACGTATAAACAAAATAAGTACCTGTCTACTGAATACATACTTAAATTTCAGGTTATTGAAGAGGAAAATATTCAAGAACATTGCAAAGTTCTCGGTAAATATTTTGTTGAACAATTAATGGAACTTCAAAAGCAACATCCGTTGCTCGGGGACGTTAGAGGAAAGGGTTTAATGCTAGGTCTTGAATTAGTAGTTCCCGGAACGAAAGAACCTTTGAAAGTTGCTGATGTGACCGCAATACATGAAGATATTAAAGATCACGGTATATTGATAGGCCGCGGTGGGCGTTATAATAATGTGAGTAAGAGTACAACAATATACGATTTCATTGTTTTAGTATATTTTTATAAACCAATCTTAAAATTATTTTTGTTCCAGGTACTAAGAATTAAACCTCCAATGTGTATAAATAAACAGGACGTAGATTTCACGTTATCCGTGTTGGACGAAACCTTTAAAAACTTTATGAAATAAAATGTTGTTATGAAGTATTCGTTGTAATAATAATAATATATGTCCACGCTCACATCAATTAGCTAGACCATAATTAACTCGTTAAGCCCCGTTCGCGCTCAGGAGCGCGAGAACACAATTAAAATCAATTGTGTCTGGATATTAATAATCGTCCAGGGATTAAGTATCATAAAGAAAGGTACTAGATAACGGACAAATTTAATATACCTACCCACATAATAAATTAGATATTTTTATTAATAATCTTAAATAAATACGTAAGCAACCATGACTCGTGAACATATGTTTGTGTTCATCACACAAATATTTTGCTCCTACCAGGATTCGAACACGGACCGCTTGATGTGCAGGCAGCGTTACTGACTACTCCACCACGAGGCGGCGGCGCGTTTATGCATTCTGTTTTAACATTTAATTTTAGGACCTTGGGCTCCGCGCAAATGGGCTACCGCCCGGTGGCGGCCACGCGCCACGTCCTTTCGTATCGCGCAAACGAAAGGTGGTCGGTGGTCGCCACGAGTGTTCAGTGGCCACCACCGGTGGCTGCCGCGCGCCTCGTTATTTAGAACCGCGCAAACGATGGCGGTCAGTGACCGACACCGGTGGCGGCCACTGCCGACACTGCTGAAGCACGTGGCCGCCACGTGTGCGGAGCCTCGCGGCGCCATCTATACAAAATGTATGTAAAAACGTTTACTGCTTGTCGACGTGGTCGGTGGCCCATTTGCGCGGAGCCTTATAGCTAATTAGAGAATAGTGTTTTATATATCTTTACATCTTGAAGTTTTATTGTATAGCAAGCGGCCGTTGTTTAAGAAGAACAACTACCTAGCTGATGCGCCCACGCGGTGCTGTGGCTTTTTCGTTCTATTTAACATGTATTAGAAACTTATGGAACTTGCAAATAATTCCATAGGTACTACTGGCCTCTAGGAAACATTTAAGAACTAAATTGCAATAAAAAATTAAGGATTATCAAGTTAAAACTATTCTATAACCCACGTTGGAACAAACAAATCCTATTTACAAAATTTCACTAAAATCGGTTCAGTGGTTTCGGAAATTAGCATGGACGAACATCGTGACCGGAGATTTAAAAATAAAGTCTTCTTTTATACTCAATACTCAATACTTTATTGCGTTCCATAAGTACATTAAGATGGTAACTGAATTTTAATTTGAAACAGTTATGGACCCTGGCGGGCACAGCAAAAAATTAATAGGAGAGAGGAAGAGTGCTATACATATAATTTATCTATAGTACCTACCTATACGAGTATATTACTATATTTTCTGTTTGTCATTCCTTTAATTAAATTATTATATTTAGGCGGATTATTATTTATTTCTTGAAATGCATGTTTATCTTTATTTTACCATCATTATTTTTATGCATCGTTTAAAACTCAGAATATTAGAATTTAAAAAATAAATAAATAAACAGTAATTATCATTGAAACTTTATTATTATTATTAATTAATTATTAGAATTATATATTATTTTAAATAAGCGTTCGTGATACTTAAAGATTGCGCTGGAGTTTCTCCCGAGTTCTTGTTGTAAAAACAAGTGTTGAGAGACTCCCATTTTTAACCCAAATCAACCATAAAATTTTTGTTACTTTAGTTACATTTTCACTTGACATTGGCAAAATGCGTACGTTTAATGCGACGCGACGCCATTAATTAAGAATAGAAAGATTGCGCATTTCGCCAAATGTCAAGTGAAAATGTAAAGATATTGGTAAAGATAGAATTCTTTATGTAAAAGAAGCTTCTTGAAGAAGAAGAAGCTTCTTATAGTATCAGAGTTAAAAATGGAGTCTCTTAACACGAGTTTTTACAATAAGAACTCGGGAGAAACTCAATTAGGGTGCGTTCCAAAACCAGGTGAAGATAAGATTTTTTCTTCTAATTGGTGTAAAATAACTACAGGTTAACAAAACTAACCAATGGTGTAAGCGCTTCTTAATAACGACCAATAGTGCAGTGAGCTATAATTTACTCTACCCCGAGTAAATTGAAATCGTTTTGGAACGGACCTAAGAACGGACCCATAATTGTGGTACAGTCAACAGCACGTCGGGCTATACAAAACTGTCAAATTTCTCCAAACGATTTTCAACCTAAGACTATTCAATATAAAGTGCATAATCGATTGGGACAGTTTGTGGTAACCCAACGTGCTGTTGTCTGTACTTGAACGCGTCCATTTTCCGTCAATGTGACAGTGACAGCTGTCGGTCGTGATAGCAGATTAATCGAAAATAGTTCGGCTTAAAAATAATTACATTTTGCGAAATTTATATTATAAAATGGTTTTCAAATGCCAGGAGAATAGTTTTCTTAAAGAAGTAAGTTATATAATATTTATACTTACCCTCACCCACTTTATTTCTACAAAATCCGATTCTGAAACAATTTGAGAGTTATTTCTCATTTCTAATTTTATTGAAAATTACACCCATCTTCGATTATTGATAGCTTAAACTATTCTATGACAAAGCTTCGTGCTCTACTTTTCGGTGGTTAATTTGATTTTAGTTCTCATCCAAAGTGATAAAATGTGATGAAACCAAAGAACCTATAGTGGAATATGGTAAGGTGTCAAAGTTTGAAGGATATCAAGTCACTTTAGAGAACACCATTCTATTCCCAGCAGGAGGGGGACAGGTTAGTAGAAATATGGCAAAACTAATATAGTTAATTATAATTTATTATTAGTCTAATACATAGAAATACTAATAACATATATACATATTAAATATTTCTTTTAATACTAGTCTTAATGCATAAATAAATGGATAGAAATACATACTACACCAACCTCAAATAAATTGGGAGCCGGGTAGTAGAAAGAATAAGAGGAGTGAGGTTTAGGCTGACTACATAAAACTAGGCCCTCATTATGGGGAAATGGTGTAACTGAACTTCTGTCACATAAATTTAAACTTCACATTAAACAAATTTTAATGAAGAAAGCATATTATAAAGTTCAGGAATATATAGACGATCTAACAATGTGTGGACACATGCAAATGTGCTTGTTTCTCCATTGTAATCTATAGTGGATATATATTTATATATTTCATGTATAAATATATAAATTTTCTAATTAACAATATTGTAAGGGAAGATGTCTTAAATTACATTTTATTTTTATTTTTATTGTAAGTTTAATTAAGTCTTTATTTTATTATATTATTATGATTAATTATTGATTTAAAGACTTGACAATGTTAATTATGACTCCTTGCAAATTAATACTATGAAAACTGTAAAGGGAGGATAAAACTTGTTGAGTTTCTTGCTGGTTCTTCTCAGAACAAGGCCTCCTGGTACTCTTGAACCAATGGCATCAAACTTGACTTTCATAAGTGTAGAAATTGTACCTAAATGAATAAAGAAATTTGAGTTTGAGTTTAGGGATATTGTGGTTGAACAATTATATAGAAATAACTTCAGGAATTTGACTGTTCCCTGAAATCCAGACCAACATAAGTTTGACAATTAAATATATATGTTTAAAAATCTATTTAATTTACAAATCATTAAATCTTGCATCAGTTGGGATTTTGATTAACAATGCATTATATACAAATTTATTTTTATATGTAATTTTGGAATGACAACCTATATATTTTTCTAAGACATTCATCCTGACACTCTGTAGACAGATGCTCATACTGACACATTCCAACACTGCAGACATTGTGCTCAGTTTTATTCATTACAAATTTCAGCCCCATGATCTAGGGTGGTTGAACGACATAGAAGTATTACAAGTGCTACGAAAAGGGGATGATGCCCTGCATTTTACCAGAGAACCTGTAGAAGTTGGAACCCTTGTCTCTCAAAAGATCAATTGGGAGAGAAGATTCGATCACATGCAGCAACATTCAGGTAAAACTATGAATGAAAAGAAAGTGTACTTTTGGTCAGACAATATTATATTATACACAAAAATATGACTCTTACACATATTGACATAATGTCTCACTCATATCTTGGATTGGCTGGAAGAACCTCTTAGGACCTCTCAGGCCCAATGTGGCCAATAACTTAAAAATACTTTCGATTCTAATTATTTGATCACTTATTCAAACCTTGTTCTATAGAATTGGGTATATATGGGTACCCAATACCCAACAACCAGTGCAAACACTAAGTCCAAATTAATAGTTGGGAGATTAAATCATTAAAATCAATTTACAGGTCAGCATCTCCTGTCAGCAATACTCGAGAAAGAATTCAATCTACCCACCACTAGCTGGTGGTTAGGCTTAGATGAGAGTTACATAGAGTTAGACTCTACAAATGTGACCAATGAAGTCATTCAAGCAGCTGAAGCACGCTGTAATGCCTTTATAAGGGAAGCTCTGCCAGTTAAAGTAAAATTTTGCAAAGCAAATGATCCTGGCTTGAATGAGGTAAATGTTCTTAGCAAATTTTTTGTTATAAATATAAAAATCAATTAAATAATAAAGTATTATTTCTTTCCAAAATACAGACATTTCTATGAGTAAATTGTTTTGAAGTAAAACTTCTTTAGGCGCGACTAGGGGGTAACTCAGATTTTTCTAACGGAAGTAACGCTCAGTATTCTATAGTCTGTGTAGTTTCCGCTATTAAAAAATAGTAATTTCGATTGGTCGTAAGTATCTGTCATATTTTATTTTTTTTTCAGTTAAAATTTAATCATTTCAGTGATCTACGTCAAAGAAGTTTTACTTCAATCGCGCGTAAAGGTTACACGCCTTAGACAAAGAATCCTGTAGACTTGGCATGAGTTTTGACAGCTAAGTGTAAGAAGGATAGGTGTATACAGATACCCATAAGAGTGAAAGAGTACTCATTATAATTTTTGTCCTTGTCAGAGTTTCACTTTTCGCTTATTTGACACAAAATTTTGGTGTCAAAGCAACGACACAACAAACTGTTGGTGATAGTAAATATTGAAAATATTTGTATTTACAAAGTATTGTTATCAGTGTATACAACGTAAAAGTGTTGGAAACTATATACTGCTTGTGATTGTTACAAGGCATTGTTGTGTAATCAGCTGTATAAGCCGTATCTACCGAAATTGCGAGAAAATAAGTTATTACTCGTAAGTATGAAAATTACATTGAATTAGTATTTTATTTGCATTATCCAATAAAGTTTAGATTAAAATCGTATAATATAGGATCTCAAACTTGATAGAAAACTAAAAAAATCATGAAAATTTGCTTACGAAAATATTGTTATTGTCCAATAATTGTCATAGAAATCCGACCAAATTTAGTAGTTTAGTTGTAGTTGTCAATTGCTATATAATTTGACTGTCGGAGTGTCATTTTGTAGATTTCTTATTTTTCTGGATCATACTGCATTTTAGGGATACCAGTAATATAATTTGAAGCTGTCCTTGTTGTTGGGTAAATACAAAGATTTAAGTTATCTTAATGTTTCAGATTTCCAGGACATAATATTCATGGATATTCTGCTGCTGGTCAATCTGTAAATACCATGAAAAGGACATCGCCAAAAACGTATCACACTATGTATTTACGTTTTACCGCGCTATAAAAACCAATAAATTCTTGGAATTAACGTTGTCGTTATTTATTTACATTCACAGATATTCAAGCACGTACTGCTGGTCGAGCTGTAAATACATACCATGAAAAGGAGTACCACCAAAATCGTATTGTACTTTGTATTTACGTTTTACCACGCTATAAACCAATAAATACCCCATGGTGTTTAACATTTGTTGTTTTTGCTATAAGCAACGACGAAATATTAATCTAATCATTTTCTCGTTGCTTAGCAACCACAACATGAGTTTGTGTACAAACTTAAAGGGTATGAAATCGTCTAAAATCAATAATTTACAAGGAAAAATCGACTCCTTCTATTATTAAAGTCGGTTATAATGTAGGCTATATTGTCAGGACCATAATAATGAGATGATATTATAACGGTAATAAAAAAGTGTGTGTGTGTATGTGTGTATATGTGTGTGTGTGTGTATGTGTGTGTGCGTGCGTGCGTGCGTGCGTGTGTGTGTGTGTATTAATGTGCACACGTATTAAGACAAATATTACTTGACGCAAATGATCGCGTGACTGTTGTGTCCATGCTCTGACAACTTACCCATCACTCTGTACTATATCTACTCATAAGTTTATTAAGCCCAGCAAAATTGAGTCAAGTTCACGAATTCACAAATATTTGCTACTACCAAGGATTTGATTTCGGACTGCTTAATGTGCTAGCTAGCTTTACAGACCACTCCACCGCGACGCACGGCGCATTTCAAAAATCCTATTGTCGTCCATCCAGTCATGAGAAGGGAGATGAACTCGAGAGTACACACATTTTTCAAACATTTCAAAATAAGGCAAATCAAAATATTTTAAACATTTAATGGGGTAATATTTTAAAAACCTGGCCTCTTCTGTAGACTTTAGTCACTTCTGTCACTGTCATGTCAACTCTCAGTCTATCCCTTACAGGGTGTACGCGGATGCCCAGTCTACAGGATTCTTTGTCTAAGTTACACGCACACAATTTTTTTTTAAATAAAATCAGTATGCACAAGTCAACAGTTGCAAGTTAAGGCTAATACCGCCAATTATAACGTAAACTCGTTTGTGAACACTAGAAAAAATCGAAATGTTTTTTATTCTAGGCACACACTAGAGGGTTACCAAAGGATTGCATGGAAACAATCAGAATCATATGCATTGGTGACATCGACGAAAACATGTGTTGTGGCACACATGTTTCTAATTTAAGGTTATTATTAATTCCTTTCAATCGTTTAAAAATGTACATTACAACATCACATGTTATAGATCAGCAAAATAAATAACCCTAACCTAATTTTACGCCCAGGTAAATTTGATGTGCAATCAGTATATTTGATTATACATTAATCAAATACACTGATTGTACATCAAATTGATGGATGATAAGTTGTTTGATGTGCATTTAAATAATACCGTTATAGAATTATTATGAACACTGCACTAAAATTACAATTTAATATTAAAATAATAAGGCTAACTCTCACTAAGGAATAATTTTATTTTTGCGTTTACAAACGCGTAAATATAATACTAGAAAAATGCACTGAAAAAAATCGACTTGCCTCAGGCGGGACTCGAACCCGCACCTTCCACAATCCGGGTGGATTTGATGAAACGATGTTTACCATAAAAACATAAGCACCAAGCACTGACAAATTTCGACAGCGAAAAGCAGTGCCTCGGTGGCGAAATTGGTCAACGCGTCCACCCGGATTGTGGAAGGTGCGGGTTCGAGTCCCGCCTGAGGCAAGTCGATTTTTTTCAGTGCATTTTTCTAGTCTCACTAAGGAGTTTCTCCCGAGTTCTTGTTGTAAAAACACGTGTTGAGAGACTCCATTTTTAACATCAATCTACCGTACTATAAGTACATTTTTACTTGACATTGGCGAAATGCGTTATATATCGCGAAATTAAATGAAATGAAATAAAAAATCTCTTTATTTAAATGGACTTTACTAAGTACTTTTAAATCGTCAAAAGCCCTACCACCATTTTGGGACGAATATTTATTATGCTGAGATGGAGAAGAAATAGCGAAAGAAACTCCACAGCTTAAAATTTCGTAATGATTTCAAAACAACATTACAGGTCAATAGATATATCAATATAAATAAATTACAATTTTGAATGGGTTTTTGGGCAGATTTTACTCCCACGCATTTGTATCATTTAAATAATCATTTATCTTGTAATAAGCTTAGGGAAAAGGGAAAGCCATTTAGACGAAGAACTCTCACTAAAGAATTGCATAAAAATAGAAACATTAACATATAAATAAACTTTGCTTTGACGAAATTAGGTAATAAAACCCAAAACCCCAAACACCATACAAATTCAAAATTTTCACGGACGAAAAGACTAAAATGAAATTCATTAAGCATTTTCAAATTACAACGTAGTGAATTGCAGCACTCGTGAAGGTATTGATGTTAACTAGTCATACATTTCCTTTCAGTCAATTGCAAGTAATAAAATTACTTAGCGCGGAACCTGGTAAGAAAGGTAAAACCAATCTAAGGTTCCTCGTAGGAAACAGAGTCACAAAAACGTTCCAGTTAATGCTGGACAGGGCGAAGGCTTTGACTGGATTACTCAAGTAAGTATACAATAGTAAAAGTGTTCATTGTTATTTTAATAAAGTTCGTGAACTACCACTTAACTGATGTAAGCTGCAACCTATATTCGTTTGCACTACCAATATGTGTTACATTACACATGCACTGCCAACGCTAACCCCATCCTACTGTGAAGCTCTTTATACCTTACATACCGACAAAAACCTGAGAGGGAGGCCGCCGGACTGACGAAAATTATCAAAAAAAATTTTTTTTCATCAGTATTTCGTCAATCACTGTATTACACGACAATTTTGGCGTCATTCATACCAGACTGACAGATCAAACTGATGAAATACTGATTGTGTAACCCTCTAACATTACAGAGAGGGTTAGTGTTATTTCGACTCTTTGCTCTATAGAGAACGGACGATCCAAATTCCAGCAGCTTATCCTCTGAACTGTAGCTCTATTGACCCGATGTCTTATTATTCTAGAAACGAACCAAGCAAACACGAAGATTTGGTACAAAAGCTTCAAAAGAACTTGAAAATTTCGAACAAAAACCTTGGAAATGTGCTCACAGAGTTGGCTCAATGTGAAGTGGATAAAATAAAGAATGCCGATCCAAAACCGAAATTCGTCTTTATGTTTAAGAAAGAAGCTACTCCTGATTTCAATCGTACTATTTGTAAAGGTTTAGAAGGAGAGGGTCTGTTTATGTTTTTCGCCTCCGAAGAGCCAGATAAACCCAAAGAAGGACAGATACTTATTCAGGGACCAGATGAACACTGTAAAGCATTGGGTGAACAGTATGTATCAATTTAATTACATTCTCATTTCATTAGTTCTACTCAATCAGTCCTATGGTGGAATTAAGGTTCTCAATTTCGGTGAGGTCTTAGGAGCACAGGGTTCGGTTACCGTATAACTCGATCCAGTTACAAAATCTCGAAACTCAAAAATACTTAGTTATCTTATCATTCGCTTATTCACATTAATATTCATAGAAACGATTATGGGTTTTCCGGCAAAACGTAATTCTGGGTCGAGTTATACGCTGAGATCGGTTAGGTTAGGTTAGAACGGTGAGCAAAACAAAGACAAGAAAACCAATATAGGTCTGAGGAGTAGAACTAATAGGTTACCCATTACAAAGTCGTAAAACATTGCGTAGCACGATAACATTTCAACTGCTATGTGGGGGCATCTAATGAGTACAAACCTACATTTCCTTCGCTGATTAACATTAAAGGCTTCGCCAAACACGTAGTCAGCCTGACGCTGCACTAAAGCGCTGAAATCTGTTATTTACATAGATATAGGGAAACTGTAGATCGGCAATGTGAAAGAGAAAGAGCATACTAACGCGTATATGAGAGCGAGATAGATAGACGAGACCATTTCACGTACACGCAGGGGGCCTAAGGAGGCCTGTCAGTCACGTAGAAAAGACAACAACTGTCAGACTGCAGTACTATTTTTCGCACACATGCGCATTACTCACATGTGGTGCATTTTTTTGAACTCGCCTAGGTCGATGGTTATTTATACTATGACAGTATTATACTGTCAAACAGAGCATCACTGATTGTCGTCGGCGCTCGCTAGCAGTATAGTATGAAATGCTCTGACGCAACGCTTTGACGCGTGTTTAGTACGATTTCTATTTGGCGAAGCATTTATTTTTGCTTATCCATATCAACCCAGTTCCTTGCATGCAGGATACTTGTTCCTCAACTTTGAAGCTGTTGATCTTTAACAGCTTATTTAGAAACTACCATATATTACAAAATGGATCATATTTAACTGGTCAGTAGATTAATCTAACCCGAACCTATCGAGTGACTAAAAATTCTTAATGAGCGACTAACCGCCGATTAGTCGCCCATTTAGTATTTTTAGTAGCTCATTCTGTAATTTTTAGTTGCTCAGTTTATTATTTCCCTTACAAAATTAATAAATTGTATTCTAGGATGTTTTTTTTTTTAATTTTTAAACAATTATTTGCGTGTGGTTTTATGTTACGGCATGGTTACGACCAAAGACCGATATAGAATCTAGGTTTGATTCTTCCTCCGATTTTATCCCTATGTTTATATAAGAAACTAGCTGTCAGGGCGAACTTCGTACCGCCTTTTTTATGTTGTCGGGGAGGTAAAATAATGCATTTACGCATCGTCCCTGCGGGGTAGTGCCAACCGCAGGGGATATGTGGGACTCCAGGTAAAGGCGTTTCCTCCATACCCACTAAACATCCTCCCCGGCCTGACCTCCAGTGCGCTATTACGGGACGGCTCGGGATCTGCGCACGTGGGCGCAACTACACCGAGACCGTCCCAACGCTGCCCGTCCTTGTACTTCAAGAAATATTATAAAAAAGAATTAACGAAATCCGTCTCGGGATTTGCTCTTAGCAACACATTCAGCGATCCATTTTTATATTATAGATATGTAGTAAGTATTAACTTCTTGTAATTTCAGAATAACCGATCTGCTGAAATGTAAAGGTGCTTTCAAGAATGGCAAATTCCAAGGCAAGGCTGGTGATATGTCTGGTATTAACAAATGCAGAAAATTAATTGAGGAATATTTTAATAATATTTCATAAATAAACATTTTTTAAATAAATTTTGTTTTTATACATACTTAATAAATGCAGATTACACATAGTAAATAAAATAAATTAACTTCATTTCCAAATTTTAGGATGACGAAATAAGTATAAGTGATAATAATAATTTAACATTAATTAATCTACATAATTATATGGCACAGCCAAATTGCATTATTATATTTCCCTATAATATAAAGCTTGAATGTAGTCTTTATCTCACAAATGTGGCCAGCCATGATTAGAATTGTTGTAGATTGTTTATTTAGATATTGTAACTATGTATGTGTCAATGTCAATGCCGATCCTAAATAAACATTGATTTGCCACACTGTACAAGGCAATTTTATGAATATAATGTAATGTAATACGGTAAATAATACAAGTTGGCTGCAACATAATCAGTAATGAGATAACAATCAACCACTATCCTTATTACATATAACCCACTATATAATTACCTTTTCATTGTAATAACTAAGTAAAAGCACGGTAGTCATTACCGTGGTTAAATTTTACAGCTAAATTGAACTACAGAATTCAACTACTAAAACCAAAATTACCGACAATCAGTTTTCCAATACCGGCATTTGTGTAGTCTTGAGAAAGATCATCAAGGTAGTTGTCGAAATCAACAAGATCCCTGTCAACATCTTTTTGTAGTAGATGCGATACGGTTTCCAAAGCACATTGGTCAGCTGAAAAGAATACAATAATATATTTCCACAATTAATATATTCCTACTTGGGTTACGGATACTAGATAACGGACAATTAGTGTTAATCTACTTTTGATGTACGGTCTGGTTTGCTTGAATAGGTACACAAATATTTGTCAGATGCACCAACAGTTGCGGTAAATACGTTATTTTTAAAATAGTATACATACGGAGTAGGATGTTGGTATTTATATCCTTTGGTTTCCACTTGCCCTCACTGTACTTGTACATTTTGATGGCTGGTGTGTCCAGGTGCTGCACCAATTTCTTATTGTCAATCTGTGAAACCAAATGATGTATGGGATATGATCCAATAAACGAAGCCATTGTTTCATTAAAGTCGCGCCTTACATGCAGTGTGTAGAAGCACACAGTTTTTTTTTCAACTATGAGAACAAAAGCTTTTGTCCATTTCTGCGTTTAGTCACATAATGCCTAATTCGCAAAATGCCTACCAAGTCTCGAAAGGACTACTTCGCAAAACGACTATACTTAGTTAAAACAAACGCGTAAAGTCAACCACTAATTTTCTATTGTTTACCTGTGATGCAAAATAAATAGTTATCTTAGAGCCCTCACCCACGGCGACTTTTGTGGAGATGCGTTAACGAAATGCGACTAACGTGTGTTTGTAGCGACAGGCTCACTACTAACGCGCGTTAGTCGCATTGCAATGCGCTACAGCATCGCGACTGTGTCGATGCAAATGCGCGACCATGTGTATCTCATACTGTATTTCTGCGTTACAATGGAAAGCAATTCATAAAACTTCAAATATGTCATTCTATAACAACTTCTGAATTTATGCTCATAGTTCTTTAGTATTTTAAATGTTTTTACATAATGTCCACCAAGTAATCTCTCCTTATTTAATGGCTGTATCCAATTTTGATGCTGCTTTCGTTGCCCACGCTTCAGCTGTCCTCGCTTCGGCTGCTTGCATAAAAGCAACAACAAAGATTAATGTAGCCTCAACAGAGTCCATCTTGCAACTGTAGCTAACGCAGGCATTTTAGTGCTGTTACTGACCCATGACGGAAGCGCAACAGTATCGCATTTGCATCGTGACTGTATCATAGGCGATGGTACACAGCTAGCGACCGTATCACACCTGTATCGATTCGAATGCGTGACAGCATCACTACAAAAATTCGCCGTGGGTGAGGACTCTTATTCCTTCCCTTCAAAACTAAACAATTTGACTTACCACTACAAAGATTGCAGAAGGGAAGTGTTCTACGATCTTTTCGGCTATCTTCTGTCCCGGGCATTTCTCTACTGTGTTATCCCTGAAGTTCTCACAAGCAGCATAGTAGCCTGCTATTACTTGATTGTTAGCCTGAGCCACAGTATCAATCTGCAATTGAATTACCAAATTATAACAGATTAGTGACTGTATTGTGGTTGAACAATGCTGTGTTAGAGCTTTGTCCTAGTCAAAATGGAAATATAATCTTTAGCTAAGCACACATAGTAATTTTATAAACTACGAGTCCATTGCCTATTGCTAAGGATTATGATTATCTAATATATAACATAGAACTTTATTTGCTGTATATTTTGAATTCATGGTTTTTGACTGTTCAGGCCAGTACCTCAGTTCAAATAAACAGTATAGACGGAGCACTGCAAAGAAAAAACTGAGGCATATTTTTTATGGATGTGGTTTGCAAACCAGTGCTGCCAAAATAAGTCAGTTTTATAAATTTTTGGCAGACAGCGAAACAGTGTTTTCATTTTTGAAAGGGATATGATTAGAAAATATCTGAGGAAAATAATAGGGGTTAAAGTATGAAATTGCCGATTTTTTCCTCATTATTCATTAGTGTATAATTTCTTTAATACAATAGCTATGTCCATTATTCTTTTTCTATTTTAAACTTCATTACAAGGACATATATTTTTTGTATAAAATTTTATTCTTATTTTTATTTTTGCACTAGAAATACATCTTCGAAAACAGCTCGTCCTAAGAGGTGCCCGTCTCCGTTATAAAAATATGAATATTTTTTTACAGGTATAAATTCTCAATTTTTTTCACTAAGATATAGCTTAATATTTTCTTAACATATCCACAAAATTACACAAAATTTAGATTTGTGGTTCCTTAAAAAATGGCAAATATGTTTGAATGGAAAAAATAATTTTCGTTAAATTCTCTATACAAAATGGCAATTTCATACTTAAACCCCTAATATGCAATGTCTAATGCCAAATCCGTTCATCTGTTTTGGCAAAATTGAGTAACCAACATCCAAACTTTCATATTACTCATGGGTATTTATTAATACCTAAGGCTGTAACTTTGAATAAAAATTTTGTTCAAAACCTTACCTTTTTGTTTTACATGATATATACCTTTTTTCATGAAATATGAGTCGTCGATCTGACGACAGTGCAATGTCTGTTTTATGAGCAAGTGCAAGCAAAAAAACAGCTTAAAATATTATTAAATATAATTGAATGATAAAATATTACAAGAACCAAGTAACTTTACATTACATGCTGCATTATCCAATAACAAAGTTAAACTACAATGACTAAGCATTGTAGTTTAACTTTGTTATTGGATAATGTGGAACACTTTTAAGGTTTTGTGTTCCAAGTGATAACCTCCAATTTTCTATTTAAATTTATTGAAAATGTTAGTTTCCAAGTTAAGGCACATGTGAAATGTGATTCCATCCTGTTTTTTTACTTCGTAAGGAGTGATCCCTTCCCAACACAATTCGGCATTTTTTCTATTAAACACAGCTTATTACTATGTCACGCTCCATATGCGGGTGCAGCTTAACTGTTCAGGGTGGCTTGTGTTATGTGTGTGTGTGTGTGTGCATAACTGTGTATGTACACGGTTAGGTACAGTTGAAGTTGCCTCAGTTCTTTCTTCATAGTGCTCCATGTATCCTTTTTATTTGGTCTGAGGCCAGTACAATCAATAAAACTAAGAGTATTATTGTAAAAAATTTAATTAATATATTATAGAGAGAAGTTACAATTTACTAGGTAGTTTGGAACAATTTATTACAGACAATATATGTATGAACTAATTGAAGAAATCTTGCGCCCTAATTGCAGTTCATGAATAGTGAACAAGCTAAGCTTCTGAAGACTTATGTATAACCAGTATAAGTATAAAGTTAGTATTTAAGTATTACCTGTGATAAGGCGATTTCAGCCATAGGCGAGACGTAATGGCTATGATGAAATAGAGGGATAGCGTCTATAATAAATAAATCTTGATTTCTAGCTCCATCCTTGATTTTACTGGCATCAGCTAGTAAAACTCCGTTGACAGCACAATGTGGGTATTTCGCTGCATGCAGTATTAATTTAGCATATGCCACAGTATCAATTGAAACTTCACCCATTATTAATACAAATGTTATTTAAGAATTATTGTAGAAATTAATTGATTTCGTTTCGAAAAGCACGAAATTATAAAAAAAAAAAATATTGACATGACACTGACACTTCCTTTTTTTTTGTTTTTTTTTTTTTGGTAAAATTTTCCCTGTTACGGGACGGCAAAGGGATCTAGCCCATACAGCCAAGTCTTTAGTTTCATCTTCTTTCTTGAGTTTGGCATTAAAATGTGGGTGCCACACTTTTTAATGCATCTAGGGAGTGCTTGGCGAGAAATGCATGGTACAGACCTCATGATGGTGACTGATGAGAACTGTGTAGTGGGATTTCCAACCACTATACAATTCTCAACGCCACATACACAAAACCTTTATTTCAATGATTCCTCATAACTGTTCGTCAACACGGATGCTTATGCAACAAAACGACACCACTTTCACTGCACAAAATCCACTCCGAAGCAATTTTGAATTATCGAAATAAAGATCGACATCCAGACGCCATGATTACCCGCCAAAACACCTTTTTTTTTTTTTTTGTTTTTTTTTTTGTTAAATTTTCCCTGTTACGGGACGGCAAAGGGATCTAGCCCATACAGCCAAGTCTTTAGTTTCATCTTCTTTCTTGATTTTTGCATTAAAATGTGGGTGCCACACTTTTAAATGCATCTAGGGAGTGCTTGGCGAGAAATGCATGGTACAGACTTCATGATGGTGACTGATGAGAATTGTATAGTGGGATTTCCAACCACTATACAATTCTCAACGCCACATACACAAAACCTTTATTTCAATGATTCCTCATAACTGTTCGTCAACACTGGATGCTTATGCAACGAAACGACACCACTTTCACTGCACAAAATCCACTCCGAAGCAATTTTGAATGATCGAAATAAATTCTATTCTATTCTATTCTATTCTTAATTAATGGCATCGCGTCGCATTAAGCGTATGCATTTTGCCAATGTTGTCGCGACGGACAGTCGCGAAATCTCACCTAGGTAAATATATTAATATTACTGGCAACACTGAAAGAACGCTTTGCGCCAATTTATCTGTCAAAAGTAAAATTCACTTGTCAATCGAACTTTAACATAACTTTAGCTTAATTAAATAAAGTGCATCTCGTCGTGCTGCCGTCAGCTGTGTGCCTGTTGCCACTGCGAGAGAGATTCTATGTCAGCTAAGTATTCTAGGCTAATTAATATTCTAATTTGGTGACTATGACGATTACAATATTACCTTAGAGATAACTTGTTCAGATATGTAACTAGCAACATGCCGGGCCCGGGACTATGGTATTGATTCTCGTTGAGTATGTGAGCTCACTAATTTATCTACCCAATGAGCGCTAAAGGGTTGCGCGGGGGACCTGGCTTGTTGGTACCAACCGGGCTCCCCATGACAGGCTTGCGTTGAGGGCGCAAGCCGGGTCGTTACTTACATGCTTACTTAATGTGTTGTGTCTGATAGCTTCAGGCCGTGGGACAGAATCTAGGAGTAGATACACTGTCATATAAGGGGACCTTGAGAACCCCACTGTTATCCATGTCATATAAGGGGACCTTGAGAACCCCACTGCTAACCGTCACTGTCATATAAGGGGACCTTGAGAACCCCACTGTTATCAATGTCATATAAGGGGACCTTGAGAACCCCACTGCTAACCGTCACTGTCATATAAGGGGACCTTGAGAACCCCACTGTTATCCATGCCATATAAGGGGACCTTGAGAACCCCACTGCTAACCGACACTGTCATATAAGGGGACCTTGAGAACCCCACTGCTAACCGTCACTGTCATATAAGGGGACCTTGAGAACCCCACTGTTATCCATGTCATATAAGGGGACCTTGAGAACCCCACTGCTAACCGTAACTGTCATATAAGGGGACCTTGAGAACCCCACTGTTATCCATGTCATATAAGGGGACCTTGAGAACCCCACTGCTAACCGTCACTGTCATATAAGGGGACCTTGAGAACCCCACTGTTATCCATGTCATATAAGGGGACCTTGAGAACCCCACTGCTAACCGTCACTGTCATATAAGGGGACCTTGAGAACCCCACTGTTATCAATGTCATATAAGGGGACCTTGAGAACCCCACTGTTATCCATGTAATGACATAATTAGGTAGAACATTGTCATTGTCCTTGTCACAGAGCAAGGAGTATAAGCATCGATTCAATGTCATGATATATATGTAGATATTTCCTAGAATGCTTAGTGACTCAAGGCTAATGAGTACTTTAACATTACAGGTGGGAGCAGAGAAAAGGCAACTCAGAGAGGGAGAGACTTGATACATTACTATTCAAGGATGGGAATAAGGGACATGGGAGCATTGGGTGTATGTTCCACTATTCGTCCTGCCGTGGGTATCAGATGCGAAGCAGATTAAATTAATCAGAGACTAAAGCCAAATTACAATGAATATAATTGTTATGGAATTTACATAGTTATTATTTACTCACATTAATTGGTAACACAGAATATTATATAGTTTCTTTATACGACACACGGCATGGCGACAAATGTCAAGTGAATAAGAAACTAAAGTAATAAAAATTGTACGGTTGATTGAGGTTAAAAATGGAGTCTCTCAACACGTGTTTTTACAACAAGAACTCGGGAGAAACTCCTATCGAATTAAAGATCGACATCCAGACACCATGGTTTCCCGCCAAACCCTTTATTTTTCTTAAATTTTCCCTGTTACGGGACGGCAAAGGGATCTAACCCATACAGCCAAGTCTTTAGTTTCATATCTTCTTTCTTGATTTTTGCAAAAAAATGTGGGTGCAACATATTTTAATGCATTTAGGATTTTTTTTGAGATTTGTATCGTGGTTGGAAATCCCACTATACAAATTTCATCAGTCACAATCATGACGTCTGCTGCCATCACGAAGATAGATTAATTAAAAATATAACCTTCTTGGTTGCCATGTATTTCTTTCCAAGCACTATGCAGAGTCATGAAAATGTATGTTACCCATATTTTAATGCAAACATCAAGAAATAAGACATAATTATATTTCATACATCATCCTTCCATGATTACTTGTAGTACTCGCCTCGCGTACTAGCTATCTCACGAATTTAAAAGCCGTTCCCATTTTTTTTTAAATGGGAACACCCAGCCTCTTCCTTTCTCTGGCAACACTGTGTTCGATACGTCATTCGACATATTCTTTCTAGGGATGTTCGATCCAGGTGCTTTGTATCGTTATTCTGGATCGTAATGGATCGTAATGCACTGTATCGATCCAAGTATCGATCCAACAGATTGGATGCGATACTTTGGATCGATCCAGTATCGTATCGTATCAAGTTTTTTTTTAAATAAGACATCAAAACACGAAACAATAATTTAATTTGTAATATAGTCTTAGTTTCAAGTTACTAAAAGATGAATATGTATTTATGAAAGTATATTTCTTGCCCTTTGTCAGTAAATGGTACCTACTTACAATTTCTGAAGAATTTCACTCGAGTACGATTTGCAAAATGGAGTTTCAACAACTGACTTTGCAAAATAGAGTTTCTCCCGAGTTCTTGTTTTAAAATCACGTGTTGAGAGACTTCATTTTTAACCTCAATCAACCGTACAATTTTTGTTACTTTAGTTACATTTTTACTTGACATTGGCAAAATGCGAACGTTAATGCGATGCGACACCTTAATTAAGAATAGAATTTGCAAAATCCATCGCCAGACTCGCCAGAGAAATATTTATACTAGTGTAATCATAAATATTATGCTAAATGTTTGTTTACCTTTTATAAAATTTAATACAATGATTCGATCCGATCCTCAGTGTGCATGTATCGATCCACTAACGGATCGAAAGCCATTGTATCGATACAAAAATCGGGTGGATCGTATTCTTTTGTATCGATCCACACAAGTATCGGATCGGATCGAACATCCCTAATTCTTTCTAATCTGTGGTCATTCGTTTTCTCGTGCAATTGCTATCTACACGTGCTTTTTATTTTATTGAATAATTTTACAATGAAAATTAAGAAATTACGCCAAAAAGATGACTTATTCGACGAAATTTTGCATTGGAAAAGATGGAGAGTTGATAACTTATATTTCAGATTGCCCAGCGTATTTGGAAACCTCTGAAAAGAAATGTAGTCCATATTGGATACATATCGCATCGGCAATGAACTGCTTATGTCCGAGCTATCACCACTTTGGTGGGGGTTAGCCAAGGGACACCATCCACAAAGCTTTCACTATTTAAGTATAGGGGTCAGCAACGTGGTTTGGTACACGACACGGAAATAAATATGGCCACAGCATGCAGTTTGTGTCAAGTCCGAGCTATCACCGCTTCGGCGGGGGTTAGCCAAGGGGCTCCATCCACAAAGCTTTCACTATTTAAGTATAGGGGTCAGCAACGTGGTTTGGTACACGATATGGAAATAAATATGGCCACAGTACGCAGTTTGTGTCAAGTCCGAGCTATCACCGCTTCGGCGGGGGTTAGCCAAGGGGCTCCATCCACAAAGCTTTCACTATTTAAGTATAGGGGTCAGCAACATGGTTTGGTACACGATATGGAAATAAATATGGCCACAGTACGCAGTTCGTGTCAAGTCAGAGTTTCCATCGCTTCAGCCGGGCTTATCTAAGGGACTCCATAATAAAATAAAAATAAAGCTTTCACTATTTAAGTACAGGGGTCAGCAACGTGCTTTGGGACACTGTAATAAATATCACCGCAGTCCGTGTCAAGTCAGAGCTATCAGTACTTTGGTGGGGGCTAGCCAAGCGACTCCATCCACAAAGCTTTCACTATTTAAGTATAGGGGTCAGCAACGTGGTTTGGGACACCACTGGAATGTATATTGTCTGCAGTTCGCTTCACGTCTGAGAGCTATCACCGCTTTGGTGGGGTTAGCCAGGGATACCATCCACGAGACTGTCACTGTTTGATTAGTTATATGGGTCAGCAATGTGGTTCATAATCCATGTCTTTTCCAAAACTGGACCTTGGCAAAATTGCCAAATCTTACTAGAGGCAATAATATAAAAATTGAATTGAATTGACAAAAACAAACACAATTTGCTTCAAGTCCAAGAGCTACCATCGCTTCAACCAGGAGACTTCATCCACAAAGCTGTCACTATTTAAGTATAGGGGTCAGCAATGTGGTTAGGCTGATACAATAAATACGCCACAGTGAATGTGTTGTAACATGCCCTGAACAAGATCAGTAGTTATATTTGACTAAGCTGCCACTAAATCATTTAAAGGGTCAGCAATAAGAACAATGTTTTTTGGTAAGTTACATTGTACCTACTAGAACCTGTCATGTGGTTGGAGAAAGAATTTTATTACAATAATATAATTTCTGGGCAACAGGCAGGCATCCTATTGCTATTTGTCGGGACTACATGGCCATGGCCCATACTGCCGGATGTGGCTTTACATGTAATGATATGTGGCATAAGAGTCTTGCTTTACACAATTTGGGTTATGAGTGTGATTGTATTACTTATACTCTTCACTGCATTTGTAAAATATGTTGCCTATAACATTTAACAAATTACTATTGTTAGCAAAGGCAGACTTTTCTCTAGAAGATTTTCTAGTGTGAATCTGTAATTGGTTTGCTAGCATTTAACTGTATGACTTAGTTTATTGTTCAAACTGTTGAATCACCTATAAAATAAAATAAAAGAGATCTCTTTTAGTCAACCAATTGAAGTGTGTAATAAGTTTTACAGACTGTGTAACATGTTAATTCCTTATCTGCGTTAGTTACTAATGAGAGTGCAGAAAAACAAGTATTCTATCTGACAATATAAAGGTTAAACATAAAATAACAAAATATCTAAGTGACTCCACACTCTTATTTTGTGACTTTCTCTCTAAATAACTAAAAATTTCTCTTATTTAATGAAAATCATAACCCGCCAAACAAATAAGTGAGTGGTTATGGCAGAAGGTTAGACATTGCAAATCGTAGATAAAGGAATGGTCCATTTGTAGATCATAAAAGTACACAGTTGCCAAAACAGTATCCTTGAAAATCTGGGACAGTGATCCAGCAGCGGTTCAACAGTAACGCTGTTCGTTGGTAAATTTATATATTATTTTAACGCTTGGTAGAAGATTGCGAATTGTGATTCCATTATAATGTCATGGATATCTGGGTATGAGATCCCATTTAAAAGTCAACAAACCCGGACTGCTGAGATGATTTTGAGAATAACATCTGTCCTAGTTGCTGGTTTCAGTTAGTTTGTTTACTGAAGCATTGTTAATTTTTGGGTTTGGTGCCTCTTGTGTAGACAACAGGTCAGCAACCTGTCACTATTTTGGTGTATGACATGCTGCCAAATTAGGGACTCTAAAGATGTTGAAAGTCATTTCTATTACTTTTTTGATTAAGATTTTATTTTAATAGATAATGATACCAACTTAACAACTTACTCTTTGGGCTAAGCTCTGTTGTAGCATATGTGTTTAATAACTTGAAAACGCCATATGGACTTTCTATAAACTAAACAACAGAGAGTCACTTTTTAATTAAAATGGAATGTTGATGAAATCATTGAAAAGGTACTTCACATTTATGCCAAAGGGATCTTTCTTGAGTTACCAGGTACCAGAGACTAAGAGTCCTTTGCACCCACGATTAAATATAAAACATCCTTATGAGAATTTATAACACAACAGTTAATCTGATAAAGGTATCAAAGAAAAGGGGAGGGGGGACGACACAGTTCCCTCTATCACACTGCTAAATAATTTGGACATTGGACAATGGTTTGAGAGGCAGAATCAGGGTGTTACGAAGTCTTTGGGCAGAATGGTGGACTTTGCCTTTTAGAATTACTCTAAAGATAGTCATGAGCCTGATTATAAATCTAATAGTTCATAAAAATTAAGCAGAATGTATAGGATATTGTTTGTTAGAGCTTTACTATATGAATGCCTTTAGGAAAAATTGGTCGTTTTTTCTTCTATGCCTTTTCTCCATAGAATAAAACAGAATAAACTTTATTATATCAGCAATGTCATACAGTTTGAAGAAACACTAGAAATAAAATAATAAAATGTACAATGGGCGGTCTTATCGCTATACAAGCGATCTCTTCCAGACAACCTTTCTTCATAATTAACAAAGCAAATATCAGATTATTTACCAGTGCTCTACTTATTGGCCTGGTAGGGTTGCCAACTATACTGTTAAAAACAGTATTATACTGTTTTTTACTCCATTATACTTTTTACTGTTGAACAAAAATACAGTAATACAAAATACTGTTTACCTACTGCATTGACTGTGACAAGGCCTATGAGGCTTTTAAAAATATGTCTTTAAAACATTAAAAAACAAAATACTGTTTATTTTTATATAATACTGTCTTTGATTATTTAGGTATGTACATACATGGATACTGTATATTTTCCTTCTCAGACCTAAATAAATATATGTATATTTATTTTTCTCTTGTACAAACTTTGGCAACCCTAGGTCTGAGGCTCTCTATTGGAAAAATAAATTTTTTGTTTTCCACTATAGAGAAAGACTCTGACCAATAAACTTCTTTATCGGTCTGAGAGAGAAAGATTAATAAGTTTAATGTAAGATATACTTTATTATTGATACCAGGGTTAATAATATCAATAATTTTAAAAGCAAGGACAAATCATTGCTTTCGTCTAATTATAGAACACCACAGCCATTGCACTAGTAAAATCTTAAGCTAGCTGCAGGGATCTTATCTGTGAAGCCTTATATAAGGAGGATTAGGTATTGAAAGTGAGCATATTATTGACTTCAGTAAAAAACAATATCTACACCAACTAACAAACCATTAAAATCTGGTAAGTATAACGAGTTAGGCCAGGTTTTTTCTGTGCTCAACTCAATAAAAACCATCATTATCCAGCGACTCATTAAGTTTCTGATAAAAATGTACAAGAAAGGATCATTATGGGTGTCTCAACTCTATGAAATCAAGCATAGGACTTCTAAATGGTAATACAAATTATAGAAAATGTGTTTAATGTTTTATGAGGGGTGTATACAATTAAGACCCTCTAAACCAAAATACCTATCTATACAAAAACTTGATATAAGTAAGTACTTACTTATTTCAAAAGTTCTCGCTAGGGTACCTTTATCCTCTCTAAGTAAAAACTCATCTTTAAATAACTTATGCAAAAAGAAAATTAGGTACCTATACCGTTGTAACATTATAATTATGGGCCATAGGATGCAGACTTTATATTTATAATAGTCACTCAATTCTTTCATTAGTAATCTCAGACCATTGTTATTGGTCTGAGTTAGCAATCTAATGAAACAGTAATAGTTATTTATTAATTAAAAATAATATTAATGAAGAGTTCGTGATTGCATATATTTGGAAATCTGTACTTGGTTGATTTCAGCTTCCCCTTTATTTAGATATTTATTTTTCTTAAATATCCTAATCCGAGAGACAACTACCCAGTTGTCCAATAAAATCCATAAACTCGTACCTGCATAATGTCAGAATACAGAAATACGTAGGTACCTATAGATATTGATTCTATAACCAATACTAAGAGCCCTCACAAAAGGGGCCTCCGGGATCCACAAGTAGTTGGATTGAAGATATGTAGTAAAAATCTAGTTTAGACACATAGGTCTAGGATGCATCAACCTCTGCAACCTATGGATGAGGTGCAAGTGTTGACACAAAAATAATATATAGATCATTAATGGATTCCAAACAATATTGTTTTTAATTATCTTGTGGTAGATATCTACCGATCGGGGACCAAGGTGTTGACAGCTGCAGGTTGGACCTATAATTCTATAACATTTAGTAATAATATACTCAGGTATTTAATATTATATTTTAAAACAAAATTTGCTCCACTTACATACAATTATATTATAGCTAACTTATTAAAGATATTGATTATAAGGAGCCAAACGCCATATGGCGGCGGTCGCTGCTACCAATGTGGGTACTAAATGTTGCAATTACCAGCGGGCTCGGATCGATGCCTTTATGTAATAAGTACTGATTATTATTTACCTACCTATGTGCTTAGGACTAACCTTTGATTTGCTAAAAATAATTGTTGATTTAAGCCTTGAATTGCTGAAATTACTTAATTGATACAGTTATCAGGATAAACCAGTGGGATGGACACAATTTCTAATTAGACTTTTAACATCCTACAAGTAATCATGGAAGGATGATGTATGAAATATAATTGAATGATCAAACGAACTTACCTGTAAGTGATGTTCGATCATAATTATATGAAGAACATCATCCTTCCATGATCGGCCCACCCAGATTATATTTATATATTTTTTTCTGGATCCCTTCCCATTATCTGCAATAATATAGAAATTGTGTGTTTTCAACTTAAATCTAGCGGGCTTTAAACTAGAATGACGTATCGAACACAGTGTTGCCAGAGAAAGGAAGAGGCTGGGTGTTCCCATATAAAAAAAAATGGGAACGGCTTTTAAATTCGTGAGATAGCTAGTACGCGAGGCGAGTACTACAAGTAATCATGGAAGGATGATGTTCTTCATATAATTATGATCGAACATCACTTACAGGTAAGTTCGTTTGATCATTCAATTATATGAAGATATGGCTAAAAGATCTTAGATACCAAGCCAAAAACCCTCACAAACACCATTGACCATACGTAGTATCTCTAAGTAGTCTGTGCCATTGACAGTTGATGTATGACATTGACAGTTGTGATTATGTATTTTTGTCTGCCCAAACTTGGCCAAAACAGTCTTCTCTGCCAATGCCCATAGAAGAGAATTTAGGAAATATCAATAAAATTCATTGTTAAAACTGAGGTTAAAACATAATAATTTGTATGGTATGACATCATGGATAAATATGACACATCTCAGCTTACCGAGTTTCCTAGATTTGAACCTGAAACATCCCAAAGTGGTGTTTCCACGTTCTTTAATAAACTGTGGAAGTTTCCTTTATTTTCACCCGGAGAATCAATGGAAAACACTCAAGACAAGACTGAAGTGGAGAGCAAACCGAATGAAGAATTGTCTGACGAGCAGAAGAAACAAGAATATGACGATACGAAAACGGAAACTGGCTCTTATGCTGTTGAATTGGAAGGACGAAGTTTGCCCAATGTTTTGAGACGTATAAGTAGTCTTGTTGCGTTAGGATCGGGGGTACATATTTTTAGAACTGTATTTTACATGTAAACATATTTTATTTAGTATGTTAATAATAAATAATGTTTAATCAAAGTGTTGAAATAGTATAGACTAACATTACATCATCTAAACTATGACTAATTTAATAAATATCTACAGGGTCAAGGCACTAGGTATGCTGACACAGAGCTGGCACGTTACTGGATGCCAGATGATATATCCCGTGAGTGCTATGAGTGTGCATCAAGATTCAGCACTCTCCGACGTCGCCACCACTGCAGAGTTTGTGGTCAAATATTCTGCTCTAGATGCTGCAGTCAAAGAGTACCAGGTAAGTCTGAAAAATGGAACTGAATGTTGTTTATTGAGAAAACATAGTAATCTAATCCTTGAAATATGGCAGGCAAAGGATGAGAGGTTATAGTAATATACTTTCTTATTTATTTATCATCATATTCAATTGTCAAATAATGAAAGAAATAATTTTATAATTTGTCTCTTTTCTACTTTGTCCGCCCTTGCAAACTTTGTATTAAACTATAAGTATTGTTGTTATTTTCAAGTGCAATAAAGAGTATTGTATATACTTTGAAATTTTTTTTTAAAAAAACTTGTATAGAAAGCAATATGCCAACACATGATCAAACAAACTAAAAAAATTTAAATTATGCTAGCTTTTGCCTGTAACTTCTTCTGTGTGGAATAGTTACTTTGGGCAGCATTTTATTTTTTAGGGTAGGTACTTAATTTTTTACGAATAATACAGATGTTTAATTTATCAGTCGGTCAGTCAGAACTTTTATTTTTATATATTAAATATATTAAAAAGGTAGATTCCTTTTGTCCTCTGTTGTCTGGGGAACACAGGTGTGAATTTTCAATCAATTAATCAAAGATTTCTTCTGAGTAGATTTGGTGTAGGTATTGAAATTGGTGTTATACCTACTGATGCTCAAGAATCTGTGTTGATGAATTATTGTCATTAAGGTATTTTTGAGATTTTTGTAGGTGATTATTATAAAATCTGTTGCCATTAATTATAAAAAAAATCTTTACAAGCCCTCCCTAGATGCTTTTAGTGGTGCCACTGATGCTTTGAAATGTGAAACATGTCCATTAACTAGTATCTATAACACAAGTTCTTAATGATACTTACTTTGGGATAGATAACTGGTGTGAGCATGGAAATAAATTATTATATTATTAAACTTTTATGCAAACTGTATGTATAGATAGACTAGCTTCATTTGCCATCTCTGAGGTGAGAGAATTAAAAACAAAGAATAAAAAACCTTATGCCTAAAAATTCCAAACTTTTTTAAAAGATGTATATAAATACTGACCTAATATTTTATTAAGTAATACCTACAGTTATTATTAACACACATGCTTATTAAAATAAGCACATTTAAATAAACACAATATTAACATTCACACACATGTAACAAATCTACACCTTGTCTTATGCTGTCTCTGTGTGTTTTACTATGTAAGTACTTTATCATTATACTTTCAGGACAAATATTTGGATGTGCAGGCGGTCTGCGTGTGTGTAACTATTGCTGCAATGTGGTGCTCAGTTATTTGAAGGAAAATGATATGACTGGGGAAATCTCACCTGATTTACGGACATTACAAGAGAACCTGCAGGTATGTTTGAAAAGCTACCAGATTACGTAGTGGCAACACACCGAGCTCAATACCTGGGTCTTCCGGGTAGACTCCAGGATGTCTTCAGAAACGGCAAGGCGCTAGGAGACTTCCTGGAAGGCTGGCTGGAGTGACCGGCCTCTCACCCTCCGATGCAAAACAGGCGCATAGTCATCGAGTTGCGGAAAAATAATTATAAACATGAATCAAGCTCAATCCACACACATATGTGTCCTGAATGTGGACGGAGCTTCAGTGCCCGAGTGTCCACCCAATTCATGTGTTTGAGAATGTTAAGTAGAGGAAGGCCAAAATTCTGATCCTCTTATTATGAAGGTGAAATATAATATTATAAGTATTAGAATAGATTCGAAATATGTCTCAAATTTTTTAATCTTAATAGAATTAATATATTTTTATCATCTCTATTAAGCTTTTAGCTTTAAAAAAAACACAACTAAGATTAATATTTATATCGATCGACAAACGCATCTGCCCTTCTTCTTCTTCTTCTTCTTCTTCTTCGTACGGGCAGTTTCCGCAACTCGACGGCTGATGCGCCTATTTTGCGTCGGAGGGTGTGGACCGGATCACTCCAGCCAGCCCAGCTCTACCAGGAAGTCGCCTAGCGCCTTGAGGTTGCCTAGCAACAAAAAACTAGCATCTGCCCTTTTTTCTCTTTAATGCCTTTTTTGCCCTTTTTTCCCTTTTTCTTTCATAAATGCATAGAATTTTCGATAAATCAGTTGTCAATGGTAATATCAGGTAAAGTTCCCTGAGCATAAGTCGTCGAGTGGTTCGTCCCGGGACAGGTTTGCCTTCGCCCGCGACCAAGAAGAGCGCGGTGAGGCACGACCACCGCCGCCCTTGCATGACTTGCTACGTCAGGTTCGCGCCACACTACCCACGCAGCAGCATAGGTGAGACATACAAAGTTAAAGTCCATTTAATTACTGAACTTGATGATTTTTACTTTCTCGTATACGTAAGTAGTATAGAGGAAGTCTTGTAATCTTCAAAAAATTCGACCTCGGGATTTTGACGGATTTACACGTTTTGGACCTCCCTGAGCCCAAAAATACCGTTTTTGGAATTATGTGTCTTTTGTGCGTTAGATATGACATGTTAAATACATCATCTGCAACATATTGAGCAGCACTCTGCAGCTGAGCCGTATGTTTGTATGTCACTAGTTGCACATACAAACATACGATTCAACTGACTTTTTTTAGAACTTAAGGTTGTCAAACTAATTACGTATTGGAATCGAAATCACATTTTTACTAAGATCTTTCTATTTATACAAGACTACAATTTCGCGAATACATACTTTGTAATGATCTAATTAACTAGCTGGTTCCATAATATAAATTTTCTTAAAACGTCATTGTACAAATGTTACTTATTATACGAAGTACCTGATCTAGTCCATGAGTAGGTATATTGAGTTTCATATTATATTCGTATGATATATAAAGTTTTAACATGCTATTTCAGATATCGGCTAGTAAGATACAATGGCGTATGGCGCGGTTGCGATTTACTTCAATGGGTAATGGAGAACACCAATAATAAAACAAGGTATTGCAGTGCGCGATAACACTAAGTAAATAAACTTCGAAATATGACTTTGTATTACAAGTCCTGACAATTCTGTGGTTGCTTAAAAAGATAGCTGTTAGCGATAAACTCGCCTTTTACAGTAAATGTTTGTTTTTGTGTCGATGTACATTCGACAAAGTCTCTAGTGTACCACTTGTAGGCAATAATCGAGTGGCATCAGCGTATCAGCACAGTCTATAGAAGTTCATACGGTCGTTCGACGAGCCTGTCTGGACAGGTCAATCGTGAGGGGGACGCGGGACGCGGGGGGAGCCTGAGCTTCATACACTCACTCGGGGCATTCTGGTCAAGGATGTCGCATTACATTAAACGCGTATTCAACGAGGGGCACCGCATTCAATATGCGTTTAATGTAATGGATGGATTTGAGGCATATGCCTACCATGCTTAGTAGTTTAATGTAATCGATTTGATATGTGCCTACTATTTTTAATTTACCTTAGGATATTGAAACTGTAAGTTGCATTTATGTGAAAAAAACTCTTGACAAAAGCGGCATTTTCCTCAACTTCAAAGGCGTCGAACCACTGAATATATTTATTACGCTGTGGTATCAGACAACCCGCACCCAATACCAGTTTGAGCCAGTAAGAGCAGACGGTTTCGTCGGCCACGCTAGAGCGACTGGGCGCACGGGAGGCGGCCTGCGGAAGTGGAGTGAAGACGCTGTGCCTTATTGGCTGCGTCATATTACGTTAATATTCTATTGGCCGGAGTGAACAGTAGGCGGGGCTTACTGCTGGGCAGCCGTTGAAAGGATTCAGATTGCTTAATGGAACACTGGAAACTTTGTTCCGGCTTCCCAAAAATGACAATTCACTTTAATAAAATTTCAATCTTATTCTGTAGCCATAGAGTTCATAGGCTATTGAGAAAATTTAACAGTTTTATGTAACCTAAAGTACAATTGTTTACTTTATTTATTTTAAGTCTTTTACTATTTTAGGTTCCAAGCAAGTCAGGTGTGCCAAAATCTTCTGAGTTCAGGATATATGGAGTGTGTGTCAGACCTACTTCAATTCGCCGACTATGCGTTGTATCGGCCTATAGCGCTGTCGCCTACTACTCAAGAGGACGATTCCACTCGTAAGTTACACTGATCAGAATTAGAAAGACTTAGAAAAGCTATAATATCTCTTAAAATTGTAAGAGATTGATAAAAAGAAAGTTTGAAACGGTCACATATTAATTACTGTACATTTTTCTGTTTACATAAATTATTACCTGGAGTGCTTAGAATTTAGATCATTTAACAGTATAACATCTGTCTGACTTGTGTAACATCTGTCCTGTTTTTTTACTTTTGTAGCTTGTTTCACTGAAGGTTTGTTATTTTTGCGTTTTGTGCCCCCTTTATGTAAGCGACAGGTTGGCACCTGTCATTATTTTGAGGCACTACATGGCCCATATTGCCATATGTGGCTTTCTTTACCAAATCTTACCTAAGGATCTGCTCAACCCCTTTTGGGATTTTGAGCGTGATCGTAAGTATGTATAAATTATTGCGTACGTGTGTACTCGAGTGCGTGCGTGCGGTGCGTACAATAGTATGTAAGTACGGTGGTGAATGTTCATGAAATTAACTCTAGTACCGTACCCTGGGGTACAAATCAAAAAAATATTTGAAAATTGACGATTTTTTTGCGCTACCGCGTATTTGTATAGGGTGGATGGTTGCGTCAAACCGTTCGTGGACAGGGAATCCTTTTAGTGTGTGGTCGTGGCATAATGCGAGTCAGGTGCTCCAGTACCCTTTGCCCATGCATCTACATGTAAGAATTGAAGGTATATTAGGGGAAAAACCGGTCTTCTGATGTTCCAGTCCGTTCAAAATCAAAATCTGGACGATGTTTAATTTTGTCCCAGGTGAAAAGACTGTCAATTTAGTTTTTGGTTTCTCGATGTGAAACATGTCTAAGTTTCCTATGTTTAGAGCTCCAAAGATTTATCAACACAGTTAAAGTAAGATACTTTCATTTAGACCTAATACTGTTATGTGAAACTGAAATAAGTGCCATAATAGTCGATATAAGTTGATTATTAATAAATGTTTATAACTATGTAATAAAATATATTTACTGGGGTACTCCAATACCCCTGGGTAATGTTACTTAAAGTCTATTATGATGGGTACGCTCTAGGGTTAGTAAAAGAGTCAGAATAGGATTTTATATTTTTTTTAATCAATTCTGTTGTTCTGATTTTATAAACATAAGGTTTTGCAGTTTTGGTGTTTTTTTTGAAAATTGTCTCGTCTATCTATCTCGCTCTAATATATGCGTTAGTATGCTCTCTCTCTCTTACATTGCTGATCTACAGTTTCCTATATCTATGTTTTAATCTATGATCATCAACAAAATAAGCCAAATATAGTATAAACTTTTTGGAGAATACAAAATATGTATATTTATTTTAACCTAAAATTTAAATAAACAGCCTTTAAACACAAATCCTCACAATATAACAAAATAGACACTCTTGAAAAAGCTCATATACGATTAATTTACAAAATAAAACCGTTTTCAGCCGAAGAAAGCACTGGAGGTAGGCTTGTGGAAAGCGTTTCATCTTACTGCCTCGACTTGAACTTGGACAATAGTTCAGCGCGACTTATTAAAGCTCCCAAACCAGGTAAAGTAAAAGATTTGCTGTTAATATTAATTTTCAATATAATCTAAATATATGTAACTCAAAGGTGACTGACTGATATAGTGATCTATCAACGTACAGCCCAAACCACTGGACGGATCGGGCTGAAATTTGGCATGCAAGTAGATGTTATGACGTTGGCATCCGCTAAGAAAGGATTTTGATTAATTCTACCCCTAAGGGGGTAAAACCACGCGGACGAAGTCACGGGCGGAAGCTAGTTGATAATATAAATATATTTGCATTCGGAAATAATGCAATGTAACCATAGATTCATAATACTGATGTTTATAGATGTGCAATAAATCGGCTAGGACGAGTCCCCAATGTGGGAGTAATGCGCACGTCTACGTGAAAAATAGTACTGCAGTCTAACAGTTGCTGTGTTTTCTACGCGACTGACAGATCGACCTAGGCTGCATGCGTATACGTGAAATGGTTTCTATCTCGCTCTAATATACGCATAGGTAAATTTTATTGTGTACAAATTTAGTGCCCACCAAAAAAATAGTACATTGCTCACCAAAATGGTTATTTGGCTCACCAAAAACAACTTTTGGTGAGACTTTACACTTTTTTTGCCATTTATCCTTTTTTTGTAGGTTATGGTAGGTTAGTATGGTGTTCATTTAAATACAAGCCAATTTTATTTTCAGAGACGAAATCCTCTCCGTCTAGTGAAGAAGATAACAATCCAGTTTTGGAGCACAGTGAAGGTAAATTGTTCAGTCGACTACGCGGTCAAGTGGATTACAAAGTCTTAGTTAGTCTAGTGTACAACATTATACTTATTATATTTTTACTAGGTGGTAGACCCATAATGTAGGGTCGTCTGGGTAGGTACCACCGCCTTTCTTATTTCTGCCGTGAAGCAGTTCGCTGTTTCGGATTGAAGAGAAAGGTCGCCAGTGTAATTACTGGGCATAGAATGCATATCATCTTAGTCTCCAGTGGTGGCAACGACCTTGCAGTGTTAATTGTTTTACCCTTATTATTGCAAGTGTCTATAGGCGACGTTTGCCATCTGGTCAAAAAAATGTGTCTATCCGGTTTCGGGCAGTTAGGAGCACCGCACATTGCACGCGGCGCGGCGACCGCGGCTGTCGAATTTTGTATGCGTGTTTAAGGAGCACCTCACATCGGACGGTCGGTAGTACTAACGTCAACGAAGCGTCGGCAAGCATTGCCGATAAATCGCGCCGCACCTCGTCAGCAGAGCAATGCATATAAAACGCGGCGCTTGCGATGTGCGGTGATCCTTCCTCATTGAGGAACTGGCTATTCTAACTCGGTGTGGCTAAGCTAGTTTCCAATTTCGGTCTTATCATTACTTACAAACCGGTTAGATGACGGCCAAAGGCTTTCCTGTGAAGCATAAGCGAGCCTGTGACCTCTGGGCATAATGTCTGATAACGGTATCTAGGTGTCGGTGGCTTAGTGCGTAATGGCTTTGTCTCCTACCCAGGAGGCATCGGTTCGAACCCCGCCACGTACTAATGTGTTTTCAAATTTTGAATTCATATGAATGTTTATTCGACGCTTAACGGTGAAGGAAAACATCGTGAGGAAACCTGCACACACTTATGAAGAAATTCTTAGGTTGTTTGTGAAGTTGACCAACCCGCACTTGGCCAGCGTGGTTGACTAAGACCTAATCGCTCCAAATGTGGGGTAGGCTCGAGCCCCTCGGTGGGGAAATTATATGAGCTGTTGATGATGAATGATGACGGTATCTAGCCAGGCTTAAAAACTTGAAAACGAGAATAAACTTGTAATCCATTGGGGAATTCGGACCAGGAACCTCTGGATCTAATTTTGTTATAAGAACCACTTGATCACGCAGCCGGTTAGTTTTTTTTAATAAAAAGGTCAAGGAAATGAGTCCATTCCACCTGATGGTAAGCAGATGGATTCAAAATGCAACGATAGCTCGTACGAGTGATAAACCGCCGCGCTAAACACCCTCGTTTTGCCGTGCTTCGTCACGCGTCTTTTGAATGACCCAGGATTGTAGGGAACACGTGTGTTGGCAGTGAATTCCATTTCTTGATTGTGCGACATAAGAAAGGGTTATGTTATTTGCCTGTAGTCTTCTGGAAGGTGGAGGTACTACCCTCGTTCGCTGCTCCATTTATTTCTCGCTAGATCAACTGTGCTTGCTATACAAGACGCAGGTACGGTCCTGCGTGGATTATTGATTACACCTGTGGGATGGCTCTTCCAAGTACTTACTCGATGCTTTGGATAGGTTGCAGCGGACCGTCGCCGATGATGCGGGCCGCGCGCCGCATCATCGGCGACGAAGAGGTCATTGAGCGCATTCTACCGTCTGTACCACGGCGAGTGCTTTGATGAGATTTTTTCCCTAATCCCACCATCTCCCTTCCATTTAAGGACTACGCGTGCTGGTCAACGTTGTCACCGATAAATTGTGACTACCATTCCAACGCGAACTAAGAAATTTGGCAGCTCGTTTCTTTTTCACATAATTAAGAAATCGAATTCACTGCCAGTGGATCGGCTTTGCTGGAGAAGCTACTGCATTATCCGAATAGCGTATTTCGAAACCCTGTGTCTTTCAGTCGTAGAAAAAAGCTGAAACACTAACCTGGAATTATGTAGGAAAGCTGAGGTCCACCAACGACGGGACTGCATGCCGGCCGGCTAGCGAAACTCACAAATAGTTAGTTAGTTAGCACCCGAATTTTCTGAACCACAGTCAGGCAAAGTTGATCGATCACTAATTATCCAGTCAGTAAACTTCTAGCAACCTAGTAGTTGATAATAACATAAATTTATTCTTCCGCACGTTAACACGACCTAGCTCAGGCGGCCAAGATCATAGTTCACCGCAGCGGCGCTGGCGTCGCGTCGCTGACAGATTAAAATGACAGCCCATTGTCGCGGATTCACAGTGGATGGGAAACAATTTGGAGAAGGGAAATTCGAAGGACTGATATGATGTTTCTACAGCCAGCGCACGTTTTCCCTTCTTCCTACAATCCTGGGTCATTCAAAAGAGACGTGAAGAAGCACCTTGCAGGTCGGTGCTGGCTATCTTCGCATCTGGACTCCACTTCTTACCATTAGGCGGAATGAATTCACTTCCTTCTTTTTTATAAAAAAAAATTAAGCGTCCTTCAATATTCGGATACCTACCGCATTTTTGAAAGTAAGCGCGTACGGTGCGGGTGCGGGTTAAGCGCAGTCGCGCATTATAAGAAATTTCTAACAAATCCAGCACACTGTTTGTCAAATTGCACAGCACAGTGTGGTCAATACAAAATGTATGCACCGAGTGCCTTCCGGCGAGCGTAAGAATTTTTCTGTTAGAAATTTCTTATGCTGGGGCCGCACCTGCGTGTATCGTGACGAAGCTTCGTGCTAAGACACGATACACGCAGATGTGACCGGCCATTATCGGCTATCGACGCGAACATTCGGGCTGCGTGTGCGCTATCGGCCGGGAGGCGGTACGTCAAAGGGTTTTAGCGCGCTAACCTATCGCGCAGCGTGGTCAGACTAGCGGTTTTCATTTCGGAGGTTGTTCTCCATTAGTTCAGACGCGTACGGGTGACTAAGTATACGATACGGCTGAGTTATTTTTTTTTATAAATGCATTACGTAATTATTAGCACACAATTAAGAAGTAAAGAAAGTGATTATCCATAGATATACGCAAAGAGGATAATAATACTACGCAAGTTACACGTCTGGAAATTATTTCGGCCATCTTGGATTATTGCACGATAGTTCTTTCAAAGAAATCGCTAATATAACCACATGCTTTATCGCGACAACTTTCTAGTGCCAAAACGTACGAAGTATCGCCACGCATTACTTCGGGACAATAGTCGCAGGCGCGGCCTAAGCATTATAGTGTGCGGCGTTTCATATAATTTAATTCAACCACTTCCAAAATGTGACTCTTACGTCGCGTACGATGCTGGCAAACCTGCGTTCATCTTTATTCTCCAATGGAGGTTAATCGGGCTACCACTATTTGGTGCAGGCTACTCGGAGTCAAAGCACGTGTGTAAGGCCATCGCAGTATCAGGCGAGGAGCACCTAAGACTGCTGATGCGGCAGTGCCTCGCTCTGGAGGCTCTACCAGCCGCCTGGCTCGACGTACTCTATCCTCTATGCACGCAAGCCGCTGAAATCATCATGCCGGGTAAGTTTAATGTTTGTTTCTCCTGGGGGCCGTCCATTAATCATGTGATGTTTTTTTGTATCATTTTTTAAACCCTTGGTGATACATGGTGAGGTTTAAGACTTACACCCCCCCCTCCCCCCTAAAATCATGTGTATTTAGTACCTACAAAGAACTATATCCGTAAATACAGGTAAAAAAAAAGGTTTTATCTAATTTTATTCTTAGAAAAATAAGGTTCTTTTTTACTGGCATAAAAAGAATATTAAAGAAATGGTGTAATCATGCGAAAAACATATGCATACATGAACATATTTAATTTACATTGTCCTCGGACCACGGATTAGCAAGACGCATTCCGGTCTAAAAATCGCGCGTTTGACAAACAAATAAATACACGTGATATCTTACTACACCCCCTTCCCCCCTTGTGACATTTCGTGTGTTTTGCCGAACACTTCTCCCCCCCTCTTTCGGGGCCTCACGTGATTAATGGACGACCCCCTACCCTGATAATATTTATTAGGCGTCGGTGCGATATATCTTGAAAATGAAAATGAAAAAGCTCTTTATTTAAATGGACTTTGCTAAGTACTTTTAAATCGTCAAAAGCCCTACCACCATTTCGACGAAATAATTATTGATATCGATAATACGGCTTAAGGATTGGGCTTTAGATTTATACGGCCGTGTGCCTGACACCAACCCTCCTTGGGAACGACTCCTGCCTTCCGACACCACTTCCGGACCACCAGCTTAACGTGCCTACGGAAGTCACGGAGGAAAATCGAGATGAAAAATAAGGGGGAATTTGTTTTAATTTATTACTAAGTACAACAATCACTTTAATTCCTACTACGTTACAATCGAATATAGAATAAATGAGCGAATGTATGCACGAATGCCTAGAGTGAATGAATCACAGATACTTTAACAATTTCAATGCAGTTTTGCTACTTGCCAGCGCCATCTATTGATTGTTTTAGGTACGACTAGCTCACTACTTATAGTATGCATACGATTTTCAGCAAATAGTATAACCCCCTTATTCATAAAAAACAAGTGAATTTATTAGAGATTTACAAATTGTTTGTCTTTTTAACAAGGTAATAACAAAAATAGGTTTATTGACTGTTTATGAATAAGGCTGTAAGTAAATAGTACAAGCCATCTTCGGTAGATGGCGCTGTCTAACAAGATCATTGCTTAAAAATGTCCTTATAAATCTTTGTCGTGTTAAAAAAGTATATTCGCTAACTTCCTCATTTCGGTCTTAGATTTGTTCAGCAACGACATAGACGTCAGGACGTATGTGCAGGTGAAGAAAGTCCCTGGAGGAACCCCACGCGACAGTTGCGTCGTTCAAGGAGTTGTGCTCACCAAGAACGTAGCTCACAGGTAACTTTTTAGTTAGTTCAGTTTTTTTATAGGTAAGTATTTAAGAGTAATGTCTTCCTCTCCTTTTATATATCCATTCACATTCACTTTCATTACCTTTTTTCTCTTTTTTCTTACTAAAAATAATAAATACTAATATTTATTTTCACTAATCAATTTATTCAGTGCATAATCTTTTGTAGGGGTATGCCTCAGAATATACAAAATCCGACGATATTACTCCTGGACTGCTCTATCTCCTACCAACGGGTTGAGGGCAAACTCACTTCGCTGGAGCCGGTTCTGATGCAGGTGGGATAGCGTTGAGATGATGGTAGATATTTTCTGGAGATAAAACTGTAAAGCTCTATAAAAATCGGGAGTCGTCTCCCCTTGACTTTCTCGTATAACCGAAACGACTCAAAAGTTGATAGAAACCTTATATTTTGATGTCATACATGCATGTTAAATTTTGGTTACCCATCCGAGTACCGACCGCGCACTTGCTTGCTTAACTTTCGTGATCGACGTCTCAAAAGTTGACAGAAACCTTATATTTTGATGTCATACATGCATGTTAAATTTTGGTCACCCATCCGAGTACCGACCGCGCACTTGCTTGCTTAACTTTCGTGATCGACGTCTCAAAAGTTGACAGAAACCTTATATTTTGATGTCATACATGCATGTTAAATTTGGTTGCAATAAGTTAAGGCATACTCGAGTTATCGTGCTAACGCACAGACAAACATACACACAGACAAACACACAGACATAATTCCAAAAAAAAAATTTTTGGACTCGGGTAGGTCCAAAATGTGTAAATCCGTCAAAATCTCGGGGTCAAATTTTTTGACGATTACAAGACTTCCTCTGTACTACGTCTACGAGAAAGTAAAAACAAAGGAAGCGCTAATAATTATGGGTATACTAGAGATATGACACAATGAACTCTAGTGCTTAATCTACATTTAAATTTAAATGATTTGATGGAATCCGCTACTGTCCACACCACCATGCCAATCTGCTGATGTAAATAGAAAACAACTTTACCAAGTGTTAAGCTCATTCTTCTCAAAAGGTCCTTTAGATTTAGACTCGCATAGATACATGTACAAAGCACTTCTTTCTCCCTTATGAGTAGATAGAGATAAGTTCTCTCCACTTTTTCGATTTGATCGGCATACTCTTCTTCGGAGAATTTGTGAAAGTAGATTAGAAAAAGAAAATAAAGATTTTTTTGCCTTTTAACAAATTAGACTTTCTTTAATTTTTTCTACATGATCAAACCATTTGAGATCCCATGTCTCTATTCTTGTAATTATGTTTTTTGAAACCATACCTCTCGTATGTCATCATTGTCACTCAATTTTATCCCAGTCATGCGCCCTAAGGTTCTCGTTCCTACCGCATTTATTCTGCAAAACAAAATAAGTGATATTTCTCCATGAATTTTAATCTTTCCTGTTCATCCTAAGGTTGTACAATAAAGATTGTTCTATTCTATTTTATTCTATCCTCCTTATTACTACTGCCCTGAGACAGGTTGAAGATCAGGCATAAAGAGCTTAGTAACCAACGTGACGAAGGCATTTCAGGACGGACACGACCTTCAGCAATGAAGAGCACGACAAGAAAGAAGAAAGAAAGAATTTTATTCTATTCTCCTCTTTTATATGTGCTCGATGTTGCATTCAGACACGCATATCTGACATCTTATATTGATTGAGCGAACACGTTGCATACTAAAAGGCAACAGCACTTACACTTTGTTAGGAGCAACAATACCTGGTCCGGTGCGCAGCTCGTATCGCGGCGCTGCAGCCCAAGGTGGTGCTAGTTCGCGGCACCGTAGCTCGCGGTGTACAGGACGCGCTACGTGCGCGCGGGCTGGCGTTAGCCGTGCGCGTCCGCGAGCGCGCACTGCAGCGCACGGCGCGGTGTGCGCGCGCCGACCGCCTCACGTCTATAGACGCGCGCGTAGGAACACCCACGCTGGGGACCGCGCAATCCTTCTACGTTAAAAACTGTGAGTATCACCTTTCGGTAACCCACTCTTAAATGCGGAGACTTGTGAAACTCTTAGGCCAAGGCCCCACCGTAAGTGGGGCTTAGAAAGAAAGAAAATAAATTTATTGGCCTTCACAGAGCGCGCTATTAGCTAATTTTAAAAAACTATAACAACACATACATAAAGAAAAGAAACGATAGCAAAGAATAATAACTAAAAGAAAACTAACAAATACACACATTATATACCTACTAACTATTTACAATAAATATACTAGGTACTGCAGGGAATGCCCTATGAAAAGCCAAAAGGTCCCTACCTCAGCATATGCTCCCGAACCATCATGATCCAGGATGTTATTCTGGCAGGGCCTTTTGATGTGACGTACGGAACAAAATGTAAAAAATAATTATGAATTATATAAACAAACAAGGGATTATATATTTATATTCGAAAATAGGCAAGAGGTTAGCTGAGCGCTTCGATGACTCATCCTAATGAACCAACTCAAGACACGTTATGTGCCCACCGCTCGCTGAGTGGGTCGCTTGGCGCCTCGATAGTCGCCTAGCGGCTAGCAAAGCGAACGGTCGTGTTGGTTTTTTGCATGGATGGATGCAGTATTTCTTAATGTGATATACAGGATCTATAATTGGTTTTCTGTTTTTGCAAATCATTTTCGATTTTACTTAGTAAAAGATCAAAGGTATCTTATGTCATACGTCAAATAGTCAAAAAAATTGTCGGGGTAGTTACGAAAACTGCTTGTCTAAAATTACGAATTCGCCTTCACTGGATCTCAACATGTTAATATCATGTACCCAACATGTTCGATACCTTTGGTTAAGTGAATGAAATTTCCACTACAACCACACTTTAGATCACCAGACAAGAGTTTAGTAGCCAGGCAGTCTGGCCACTATGTATCGAAGCGTCTCGACAACCAAGCTTGCGTCTTAGCTAGCCTCTAAGCGTGCCACCTGCGGTGGGGCCTTGGCCTTATTGTAGTCCCGGCCACGCGTTGCTGCGGTAATTTCATACTACTGTCCTACATTGAATTTGCAGTAAAAAATGAGAACTACTTATCAAGATAAAAACTATCCTATCTCTCAAGCTGGAACAAAACAACCAATAAAAAAATTGGATTGTTTGTTTCGGAGTTCATCCCGGGCAAACATGGTGACACGGGAATCACTACATAGTATAAAACAAAGTCGCTATCCGCCGTCTGTCTGTCCCTATGTATGCTTAGATCTTTAAAACTACGCAACGGAATTTGATGCGGTTTTTTTTTAATAGATAGAGTGATTCTTAAGGCAGGTTTATATGTATAATACATGCATATTTACATAAGCATTGCACTCGTGCGAAGCAGAGGCGGGTCGCTAGTTATATAATAAATAGATAGGGTATAAAGACAAATTTTAAAGGTCCGTTTGGTTTATATACACAATAATGCCAGATACTAATAGCTATCGAATAAAAAATCCTAATAAACTATGTATTAATGACAACCATGGCTCGTGAACAACTATTTGTGAAACCGGATACGATCCTGTGAAATTTAAAGGTACCGAAATGAAAACTCGCCGAGCCGTTCAGGAGATCCCATAGTGTATCTAACCACTTCACCAATTCGATCAACAATTATTGTCCATTAGAAGTCTCTATCTCAAATAAATGCTATTATGTTATGACGGGTCATGAGTAAGTTTACGGTGCGCTTTGAGCCCTCGAGATTATTCAAATAATAAATACATTCTGATAGTTTTAATATTTTCTAGATTCCGGCAAAACTTTGATGGTACTAGAAGGCTGTGCAGAACCCAATTTAGGATGTTGCATTTTGCTCAGAGGAGCGTCCGTTCAGGAGCTGGTTAGAGTAAAAAAAGTAGTGAAATTCATGCTCCTCGCTTGCTATAATTGGAAACTTGAAAAGGCTTTCCTTGGTGACATCGAAGCCGTGCTCCCTGAACCGGGCATGACGTTCGATGATGACGATTATGATCAGAAAAACGACGATACATCATCAATCAACAACGACATAGCTATTGACGATACTGATGTTAGAGAATTGTTGAATTCCGATGACTGGGAGAACGATAGCAATAAAAGCAAAGATGAACCTAGCAATGAAATTAAGGTTGATGTTGCTGCTGATTCAAACAAAAAGTCGCCAGATGATCCTCTGCAAAGGACCAAGCCGTTTCGTAAGACTGATAGCGATAAGAACTTCAGTTGTGGCGTGCCTATTAGAGATTTTAGCGATCCATTGCGTGCTACGTTGTCAGTGGATGATGATGTGTTCTTACCGAAGGAGGAAGCTAAGTTGAAAGCAGATAATCATAGCGAAAGGTGAGTAGCATTTCTTACTTTACTATTTACTAATTCATGAATGATATATTAAATAATGTACTTTTTATTAACAAATTATGAAGGAACTGCAGTTTAAAACTTGATTAAGCTATAGAGCAATACTGTAGACTGAACTACTTGTAATAACAACTACTAAATCTAAGATATAAACTAATGTTTTAAAAAGCAAATGTCGAACTTGACGGATGGACGGTATTTTTAAATATATCTCATTCAATTGAAAAAGTTTCTTCGACATTGTTAAGTTTATGTCGTAATAAGAAACTATGAACCGAGTATATTTATAGATTGCTCACAGTTCTATGTGTAACTTAGTTGGACGAGCAGTCGCCTGAATCGCGAAAGATCGTGTGGTCGATTCCCTTCTTTACGAATTTGTTTATAATTTTCTTTATTTGATCCAATTTGAAATGAATGTTTTAAAGCTGTACCCAATTAAATAGAAAACCAAAAACATAAAAAAATCAAGCAATGTTTTCAAAAAGCAAATGTCTTAACTTAACTGATCGAGAGCATTTGTAAGAATATCAATTTTGATGAATATCTTGGACATTGTCACTCGTCAGCTTGTGAAGTAATCGGAGACAAAAACCTTGAATAGTGTACTTCAGTTGGAAGGGCTCTCGCTCGGATAGCGAAAGTATGATGATATGAGTTTTTTCTTGTGTTTCATTTTTATTTTATTAGGTACAATTTTCAAACATTATATATTGCCTCTTTACCAGGTGGTCAACAGATGACGTAGTTCTGTCCATGTCCCCCAACACAGTGATTCCCATTCCGTTCTTGGAGACGGAGGCGGGTAGGAAATGTCCGCTGCGGGGATACTTCCCCAAGCCTTTGCTGCGAGTTCCAGTAAAGGCGCCGCATACTCCAAGGTCGTTGCAACGACGGATCAGCAGGCCTCAGCAGAATGATGTAGTCTTAAAGGTTGGTTATGGGTATTTTTTAGGAAATTTCCCTGTGGGGGTATTTCCCCAAACCTCTGGTGTGAGTCCCCGTGAAGACGCCCCCACACTCCTAGGTCGTTGCGTCGAAGAATCAGCCGGTCTCAAACTGATGTAAGGTTGTTGATGGGATTTTTTTAGAAAAATACAGGATTGGTCATTTACAGCTGCGCCTACAAATTTAGTGATAGGTACGAGGTCCAATTCTGATTGGGGAAAATGTTTGTGATTAACACTCTAAGTTAACGAGTCATGTTTGCTTAAAATCAAAATTATTTTATTTCATCACAAAACCATAACACCAATTTTTGATGCCCCATCCTATAGGTGCAAGAGTTACGGAAGACAGCAATTGCGTCTTGTATAGCAAACGGTCATCAGGTAGGAAAATATGCTTTCCCTTATTCCGGACATCGATTTAATAGAAATCGGATTCACATAAGTTTTTTTAATAGTTATTGATTTATTTATTTCTAATTTCAACAGACATACGTAATCCAAAGTACAACAAACTTAGAAAACTTTATATGTACTTAGCAAAGTCCATTTAAATAAAGAGATTTTTCATTTTATTTCATTTCCATCTAAAGTGATGTCTGGATCCCGTGTAATCGAGATCAATATGTACGATTAATCAAATTGGAATTTATCATAATCGGATCTATACCCAATACTGTATCAATATCAAACCCAAACTTAATAACTTGCCACACAATTTTAACACAATATTTTGGAAGATATATTTAACTTTGTCCTCGTTTCGTCAGGACGTACATCCCTTCATCCGGGAACCACTGACGGCGTTCGCCGATGATCCTGCCGTTCGCGCGTCGCTTGCTAACTTCCGCGCTACCGGGGGAAGATATCACAATGATAAACACAAACGTAAGTATATGCAAATAATTAATAAGTGTGCTTCGACAGGTTTGTTGTACCAGTCGGAAGATGCCATTTATAAAAAGTGGATCTATACGTTCAAGTCACGTCTGACATCTGAAGTTGCAACATGTTCAAGATAACATGTGGGGCATTTCACGTCAAGCGAACATAAGAAAAAAAGTAGCATCTTGTTCGCTCATATTCAGGTCAATCAGTCTTTGAGGACATGAACGTATAGATTATTATTTTTTCCTTGTACTTGTTTGTCTGTCAGTCACGTAGAAAAGACAGCAACTGTCAGACTGTAGCTCTATTTTTCGTGCACACATGCGCATTACTCACTCTCTATTTTTAGGGTTCCGTACCTCAAAAGGAAAAATCAGAACCCTTATAAGATTACTTTGTTGTCCGTCTGTCTGTCAAGAACCTGTACCTCGGGAAAGAGTGGAGGTATCGAGTTGGAATTAAAACCATATTTTCAGGTCTACGGTCCCTTGAAGCTGTGAAAAAAATTAAACTTCTTAGCTAACGCAAAAAAAGATACGGCCGTTTATGCCGCAAAAAAATACAAATTTGTACGGAACCCTCGGAGGGCAAGTCCGACTTGTCTCAGCCCTAGTCGAATCATTGCCAATCTATGAACGTCAGTAATTATAAATCTATAATCACAACGCATATCAACTCTAAAAGGGATCAGCATCCCCTCATCTCGAGCCGTTTAGTGTTCTTTGTATGAAATTCTGTACTATAGCGCACACTAAACAGCAACGTAACGACATCGCCACGGCTCGGGACAAGCTTAGGAACGCTGCCAGAACTGCTGATTCGCTTTCTATGCGTTTGCGTTGTTACGTAACGTTGAAGCCTTTTTGTCGGCGAGGCGAAAGGCAAAACGATTACGAATTCTTTTAGGTTTGATAGGTGACCTTTAGTAACGAAGATCATTTTGTACATTGACACTAGTAGTAACGCCACGTTACGCATCCTTGTCACTCCTGCGCTGATTACTTGATCACAAGCCCGAGCTCCGCATAACATTGTGAATAATGCTAATAATTCAGAATGTAATTAAAAGTATTAAATTTTAGATAAATTTATTAATTTGACCACTAGTAAAAATGTTTAACACAACGAGTAAACTGAAAGATCGTTGTACGAAGTTATCTCTGTTCGGCGGCCGTACTTTAGAAATAAAGTAAAATCAATTGGTGGCGCTTGTTCTGTTTATCCTTCAACTCAAGTGCAGTAACTTCAATTCACCTCACCCCGCCCCACACAATTAATATTCCACAGAGGAATGCCCGCTTTATAACCCGTCAGTCGTAAAGAAGATACAGAAGGAGCCAGAGTTGGAGAGCGAGAAGCAGTCGGAGAAGGAAGAGTTGAACCCCCTAGCGCCCGAGAACCACCAGCGCCTCAGTATGCTGCTTTACAGCTACAGCAGCAAGTCACCCAACGTACCGGATTTTTGCGTCAATCCTTGGTACGTATACATCGTATTCTTCTTCTTTGATGTATGGGCTGTTTTGCGACAGAGGGTGAGAGGCCGGATCACTCCAGCCAGCCCAAGTCTTCCAGGAAGTCTCCCAGTATCTTGACTCTGAAGACATCCTGGAGTCTACCCGGATGGCCCAGGTTGCGAGCCCCATCGAGCACATACCCAATAGAGTGGTTGATACGAGCCCTCCGTCACGGACTTATTCAGCCCTTTTTCACAAACCTAAAATTGTCAATCGCACTATGACAGTATATTTCTAGTGTTTCAATAATATAAATATAAACGTGGCTCGATATAATTTACAGTAGTCCTTCGAAATAGCTTTATAGAATTCTTGGTAAATAACATTTATTTGTAAAAAAATATTATAAACACTGTTTGAAACTTAATTCGCGTTTTTATGTAACTAATTCACCATTTCACATTTCCACTTACATTTAAGCATTTTTCATTGTCTTTTATATGTATAACTTTCTCCCTTATTTTATACTTTAACTCGCTATTTTTCCCAAATTTAAATTAACTTAATTGATTGACCATGTCAAACTTTGTTTGTCATTAATTCTTTAAGTTGAAATGTTTATATTTAGACTTAGTATTTAGAAAAGAAAAACCACCGTTTCCACCCTCATTTAGTCTGTTTGAATTTGTTTTAGGAAGAATAACTAATATTGCCTTATTTCAAGAAAATACTCCGCTCAAGAGAATAATTCTAGTTTCATAATTACAATAGATATTTGACTGTTACCTTAATTTCAGGATAATGACAATGGAATTGTACGGCCAGCATGACATATCGCTCGGCGCGTTCTTAGAGAGATATTGCTTCAACGGTGACTACAAGTGCCCGTCGAACAACTGTCAAGTGCCCATGAACCAACATGTCAGGAAGTAAGTCATTGAACAATATTTAAAGTCGCGTGGCGTAATACTGTAACTATATGTGTAATACTCTTGGCGGTCATCTCACCTGAGGCACCTTAGGCGTTGGTTTTAATCATTGAGTTGGGCATTGGGATGTACACTGGGATTGGGTATTAGGTTTGAATTGAGACTGGGCATTGGTAGCTCAGCCCAAAGTATTTTTGCACGGCTGTTTGTTCACACACGTATCAGAAGCTTGCAATGTTTTTATTATGCAAACTTTAGCTAATGAAATAATTCTTCCAACGACTACGTATCTAACAATCGTTGTTCTTGTTGAAAGATTGATAAATTAAGGATATACAAAGTTCACCGAGTAAATAATTTGGTAATGACTAAATGATATAGTATGTTTACCTCCGCAGAATAATATATTTGATATGAAAAGTTAATTCATTTTGCACTAGGTTCGTCCATGGTGACGTATGTATAACTATAACGTGCAACACAATCGGACACAGCAGCGTCGACAAAGTAAAAGAAGAGCAGAGTAAACAGGTGAGTTTATATAAGACCTAATATCTATAGTATCTAAGACCTGATATCTATAGTATCTGAGACCTAATATCTATAGTATCTAAGACCTAATATCTATAGTATCTAAGACCAAATATCTATAGTATCTGAGACCTAATATCTATAGTGTCTAAGACCTAGAGTTGTTCATTGAATACTTTTGAAGTTCCCTTCCGGCTTTAACGTACTAGGGTCGAGATACTTCCTCGAGGGAGATGTTGATCTTTTAGTAGCCGCCTAGGAACGTTCGCCTTACAAACTTGAGGACCTTCCAAGATCTTTGCCTTTTTAAAGACCCCGGTGACGATGACGCAGGCAGGAAAGGCTATCTTCCGTCCAGCCATGAGAAAGTGGCTCGAAGGACCAACCTGTAAGCAAAATAATTAAAGATAATCCAGAAACGCTAAAATAAAACAGTTATTAGTTACTCTTTAATGCACTTCACAAATCTACCTATACATAATGAGTACAGAGTAAGTATTATATTGCAGCGATGCCATATAAAAATGAGACCAGGGTAGGAAGGACGTGGGGGATCTTACACAGAAGTTTGTTCTTATTTTATCTATGGGCTTTTTGGATACATCATACATAATCACGCTTGTAATCCCAAGAGGGGTTAAACAGAGCCTTAGGTAACATTTTGTCATACATAAAGCCACACCCAGCGACAATCCCTCAAAATAGTGACATGTTTCCACTTTCCAGCCTGTCGCCTACATAAAAGGGGCACCAAACCTAAAAAGTAACAGTCCTTCAGTAAACAATCTAACGCAAAACTAACAACCAGGACAGATGTTACACTCAAAATCATCTCAGCAGTCGGATATTTTTGATGACGATGGAAAATCTATTTATGGACCGTACCGCAACAGGCTAGTGGATTCGGCGTATGTGGGACTCCATTACACCTTGATATTGACGCCTTCTAAGTACGTAACGTACGCCTTGTTACCGAACCGAAGCAACGCTCCCAGAGTGCGTACTGTTCGTGTCAGGCATTTAGCACATACCCAATAGAGTGGTAATACGCCCCTCCGTTTCCGAAACAGGGTTTTTCACGAACGTCAAACTGTCAATCGCACTATGGCAGTATATTACTAGTGTTGCAATAACATAAATGTAAACGTGTATCGATATTTGCAGTGCAGTAACACACTATTCATTCGAAATAGTCGTTGTCATAACATTTCTTGGTTAAACATTATTATGAAGACTGTTTGAAACTTAATCCGCGTTTTATGTGACTAATTCACTATTTTGTAGTTCTGATATGTTACTACTTTAACTCGCTATAATTTTTTAATGTTTTGTTTACTTATATGAATGACAGTGTCAAACTTTGTTTGTTATTAATTTTTTCCAACTATATCCATGAAAACATTTGCACTCCTGTCTATCCCCACCTCTAGTAAGACGGGTAATTGCAATCGTTTGTCGGAATTATTTTCGAAGAAATAAATGAGGTTTGTCGTGTATTGGTTATGCGGTGGGTGGTGGCAGGTGATGTTCTGGTCGCGCTGCGGGTCGTGCGGCGCGACTGGTCGTCCGCGGCGGCTGGGGCGCGCGGCGCTGGCGCTGTCGCTGGGCGCGTACGTGCGCGGCCGCCTCTACGCCGCGCGGTACCTGCGCGCGCGCCTCTGCCCGCACCCGCTGCACGCGCACGCGCACGCCTTCGTCAGCCACCTCACCACCGCCTGCCTCAGGTCAGACCACACACATCACTGATCATTATCATACAGGGTGTAAAAGACATGAACAGTCAAACGAGTACCATGTATTCTGCTCACCACCATAACGTTTTTTTTCCTTTAGACTATACCTGGGAAATTGATAGTTACGATTTTATTGAAGGTCAAAGTCATAATTTTTTTTTCATTTTTTTATGAAAACGTATTCTGTACATTATTTCTAAATAATTGTCCAAAGAAACATTATCATTTTTTTTTAGTATTTCATAACAAAAATTGGCTTCAAAACGTTAGCGTTCAATGTAGCTCACTCGATGCGCACGGACACTAACGAACGGGGCCGCCGTCTGGCAAAATCATCGCGATTTTGCGAGTTGCGTGCGAGTTGAGCCCTTTACATTGCGCGGTACAATTTGCAATTTTTTTTAACACCAAAAAAATAAAAATCATTTCCCAGCAATATTTTTTTTGAAATATATCTTATTTTGATGTATAGAATACATGGTTCTCGTTTGACTGTTCATGTCTTTTACACCCAGTATAATGTCTCCACCGAGGGGCTCGAGCCTTTTTTTTGCTATCGAGGAGATCAAATGCAATTACGCATCGTCCCCGTAGGGCTCCATACCCACTAAGCATTCTCCCCGGCCTGTCCTTCAATGCGCTATTACGGGACGGCTCGGGATCTACACCGAGGTAGTCCCAACGCTGCCCGTCTAAGGCACTCCTTGCGCACCAATTGGTGTAGAGACTGGCCGACGCCGGCCTTATAGGCCGCCTCCTCACCGACGGCTGCTCGACCTGGCGCGTCCTCCGCAACGAGGACACCGGGAGCAGCCATCCCACCGCACCCGGGGGACCCCGGGCGCGGTCGTTGCCCTTTCAGGGCCGTCCTGAACTAGCCGTGGTGGGAAAACAAAAACCACTTGACGATGGCATGTGACTTCAAATGCCAAGGCGACACACTTGACATCAAAAGCCACACACCCACCGAGACAGTTTCCCCACCACGTTACCAGGGTCCGCCACGAGGAGTCTTCCGGACGTGAACCCCACCGAGGGACTCGAGCCTACCCCACATTAGGGGCGATTAGGCCTTAGTAAATCACGCTGGCCAAGTGCGGGTTGGTCGACTTCACACACAACCTAAGAATTTCTTGATAGGTGTGTGCAGGTTTCCTCACGATGTTTTCCTTCACCGTAAAAGCGTCGATTATACATATGAATTCAAAATTTGAAAACACATTGGTACGTGGCGGGGATGGAACCAGTGCCTCCCGGGTGGAAGACAACACCCTTACGCACTACGGCCCCGACGTTTCTATCATGGACTCGTGTCTCGTTCATAAATGAACCCGATTATCGAATACTGCCTAATGTCGATCGTATACGTCAGTATCTCGTATATAAGTAACGCCATCTATCAAACATTCTTGTTCCTATTAGCGTGCTTCTAGATGACACCACTCTAACGCTTCCATTGCCATAGCTTTTGCACTAATTTGTTTTTATAAAAATTAATATTTTTTTAAATGAAAAATAGTATAGTATACATATGACTCCCATTACATCTAATGGTTGGTGAAGTAGCCTAAAAGACACTGACTTACAAGGTGCTTCATCACATTTCTTTGGATGTTAAAAGGAGAGAATTCCATTTCGTGACTGTGCGAAATGATTGTTGGATATACACTGTTGGATATAGCCTGCCCAAGGTTCCAACCCGATTGGCTAACCCTTACTAGATCGTCGATCATCGAACTATGCGACATAAAAGCTAAATTTCTTTATTCACGTTATGTGATACATTGATAACAGTTCTCACCCTCTTGCTGTTTTTGGATGCTTTCAAACACGAAATTTACACTAAAATATTAATAAATTCTAAAACTGGACCAATTTGAAGAAATATTTCATCAATATAAGGCTACAATTTCACTGGATAATATATTTTTAGAAAAATATTTATAATTTTCAATTTCACATTGATCTATCTTGGTCCTCAAAGGGTAACTGTCTTTTCTCATAACCACTCTGTGTTAAATGTAATAAGGAAATGAAATGAAATGAAATGAAATACATTTATTGGCCAGCACAAAGACAACACATACTATAAAGAAATGAAAACACTATGCAATAAATTGGAGGAAGGAGGAAGAAGATCTTATTGCAAATAAAACAACTTTTACGGACTTAACTTGCGTGTAATTAGATTTCACCAGAAGATCTAATCCACTTTTTATTAATGTGACCTGACAAAATTCAAAAGACAAAAATACATTTTGTCCTTCATTTAGCGCCTCTTAGTGCAAAAGCAGTACAAAACACTCCTATAATGAGCGTGAATAGGAGCCGATAGCTATAATACATCAAATTGCCCTATGAGGCTGACATAATCACCTAGAGTGAACTAAAATCTCGTTAAAATATAAGATTTAAAAAAGACATTTATGTTTGCTGCAATAGGTATAACAAAATATCGCCGTACGACATCCAGTTGCCGTTAGAGGTGATATCAACCAAGTATGACACCAAGAAGATGCGGGAGGCGCTCATACAACAACTTAACGATCTCATGCTTAAAGGTACGTGTTTGAATACCTGTTAGCATTCCATAGATTGACCGTGTGCGTGCCACAATTTTTTTGTGTATGAGAATGTCACTGCGGTTCGAGATGCGAAAACACTACGAACGTTACCAACAGTGCAAACGCCTTGGACCTAATTGAGCACTTTGCGTGCAATCAATTCGGTCCATTTAACGTTCAAGAAGAGATAATGTAAAAACTGTTTCACACTTAAATAGCACTAGGATTTTTAATAGAGTAAAAGAAAGTATTGTAGTAAATAAAGTAGCTAAATCGAGTCTTTAATAATTCAAAACTCAATTGTTTACTCTAATAATTTACAGTTTATTTTTTTTAATTTTGACTTAAGCGTCAAATTTCCGTTTGACAAATTGTTTTTTTCAATACTCACACATTGGTACATTTTTTACTTTCATAGAGGAAGTCTTGTAATAGTCAAAAAATTCGGCCTCGATATTTTGACGGATTTACACGTTTTGGACCTCCCTGCCCGCCTAGCATGACCACCGAAACACGATATGATATGATATGATATAGCCGGAGTTTCTCCCGAATTCTTGTCGTAAAAACACGTGTTGAGAGACTCCATTTTTAACCTCAATCAACCTTACAATTTTTGTTACTTTAGTTACATTTCACTTGACATTGGCAAAATGCGTACGCCTAATGCGACGCGACGCCATTAATTAAGAACCGAATAGAATAGATATGATATAGCCATGAAGATAGAATTAAGAATGGAGTCATTACTCAAATGAAAAAAGTGAGGGCAAAAATTTTGACAACCCTTGACATTTCTTGACATTTCTTGACATTTTCTAGAGAGGCTCTGTCTCTTTCTAGTAGGGTGCCTATAGCACAAATTAATCACGGACAATCTTGGACTTCGTTAAGTTAATAAAATTAATTAGTACTCAAAGTTTAAAATAATTTTGAGTTTACCATGACAAAGAATTAACATTCATAATAATTACTTTAAACTTTTTTTCCTGGGTGCCCTTTAGCACGGTAATGTTATCTATTTTAGGCTCCCAGGAAAAAAATCAGCAGCCGAATTTCGGGGATTTATCGCTTCTGTGACTCTAGGTTTTAAGAGGCATTTTTATAGTTTAGTATACTGTAGCTTATCTCATGTCATGTCAACTCATAAATATTATTTTATTCTTTTTTTTCAGCCGAGGTCTTGTTGTAAAAACACGTGTTGGGAGACTCCAATTTTAACTCAATCTTCCGTACAACTGTCTGTTACTATAAGTAAATTTACACTTAACATTGGCGAAATATGAAAATGAAAAAGCTCTTTATTTAAATGGACTTTGCTAAGTACTTTTAAATCGTCAAAAGCCCTACCACCATTTCGGGACGAAATAATAATTATTATGCTGAGATGAAGCAGAAATGGCGAAAGACTCCGGCGAAGAACTCCACAGCTTACAATTTTGTAATGATTTCAAAACATCAATTCAAACTGGAAACATAACAAAATTAATTGAAATCATTTGAACAATGTAAGAGTAAATTAAGCACGTATACCAACTTCAAAATATGTTTACCGAATCTCTCGGTATTCTTATTACATATACATATTTTAGTTAGATACATACAATATAAAAGATTATTCCTTATACCAAATATGTTTCATACTAATATGAATACGAAAGATTGTATGTACTTCGGGAAATTTGTCCAAACGCCCAAAAACAGCAGAACGAGTTTAGATGAATGAAATCTGAATTTAAATACTGTCTTTAGACGAATTTTAATTCCTTTCTGTTGCAATTTTGAAGGAAACGAGGATAAAGTTGCGGGCTGAGGCTAGTGAAATATATTATCAAGCAAAAATTTTACTAACCATTTCAGGAATGTCCGTGTTTTTGAAAAAAGGGCATGCAGTTTGACGTAAGCAGTTGCCTGTGTAATTAGTGCCTTGAAAGTGCAGGCTACATATTTTTGAACTTTCATAAAATATTGTTTTTAAAGGCACATTAGACAACCACATTTGCCGTCGTTTAGGGTATTTCGGAAATCTAAAAAGAAAAGAAAATTTTATGTATACAAGCACTTTTAACTTGTAATTAGCATATTAAAAACTATCATTTGATAGCCTTGAATAGCACAGTCACAATTTTATTAATGCTGTGTCAAATTTGCTAACCCAAATTCGAGTGAAGTTTGAGGTCACTGTGCATATTGCACTCTGCGTTACATGTTAGTAGATGCAAATGTGAAAGATAAAATACACTATTACACTGGTAAAGTACAATCAATCATTTTGAATATGTTTCTCAATTAAAATAATGTACATTGCACAAATTACATGTTTTGTTTGTAAATAAACGTTCCCAACCAAAAATGGGTAGAACTAATAATCTATAAACTATATAAATAATCTATATATATCTATATAACAGCTATTTCAAAGACTTATATATATATATATATATATTAATAAATTATAATAATATAAATTGTAAGCTGTGGAGTTCGGTCGGAAAATGGTTATTATTTTATAAAAATCCTAGTCACCCTAGTCAATTTGTTTACACATATTTGAACAAGTAATTTATGTATGAAAATTAATTAAATTCAGATAGTATTAAAGCCGAGTATCAGAAATTACTTTCCCCTATGGAGTTTCGCCCAATAACGATAATCATATGGAATTACATGTGAAAAACCAATTTTACTTAGGTGAACAATAATATGCAATTATAACACTTACAAGTGAAATTTCACACTGCATCCTGGATACCACTCACTTCTGCAACCACGAACTATACAGCGATGCACCATTTTGCACTATTTATAGTTATTAAAATGTAAAAAGCCGTACCAAAATCGCGAGTCGATATTTATGAATACTTCAATTACGACAATTTATGTCATGTTGAGATTTCGGGACATTGACACATGAAAAGAGTGCTGCCATTACATAAATCCTTTCATTTCCCATAAGTTATAGAAAGAATCACAATGATGATTTTCAAAATAAAATACAAACCTAAACATTAAAAGTAAATATATTATATTTATTTCTTTCATTGATAATAAATACTGATAATTGAATACACTATGTTCAGTTATTAGCTACTTTTCTACTTTTGTTTTAGAAAGATGGCGAAATACTGGGGAAATCTTGTTTCTATGTAGTCGTGTTTAGAAAGAGATGGCGACAATTTCTAGAAAGAGAAATGTGAAATTTGAAATGTCAAGTATTGTCAAAATTTTTGCCTTCACTTTGTTACTTTGTCTAATGACTCCATTCTTTAGTATAAGCTCCTTGGATATAGCCAATTATCGCGTTGAACTGTCAAAATTTATTGGATATAACCGCAATCTTGAAAATTTATCGAAACTGCGAACATGTATAAGCCTTATACATGTTCGCAGTTTCACGGTTATATAAAATATTTTTTGACAGTTCAACGCGATAAATGGCTTTATCATATCGTGTTTCGGTGGTCATGCTAGGCGGGCACAGTCCCAAAAAACCGTTTTTGGAATTAGTCTGTTAGTGTCTGTGCGTTAGCACGATAATTCGAGTATGCTTTAACTTATTGCCGCCAAATTTATTATGCATGTATGACATCAAAATATAAGGTTTCTATCAACTTTTGAGTCGTCGATCACAAAAGTTAAGCAACCAAGTGCGTGGTCGGTACTCAGATGGGTGACCAAAATTTAAAATGCATGTATGTCATCAAAATATAAGTTTTCTATCAACTTTTGAGTCGTTTCCGGTATACGAGAGAGAAAGTCAAAGGGGGACTACTCCCGATTTTTTGGTCATGCCCTAGTGATTCATTGCCAATCTATAAACGTCAGTCATTATAAATCAATGGGAGGAGTCGATTTTACCGTTTTAACACCGACTTTAACCGATTTCATTCCTTCATTTATTTCCGTAGTCTAGTTACAGTTTTGTAAACTTTTTTGCTTGTTTTAATCTAATAAAAGGTCACGAGACGTTTAGCGGTCTGACGGACAGCGACGCCGAGAAAGACCAGCAGAACTTCAAGCAGCACACCGACCAGATACTAGTGGCTCTGACGTCGTCCAACTTGCAAGAACAGACTTCACTTGCTGGTACGTGGAGTAATGTGTTTCTTGTGTACGATATATAGACTAAAGACCCCATGTACGGTACGATTGATCTTTACTTTAGTATATGGATAGTGTATGTCAAGATCGTTAATAATAGAAGTGCCTTAGTCGCGTGACCTTGGTGCCGCACATGTGTCTTTAGGACACAAACGCGCGACTTGCGGCACAGTGCTGCTCGAACCGTCAGTATGATAAAAATGCCTTAAAATGGTGTTTTGAGGCATTGGTAATTGCGGCAAACTCATCCAGAGTGTGTAATTACACTAATAACGGGATCACATTTCATTCGATTGTATTATTTTAATGTTATAATGCTGTTTTTATCAAAATACACCTTGAGAAAATCTTTCACTGTGAAATATTGGTCTATACGTTATTAACATAAAACTTCACATCCATTGCTGCTAATGCCTTTAAAAACGCGGAGCGTTTTAAAGTATACGCAGCAACGTATTGTGATTTTCGATATCCCTTCTCTCTAGCACAAAAGTTCATGGTACAGACATAACAGACACGATACTGACGGACATAATAGAACAGCCATAATGCCGACGCGACCAATGAAGAGCGACGTTGTGTAAGTGTGAGTGTGACTTATGGTGAGTGTTACTCAACGCTGTCTCATAAACGTAACGTTCATAATTGTAAATTGTGGACGTGATTGCGTAGTACGGTTTCGTTCTTTTGAGTGCGTGCATTAATAGTAAGTAGAGGGGATCAAGTGACGACACTGGTTCCGGTTGTAAATGTGAACCAAAGCAGTTATATCCTCTTTATTATTATTTCAGTGGTGATTCTCAAATAGTTTTGCTATTCATGTAGGTGGAAGCTTAATTCCTTAAAAATATTTACATACGAATACTGACTTTGCTTTCGATTTTGATTTGAGGTCGATGGCGCTGTCGTGAGTTCTTAGTTACGATCACGAAAGTTAAGCAACCAAGTGCGCGTTCGGTACTCGGATGGGTGACCGAAAAATTTACAAATAGATTTTTCTCAGTGCTTCGGAAGGCACCTTAAGCTGGTGGTCCCGGGTGCTGTGGAAAGATAGCAGTCGTCCCCAAGGAGGGTTGGCAGGCACACGGCCGTAAAAATCTCATTCCCAATCCTTAAGCAGTATTGTCGATATTAAGGCATACTGCACCGACCCCAAATAAATTGTGAGCAGGGTAGGAAAATGATGACTGATTTTCCTTTAATAGCCATTTCTTAGCCTAGACATTATTAAGTTGTTTGTAGCCGAATCACAATTACCGCCACATAGGTAAGGAAGTTCGTTTTCCATTTTATATGGCACGTTTTTAATTATTTCCGTTTCAATCAAGATCGTAACGATCATCTTACGATTTTCGTCAGATTGATCGTATCGTATATGGCGGCCTTTTGAGTTAGCGATTTTTCTGCCAAAAATGCTTCGAACCGTTTGCTACTAGTGTAAGTATCCATTGATTTTTTCCCCAGGCGTAGTACACAGCCTGTGGAACGTATCAGACCGGCTGATCTCGGGCGAGAAGATGCTTCGTGACGCGCAGGACAAGTGGGCCACACCTGCCATGAAGCACGCCAAACATGCAGACATTGCGCGTACGTACCTTATTTAGCAGCACAGATCTAGGGCGGTTTCAGACCAGTGGCCTTAGTACGAGTTTTAATAGTTTTCGAGCTCGATCAAACGTATCGGCTCTTTTCATACATTGCCCACTGTCCACGCACGGGCGTCGTGCAACTTATGACGTCACGCGGGCGGAGGAGCGAGGGGCGTGTGAGCAGCTGACCGGTCGACCATTCCGCTTTGACCCACCTTCGCGAGCGATCGGTCTCCCTTGAACTATAGTTATTTAGTAAATCTCTTTAAAACAAAATACAGTCCACTTATTTACATCATCACCACCATCGAAGCCCCAGCATACGGTCCTGTGCCGTACATATTGGTCTTGGTCCTTCGAGCCGGATCGAGCTGTTTCTGATAGTTTACGCTAGAGGCGCTAGTGGGCAATGTATGAAAAGAAACGATACGTTTGTTCGAGCTCGCAAACTAACAAACTCATACTAGGGGTACAGCGTTTCCTTTTTGGAATTTTGTATCTTTTTTTACTTTCTCGTATACGTAGTATAGAGGAAGTCTTGCTATCGTCGAAAAATTAGACCTCGAGATTTTGACGGATTTACACGTTTTGGACCTCCCTGAGCCCAATAATATTTTTTTTGGAATTATGTCTGTGTGTGTGTGTGTGTGTGTATCTGTGCGTTAGCACGATAACTCGAGTATGCTTTAACTTATCGCAACGAAATTTAACATGCATGGTTAGCATCAAAAATATGAGATTTCTATCAACTTTTGAGTCGTCGATCACGAAAGTTAAGCAACCAAGTGCGTGGTCGGTACTCGGGGGTGACCAATTTTTTTTTAGCATGATTTGAAATGTTTGGAAGTAGTTATTCCGAATTTGTATGGAGGCTGGTAGTCGGCCACCCCAAGACACAAGTTATATGAGATGAAAGAGGATGTTTTTAAGAATATCATAGGACAAAAACTATAATTTTAAATATCCGCATTTTAACAAAAATGAACATTTTATTCTGGATCAAAAAATCGTTATCCAAAGATGTAAAATTAAATTTAAAAAATAACATGTGTCAGTAATGACAGCTAATCTGATAAGTCTTGTCAAAATATTTTTTAATAACTAGGCATGGGGTCGGTTTTTTTTCAGCCACTACTATTTTGCATTTTTTTTAAATTAATAATATTATAAAAACAGGGCAATTTAGTTTTTGGTCTTGTTTCTGAATAGGGGTATTTTTTTACTATTATTTAATCATAGAACATTCGATTTAAAGATTAGATTTTTGCATTAAAAAAACGGAACATATCAAGATTCTCTGAGTAAAAGCTTTCGTTTAATATATAATTTATCGTGTGGAATAAGCCCGTGTACGTGAGTCTGGTTTTTTGAAGCGCGAAATTTTGCATGACATAATTATGTTATTCACTAAAAATTTAAGGGAATATAAAAAAAGTTTTTTGATTGTACTGTACTTAAGAAACTAAAATTTTTTATACTAATAAATTATTTATTTTTATTTTCAGCGGAAGAGAAATCAGACATTGAAGATTCAGTCAGCGAGAGTGTTAACAATGACAGTTCAGGTATTATACGAATAAAAATATAAATGCCTCCTTATTCATATGTTTTAATTAAGAAAAATATAAATAGACAATAAGTAATTGTATTACATTTGCATAATAATAATTTAATTATTAAACCTTTGACGCTGAACTGAATAACTTTAGCACGAGTCTTTTGCTAAATATAATTTCAGAAATATATTATAAAACAATAATTGTGTTTGTGTGAGTTATATTTCTACATAATTATATTTCAAAAATTGTGAATAAGGAGGCATCTTAAATTAAAATCTATTAGTGCGACCATACAGGTGTTTTTACTTTGAACACCTGTTTGGTCGCACTTGAACGTGCATACTATCCTTTATTTAGGGACGACCTATGTTTTTGCTTCAGATAATAGTGCCAGTAAGGATAACGCAGGTGTGTACGACGCACGATGTTATAATGTACACTTGTCTCTTTTGCACTCTCTATCTGTCTCTGTCTAGCCTTTTCTGTAGTGTTAATACGGCGGCCATTGTTAGTTTAAATATTAATTAACAGCTGGTAGAAATGCTTCAAACTGTGAATTGAAATTTTGGAATTTTCTGCCAGTTAACCTTACGCATATAATAATACAAAACATTTAAAGACTCTCCACATTATTAAAGTATTTAAATATATTTTTAAAGATTTTAAAGTTGTTTTGGTTATTAAATTAATTCAAATCCCATTTAAACTATATTCATATAAAAATAAATCAGTTATCAGTCTAGAATACAATGAGCTATGGAGTCTGTACAAAAACTGCATTTTTCAGCTATCATGCAGTTTAAATGCTGAATAAACTAAATTTAACTGTTAGATTCTATATAATCGACAAAAATCGATTAATTTCACATTATATTCTTAAACAGCGAAAGGGCCAGAAGCCTATGTACATCGAGAATTTCACGCTTGCACTGTAGATTAGGCACAAAATCTTACTTTCAAACTAATTTCCCTTAACTCAGATTACAGTTTCACTATTAATAACATTTCTGCTATTAACAACCTATTTCAATCATGAATTTATTAAAATGGTTAAAACAAACGTCTGTTACATTCGCCTTTATTCTTATACCATTTAGATTTAGTTTATTTAAAATATTTTTATTAAAGCATGACAGTAATTGCATGGTTATAGTTATAAGTTATCTCTGGAATTGTTTGATAGCAGTTTTAGTCGGGGTGTTCACGGACTGAATCAATAGAATTCTGTTTATGGATAGAGCCTGTATTTTGGATTTTTTAATGAATTTACCTAATTTCTATAGGAAGGTAAACCTGAATTAAAGCAAGGGCGGATCCAGGGGGGGGGGGTCATGGGGGTCATGACCCCCCCCTGGGCTGGGTGCAGGACCTAGGTGGACCACTAATTAAAATAATATTTATATATATATATATATATATTATGTACTTTCAATATTTAAATAATTTAATATAATACTTTGACGGCAAACGCATTATTCGGGAAAATTTGAATTTACCGCGCCATGGCCGCCATGCACCTTCGTTTTTTTCTTGATCTGAGGTTTTTCCTGAGGGTTTTTTGCCATGTTTCAACAAGGTTTCGACTAACGTCTAGCTAGACCTAACTTCAACCGGTACGACTAAACTTTAGTAATAAACTACTAAGTTAAAACATTTTAAAATTTCAATCTGTAATAGTGTTCTTAAAAATTGTTGCCACAAATGCACGTGTTAGACATATTCTTTCTAATCTGTGTGCACGTGTGTATTTTCATCCATTCGCTTTAATGCCAAACTTTCTAATCCATGCAGGACGACAGATCTCAAGATGCTTTTATAGATTTTGAGGTAATCAAGGGGAATGACATCATCATTTCAGCCCAGAGACGCCCACTGTTGGACATAGGCCTCCCCTAAGGATTTCCAAACCGGTTGGTCCTGCGCTGCTCGTATCCAGCGGCTTCCCGCGACCTTTACCAGATCGTCGGTCCACATTGTGGGGAGCCTACCAATGCTGCGTTTTCCGGTACGTGGTCGCCACTCGAGGACCTTTCCGGCCCAACGGCCGTCAATCGGGCTATGTCGGTGACCTTGATTCTCCTGCGGACCTCATCATTTCTGATATGATCACGCAGAGGAACTCCAAGCATAGCCCTCTCCATTGCCCTTTTCGTGACCTTAAGCCTTATTATGAGGCATGGGCCGCTTACATACTCCTATTGAGGGGCCTCAATAGGAGTCCCATATTATCCCCGTAACCTGCCGCCATTTCATCCATCCTGAGCTTACTCGATGATTGACATCTCGGTCTATATTACCGTTGTGCTGTATGTATAGCCCAGGTATCGGAATTCAGAGCAGACTGATACAAGCACTCCGTCGAGAGAACCGGCTCAGAACATTTTGGTTCTACTGATAAAAGTGGCGCCAGGTCATGGAGAATTCCATGACTTGGCGCCATTTTTATTATTTGGTTGTTTCGGGGCGATTTCCATCACTGCTGGTTAGTGCGCTTACGGGAGTATGGTTCGATTTTGAATGTGTTAACCCAGTCGTTCTTTGCCAGTCCGCTTTTGCCTCTTAGAGGAGGTGGGTTTTTAAGTATTTCATAGCCTGGTTCTTTGGGATACGACAGAAAGGCTCTGGTCCAAATTGTAGTCCTTGAGTCCCAGGCCTTGCTAGCTTATTGACCTTTTCGCGACCGTTGACCCACTCTTACGGCTCAGACCAAAAATTATTTTTATTGGTCTGAGTCTTATGGTTACCGAATTACTATAACGGTATTGTGCCCAGTCCACCCTTTTAATCAGTGCCATGGTACTTCTTGTGAAAGTTAAACGCTGGAAGCAAGACATCTGATGTCATTGCGAGAGCGTGGACATTCAAACACTTTTTGAAGTAAATCACTTATTTCTTTACATCAAAAAGTGTTTATTTAGAATTTAAGTAATATAAAAGCAAAAAACATTTCTACTTTTTTAAATTTTTATTGACTTTTACCTCAAACCTGAAAAAACCGATTTAGCCGGTTTTTCAAAATGAAAATCTGAAAAACCGGTTTTCCAAAATCATCCGGTTTTTGAATCGTACTTTTGTTTTTGACCAGTGGCGCAACTATACCATGTGGGGCCCGTGGCAAATTCATATACCCCCCCCCCCCCTAGTTTTGAAATGTTTCGTTCTTTAAATTTAAAAATGTCAGTGACACTACCGGGGCCCCTATTCTTCGCGGGGCCCGTGGCATTTTGCCACCCATGCCACCCTATAGTTACGCCACTGGATTGACCACGACTATGTGACCCCCCCCTGGCGCCAAAGCTGGATCCGCCCTTGAATTAAAGAGTGTTTTAATGAACAGTACCGCTTCATTGGCACCCCTTCCATCAACTTTGAATACGGATATATTCTAGGCACAGTCGACAAATTTCATTGTATTCAATTTAGTAAACGGAATCCTTTAAACAACTGCGCTGCACCAATCCACTCCTATCTTCTTCGCCAATCTATATCTTTACCAATCCACTCGAATCTTAACGTAATTTAGCGCAGCCAATAAGGTGCAGCGGGCCGCCTCCTCGGTCTAGCGTGGGAGACAACCATAGATATAGGAAACGCTAGATCGTCAATGTAAAAGAGAAAGAGCATTCTATCCCGTATATTAGAGCGAGATAGATAGACGAGACCATTTCACGTATACGCAGGTGCCCTAAGTCGGCCTGTCAGTCACGTAGAAAAGACATTCATTGCCAATCTATAAACGTTAGTAATTATAATAATAATAATAATTTATTTTTGCTAAAAAGGTTTGAGTTACATTATTTAGTGTCCGGAGTCCCCTTTTAAGCAAACAATGCCTGTACCAGGAGACACGGTTCTTCCATTGCATAGTACAGTATAACTTAACTCATGATTAAGAAAATAGCATATCATATTTTGAGCTGAGCTCGAAAATCTGACTACTGCAGTACAGGCCATTAATGATGATCTTCTACAAATCGCTGAGTGGTCAAACAAATTCGGCATCAGTGTAAATCCGGGTAAATGCCAGGGAATTATAGTGGGTAGCTCTCGCATTTTATCCAAACTGAACATGAATTCCATTGCACCCCTTTCTTATGGTAGTACGTCAATTGAGCTTATGCCCCATGTCGTAAATTTGGGTTCATGTATTGATAGCTCATTGAGCTGGCGGCCCCAGGTAGAATGCATCGGTCGAAAAGTCAATGGTATCTTGAGATCACTATATCACCTCAAACACTTTCTTCCAATCTCAACAAAGATTCTCCTAGTCCAATCCACTATTCTCCCTATACTTGATTATGCTGATGTGTGTTACTGTGATATTACTCAGGATCTTCTTAATAAAATGGATCGCTTACTCAACAATTGTATTCGCTTCATTTATGGCCTGCGTAAATACGACCATATTTCTTCATATAGACAAAAGCTTAAATGGCTAACAATTCGTCAAAGACGGGACTTAAGGATCCTCTCCACACTTTATTCCATTATTAATGATCCATTAGCGCCTGGATATCTGAAATGTAAGTTTCATTATTTGGGTGCTTCTCATAATCGTATTCTTCGTTCAGACAGCAAACTAACTCTCTCAACACCTTTTCACCGTACTGGTTTTATTTCCAACTCCTTCACTCTTCATGCAATACGACTCTGGAACGCACTCCCACCTCATATTCAAAGAGCAAAAAATAAACTTGCGTTTAAACATCTGGTTCGCAATCACTATCTGGACTCTCCTACACATATTTTATTATAATCTGACATTAGTATTATTGTGTATATAATATGTATTGTTTAAGTAAGTATATGTATCAGTATGACTACCTATGTGTATGTATATGTATATATATATATATATATATATATATATTATATATATGTTAGTATGTATGTGTGTGTATGTATGTTAATATTATATATATTTTTTGTTTTGTATCTTTATTAAAATGTTAATCTCTTTCTGTACCGCCTACTATTATTTCTGTGCCCAGCTTTCCGGTTGACTGGTAGAGAATGCCTTATGGCATTAAGTCCGCCAATTGTATATTATTTTGTGTACAATAAAGTTTAAATAAATAAATAAATAAAATATTTTGTTTTTATGAATATTTAACAAACCTAATTAAAATATAAAATTACCAACGAACTTAATTATGTATGTAAATATCTGTGTATGTGTTTGTATGCGGTTATGCGTGTATTTGTGTGCGTATAAATCTAGACGACCGATCGTCTGTCAATCAGACAGACTAAGTGGTAAACCCATATGTAGAGTCGTCTGGGTAGGTAACACCGCCTTTCGTATTTCTGCCGTGAAGCAGTTCGCTTTGTTTCGGATTGAAGGGAAAGGTAGCCAGTGTAACTGGGCATGGAAGGCATATCATCTTAGTCCTCAGGATGGCAACGCACTTGCACTGTTAAATAATTTACCCTTAACATTGCAAGTGTCGACGAATAGTCGACGGTGCCCACTTAACACCAGGTGGGCCGTAAGCTTGTTTGCCATGTCAACAAGTGGTACACCGGGAACTTGGTTGTATTGCCTTCTAGGGTAGTCAAGTTGAAAATGCAATTAATATTGACTAACATAACGGCACAAGTAATCATTGATGAAACTTAATCTTAATGGATTCCTTGCATTTATCATTTGTACCAACTTTGATAATGTAATTTAGTTTAGCGAAACGTACTATTCACAATGTATTATTTTGACTTCATTACATATTGTTAAGATGATATAGAACGTAAGTAACATTCCGAATCCAGTCCAAAAGATTATGAATGAGGGGTTAGCTATTCTTTTGATTTTGTTCATGTGTAAACTGATAATCGATCGTTAGGTACAGAGGAAGACGAAGAGAAAGGAGACAAGAAGACAGTGAGGCAAATACTCTCTCAGTTGCTATCTAACAACCAACCTTCGAACCAGGTGAGCTGTTTCTTCTATTAACGTAGATAGATCCTATATTGTCAGCAGCACAATTTCTAGTATTTCAATAGCTTCATAAGATATTATATTTTGAAATTATTTTAACGATAACATTTTTTTATTGTTTTAATTTGCAAACTAAGTGTAGGTATATACAGAGTAGGTCTTATACTACATACAACATTGTGCTTATAACTTAGGACCCTTTTAATTCAGGTATTACAAAATTGATTTGTCGAGCATCATTTTCTTATTTATTTCGTTTATTTTACTTTAGGTTAGAACAGTGACAAATCCGCAATATTAATAATTTACTATATTAGGTATATTTAGGAATAAAGTAAATAGTCGATCTAAAAAGACTGTCTACGTAGTAAATGAAACTAAAGTTCTTTTAGATTTGGGAAAACACTACACATATTAAATGAAAATAAATCTTACGGATTTAACACGCATGTTTCAGGGTATCCTATTTTGTTATTTTTGCCCGGTTTCCTAATCCTATTTAGCTTTCGTGGTCACTGGAAGACAGTCTGTTTTTCAGCCTGTCTGTTAGACTCTTACAATTGGCAAAAATAACAAAATAACAACCTAAATACAAGCGAGTTAAATCCGTAAAAATAGTAATGATAGGAAATTAAATTTCTACGACGTTAAACTTCAAAACAATACACTACGGTTTCCCAGGGCGGAATGATACTGTCTTCTGGCGTAGTGCCAGTGGTGGTGCGAGCGGGCGACATCGGTTCGGTGATCGCGGCTACTCTCGCCTCCGTCACCTACCAGAGACATCATAGATATAGGTAAGATTTTATACACTCAACCCAGTGAACGCATATAAAACATGGAAGCAGCCCTTTCATACTAAATTCGATTAAAATTCACGCCAAATGTCACACAAATATGAATTACACACATAGCATAATCGTTTGAGAACTGATCAACAATGATTGACTTGTCAAAATCAAAATAAACTTTATAAGCACCGCCCATTTTGGCATACTTTGTAAGCATTTGGCATACTTTTACGTGGGGCCATTTAAGAGCGTCAAAGATACTTCCATGTTTTATATGCGTTCACTGACTCAACCATATTCTTGCATTTACAACTATCAAGAGGCTTTAAAGTGCGGTCGCCGAGCAGAGATAATTTGGTACATTGACACCACGGTACGCATCCTTGTCGCTGCTGCGCAATTATGTTGCTGTCACGCTCGCACAGGTACAGTGACCGCCTCTTTTAGAGATTTAAAACCTTTTGAGTATACAGTGTTAACGTGTGCACGTGTTTCGATAAAAGTTGCGAGTGTTTTTTATGACGATGGAAAGTCCATTGACGGACCGTACCGCACGCTGCTAGGCGTACGGCGTCTATGGGACTCACCCGGCGTGGAACAACGCCGGTCCTAAGTCCTTCTGGAGGCGTTGTGAGGTCGGCGCCTACTAAGTACGCCATTTCACCAAAACGCCCCTGGTTAGGTTAGATTGCACTAGGGTACTAGGCAATCCCCAGACGGAGGGACCTGTGCAATGCACCAGAGTACGCAGGGCCAACCGTGTGCAGGCCACACCTTAGGGTTGGACAAAAGCGGCGGTCATAGCCTAGCCGCTTATCTTCTCCGATCCGTCCGTCTACGATGGGAGCGGCTTGAGCATCGTTCTCCTGCTCCCTCTCCGCGGCCTCTGCGAATCTGTGATGGCGCAGAAGGAGGCGAGCAAAAGAAGACTAACAGTCTTATTCACAAAAAGTTAAAATAGGTCTATTAGCTTGTTACAATGAGAATCTCGAAAATCATTATTCATAAACGTCCAATAACGCTAAAAAGCTTTGTAAGTATTCAATAGCGGCTTCGTAACTTATAACTTATAACAAGGTCATCATCATCATCATCATTTCAGCCGAGAGACGCCCACTGTTGGACATAGGCCTCCCCCAAGGATCTCCAAACCGGTCGGTCCTGCGCTGCCCGCATCCAGCGGCTTCCCGCGACCTTAACTAGATCGTCAGTCCACCTTGTGGGGGGCCTACCAACGCTGCGTTTCCCGGTACGTGGTCGCCACTCGAGGACCTTTCCGCCCCAACGGTCGTCAGTCCTTCTCGCAATGTGCCCTGCCCACTGCCACTTGAGTTTCGCAATTCTTTGGCCTATGTCGGTGACCTTGGTTCTGTGGTCACCGAAAACCAAGGTCACCGATAACAAGGTCGACCTTACTATAATAAATATGGCCGATAAATGTGCAACAGCTGTTTTTTTCGCGTCCGAACCGTTTTGAGGTTTGTTGTCGTCCTGAGGGTTAGACAAGGATCCAAACCTCAGAATTCACACAACAACAAACAAACAAATGTCATAAGTGACGTTGTCAAACTTTTTTTTTTGGCCGTGGACACGTGTTTTCGGTTGGTTTTTGATATTTTTATCTATGGATTCATCAGAACGACAACTTAACAACGCTAAAATGTCTTATAACGAGAACATAGCTATAACGGGCTTATTGAACGTTTATGAATAGAGATTTTTATAAAAGGTTTATTAGTAATAATGAGCATTATAACTAATAAGTTGTTTAAAACTATTTTTATAAATAAGACTAAAGAATTAGGTTGTCTTATTATATCTCCATCAAATATGACAACCTACATTTTATTCATCCCGCGACCAAGAACACTGCAGTGTTACGAAACTTCGGGCAATAATAACACAACGTACAATCTAATTTACACGTGGGTTAAATCCTTAAAAGTTGTTTTATTTACAATGTGTAGTGCTCGCGTAAATGTAAGAGAACATTAAGTTTCGATTTGTTTTCAGCACCCAAACTGAGCCGGACGAACCTGAAAGTGTTTCCAACGCCAAAGACAAAACTGATGGTGAGAAGTCTAAAGCAGCTAAATCTAACGATCACATTGAAGTGTTGTTAAAGGTTAGTGTTATCTTTTCTCATTATGCCTTTATTTCTTAATATTAATCTTCTTAGCAAGATTTAAATTGTTAGATACATTAATGCGTAAAAGTAGAAGGAGTGTAAGAATAAATTGATATAATGCTAACAGCCTCTTGCCATCATCGATTACGTATTCATCATTATTTATATTCATTTTTCCACAATAAATTTGCGGTTATGAGCGCGACGTCTAAAACGACAAATGCCTAAGAAACAAATTTCCTGAATCATACTAATCATCTAAAACTCAAAATGCCTAAAATTGAAAATACCTAAAACTCAAAATGCCTAATACGCCAAAGTACTAGGATCCAAACTGACTAAAACTCATACTATCTAAAATACTTAAAATTAAAAATATATACAAGTGAATCTAAAACTTCTACTCAATACAATATCACTCAAGAATACATGCATGCATGGTTTTCATTGAACTTTATGTGCGACTAGCTTCCGCCCGCGACTTCGTCCTTGTGGACATTTTATCCCTTTAGGGTGGAATTTCCAAAAATCCTTTCTTACATCTACATGCATGCCAAAGGAGATTGCTCAGATCCCATACATGTTTTGCCCTAGAACCAACAATCATGAAAAAATATTTTCTAGGTTCGAAATTATAAGTAAATGACTGTATAAACATTGCTTATTGACGGACACTTCTGAGAACTTAATTATTAGCATACTACTTACTGATATTGAGGTTATGTTTCCAAACAAATGTAAAATAATAAAAAAATAAACTAGTAAGTAAACTAGGGAAATCATGCAAAAACTTATTTACAAAGTCCGTAGTTCAAAAAGATATCAAGTCCGTTGTCCGAAAGGCCAAGTAAAGTTAGAAATAAAAAATCGCATCGAGCACCGTAAACAAACACAAACAACAAACACAAGCACCTTATATTTTTAAAATTCTCCCGATTAGGGGAAGGTAAAGGGATCTAGGTCATACAGCCATGCCTTCATTAGTTTTATTTCTTTTTTAGGTTTGAATTAAAACATTTTTATTGTGTAACACCTTTTAACGTATCTAGGTAGTGCTTGGCGAAAAATGTATGACAATAAACTTCATGGTGGCGACTACCATCTTTATTTTTGGCTTTGCATGTTTGCATTTAGCGTAAATAATGTTGATAATAATAATAATATTATTATTGATTGATTAATAAAATGTAATTTCATTTTATTCAATCTCTACCAAAGAGATTGTATTTTTGTAAATTAAACAACTTCGATAAACCTTTGGCTGTATGTTAGAACACCAAAGCCATTAAAAAGGTGATCTTATGGTTTCTAAAACGGTAGAATGATAAAGTCCTTTTTAAAATGAATATAATATGCAGAAGTGTCCGTTAGAATCTAATGACCGTTAATTATAGCATAAATTATAACAAGAATTATCAAATATCCCAATATTTTATTGGTTCTTAGGCCAATTTGAGCAATCTTCTTTCAGCCCGATCCGTCCAGTAGCTTGGGCTGTGCGTTGATAGATCACTATGTCAGTCAGTCAATCAGTCAGTCACCTTTGAGTTATATATATTTAGATTAAAAAAAAAACATCAGTTTAGTTTGTTAATTAATGATTAAACGAACTTACCTGTTCGTGAAGTTCGATCATAATTATACGAGGGATTCGTCCTCGATATTAGTATTATACACTTGTAGTATCGCTTCCATGTGTCACCACTTAGCACAATATTTTAGAGAATTCCTCCCAAAAAGAAAAAATATATGGCAACATTACCGCTTCCTCGTTACCGTTGAACACCCACTTTGTCATCCCCACCTCCGCCCTCACTTTTCCTGCGCGATACAGCGGTGCCCCTGCTCATATAGTTTAGAGAACAAAGATAATTGATGACATTTCTTAAAACCGGGTAGTTAATTGCTATCAACAAATAACTAGGGTGGGCGGGAGTTTATACTAATATCTTCGGACGAATCCCTCGTATAATTATGATTGAACTTCACGAACAGGTAAGTTCGTTTAATCATTAATTATACTTCGGGATTCGTCCTCGATATTAGTATTATACACTTGTAGATGTTTAGAGCAATAAGAAATGTCATCTGGAGTTTGAAAATTATTTATTTTTAAACAACACAAATATCTTATTTTCTAATAATCACATATTGATCGAACAAACTCGGAATAATCATTGTTGATAATTGTTCTATCCCGCAGTGTTACGAATGAGGTCTACATTAACACCCTTTTTATAAGCACAGGAAGTCGACGCGTGTCGCGTGCTGTGTGCGGTAAAAATGGTCACGTCTATTCCACTATCTTTCAGAATACACTTGATCCATCTACTAATCGACTGTGAGGTTACAGAATTGTATGGTTTCCGAAATGACATAAACAGTTTATCAGACTTTCTGATGGCTTTAGTTTTCTCTAAATACGATGTTAATGCTTTTGCAGGACAAATCTGTGGCTTCTCTAGAAAATAAGGTAGATGTAACAGGGGGCGAGTGGCTCCTGGTCTAGAGGTTTTTATTAAGTCTGTTATTTTGATAAAAATTTGGTTCTCAGCAAAAATAATATTCTTTATATATATTTTGGAAAGAGTTTGAACCCTGTGTGCTGTGGCTAATGCTATTAATGTAGCACACTTCTTAGTCATCAGTTCTAATGATATGTTCTCGTGAGGGAATAGGGATCCTAGGTATTCCAAAACTATACCTACATCCCACGTCCTATCATATTTAGGCCCTGTAGGCCTAAGTTTAAACACCCCTCTACAAAACCTAGAGATAAGGGCATTCTCCATAACTTGACCTAATATTAAAGATAGCGCTGATCTGTAACTGTTAATACTACTGTATTGGCTCCCTGAATTGAAAACTTCAGTAAAGAAATCTAGAATCGAGGATATTGATGGTTGGTATAAATCGATGTCATGACAATGACAAAACTTAAACCACTTTTTTATGCAAACTTCATATTGATTAAGGGTATTATCTGATAGAGAAGCTATCATGATATCTATTGCTACTGGTGGGGCTCCCTTGTTTGACATCGCTGTCCGGATAATACTGCGGCAACCAGGGTATTCGTAGCACGAATATTTTTCTCTCTGGAAGAAGGAATGACAAAATAACGTGAATTTAACTCTATAACCTTCGAGACGATAAGGCTTGTAAACAATGGGTACCAGGGTTGCGACGGCCAAGCCGGTACTACCACTATGCCCCTAGCTTTATCATTTATGTGGGAATGAAAGATTGTAAACGTAATGATTGAGAGATGTGTGACAGCTGATGTTGAACGAATGCACGAGCGAGAGAGGGGTGCGAGCGAGACGGAATAGGAGACGACATTCTGTGAGAAGACGTGTGTGCGCGCTGGAGTTTTTTGAAGTTAAGAGTTAAAGTGTTTAAAATAAACGTTTACAAGTTATTTGGGGTTTTAGTGTTTTATTTTTGCATCCCGATATTCTACAAATTTGGGGGCTCGTCCGGGATCAAAAATAAACACAAAATCCGACACGACCGGTACGACGACGACGGCGGACAGCGTGGCACATACGAGTCGACGCTCAATCAAACTCGACCCAGAGTTCCGCAAGCTGGAAACGAAGAAAGACGACGACGAAGTTTACGAGGACGCTAGCGAACGCGGTTTTACGATGGCAAAACGTAAAATGAGCCGACATCAGAGCATAGAAGAAGACTGTGTAGCGCCCGCACCACGTGGCGGCTCAATGCTGTACATGTCCGACGACCTAATTCAGAAGTTCAGCGGACAAAATAAGACGTATCCCGTGACGCGATGGATTCAAGAAGTAGAAGATAACGCCGAAATATTCGGATGGACGCCCACGCAACAGCTGCTGATGGCGCGCAGATCTCTCGTAGGTACGGCGGCGCTATGGCTTCGCGCTGAGAAAACCTACAAGACGTGGGAAGAACTCAAGCAAGCTATTGCAAGGGAGTTCCCAGACGCAGTGGATGCAAAAACGATACACGAGATGATGAGCGCACGCAAAAAAGAAGTCAATGAATCGTGTCTTGACTACATGTTGACTATGAAGGAGCTAGGACGTCGCGGAAAAATGCCTGATTACGTCGCGTTAAAATACGTGATAGATGGAATAGAGGACTCTGAAATCAACAAGGTCATGTTATACGGTGCTAGTTCCTACAACGAGTTGAAAGAAAAACTTAAAATATACGAGGAAGTCAAAACCAAAATGAAGGCAGAATCAAGACGTAACAAGCCGATGCATTATCATAAAGCCGTGATAAGCGCGGGAAGCAGTTCCGAGTTGAGGTGCTATAGCTGCGGAGAAAAAAAGCATTCGTCCGAAGATTGTCCCTACAAGAAACAGGGCATAAAATGCTTTAATTGCAACGAATTCGGCGGCCATATTGCATCAGCATGCCCTTTACGACGACGGCCGAGAACGATGGTGGCGCCACCGAGACCAACATTTGCGGCGGCGGCGGCAGCTAAAACCGGCGTTTCCATTGGGCGAGACGAACACGAGCGTATGCGCAAGGTTGGCCCTACTGCAAGTTCGAAGCAGGCTTTCATCACTACGACTGAAGAGGGCAGCATTGTACAGGAGGTCGACCAATCGTATCACGAGAACGATGAAAACCATTTCTGTTGTGTTGGTAGCCATGACAGGAAAATGAGTCCGATTGGCTGTAGCAGCAAGATGGCATCTGACGTTGACAGACATGACGTTTATGCGGCCAATGTCAACGAAACCGTAAACAAAACAATCGGAATACAACGAAAACCAGTAAAATCTGTGAAAATACGCGAAAAACTTTCAAGTGCTCTAATCGATTCCGGTAGTGACGTGAATCTTATGTCGTCGACTATGTACGAAGAGTTAGGTCACCCGGTTTGCGATGAAAACAATAACATTACTTTGTCCGGGTTAGGTCTTTCGCGAGTGAAAACGATTGGACTAATTACGTGCGACATTGTCATTGACGGCGGTACCTACAAAGACGTTTCATTCTATATAATTTCTAGAGACTGTATGCCATTTCAGTTAGTTTTAGGTAACGATTTCCTCAAAAGTGTGGTAATGATTATGGATGGTGGATCAGTGTGGATGCAGCCAAAGAATGAAGTATGGTTGTCTAAATTGAATTGTTTTCCATGTTGTGTTGATGTTGTAGGTCAGCTTAGTGATGACAGGGTCAAGCAAGAGGTATTGCAGATGGTACAAAGTTATCAGCCCCACCAGGTCAAAGAAGCTCCCATCAAGTTGAAGATTTTCGTAAAAGACGATGTACCTGTGGCTCAGCGACCAAGACGGATATCACTCAAGGAGCAAGAAGTTGTGGAAAAACAAGTGGCAGAATGGCTAAATGATGGAATTGTACAAGTAAGTTATAGTGAATATGCCAGTCCTTTAGTTCTAGTTAAGAAAAAGGATAACACAATTCGAATTTGTGTTGATTATAGGCAACTTAATAAAAAGATAATTAGAGACGAATTTCCATTGCCTATTATTGAAGATTATGTAGACAAGCTGTCTGAAGCTAAGGTATTTAGTGTTTTAGACTTAAAAAATGGTTTTTTTCATTTAAAGGTCAGCGAGGAATCAATTAAGTATACAGCTTTTGTCACGCACCACGGACAGTTTGAATTTACAAGAGCTCCTTTTGGTTTGTCAATTTGCCCTCAATATTTCATGAGATTTGTGTCAATTATCTTCCGGGAAATGATTGCCAAAGGTATTGTTCTTGTATTCATCGATGACATTTTGATTCCAGCAAAAGACGAAAGACAAGCAGTAGAACGGCTCAGGCTTGTACTGGCAGTAGCATCTGAGTATGGACTACAAATTAACTGGAAGAAGGCTAGTTTGATAAAGAGAACTATCACATATCTGGGACATGTTATTGAAGATGGGAAAGTGAGACCCTCCCCAGAGAAAACAGACGCCGTAATGAAGTTTCCGGAGCCCAAATCAGTTAAGCAATTACATAGTTTTATTGGTTTAGCCTCTTACTTTAGAAAATATATTCCAAATTTTGCACTTATTGCAAGTCCATTGACAGACTTATTGAAAAAAAATGAAAATTTTGTATTTGGTGATGTTGAAAGAAATTCTTTCATCATGTTGAAAGAGAAATTGTCAAGTGATCCAGTTTTGAAAATATTCAATCCAAAGTTGTATACTGAATTGCACACAGACGCATCAATGTTGGCATACTCTGCAATTCTTATGCAAAGGTGTACTGAAGACAATCAATTACATCCTGTTTACTATATGAGCCGCAAAACTAATGATGCCGAGAAGAAGTATACCAGTTATGAATTGGAGGCACTTGCTATCATAGAGGGAGTGAAAAAGTTTAGACACTATTTGTATGGAAACCATTTTAAGATTGTGACTGATTGTCAAGCATTTCAACTAACTTTGCAGAAGAAAGATTTATGTACCAGAGTCGCACGATGGTCTCTTTTGTTGCAGGAGTTTGACTATGTCATTCAACATCGACCTGGCAAGAGAATGGGTCATACAGATGCATTGAGCAGGAACCCTTATGTAGCAGTGGTAACGAGCATACATGACAACATTCAGAAAGCGCAACAGGCTGACGAAGGTTTGAAAGCTATTATGAGAATTCTTGAAGATGGATCATATTATGATGATTATTTTATACAGAATGGTCTGCTGTATAAAGGTCAGGAAAAACTTCTTGTGATTCCGAGAAGTATGGAAAATGAGATAATACAGAAAGCTCATTCTAATGGACATTTTTCTAAGAAAAAGACAACTGAACTTATAAGTAAAGATTATTTCATCAAAAATATAAACAAGAAAGTTGAAGATTTCATAATATCTTGTATACCATGCCTCCTAGCTTGCAGGAAAGAAGGAAAGCAAGAAGGATTTTTGCATGTGATAGACAAAGGAGAAGTACCATTGCACACCATTCACTTGGACCATATCGGCCCTATGATGGAGACGAAGAAGCAGTACAACTATATTCTCACAATGGTAGACGCATTTACGAAATTTGTGTGGATATTCCCTACAAGAAGTACTACAAGCAAAGAAGTAATAGATAAGTTACAGATTCATCAACAGCATTTTGGCAACCCAAGTCGCATAATAACAGATAGAGGTACAGCCTTTACAAGTACAGAGTTCGTGCAGTATTGCCAGGATGAAGGTATTCAACATGTCACTATCACCACTGGAGTTCCGAGGGGTAATGGCCAAGTGGAGAGAATACACAGAACCATCATCTCAGTACTAACAAAGCTATGCATTGAAAGTCCTGCCCTGTGGTATAGACATGTGAACAGACTACAAAGATCTCTGAATAGTACTTATCAGAGGAGTACCAATACTACACCATTTGAGCTTATGGTAGGTGTGAAGATGAAATGTAAGGAAGACATAGAAATTTACAATCTATTGTTACAGGAAGAAAGGGACAGTTTTGTAGAAGATAGAGATCAACTCAGGCAGAAAGCTAAAGAGAGCATTTTTCATGTACAAGAAGAAAATATTAGAAATTATAATAAGAAAAGAAAGGAAGCTATGAAGTATAAAGAAGGTGATATAGTAGCTATAAAACGTACTCAATTTGGTACAGGTTTGAAATTGAAACCAAAGTTCTTGGGCCCTTATCGAGTGACAAAAGTCAAGAGGAACCACCGGTATGATGTGGAGAAAGTAGACCCATCCACAGAAGGCTCTAATAGGACGTCAACCTCTGCAGATTTCATGAAGCTTTGGCCCAACAACTTTCATGGAGAATGATTCAATTTGGTAAGTGTGTATGAGATGCTTTGGAATGAATGTGTGATGAATATATGGAAATTAGAGTAGGTATATTTAGGTTACTAAGATAAGTTTCATGTTTTGTTTATTTACATTGGTTTTGTTTATTTTATGTGTAAAGTGATAAGATGGCAACCTGTCATTGTTTTTGGGTACTGTGGCCCATACTGACAGATGTGGCTTCGTGTACTAAAATTGTACCTAAGGCTCTGCTATAATTAAGAGACTGTTTTATTGTAGTATGTTGTTATCACTGGTGCAAACAGTATTATTTTTGTATTTAATGTAAATGTTCATTTTCCGTAGAAATGGCAAGTAAACATTTTGGAGTTCATGATGTTGTTAATTTTTATTAGTTGCAGAGTAAGATGTCCAGATAAATCAAAGTTTAAAATATTTAAATTATCACATGTGTTCATATTATGGTCTTAAGATGTAAATTAGTTTGTATTTGAATGTATTTACCATGTCACTATGTGTATGTTATCCCACATGTTGTTTTGTATTGTATTGTTATATCAAGATGTTATGTTGTTTGTATTTGAATGTCTGAGGAGCAGACATACTATCAGGATGGCCGAATGTGGGAATGAAAGATTGTAAACGTAATGATTGAGAGATGTGTGACAGCTGATGTTGAACGAATGCACGAGCGAGAGAGGGGTGCGAGCGAGACGGAATAGGAGACGACATTCTGTGAGAAGACGTGTGTGCGCGCTGGAGTTTTTTGAAGTTAAGAGTTAAAGTGTTTAAAATAAACGTTTACAAGTTATTTGGGGTTTTAGTGTTTTATTTTTGCATCCCGATATTCTACATTTATTATTTTCCTAAGTGTTTTTAAAAGACACGAAACTGGCGGAAAGGCATAAAAGTAGTACTCAGACCAGTGAATCGTGAATGCATCAATAACAAGAGCTTCAGGGTCCAATTCCCATGATGCATATCTGTCACATTTCCTATTAATACGGTCTGCAAATAAATCTATCTCGGGCATACCGAAATTCGATACCAGTAATTGGAATCCTGAATCTAAAAGCTCCCACCTAGCATCAGGATGACTTCTTCTCGACTCTCTGTCTGCGACAGTATTATCAACCGAGCTAATATATGACGCTGTGATATATATCTGCCGCTCTTCGCACCATTGCCAAATATCTCTTGTGACTTTAGTAAGATGCGGGTATTGTATGCCACCCATACGATTAATATAAGCTACCGCCGTCGTATTATCGATTCTCAAAAGTATTTGGCAATGATGACAATCTTTGGCATATATCTTTAATGCAAAATACGCAGCCAACAGTTCTAGATAGTTAATATGGTGCAGTTTTTCTAATTCTGCCCACCTACCGCCTGTTGACTTATTATTACAAGCTGCCCCCCACCCCGTTTTTGAGGCGTCAGAATAAATCTCACGACAATATATGTCATCTCTAATTCTGTGCACTGAATTATCAATGACCTCTAACCACCAAAGGATATCTGGCAATATATTATGAGGTATGTTCATGTAACGATCGTAATCATTATGCTCTTTTAAACAAATAAATTTACATCTTTCTAGACTCTTTGTGTGCATCCAACCGTACTCTACTGCTGGACACGCAGATACTAACAATCCTACTAATTGAGCAAATTTTCTAATTTGACACCGATCCATGTGAAGTAATTGCCCTAACTCTTTTTTAATACGACTCCTTTTCTCTTGGGGTAAGCTTACCGACCAATATTCTGAATTTATAATATACCCTAGATATTTACAATCTTTAGAGAGTACCGTACTACTTTTTTCCCCATTTACAATAAATCCAAGTGTCTCTAATAGTTTTTGTGTCGTTTCAACATTATTTCTGCAACTGTCAAACGTATTACCTACCAAAAAAATATCATCTAAATAACATGACGACAAATACCCCCATCCTCTAAGTAATTTTAATACTGGTTTAAGTAATTTTGTAAAAACGAATGGGGCTGTGCATAAGCCAAACGGTAATACCTTAAATTCATACATTTTTCTCGTATTAATATCATTTTCCATAGCAATACAAAATCTCAGATATTTACAAGAACTAGGGTCCATTTTTACGAACATGTAGGCGTCCTTTAAATCTAGAGTGGCCATGTAACATTCTTTAGACATTAATTTCAAGACGGTTCGCATATCTTCCAATTTGAAATGACTTGTTTTAATGAATCTGTTTAATTCTTTTAAATTTAATATAAATCGCATGGTACCATCCTTCTTAGGGATGAGGAAAACCCGAGATACAAACTGGTCAGGACAAGGACTACATTCAGTTATAGCGCCTAGAGATAGGAGCCGTCGTTAAATAATGTCGTATTGCGTTTTCTCGGCGTTAGAACGTATGATGGTAATATTGGGGCTCGACTGGCTCGCAGGCGTAGCAATAGTTATTTATTATACAAGAGTGGAAAGTTCCTTTTTAACCGCGTGCTCGATTTGGATGACCGAGCAAGCGAAGGATTCTAAAGTTGAATCACGAGCGCAGCGAGTGATTCTAAATTAGAATCCTGAGCGTCAGCGAGGGAAACAAACGAGCACAAGGTGAAAAATCTTTCCACTCGAGTGCAATACGTAACTTTTCATCCCACCTCAGCGAGGAAATGACAAAATGAAAAAGAATTTTTTCACAATTTAAAAAGTTCTAATCATAAATTTGGCACCATAGAGGTTACATTAAATAGGTTTAATGACGTTTTGAATTTACAATTATATTGAGTACTCATTATATGTGATGTTCTAAATTCAAATCTACTTTGCCGCTCAAGCGAATAAAATAGAATTTTCCAGCCAGATTTCGAAGCGCAAAATTACACTTTCCGAGGTGGTGGGATGAAAAATATATTTTGTAACCCTTCACCCATGAGAGAATTGTTCGATCATTGGTAATAGTAGCCCACTGCTGTATAAAGTGGCTCAGTCGACCCCCGTAACGTACCTCGTTTGTGACTACTGCCTGCGAGTCTGTAGAGGTCGATGCGCCCAGGCATTCGAGAAGTTCCTCGGCGGCTGCCGCGGTGGTTGCCGCGGCGGTGGCGGCGGTGGCTGTGGCGGTGGCGCCGACGGGCGACGGCGACTGGCGGTCGCAGTGGCGCGGGGTGCTGGATACACTGTCTGAGGGCGTGATGACGGCGGGCGTTGCGCCTGTTTGCGAACTCCGCCCGCCGTTTTCCCGTTTAAATTGCTTATCTTGGATGGCTTAACCTGTTTTAGCTCCTCAGCCGACTTGTTAACGGCTTTTACCGTATTCAGGATTTCACCTAACTTGTCGCCGAATAAATATTTTTCTATTTTAGTATTCATTATTTGATCCCTTACTTCCTTTTTAAGACTGGAAACCACCATGAATTTGCGAGTTTTGGAGTAGTTGTATTGTAGGTCGCCTAATAAACGTGCAGAATCCACTAATTGCTGTAAAAGTTCGTGATCCGGCTCTGTAGAGGATATTTGAGTTGTGATTGCCCTTTTTTTTTTTGTCGCTGGGAAAAAATGCATTACGCATGCCCTGCATTTACGGCTGAACCCCGGGTCTACCCACTAAAATAACCCAGCGGCACTCCTTCTTCGCCGTGTATGGTGGAGGATTGGGAAACCGGCAGAGCCCTTACATCCAATCCCCACTGGCGATTGCCCGCCTAAGCGGCGGGCCCCTCACGCCCCGCCCCTCTATCGGGGAGGGGCCCGGGAGTGACCGTGAGTGCTCGGTCACCCCCTACGACGTGGTGAGTTGTGATTGCCCTACCAAGGCAGGCTATGACCGTGGCGATTTTTGTTTGTCGAGCTTCGATCGCTCTGTCACGTTTTACATTAATATCACCTACTGCTACCCTTATTTCTGCGTTCATTTCTGGGGGTGATATAGATGGACAATTTTCAGGTATCGGGTATTTCTTAGAAAGCTCCATGAGCTCTTCCTTTTTTAGTCCAGATCTTACTACGTGTGTCAATCTATTTGCCAATTCTATATTTATGTCGGGTCCGAATTCTATTATTGCCCTGGGGTCGGCTCCTAGGATGTCTAGGATCTCGGGATCCAAGCCAATGTTAGGCGGGTCATTATAATTAGTATCATTTCTAACCTGCGTCAGATCTTCCGTTGGGAGAGGCTGCGTTTGCAGCACCATGGCAGCTGCATGTGACGTAGATGGCTGTGGCGACTGCCGTCGCTGTGAGGCTTCATAGCCTTGGTCCTCTCGCAGCAGTGATGGTGGTGAATCTGGCCCTTGTTGTCCAGGTACCTCGTGATGCCACTCGCTATATTCAGCCAACGATTGTTCTGTAACCCAGATAATAATAAGTAGACCTACTGTCTCTTTCACTTTATCTGCGAGAATCTATGTCGTGAGTGCGTGTGTAATAAAGAATTATCCCACTCAAACATGAAAATGTATGATGTGATAGTTTCCATACATTGCATAGCCTTATAGGCATCAATAGTACAGAGAGAAAAAATAAAATAAAATTTACACGTAATTTCGCGTGCGTAGGTACTCGGAGAAAAATCAAATAAAATAAAAGAACTACCCTGCATAAAAATCTATATCGTGAGAGTTCTATGCGCTGCCTTGTCTTCGATCGACTACACCAGTGCAATAGAACCCGCACGAAAGGAAAAAACCCATATTGCGCGAGTTTTTCGGCGTTGCATAGCCCTAAAGACTACACCAGTGCAAAAAAAAATCTGCATGAAAATCTACATTATGAGTTTTATGCGTTGCATAGCCCTATAGGCTACACCGTTGCAATAAAACCTGTAGTGCAATAAAACTTGGCGTTTACGCTATGAGATGCCTTTAAAGTTATCCCACGTGCGTATAATGGTGTAAAAAGAATGCCATGGGTTAACTTTGTAAGTCCACCCGATGAGAGAAAAAATGCTAATAGTCACCGTTTTGTCTTCCTGTCTGGTTCTTCCCCGGGCTCGACAGTGGCGATGACCCTGATGATGAAGATCTACTAGAGGAACTCGAACTAGAGTTAGCGCGGCGACGTTTTAATTTTTTCTCTAAATATTTTAACTTTTCCATTACGCGGTCTACAGGACTTTACTCTTTCGCTTGGGCATTATTCTTACTTTATGGTATTTACTTGGAGACGTGCTATCGTGGCGGAGCACAAAAAGCGAATGGGCAGGGGCACCGCTGTATCGCGCAGGAAAAGTGAGGACGGAGGTGGGGATGACAAAGTGGGTGTTCAACGGTAACGAGGAAGCGGTAATGTTGCCATATATTTTTTCTTTTTGGGAGGAATTCTCTAAAATATTGTGCTAAGTGGTGACACATGGAAGCGATACTACAAGTGTATAATACTAATATCGAGGACGAATCCCGAAGTATAACTTAAAATAAAAACAACTTATGGATGAAATGAATTTTATAAACGACACAATTATGGTTCAACAGCCAGTATACTAAAATATAGTCACTACAATATCATAGACAAGTTACTTTTCAGGTATTGCGTCGTTTAGGTAGAATCTAAGTTACCTATAGGCATTCGATTGTTTTGGTTAATTACGTTTTAGATGTTGTGCATCTTAGAGTATTTGATTTTTAGGCATTTTTCTAATAAGGCATTTTGCGTTTTAGACGTCGCGCTCATAGCCGTAAATTTATGAAAAGTAAACACACAACATATTATAGAGTAGGTTAGGTCATAAACTAATTGTACAAAATTACCTTCATAGCAATGTGAACTAAAAAAAAAATTAGGAATACATAAGCAATATCATCAAATGTAAATTAAGTTTCAATCTGTCAGAAATTATCTCTTGTACGTTGTCGATTGCGCGCGGCTGCGGCCGCAATGCACGGAATAACCTTTACATTGATCAATACCTATTTATGTATAACAAATTATATATTTTTTAATCAAATCATTCATACACATTGGAACCCAATTGGTCGCGTAGTGAACATGCACCTTCCCCGTTTACTCCAGGACGGCCTCCTCTGCCGCGTGTACTACGCGGCTCAGTTCCAGAAACTTCGGCACATGTTATTGGCGCCACTCTCATCCAACCCCCACATTACGGACGAATTTATTGTTGCCGCTGAACGGACTAATCCCGATGTAAAGTGCTGCTGCGACGACAAAGATAAGGCGGACAGTAAGTAGTATATATCAAACGTTATTAGAGTAAATTTAATTGTTTGACGACGCATCAAGCGGTCCGGTTTCAAATGTTTGTGTGATGAAAGTAAAATTCGTTTTATTTAATTACCTCTTTACTCTTTATTGCACTTGAAATAACAACAAAACTTATGGTTAAATACAAAGTTTGCCTCTGTACTTGTTGTAGACGTATGCGTAGCCACTTGCATAAGTTTGTATGTAATAAATAGGCTCATAAAGTTTTTATTCTTTCAAATTGTCATGAGTTTCATTGGTTATATTGTGTTTAAAAATATAGGAACTCTTACGAAAACCATCTCTACATACCGGTTACCGTTTCACGCCTAAACCACTGAACCAACTTTGAAGAAATTTGATATAAAGACAGATAGGGCGTCGGGGAGGGATATAAGCTCCTTTTTTCGCAAAAATTTGAACTCATCACCAAGGACCGTTATGTAATCGAACTCACGTACGGAACGCCTCTGAGCTTATAAAATTATGTATTTTAATTTGATATACATACTGTGTGTGAGATTTTAACCAATAAAATTATTTTTTCTATTTAGCGAAGAGTTTGTGCGAAATTGAAGAAGGTTTTATCCGTTCAATGGCCCACTGCGTGCCGTGGGCAGCGAAAGGGGGCAAGTCCGGCTCCACCTTCTGTAAGACCAAAGGTAAGCAACAATTATCTGCTCGAAACCGACTTTCATTTTATTTCACATCATAAAATTAAAATTTATTTGGTGCGTCGTATTTTAATATTTGGACTTCATTTTCGCATACTTACCAAACTTTTTTAAGAATTTAAAACAAAAAATAGTGTTCCTCAACCGAAAAGGTCGAATGAATATATCGTATGAACCATAGATATAGGATACTGTAGATCGGCAATGTAAAAGAGAAAGAGCATACTAACGCGTATATTAGAGCGAGATAGACAGACGAGACTATTTCACGTACACGCAGGCGGCCTAAGGAGGCCTGTCAGTCACGTAGAAAAGACAGCAACTGTCAGACTGCAGTACTATTTGTCATGCACACATGCGCAGTACGCATTTATCGGTGTATTTTTTTGGTCTCACCCTAGTCGATTCATTGCCAATCTATATACGTCAGTAATAATAAATCTATGGTATGAACGGCCGCCATGGTGCATGCACGACGCATTGCTAACGCGCTGAATGAATTGACAAATTAAAAAAAAAACTAACTAGTTTTTTTTTGTAAGGTAGTTGGTAATTAAGAAACCATGTGGAGCTTTCGTCATCTAGAACACTATATATTTTTTTCAGAATTTATAACTTGCTAAATTATGAGATATTTTAATAAAAACTTAACATACCAAAAAGGGCAGCGTAGGATAACTAACAGAAAATGTCTTTGCCATACATCTTTTTCTTTTAATTTATGGCTCAAAGCTGTTCAAAGATATAATACAGGGTGTAAAAGACATGAACAGTCAAACGAGAACCATGTATTCTGCTCACCATCATAACATTTTTTTTCCTTTATACCTGGGAAATTGATAGTTACGATTTTATTAAAGGTCAAAGTCATAATTTTTTTTTCATTTTTCATGTAAACGTATTCTATACGTTATTTCTTAATTATTGTCCAAAGAAACATTATCATTTTTTTTAGTATTTCATAACAAAAAATGGCTTCAAAACGTTTTAACGTAAACGTTTCAATGTAGCTCACTCGATGCGCACGGACACTAACGAACGGGGCCGCCGTCTGGCAAAATTATCGCGGTTTTGCGAGTTTCGTGCGAGTTGAGCCATTTACATTGCGCAGTACAATTTGAATTTTTTTTAACACCAAAAAATAAAAATCATTTCCCAGCAATAATTTTTTTGAAATATGTCTTATTTTGATGTATAGAATATATGGTTCTCGTTTGACTGTTCATGTCTTTTACACCCAGTATATAGCGCACAAAAATCCTACAGTTACACTTACGTCGTTTTAGAATGAGTTAGTTTTGAAATTTTTAAATTAAAATACAGAGATTTTTAATTTTGATAATTAAAGAAAATAAAAAATACGTGTTGTCTTTGAATGTCTATTTTCCATCTACATAATTAAAAAATACTCTTAAAAAATGTAATGTTGTCAATTAACGTTTGTATTTGTATATGTACAAACGCAAATGTCTTTTGCGTTTGCATCGATACATTTTTTCCCCTTTATATCCTTTTGACTTTTTCTAGTAGTGATTATAATTTGACTTGCCGCCACACAGATGACCGATACGTTCTAAAGGAGATGACTAAGCCAGAGTGGCAACAGTTCTTGGAGTTCGCGCCTCACTACTTCAACTACGTCATCAACTGTCACCAAAACAAGCAGCCAAGTTTATTGGGTAAGCACTCTTATTACGTTTGCAATAAGGTTTACAATGTTTTAACGTACTGTACCATGGAAACAGACATACAGAAGAAAGACCGTGCCGCGAAGATAATTATAAGTATATTAAGACGTAACCAAAGAACTAACGGTTATGCTCAATGTTATAATTTTACCATGAAAATGTCACTAACAATAATTAAGTAGAATCTCCATACTTGTTGTCTCAACTAGATTTTGATACACATAGACGTAGTCATTCAGTCAACTCTTAAGATAATGGGCGTGATAGAATGTATGTATGTTAAGTGTTTAAGGCATGTAAGGCCTCTTCTCGAGTGCTTAGACAAGTAACTAATCAATGTTATCTAATGCTTTACGAATAGAATATTGTAAGACAAAACATCATAGTGGCCTTGTGTCAAATGTTAGAGAAAAACGTTTCTGCATGTAAAAACGCAATTTTGACATGCAGCAACGTTTTAGAAAGCTTGCCACTATGTCTAAAGTGAGAAACTGACGATCGCTCCAAGCCACAACACGCCAAGCCATCACTCCAAAATGAACCAAAGTCGTTTCGAGATTCCAAACACACAAAATGACTGGCTTGAATGGGCAACAATTTTGGGGAAACAATTTTGGATATCCAAATCCGTCACTTCATCGCTCCAAACGCGCTCGTGTGTTGCCGATCTCAAGTCCATTTCGTGACGTGTCAGAAGTCACTGTGTAGAAAAAAAGTTAATTGGTCTGACGCAAACGAAGCAATCGTGTGTTCGATAAATTTTTAAATAACGTCCACATCGCGCCGACTGATGGATATAGAGTGATGATGAGTTCCCACTTTAGCATATTATCCACCTTGACAAGTTTTGGTACCGAATGTGTGTAGCTCTCACTTAATGACATGCACTCGACAAAAATAACAACTCTGTTTCTCATTAACTCCTAGCACGTATCGTGGGCGTGTACAGCGTGGGTGGTGCGGGGAACGGCATCCTCGTGATGGAGAACATCTGGTACTCGTGCGGCCCCGCAGACACACGCTTCGACCTCAAGGGCTCCTCGCGGCACCGCCTGGCCGCCGACACGCTGCCCGTGCTCATGGACGACAACCTGCTGCAGCGTGAGTACTGTGACCTCAGCGTCAGTACTGTGACCTCAGCATCAGTACTGTGACCTCAGCGTCAGTACTGTGACCTCGGCGAGAGTACTGTGACCTCAGCGTCAGTACTGTGACCTCAGCATCAGTACTGTGACCTCAGCGTCAGTACTGTGACCTCGGCGAGAGTACTGTGACCTCAGCGTCAGTACTGTGACCTCGAGGGCTCCTCGCGGCACCGCCTGGCCGCCGACACGCTGCCCGTGCTCATGGACGACAACCTGCTGCAGCGTGAGTACTGTGACCTCGGCGAGAGTACTGTGACCTCAGCGTCAGTACTGTGACCTCAGCATTAGTACTGTGACCTCAGCGTCAGTACTGTGACCTCGGCGAGAGTACTGTGACCTCAGCGTCAGTACTGTGACCTCAGCGTCAGTACTATGAGCTCAGCGTCAGTACTGTGACCTCAGCGAGAGTACTGTGACCTCAGCGTGAGTACTGTGACCTCAGCGTCAGTACTGTGACCTCGGTGAGAGGTAATATAAAAAAATGTTCATGTTTATCTGCATTGCACATTTAAGTTTTTAAACTGTTGTTTTTTATTTAATTTAGTTCGTTGGGAGAACCAGTTCTACGTGCAGTCACACACCGGAAGTGTTCTATGGGCTTGCATCGAGAGAGACACATCCTTCCTGGCAGCGCACTGTGTCATGGACTATTCTTTATTACTAGGCGTTCAGCAGAAGACGCTAGTGCTGGGCCTCATAGGTATGTAAAACCCAGCCGTGGGCAACTTTTTATTTTGTTTGTCATAGAAATATTATGATAATAACAGAGAAGTGATCAAATGCGTAAGTGATTTGATCAAATGCAAAATTTATATTATAAAATGAAATACTATATGTTATAAAAAAATCCGCTAGGCTTCTAAATATCTAACAAAATCCATATTCAATATCCACGCAATATGTATCCAATTTAACGCTAGAGTAGAAATTAGAGTACAAAAGTACCTTACCTACCTCCCTTATTATCAATTTGTGACCGGTCTTTTGTGGCGTTTGTGTGAAAACGACTTTATGTTAATTACGTGAACCAATAGCAACGCAGTCAAAATTTTTAGTACTTGTTTCTTTAAAAAATAGACTATAGTGTTCCACACTTTAGAGCAAGACTTAAAACAACCGAACAACTAGTTATAGGCTCTGAACGCGCCCCATTCGGGGGGTCCAAATCGTGCGTGTATTCCCAGTGGAGTTGTCCCATAATGGGACTACTGGTATTTTTTTCCCAGAGGTTCTGGAACAATTTGACCTACGCTGTGGACCAGGCTTTGTTAGTTTTTTGAAAAAAAAATGTTTGTATCTACTTACGGACTATGAAATGAAACACACAGGCATACTTATAATTACAACACAAATATTATTATAGCACAATTCTTGATGTTTCATGTTCTGTTGACTGTTATCAATTATTTGATGTTTTGTGGAGTTACTTATAATAGTGTGACATGTTACCATGAAGTTCTTATGAATGAAATTATATTATAAATAACTATACAGGGTGTAAAAGACATGAACAGTCACACGAGAACCATGTATTCTGCTCACCATCATAACATTTTTTTTCTTTTAGACTTTACCTGGGAAATTGATAGTTACGATTGTATTGAAGGTCAAAGTCATCATTTTTTTTTAAATTGAAATCCCAATAGTCCAGTCAGTGGAACATCTGGGAAAAAAATACCAATAGTCCCATCATGGGACTACCCCACTGGGACTAGTGGGAATACACGAAATCGTGCGGCTAGTCGTTGTGTGATTGACGAGGAACGCTGTTGTCATCAGACTACATCCGCACGTTCACGTGGGACAAGAAGCTGGAGCACCTGGTGAAGAAGAACCTGGGCTCGGGCCAGCCCACCGTGGTGTCCCCGGCGGAGTACAAGCGACGCTTCAGCCTCGCCGCGCGCAAGTACTTCCTGCATTGCCCCGCGCACTGGGACCATCTCTACCAGCAGCCCGCAGCTTGAGCTGGTCTAGGCGCGTTTGCTCCTATTCGTATTTGGTCCAATTGAAAGAAAATGTCTTATTCGTGGTTGGTCCAATTCGCGGTTCGTGCAATTCGTGGTTGGTCCAATTCGCGGTTCGTGCAATTCGTGGTTGGTCCAAATTCGCGGTTCGTGCAATTCGTGGTTAGTCCAAATTCGCGGTTCGTGCAATTCGTGGCTGGTTCAATTCGCGGTTCGTACAATTCGTGGTTGGTCCAATTCGCGGTTCGTGCAATTCGTGGTTGGTCCAATTCGCGGTTCGTGCAATTCGCGGTTCGTGCAATTCGTGGTTGGTCCAATTCGCGGTTCGTGCAATTCGTGGTTGGTCCAATTCGCGGTTCGTGCAATTCGTGGTTGGTCCAATTCGCGGTTCGTGCAATTCGTGGTTGGTCGAATGATTGGACAAACCGCGAATTGGACAAACTACTAATTGAACGAACCGCGAATTAGGTGGATTGGACCAAACGCGAATTGGAGCAAACGCGTCTAAAGGGCCGCGCGAAAGTACTTCCTGCACTGTCCCGAGCACTGGTACCATCTCTACTTACAGATTTACAGCCCGCAGCTTGAACAACGGCTTTTTTCAAACATCAAAATCAAATACATTTATACCCGTATTCACAAACTATGAGGTCTCGCAGTGCGCGTGGACGCATAGGTTAGAAGTTAATTACGCAACAGAAACGAACCAATCATAGCGCTCTATTCAACGCAATGCGTTTACTTATCCAAGAGTCGTTAGAATATTGTTTATGATCTTGTAATATTATTTATATCAAAAGGCTTGTCTAAACTGAGATATGCCTTACATAGTACCTATTGTTATTTTACTTGGACAAGTACTGTTTGTGATTACGGGCGTTATTCAATTTAGGTACATTGTGTAAGTACACCTTATTGACATTTTTATGCTATAACTTGACGTTCAAGTTATAGAATAAAAATGTCAATAATACTAATTTAAACTAACAAACAATAATAAAAATACAATTTATATATTTACACTAGTTAACTAGTGAATCGAACGAGTTCGATCGTTGAACTAGTGAGATTTTTTTCGTATTTTTTTTTTTACTGGAGAGAATCAGTCTCCCTAGTCCTACTGCTTTTAAATGTTTTACAACCTTTAGAATGAATGTTAATATTTGTGACTAAATTGAATATTTTTATGATTGGTACAGTTTTTTTTATAACACCAGAAGCTTATAGGTAAAAGCATGCTTCTTGGGGATACCTACATTTATTTATTTTTAATTCTTTCGAATTCGAAAAAAAATCTCACTAGTCTACTAGGCCTGTCTCATATGGAGCTACTTAACCATAAACCTCTATTCAAAAATACCTTATTTGGTGGAGCTTTTAGGTATTTTTTCCCATGAGTATCATCAGCAGGTTGAATGTTTTATTTTATTTGGTAAGGGACAACAAACAGTTGTACAATTTGTGTTACATAAAGATTTACCTAATTTTTATTACTAATTATACAACCAGCAACGGTATCTACAGATTACTATTAAAGAGTAATGTGCTATGCTAATATCTTTGTGAGATGTGAGTAGGTACTGGCAAACAATCATAAAAATGAAAACTACAAAAAAAAAAGATAAATAATTCTTCGAGGCTCGCAGGTGCAAAAAAAAGGAACGTAAAAAAATACAAAATGGATAAGAATAAAAAAAGTAAATCTTGAGCAATAAAACTCACTGCCCTACAGTGGGAAACTCATGATCGCTCCAAGTCAAATCACGCCAAGCGTTTTGTACCTAGATTAAAAACCACAAACCTGCTGATGAAACATGCATGAAAAAATTACTAAGTCTGGTTGGGAGTTCATTGGCAAAAAAAAACTAGTAACAAATTTTTGATCGAGGTGTCACGGCCCCTACAGTTTCAAAGCCTCTGATTATGAATTATTAACATGATGAATGTACCTATGTTAATGTATCCTGAACACATCACGCATATCTGGTCTACTCGTATAAGCGGTAGTTAGACAAATATTATTTAAAAAAATCTTAGAAATAGAACAGCGAAAAGCACAATCAAACCTTTTCGCAAAATTAGGCAAATGTATATTAGAAAAAAAAAATATTTGTATTTATGATTTAGTTATTATTCTATCATTCTTTTCGTTTGAAGATTTTATAAACGACGAGCTTATTTGTATTATATTTTTCCTGAATCTGATTAATTTTACACCTTTAGATATTGTAAGTTTACATAACACTAATAGGGAATATGCATATTATATTTTAGGCTTTAGAATTAATTCTGCATAGTTACAATTACAAAAATGTAAGAATTTTAGAAAAATATCGATGAATACCTGACTTACAACCACATAAGACAGACAGACTTGTTAGACAAGGACATTCGGTATAGACTTTGACGTCATATGACACGTTCGCCATACATTATAAAAAGTTGTTTTAGAAAGAGATAGGAAAATTCCAATTCAAATATCGGTATTTTTGGTTAAAATTTAAAATCAATTCTGTTTTATTACATATTTTTATAAATATATTAGGCCACTATACATACTATATTTTTTCATGCATATTCCCTATTTCTAATTCTCATTTATTCTATAAAATATGACATGGGACCAAAAGAGAATTATATAAAAAGGTCAAGCAAATGACTTCGTTCCACCCGAGTTTAAGCAGAAATTAAAATCGCTTAGAAATCTCAACAATTATTTGTGATCAAAGAAAATATATGTCATATTTCATAGAATAAACGAGAAATCAGACACCACTGGCTGTTCTGTAGTTTTAAGGCAAAGAATATAGGTAGTTACCTATTGAATATATAAATTATAAACATTCCTAAGCTTGAAAAGAGATATATAAATAAATAATTGCAACTTACCCTTTTTAATTTTTACTTAGAATCCTTAATAAGCACGCTCACTAGAAGATTACACATACTATAGTCACGTTGCACTGACATAGTCACGCCTTAAGTTATCCTTAGAGCAGGCACTGGTGACTTTTGTCATTGTGACTATTTCGTCACTCTCGTGGAATGTATGGAGATGCACCAATTGTCACCCACTTGTCACGTGCGTCGTAACGTGTACGCACCTCCATACATATCCACAAGCTGGATAAGTGTGATGAATTAATAGCGGTGACAAAAGTCACCAGTGCTACTGCTCCACCTGCGTTTACATTATAGTTAGAGCTAGCGCGCACTGGTGACTTTTGTGACCGTGTGTATGGAGACGTTACTACGTGACAAGTAAGTGGCAATTGGTGCATCTCCATAGGTACCTAATATGTATTATTCTTAATTACTTGACTGTACTGATCATCAGTTGGAGCACGGGATGCTTCACCCAGGTGGAGAACCCAGGTAAGGCACGGGTCCGGACTCGTATCTAGCATTATGGGAACCTAGATAACTTCTTTCCACTTTGCACAACATAATATTTCTCTCGCTTCATCTACTTTCGTCATAGACCCTCATACATGCTTGGTGATTACGAGTAGGTGCGTATGATCTGGCCCTTCATCGACCTATGTCTTGCCCGTGTTGCATATCCTTTTCCGATTCATATAGGTATTAGTCTATATGTTTACGGGTCGTTTAGACTGTTTTTGACACAACACAATGCATATGTATAGACATGTGTACTTTTTATTTGTACAACTTCCAATTAATACACAGAAAAGAAAAGAAAATGCTGGATTCAATATCAATCATTTATTCGATCAGGCTTTCATAAAATACAACTTTGTTACACATTTACATTAATTTTTATTGATAATTATAACTAGGAATAAATTTACTATCCCCCTTTATTCTTCGATAGATACAATTACTATTTTGAATATCTAAGTATTATTGTGATGTTACAAGCATTGAATGCTAAATATCTCCTTTAGAGTGGCATGGCATTCATATATGATTAATAGTTCATTTATGTTATGTACATCTTTTTTTAAAATAATGAACCTACCTGAATTAATTTTGAATCAAAACCACATTATTACCAATAACTTTGGCCAGAATAAATTGTTCTTAACATATTAACAGTCCAGTGAACCCAGTGTGGTGTCACGTCACAAGTCGTTTACAAGTCTATTTTATGAGTTCATAGGACGTGGATATGTAGCTATTGTAAACCTGTGAAGGAGTGGCCCTGACAAAAACCTTTAAAAAAGTTCATCTGAGGTAAGCATTTAGTTCATCGTAATTTATAAATATGTACAAGATAGGTATAGTTATCTATATATAGATAGTTTTACTATAACATTATCACTGAGCACTCGCGTGTATATAACGGTCGTGGTTCGTGATATAAAATGCTGTAGGTAATGAACATTGCACAAATATCTATTAATAAATTCAAAACTGCTATTAAAAATAAACTGTATACTAAAGCATACTATAAGGTGTCTGATTACATAAATGATTCTAACGCATGGGGGTGAATTTGCTCGAGGTCCATGCATTTTAAATATGTTTATTAATTATGCATATAATCTATAATGTGTCTTATAGTTGACTCGGAAGCATAACTTTAGTTTAAATTTGTTTTAGTTAATAATCAAGAAGCATGTGTATGTCATTCTCACTAAAAAGGTCTTGTGGCGGTGTCGTCTTGCGTCGGGTCGTTACGTTCCCTAAAATATGGTTGAGCGAAGCGATGGCTGATTCTTGCGTCATGCCTGTGAACAGGTGCCGCCAGCGGGGCCTGGTCATCTCATGTTTTCTTGATTGATGTAAACGTAGGTCTTATAATTAGTTGTTATCTTTAGATGGACAATTGTATGACACATGCAATAATAATATGTACCTAATAATTGTTTTTTTTTTGTACAATGTGTGGACATTGTATTCTTATAACATTGTTAACCGGATCTTAAATGTATGCTTACCACTTATATTGAAAGGAATATCTGTAAGTACCTAACTAACAATAACATAAAATGGTGGTGGGTATCAAAATTTTAATTGCTTAGTTCAATAATAATTATGATTAATTAAATTATATAGAAAAGCTTTTCACAAGATAAATAATCCAAATGCGTGGGAGTAATGACTACCCAAACTTTACGCATGTTAAAATGTAACTTAAATTATATTGATAATTATTTATTGACTTGTATTGATGTTTTGAAATCATTACGAAATTGTAAGCTGTGGAGTTTCTTTCGCCATTTCTTCTCCATATCAGCATAATAATAATTATTCGTCCCGAAATGGTGGTAGGGTTTTGACGATTTAAAAGTACTTAGCAAAGTCCATTTAAATAAAGAGCTTTTTCATTTTCATTTCATTTTCATTATGTAATATCATTAGACTGTTTGCTGAGGAAGAGAGGTCGTTCAAAAACGAGTTCAGCCGGGTTTACTGAATATTAACGTTCACCAAAAAGTTCATATCGGTTCTGTTATCTAATATCAGTCACGATGCTACACTCCGCTTGGTTAGAAAAAAAGTCATTGTCCTATCAACAATTAGATTAATCTGTATTCAATTATTCAATCTAATACTAATTGAACACCTATGTGCTTCTCGAACGGAAGTCATTCGGGGCTTGAGAAAATCGTAGATTATTTACCTACCGTATTTTCCAAACAGCTTCGAGAACATTGAACAAATATATATTTACTCGTCATAAAATACACTTATATCGTATTTTATGTAATTTTTGATAAAATTATTTCTCCTATTAATAGATACAGATTGTTTATTTCTCACATTTAAACTGATGTGAAAGTGGCCTTTGAATATTTTTGTCTACATTTCATAGATAGTCAAGAATTGAGATCGACAGTAATTTTCCTTTGTCGACCTCGTGAAAGCCTAGTCTTGTAGAAAGCGGACGATATGACGAGCAGTTTGACATCGGGACTCCCGCTGTCAAATTGCTCATATCGACACGGCTCGTAGACAAAAGAAAAGACTTACCAGACTCGACCACAGAACTATTGATAAACAAAATTTGATAATAATATATTCGACAAAAATCGATGATCGATCGATATTTTGGTGGTCGATGTTTCCTCTTCGTAATGAAGTAAAAGGGGATGACATAAAAGTCCTGATTCCATTCTGTATCGTATTTTTTCAGTATCATATTCATTTTAATCTAAGCCGATCATCTTCTATGCGTGCTTAAACAAAAAATAACTGGACTATTCAATATACAATTTTAAGTCCGCGCAATAAGATCTAAATTAAATTCTAGTTATCATTTGAATTTAATATTTAGCGACACCACACAAACATAATTTTGAAAAAGATTTCGGTTTATTTCATAAGTTTCCATGAAAATGATAAAAAAAGAGTAGACAATAATGTACCGCCTCCTAAATTGTACCTAGCAGCTTTGCAAACGACAATAGAGCACTTGTAGTTAATTAAATGAGAGCTTCCTGACTGCGTCGTTTCGGTACAGCTTTTGTACTGCATACAGAGTACACTGAATGAGTTGGGAGTTGCACCTCCTCCTCTCCTGAGGCTGTTCCGATAGCCTCATAGCTATTTTGGCACTAGGCAATAAGTGGGTGTTTAGTCTGTAGGAGTCCGACATAACCCTAGGGCCGGCCCTCGGGTATTTCCAAGTAGGATTCACCAACTCCTTCCCTCGTTTGTCCGGAAGGTTATTCAGACTCTTTTCGCTGCTGTCTTACGCTCTCCCCCTACTGTCCCGACTGTCATGATCATAGAACTAACTCTATAAAATCATCGAGAGGACATTCGTTAAGGCGAAGTAGGGGATAGATAAAGTGAAGTTTTCTCGAAAATTTTAATTACCTTTATCGAGATCCGTGTTCATCACACCACTGGTAAGTGACACTTGGTTTTAGAGAACTTTATATAAATAAAATTTAAAATTTTATTAATTTAGTTCCCATTGCGGCCGCAAAAGACTACATTATTCGATCGTAGCTACCTACCTCCTAAAAGATATCGTTACATAAATTACATTATGTACAACCTCATATTATAGCTTTGCATACAATTATTTTAAGTTGCCAGCCAAAATCTTTTTATCAAATATTTTTTATTATGGCAGCTAGCTGAAAAATGTTACCAGCAAAGAATTACCCTAATTACCAGGTAAAATTTTATCTATGGGACAAATTTTTATTCCAAATTTTCTATTTCATCCAACAAACGTAGGACAAAGATCTTCTATGCTACAAATTCTAAAAGTTTGAAATTCCTTAGTTATTTGGACAATGTTTTACAACTTGTTTTCACAGTCACAATTGAGATATTTTAGTGATATTAGGATTGATTTTTAAATACAGTCCTTAAGTTCAATACATGTAGTGTTCAATACCGAACACTAGATTTTAATATTTTTAGTGGCAACACTTTGTGAGTTTTTTGTGTGTTGGCAACACTCTCTTTCTAGAGCCCTGATATGGGTTCCTGTGTCAATTTTTGATTAGTTTTTTAAATAGTTTATAGACACTACGTGTTTCGTTTATTGAACATAGAGTAATGCAACATGACAAGTTAAATATAAACAATCTTTCATTCGATTTGTCTATACAACATATAATTTTGTTACCATTAATATTTATTAAACTTTACAGACAATGAGTATTCCATTTTCGACAGAAAGATAAGGTATATTATATACATAAGCAACATAAAATAAATAAACAGTGAGATACATACACAAACAAAATATAATTCGAATTTTATTCCTTTAAAAAATATATTTAGTAAAAACTAAAATAGTTTTGTAGAATAGATTTGATTCTTTTACTGCTTAGGAAAAGTTGAATATACCATAACAAACTTGGTAAACATAATAGGAAGTTTGCATACCCAAAATATATTGTCAATTAATCATGATGAAATATTTAATGCAAGCAACACTAACTTAACTTTTTCAATCATAGATTGCATATTTGATAACGATTTTAGCCTGAATGCTGGTCTATGATTTTTTTAATTCATTTTTAGCGTCATCAAGACAAAATACTTTACAGACAAACAGAAGCAAACCTTATTTGAATATACATTAAAGTTATTTTTATTACATACAAGCATGCCTGCCTAATCCTAAAATGTACAATAGAGGATAAAATACAATAGATGGCAGTAGTGGTTAAGGTAAAAAAATCATTTCTCGGTTTTTAGAGCCGTATAACAATATTGTAAATGTCATAAAGCTGCGTTTCCACAGAAGCGGAACTCAGCTGAGCGGGGCCATGTTAAGAGGTAAATGTTTCCATTGAAGCTGTGCAAAGATGAGCTAAGTTGTATAGTTGCCTGAAGTTGAACTGAGCAGGGTCAGCCCCGCTCTACTCAACTTCTGGACAGATGGCGTAGACAGTAGGCTTAAGTTTCCCCTAAACCACCCTTGCCGCCACTGTGGTGGACGGGGGAAAGGGTCATTTTCAGGGCCAACGGAACTTAGGGGTAGATGGGGGCGGGTGAAGAGTCGCGCTAGTAGCTCCCTCGTCTCAGGATACACTCCAGCTAGCACTTTTCCTGAGCTAAGCTGTATAGCTGGCTGAAGTTGAGCCGAGCGGAGCTGAGCTAAGCTGTATAGGTGGCTCAAGTTACTCTTTGGGCTGTGAATACATTTTGTTTGCAGTCAGTCAAACGGTGTCTGTCCGACAGTGAGGACACAATACGAAAGCCCTTTTATATATTTCGCTTCTAGATGATGAAGAGTTTGAAGCAGGAGGTAAAACATTTTAACGGATCTAAATTAATGAGGCAAACTGCAACAAATTCTGCAAGTGCTCAGTCCCGCCCGTGCCCACTCCACGTAGCACGGCTACGCAGCCCAACTTCGCATGCACTTGCATATGTCGTGGGCCGATCGTGAAGTACTGGACTAAAGTAACCCATTTTATAAAAATGTAGGGGTCAGGAGTGATCAGTAAGTTCAGGGATATTTTTTTACGACCAAGCGGAATGGACTGCTTGTGGGAGAGTCTATTGGCCTGCGACATAATTGCGGCGTTCACGATGCCCAGGCATTGATATGCCTCTGATCGTGATCGATCTGCCCTGTGCCTCGCTCAACATGACAAAACTCCGCTCTGCACAGCAAGCTATACATTTTAATGTACTCAGCTAATACTGTTTCCACAGAAATGGAGCTGATATGAGATGTGTGATTTGAGCAATATCATTGGTCAATTTTTGTAAGTCTCTTTTCAGCTCCGCGCTGCTTCGCTTCTGTGGAAGCCCAGCCTAAGGGTCGGAATCGAATAAAAATATGGAACAATGATTTTCCATTCCATAGCTTTTTGGTCACACGAAATTCGACTTAATTACATTAGAACTAGTCTAAAAATAGTTAATTAAATATTTATTTTATGGGTTAGTAAAAAGGTAAATATAACACATTTCTTATATAACATAGGGGTAGAAACTTAATATAAAGACAACCATTTTAAAAGTCAATGCGAAGTAATCCTTAGTCTATTTCACTTTGGTTCACTATTATGAAAATAAACAGATGCAGTTTGGTCTATTTTATGATTTATGAAATGGTCATTGAAGTATTTATGAAATTCAGTCTTAAAGCTGCCACTTAAGATGCAAAATCTTCTAATAAATCATTAGATGATCAATAAAACAAGTTATTGACAACAAATTGTAATGAAAATATATTTCTTTCAAAACTATTGTACGCTTAACAGATCCCAGAGTAAACTGTGACTTATAAACTATAATTTAGGGTTTAAAATATATATCTGACCTCATCTCAGTGCTGCCATCTAGAGTAACCCGAGTCAATTAGCAAGTTACAAACATGAGTGTGACATGCCTTCTGTGTTTATCATGTTGGGTCCAGATTCGAACTAAGGTTTTTCAGCTCTTCTAAGCCAGCGAGGAGTTCTCTGTAACAAGTTAAAATTGTTATACAATATGACTGAAGAATATTTAGATATAATAATTATTTCTTCAACACTTGCTCATAAAACCTGCACTGTTTTCAGTTTCTTAATGTCGTCCATATTACGCACTGGTGCGATAGTTACAATAGCTCAGTACACACTAGGTTGAGTTAAGTTTTCTCTTTCGGCTCGTGCTCACCAACAGCCGTATATGCAGTTGTTGTATGAGCAGCTTAGCTGACTTGTATTATATTATTGCGGTTATTCAGACGGTTAAATTAGTAATTTTTCATTTATGAAATTTTGTTATTTGTTTACTTTTCATTTTTATACAAGCTTGACTGTAAACATCGATTGTAAATTACCTAAGCTTACAACGACACAATACGATTGAAATTTAATCGAAAATATTGATGAATGTTTGAAAAGTCGGTTGAATAATGAGATGACATTTGAATTATTGGCCGTGTGATGCCGGCGGAGTAGAATAGCATCACCCCATATCCTTCAATGGGTGTCGAAGGCAACTAATGGACCAGCAAAGGGCTATAGATCACCTAATACTCCGTTCACCAATCCGCATTGGGCAAGCGTGGTGGACTACTGCCTAACGCTCCTTCGATAACTAGGAGAGGTCTTGTGTACTAGCAGTGGGTCGAATTATAAAGGCTGTTTTGATGATGATGTGATGATTTGAATTATAATAACTTCGGCAACCATAACAACTTAATTGTCAAACATCTCGGGATGTACCCATGGACAGTCAACAAAGTTCTCGGTGTTCCATTAAGCAAACTGGATCCTTTAAATGGCTGCCCTGTTTAACCCCACCTACTGTTTACTCCGGATTATTCCACTATGTTCACCCAGGTGATATCACCAAGGTGGACGAAGTGGAATTGATTAGTCTACTTTGATCACCACAGAAATAAATCACCTGGGTGGCATCACCCAGGTGAACAAAGTGGAAGTTATTAGTCTACTTTGATCACCTCGAAAATCACCTGAATCAGGACGCCTATAATATGATATAACTTCAATTTTTTATTTTTATTTTATATGACTTACAGTCACGAGCACTAATAAGTATCCACATTTGACTCTTATTGCGTAGGAAATAATGGTGCTGAAATGTAAAAAGTGGATACATACTATTGCTCGTGACTGTACACATGGGTGCATTTTTCTGGTCTCGCCCTAGTCGGTTCATTGCCAATCTATAAACGTCAGCAATTATAAATTCATGACAAGGACTAAATTACTATCGAAGCGTCGGTGGCGTAGTGCGTAAGGGCATTGTCTCATAGTGCGTAACCCCGCCACGTACTGATTTGTTTTCATATTTTGAATTCATATGTACGTTTAATCGACGCTTTTACGGTGAAGGAAAACATTGTGAGGAAACCTGCACACACCTATGAAGAAATTCTTAGGTCATGTGTGAAGTCGACCAACCCGCACTTGGCCAGCGTGGTTGACTAAGGCCTAATCACCCCTAATGTGGGGTAGGCTCGAGCCCCTCGGTGGGAACATTGTATGAGCTGTTGATGATGATGATGACAAGGACTGACCTGAGCGAAGTCTCCGCGATGGAGGTGGCGCGGCGAAGGCCGGCGGCGGCGCCCCCCTGCCGCCTCCTGAGAAGCCGAGCTTCCTCTTGAGACGCCTCCAGCTCTTCCTGACAATATCATATACGCACAATTAAAGGCGAACATACAACAGATCCGTACACGTAAACGTGCATGTACGGACAGCATGAATACAGATTAACATATTAGTACCTTATCATGATAATTATTAATACCTAATATGGTGGCAACTATTACTGCACAAGCTTATGGATATGACATGGTACTAAATGTGAATCTACTCCTGTGGCCGAAGCACGAACATTTGAAAGATTCGTAAAGTTCGTATCGAGAAACATTCAAAACTATAAAAATTTAAATCTAAATAAATATTTAATGATATTTCTTAGGAAATTACATTAAAATTAATAATAACATTATAAACACCTAATTAATGTTTATTGAATTATTTTAAATTTAAGCAAAAAAACAACTTTAAGCAAGTTTGTCTTATAGAGCCAATGCTTACCTTTAATTTTTTTATTTCTTTTTTTAATCTCGCAATAGTCGATTCGGCTTCTGTTGCGCGGTTCTGTAATAATAGAAAATAATATATAACATTTTATCGCTGGCTATAAACATAAATTTATTTAGCATAATGTCACACGCCATACCTAAAATATGTTTGGTTCTTTTTATACTTTGAACAACTTTAAGCGTTGACAAATCATACACATTACATAATGTAATGTATGTGTTTCATTACATTAAATTAATGTAAATCAAAAAGATTCATTTAAACATGAAGTATCATAGTAGAATTTCCAAACCAGCCCATAATTCGCAATATCCAAATATACTTCAAAAATAATCTAATGAATTATGGTTTCTTATTCTTTATATTTTTAACCCCCGACGCAAAAAGAGGGGTGTCATAAGTTTGACCTGTCTGTGGCATTGTAGGTCCTAAACGAATGGACCAATTTTGATGCGGTTTTCTCTGTTTGAAAGCTGACGTGATCGAATGGTTCTTAGCTCTAAATTTATGTCGGGGGTTACATAAAATTTAAATTTTTGTAGTTTTTTATATCAAAGCAAAAAGGTGTTAAGAAGTTATAGTTTATAGTTTTTATTAAATGCATACTGTGGGGTCATCTAGGGCGAGCTGGTCTTCGGGCGGGTTGTTGGGTCTGTGTTGCGAGGCTCGCAGGCGCGCGCGGGCGTCCTCGGCTACGCGCCGCGCCGCCTCCGCTTCCGCCTCCGCTCGGTGCCGGCGACTGCGTTCCGTGAACAACTCTGACCTACAGGGAGCAAGTTTGCTGAACACCCAAATATGTAGTTGACAGTAGCCAAATATTGGTCCGGCTCGTAGCCCCTCGTATAACCAGACGCTGTATTAATCTGGCGATTGGCTGATTTCAGAGTCACACGTTTGAACCCGCCCCGTTCAGATGCGCACGCTTACAAATGCCCGATTCCACAGGGTCATTATAAAACTCAACTAGCGCATTTGCAAGAGCGTGAGTCTAAACGGCGCTGTTCAATGGTTTTTCTGTTAAACTCTGACTGTTACGGGACGGCAAAGGGATCTAGACTAACCCGCACTTGGCCAGCGTGGTTGACTAAGGTCTAATCGCCCCTAATGTGGGGAAGGCTCGAGCCATTAGATGAGCTGACATTATATGAGCTGATGATGATGATGAAAGGGATCTAGCTCATACAGTCATGTTGAAGACGGATTCACTACTCCATTTCGAAAAACGTCTCGTCGAATTACAATACATCGATGACAACTAGTTGATTATTTGTTACGATGCGTTATTTACCCGAAAGTTGTTACGTCGATGGTTTATTAACATCGAATCGACTAAGACATTCGATGAAATGAACCATCGACGGAACACAATAATTCGACGAGACGTTTTTCGAAATGGAGTAGTGAATCCGTTGAAGCCATAGGCTTTCTTTCTTGATGTTCGTATTAAAATGTGACTGTCACACATTTTAATACATCTATGGAGTGATTGGCGAGAAACGCATGGCAACAGACTTCATGATGGCGACTGATGAGGTGGAAATCCCAGTTTAAAATTCTCAGCGTCATATACAACACTAAACCTTTATTTCAATGATTCCTCTGATCGTCAACACGGATGCGGAAAAACAGAAAAATAAAAATTTTGTTTATAAATATTTTTTTTTTTAAGATCGTTCCCAGGTTGGTCGCTTGATATTTGAATAAACGGGTTTGTATTTTGTGCGAATTCTAGATATATCAAATTACAAAGAATTTACACAAAATCAAAGTTCTCCTGCAACTTATCTTTTATTATTAACCCCCTAACCCCCGACGCAAAAAGAGGGGTGTTATAAGTTTGACCTGTGTGTCTGTATGTCTGTGTATCTGTCTGTGGCATCGTAGCTTCTAAATGAATGGACCAATTTTGATGCGGTTTTTTTTTGTTGAAAGCTGACGTGATCGAGATGGTTCTTAGCTATAAATTTATGTTGGGGTTACATAAAATTTTCAATTTTGTAGTTTTTTTATTTTCGATTTATATGGACGAAGGTGGTCGATGGCGCTGCCGTCGTGCGTTCTTAGTAACAATCACGAAAGTTAAGCAACCAAGTGCGCGATCTCTACTCTGATGGGTGACCGAAAAAAATCTATTTTCGTCCGTGCTTCGGAAGACACGTTAAGCTGGTGGTCCCGGCGCTGTCGAAAAATAGCAGTTGTTCCCAAAGACAGGGTCGTAAACATCTAATGCCAAATGCTCAAGCAGTATTGTCTAAATCAAGCTATACTACACCAAGGACAAATTGGGAAAATTAATGATAATATGGACGAAGGTGGAAGAAAGAGATTTTAGAATAGACTTTAGCCAGAGACAACTAGTGTTTTTAGAAGATGAAATGAAATTATTATTTTGAAATGAAATGAAATTATTTTTATTATAACACTAAATATGAAGATCTATAGAACACTAGTCTTTATCCATCTAATATTCAGCACATACCTTGTCCTTTCTAATTCAGAGATGATTTGCTGCAACTGTTCATCCTGATGTTCAGGCTCCGGGGAAGTCCGGCCAGGATGCATGGGCAGGAAGTCTGGCAAGCGCATAGACTCCGCTCCTGGAAGTTATACAAAAACATAATTAAAAAATTGATTACAATAATTTAATGCAAAATCATCGTACAAATTTAAATTTAATGGGCTCATGTGGTATCATAATAATTCCTATTAAAATATGAATCCCCTTCTCAAGTTAGTTAAATTATTGCCCTTCAGTTCAACAAATTGTAATATGAGTCAGAGTAGAATAGTGTCACCCCAATGGGTGTCATAGAAGGCTACTAATGGATCAGCAAAGAGGTATTGATTGCAACTGCATTGGGCAAGCATGGCCTAAACCTCCTTAAATGATAAGGAGAGGCCTTGTGTCCCAGCAGTGGGTCGAATTATAAAGGCTGTTATTATGATGATGATTGGTCTCCATTATAGAATCCTTGTTCCTTTTTTTTAACCAAGGCCAGAACATTACAGAGACCCTGACAGAGACTGACACCCTCCAATAAGGTAACATACCTACCTGGGTTAGATTTATACAAGAGGGAACCATGCAAGAATAATGTATTAAGAACTGTGATATTGTGTTCATAATTCAATCTTTAAAATTTTATTTATTTATGAATTGTATAGATTTTGAATTATTATCTTAGTGAAATAAAAAAGCACTTAAAACTGATAAACAATGAAAACACTGAGGCAAAGAAGGATGATATAGGTGTGAAGGAGAGTTTGGCAAAATAGAAGGGAATGGCTTATTTGTAGAAGGTCATGTCAACGGACTATCTGAGTAATATTAGATAAAGATTTAGCCTTTATTCTAAGAACATATCTATAATAAGATATGCATAGCTTTATTTATTTATAATTTTTAAACATCCCTAGCTTGTCCTCTGACATAGGAATCCCCCAATTTTTTCTACTCTGCTCTGTTCTGTGCTTCCTTGTCCATGTTCATGCTGCAACTTTCATTATATCATCCTCCCATCTACAGATCTGCTTTTTCCTATTTCGCTTTTCTCCTCTGGGGTAATGGGTGTTTAATAAAAATTTGTTTTAAATTTAGCTGGCCAAAAAATAATGGTTTTTATTATTATTATATTAGAGCAGTAGATGTTATCTAACAATTGTGATTACTTCTTTACTCAAGGAACTGCTGCCAAAAGATAAGGTAGTAAACAATCCTGGCAATTATAACTATGATGAGAGCCAAAAGAAACAGAATAATACATAAAACTATTGTGCAATATCATTCTTTGTAAAATATATTAACATCAGATTGATAATGTATTCACAAACTATATGTCAAGCACCTTTTTTGTCACTGTCGGGTCAGCCAGCTTAGGTCAAAGTCGTAATAGGAATTACAGTACATTATGTGCTAATTAGTAACTGTTTTTATTGCTAACTGATGTACTGCCTGCATACTTAACAGTTCTTTTTTTAATGACTTGTTTTTTTTACTTTAACAAACAAATTGCTAACATTTATATTAGTTTGTGGCAAAAATCTTTTTATGGTAGATCCACACAACCCAGTGGCATGACTCAGCAGCATAACTACAAGCAAAGTGATCAGAGCGGCTGCATATAATATTGTAGCCTGTCTGGTGTTATAAGACTTTAATACAGCTAGGATAGGATAGGATAGGATGCATCTAATAATACTTTTAATCACGATAATGAAGGATCAAGGAAAATTAATTCTGGGCCAAGGTAGGCAAATATTGTCATTTCCTTTACTATGATAGCATCTACCATGCTCAGGATTCTTAGTTCAGGATTTGTTCGATAATACTTAAATTGTAAATCAATTTAATAAAAGGGTTGTAGTTACAGTCAATAGGAAAAGTAGGTGGTCAAAATCAAAACTAAGTTTAAAAAATTAAAGCTATGGATATTAGAAAATTAAATGATGTATCACCCAAATAACTACTTACACCCACAAGTATAATACACTTTGAAGAATTTTACATTTCTGTATTTATTTTGCTTTTAATGAATTTAGAAGTTTTGTTGTTGATTATCTACTTCTGCTGTTGGTCGGAGTGTAGCCTTAGGGGCTCTATGGAAAAAAAGACTTAGAAAAATTTTGATGAAATTTTTTTACTACTGATAACCCACCCTTTTTATAGTCGTTTTAGATTCACCTTAATGTATGACCTGGTGGTGTGCAATCTTTTTGGGAGAGTCTAGTGTTTTATGCTCCCACATGACTGATTGATGGGTAGATTAGGGTTATTTTTTTTTATGACCAGGCGGAGTGTGCTCTGGTTTCGTAACAGTCTAGTCTAGTGTTTTATGGTGGGTTATCAGTAGTAAAAAAATTTCATCAAAATTTTTCTAAGTCTTTTTTTCCATAGAGCCCGTAAGGCTACACTCCGACCCTGCTGTTGACTGTGTTTGTGTTGCAGTGCTGCTTTTCTAGTCTTCTTTTATATACATCAAAAATAATACAACAGAATGTACTAAGAAATAATTACAAATATGTACCTGCATTTGTAGGTAAGTCTAGAGGAAATGTGTTTCTTGGTGAAGTATTTCTCCTGTCAGCTGGATTTACTGATTCTGTCAAGTCCAAACTCAGGTGTGCAGGTAAGTCCAAAGGTATGGGCACTGGTCCAGCTGCCTCAGCACCAGCAGGCAGGTCTAGTGGGATGCCCCGGCCCGGTGGACCCGATTCGTTAGATGACGAAGCAGCACCCATATATGCTTCATAATCATAACCTCTATTACCACTATAATTACTATTATTTCTCCTTCCTAGAGAAGAAGATGAACCCGCATTGAAATTAGTATTAAAAGTAAAATCTGGTAAATTATCCAAGTCAACTGAAATTGGACCGTTAGAGTTCAAATATGCTTGCTCCACCAAGATGTGATCTTGCACAAAGTCAGGTAGTGAAGGCATGCCTAATGGCTCCGAAGCCAAATTTGGCCTATGATAAAACGGCACATCAGAATTGTCTGTGTAAAATTTACGCTTAGACTCAGAATTGTCTACTACACTAAAAGGTATTTCTACAGAACTACTTGAAGACGTATTATCACTTATACGATGACTTCCAGCATCGTTGCTCTTATCTTTGGCTTGAGTGTCGTTTGAACGCGACTTTTCACGCCTAGAATCGGCCTGAATGTCTAGTTTAGTCGGCGAATGTTGCACTGTGTTGGCGTATACTTTGGGTCTGGCGCCCGTGTTTTCATAAGTCGAGTTGCCTGGTAACGATAGGTCACGCTTCAAGAAATGCCGAAACGAAAAAGGGTTTTCTTCCTTCCGAGTGGCGCCAGTAGATTCTGAAACAAAAATCAACCTTGGGTTAAAGAATGTCTTTATATTTAGCGGATAAAAAACAACTTCTAAACACTCACTTGATGTCGAACTTTTTTCTTCTGTTGGTGATGTTCCACCATTTTCGTTACTATTATACTTTCCCTCCTCTATACCTAGATCTGGTTTACTAGCATTTTGTTCATTTTCTTGAGAAGGACCTGCGTTATTTGAATTTGGAGAAGGTTTCTTGTCCGGAACACCATCCTCGTCCTCCGCCATGATAATGAAAAATGACAGTTCACCGTTCGTTTAGAAACAAAAATATTCAAATCAAAGGGTTTCATTAAACGTTCTAAAACGTGACCATAGATATTTGTTTCAATTCTGTTTAGGCAAGGCAAAGGAAATTCATTGACTTCGACATTTTCATTATATTTCATACATCATCCTTCCATGATCACACTTGTAGTACTCGCCTCGCGTACTAGCTATCTCACGAATTTTAAAGCCGTTCCCATTTTTTTTTAAATGGGAACACCCAGCCTCTTCCTTTCTCTGGCAACACTGTCTTCGATACGTCATTCGTTTTTTCGTGCAATTGCTATCTACACGTGCTTTTTTATTTTAGCGAAAAATTAAAAAAGGAAATTAAGAAATTACGCCAAAAAGATGACTTATTCGACGAAATTTTGCATTGGAAAAGATGGAGAGTTGATAACTTATATTTCAGATTGCTCAGCGTATTTGGAAACCTCTAAAAAGAAATGTAGTCCATATTGGAGACTTATCGCATCGGCAATGAACTGCTTATGTCCGAGCTATCACCACTTCGGTGGGGGTTAGCCAAGGGACACCATCCACAAAGCTTTCACTATTTAACTATAGGGGTCAGCAACGTGGTTTGGTACACGACACGGAAATAAATATGGCCACAGCATGCAGTTTATGTCAAGTCCGAGCTATCACCGCTTCGGCGGGGGTTACCCAAGGGGCTCCATCCACAAAGCTTTCACTATTTAAGTATAGGGGTCAGCAACGTGGTTTGGGACACTGGAATAAATATCGCCGCAGTCCATGTCAAGTCCGAGCTATCACCGCTTCGGCGGGGGTTAGCCAAGGGGCTCCATCCATAAAGCTTTCACTATTTAAGTATAGGGGTCAGCAACGTGGTTTGGGACACTGGAATAAATATCGCCGCAGTCCGTGTCATGTCAGAGCTATCAGTACTTTGGTGGGGCCTAGCCAAGCAACTCCATCCACAAAACTTTCACTATTTAGGTATAGGGGTCAGTAACGTGGTTTGGGACACCACTGGAATGTACATTGTCCGCAGTTCGCTTCACGTCCGAGAGCTACCACCGCTTTGGTGGGGTTAGCCAGGGACACCATCCACAAGGCTGTCACTGTTTGTTTAATTATGTGGGTCAGGAATGTGGTTTAAAATCCATGTCTTTTCCAAAACTGGACCTTTGCAAAATTGCCAAATCTGACTGGAGGCCATAATATAAAAATTTGGAGTGCGTTCCAAAATGATTTCAATTTACTCTGGGTAGAGTAAATGATAGCTCACTATTGGTCGTTATTAAGAAGCGCTTACACCATTGGTTAGTTTTGTTAAACTATAGTTATTTTACACCAATTAGAAGAAAAAGCTTAGCTTCACTTAGTTTTGGAACGGAACCTTAATTGAATTGACGAAAATAAACACAATTTACTTCAAGTCCAAGAGCTACCATCGCTTTGGCCAGGAGACTTATCCACAAAGCTGTCGCTATTGAAGTATAGGGGTCAGCAACGTGGTTTGGCTGATACAATAAATATGCCACAGTGAATGTGTTGTAACATGGCCTGAACAAGATCAGTAGTTATATTTGACTAAGCTGCCACTAAATCATTTAAAGGGTCAGCAATAAGAACAATGTTTTTTGGTAAGTTGCATTGTACCTACTAGAACCTGTCATGTGGTTGGAAAAAGAATTTTCTTACAATCATTTAATTTCTGGGCAACAGGCAGGCATCCTATTGCTATTTGTTGGGACTACATGGCCCATACTGCCGGATGTGGCTTTACATGTGATGATATGTGGCCTAGACTCTTGCTTTATACCATTTGGGTTATGAGTGTGATTATATTACTTAAACTCTTCACTGCATTTGTAAAATGTTACCTATAACATTTATCAAATTATTATTGTTAGCAAAGGCAGACTTACCTCTAGAAGAATTTCTATAAGTGTGAATCTGTAATTGGTTTGCTAGCATTTAACTGTATGACTAAGTTTATGAATCAAACTGTTGATTCACCTGTGAATATAAAATAAAATAAAAGAGATCTCTTCTAATCAACCAATGAAAGTGTGTAAAAAGATTTAATTCCTTATCTGCGTTAGTTACTAATGAGACTGCAGAAAAACAAGCTATTCTATCTGACAATATAAAGGTTAAATATAAAATAACAAAATACCTAAGTGACTCCACACTCTTATTTTTTGACTTTCTCTCTAAATAACTAAAAAATTCTTTTATTTAAAGAAAGTCATAACCCGCCAAACAAATAAGTGAGTGGTTATGGCAGAAGGTTTGACATTGCAAATCGTAGATAAAGGAATGGTCAATTTGGAGATCATAAAAGTACACAGTTGCCAAACCAGTATCCCTGAAAATCTGGGACAGTGATCCAGCAGCGGTTCAACAGTAACACTGTTCGTTGGGAAACTTATGTATTATTTTAACGCTTGGTGAAGACTGCGAATTGTGATTCCATTATAATATCATGGATATCTGGGTATGAGATCCCATTGAAAAGTCGACAAACCCGGACTGCTGAGATGATTTTCAGTATAACATCTGTCCTAGTTGCTGGTTTCAGTTGGGTTGTTTACTTAAGTATTGTTAATTTTTGGGTTTGGTGCCTCTTGTGTAGACAACAGGTCAGCAACCTGTCACTATTTTGGTGTATGACATGCTGCCAAATTAGGGACTCTAAAGATGTTGAAAGTCATTCATTTCTATTACTTTTTTGATTAAGATTTTATTTCAATAGATAATGATACCAACTTAACAACTTACTCTTTGGGCTAAGCTCTGTTGTAGCATATGTGTTTAATAACTTGAAAACGCCATATGGACTTTCTATAAACTAAACAACAGAGAGTCACTTTTTAATTAAAATGGAATGTTGATGAAATCATTGAAAAGCTACTTCACATTAATGCCAAAGGGATCTTTCTTGAGTTACCAGGTACCAGAGACTAAGAGTCCTTTGCACCCACGATTAAATATAAAACATCCTTATAAGAATTTATATAACACAACAGTTAATCTGATAAATGTAACAAAGAAAAGGGGAGGGGGGACGACACAGTTCCCTCAATTACACTGCTAAATAATTAGGACATCTGACAATGGTTTGAGAGGCAGAATCAGGCTGTTATAAAGTTTTTGGGCAGACAGAAATGATGGATTTTGCCTTTTAGATTTACTCTGAAGATAATCATGAGGCTGATTATAAATCTAATAGTTCATAAAAATTAAGCAGAATCAGTTCGAGAGTCTACCAGGAGGCCTTGTTCTAAGAAGAACTGGCAAGAAACTCCACAAGATATATCCTCCCTTTTCAGTTTTCATAGTATTGATTTGGAAAGAGTCATAATTCACATGGATAGGATATTGTCGTCTGTTAGAGCTTTACTATATCGATGCCTTTAGGAAAAATTGGTCTGGTTTTTCTTCTATCCCTTTTCCCCATAGAATAAAACAGAATAAACTTTATTATATCAGCAATATCATATAGTTTGAAGAAACACTAGAAATAAAATATTAAAATGTACAATGGGCGGTCTTATCGCTATACGAGCGATCTCTTCCAGACAACCTTTCTTCATAATTATCAAACCAAATATCAGATAATTTACAAGTGCTCTACTTATTCGTCTGGTAGGGTTGCCAACTATACTGTTGAAAACAGTATTATACTGTTTTTCACCCCATTATAGTTTTTACTGTTGAACAAAAATAAAGTAATACAAAATACTGTTTACTGCATTTATTGTGACAGGCCTAGGAGGCTTTTAAAAATATATCTGTAAAACATTAGAAAACAAAATACTGTTTATTTTTCTATAATACTGTCTTTGATTATTTATTTAGGTACCTAAATAATCAAAGAGTATTACATACATACATACATGAATACTGTTTATTTTCCTTCTCAGACCTAAATAAATATATATATTTATTTTTCTCTTGTAAAAACTTTGGCAACCCTAGGTCTGAGGTTCTCTATTGGAAAAGTCAATTTTGTTTTCCACTATAGAGAAAGACTCAGACCAACTTCTTTATTGGTCTGAGAGAGAAAGATTAATAAGTTTAATATAAGAAATAGTTTATTATTAAGTAATACCAGGGTTAATAATATCAATAATTTTGAAAGCAAGGATAAATTTTTTTTTTTTTTTTTTTTTTTTTTTTTTTTTTTTTTTTTTTTTTTTGTGAGGGTAGTTGAGGATTCCAGCGGTTCTCGTCATCGAGTTGTCACCATTAGTGATCTCAACTGTATTGAGCAGCAGTCCACAGAACCTGTACTTGCGACAAAACCGCAGCCAACGAAGACGAAGCGTACAGCGGCCGCAAAGAAGTGAGAGTGACAATGTCTTGTGCTATTCATTTTTGTTTTTGCAACATTGAAATCCATATTAGCGATTTTTACTATTATTATTATTTTCCTTCTTTAAAATACTTTTCTACAAACTAGAAATTCAGTCACCCTCTTTTAGTTTTTCTTTCGGTTGTTTCGGTGTCAGTGTCAAAGTCAAAATAATGTCAAATGTCACCAGTTGTCACTTTTTTTTAATTCTCCCTTTTATGAGATGACAAAGGGATCTAGCCCATACAGCCACGTCTTAATTTTTCTATCTTCTTATTATTATTTTTTTTACTTTTGGCTTTATATCTAAATTCTAAACTGAGACTTTTTATCGGGTGACATATATGAGTACCTTTTGTTGTTAGTATTTCTTGTATAGTGTAATGTGTATTTGTATTTTAATTATGTAACAACTAGCGGATGAACAGAATGAATGAATATACCCTAGTGGGTATAAACTAGTGTTTATCTTAATATATTTATTACCATACTTATATTACTTACTATTATTATTATTATTTACTATTATTTTGTAGTCGTTTATTTAATATTGGCTATTTATTATTATTGTTATATTTATTTATTATTATTATTTTATTTTTCTTAATTATATTATACATATTGTCAATAAACAATGATTAGCGATATGGATGCTTTAAATGATAGTTCTGATAGCTTTGTATCTATAAGTAGTGACAGTTTCTGTAGTATCCCAACACTCGGCGAAACTCTAGACGCAAACTTCTCGGATGTTCCTAAAAATTTTAATGTAGTACATATAAACGCCCAAAGCATTCCGGCACATTTCACTGACCTGCTAGCAAACTTTGACTGTAAGAATATCCATGCTATCCTAATTTCCGAATCCTGGCTCAAGCCATCCTTGCCTTCCACTTCCTATTCTCTTCCAGGTTTCCAACTAATCAGAAACGATCGCTCTGCTGGTGCTGGTGGGGGTGTGGCAATTTACCTTCGAAACCAGATCCCTTTTAAAATAGTCAGTATATCGTCGCAACCACCACCGTCGAACGCTGGTGAACATCTGTTTCTGGAAATCGATTTACACCACTCTAAAACACTCCTAGGTGTTTATTATTCACCATCTAGTCGTATCGACTACTTTCCATCTTTGGAATCTATCCTTGAAAGCCTAACTCCTTCTTACAGTCACACAATCATCATGGGTGATTTTAACACCTGCCTCCTTAAAAATGACTCTCGATCCTCTTCTCTCCTTTCTGTCATGAATTCCACAAACCTATTTCTACCTTCACTCAATGCCACGCACCATTTCCCAAACTGTTCCCCTTCCCTCCTTGATCTCATTTTTGTCTCTTCTTTGGACCTTATCGCCAGACATGGTCAATGCCCTGCTGATGGCTTCTCCTATCATGATGCCATATTCCTGTCTTTTAAAATCCGCCCACCCAAGGAAAAGCCCAAAATCCTCCAGCAGCGTAACTTTGGTGGTATGAATGTTGAAGGGCTTCGTAGTGACGCTTGTAACATTGACTGGGCTTCGCTGTTTGCCACCGAATCGATTGACGAAAAGCTTGACATTTTCAAGATTGAAATCATAAAGTTATATGATATACATGCTCCGATCCGTTCTGTTAAATTAAAACATCTTCCATCGCCTTGGCTAACCGATGAAATTAAAAAGCTTATAGGCCAGAAAGACTCTGCGAAGTCAAAATACAAGCGTCGACCCACCATTTTGAACAGGGAGAGATACGTCACGGTCCGGAATCACTGCAACAAGGTGTGTAGAAATGCTCAACGCCACTATGTTCACAATTCTGTAGAAAACGGGGACCCATCAAGGGTATGGAAGTTTCTTAGGTCCATGGGTATTGGTAAGTCACGCCAATCTCCTACTTCTACTAATTTAGACATTAACGCTTTAAATGCACACTTCTCATCTTCGTCTAATTTTGATCAGACAATTAAAGCTACTACGCTCAACTATTTTAATTCTCTTCCTGCACCCAACTATTCACCCTTTATCATAGATCAATTTACCGATTGTGATGTTAAGAAGAGTATATTGTCAATTACATCTAATGCTGTAGGGTGCGATGCTATAAGTCGAAAAATGGTTATTCCAGTCCTTGATGAAATTCTTCCTATTATCTCCCACCTCCTAAACTGTTCAGTCTCAAATGGTATTTTTCCTAAGGACTGGAAAGACGCTCATATAATTCCCATACCAAAAAAACCGAATCCTACCTCCTTTTCCGAATACCGACCCATATCCATACTGCCGTTTTTTTCCAAAGTCCTTGAGCGCCTTGTCCACAATAAATTAAGTTCCTTCCTTTGCAAAAATCATCTCCTAAATCCTCTTCAATCCGGTTTCCGCCCTGGTCATAGCACGACTACTGCACTCATCAAAATCACTGACGACGTGAGACTAGGCATGGATAGCGGAAAGCTGACTGTGCTAGCCTTGCTCGACTTTAGCAACGCTTTTAATACTGTTGACTTTGATGTATTGCTCGCTATTTTAAAATCTCTTAACATATCTCCAACGGTGATTGATTTGTTTCATAGTTACCTGTATGGGCGCCGCCAGCGGATTTGCATTGAAGATTCCGTTTCTTCTTGGTGCAAGACAGCTGCTGGTGTTCCACAGGGTGGCGTCTTATCTCCTTTACTTTTCACTTTGTTTATAAATTCTATTTCTAATAGTCTAACTTCATCCTACCACCTTTTTGCAGATGACTTACAAATTTATTGCCAGGCTCCATTAAACGAGTTGTCTGAGGCAGTGAATATCATTAATTTGGATCTCTCACATATTTGTGAATGGAGTAAGATGTTCGGCCTAAAACTAAATCCATCGAAAACTCAAGTTATTGTTATTGGCAGCCCTAAAATGATTTCAAGAATTGACTTGTCTCGATTACCAAAAATAAACTTTGATGGCGTCAATGTCACTATTAGCAAGTGTGTTAAGGATCTAGGCCTACATATTGATAGTACTTTATCTTGGGGTCCACAGCTTCAAGAGGTTAGCCGTAGATTGTTTGCATCTGCAGGATCACTTAGACGTCTTCGTAATTTTCTTCCGATTGCCACCAAAATTGCGCTTGCTGAATCCCTTCTTCTCCCTATTTTAGACTATGCTGATGTCTGCTACCTCGATGTCAATGAAGACCAACTAAATAAGCTTGAGCGGCTTCAAAACTTCTCTATAAGGTTTATATTTGGTCTTCGCAAATATGACCATGTATCTGATTTTCGCACTAAGCTCAAGTGGTTACCTATTCGCCTTCGCCGGAATGCACATATTGTCTCCCTCCTATATAATATTCTCTTTAATCCCAATACCCCATCCTATCTCAAACAACGTTTTACATTCCTTCAGGACGCTCATTCACGAGATTTGCGATCATCTAGTAATTTGAGGTTGGAGACTCCAATGCATTATACAAAATTCTATAGCAAGTCGTTTACAGTGCATGCTGTTAGTTTGTGGAATGCATTGCCGGTCGAGATAAGACGTGCTAAATCTCTGAACATTTTCAAGTGTCTAGTAAAAGATCACTATCTGTCACTGTCTGTTGTAGTATAGATTCTTCTATTATTATTAATTTGCTATTGTTTACCATTCATGTATTCCAAATTGTATTTATAACATTGTGTATGTAGTATGTGTGCTATTGTTTATGTAGTATATGTATTTAAATTGTATGTAGGTTTATATATTATGTTATATGTGTGTATGTTTATTCTGTGGTTGTTGTATATATGTATCTCATGTTATGCCAACTTCCCTCTAAGTTACTTGTTCCATGCTGATTCTGTCCATCCTAAGGTTGCCTGGAAGAGATCGCACACAGCGATAAGGCCGCCCATTGTACCAATTTTAGTATATTTTTGTTTATGTAATTTTATTGTTTGTTGGTGTACAATAAAGTATAAATAAATAAATAAATAAATAAATAAATAAATCATTGATTTCGTCTAATTATGGAACACCACATCCATTGCACTAGTAAAATCTTAAGCTAGCTGCAGGGATCTTATCTGCGAAGCCTTATATGAGGAGGATTAGGTATTGAAAGTGAACATATTATTGACTTCAGTAAAAAAACAGTACCTACCTACTAACAAACTATAAAAATCTGTTAATTATAACGAGTTACACCAGGTTTTTCTGTGCTCGACTCAATAAAAACCATCATCATTCAGCGACTCATTAAGTTTCTGAAGAAAATGTATAAGAAAGGATCATTATGGGTGTCTCAACTCTATGAAATCAAGGATAGGACTTCTAAATGGTAATACAAATCATAGAAAATGTGTTTAATGTTTTATGAGGGGTGTATATAATTAAGACCCTCTAAACCGAAATACCTATCTAAGTATACGAAAAGAATGGAAAATTTGGAAATCTGTACCTACTTTATTTCAGCTTCCCTTTTATTTAGATATTTATTTTTCATAAATATCCTAATGGGTAGTTGTCCAATAAGATCCATAAACTCGTACCTGCATATGTCAGAATACAGAAATACGCAGGTACCTACAGATATTGATTTTTTGACCAAAACTCTAAGAGCCTCTCACAAAAGGGCTTCGGGATCCACAAGTAGTTTGATTGAAGACATGTAGTATAAAAATCTAGTTTGTACACACAGTCATAGTAGGTCTAGGATGCATCAACCTCTACAATCTATAGATGAGGTTAAAGTGTTGACACAAATAATATGTAGAATCCAAACACTATTGTTTTTAATTACATTTTGGTAGATATCTACCTAACGGGGACCAAGGTATTGACAGCTGCAGGTTAGACCTATAATTCTATAACATTTAGTAATAATATACTTACTTAAGTACTTAATATTTTATTTTACGACAAAATTTGCTCCACTTACTTACAATTATATTATAGCTAACTTATTAAAGATATTGATTATAAGGAGCCAAACACCATATGGCAGCGGTCTATGCACTGGACTCAACGTCTGTACTTATCGCTGCTACCAATGTGAGTACCTATTATATGTTGCAATTACCGACAGGCTTGGATCGATGCCTTTATGTAATACTGATTATTATTTACCTACCTATGTGCTTAATTTGACTAATCTTTGATTGCTAAAAATAATTAAATAATAATTGTTAATTTAAACCTTGGATTGCTGAAATTACTTAAATGATACAGTTATCAGTATGAACCACGGGGATGGATACAATTTCTAATCAAACTTTAAACATCCTACAAGTGTGATCATGGAAGGATGATGTATGAAATATAATTAAATGATCAAACGAACTTACCTGTAAGTGATGTTCGATCATAATTATATGAAGAACATCATCCTTCCATGATCGGCCCACCCAGATTATATATATAATTTTTTCTGGATCCCTTCCCAATATAGAAATTGTGTGTTTGCCTCAGAGGAAGTTTGCATAAACCATAAACTTAATTGGTGAACATTAAGTTTAAGGTTCCAACTTAAATCTAGCGGGCTTTAAACTAGAATGACGTATCGAAGACAGTGTTGCCAGAGAAAGGAAGAGGCTGGGTGTTCCCATTTAAAAAAAAATGGGAACGGCTTTAAAATTCGTGAGATAGCTAGTACGCGAGGCGAGTACTACAAGTGTGATCATGGAAGGATGATGTTCTTCATATAATTATGATCGAACATCACTTACAGGTAAGTTCGTTTGATCATTTAATTTTCTTAAATTCGCTAGGTGGTAGACCCATATGTAGGGTCGTATCGGTAGGTACTACCGCCTTTCTTATTTCTGCCGTGAAGCAGTTCGCTATGTTTCGGATTGAAGGGAAAGGTAGCCAGTGTAATTACTGGACATGGAAGGCATATCTGGCAACGCACTTGCAGTGTTAGGTGATTTACTCTTAACATTGCAAATGTCTATAGGCGACGGTAACCAATTAACACCAGGTGAGCCGCAAGCTTGTTTGCCATCTATAGGGATCTACCCCATACGTTAATGTCTTCAATATTTAGTATTATAAATAAGGCCCCGATCACCCGATGTCTTCTTCTTACCCTGCTCCAAGAAAATAGCAAAAACTGGGAAGCCAAATTACCGATAAAAAGTGAAGACCAAAAATTTGTCGTAGAAAGCGCTTACTTCTTATTTGTCCCTTTCTATTCTCTAGACTCAAGGACAAATTTTTTGATTTCACTTTTTATTGGTAGTCAGACCTATACATTTCCTAGCCCTGCTCCCAATTTATTAGAAGCAACGAATTAGGAATGGTTCTAATTCGTTGATTAGAAGTTAATGCAGTAACTCTATCTTCGACCGACATACTCCAAGTGGAGAGGTTTTGCTATAATTGTATGACCGGCTTCCTATCAGCCACCGATCCTTCTTGGGCTTGCTTAGTAGATGTTTTAATCTCTACTTCACCATCACAGGAAGATTAAAAGACAGATACATAAAAATAATCTATTAGCGGTGCGTTCTAAAGACTAGAAGACTCCAAAGAATAAGCTTCTTTAGAAAGTCTTTTAATCGAGGTAGGGTACAGAAGAAGACTAGCTGCTTGAATCTGGAGCAGCCCGAACTGTGGTAGTACTTACCTCCACCTTACAGAAGACCATAGTCAAATAAAGTAATATTTAATTTTTAAATTCATTTCCTGTCCATCCTGAGGTTACCTGGAAGAGATCGCTTTTAACGATAAGGTCGCCCTTTGTGCAATTAGTTTTAAGAATATTTTTTATATGTTTAAACTGGTTGATGTTGCAATAAAGAAATATTCTATCACAGTATATTCTATTCTATTTTTTTGGGGTTGTGTTTTTGTTGGTAAGGTCACCAGAGATCCACAGGATAGGGAAGAGAACTAGGATTTGCAGTGCGCGAGTGTCACGTCAGTGTTGAAAGGTTGTAAGCGTCTATAGGCTACGGTGACTGCCTACCACCAGGCAGGTATGCTTGTCTGCCAACCACTTGACATAAATTGGAACCCCTTGTGTGTAGGCGACAAGCTGGCAACCTGTAACTATTTTAGGGTGCTATAGGCCCGTACTAACATGTCGGACTTATGTGTAACCAAATGTTACATAAAGCTCTGCTCAGCCCTTAGATTAAAGCAAAAAAGGGAAGATACGTTACCCGAGTAACGCGCGTGTGCCTACAAAACTGAGACTGTAACTGAGCCCTACTGGGTCTCAGCTGCATTGTTAAGTAAACGAGATAAAAAATGAAAGTCGTACTAGAGCGACACGTTCAGCATAGTTTGTCTATGACGATTGTTTGAAGAGGCCTGCCTTTTGAAAGATGCGATAAGGAGGCTGCCGTATCTTCCCTTTTGAGAGTAAATGTATTCTATGTCTAAGGCTCAGCCCCTTTTGGGATTATGAGCGTGATGATAATAAGTATGTATCTATGTATGTAAATGCAGGCCTATGCAATAATTCCGAATTCATATCGGTATCGGTAGGTCACGAAGACTGTCCGCGATGATTAATTTGTGCTACAGGCACCCTACTAGAAAGAGACAATGCCTCTCTAGAAATGTCAAGTGTTGTCAAAATTTTTGCCTTCATTTTTCTCATTTGTCTAATGACTACATTCTATAGGTAAAATATTGCAGTAGGTACACATTGATTGGTAGTCTTAATCCAATCGGCTTGGAGACGACAAAGTTGACAAACTTTTAAATAAAACAAAATATTAAGTATGTAGAGAGTTGTAATAATTAAGGCTTTTTTTACTGTTCCTTTACATATTTTACACATTGACCGAAAGTTATAAGTTATTTAAATATAATTACAACATTATTTATAAAATAATAACAGTGGTTTATTTAAAAAACAACTCAAAATAAATTCTTTAACAATAAATGCATTTTTTAAATATACTAACATTAAGTAGGTAGGTGTTATAAAAATAGTGAAACGTTATATTTTTTCTGAGCAAAAGGTAATTAATTTAGGCTAACACACAATATAATAATATATTAGAAGGTAATTATTATAGCATAGAGCAGTGCTATAAAATATATAGGTATAAGAATTATTAATATAATAATTTTCTAATTTAGAATACTGCAGAGTAAGAAATATAATTATCAGTTATTGTTTCGATGTAGGAAAGAGAAGATATTACTGCGCGCCCAAGTTAACTTGATTCGCGCTGAGTATAATACCTGTCGGAAGTCTTTCGATTTTCGAAAACTATACTTACTTATAAATATGGATTTATATGATATTGTGACAAAGTGATAGAACTTTCCGAAACGAAGTCGGAACTGAGTGGTGACTCAGTTCCGTCCAGTTTTCAATATCTATAATCATAGATATAGAAAACTGGAGCGTACTAACGCATATATTAGAGCGAGATAGATAAACGAGACCATTCCACGTACACGCAGGCGGTCTATGTCGGCCTGTCAGTCACATAGAAAAGACAGCAACTGTCAGACTGCAGTAGTATATTTCACGCAAACATGCGCATTACTCACACATGGGTGTATTATTTTGGTCTCGTCTTAGTCGATTCATTGCCAATATATAAACGTCAGTAATTATAAATCTATGTGACTAATCAACATTGAGCTATGCTGTGCTGTGTTGTATTAGTTTTATATTTTAAACAAAGTGCAGCACACCAAGGTTTAATTTAGAGTGCGTTCCAAAACCAGGTGAAGCCAAGTAGACAGCGTAAGATAGCTTTCTAATTGATGTAAATTAACTATAGTTTAACAAAACTAACCAATGGTGAAAGCGCTTCTTAATAACGACCAATAGTGAGCTACCATTTACTCTACCCCGAGTAAATTGAGATCGTTTTGGAACGCACTCTTAATTGTTTCTTCATTACAATTTAAGAGGAGCGATTCGATTAAATAGCATAGCATAACAGTTCAACATAGCTCAATATTGATTAGTCATCCTTGACGGAGCCTCAGCATTTATCTCATGAAATTCAAGTCTCAAGTTAAGCTGGGAGTTGAAGATTTAAAAATATAAGTATGTAATATTTTAGTTTACACTTATTTTTCATAATTATTCATAGATAATGTGTACGCTTTTGTTATTTGGAAGCCTTAGTAGCTTTGTTATTAAATCACGAAGTCAAAACTATGTTTAGTAATGTTTACACATTTTCTATTAAATGTATGATGGTGATAGGTTAAGCAATTCTATACATATAAGATAGAATAGCTTTTGACAATGTTTTTTTTTATTAAAACTAACACGAACGTGAATACATCTGTCATTTATATTATATACAGTCGCATTTACAGTATAAAAATACACAAGAAACTACAACAGTACCGTTTATATAAATTAATACAAAATATATAGAACATTTTTGATTTCTAAAATGGTATTTACATTCGACGTCCAATATACAGATGTGTTAAAAAGACTGCAGTAAAATATAACAAGTATAAGCATTTAAAATAAATTGGCATCAATTATAACAACACTCATGTAAAATATCGAAAATAAAATATTTTTCATGATTAAACATACCTAAAAATGGTAAGATTTTGTATTGCGAAGTAAATATAAATTAAAACAGTACATATGGCACTAATCGATGTTTACTTTAAGTAGGAATAACCAATTTTAATGTAGGTACAAATAGATATATTAAAGAGTCCGTTTCTTTTATGTCATTTTTTTCCAAAACCTGTGTAATAAAACAAAATATATTTTACATTTTTGTCAATAATAAATTTGGCAATAGCGTATTGCCATAATTATTATTGTCAAAAATGTGTGAGCAACAACACTTGCAATTGAAAAAAATAAATGATATACACTTTTTATGAGGCAAACATATTCTGTATCCTCTTCCAACTTATAAAGAGCCATTGTGAAAATAATTTTGGTATACAGCATTATATAAATAGTAGGTAGGTATATAGTCATTTATACAACTCTAGAATTCGTAAAAGGGCATTTGTCATCGTTATGGGCGAATTTTCACATTGCACCTGCGTCTAGGTCTGTCTGAGGCCTTAGTATGAGTTTTGATAGTTTTCGAGCTCGATCAAACGTATCGTCTTTCTTCATACATTGGCCACTGTTTCTGATAGTTTACGCTAGGGGCGCTAGTGGGCAATGTATGAAAAGAGAGGATACGTTTGATCGAGCTCAAAAACTAACAAACTCGTACTAAGGCCTCTGTATCGTTAGTATAAATTTTGATAGTTTTCGAGCTCGACGTATCAAAGTTACAATGCGATTCGAGTACAGTACCCCTAGTATGAGTTTGTTATTTTTCGAGCTCGATCAAACGTATCGTCTCTTTTCATACATTGCCCACTGTTTCTGATAGTTTACGCTAGAGGCGCTAGTGGACAATGTCGATACGTGTGATCGAGCTCGAAAATAACAAACTCATACTACTATAACCATACTGTACTCGCATAGCAGTGTAAGTCTTTTTATTACTTATAAAAAACGTAACTAGTTTAGTTGCGTTAAGAGCTTATTTGTATAGGAAGCGTCAATAGCGCCCGTAGCGGTAAGAAGCGTAAGTCATGTTTCCCATACAAATTGAGCTATTAGCGCAACTAAAATAGTAGTAATAATTAATAACACTTAAGTACCTTGTCACAATAATCATTCACACATAATAGTGGATTATTTATTGCACTAGCGCTGGCGTTGATATAACATGGTACTAAAGTGTTTCTACGGCTGCGAACACATATACATAGTGTTCGCAGTTCTACGGCCGATGCCTGACTACTATCGCGGACACACGTGCATGAGAGCACCCATAAGATCAAAATCGCTTGCGCACTCATAACAAAACGTAGTAAAATACCATAGGAAATCAGTTTACGTGTCAAAGGAAACTCGTTTTGACTTGCTTAAGCACTGAAGTCCGCACCATACATAAATTACAACCACGGAAATATTATTTATTATTTCTGTGGTTACAACTTTCGTTTATGTATGTTGCTAAGTTGACAAAGTATAAAATTAGATTAGTAATGCCCTTTTCCGTCGGTAAGCACAAAAGTGGAATAATTATTTATCTATTTATAATACAGTATTTATTAGATAATATATTATTAATATTCGATATAATAGCGTATGTAAGTAAGTACACACCACACACCATACTGCATTATTATTGTGACGACATATTCGGGTAAATATAATGAAAAAAAAAATTGATTAGTAGGAAATACGATTAAGCAATGTTATTTAAAATATAATAAATTATTTATTTCTTTTATTGTATTGGTCATTTTTGTGAATTCCTAATATGTACGTGAATTTCTATCGGTATATTACGCAGATGCATATCAAGAATTTAGTTATCATGCATTCTAACACGGAACGATTCTAACACCAAGTAATTTTTTTTAAGTTTTTGAAATGTATACCAAATTAAATAGACAACAAAAAATTCTGTCATGATAAGTGCCTGAGACAGGAATCAAACCCGCAACCTTTCGCTATTCCGGCGAGTGGTCTTCTGTGAGGTCACGACGATTTTATTTAAGCCTTAGTCTCTGATTGCATCACAAAAGAGAAAACCGCCAAAGAAAAAAACTTGGTCCATTGTAAACTAAACAATTTACCTATAAACTTCTTTACTTTTAAAAGACAAAAATGTCACAGGAAGAAACTAATTTCCGAATGAAGGTAAATCAGTCTTTAGGATACAAAGGAAGAACTATTATACCTACGTTACAAAACATATTATTATTTTAATATAAAAATAAACAATGTTCTATGTTAGAGATCACGGTGACATATATAATGAGTTACATGATAGACTTTAGGGCGTCCGCTGCGTTGAACGGACGCCCGGCGCAGGTCTCGTGTATATTATTATGCAGAAGAGGCATAAGCGAAGACACGGCATAGACGCAGCACACCTAATAATTTTTTTAATAACTTTAGAAGTAGCAAAATTGTTAATACAAATGTAATATTCATAACAGGAACATAATAACAAATTAATGACGTACCTATATAGGTAGGCCTTAATAATATTTACCTTGACTAAATTTTAATTATATGAAAAATTTTTTGGTACTACGTTCTTGTCATGAACATTTTGTCTGTATAGATACTTCTAAAATTGTTACAAAATCTATGCAATATACTGAGTCTGTCTTCTTGATTCGCGCCTATGACACGCACGCGAACCGCCTCATTCATCGGTGCTTTTTAAGTATTTGCATGAAACAGTACCTAGGTACGCCTCGCGGGGACGGACGTCCGCAACGCAGCGGACGCCCTTATATCATATTTACCATTTGTTCATGCTACCGATTAAAATTTTTGACGCTAAAATGAGATGCATTAGTCTTTCAATCGTGATTCCTACATAAACTAAGTGATCCAAAATGCCAATTGAAAAAGTTTAATTTAATAACGGTGTCCTTTTCATACGATCGTCATCGTAATATTATATTTCATCAATATAATCTTAACTAGCCTATAGACTTCCATATAGTCTCGAATTCTCGATATCATAATAATAAATGCCAAATACTGTTTAGTTACTGAATATGTATCTACAATTTAAGGGTGGTCACAGTCGCGAAGAAGGGTAATCATCAACATCATAATTTTACTCAAAGATCCACTGATGAACTATATGAATATAAGCCTCGCCCAAAAACGCCACAAGATGACCGCTCCTGACAGTGTCTGAAGTAGAGTGAAAGTACAAGTATACTTACATTGAATTAATAAATATTTTATTTTTGGTATAATTCGGCGTTTTTGGTAAAAAAAAAGCGTCGGTGGCGTACTGTGTAAGAGCGTCGTCTTCCACCGGGAGGCAACGATTAGAACCCCGCCAAGTACTTGTATGTGAAGTCGACCAACCCGCACTTGGCCAGCGTGGTTGAATAAGCCCTAATCGCCCCTATTGTGGGGTAGGCTCGACCCCCTCGGTGGGGACATTATATGAGCTGTTGGTGATGATATAATTTGACTTGTTTTCTTGTTATTTTTTTTTTAATTCTTGACAGAGATGCTCTTGTCCTTCATCTGATCTGATTGTAAGTGACTATAACGCCAAAGATGGAATCTAGCTTCACCTGAACCCTCAACCACAGAGGGCCTGGCTATCTTATACTTATCATTAATTTTTTGATTGTTTAATCTCTTACTGATTTGATTTGAAAAATATTGTTGATTGATTAATCTTGATATCAGTGTTACAAGTCACCGTGGCCTAATATATGACTTGCTTTTTACGACATCATCGTTAGTAATCAAACAAGACCGGAAGTGGCAGGATGAGAGCATGCTGCAGTAGCCTGCGCACGAGACGGCGCCGGATACCATAAAAGAAGAAAACGCTTGACGCCCCGCAGGGCACCGCACCGCGTCAAGAACGAATAAAAGTACTACTGAAACCTTTTTACTATATCTTTTGACGACAGTTTGACTAAATCAGACTTATCTCTGTATTAAATCCTGGTTCTGCTACGCCGCTATTATTCCTAATGGGGCACCGGCTCGTTTCCTGGATGCTTAGCATCCTGGCAACGATATTCTAATGTCGGGACAAAGGTCCATAACAACAAAGCAGAGATCCCTCTAAATATCGGTCTTGCAAAAAAGTGGTGTCCGCTCGACCATTCTGGTAGACGACCGTTATTGGACATGTTGATAATTATTTCCAAACGACTGCGACCAAATTTGGCAACATTGAATACTGGACATAGAAGAAAATTGAACCTTAATACTTAAAAATATAACCGAAACCCGGAGAAAATATATTCTGTGACTGTACATAAGTAGGACTGTAAAATCTACTGTCTATGTACACTGTAACAAATGTATCAACGCGGCTATTACGTAACATAACATCTAGCTGCCTAACATTGAAAAATAATTACCTATACAACTGACACTAATTCAATATCGTCTGTATCATATTAACGCGCCCTATCTTCTGTTATCTAAAAGTGCGATAATTTACTATGACTCAATACTTAACGTATAAGCACAAGAGTAAGTATAATATACTTATTTAATCATGTGGTGTAAGTAAATTGCACACAGACTAATTGCTTGACTATAAACATAAATGCATTTTTGTAACAGTTTTTATGATGAACACTCCAGTACTTTTGTGACACATGAATGCTTGAATAATATTTCTTATGACAGTATAAAATAAGCAAAACTTAATGCGGGACGAATTTCAATTTCATGCATTGTGTTTTCTTGTGGAACAAACGATTAATATTTTTTCTTGTTAGAACAATAGTCATTTTAACAATATTTCATTTAAGTGGGTGATCGACGTATGAGCCTACACCGCGGTTTTGAAGAATGACAGTTTTACTCGGGACTCGGTTTTGCTGACAGACTATTGGGCAACAGTCGTGTCTGAATATTAGTTGATGAAAACTGTATTATTCGCAATGATACACCGTTGAGCTTTACCGACGAGCCACAAAACTGCCCTTGTACTCGCCCGTCGATCAGGGCCTTTATAAACCTTTTGTTATAACACAATATATAACATTAAGAAATTAATATTGCGTTAAGAAAAACAAATATAAATAATAATAATGGTATGGAATCACTCTGTGTTCAATTTGATTTGTGATGGAAACCCGTAATCAACAACAATTTGAGTCATTCAAAACAAAATTACATAATTAATTATAAATGAAAAAATATAATTTCACAATGTTTTATAAATAATCTGAACAATGATTCTATTGTCTTCATTCTCAAGTTGTTTGTCTGTATGACGGTTTGTACACATTCATTTGTTCCGCTAAATGCGTTTTTGGAAGTGCTCCAATGCATTAAACGAAATTTTTTTAACTGAAACGTACTGTAAGCTCGCCGTCCGTTGGATTTTGAGCCACGTGAATTAGTATAATACCACAAATTCAGTTTATTACCAGTTTCCGCATAGCACTTTCCCGCATTGTAATACAACGAGGAGCACACACAAAAGCACTTCTTTTGGTATTTGAGACAAAGTTTGATTGTGCTTTGAAATAACTAATTTTACTCTTATTTATTTTACTTAATTTTACTAATATTACTTTTTTTGTATGTCAGTGCTAAACTTTGAATGATGCCCTTTCGTTTTATTAATGTACACACAGCCTTCAACGTTTCTTACATTACCTAAGACAGCTGAAAATGTCTACAAATTTGCTTGATTTATTCAAATGCCTTTAGCGGCGAATATAAATAGAAGTTTCAAACGTTACCCTCTAGCACACACATAGACATTGGAGACCTTTCACGGACACGGCATATCTGAATATTCGCTTTGGAGTTTCGTGTTGAGTCGTTCATAAGTAAGTCCGTTTATTGTGTGCCTTTTTGGTAATTAATTACAACATAATTAAAATAGATTGCGGCCAGCACCATAAAATGGTTTATTTATAAACGTTTGTTACGTCCGCACTGCCTGTTTATTCAAAGTTGTCATATCGCACGTAATCGACAAAAACCTAGCACATTTGTAGGCACTTCCACGCACGATATATCATGACCCCAATAAATATTTTATCAAACTAAACATTCATTATAATTTATAAGTAACGCTTGTACGACACAGAACACAAATACCTACCGTTTTTTAAACTCTAATTGCCGATACACAAGACAATTAACTATCCTCTTGGAGGTAAATTGGCGACTAACTTAGTATCACAGGGTTATCAACCCATCAAATTCACACGTACGTTTCGTGTTGGCCTGTTTCCGCGACGGGTCCGAAGCACCCGCCGAGGCTTAGCCCCTAGCTGGATCGTTCCTCTGAGACGCTGTCCACGTCGGTGGAGACCCTGGCCGTGGGCTAGCTGATGGACGAGCTGCTTGACGTGGATATCGACTCCGCCTCCATGATGGCCAGCGTCAGCTCCTTGCGCGCCTTCTGGATCACCCACACCATCAGGGTGACGCCGATTAGTATCTGTAAGCCAATTATAAAATGCACTTAGAAGCCATATAAGCCAGTTGACATGGTTGGAATGTTTGATCTATCAATAACATGAAACGAAATCTATTACTTGTGTAAACAAAATATTTTTATAATTTCTCTCTGCATGTGTATGACACCGTCCGTAATCAGCTGGGCCTATTGTAATAAAATTACGTGTCTTCGAGTGGATGGATGGTTTACCGAAATTAAAAATATGAGATTACACTGGTTTTTAAATGGAGTCAGTTTATGTAAATTAATTTTTCAAAACCAACGCTCTTACAAAATAACGTCTGTTATTTTTACATGTTACACTTATTGTTTTTTTTTATTATGTCAAGTGGTTGGCCTATAGGCGCTTACAACACTGACATGACTCTAATCCAACCCTTCCCTACCCCGTGGACAGGGTTTGAACTGATAATTATCAGTGATAATTATCTTTGATAATCATCCAGATAATTATCAAGATAAATATAGGTTGATATTTGACTTGATAAATATAATCGAAAATATTTACCACTTGTTATTAGTCACATTCAACGACTGTGTATACGTCAATAGCGCGGATTCCCCGCGTCGTCGGGTTTTCGTATCTGAACTGTCACTTCTTCATTATTTTCTTCATTAATTTGTTTTTGTGTGTGGCCAAGACAAAGAAATTAAAGTTGTTTTTTTATTCTTAGTGTAACTTGAATTGTGTACAAAAATATAGAATAGATTGTTTCCTCAACATTTTTTTACATTACGTAATGCCACGAAATAGGGACCCTGTGACCCTTCTATCTGACGTAAATGTTGATATGAAATATCAGTTAAAAAACGATTGCTAGGTTTATATCTGTTTGATAATAATCGGATAATTATCGCGATAATTATCAAAGGGCATATTTATCTGGATAATTTCAAACCCTGCCCATGGAGCACTGGCGTCCTTACACACCAACAGAAACACAACACCACAAAAATGTAGTGTTATTTGTCTATGGTATGTAAGGTTGAGGTACTACCGAAGTTCTGGCGCGCCTGAGCGGCTAGTCCGCTGTGTCCTACCTTTACTTAAATTAAGTTATTTAAAAAGGTGTTTTGTAGCCTCGACATGTATGCTTACTCTAACACAAAGTTCAACAAGAAAACCAAGCGCTGTTTATACCTAGCATGGCAATTATGACAAGGAAACTGCTGTCTTTAATTTGTAATAAGTTTATACAGGTTTTACCCCGAAATATCGGAATAATAACAAAAACCGAGGTATAAATCCCGTTTTATCACATTATAAGGTTTTACCCTGTCGCTTAAAGAGCGCACGAGGCGTTCGTCGTCTTCACACATAAACCACACGATAGTTTGTTCACGACACAAACTTTATTAACTTACTTACATTAATTTACTTCCGTCTATCACATTTTTTTTCTGCGACAATAATATCGCCGGGGTCTCTCAGACCGCAGGTAGGTAGTTGGTATGTGACTAAAATGAGGGGTAAGTAGTTAAGGGTTAAGATTAGTTTGTCAAATGATATTTTTATCTAATGAAATTTTGTCATTTTATTTATTTGTCAAATGATTTATTGGCAGAAAGAGTAATTTGTAAAATTATAACTTAATCAAGCATATATTTGGCTAACGTTATTTTTAAAATTAATAGTTGGTCATTCGTTTTTTCTCAAATGAAGAAAGAGTAGTTTGTAAAATTATAACTTAATCAAACATAAATTTGGCTAACGTTATTTTTAAAATTAATAGTTTGTCATTCGTTTTTCTCAAATGCTAGGACACCGATTACAAGACTCCCAAGCTGACGCTCGAAACGATATTTCCACAGTTAAAAGTGGTTTTGACCGGAAATTGGTTTGTACCAATATAGGTGCAGGCGAAGTCTGCAAACAAAACGCCTGGTTTGCTCTGGGTCTACAAGTTGGTAAACAAGGCACGCCTGAGGATAAATTGGTATCGAAGCCGGGTATTTGCCGTAGAATTGCCTTATTAACAAACAATAGACAAGGTAGATTACCGTTCTTCACGCATTTTTAGACATTTTTATTTTTTTAAGGACAGAGGCGGAGCGTAGGAGGCGTAGGCGACGTGGGCCATCGCCTACGGCCTCGCGGTCTGAAGGGCCTCGCGCTCCAGACACGCCCACTGTTGGGGCTTAAGCACGGCAATGTTCCTCAACACTCTCCCATTTACTCACCCAGAGATGGATATATATATCATGGTATACCATGATTAGTGGAAATCAGTTTTGTCTGCATGTTTGTAATTTTGTCAGAAAGTTTAAATAATTCTAATTCTATATGTACTTATATAAATTAGCCATGTGATGCCGGCAGAGCATCACCCCATATCCTTCAATGGGTGTCGTATAAGGCAACCAATGGATCAGCGAAGGAATATTGATCACCTTATACTCCGTCCACCAAGCCGCATTGGGCAAGCGTGGTGGACTACTACCTAAACCTCCTTCGATGACAAGGAGAGGCCTTGTGTCCCAGCAGTGGGTCAAATTATAAAGGCTGCTATGTAGGTATATGTATAATTGTGTAATTGGGTTAATCCCGTTTAATTATTAAAAACAAATAAATGATAGATGATAAATATAACATAACACCAGCCACAGAATCTTTTTGCTCTAAATTCGAACGACTGTGTGAGACCTACCGATAAGATTGCTCGTGAAAGTTTATTTCAAGTCTTTTGTCAGCTTAGTTTAGAAAAAAAAATTTCATGCTTGCTAAATAAATTTATTTTACTGCCCTGTTGCAATTTTATTTGGGTCGGCGTAATTTGTTTACGATCAGCAGTATTACTAAACATTTTTCTTAATTTGTCCAACTTTTCTATGGCCCTCCGTTCCCCCCTCCCTTACTGCATTCATAAACATTTTTGCCACATCCTTATGTCTTCTCCTTAGACCTTGTTAAATGGTCTAAGGTCTTCTCATATACATATTATATCTGTACCATTTACTACTCTAAAGGACTCACGCTACTTCCTACTTGCAAAACGTTTAAATACAAATCTCTCACCTCGTTAACTCAGCACAATTGTATTATAAATAAACAATTTCAACATATTTCTCAAGCGGAACATTGCACAGCATATCACTACAGGCAGTTCCAGTGTAACTTATCAAAAGATAGCAATATTTGCAATACGTACGCCTTATCGCGGCACTGCAATTTGCAATGACGTAGGAAATTGTGGGATTCCCTAATGTACAATTAAGGAACTTCGCGGTCGACAACTGTGACGATATTCGTTTGCGCCATGTGACTGCTATCTTCAGTAAGGTCGAGGCACTCCCAAGTTTAGACGATTTGGTTTCGAGCAGTTTCCCGCTGTTACTTTAAATTTTGATTAAGAGAAGTTTCTTTTGTTCTAGTCTTAGAACTATGCAGTCACAATCAAACAGCGAGCATTTTTGTGGGTAAATTGAAATGCTAGCAAAAACCGACACCTACAACGATTACTGCTATGATTACTGTGTTGAAATAAACTCAGACCAAATAAAAAACACAGACGGAGCGCCGCCGGCCGCTAAAATAATTTTAAGGCTGGTCTTATATGCAAGTGGATAATATAGAATACAAACTAAGGCCAGGCAGTAAAGTAAGGTAATTCTTAACTTGACCTTTAAACCTTTCTAATGTTCGAGACCTTCGAATATCATCAGGCAAAAAATTCCACAATCGGACAGCATATACAGCAAATGCATAAGAAAAGAAATCCGAAAAATGAGCAAGGATATTAGAATATTGCTTTTATGTCCCACAATTTTTTTTCTGAGATACATCGATGTCTTTTTATGCCGTTCAGACAAAATAAGAATAGCACATACATGAATCATGCGAACAAGACGAATGCGGAATTGTGAATATATTTTTTTGTTCGTATGCCCATTATTATATTTTCTAAAAATATTTCTGTGGAATGTACGGTGTAGTAATTCCTAAGTTTCCCAAGGAGGGCTGGTGTCAGGCAGGTGACCGACCGTCCGCGCCCGAAGTCCGCCGGGTGCGGTCCGATGGCTGCTCTCGGTGTCCTCGTCAGGAGGACGCGCCAGGTCGAGCAGCCGTTGGTGGAAGAACCAATTGGTGCAAGGAGTGCCTAGACAGGCAGCGTTGGGACGATCTCGGTGTAGTTGGGCTCACGTGCACAGATCCCGAGCCGTCCCGTAATAGCACACTGAAAGCCAGGCCAGGGAGGATGTTTAGTGGGTATGGAGGGAACGCCTTTACATCGAGTCCCACATATCCCCTGCGGTTGGCACCACCCCGCAGGGACGATGCGCAAATGCATTTGACCTCCCCGTCAAAAAAAAGGTAAGTGCACGCCTACTCGATGTGTGATCGAAAATTGTTCAACTCTATTTTCCTCCGTGGTTCTGAAGGGAAATTAAGCTGATGATGGTCCAAGCTGTTGTCGTAAGATGAAAGTTGCAAACAAGTTCTGTAAGAGGTCATAAAAACTCTGACAACCACTCGATATAAAGAAGAAGAAGAATTCTAAAATATAAAACTTAAGTTTCGAAATGAGGTACGAATGATAATACCTACATGAGAAAGATTTAATTAGAGAATTTCTACAGACAGGCAAACAGTTGTAGTGCCTTCTATAATTATAAAAGCTGTTCAAAAAGTTGTTTGCCAAATTCGATAAATAAATTTCGCAAAATGTCACCCATTAATTTAGGACATTATTTTTCACTCTCATAAAATATTTCAATTATTACACAACGCTTAGCATTTGGACAGTTTTTACAAACCAAACTCAGTGTAGTCCCAGTCAGCGCATGGTTCATATTATGACAAGCGACGCTGTTTATCTATAATTTGTGTGATTGGCAAACGGAATAGCGGGGAACAGGCTAATGAAAATACATTGCTCAATTTTGCTTGTCACAGCGGCAGAGGAAGGGCTGATTATCATGCGCTGAACGACGATTACAGTTTCCTTATACCGTTGACGCACAGAAAATCTACTGCACAAATTGTGGCGCATTTCGATGGCATAAACGTTTTTGTTTAATATCGGCATCTTTCAATAGTAAAAAAATTCATAGTAGAAAAAATAAGTAAATAAGTACAGTTTAAATTGTGCTGCGTTGAATCAGATTCCTTAGTTTGTTTAAGAATTAACGAAGGCCGCTTGGCGTGCGTTGCAGATTTCATTATAATAATGAGAGTTTTCTAAAATAGAACCTGTGTGACTGACTGTGACCTAAGGTCCAGAACGCCAGATGTTCAGTCAGGTCACAGTCTGCTAAGTTTATAATAACCCCTCATTGGTCGACTTCATGACGTTTGTGGAGCGGGAAATTTCATATGTATTTCAATGTCAATGAACTCTTGCTAAACTGGCGCCAACTATTGCTGTGAAACTGTGAAGTTCATATACTTGAAAGAAAACCCCCATTCAAAGTGTGTTTGAGAGGGAGTAGACCTTGCGATTGCGTAATTAAAAACGTTATTTTGATAAAACAAACATATGTGCTGATGAACAACTATACGCCATAATTGAAGGAATAAAAATTTTATGGTGTGTTTGACGTTAAGAATTTTACGATGGTTTTTATTACCAACTGCAGACTTCGTGATGTGCATAGGTATATCGTAGTTAAATAGTAAATATCAACATAAACATATTAGAACATTGCTGTGGAGAGACTCTGTCTGATGAAGGTTGACACTATAGCCGAAGGTTTTACTGACAGTGACAAAGGCGTATATTACACATACTCATTAAATAATAATATCTATATTTTTAAAAAACTAGGGTATCAAAATCGATGACTTACAGCTACTATTTGATTATCGCATTCCGTCTTATGGCAGGTTTTAATATTCCATTCTCTGTTACAGCTCCATTACCAGAGTTTGGTTGCTAAGTGCCGACTGTCATTTTTAGTAATATAACAATAATCGCTAGGCAAAGAAATTTCAGTAAGCTTACTTTCACCAGCCAATATAATATTGAAACCAGGCCATTAGTCGTTTCTCACGGAATAATAACGAATTTTTCAATAACATTTTAGAAGGGAATTTTTCCCTCACATTCTTCCTTAGGACCACGCGAGCTGCTTGTTTGTCACCGACAATCCATGGTTAGTGGTTGCAATAAAATTCCGACGCGAACAAAAAAAAAAGACAATTAATTTTTATATCGCACAATCAAGAAACGGAATTCTCTACCAGCACACGTCGCGCTGCTCACAAGTGCAAACCTTTGAATGAGGCCTGAATAATCACCTTGTAGGGAGGTGAACCAATAACAAGGGTGGCTTTAAACGAGCTGGAATTCTCTGCAGCATATATATTTCAGAAACATTAAAAACGTGGTACAGTACCGTCGTCGACCGTTCCCTTTGCAATATGAAACACAGTACCACAGTCTGTACAGGATTGACTGATGAGGACGTATAGGTATTTGTACGTTGTGAGGGCACCAACCGAGCACTGGTTAAAACTGGATCACATCAAATATAGAATAGCATCCCAATTGAAAAGCGATAGTGCGCACATGAGGTTACACCCCACTGACATTCGTATATATGCACCGTAATCCGCTGTAATAAAGGTCTTCTTTGAATAGCCTATAGCTGCTGCTGTTCCGACTCAATAAACTTACATATCTTCCATTGCCCTAGTAGTTTCTATGACCTAATTGTTAAGTTTTACGTTTCGGACACCATTTGCTCGGAACGAGTGCCAATTAGGACGACGACGGCGCGACGCGTTTTATCAGACTGTGCAAAAAATAAACATAAATCTGTCTACTCGGTCGGAGGCTTTGGGTTTATGTACTTATGTGATCTAGAGATCTTGGGTTCGTCCCACAAGGATTTGACTAGTGGTCTTCGCTTCAGTAGTATTGAGCTGTAAATTGTAATTACCCCAAAACTGCCCAGTGTAGAAGGCAATGACGTCAAGCCAGCACCTCTCGCAAGGGTCTAGCTCTTACCGGGGCCCGGCACGGGCAGCATGTCTGGCATTTGTTCCCCACATAGCCAAGCGGTTCCTGTAGCCTCCTGACCAGTTATCACCACTTTATCAAAGCCTGTCGCCTTAACAACAGTGTTAATTTGCATTGTTATGTTATGTTCCATCAGTTATTGAAATAGCCAGTCCCTGAACAGTTGAAGCTTCCACGGAACCTTCAAATTGAAGGTGATGTTTGCTTCAACCTTCGGCTTTATCAACATTTACTATCGATGAAGGAAAACCGTATTTTTATTGACTTGCAGTCATTATCAAGGGTATTACTTATTTTTAAAACAAATTAATTTACGTATTATGACTGACTGTGAATCAGTTTCTACTTCTTATGGGTTATCTACTGGGTCTGGGTTTATCAAGCTTATTATTATTATCTTTTTTGTCCTACCATGGTCTCAATATAATTAGGGTCATTGCAATATATCCTCACAGTGCTATAGGTTGTCGCATAGGTTTATTAACGGCTGCTTGCCTGACACTAACTCTTCTTGGGAATTACTTCATGGGTGGTTTACGGACACCGGTACGATGTTGAAAACCTACCTCAGCTCAGTCGGCTCTTACATCGCCATCGACTATGCTTTTGCTCTATCATACGTTCTATATTCCGGCGGAACATCAGCATGACATTTGAAAAATACGCGCCATCGTCAATTGACAAAATAGCGATGAAGAATGGAAGTAATAACTGTCTGAAACTCACTTGAAACGCAAACACGATGTAGCCGGTGGCATGCGAGTGGTCCAGCACCTCGTGGATGGACCGCAGAGTGGAGCCCAGGTAAACGTTGATGACCTGAGCTGGTAGCAGCCCGAGTAGCGTCGCTAAGTGATAGCCACACCCCCGTACGTCGCTTACCTGAACAACAATTACAATGTTTTATTAATGAGGGTTTTTGAAAAATCAGATGACACTAGATTAGATGGCACCACTTATCCGAGAGGTCTGAGTGTCAAAACAATAAGGCCCGGTTGCCATTAGGTCGGCGACTCTCGGTCGAAAGTCGGATGTCGGAAGTAGGTGTTTACATCAACGGACTGTCCGGATGATGTCAGTCGACGGCCCACCACGCAAGATGGATGATGTGCCGTTTCTATCTTTTACGTCTTCTTGTTAAAAACGACCACAACGGTCGTTTTTAACAAGAAGACGTAAAAGATAGAAAAGAAAACACTGGGTGCATCTTATTTTGCGCGAAAGATGTAGACTGGGAATATTTGAAACATTAATGTCTCTGCATATGCTACAAATTTATTTTATCGTGGTTTTGGTAAAAACATTGTAAGCGCGATAAGGCCCCAGTTGAGGATATAAATTCCTTGCAAGAGCGATACGAAGAAGAAGAAGACAGGAATAATAAATTGAGCGACAAAAAACATGAAATAACGAGTAATTAATGATTAGTCGCTCACTTCACAGTTTGTAGTCGCCCATTTAATATTACTGTTGGTTAGGTTAGGTTACATTTCATGCGTGAATTCTGTGTACTGCTTATCGTACGTACAACGTAAACATTTTCTAATTATTGCAATAATTGGGTACGATTTTGTACACTTTCTTTTACTAAAAATTATCATTCTTATCGTCTATATCGTGTATCGGGACGGCAATCACAATATGATATGTTTGGCTTATCTAGCATTTAATTAGTTCGTTCGTATTATCAATTCTAATTTCTCCACCTCTAACACTCAGATCATATTTCCTAATAAGCTCTAACAGCAAATAGCTTTACACAATTAACTTTAGTATAAATATTTTAAAATAAAATAGTAGGTCAAATCCAAAGGCCAAGGGCAAAGCATGCTTTATGATGTAGATTCTTAGTTAAGATTAGCTACCCTTGGCATAATGAGAATTAGTGTGTATTTTTTCCGAAGTAATCATGATAAGTAAAATAGTCGTAATAAGAGATTTATACTGTTTACATGCGTGACCTGTGATGTGAGCGTGAATTAAATAAACTGTTGAGAATTTTGACAATTAGATAATCTTATCTCTCGATTCAGACGAGAGCATAGAAGAGATAGGAGCTAAAGCATAGATGATTGTTTCAAAATTGTAATCGAAATCTTAAGAAGTTTCACCTGAGTTCTCACATGTTGTGATATGGGAACTACACCAGTCACGGATAGGACAACCCTTTCTCATCCCCTGGGTATTGTAAAAGCCGACAAACGGTTATTCTGAACCCCACGCAGCACAGTAATTGAGGTCATTTGCGCGGCGTCATTGAACCACCCACAACACCATTCCCAAGGAGGGTTGATGTCAGGCTGTGGACCGGCTATAAGTCATATTGTACCAATTCCAAATAAATAGGGACCAGGTAAGGACGAAAAAGAAGAAATCTACCATACAATTGAAAGTTCATTGTTATTAAGGCCGCGGACTCGAAGTCAACGACGAGCGGGGCGAACGGCGCGGCGGAAGCGAGGCGACAGCGGCGCGCGCGATCCAATGCACAGTTCAAATAGAAGTGGCCCGAAGAATAACATTAGTTCTTGAAAATATTCGATCGGTACAATTAAATTGAGCACCCCACGCTTTTCTCTAAATAATAATTATACTTGTCGTTCATTATTTAGTTTATAAACTAAAAAGTTTTTTTTCACTTTTTAGTCAGATTTAATATATTTTTTTTTAATTTTTTTAAACTATTATTTTATTACCCATTTTGTAGTGCGAATTATAACCGCCATTGAAAGTACTTATATAATTTAAAAAAATCTTAACACCGCCAACTTAAAAATGACAACGCCATCTAGTGACGTATAACTGAACTAACATTACAAAAGTTTAATTTATTAGTCCTGGCGATTATAATCAGGATAATGGGATATTCTTATCGAATTATTGTAATGTAATTGTAATTATTGTAAGGTTTTGATAAGTCTGTAAAGTTGAAATGAAATCTAACCGATACAGGTGAAAACTAATATAAGCGTTATGGAATAATTTTATTTTTGCGTTTACAAACGCGTAAATATAATGCTAGAAAAATGCACTGAAAAAAAAAAATCGACTTGCCTCAGGCGGGACTCGAACCCGCACTTTTTTTTTTCAGTGCATTTTACTAGTATTATATTTACGCGTTTGTAAACGCAAAAATAAAATTATTCCATAATGTAAGGTAGTTTCATCTTAGCTGGGCGTCAAATATTTGCAAAAATATTTCGTTCGGGTCTTGGAAGTGCAAATTTCAAAAGATTTGATGAAACAATGTTTACCATAAAAACATAAGCACCAAGCACTGACAAATTTCGACAGCGAAAAGCAGTGCCTCGGTGGCGAAATTGGTCAACGCGTCCACCCGGATTGTGGAAGGTGCGGGTTCGAGTCCCGCCTGAGGCAAGTCGATTTTTTTCAGTGCATTTTTCTAGTACGAGGGTGGATTGAAAAGTTCTCGGCCTAGTCAATAAAATAAAGTACAATCCATACAAATTTATTTTTATTTTTCGACGTAATCTCCATCTAACTCAATGCATTTCTTCCATATGTTTTCTAAAGCGTCTATACCTGTTTTAAAAAAATATTCCTGAAGCTCCTCCAAATATTGACTAACTGCAGCTTTGACCTCTTCATTTGATGAAAATTTCTGGCGACCGAGGTGTTTTTTTTAGGTTTCGAAACAGGTGAAAGTCCGAGGGAGCCAAACCAAGTGAATAAGCCGAGTGGGGCAACAATTCAAAACCACAATCGTGAATTGGAACCATAGTCTCAACAGACGTGTGAACGTGAGCATTGTCCTGATGAAACAACACTGTTTTGCTCAGTTATCCTGGGCGTTTTTCTTTAATTTCTTCACGTAAACGGCGTAAAAGAGTGCAGTAGCATGCTGACTTAATGATTTCCCCATTCGGGAGGTAGTCCACCACGATGAAGCCATTCGCATCCCAAAAGACGGATGCCATCACTTTTTCAGCTGAAAAAATTGCTTTCGCTTTTTTTTGGGGTCGGTTCACCAGATTTTTCCATTGTTTGGATTGTTGTTTCGATTCTGGAGTATAGTGGTGAACCCAGGTTTCATCCATTGTTACAAACCTATTCAAAAAATCTTCCCGATCAGTCTCAAACATCTCCAAGCAGTCGCGAGAAATCGTGAGTCGAATTCGCTTTTGTTCAACTGAAAGCAACCTGGGGACCCACCTAGCAGAAACCTTAGAAAATCCAAGTTCGTGCACAATGATGTTTTGTGTTCGTTCATATGAGATGCCCAAAGTCTCAGCAATATCCCTGATAGTCAATCTGCGGTTTTCCAATATGAAATCACACACTACCGATGTTTTCTCTAGTCGTAGACGTCAAAGGCTGGCCGGAGCGAGGGTCATCTTCGATGCTTTCTCGACCACGTTTGAATTCCGCAACCCACTTTTTCACAGTGCTATACGACGGGGCAAATTCCCCTAATGTTGTTGTCATGTCAATATGGATCTCTTGTGGTGTTAATTTTTTTTACACAAATATTTAATGACCACGCTTTGTTAAATTTTCTACATTTTCCAAAAACGTTGCGCTTCGTCTCTCTCAACTCGCTCTTACTCAAAAACTACGAAACCCACAAAGAAGAAATTCACCATCGTGATAGCCAAAAAACAAACGAATTCAAAGAGGCTAGTATCATATAAATACCATCACTATTTATATGTCAGGCCGAGAACTTTTCAATCCACCCTCGTATTATAAGTACCTACCTACTCTACTTGAAATATTGGATTCATTTAAATTTATAAATAGCCACATTCTACTGAAATATTCAGCAAATAGTGAGCGACAGCATGACTGATACTGAATGAATATTGTACTCGTTCGTATACAACTTACGTAAGCCTTTACTTACAAGGTGAGCTATTTCAATATTCAAGAGAAGCCTTTTCAAATGTAAAATTCTTCAGACATTTTTCAGTTTTACGGCTCCATCGCGTGTTAGTTAACTATAAAAAGCTTTACCAAGTGGCATGATGGAATGAAAAATGCAAGATACAAAAACTGGAGCACGACCGGCTCGAAGGACCATGCACCACGTGTTAATATACAGAATGTTTGGTATATCCATGTTGAAATAGTCATTTTATAAAATTATTATCTCTCGCACTAGCTATTTTTGTATTTGGTGGGACTCCACTTCTGCAATATTTTGTTAGATCTTTTTATAAAGAACAAAATGTTATTTTCACAAATAGTTCCCTCAATAATACAAATTGTATGGAGAATTTTATAATTTAGAATTTTTATAGCACCATAGTATTTATATGACTATGTTAGCATGGGGCTAGGGAATATAATATAATATATTTTCACGCTCACACCAATTATCTAGCCCGAAGTAAGTATCATTAAGAACTTGTGTTACGGATACTAGATAACGGACATTTTTTTTTAATATACATAATTATTTTAGATATTTTTATAAATAAACATAAATAAATATATAAACAACCATGACTCGCAAACAAACATTCGTGTTCGTCACACAAACATTTGCCGCTACCAGGATTCGAACCCGGACCGCTTGATGTGTAGCCAGCTATACTGACCACTCCACCACGACGGCGTCTAAGTAGTGTAGTAAGTAGTAATACACACATACCCTGTATATCTATAATCTATACCTAATGCGATGGTTGCGGTGTGCTTATGTTTCGATTAGGATAAGTAATGCAATGCGGTAGCTATAAATATTTTCAGCAAAATAAAACTCTAACATCATATGTTTCCTCATTTTAAGCAAAAAAAATTGGTTATCTGTAAAGTCGGTTTACTGACGAAAGTTGAACGTGACAACGTCTTTTCAAAAGAAAAATTTAATTTCATTTGTTTAATAGATTTTTGCTTGCACTTCAAGCCTTACATGGAACGCCTCAGAGCGAGGTAACGCCGCATGCGTCATGTTTTTTCGTGCGTGCAGCCGGCTCTATCGAATTATAAGACGTTGTCACGTCAAAAATTGACAATGATTTGACTTTGACCTGCTTCACCTTTTAGAAACACACAGATATCGTTCCAACATAAGAATCTGCGACGTAACGTCAAAAAAAACAAGACATACAAACAAACTATACCTACAGACGGAATTACGTGTTTAAAAAAATATTAGTAGTTACGTGGACTGTACGGTGAGTCAAATTGACTCTTTTGCAGTTCCACCGCATCTAACTTCAAGCGCAAGATCTCTCGGTCTAAAGAGACACTAGAAACGAAGAAGTTGGGGCATTAACTGCAGCTACTGAAAAGTGTGACAACGTCCCACTCTTAATGTTTGAAATAGACGCGTTTATTCATTTTGATCCAACCTCGGTTAAAAGTTAATACTTTCGACATGATTGTTTTTTACTACCACTGATATTTTGCAATAGCAGAAACAGACCAGCCGGTTAAAACGGTTTAGAAGACGGGAAAAATCAAACCTTTTTTGATCATACATCTCAGTACCAAATAAGCACTTAGTTGCTTAACGTGGCTCTATTGACCTCCTCATTATCATTATACATAATTATATCCTCGCCGTGCCTTATTTCTCATGTTTAAATTGAGTAATTTAATTAATCTTTTAATATATTTATTTCATGTTATTGATCAAATTCATGCTATATTTAGATTAACTTAGATTACATAATTAGACTTAACTTTTACTAGTTGTAGAACAAGATCTACAGCATTTTGACGTTAACGTTAAAATAATATATTTGCATAAATTATCAAATCAAACGATAATATTACAAGATAAAATTAGTGTGGATTAATCGATTTAATTAGTTTTTTTTTATCAGAATATAATAACCAGACAATGAGTAGCATAATACAAAGTCATTCCATAGATAGACTACGTAATAAGAAGTAGTGCCCCGTAGACTAAATGATAGAATGGGTTTCCCCTATTGGGATACTTCCTGTACATTGGAAATGGAAACCTTCAACTGAGGTTAGCCTCCGAATCTAAATCAGTCTCTTTAAAAACCCCCGCTGACATTTAAACGGTCAATTCGCTCCCAGAAATAACCTCGTCAGTACTTTTGATCGCGGGAGAGAGATTTCTGGACAAAATGTCTATAAACTACCTATGTCGCTTTCATTTAATATGCGATACTAATTACTAAACGCTGAACATTCACAAGTTTAAGTACAGACAGTATGACGATAAGGAAAACTAAGTTATCTACGCCACTGGTTACATCAAACAAGGATATCACGACTTTAGAGGTTAAATATATTTATAAATACATATACAGATATGTCACTCGTGATGGGCGGCGGACGCTAACAATACTGATTGATCTATTTCTTATCTGCTACTGTCTTGTCGGATACTGTTTCAGTAGGTGGAGAAGTTATCCTCGCTCGCACATTGTCTTAAGATAGGAAACAATTCGAGTTAGGTTTATTAATAGGGAATTACGGACCAAAATAGTCTATCCACACATATCAGGGTCGCACTCGGGACTTTGGGACCCTTTGGACCTTGGACCCCTTGCTGTAGATATCGTACGAGCGTAATTCACCGCTAGCGATTTGCAACGAAATTACAAAAACCACTTACAAATAAGTGCTATAATATTGACAAGAAAACAATTCTACGAATTGCTACCCATTTAGAAATTACATTGATAAATAAAATTCAACTTTCATTTAGCCTACCTACATTAAATATTTGTACAAATAACAAATATCGCAACACGAATACGAATAGCGAAGTGAACAGACCCTATTACGGACGAGTATGAACTACTATGAACCAGCATCGATTTCTTATTCTTAAATAAGGGGCTGAGGCCGTATTTCAGAGCACTTCGACCCTATGGGATCTTTTGTGCTTCCCCTTTCCTTATCACCCATCCCCGCCAACATCGAAAACATTTTGTATGATTTTCAGCATCGATTTAATATTTGAATAGATCTTCAACCGTTTTGGTTCCACCACCGACTTCCAACACTCAATACCGCATTTAGCAAGCGTGGAGTTACGGCTATGTACTTCTGTGGTTCCATGTAGGAAGGCCTTTGCCCAGCAAGTGTACTAGCTAGTTTATAGTCTGATAATGATGATAGATAACTTTGAGATGATTTTGAGTGCAACATCTGTCCAGAGGGCCTAGACCTTAGACAAGGCCTAGACAAATGGCAAACGATACAAATCGTTTCAACTAGTAACAACGTCAACTCTGACATTTGGCATGATGGTCGCCATAGCTTTTTCTTAGTATTATGTCAGTGTCATATATAATATCCTTTTCGCGTCTTAGACAAAGAATCCTAAGTTTTCGCGTTCAACAGTATCGATTGGCTACTTGTTTAGACCCTCTGGTCACTAGCTTCAGTTGGTTTCTTCACCCAAGGATTGTTAATTTTTGGGTTTGGTTCTTTTGTGTTGGCGGCAGGCTGGCAACTTGTCACTATTTTGGGGGTATTATATGGCCCATACTGCCAGATGTGGCTTTATGTGTAACCGAATGTTACCGGCAGCTCTGCTCGACTCTTTTAGAGATTGTAAGCGTGATTATTATGATGATGACGGGCGGTGCACACATTATTGGTCGTTTGTAATATTAATATGAATAATAAGTACATTAATAGATGACGATGTACATATTAGGTACACGAATATTAACTCGTGACGTGAGCAGAGCAATAGTTTGAGTAATTCATCCATCACAAAATACCCGTACCACTTTGACCTCATTACTATCACTTGAAAAATCTACCATCGTATTGTTCAATGTCGGAAACAAATATTAAATTGTAGTTTTCAATCAACGAGAAAATGTCGTGCTCGGCATATCTTGAAAGCTGGCGTGTGTAGCATTTCATTAAAAATTTAAACAGCGTACCGATTCAAACGCCGACTCGTTCATTATTTTCAAGAATCATTTCTAATAAAAGATATCCAACGTTAAATTTAGTTTATCGTTTCACGAACCGTTGAAGTCGACGAGGCACGTGAATATCTCGACATAAAGTAAACATTTTATTGGTAAACTTAAATCGTAGGTAGGTGTATATTGACTGTGTTTTGGCATCCAAGATGTGACTGACGATCACGATCGAACATTCGAATCACGGCCGAGTCGCGAAGTTTACCTCTGTTTCACACAGTTTGATATAGGCTTACCTTTTTACTTTCTCGTAACGTAGTACAGAGGAAGTCTTGTAATCGTCAAAAAATTCGACCTCGATATTTTGACGGTTTTACACGTTTTGGACCTCCCTGAGTCCAAAAATACCGTTTTTGGAATTATGTCTGTGTGTGTGTCTGTGCGTTAGCACGATAACTCAAGCATGCTTTAACTTATTGCAATCAAATTTAACATGCGTGTATGATATCAAAATATAAGGTTTCTATCAAGTTTTGAGCCGTCGATCACGAAAGTTAAGCAACCAAGTGCGCGGTCGGTAATTGGATGGGTGACCAAAATTTAACATGCATGTATGACATCAAAATATAAGGTTTCTATCAACCTTTGAGTCGTTTCCGGTATACGAGAAAGTCAAGGGGAGACCACTCCCGATTTTTTTTATCGGAGAGGTCAAATGCATTTACGCATTATCCCTGCAGTACGATGCAACTGCAGGGGACCAGGGGTATATGGGACTGGAGGTACAGGCGTTCCCCCTACCCACTAAACGTCCTCTCCGGGCATTCTGCCAAGGCACACACGACAGCACCTCGGGATCGCGACAATTCGCTTGTCACCGGGAAGTCATCTGTGCCCGCCCTTTCGGGCCGCCCAATCGGTGCACCGTTCATTCTTGTCCGCTGTCCGGCAGGACAACAGACCGCCAGTCTTGCAGACCGGCCGCCACCGAGCACAAGGCTCCATCGGCCCTGAGAAGGGCCTTTTTCCGCGTCCCCCATAGTGGTGCCAAGGATGGCTTGGGTGAAACTCAGCGCAGTTTAAGTCCGATGTCTACGCCATCTGTCCCCCTACCTAAGGCCGTAGCCATCCGTCATACCGGTCCCGCATGAGGTAGCAGGCTCGATTGGGTCCGGCTGTGTCGTTTAGGTACCAGGCGCTGGCTTCGACAGGGCGGCGCTGTCTCCCATCACACCACCACGGAAAACCAGAAGAACCAGATGTTGCATCCATCCGCCACCTCTGAGAGCAGAGGCGTGTCAGGAGCAACCGACCTCTCAATTCCGCTCAAGGCGGCCCACCAGCCTATCGGCCGGCCAACCCATGACCCAAAGGTCCGCTGGCCCTGAAAAGGGTCCTTCCGTTCCGATGACACCCGTCTGTGGAGGCACCAGAGACCTCCCTGAGACCTCACCTGAGAGTTCAGAGAGAGAGGAGGTCTCAGAACATATAGCACCCCTGACATAGGCTTACCTAAATTTTCTTTTATAATTCTTCTTTCGCGGGTAATTTTTGAAGAAAATAGAAATGTTGTAAATGGTGGAAATACCTAATAAGTAGTGATAAATAATAATACTCTCGTAATTTGAAATGTCTTACAGTACAGGTAATAGATGAAGACAAGCCGTGATGAGCGTCAGTGGCTGTTTTTACTGTTTTCTAAGAAGCTATTTGACATGATGTCTAGAAATTCTGAACGAATTAGTAAAGTAAATACCTATGATTAGGGTTTTAGGAAGTCGAAAGGGAAGTATTTTCGCCAAGCAAGGTGTTGTATGCCCGGAGACTCCTGTCTAACTATTTCTAGTTGGAACTTGTATATAGCTTCTTTGGAAACTTCGTTAGCGCGATTCAGATTCCCATACTAACTGTCGCGCTTGTATGAGCACTTGAGCACTGTATAGCGCCATCCGGAGGTCGATAGTCTTGTGTGCTCAGCAGTATGTGCGTAAGAGCTTGCAAATGCCAGCTGGCTGTAGATGCGCTACAGTCCACGGTGAGTCGAGACAAGTGTGGGATGAAGGTTCTGCCTCGGATGTGTGCTCCAGCCTGAGTGAGTCCAAATGTGGAGCTGACGGTGTGCCCGAGCTGATGGGTGCACGCTCCCACGGTAAGAGTTTCCAGAGACCAATGGGACGATAGTCATGGTTGGGAGAGTGCGATTAATACCTTCATCTATAGGTTACGGTATAATGCTTATTGAGCGGGCCATTATGATTGTATGCACCCGTTAAGTTATTAAAGAAACGGTAAAGTATTGCTGACTGTTCGTTGCAATTATTTTATAATCACAACACGGTAGTATAAATATACCAGGATCCATCCTGCGTTACAATTGCTCCGTATGAATCCAGGGATTCACATAATCCTCACAAACATAATCATTGAAGTATTTCAGAAAATACATCCTTCTATCTACTTGGCAGCTAAAATTATAACGACATTGTTTACAATGAGTGTTTCAAACAAGCCATTGAACCAGTTATAACGGGAACATTGTGGCTTTCGTCGACGCTTTCTTTGTGCGCTGACATTTAAAATACAATAGCCTGTTAACTACTTAGGCAGTCGAGTTTCCCAACGAAGTAGTACCGATCCCTTATAGTGTTTGAGGCTCGGGGCGCATTATGTCCTCTTACAATAAATTACCCCGAATTCTATATCAAAGTATGGGGCACGGACAAAAGAGTGGTAAGTATAAAATTCTGTACATTAGTAATTGATAGAAATCGTACTAACCTACTAATATTACAAATGCGAAAGTTTGTATAATACTTTTTATTAATGAATGTGTGAACGTTTGTTACTCTTTTATACAAAAACTACTTCATTGTATTTAATTAAACTTTACAATAATATGGCTCATACATCAGAATAACATAAGTATAGATTTAAATTTATACTAATCCTGCGCAGACGAAGTCGCGGGCAGAAGCTGACAGGAACAGCAGTAGGAATTCTGATTTCTGATTCAACAAAAGAACTTTAAAAATATACCAACAAAAAGTCTGTTATATTGTGAATTAAATTAGCGACCATACTCCAATTGTTTGATGCGTTGTGATGTGCGAGAAAGTATGTCGTAATTACAGTGCACATCAAAATCTTGATCACTAGAATCAGCCAATCGTGAAAAATGCCTTTGGTGAAGGAGTAAAACGGCACGCGCCACCTGACGACGACCAGCTTAAAAGATTTTAGTCAAGACGAAACCTTTACTCTAGTTTTTTTATCCATTACAATACTGCATTAATTAAACATATAGCGTCGTTCTGACAAATGAAGACAATCATCCTCAAAAAAATTTTAGTACACAGCAATCTAAATATATAAAAATGAATACTGACCGAGTGACATATCAACGCACAGCCCAAACCGCTGGGTCTAGAGAATCCAAATTTGGTACGTAGGTTCCTTATGAGGCATAGGGGTGCACTGAGAAGGATTTTTGGAAATTCACCCTCAAAGGTGGTGAAAAGGGGGTGAAAAGTTTGTATGGAAATCCGTCATTTTTACAGTAAAATCCATAAAAATTGGTACATGGCCAACATGTGACATTAAGAAAGGGGTATTTTAAGATTTTTGGAAATTCAATCCCTAAGGGGGTAAAATAAAGTTTGTATGGAAATCCGACATTTTTTAAAGTATAATCGATGAAAATTGGTATATGGCGCTTGGGTTAGAAGAAATTAGAAGACAATTTAAATGCTGCCCGAAATAAATAACTATTCTACGCGGACGAAGTCGCGGGCAAAAGCTAGCATAGTGCAACATGCAGAGGCCAACTAAAGATGTCTGGGGTTTGATTGAAGGTAGTTTTAATTTAGTTTGAAGAAAGACTGATTATGTCCCTGTCGCTCAAACAAAACTGGCCGTAGTTATTAGGCTGTTATTATAGTTTGCGTCCCAGGCGCGCGCCGTGAAAGTGTATGGCGCCCAACGAACAAAATATACTTTTCACCTCTCCAGCACCAAAAGACCTCTTTTGCTTTGTAAAATCTCGAAGGAAAAACGGTTTTTGCTCCGAACAAAACCGTAACGTTCAATCTAAATGTTTGTAGTAATGTTACCTTCAATTTTTATAATTAATTTAAAGACATTTAACAGGTATAAAAGTATTTTGTTGTTTTTTTTTCACCTAAAACAATTTTGTCGCTTACGAAGGCAATTAATTATTTTATATTTCAAATATTCATGTTTTAACTAATTGTGTATGTAACAAGTTCAACTTATGATAGATAAAGGGTCGTCTTGACAATTGGCAACCCCTGCCTAAAGAGAATAAACCCGTCATCTGGCAACCCTGTTCCTTGTAAAGAACGAGTGTACACAGTTAGCAAACAATAACGTGACGCAGTTGATCGATAGATATATTACCTATACTTATGTTGACCTCGGAAATTAACCAGGACCAAGATAGCGATGTCACAGCTGTTATAATATTAACAATAATATGCATAATTCGAAGTAAAATTCAGCAAGTGTTTGTACATGAAAACTATCAAAATATGCGAATCAGCCATTAACAGATTGCGGTGGAGCTTAAAAGGGGAATCAGTCTCTTGTAAAAATATACACAACCACATTATTGCTACCCGGATTGCTGCAATGATTTAGAATTGAGTGTCTGTCCTGGGAGCTTACGGAAGTGGCAATCTATTCATAGCGAAAGATATCGAAATTTGTCACCATCGGCCTACAGTAAACTTATATTGTTTGCTTATCTACGGCATCTTAGCTTTCGCTACTAACTTACTTAGAGCTACGATTGACCAAGCGATTTAAGCCTTGGATACACTAGGGGACAAATGGAGCAACTTGTTGCTCAACATGTTCCTCAACAAGTACGTAGAACGTGCCGAGGTAAATATCGCGGAACATTGTGTAGGCCACACTAGTCAGGGGTCCACGTCCGGAAGCCTCCTCGTGTCGGACCCTGGTAACGTGGTGGGGAAACTTTCTCGGCGGGTGTGTGGCTTTTGATGTCAAGTGGGTCGCCTTGGCATTCGAAGTCACATGCCATCGTCAAGTTGTTTTTGTTTTCCCACCACGGCTAGTTCCGGACGGCCCTTTTCAGGGCCACGATCGCGCCCGAAGTCCCCCGGGTGCGGTCCGATGGCTGCTCCCGGTGTCCTCGTCAGGAGGACGCGCCAGGTCGAGCAGCCGTCGGTGAGGAGGCGGCCTATAAGGCAAGCGGCCCACAGGGGCTGGCGTTAGTCGGTAGCCCCTGTGGGCTGCTGGCCACCAATTGGTGCACAAGGAGTGCCTAGACAGGCAGCGTTGGTACGGTCTCGGTGTAGTTGCGCTCACTTGCGCAGATCCCGAGCCGTCGTAATAGCGCAGTCCCACATATCCCCTGCGGTTGGCACCACCCCGCAGGGACGATGCGCAAATGCAGTTGACCTCCCCGACAAAAAAAAAAGTAATTAACACTACTAGATCCCACACATCGCAAAAACTAACAAAACCTACATTAAAGAATTTTATTTCAGACTAAATATTAGATATTTTAATTTAAGCCAATTTCTAATTCGTTGAATTTAAGGAATAATAACTTTGGCTATATTATAATTAACGTGGATTCTAATAAAGTAGAGAGCCTTAAATATACAATCACGCGGTCATAATCCCAAAAGGGATTTAACCGCTATAACTTTATAGTTTGAAAAGCTTTTGTTGCCATTTAATAAATACCTAATAATAATCATCTTTCAATTCAGACATTATTAGTACAGTCCATAATATTTTATTAGTTGTGTTAGTAATAAAACTCGTAATCCGCTTAGATTAAAGCAAAAAAAGAGGCGATGCATCTTGATATTGACATTTGGCATTAGATTTTTACGGTCGGCCGCCTGCCTGAGACCTAGAAGATCCAAGACATAAAACGAATTTTATTATTTAACCTTGCCATTATGTATGAGCTTAATAAAATTAATGAATAAAGATAATTCAAAGGAGTAATTACTAAAGCAAAATAATAAATTCTGTTATTTGATAAAAAAAAAACTAAAGAACAGATAAGTCGGATAAGTCGATAAATCCGACAACAATGATGTGTGTGGCATTAACTATAGCTACATCTACATTGATTAATCTACAAGATTTGTTAGGTATTTGATGGGATAAAAGGTCTAATTAGCACAATCTAGCTAGTTTAAAGACTTAAACGTAGTTAATAACACCATAATGTTACCACATTAGACATACACTACAGTTATATGAGGAAAATATATTATAACGATAGCTTAGATTAAATAAGAACGATAGTAATATTTTAGACGGAGCTAATATTACTAAGCTTAGGGGGGCGTATAGTAGGTGTACTGTTTTGATCGGAGCTCAGAGTATCCAACTATTCCTGTGGTCGGAGAATCCGGAGGCTGTCGCCTTCTGCGAGACCAAGAAATTTATAGGTAAAACTGAAAGACACACACACTACCAATAAAAAAGTGAAGACAACTTTTTTGACCTCAAGTAACCTTTGAATGCCTCCGTTTCCTACCTGTCTCTTTCTAACTCTCCCCACGAGTAATATGATGACGTACGTACGTACGACGTATTAGACGATCACGTGACACGTGCTTTAGTGGTCTAAGTTTATTGGTTAGAAAGAGACAAATGGATAATAAGAAGATTCAAGGTCAAATTTTTCGTCTGATCACTTTTTGCTCGCGTTGTGGCTTCCGGTTTTACCTATAAATTTCTTGAGCGAGACAGTGATTTCAGTGAGCGAGACCGTGGAGTCGGAGCGGGAGTAAGATGCTCTAGCTAGCCAGTCGCTTGCTTCCGTAAGGACGGGCACGAGAAGACGTGCGGCATTGTAATCCAGAACTATTATAAGTTGAAGCCTGCACATTTGACCCTCAACTCCCATGTCCAGAAGAGCTAATTCGCCGGGAATCTCTACGCGCGTTGGCGAGGAACTAGGGCTCAATACATTGCGTCCACAAGCTTCGCGCGAGTATCTTTGGCGCGTTGAGATTCAGTATGACATTGTTCGCGCGTAAAGATTCGCGGCGAATTCGCTCTTCTGGACAAGGTATTAAGGAAGGTAATTAATCCATCGACGATTATTAATATCCAGACACAATTGATTTTAATTGTGTTCTCGCGCTCCTGAGCGCGAACGGGGCTTAACGAGTTAAATTATGTTAGACCATGCGAATGCTGCCTTAAATACTTTTTTACTTAATTTTTAAATAACTCGACCTGCTGAAGACGTCGTCTCTTAGTACTTACCTACAACTATTTATTCGAGAATAATAGGGATATTACATTTTACTCGCCATATTCGGTGGCCTTTGACAGTTTGTTTTGGTAAGGTCAACGACCACGGCTGTCTGACCCCGACTTCATTATCGTTCGTCGGGATAATGAGCTCGCTTATAATTCCCTGGCCTCTTTAATACTGTAGTTTATAATTGAGTAAATTGACCAGTTTAGGCTTTGGGAATGTGCGAAAACCTATACATAATATGTAATTACTGGCTGTGCCCGCGACTTCGTCCGCGTGGATTTCCCGTTTTCGCTACATTTTTCATTGATGCTCAACTCCTATTAGTCGTGATGTTATGGAGGTATAGCCTATATCAGAGTTTCCCAAAATGTGCCCCGGGGTGTAGCGGCACTATCCACATAGAATGCGGGCCTAGCTAGCTATGCGTAGTCGAACGAAAATAAATGTAGAGAAAGAAATGAAAGTCGCGATTTCAAAACTTGAGCCCGGTTTTGAGAAGCCATGTTTTCAAAATAAGAAAATACACTGACAAAAATCGACTGTCCGACGGAATCGAACACACCATCTTCCGCAATCCGGGCGGCTGCGTCAACCACAACGCTACCGGGACATTGCTTTCGCCGTTGAAATTTGTCGGTGCTTGGTATATGTTTTATGGTAACATTTTGTCAGTCTATTTTCTAATTTTAAAATATTTGCGCGTTCGTTAACGCCAAAATAATTCCAAAAAAAGCTATGCTTTTATTTTGTAGGTACTTAACTTGGATGTTACTATAACGGGGGGAGGGCTCGTAAAAATTGGCAAATTCCTAAGGGCGTCACTATGAAAATAAGTTTGGGAAGCCCACCCTGGCCTATAGTCTTCCTCGATAAATGGACTATCAATTTTTTTTTTAATTTTAATCAGTAGTTCCCCTTTTTAGAGTTCTGTACCCAAAGGTAAAACGGGATCCTAGACTCCACTGTCCGTCCGTCCGTCCGTCTTCGGTCGAGATACCAGGTAGAAACTTGAAATATTATCAAAACATTTATTTAAAATTCAAATAATCCTTCGTGCGCGCGTCCAACTCGCACTGGCCGGTTTTTTTTTACTATTTTTGCAGGATGTCTCTGATGACCTTCTCTGAGACTCCGGGGTTTTTAGTAAAGGCCTAGGTGGGTCCTCAAGCTTTAAGGTCGAATCACTCCAGAGAGGATTCCTGACCGGTGAGCATCTCCCTCGGAGGAGTCTCTGAACCTATTAGAGTCTCTAAGGCGTCTCTGAAACTACCGCGATCAGTAGTTCCCGAGATTAGTGCGTTCAACCAAAGCTTTTGGCTTTTGTACAGAGCGGCGGAATGGCTAGATCGGGCCCTGGCTAAGAGGAAGCCGAAGATAGAGCGACTTTACCCAGAAGATATCTATTCACTCTAACCTTAAATAGAGCTGATTATAACTATTCGGGAATATGGACGCGGGCAGGGAATTACACTCTTTAGCTTAGTGGTGCGCATAATAAATAAAACCGCTTGGTTCGATTCCCGCCTAACGGCCTGAGGCAGGTCGTTTTTTTTCAGTGAATTTTTCTAATATTAAAAATATTGACGAGTTTCTAAATGCAAAAATTATTCCATAAACATAAGCACCAAGCACTGACAAATTTCGACAGCGAAAGCAGTGCCTCGGTGGCGTAGTGGTTAACGCAGCTGCCCGGATTGACCTAGATGCTGGGTTCGATTCCCGCCTGACACAAGTAGATTTCAGTGTATTTTTCTAGTATTAAAAAAATGCTATAGCGTTTTTTATATTTTGAGACCTGTGTGGGGATAAATAAAAGGTCGTATAGAAGAAAAGAAAAACAAAAAACGTATTAAAATAAGCTATTTACAGTAATCAACAACAGTTTAATGTGTATTATTTTAAAATAAATACCCTAAAAAATAAAAATGCTACCCAAAGCAACTATTTCACTCGGACGAAGTCACGGGCAAAAGCTAGTTATACTGTAAGTCTATTTCTCTTTATGTCTTCCAAAACACAGAAGCCCGAGGAAAATTTTCGATTGGTGAGGTATTGAAACTGAGAGCAGCCCAACGTGAAGTACTGTGTTGCCCAGTCCCAGAAAGGGGAGAGTAGGAAACATACCTAATAGAAACAAGGACAAAGAGTAAAAATATGTAGAGAGTGGAGAACAGGTGAGCATTCCAGCACTATCCCAAGTTTTACAGTTCAACCATATGATTGACGTGAATTAGTGGATATCTTGGGATATGATTTAGAAGGTACATACATAATACTATATCACTCTTACCATTTTGTGATACAGATAATATCAGCCATTGTTATTGCTAACTCTTTTACTAACCCACTGATTCTGTCTCAAATGTGATTATAAATACTGTTATACTTAATTTACTAACTAAAGATAATAAGAACAATCATTTGTCTAATAATACAACAAGAATAGATAGCACTGTGTTCTTAACAAACAGGTATTTCTGACATAAATAATTTAAGGCCAGTTACTACAATATAATAATAAAAAAATATAGAAAGTATTCTTAGAAAATATTTCACCTAGAAAATATTCTTTTATTCTTATAAAGGCATACTTATAATTAGTGTGAGTGAATGATATAATTCATATTCTTTAAATTGATATGTTACCTACTAACAAGCAAAAGGTTTGAAAAACTGTAACCTGACAACAGAAATAAAAAGAAAGGAATCAATTCTATGAAACTCGGATTTACAAGATAAAGTTGACTCCTACTGTTGTTAAAGACAGATAAAATGTAGACTATGTTACTTTAACCATGATACTGAATCGATTGATACCTTATTCATCAAAATCAGAAGAATATTTTAGGCAATACAGAGGAACATACGCAAAGACAACCATAGACACAAAGTTGTAAAATCATAACCCTTCCTTTTCGCTTCGCCGTAGTTGGGTAAGAATAAAATGTTAATATAAATCAAGACTTTGATATACAATTGGTAGCTACATGAAATATAACATGGTTAATTAAATCACAAAAAGTATGAATAAAAGGATAAGAATGAAACATTGTATGAGTACCAAACTAAATTGGGCAATGGTCTTAATCAACACAATTGAGTTTAACACTATTTAAGTGTACAGACTTGGGTATGTCCCATTGAAATAACAGTGAGGGAAAATGAGTTTAACATCCTGTTACTATTTATGAGCATTTAGGAATAGCTACAATATTTTTAATTATGAGCAAAATAAATTTAAAGTATTCAATATCTATTATTTTTTCACAGAGACAGTTGATAATTACTAAAATACCAATAAAAAGGACTTCAAATCAGTAGGTACAAGTAGAGTTTATTTTTTGTTCAAAATGAGCTACAATAAAATAACCTTTTATACTTATTGAGGAAGAAATTGTGTTAGAAAAACAGGGAACTTGTTATACCTACTCAATAGGAAGTTTTGCTTCTAACAATAATAATTAATTGGCATTAAATATATTAGAAATATATATGGTTTTTATTTCTTCTTCAGTCAGTATGAAATTAATTTAAATAATATAATCAATGTAGGTAACTATTTTGTAAGTTTTACAGGGAAGTAGGAAAAGCTTTATAAAATGTTACCTTGACCTACACTAGTTTAGATTTATAGATTATAATGTAAAGAAGGGTGAAATAAACTAATTTAATTAATAAATTAAATTACTTTTTACTTACAGCAAAAATAGTGTTCTGTAATCCAAATGGTATTGGTGTGAGCCTTGCAAAGAACACAATCTTGAAAGCTTGCGGACCAGATATCACCCTGAGTAGCGCCCTAGCAGTTAAATTCTTGAGCAGCCTCTCCAAGGGGAGGTAGCTCTTCAGCGCTCGTAAGGTGTAATGTGCCACTGCTACTCCGAAATTCGCACACACTAACACAGTTCCCAGGCCATTTAAAATACCAAACAAATAGCCACTAGTTATTATTAGCACTAGATATCCAATAGTCACTGGAAAACTCACAATCAAAAATAGTCCTAAGAATAACAAAAATATTATCCAAGGGTTTTGTTGGTTAACCCAGAATAAAATTGTCCTTAGATACTCCTTGAAGAAGTATAATACTAATATTAGGCAGGTGAGCAATAAGATTGATACAATAATATTAAACAAATAACCATACGTAGTCCTGTTGTTAATTTTAGCCCAAAGACCTTTCTTTCTCACGACCGCGGTAGGGTCAGGTTGACATTCTTCCACATCCACTGTTTCCATTGTTTATAAAAATTAAAAAACTATCTATTTCGATCTATACGATAGAAGTTTATACTGTTTGGCACTTGCCATGGCCTACTTTCAACGAGAGTTTGTTTCACGCACGGGTCGCACGGGATTTGTAAGTCTCCGACTCCGATCAATCAGAGAATGGAATTCACAATTCAATACAAGTCAAAATACAAATTCTTTTGAGAGTTCAACACCTTTCAAGTTTCAAGACACATGACATGACTGACAGGACCACACCACAGACTATAGTTCGTAAAATTCCTTAGACAAAGAATACTGTAGACTGGGCATCCGCGTACACCCTGAGGCTTTAGACAACATGCATTTCGACAATCGCTCTCGCTATCGCTAAATCAAAAAATGTATGGGATTGACATAAGCAATCGAAAAGTGACGTCATCAAAATAATCGAGTCGAAAATTGCTAGCCAAATGTCAATTTTCGTTTCTATTGAACCGAAACGCAAGCGATAGAAGGCGTCGCTCGCTAACTTCCCATACAATGCGTAGCCAACATGCAGCTTTGAGACTCGAAACCGACAAACTAGCGATTCGACCGATCGCTTGGCTTTCGATCGCCGAGACCCTGTAGAAAACGCTTGTGAATCACGTTATTGGTCTTAATATCAGCACAAAAAATAGTTTTTTTTATTTCATACGATACGTATTCGTAATATAGTGTTATTATAGTTTGTAGACGAGCATTCTGGGATATTCAAGGACAGAAAGAAAGCAATAGCCCTTAAAACAGCTGGAGGATACAGTGGAAAAGATAAAGAAATTAAAGTGGAAATGGACGGGGCACATGCTTGGAGATAACATACAGAAGTGGACAAGAGATGTTACTGAATGGGGGACCCATTCAAGTATCAATGTAAGAGGAAACAGGGTAGACAGAAGAGGAGATGGTCAGATGACATTAAAAGGATAGCAGGGCCTTTGTGGTTAAGGTTGGCCAAGAACAGATTAGATTTGTATGGAAAAGGCTGAAGGAGGCCTACGTGTCAGGACACACCGAAAAATAAAAACAATAATCAAAATAATAGTGTTAATATACTGTAATAAATTTAAATTATAATGTAAAACATTTTCAGTATTAAATGGCTTTGAAATTGAATAGTTGTATTTTTTAGTAAGTATATACAAAATTTGTACACAGTGGCTGTATTGTATATTAAAGTTTATATGTAATAGTTATTCTCATGACCGTGTAATGCTGCAGAGTAGAATAGCACCACCCCATTATCTTCCAATAGGCGTTGTAGAAGGAGACTAATGGATCAGAAAAGTGGTATTGATCACCTTATACACCATCCACCAATCTATATTGGGCAAGTGTGGTGGACTACTGCCTGAACCTCTTCAGATAACAAGGAGAGGCCTGTGTCCAGTGAGTGGAATTAAAAAGGCTGTTATGTTATGATGATGAATTGTTCTCTTAGGTTATCATTTATATTTGTTGTGGGCTGCCCATAACAATGAGCATATCTCATGCACCAAAAAATATATTTGAGACTAAAAACTACAGAGTCTAATCTTTGAAACTAATAGAAAACTTTAATAAAATGCCAGATTGATATATTATTTGGAGATAGATTTAGATATTCCACATTTCGAACACTGGTGACAAAAGAAATACCTACAGAACTTAACAACAATTTAACTATTTGTGTGCTTGTGAAAGTTAAGTTAGTAAAATCTAAGGTATTTGTACATACAACTATTTGTTGATGTTTTTGAATGAACTTCAAACAGCATTTGTCTAGATTGTAATTTTATAAGGTGTAAGTATAGCATGAATCTATGGCATCCGGATGTAGATTTTTTGATTCAATAATTAATAATTGTTCCCGAATGGATTTTGTGTAGTGAAACTGGTGTTATTGTGATGCACAAACATCCATGTGGACGAGCTGTTACGAAGAATTGTTTAAATAAAGGTTTTATAGTGTTAATTTATTTATTTTTATGTAACTTTGATAATGGGCAATAGAAAACAATTAGATTTTCCATTGCTCATTATTCAAAGTTTTATTCCTCCAGGATTGAAGATTGCCAGTTTTGATAAAATAAAACAATTAAATTAATCTTTTATTTATTTTCTCACTTAAAGCTAACATGGTCAGCAAAGTTACTTGATTTTTCATTTAAGTCTAAAAATCCAACAATGTCATCCTTGCTTGTTGTATACGTCAGTTTCCAGGGCCATTTCAAAGAATAATACTGCTTACATATTTTTTTCCTGACCCAGTATTTACCTGATGCAACTGTAGGTGTTACAGTAAATGATAGGTAATTAGTCAATTGGTTTGTTGATAATCATCTGAAAAATAAAATAAACAATTTAACTTTCGGTTGAATATTACAGGATTTATTTTCCTCATAATTTATGAACTAATTCACAGAATTTTTATTAGACCTTTTTATCTAGAGAGAGAGAAAGAGAATCACTCAGAAATTCTCTATAACTAGACATTAATTTGATGCTGTCCTGGTGAAGTGGTTATTATTACTGACTACACATCATGCAGTCCGGGTTCTATTCTCAGTTCAGCAAATGTTTATTGATGAGTCATGGTTGTTTATCTTTCTTATATATGAGTATATTCATAAAAATAGCTAAAATTATTATGTATAATTAATGAAAAAACCATTACTTAGTATCCATAACACAAGTTCTTAATGATAAATGACAAGTTCTTAATTTGGGATAGATAATTGATGTGAGTGTGGAAATATATAATTATTATTAATTTAGATTGCTTACAGATTGCTTAGATTAATTAGGTAAGGCTTAGAATATTGGATAACTTGATAAACCTGATACAAAGTGCTGTGTGGGGCTTTCTGATGCAAGATGTAAGTATATGCTGATTTTGAACTGCGATCAAGACCATACAGAATGAAATAATCATAATTATTTCCTGTCTTTTGAGAAATCTCATAAAATATTAAAAACACTTAATACAAATACCAGGCACTTCTAGGCAGGATATCTTATGTGGTTTTTGCTCATAAGGTGCATAAAAATGATCATGACACTTTCTCGAGTAACTCTTATCACAGAATTGATCTGAAAATGAAATAAAAATATATCATTAACAGAAGTAGGTACTTACCTAGTTAAATATAAATATGCATCATTCATTTCACCAAAGTCATATTGGCTTAACTTTTGCAATGTAAAAAATTAATTAAATTTGTACCTACACATGCAAAAAAATGGTGAAAAGAATATATGTATTGTTAGATAGATAAATGTTAATAAAATATTACCTATTTCTGTGGGAACAGTTGATGGTAAGATATCTGGAGTTTCGAAAATAAAGATGGACAAGCACCAATCTTCAATTTGTCTCCATGACGATTGTTTTCTCAAAATGTTTAGGGCACACGTAGGTAGATGCATGTTTAATGGTTTTCTCGCTAGGAACTTTAAACTAGATATGTCTTTTCATAGAAATTAGAAATGATTCTATGAAATTAATGAAACTTATACGTCCTGTTGTAAATTACTTCACTCAGACGGTACGCAACACTTGTGGTGTGGTACATTATCGTAAACCACCAAACCACCGATGGCACTCGTAGATTCAAACTTTCAAAGTGGCGAAAACGCTGAAAACTCTTCATGAAATAAATTTAATTTATTTAGGTTATGTTATTTTGTCATTTTCAATTTTTGACATTTCTTCTCTCGCTAACTATAGACAAAAATTTTGAGTTATCGATACGACGCCTCGATTAAGCGATCGCTACGTTTCTGTCATTTTGGCTACCAAACGATAATCGCTATCGCTGAAGCGTTAGCGATTAGACAAACCGACTCGCTTGTAAGCGTGAGCATGTTGTCTAAAGCCTCTGTAAGGGATAGACTGAGAGTTGACATGACAGTGACAGAAGTGACTGACGTCAACAGAAGAGGCCAGGTTTTTAAAATATTACCCCATTAAATGTTTAAAATATTTTGATTTGCCTTATTTGGAAATGTGTGTACTCTCGAGTTCATCTCCCTTCTCATGACTGGATGGACGACAATAGGATTTTTGAAGTGCGCCGTGCGTCGTAGTGGAGTGTTCTGTAAAGCTAGCTAGCACATTAAGCAGTCCGAGTTCAAATCCCTGGTAGTAGCAATCCCTCTAGCATCTCTCATATTATGGTCCGGACAAAGTCGGTTATAATGTAGCCTATATACATTATAACCGACTTTAATAATAGGAGTCGATCTTTCCTTGTAAATTATTGATTTTAGACGATTTCATTCCTTTTAAGTTTTTACACAAACTCATGTTGTTGCTGCTAAGCAACGAGAAAATAATTTAATAATAATATTTCCTCGTTGCTTATAGCAACAACAACAAATGTTAAACACCATGGGGTAGGTTGCCTATCCCATGGTGTTTAACATTAGTTGTTTACGTAGTGAGATTTCAGTTTTTAAACTTAGTTTATTATTTTGATTATCTTCGTGGCGTCCACGAGTATAATCAAAGAAATAAACAATCATAAAAAAAAATTAAAACCAAAAGATCGACGTCGAGACGCCATGGTATCCCGCCTAACACTCAATTCAAAGTATTTATTGGTTTATAGCGTGGTAAAACGTAAATACAAATTATAATACGATTTTAGTGGCACTCCTTTTCATGGTATGTATTTACAGCTCGACCAGCAGTACGTGCTTGAATATCTGTGAATGTAAATAAATAACGACAACGATAATTCCAAGAATTTATTGGTTTTTATAGCGCGGTAAAACGTAAATGCCTAGTGTGATACGTTTTTGGAGATGTCCTTTTTATGGTATTTACAGATTGACCAGCGGTACGTGCTTGAATATCCATGAATATTATGTCCTAGAAATCTGAAACATTAAGATAACTTAAATCTTTGTATTTACCCAACAACAAGGACAGCTTCAAATTATATTACTGGTATCCCTAAACTGCGGTATAATCCAGAAAAATAAGAGATCTACAAAATGACACTCCGTCAGTCAAATTATATAGCAATTGACAACTACAACTAAACTACTAAATTTGGTCGGATTTCTATGACAATTATTGGACAATAACAATATTTTCGTAAGCAAATTTTCATGATTTTTTTAGTTTTCTATCAAGTTTGAGATCCTATATTATTCGATTTTAATCTAAACTTTATTGTATAATGCCAATAAAATACTAATTTAAAGTAGTTTTCGTACTTACGAGTAATAACTTATTTTCTCGCAATTTCGGTAGCTACGGCTTTTACAGCCGATTACACAACAATGCATTGTAACAATCACAAGCAGGATATAGTTTCTAACACTTTTACGTTGTACACACTGATAACAACACTTTGTAAACACAAATATTTTGAATATTACTATCACCAACAGTTTGTTGTTTCGTTTCTTTGACACCAAAATTTTGTGTCAAATAAGCGAAAAGTGAAACTCTGACAAGGACAAAAATTATAATGAGTACTCTTTCACTCTTATGGGTATCTGTATACACCTATCCTTCTTACACTTAGCTGTCAAAACTCATGCCAAGTCTACAGGATTCTTTGTCTAAGTAAAATTCAGTAAAATTTAGCTTGATCGATGCGACAGATGTCAAAGTCACATTCCTAGGGCTGGGACAATGTTGATCAATGAAAGTATTTATCGAATCAATTCGATTTCGTATTAATTTTTTTGTAAGTATATTTAATATGATTTGAATAATTAGGTAACGATTATTGTTATGTGGTATTTGTTTGGATAATATCAACAAATAATTCTCTTCTTTTTGACAATAACGTGACATTTTTACTTTCTCGTATACGTAGCATAGTCTTTTGTCTTGTAATCGTCAAAAAATTCGACCTCGAGATTTTGACGAATTTACACGTTCTGGACCTCCCTGAGTCCAAAAATACCGTTTAGGAATTATGCCTATGCGTTAGCACGATAACTCGAGTATGCTTTAACTTATTGCAACCAAATTTAACATGCATGTATGACATCAAAATATAAGATGTCTGTCAACTTTTGAGTCGTTTCCGGTATGCGATACGAGAAAGTCTAGGGGGAGACAACTCCCGATTTTTTTAGATCGAGTTATCACATTTTGTTATGATTTTATGTAGTGTACACTAAATTAAATACCGTTATAACTAAATATTATTTTCGATTTATTTTCTTTGCAAGAACGATAGTTTGTAGCCTGTGCTCAGTCGTACATTGCGTACATCACTATTCTTGCAATAACGTCAATAAAGTATGAAGTTTTCGTAGGGTAAATTAACAATGTAAGTAAATTAACAATAAATTGTAAATTAATCATAACAAAATTCTAAACTTGCTGGGCATGTGGTCGATGACAGCTGTCGCAGCGATCAAGCTAAATTTTACGAACTATAGTTAGAGATAACTCCTCTTAGGAGGAAACGTGCACACAGACCTATAAAGAAATTTTTAGGTTGTGTGTGAAGTCGATTAACCCTCCATTGGCCAGCGTTGTTGACTACGACCTAATCACCCCGAATGTGGGGTAGGCTCGAGCCCCTCGGTGGGGACATTATATGAGCTGTTGATGATGATAGAATAGGAAGTTTAAAAAAAAAATATATCAGAATTTACAGCTGTCACTGGGAAGAGGTCAGCCAGAAAGTTAAATATACAGAGGAAAGCTCAGGGGGAAAGAGTCTGCTGGGACTGGGAGTGTTTGTCGGGAGACCATGATATTATTGGGAGGTCGATTTTTCTTTCAATGATTTAAAATTGTTCGGAGTAGATTTTGTGCTGTGAAAGTGGTGCTATTTCGATGCATTAGCGTTCGTGTTGACGGTCATTTATGATGAGGAGTCATTAAAATAAAGGTTCTGTGGGTGTGACTTTGGGTATGTGCTCGATGGGTGTATTTGACGTTGACAACTTTATAGGGGGATTTACAGCTCATCAGTCGCCATCATGAGGTCTGAGGTCTGTGCCATGCATTTCTTGCCAAGCACTCCTTAGATGCATTAAAATATGAGCCACTTACATTTTAATGCGATAATAAAGAAAGAAGATAAAAAACTGAAAGTTTGGCTGTAAGGACTAGATTCCTTTGCCGTCACGTAACAAAATTTAAGAAAAAAACAGAGAGAGTATTTGGCGGGAAACCATTGCGTCTGGATGTCGATCTTTATTTCGATAATTCAAATTGCTTCGGAGTGGATTTTGTGCAGTGAAAGTGGTGTCGTTTCGTAGCATAAGCATCCGTGTTGACCAATGTTGACGAACAGTTATGAGGAATCATTGAAATAAAGGTTTTGTGTATGTGGCGTTGAGAATTGTATAGTGGTTGGAAATACCACTATACAATTCTCATCACTCACAGTCATGAGGTCTGTTGCCATGCATTTCTTTCCAAGCACTCCCTAGATGCATTGAAATGTGCGACGCCCATATTTTAATGCAAACATCAAGAAAGAAGACATAAATACAGGCAGGGCTGTATGGACTTAATATCCTTTGCCCGTCCCGTTAGGGAAAATAAAAAAAAACAGCTGTCACTGTCACTGTCAGAAATTTCCACGACGATCGTGATCCCAACTTTGGTGATATTGTGGTGTAGGATTTTTTACGTTATAATTTACGTACAAGTTATCAGATGGTGAAATTTAAACCTTGACTTGCTTATAATATTTTGCTTTAAGTATAGATTTAATATTTAACAGACACTCCAATTGTATTAAAAATAACTGCAACTTAACAACCTACAACCATGCCGCCGAAAAAACCCACTGGTGCTCCAAGCAAAAAGACGGAACAGAAGAAAAAGGAGAAAGTTATTGAGGTAATAATCTGTTTGTTGTTACCTAAATATTGCTATGTAGGTATATCTAGCAATAATAACAAAAGAAAAATGACGGGGCTGGAGCTCCATGAGTATTAATGAAAACGTATGGTAACGTCTTATATATATATACATAAGGAAAGGATTGTTTAATGAAAGTTTCTATACTTTGTTTATATTAATAAATATTATTTTGTAGGACAAAACTTTTGGCCTTAAAAACAAGAAAGGTGCCAAACAGCAGAAATTCATACAGCAGGTGGAGAAACAGGTAAAAAGTGGTGGCATTCACCCAGGTAAGCCGGTTGAAGATAAGAAGAAAGACAAAGAACAAAAAATGAAGGAACAAAAGGAATTAGCACTGCTGTTCAAACCTGTGCAGATTCAAAAGGTTGAGAAAGGTAAAACACAATTTAATGGCAACATTTATTCTATTCTTAATTAATGGCATTCGCAAATCTTAAAGATTATGCATTTTGCCAATGTCAAGTGAAAATTTAATTATAGTTACAAAAAATAGTACGGTAGATTTTGGTTAAAAATGGAGTCTCTCATGTGTGTTTAGAACAAGAACTCGGGAGAAACTGGCAACATTTAATTAGACATTTTATCAATGTAATGTTACTTACCCTGCAGTCCAAATTGTGCAATATCCCATTATCAGCACTGAAAATGCCCACACTGAGTGAACTGTATTGAAAGTATTTGCACCAAAGAAAATAATGTGACGTCATGAGTGACTTCATTAAGTCACGGTGCACACGAAAAAGAGGTAGTGCAGTGTATGTGCAAATGTCAAACTTAACTTTTAAGTTGACTTTTAAGTCTGTGAATTATCAGAGTAAACATTGAGTTTTGAATTATTAAAGACTCGTTTTAGCTACTTTATTTACTACAATAACTTACTTTTACTCTATTTATAACTTTAGAATACTATTTTAGTGTGTAAATAGTTTTTACATAGCCTCTTCTTGGACAGTTGACATTTACACACAAAGTGTGGACCAAATTGATTACATGCAAACAGTGTACATAGCACCGTATTCAATTCGGTCCAAGGCTATTGCAAGTTAATAGGAATGTTCGTAGTGGTTTCGCGTTTTGGACTGCAGTGTTTGACATTTCCTTAGCAGGTACTAAAATATTTACAGTCATGTTAAAAGGTTTGTTCTCACTTTTAGTCTTTTTCACAAGCCTTAATATTTCAATTAAATTCATTTTTGGTTCATAAACATAGGTATTAATAATAATAATAATCATATATAATCATTTCATATGATTTCAATGATGGTCCTATATCAAGAGTTGCTTGTATTGACTGGCACTTTCACACCTTGAATTATTTAAGACGGTTAAAAAAGCACAGTGTATAGTTCTGAAGGCACCACTATGTGGTGCTGAACCCATTTGCATTGCGCTATGATGTTCTCACACAAATCAAATTTACATAAATCTGCCCGCAAGCAGTTCGGAGAGCATCTCAGCTTAGGAGTGGGTCACTTTTCAGTAAAAAAAGGTGTACAAATCGTGACATCACACAACAATTCAACGCACTGTATTTTCGTCATAATTTGTTTATGTGATAAAAGAAAAATACGTGTCCAAAATTGTTTCTCGTTCTGTCTGACAGACTAAACAGAAATTTTCAGTACAAAATTGTGATGTTATCAGTTCATTAAACGACATATAATGTATGCTTCAGGTACGGATCCAAAGTCTGTGGTATGTGCATACTTCAAGCAAGGCCAGTGCTTCAAAGGTGACAAGTGCAAGTTCTCTCATGATTTGACCATTGAAAGAAAGGTAATACATAACATTATATTTTTTGACGCACAGGTGCGGCGAACGCGATCAGATCAATTGCCCGGTTTCGCTAAGTTTTTAGTTTAGATATTACTATTTATGTATTTATCATTAGAGTGAATATATCAGAAGAAAATTTTAGTTTTTTGGAAGGCCTTATGGCATTTTTGTAACTATTTCGACTTTAAATAAAAGTCGTCATAATTATAAGCCGATTTATTGATATTTACCTCACAAAGATTAATATACTGTTATAGGAATACATTTTATTATAGGATATTTTCGAAGTTTTCGAATACTAGGAAAAAAATGTATACCGTGGGCGGCCTAAATTTACTATCTGGCCGGATACCGGATAGCCGTTTCATCTCTAGTTCAGACTGCCCACGGTATACATTTGTAAAAAATATTAGTAACGATAATTTGCATATCAGTAACAAACTATTTTTAGGGTCTGCATTATTTCTGTTACTCTTTGTATAATCTACTGACCAATTGTGCATCATAATAATAGTTACCTTAAGTGTAAAAACGGTGGGAACTACATATTAAAATAAAATAATCCTCTATGCAGGCCGAGAAGCGTTCACTGTATGTGGATATGAGAGATGATGAGGATAACATGGATAACTGGGATGAAGAAAAATTGAAGGAGGTTGTGGAGAAGAAACACGGGGAGGGTAACAAGCAAAGGCCATCTACTGATATTGTGAGTACATATTTTAATAATAAAAATAGTATCTTCTCTAAGGCCATGTCGACTCATTGTGATTGCGATCTGTTGTAGTGACCAACAAGTTTTCTATGCTATATGGTTGCCATACATACATGGCATCAGATGGTTAGCAGTTGCTGCAGTGTTGCACTCAAGTGCTGCTAATATCTACCACCAGATACCCCTACCCTTTACGGATCTGGAAACCTTACTTTTGTTTTACAAAATTATATACTTCATTTGTAAATAAATGAATAAACAAAATCCTTGCTACATATCAAAAATAGTAATCTGATTTTGTACAATTTCAGATATGCAAACATTTCCTAGAAGCTGTAGAGAAATCTAAGTATGGATGGTTTTGGGAGTGTCCGTCGGGTACCAAGTGTATATACAGACATGCTCTGCCTCCCGGCTTCGTGCTCAAACGGGACAAGAAGAAGATGGAAGAGAAGAAAAACGAAATATCGCTTGTGGACTTAATTGAGAGAGAGCGAGCAGCACTTGGCGCCAACCAAACCAAGATCACACTGGAAACGTTCCTTGCATGGAAAAAGAAGAAAATCAAGGAGAAACAGGTATGTGAAACTAGTTTTTGTTAACAATTTTAATAATAATATGAAAATGTACAGTTCGCTATACTTTAGAAGGAAACATTTAAAGTTATGAGTAACATTAAATCAATGCTCCAGCACTTTTTACATTGTTGAAGAGTTATATTGCAAAATAAGTAACTTACCCACAAATATATTTTCATTCCTATGGCTACAATACTTTTAAAAGCTTTTAAATGTTAAACAAATGAGGATTTCGACGAGTAGTGAATTGAACAATTTATTGAAATTATATGGTCCAAGAAATGGACGGAAAACTTTGTACTATGAAACCTTTTTTATTATCTGTTTACCTATTTTTAAGCACTTAAACGGACAAACAATAAGATGGGTAGAGTTAAAATTTCTAATAAATCATCTGTTCCATATGACAATTAAATTTTTTCTGTAGCACTTCAAGTGACAATACATTTTTAAAGATTCGTAAAAATGTCGATGCGATAATTTTTCCTTTAAAGCTGCATGTGTCTGCCGTGATGTCATCGTAGTCACACTCGCTTGAGCGTCGTACGGAAGGGACGTTTTGCGCGCGTAATATCTTTATATTCGAGACGGTGTTATAGTTATAGATAACGGACAATTTTAATTACATAATAATATTGGATATTTTTTATAAATAAACTTAAATGGTAGTAGAGCTTTTAATGATTTAAAAGTAATTAGCAAAGTCCATTTAAACAAAGAGCTTTTTTCATTTCATTTTATCTCAAATAAATAAATATTTTTAAAATGAGCCTCGCCGCGTCGACCCCTAATAAATTAAATTAAACCAGAATACAAATAAAAATATGATACAGTATGGATTAAGTATAAATATTGTGCGGACGCGATCGCGCGGCAATCGCTGTCGAACGACGTCACAAGCACGGCCATTAGCCTCCCGCGACAGCGACTGGATGCGGTGTACCTATAGTTTTATACCAAACTTAAATGTAATATAGCTTTGTAAATAAAAACTGTTGATTATTTTATTAATGAAACCTATAATTTTATGAAATAAAAAAAATAATTTCATAAAATTATATTTCTCATTAATAAATAATTTAACATTATAAATCTAAGAGAATAATTTAACAGTTTTTATTTCACTTCGATACGATACGTATTACGTATATACGATATATACGTATACGACACGTTTCCCATCGTCATTTGTGGATAAAATTGTGTCACCAGGAAACGATGGCGGCTGCGGAAGAGCAGCGTCGCAGCGACTTCAAGGCTGGTCGGGCCGTGGGTCTGTCTGGTCGAGAGATGTTCTCCTTCGACCCCGCGCTGGCGGCCGACGCGGATGAGGACGATGCCGTCGACATCATGACCTTCGAGCACGAGGATGACGACTACGACCAGTACCGCGAGCTGCAGCTGGACCTCATCGGGATGGAGGCCAGGGAGGTTAGTGCCCATGACTTTATAGCGACTTCGAGGCTGGTCGGGGGGCGAGATGTGACCAGTACCGTGAGCTGCAGCTGGACCTCATCGGGATGGAGGCCAGAGAGGTTAGTGCCCACGACTATTATAGCGACTTCAAGGCTGGTCGGGTGCGAGATGTGACCAGTACCGCGAGCTGCAGCCACATTCATTTTCATCACTTTCTTTGTCACATGATTATCATCTTTTTCATTACATGCCTATACTATCTCAATTTTTCGCTTGTTCCCAACGAGTCACACTGTAACCTGTAACACTGCGACTCATTGGGACAACTTTGTAAAATAATTCCTAACCAGTCACACTGTATCACGTTGGGACATATTTCTTAAAATTATTTCCAACCAGTCACACTGTGACACATTGGGAGTCCTTTCTTAAATCATTCCTAACGTTAGGCCAACCTGCTGATAGGTATACTGTTACATGTTCATTCTATTTTGAACTCTACTTATATAGGTATACCTTTTTTTTTTTTTATTTATTTTATTTGTCACACAATACAGAGTTACAACAGACATTAGGTGGAGGACTCGACAAATTAAGTAACAATTATAGGCTGGAACTCCACAAATATGTGTAAACAGCATATATAATCCAATTAAGCAACATAATAGATAGGAAATAGATGAAACAATATAAACTATTATATATAATTATATACATACACCATGCTATATATGTATATTATAAATAATTAAATTCTTATTATTATTATTAATTCAATTAATTAATTAATTATTCTTCTAAGATATGCCTTCCAACTATTTAGGGACGAACCGCAAATGTCAGGTACTCCGTCCTGCTGGCTTAATAATGCGTTATACTCTCTGCACATTCTGTATATAGGATTGTGAAAAGACACGTTATTGTCACAAAGGGGAACCGAGAAAAGTTCTTTTATCCAATCTTTTATCAATTCAATTCATATAAGAGGTTACTTATTATTATAAAAGATTATTTAACCCAATTATGTATTATGATTATGATTTAATAGTATGCTAAACATCTCCTGCATAGTCATGGTAGCCTGGTACTTCAAGTTAGAAACATACAGACTGAAAAGTTCACTATCCCACATTGATGGGGAAAGTCGATGGGGATTAGTGGCCTGGAAACAGTGTATCTGTTTATCTTAAATAAAAATCATTTGTTAAGTGAGTATTCGTATTTCGTAAATTTCGAAAAGGTCTCCCAACGTGTCACAGTGTGACCGGTTGGAAATAATTTTTAGAAAGATGTCCCATCATGTTACAGTGTGACTGGTTAGGAATTATTTTACAAAGTTGTCCCAACGAGTCACAGTGTTACAGGTTACAGTGTTACTCGTTGGGAACAAGCACAATTTTTCTGCCACTGTTGCTACTTTGGTATTCTAAGGTATTCATCATTCTAAAAGTACTTACTGTATTATTATAATATTTTTTTCAGGTGGACGACTCTGGCACAAAAGCATCAGAAGACAGGTTGGAACAACTCGGCAAAGGGCTTGAGAATGGCCAACACGAGGAGGGCGATACTCCAGATGACGAAGCACCCGCGGACACCGGTGGTGACGTACCCATCAACGAAAACCTCTTCCTCGACGAAGACTTGGACGAGGAACTACAGAATCTGGATCTCGAGGACTAGTGTTGTGTTTTAGTGTACAGTGTTGCCCAGTTAAATAATGATGGAACTGCATACTATGGTGAGCCAAAGATTCTTCATTGAATTTATTTTTAGTATGATTTGAAAATTGTATCAGGTAAAATAGAAAATTAACCATGAAGAAATCCTGTCGAAGTTTTGCTATCTGGGCAAATCAAAAATTCTTTATACAATTAACTTTCATAAGTTTACAATTCGTGCACGCATGAAAGATTATTTTGATGCCATCAGTTCAAGAGTACTAGGAGGCCTTGTTCTGAGAAAAATCGGCAAGAAACTCAGCAAGTTTTATCCTCGAGTGCTCTTCGAACTGAGCTACACAAGACTGAGATCACAAAGAATGTATTCAAGTCTTTTGTCTCTTATATTTTTTACTTTATTGATTTATTTATTAACAAAATAATACATTTTATTTTTCTTACTCAGTGCCACATAAACCCGACACTGTCATTCATCGATTTCACTCTAAATACATAATTATTGCACTTTAACACAGTAGGTACAATGAGCATAATATATCCACTCCGGCCCCTCGCCAGCCTAGCCATCTATGATACGATTCTGCAAAATCAGCTTTGAATATGCGGTCCATTTTCTGTTAGTAATCCTACATTGTCTATTTTTGAGTAAATTTCGTTTTTTTTAATATGTCATAATTTAGCAAGTAATAAATTCTGAAAAAAAAAAAATATAGTGTCCTATATGACCAAAGCTACAAATGGTTATCATAACTTATTTTTTTGAAATATTGTCAATTAGAATATTTTGTCATGGTATTATTTGTAAACAAAGTGGTGTGATTTGTAGTACCAATGGAACTACTCGTTAGTACCTACTACTGATCCAGCGGGCATAAAACTTGTGAAATAAACGAATGGTCTAGGTTAGCACCGGTTTCCTAACCTATATTTGTAGTTTCAGTATTTATTTAACTGGGTTGAAGTATCTATTGGTGGCATTAATACAGATGGTCTCTTTTGTTCTCATTTTGAGTTGCTATTGTTAGATATAAGTGTACCAAAATTGTGATCTTATCATTGGTGATACTTTAAAATAATGTAAAAAATAAGTTATCGAATTTACTTATTTATAATGGGGGGAGAAGTTTAAAATATCTTGTTATGCGGTCTTAACTCCATTTTTATTGATGCCATCTGAAGATATGTCCAAACCATACTTTGACATTTAAAGTGATTTTTGGATGCTTCTCTCGTGTCGATAGATCCGATATGTTATAATATTTCCACTGAGAAATGTCCATACATTATATCTCTTTAGAAGTAAGGTTTGAAGGCTGTTTTCTAGTATTCCAATTAATTTGTCCCACTAGGACTTCTAGCGCCTTGTTAATAACTAGTTGCCAGCAAATCAATTTAAATGAAACTTGATGTGGAGGGGTCATTATATTGGCATAAAGAGTTTTTATTCAAAGAATGAATATTATTTTAATCAGTCAAGAAATTAAAAATCAAATTTTAAAATACTTAATTACAATAATATTCACACTTCACCCAGAAAATAAAATTGTTTTAGTACAGGTGTACCCACACTGCTGTTAGAAAATGTTTACTAACGTTAGTAAACATTTTATTTCGCGGGCGGATCAATCCCTCTCCCCCATGGCTACGGCCTTGATCCTAGTAGTCCTACTAGTGGAACAAATCAACAGGTCCGAGGAAACACTATTTAAAGGGGTTTGTTAGCGACTCTAATTACATAAATGATACACGAATGCAGAATTATAATTTTGTACTACAAGTCCAATGTATAAAATTATAGGTATAACAAAATTAAATGAAAATGTAAATAAAATGAAATGTTATAGATATGGTTTTTTTTTTAATTAACAAAATATTAGGTCTTTTACCTATGAAATTAATAGCAGTTTCGTATTAAAGCTTTTTAATACATTTTCCATACTAATGTTACTTTTTTCAATTTTCTGGGACTTTTATCTGGTAATGTCACAGAACTTGTTTGTGAATATTAACTTCTTGGCTAACTATAGCCACAGAGATTAAAAAAATAGATCTGCAAATTGAAAGGGAACCGTCGTTAACAAAAAATAATCTACTTCTAAACAGATTTTTCAACTATTGCAATACTAAAAATACTACTTATAATATTTTTTACCAGATTGAACAACTTAAGATTAAGACTATATTATTGAAAGCAATATATTTCGAATCTTGAAGTCTTAAGTAAATAGCGTGTAAGGAATAAATTGTCAATTTCATAGCTCAGGCATAGCTAGCCAGGACGCTGGATTTTGTTTGGTTATCATGTCTATCTGGTCTTTAGTGAACCCTTTAGTTTTCATTTTCGGGAGTACGTTATTTATGATGTGAGAGTAGCCATGTCCTCCAAAATTAGCCTGCAAGTATGAGAAGAAAAACAAAGATTATTTACTACGAAAATAATAGTCAATCCAATATTTCAAGTAGAGTAGGTAGGTAGGTACTTATAAGTTATTTTTTTTATGTACATAACTTAAACCTATGTGCACCTTGGCTCTCTAGTGTCAAACAGCGGTAGTTACGTGGATTAGGTGAAAAGGCGTATGGTGATAGCTAGAAGCACAATAGGGAGGCTGAAGAAATTATGGAGGAATAGGGACATCACGAAAGCTAATAAGACGAGGCTGGTTAAAACACGGTACGGACACGTAGACGCTGCGAGAAATAGAAAAAAATCGGGGGTGGTCTCCCCTTGACTTTCTCGTATACCGGAAACGACTCAAAAGTTGATAGAAACTTTATATTTTGATGTCATACATGCATGTTAAATTTTGGTCACTCATCCGAATAAAGACCGCGCACTTGGTTGCTTAACTTTCGTGATCGACGACTCATACGTTATAGAAACCTTTATATTTCGCTTAATGTTATACATGCCTGTTAAATTTGGTTGCAATAAGTTAAAGCATACTCGAGTTATCGTGCTAACGGACATACACACAGACACACACACAGACATAATTCCAAAAACTGTTTTTTTGGACTCAGGTAGGTCCATAACGTGTAAATCCGTCAAAATCGCGAGGTCGAATTTTTTGACGATCACAAGACTTCCTATATACAACGTATACGAGAAAGTAAAAAGAACATTTAGAGATGTGGTGCCGAAGACGAATACTGGGAGTTTCATGGACCGAATTCCGCACAAATCTATCTATAATCCAGTCAGGAACTCTGCATCAAGCAGCGTGTCTACTCTCGTGCAAACACGTATACTGAAGTTCTTCGGTCACGTCTCGAGACGGGAAGACCAGTCGATTGAGCGAGCGAATGGTTGTTCAGGGTCGAGAGTCAGATCACCCATGCGATGGACCGACCAGATAAAATCTGTCGTGGGCGGCCCGTTGCATGAATGCAGAAGAAGCGCTACAAATTGGACACGTTGGAATATAGTGAGGCGAGCCACAACAGCCCATAGCACTCACTCATGACCACGGATGGAAAAAATGACGACCATGACCGCTCGAAGACAGAGAAGATACGAAGAAGACCTAACCTAAAGTTGTAACACATATTACCCAATGAATTTTTACTTTCTCGTACCTAGTACAGAGGAAGTCTTGTAATCGTCAAAAAATTCGACCTCGAGATTTTGACGAACTTACACGTTTTGGACCTCCCCGAGTCCAAAAATTATAATACATAATTCGAAAAAAAATATAATAAATATTTTTTTTCGAATTATGTATGTCTGTGTGTGTGTCGGTGCGTTAGCACGATAACTCGAGCATGCCTTACCTTATTGCAACCAAATTTAACATGCGTGTATGACATCAAAATATAAGGTTTCTATCAACTTTTGAGCCGTCGATCACGAAAGTTAAGCAACCAAGTGCGCGGTCGGTACTCGGATGGGTGACCAAAATTTAACATGCATGTATGACATCAAAATATAAGGTTTCTATCAACCTTTGAGTCGTTTCCGGTATACGAGAAAGTCAAGGGGAGACCACTCCCGATTTTTTACGTATACCCTCAAATTTCACGATTAGGTATAGGTACTTCGAATTCCCCTCTAACATACAGATTTCCCCTTACCTATTTGTTTGTATAACTTGTTATTACTACGAGCTATTGGCACCCACTACACTAACAGACATTAGTCATAGCCATCATATTCACTGAAAGAGTTTACGGCTCACAAGTTTCATGATCCCAATACGGATACAGGATGGATACTTTCAGCAGGGCATTAAGAGGAAGTACCTTAACCGTAGCAGCTTGCAGCTACACGAAAATTATCTTAAGAAAATAATTATATTTTTTTCGCAATTTCTGACTTTTTAGCTCTCCAACCTAGATTGGTCCCATAGAAGTTTTTGATCTGTATTGGAAAAAAGATCAATGGCATATTTTTTTTTTAATTCCTAAGATTAAATGGAAAAAGATGTTTGCAAATGGGTAGGTCCTAGAGAAGTTTTTGATCTGTACAGGATCTGAACAGGACTGAAACAGGATCGATTGGCTTCAAAAAAACAATTTACTAGGCATGCCTTTTAAGTTCTGTCGTTTCCATATTTCCCGGCAATTTTGAATTTGGAACTGTACTATATTCAAATGTGTTTAAATTTAGAATCTCAAAACAGTTGAAAGTATTAGGATTATTGCTATTGTTTAGTCACAGCGTCGATTGGAATCTGTCAGGTTACGTACGAAAATGAATTTTTCTAAGGAAAATGTTCTTGCAATAATTTTCTACAACTTTGGAAGACGCCTGACACGGCTACAGTATTTTGAAGAGCTTACATCTGTGTTCAGTGACGAAGCCCCATGTCTGCGGACTGTCGAACGCTGGTACTTAGAATTCCAGCGTAGACATACTAGTGTTAGTGACAAATCTCGCGAAGGACGCCCAAAATCCGCCTTCACTGAAGATAACATCATTGCTGTGCGACAACGAATTCTCGATGATCGTTATGTGACGTATCGAGAGATAGAGGTTCTATTAGGTATCTCAGGGACAACCATTCAGAAGATCTTGCATGAAGCGCTTGGTGTGAGTAAGCTAGTTTGCCGTTGGATACCGCATCTGCTTTCCGACGATCACAAGGTGGCCCGCGTCAGATGGTGTAAGAAAACTCTGCAAAGGTTCAACCGAGGAGAGTCAAATCACGTCTACGACATCATCAGTGGTGACGAATCTTGGATCTATGCCAACGATCCTGATTCCAAACAACAATCTACAATCGGGGTCGTCCAAGACAAGCCAAAGCCGACTAAAGTTTTTCGTTGCCGAAGCACTTTCAAGGAAGATGGTTGCCACATTCGTTGGAAAAACCGGCTATGTTGCGACTATTGCACTTCAAGATCGTAGAACAGTTAACGCAGAATGGTATACCACAGTTTGTTTACCACAAGTCATCGCCGAACTTCGAAAATCTAACTCAAAGCGACGCATCATCCTGCACCATGACAACGCAAGCTTACAAAGCGCTTGTCAAACGATTGAGTATTTGAAGCAGGAAAAAGTAGAAATTCTTGACCATGCTCCATACAGTCCTGACCTAAGCCCTAACGATTTCTTTACATTTCCTAAAATTAAGAAAAGTCTTCGTGGTCAAAGGTTCCAGTCCGGTGAAGGAGCATTCGACGCTTTCAAGTTAGTCATTTTGAACACCCCCACTTTAGAGTGGAATAAATGTTATAATAACTGGTTTGAGCGAATGGAAAAGTGTATTAGGCTACGTGGTGAATACTTTGATAAACAATAAAAAGTGCTATAAGGTTCTAGTTGTGTTTTTTTCTTCAAACGACAAAACTTAAAAGGCATGCTACGTATTAAATGGGCATTTTTTTTCTCAAAGTATTTTTTTTTTAAATCTGGTGCTTGAAATTTTACAAATAAAAAAAGATATTCTTAAAAGATTATTTTCGTGTAGCTGCTACATTTAACGTAATTCTCCTTACTGCCCCGCTGAAAGTATCCACCTCTATGTCACTGAATGAGAAATCTTCAACATATTATTAAACAGTTGACAAGCCAAACCTGAGTACATACCAGTCTATGCTTGGTGTGAATATCGTGGGACATTAGGATCCTGTCCTCCTTCCGCTCGTTGACCAAGAGGCGAATCTTGTCGAGCCTCTGTGCGTCGGAGGGCATATCTGTGTCCACATTCAGCTGGTAGTAAGACACCTCTATACCGAACAAATCGAACTGGCAGTATGTGCCAAGCTCGGAGAATTCAAGAAGCTTCTCGTTTCTCAACAACGTACCTGCAAGGGAAAAATGTTTTCAAGTTGTATTGCGTTATTTAGAACGTGCGAGTATGGAAGGAACTCCATCCAGGTTCACAAAAAATGTAGCTTACGCTTTTGAGGCAGCGCTTTCTCGCTTATTAGCCTGCGGTGCTTAGAAAATTTCACGAAGGTATCAAAAACTGCTTTATAAAGATCCTTATTTATAGGCCTGGCCAGGCGAGGGAAGTTACGTCCGGGGAGAACTAACACTTACACCATCAGAACAATGTTCGCCAAGATCTTGACGCGGACTAAACGTGTTGAAACACACTCCATACTTTCATTTCTTCATTTGTCAGAAGTTTAGTAAAGCTTTTAATGAAAACAAATATTCTAAGATTGTCCTCGGTTGTTTGGGGGACTTTTTTTTATACGCGGTACTTTTAGTCCCAATGTTATAGTCTCAGGCTTATTCATAAACACTCAATAAACTTATTTTAGTTATTGTTAAAAAGGGTTTTGTCTCATTCATTTCGTGCCAGAGTGACGGAGACAAACGATTTGTAAATCTCTAATAAATTCACTTATTTTTATAAATAAGGGGGGTATGTGTCAGTATTATAGTCTTTGCTCGTATGCGTAATGCGATGCAGTTCTGAGCGTTCTATTTTGACGGAGAAAGTCCGCAGACAGAAATTGTGGTGGTGGATGAGAAGAGGTTGTTCGGATTATAATTATAATGATCCATGCGGTTTAGTTGCCGAATGAGATCGGCGCGGTTTGGACCTGTTCGGATTCCGTAGTGTCTGAACTTTATGTCGCGGTTGAGGACAGATGTGGGTATCTTATCTTATCTTGTGATGGGGCCGTGAGTTTCCTCACGGAGCACTTGGACCCGGCGGAATCTTTTGTGTCTCCTCTTTCCTTTTACTCTTGTTGCTCCTTGATGTAGGCCATCAACCTAACTATATCTGTGGGCTTGAAGAGCCTGTAGTGCTCTGGCCTTGGATAGGCCACTCCCAGGATACTCATTCTAGTCCTGGCTATGGAATCGCAGTCACACAGCAGTTGTTCCATGGATTCCCGATCGTGTCCACGTGCTCTGCAATTCGATGTTGTTGAAATTTACATGTTATTGAGCATGTGGCATTGTGCCCTGTAAGCCCACCCAAGATTAGGCGAGCCTGTTGTCTGCTGCCCCATATATGAATTTACTCCATCCTTTAGGACAGTCTCCTATGAAGGATATTGAGTGTTTCATACCAGGCGACAGTTGCCATTCCATACGATGTCTTTTAAGGACATATTCTTTGATGGCTCTGCTGATGCAGCTTTTAGAAATTGGGATAAAGGGTTCAGGACCTACAAATGGGTTTTCTGATCCCTTTCTTGCCTGTTCGTCAGCTTTCTCATTTCCTCTAATCCCCTCATCAGATGTGGGTAAGTTAGCGCTTAATTGTAGAAAAGGTAACTTACGATCTAGATGCGACATGACGGCTTTGCTTGCCGCCCCGCCTGCTTCGAGGTAAAGACGAATTATCTCGAAGGGTGCATCCTCGACGCGATGTGGATGGAAGCTAACGCCGCATTTCACTTCTGCCTGCACCTCACCAGCCGCCCTGATTGCTTTCTTTTCAAAATCTACAAAGAAATTTAATCAAATACCTACCTAGGTTAGGTAAGTACAATGTGTAAGTATTTCGTGTGACTTTGTTTACAGTGTGCGGGTGCTTACTGGATGTGGGCTGTGCAGGACCAATCGCGTTGGAGATCCTTGGGGGAAGCCTATGTCCAATAGTGGGCGTCTACCGGCTGATATAATCAGCTTGTTCTCGAAATTTTGTTAATGTTATATTGTGAATATTATGTACTTTTATTATCTAGTTACTTATGGCAAGAGTACCTATGTAGTGACATTGGTTGGCTTTGCACCACTACTGCGTATTTTACGGCAAGACTTCAAGAAGAATGCATCAGACATAAATGTCATCATGCTAAGATGATATAACCATGATATTAGAATTTAGATATTTGTGTACAGAATTAAGTTATTTATTCATAATAAGAACCATGATGATAGATGATGACCCATGAACAAGTAATCTAATATAAATCTGTTGGAACGTTGTTGCGTTATTTACGGACAGATACCCATATAAATTTTCATATTTAATTAATAATAATATAATAGACATATCTAATAAGTACATTTCCACACTAACACCTCAGACAAATAAAATTAAGGCTAACACCAACTAATCAAAGTAGGTATCATTTAAGAACTGTGTTATGGATATTAGATAACAGTAATTGTTAGTATAGGTACATAATAGTTTAAGATATTATTATAAAGAAACGTAAATAAACATTGACAACGATGACTCGCAAACAAATATTCGTGTTCGTCACACAAATATTTGCCGCTACCAGGATTCGAACCCGGACCGCTTGAGCGGTAGACTGACCACTCCACCACGACGGCGTCAATTAGTAGGATGATATTACCTCTCAGAGGCCATACACTGGCAATTTCTCCCATAAAACCTGCCTTTATCGAGTCATTGCCAATACAACCCTGTGTGAGCTCTGTTTTCATGTAATCGTACATTTCTTCAACCGTGCTATGCAGGTTGTCAACTGGTTGCATGTCACTGATATAATACCCCGTTCCAGTAACAATGTGAACGCCAGTCTCTTCGGACACAGTTTTGCAAAACGCAAGGTCTCTATCCAATCCCTCTGTTGAGTTCTCTACAATTGTACCTGAAATTGAAATAATTTTACCGAAATACTTATACCTCCTTAGGTCAAGCTACTTACCTAGTAATTGGTGAGTTAATGACTGTGTGTTTAGTTACCTACCTGTTTGCGCATTGTCTTTGATCTAGGTAAGATTCAGAATTTTACAAACGTCGCTGTCCATTTTAAACCGACCTCAAAAAAGGAGGCCGTTCTCAATTCGACCGTTTTTTATTTTTTTTATGTTTGTTTATGTCTGTTACCTCATAACTCTTTACTGGGTGTACCGATTTTGAAGATTCTTTCAAACTTTAGAAGCCGGTGCTTGTCAAGTGGTATTTAAATTTGATGATCGCCAACCTGACGAGTAGGTAGTTTTTGAGTTATTCCTAATAATGCCTACTTAATTGACGTCGATGATATCGTAATAGTTCTATTAGCTACTTGTTTGTCGAGTTAGTTTCCTCTAAATTTCTATTACTTAAAAAACAAAAAGTTTAAATTTGGTATTTTTAAATAAAAAAAACTGTCTTTAAACCTAAAAACGGAGAAATAAAAATTTTGTTTATAAAAATCTAAATCTTTTTTTTTGAAGTCGGTGCCAGCCTGCCAACCTTAATATTTGGAATAAACTTTGTCATTTGTATTTGGGACCGACCTCAAAAAAAGATTTAGATTTTTATAAACATTTTTTTTATTTCCACGTTTTTAGTTAACAGTCTACCCTCCTGAATACTTCGATAACAATTTTAGAAAATTGTTTCATGATATGCCGAGCAGTGGCGATTCCTTTGTAGTCTTGGGCTGGTTCCAGGCTAAAGCTAGGTAGTTTTCTTTTTTCAATAAAATACTAAAATTAGTTAAAATTGCGTATGTTCATGTTTGGTGTAGCGGCGCCAACCTCGCCAACTTAGAGGAATCGTCACTGCAAGAGGCATTTCATGATGATATTCGAATTATACGATTGGACGTCGACCTAAAACACAGTCATTGCTCACCCGCTTTTATGAGAAAAATACTGTAGCTCAACTGTAGCTAACCAACATGAAACCACGAAGAGCAGAGCAACTTACCGCCACCATATTGTTTGAAGCTGGCAACATCTTCAAAAACTGCATCACCTGACGACTCGTCGTTCATCACTAAATTCCATTGGGAACTGTACGGGTATTGTCTAAGATAGCCTATATTTCTCAACGTGAATGCGTCAGTGAACTTCTCCGCTATTGCTTTGGGCGGCTTGCGGTAGAAATGTGCGAATTGCATTGATAAATGCTCGTGAGTTAGTGTAAAACCCAACTCGGTAGGAGACACATCGCCCAATACTAAAATGGGAAAAAATCACAAGAGTCACATATGTTTTTCTTCTTCTTTTATTCGAATGGCGATCGCGACACATAAAGATTACGCATTGCGCCAATATCAAGTGGCAATTTTATTAAAGTAACCGACAATTGTACGGTAGATTGAGTTTAAAATGGAGTCTCTCTCGTCTTTTTGCAACAAGAACTCGGGAGAAACTCGTCACATATGTTACCGAACATTTTATTTGACAGTTTATATTAACGGTTTTCTTAATTCCTATTACAGGAAGCTTGAATGATTTACCGAATTACTGTTGGCAGATGAAAAGTTCATGGTGTGTATTACAAAGAATGAAACACCGTTCCTAACACCGGGTGCCGGCGCCGGTAGTAGATATATATATCACACCTCCACCGCCGGTGGTAGCAAATCTCCTCCGCGCAATCATTAGCTGCGAAACCCAAGAGTTTCGCAAACATCTCTACACCACCGCCACCAGTTGGCAGCACTTTCGTTCGTTGTGCACGTTTCATAATAAGGTGGGTGGACCATGGAAGGCCACTCTAACGAATAAACAGTTTTTATTAGTTCATTTACTGGATAAATAAAAGAAACTAATCATTAATTAACACTTTGTGTTATTTAATGATTAGTACATAGACCCTATGCCCATGAATTTGATGGAGCTTTGTGTAAGTTGAAGGAATTTGTCATCACGTAACTTAACTATGACTTTTTTATAGTTGGCCTTCAAAAGAGCATGGCCTTTCATGGTCCACCCACCTTACACTGCGAAACATGACTCGCGGATGGCGGGCGGACCGAGCAGGATCAGCGAAATCACGAAAGAAAAACATAGAATAATAGTGTATGTACCTACGTACACTATGATTCTGTAGTTACGTTAAAACAACGTAGCTATGATTCTGTAGTTACGTTAAAACAACGTAGCTACGTTAAAACAAGCAGTTTAGCTTCTTTTTCGCCTGTCTTACAGCGGACAATCATGGAGAAACTACTGCAGTTTCGCTGCTATAGTTTCGCGGCGGTGTGCTACTGGGGTAGATAATAACTGTGCCCGACAGGGCCCATGATGTACACCGTACTTACATTAAATAATATTAAGAACTTAACTAACATTGTGAAAAGCAATAAAAGTATTGAATTGAATTGAATAAACTGAACTGAACCTACCGACAATAAAATATCTGCGTGCTAACTAAAATTTTTAACATGCTAATATCACAGTCTTTGTAAAGTTCGTAGTCATCGAACGATCACGTTTAGAACGAGCATTTCGTGAGGGGAACGCGGGACGAAAGGGACACGATGGAGCCACCAAACTGCCATACACCTTGTTTGGTAGACGCTGGTCCAGTGGTCCATTGTATGTGTCAAATGTTCAACGACAAACGATAATTCGGTTAACCATCTGACGCTCTAACACACCCACCTGTTTGAACTATCTCGGGCATGATGTGGAGTTGCAATTTATAGAAACAACTGATGAAAAGAACTGACGAATACAGTTGTCTTTCACTCGCTGAAAACTCTAGCAGTAAAATTGGTTTTTAGCACACCGACTTCTGATTTTAATTTTCCACACTATTGTATAGTAGATAGGTATAAGCTTACATATTTTTATATAGGTATGGTTAAAATGGCTACATCAAAATACCGAAATGTAATATCGTGTACCTACACTAGTTAATAATGAGGAATTTAATGTGGTGAATGATACGACTATCAAGTAAGTAAGTAATTTCATTAATGGCAAAGGTTTTATAAAAACATTTTGCCAGCGTCACGTCAGCTATAGATACAGAATAAATAAACGGTTCATGTTAAATAAGTTTCATGACAAAAACGGAACGGATTTTTTTTTTTTTTTAAACACAACCTGAGCCTTTAGACAACATGCATTTCGACAATCGCTCTCGCTATCGCTAAGTAAAAAAATGTATGGGATTGACATAAGCAATCGATCACTTTTCGATTGCTTATGTCAATCCCATACATTTTCCCATACTTAGCGATAGCGAGAGCGATTGTCGAAATGCATGTTGTCTAAAGCCTCTGAAGTAAAGGAAAAATAGGGAGCACTACTATAATAACTGCAACTACATATAACTACCTTACACTAGAGAAAACCTGCAACTAAGATGCCTAGAAACAACTAAATTTTGATATCATTATCAGTTATGAAAGAGGAAATCAAATTGATGGATGTTGGGTTTAAACTAGATAAAATAATATCGATATTAGTGGGCAATGAGTATTTATTTTTAACCAATGAGTCAAAAAACTTTTGGTGATTATACTTTGAACATGAAAAGAAGATATGATTAACGTTACCTTCACTGAGGCCACACTCGCACAGTGAAGAATTGAGAATACGTAATTTCTTGAGGTGGTAAGGTAAGCAGCAATGACCGAAACGTAACCTGGCGACTATTAAAGAGATTTTTCTGCTTACTCGGAACTTGAAAAACCAGGGTTTTGTTGGTATGTCAGGCTGAATCCTCGCATAGTATGAACCCTTAGTCTTACTACTACGTGCCCATCTTCTGGACCACCTTAGCTTTAAGTATTGCAATGCTAAAGGAATTAAGTCAGGGGGGTAAATTTTAAACGGGACCTTATCACCACAGATAACAGCTTGTTTGGCAACAGCATCCGCTTTCTCATTCCCGGAAATACCACTATGGCCAGGAATCCAAGCAAGAGCTACCAAGTAACCCTTCTCAGAGCATTTAAGAAGCAGTTTTTTACAATCCAGAATCAATTCATTTCTGAGACAAGCTTTAAAGGGGTTACTATCTAAAGACTTCAAGGCACTCAAACAGTCCGAGAAGATTACTGTTTTCTTTAATTTAAATAATAATATATAATTTAGCGCTTCAAGAATTCCCCTACATTCCCCTGTAAACACTGATGTTTCTGGAGGACACTTGACTTTCTGAACTATGTTGTAGTTTTCATGGAAAACACCAACACCTACACACCCCGATGGACTATCTTTGGACGCATCCGAAAAAACATAATTCCAGCCTTGCCATAACTGGTCTTTCATCCGAAGGAAATGCCTACTTGCAAACGGGTCATCTTTTATCAAACCAAGATTAAGGTGCAATTTAGGCTTAAACATTAGAGCATTGTAAGAAAATTCATAGACAGGGATTTTAGAAGTTCTCTTAGTAGGGTACTTTAGACGTTGCAAGCACTGAAAACTTTTAACTAAACAAGGAGTACTCTTGTGGGACCAATATGAAGAAGAGGAGGTGTAGCTGGATAAAAGCTGCAATTTAGGGAAAAGTGGATGGGAATATAGCTGGAAAGCACGAAAAAGGAATTTGTCGGACAGAAATTGACGCCTTAGGTCAAGGGGGGGCTCGCCACACTCAACCTGAAGGGCATTGATTGGAGTAGACCTCATGGCACCACAAATTATTCTTAACGCTCTAGATTGAATGACATCTAATTTAGACAAAAAAATTTTAGATGCAGGTTCCAATAAAAATGAAGCGTAATCAAAAGCACTTCTTATGACAGCGTTATACAACAGTTTCAGGTAGAAGGGGTGAGCACCCCACCAGACGCCAGCGAGACACCTTAATATATTGAGGTTCTTTTCACTTTTAACCAGAATATATTCTAGATGCGAAATAAAAGTGAGCTTCGAATCTAAAATAACACCTAAAAATTTTATTTCAACCTTAACTGGGATTCTGACACCATCAATTAAGATATCTAACCTCGGCTTGAGCCGTTTTCTACTAAATATGGTAATAGAGCTTTTTTCAGGGGAGAGTGAAAGAAAATTGCAACTTAACCAAGAGACTAAGGAGCCAATACCCCGTGATACGTTAACCGACGCTTTTTCAATGCCACTATCAGAAGAATAAAGGACTAAGTCATCTGCATACTGAAGAACCCTACAAAACGGCGAAACAGCATTATAGAGATCAAAAGTATACAGATTAAACAGCAGAGGGCTTAGAACCGAGCCCTGAGGGAGGCCCTTATACAGTAACCTCGATGACTTTAACTCACCGTCCACTCTTAGATGGACCGAGCGACCAGAGAAAAGGTTGAATATAAAATTAACATATTTAGGTGGCACATTTATACGTAACAATTTTTCTTTTAAAATTGGGAGGCAAACGCTATCATACGCCGAGCAAATGTCAAGAAAAGCTGCGACAATAGACTCATTTCTCGAAAATGACAGTCTCACATCCGTGACAAAGATGGCCAGGCTATCAAGTGTACTCTTACCTCTACGGAAACCGTATTGGCAGATAGGTAGAATGCCTCGACTTTCCACAAACCACTCTAGCCGATTTTTTACTAGATGCTCGGCTATTTTTATAAGGGTAGAAGACATCGCGATAGGACGATAATTACCAACGTTCTCAGTATCCTTACCTGGTTTCAGGACTGGTATAACAATCTGTGACTTAAGAGACTCTGGTACATACCCTGAATTTACTAGCATGTTAACCAAATCTAAATAGTATAACAATAGACTTTCACTGGCTTTGGCCATGAAGGAATACGGAAAACCATCCAGACCAGGTGAGGAGTCTTTTAATCCCGAGAGTACAAGACGTAATTCATCCATGGTGAATTCATCCACAGGATCACTACCGAGTAATGAACAAGAAGGCAATTCACATAAATTTGGAACAAAAGGAGGAGCCAGCTTATCCATAAACCTTCTACCCAAATTGAGTCTGTAGGGCAGTGGGGGGACGGTTCCCTATACGAACCACGAAAACTATTAATCTTCCTCCAGACTTGAGAGGGATGAAAGTCCGGCGTAATGGACTCACAGTAATTGTGCCAACCTTTTTTCTTTTTGTAATGAAGGAGATTCTTCGTTTCCGTTACGGCATGACGCAAAGCGAGAAAGTTCTCGTCTGTCATAGACTTACAATATAATAATAATAATAATAATAAACGCTTTTATTGCACACAAAAAGAGAAAATACATATAAACAATACAAATGAACACAGACATGTACAAAGTAGGCGGCCTTATTGCTTACAAGCAATTTCTTCCAGGCAATATGTGCGCTCTGCCAACTTTCTTTTATTAATGGCTTCTGAGCATTCACTATCCCACCATGGAGGGGACGGCCTTTTGCGGGGAGACATCGATCTGATAGGAAACGCCTGATCAGCAGCACGTCCCAAACAGTCCAAGAGAGATTTAAGGCAAACATCCATACTTTCAGGAGAGATAGGGTAGAGCAAATGGGACTCTGATTGCGTAAGCATAGTAAATTTATCCCAAGAAGACTCCTCGCTGAGTTTATACTTAAGAAGGGGTTTGAAAAGATGAGGCCTAGAAACAGAAAAGGGAAGATCCATTAAAATTGGGAAGTGGTCGCTACCAAATGTGCTCTTTAAGACACACCATGACATGGAAGGGGCTTGATTAGCGGAAACAAAAGTTAAGTCCACAGCACTAACCCTTTCAAATGGTTTCGTACGGCGAGTTGGCGAACCATCATTTAGGAAACAGAAGTTAAAAGAATCCATCATGGTAAAGAGCTGATCCGCCAAGGAATCCTTTTTGTCGCATCCCCAGGCAGGATGGTGAATATTAAAATCACCCATCATAATGATTGGGCCAGATAAGTTAGATAATATTTTACTAAGTGCCGAGACGATTAGAGAGGTAGGTTGAGGGATGTACAGCGAAATGAATGTTATATTTTTAGCCTTCGCAGCAACTACATAGAAGTTGGCTAAGCTGGGCAGGGCAATTCTATTGCAAGTTTATTTATTTATTTATTTATTTATTTATTTATTTGCTTGTCACATGGTTACATGAGGTGTTACAATGAGTTTATAGATACATTGGACACATGACACCCCGTGGGGGCACTGCAAACATAAAGCAAGAGAGAGCTATCACTCTAGACAATTAACATAATAAGTACATGCATATAATTCAGAATCAAACAATTAGATATTTCACCTACCCTTATTTAAGTAGATGAGATACACCATATATGAAATTGAATTAAATAATTAAAAATCTAACCTTATTAAAGCATAGATGCTTTTAATAATGGTATGTTTCCCTTCAATTGATAAGTTAAAGTTAAAGTATAAGTTAAAGAGCTACTGATGAGTAAGGCTGAACCGCCATACCCATCAGGGCTATCATTTCTGAAACAGACATAATTAGGTAACCTAAAAAAGGATGATGGTTTAAGACGAGTTTCAGAGATGGCAACAATGAGAGGGGAATACTTATTAAGGATAAATAACATATCAGTTTTCTTGGCGAGAATACTTTGGCAATTCCACTGGATTGCTTGAGCCATTATAAAGAAGTAGAGAAGGAGAGGGAGCAGGAATATTGGCAGCGTTGGACGGTAAACAAGAGCTAGGGAGTAGATTTGTAAGGGCTTGAATGAGTTCGGAGATAGACTCAGGAGATAGAGAGGTTAGAAAACTAAGAGCAGAGCCATTTGGTTCAGCGAAAGCGGGGGCACTAACTAAATTGTTATGGGCAACTCTATCATACCCAGTGCGAGGAGCAGGGGGCAACTTAGGCTTGATAGGGATAAACTTTTTATAAGAACGGAACGAATTTTGGTTTGGCGGAGGGCCAACAGGAGCATACGATGACTTGACAGTGTCACTGTAACTTTTAGTGACGGGGCTGTGCAGTTTTGAAGCCTCGCCATACGAGATACTTTTATCCACCATAGAAATTTTTATTGACTTCTGCCGCAAATACTCTGGACAACTTTTGTTGATAGCAAAATGCGAACCAGTACACAATAGACAAAAGGCGTTATTTACATCAACCACACACGACTTTCCTGAGTGATCATCAGCGCCACATTTGTAGCACCTAGGTTTGGACCTACAATTGGGAAGGGTATGACCAAATCTGCAACAGTTGAAGCATTGAATTGACGGGAAATAATATTTCTCTACAGGTAAAGCGTTGAAACATAAAAAGACCCTTGGAGGAAGAGTTTGGCCATCGAAAGATAAAACACATGACTGGGACGGCTTCCAGACCGCCGAGCCATCAACAATAACCTTAAAATTTAGACGTCTTGCCTTAACCACTGGACCACATCCTTCTGGGACCTTTACGCCAGCTACTATCTCCTCAACACTCCAGTCGATAGGGATTCCTCTTACGAGGCCTAACCGGACAGTGCTAAATGACGGGATGAAGGCTTTATAGCCACTGTCAGACACAAGCTTGTTCGTGATGAAATCATTGGCAGAAGCAGCGTTGGAAAAAGAAAGGGTTATCCTGTTTCTGCCGATACTTTGAACGCTGCCAACTACAATATTATTGAAATTATTTTTGGACAGAAAACGACCAAAGTTTATGGGATGAAGAAACGAGGCGGGTGAATCATCGACATTAATTTTTTGCACATGCACCGCAAAAGGGCCGCGATCGGTGTGTAGGTATTCCTGCCTTCCTGCAGGTGACTGCATAGGAACAGAGGCAGTTTGGGTTGGAGTATGTTCAGATGAGGCCAAGGAATCAGTTACTCCCGATAAAATTGCAAACGAATTTTGCGACTTCGACTTCTGACCAAGTGGTATTTTGTCAGTTAACTGGGAATGGGAAGATTCGGAAACCGTACTAGCACTGTTATTAAAATTCGGCAATTGGCAGATCTTTGCATTTTTTGAGTGTGGTTTTTTTAGCCCGCCAATATTCTTACGTTTTTTGGACTCAACCAACTTAAAATCATGGTACGACACTAAACCTGGTTGGTCACTACTACCAGACGACGAATCATCATCGCCCACCGAAACATAGCCGCCAGGAGACGGAATCGGCTCATCCTCCATATCACTACCGGCGCCTATATCTGGGGGCTCTCTGCCCCCAGAAGTAGACGCCATGTTTTAAAAACCCTCACAGACGATGAAACAAAAGACTGTTGCTGATATTTTTGGTGATAGACTGATAACTACAAAATTAAAATAAATACTTACATGAGAACACAACCAACTAATAATAAATGAAAATACTATACTTTAAAACATAAATGAACTCAAGAAAACTAATTATAGAAATATTTTTCCTTTAGGTTGAAAATTTTTGAAAACCGCGCAGCTGACGATCAACCGGAAGTCACGACTATCAATATTGTTATCGCTAATAAGTAGACGTGCAACGAACTAAGAGTAAATAAATGTTTTTACTCAGACGTATTTACACTACTGGCATAGATAATATAAGTACTGTTACATGTACATGTAACAGTACTTATATTATCTACATGTTAATATTAGAATCATTATACGAGTTAGTCAATATCATGAAGCTATTATAAGCTTCTTGGTCAACATCAATTACGCAACGTCGCGCTTTATACAGAGCCGGTATCAGCGACATTAATTCCGGAGCCGAACATCACAGGTGAGAAGCGTCCACATGTCTGCATCGCATCGTACGGATCGCGGATCAGTGGACGCAGTTGTGTGACTTTCCTCACAGATTAGAGAGTATATGTCTAAAGAACTTTCCTTTGACATATTGAAAAATAATAATAAAAAAACACACTGTTGGCGCGGGTGGCGCCATCTGTCATTTCACGAAGACAACGAATATCCAAGTGAAGCGAGCTGCGTGAGCGAGCGCAGTGCAATCAACGAATTAGGAATGATACGAATTAGAAATGTGGGAGTACAAAAAAATCAAATGTTAAATAATTAAGTAAATACTGAACTACTAAAAAAAATTTTGGCTTTTGTCCAGAGCGGCGAAACGGCTAGATCGGGCCCTGCGCGGGGCCAGTCTTCATGTTGAACCGTAAAGGCAGGGGAGCTAGACTGATGAAAGGTTATAGGTATTTGTTTATTTATTTGCTTCACAACCCGGTGTATTCATTTGGAACTTGTAAGCAGCCTAACTACTCATGATTATATTCTAGCTTTGAAACGCTTTGTTTCTAGACGTGGAAAACCTACAGAAATATATTGTGTTTTTTTTTAATTAGCCTATTTCATCCCACTGCTGGGCAAAGGCCTCTCCCAAACTCTTCCACTGATCCCTATTCTGTGCCAGAGTGTCCCACCCATATAGCCCTTTTTTGGTTACGCGACGTAACCGTTTAAATACTTAGTGCCGACGTTTGAATGATTCTCGTAACAAAATCGGGTTGACGTTCCGAGATTATCCGTCGCTAAAACTAAAAATGGGGAAGAGCCTACACGTACACATTTAGTTTTTAAGTAACGACTCCGTGTCGTAACGCTGTTACCTTGAATAACCTTTATAACGTGACTTCACGTTCGAAAGGTTAACCACAATTCGCACAAATCATTCATTCATTCGTTCAATTACTTTGACAGTTTGACTTGTGAAGTGAGTGAAGCACAATGACGTAGAAATGAAGCAGTGTTTTTAAAAATAATAAGAGAACGCCATTAACAAATTCATGATTATCCGAAGGTAAGTGCACACAAACTTTATTTAGCTGATAATTATGAATCTTATGTTCAATTTTGTGGGAAAATAATTTCATCGTGTAATTTCGTCAAATAGGTTGGATTTTACCAAGATTTTACCAACGCGCCACTTTAAAAAAAGTTAGCGAATAGGTCTATCTTTTAAGCCATAAAAGCCGGAAAAAGCATTAAAACAAGCAGTTGCAGAGAATTACATTGCCTTTGCCACTCTGCAAGGATACCATACAACGGATAAAACAATCCAGTCCACAGATTTATTAATACAACTTATATTATACTTACAACTTATTATATTATTACTTATATTATATATACTTAGATTGATATATCTGTGATCCAGTCCGTCTGACTCCAAATTATTCCGTCAGAAAAATATTTAGAGCTGAACATGAGGTGACCTTCTGTGATTATTTCGAAAACGCACCCTATTGTTTGAGTCGGCGAACCGAAGATAAATCCATAAAACTTTGAATAGCCCTTGATAAGAACTAATAAACATTTGTTTTAGCGTTTTAGAAACAATGACCCATGTGGGGATGAAATAGGGAATGAAAGGTCGTATTGAAGATAGCAAAGGCTTGAAAAAAAAACGTCGTTTATAAAAAGGTATTAAAATAAGCTATTTTAGTAGGTACCTACCTCAGACTAATGACTATAACTACCCTAAAAAAATAAAAATATTACCTACCCAAAGACCCAAAGTAACTATTCCACGCAGACAAAGTCGCGGGCAGAAGCCAGTAATTTTATAATCAAATGTTTTTAACTACATAAAAAAAACTCTAGACCCTTTATTAACCAGGGGGTGATTCACAGTTCACCACCCAGTGTACAAAGTGGGAAAAATTTGATCTTTAAAAAAATCCTTATTTACTCTGATCTACATTTACTGGAGGCCCATGATTTAGTAATATTCCGCAAGCTGATAAAATACATCAATCAAAATTTTAAGCCAATCTGACTAATAGTTTTAGAGATATGAGCGATCAAAAAAAGTGACCCACTGTTTACCCGGTGACCCTACGTAAATACAAACCTACCTAGGTACCTTTAGGGTGAATTTTTCAAGTGGACGTGGATTAGAGATGTGCTGAGTCAGACTGACTCGAGTACCTACTGTTCTTCAGTTCACACATACATAACTACACTTTTAGTTGCAGCTTGTAAACTTTACTTACCTATCGACTTTTTTATTGCTCTGAGCCTACCAAATACCCCGCTCGGTAGATATCTACTGCGAGACAATTAAAAACAATTGTATCTGGATTTCAACTACCTAGTGTACTGAATCTTGAAAACTTTTTCTCAGCTAGAGGTGCCAGGCCAGAGGTAATCCCTCGCTGCTCTGCACACGCACAATTATTTTTTATGCTATCGATAAAGTAGGTTACCTACCTTTTTTTTGACAATGGGAAATCCACTTACGGACCATTAGCGCACACTGGCTAGGCGTACGGCGTGTGCGGGACTCACCGGCGCGGAACAGCGCCGGCCGGTCCTACTCCGCTAATGGCTAAAACCCACCCGTACGCCTATTCGCTAACTTTTTTTGACAGTCGAAAGTGATCATCGCTGATTGAATTACATATCCATTGCTGTATTACATGACACGCTATTATGGCACTTGTCGTGTAAAAACAGCAATGGATATGTAATTCACTCAGTGATGATCACTTTCAACTGTCAAAAAAAGTTAGCGAATAGCCCCCCTGGTACCCTCCTAAGCCCTTTTGGGGGCGTTTTGGTATCGGCGCACAAGTGTGCGTCATTAGGTACACCAAAACGCCTTCAGGAGGTAGGTCAGTGGTAAAAAAATTGGTTGTCTGTAAAGTCGGTTTACTGACGATAGTTAAACGTGACAACGTCTTAAGAAAATACTGATGGAATGGTAGCATTTTTCAAAAGAAAAATTTAATTTCATAGATTTCGCATTATAGTATGAATAAACTTGTAATAAAATCTCTTTGGCTATACTATTTGTATCTGGCTGGTTTTGGTATCATTGAAAGTTTAAATTTTAAAGAACATAATTCCAAATTCAAATTAGAGAATTAGATTCAGAGCGAGGTAACGCCGCATGACGTCATGTTTTTTCGTGCGTGCAGCGGGCTCTATCGAATTATAAGACGTTGTCACGTCAATAAGCGTATGCGTATTGAAAAAAACCGGCACCGGTTCCGGTATCACCATTGAGATTTAATATTATTACGTGTATCATGCGTGTATCAAATCAAGTAGAGGGTAGCTTGTTATTAAAAATATCAATATCACTATGGCAACTGTAAATAATAATGCTGACGGACGACGGACGTCAATCTCAGAGTTTTACTCTGAGACGTCAATAGATGCAAATAACATAACCAACCATCAAATAGCACAAAATAATAACAAAAAGCTGTGAATAATTATTAAAATGCCGATTGTTGTTAACGATTTCGTATGGACTCAGACGCGTAGCTTTATACACGTAAAAGTCCCAATAAGTGCAGTTAAACATGAGAAGGTCGATATCTTCACGACAGACTCTTATATTAAAGCTAATTACAGCCCATTTTTGTTCGAAATATTTCTATTACACGAAGTAGATATTAGTAAAAGTAAATGTGTTGTAAAAGATGATGTAATAGTTTTCGATTTGGTAAAAAAGCAGGAATTAGAGTGGGAAAGACTAGAGAAGGAATTATCTAAAACGGAGAAAACGAAACTGAAATTGGAAATTGTAGAAAAATGTCAAGAGAAAGCAAAGCAAGAGTCTGAGGAGAAGAGGGTCAGAAAATCTAATTTAGATCGATTTACCGTTCAACAAGCTATGGACATTGACAGTAAGCAGCACGCTCTAATGGACTCTAGAAGAGACGAAGAAAGAAAAAGAGCAATGGACGCCCTAGAAGAATGGCGAGTGAGTCACACTTCTTCTAAAGTAAGAGAAGTTCCTAAAAATCATTTACTTGAAAAGAATTATGGGTCTGGCGCTAAAATAGTGGAACTGTCGTCATCAGAGGACGAAACTGAAGAAAACATGAATAATGGAGCGAAACTTGTGGCAAAACCTGCTCCAACAGTTAAAACGAAAAGCTTGAACCCATTAAAGCCTATCAAGACTTTAGTAAAATCTGATTATGTGGAGAACAAAAAACAAGAAGTGGCTAATAGAGTGTTGCCGAGACTGAGAGAAACAGCAGATTTAGAAATTACCCATACTCCACGAACATTCCCGACACCGAGCAGAGAATCTACAGCTAAAGAGGAGGAAGCTTGGATAAAGAATATCACATTAGCGAGAAGAGCTACAGGTTTCGTATCCGAAGATTTACGTCCCGAGGAGCAGGACCCACAGTGGTGTAAAGAAAAAGGTGACGAATTCTTTCGCAGCGGGAATTATTTGGGTGCCATCAGCGCTTATACGCATGGCATACAGCTGTCAGAAAAACTTCCTACTCTATACGCCAATAGAGCCGCCACACACTTTGCTCTTGGGAATTTCAACAAATGTGTAAGTAAAATAACTTAAAACATATTGTGCGAAGAACTTATGGTTTAATGTCTTATGGTCTGTATTATTTTGTCTTGGTTAGGTGAATGATTGCTCAACGGCATTGGAACTTATGGTACCACATTGCGAAGGCAATCGTCGCAGTCGCGCGAAATGTATCGCCCGTCGAGCGGCTGCATTAGCGAGACTCGGATTCCTGAATAAGGCGATCGGCGAGATGAAGGCTGCATCTAAGCTACTTCCGCAAGACGAAAATATAAAGAAAGACATTTACGATATGGAGAGAGCATGGGAACAAAACCCAGATTCTGATTAATCAGTTAATTAATAATAAATAATGTGATTAAGTAGATAAAAGTAAATTTTAATTTAATTAATTTCTTTACGCCACTCATAATTACAACTACAGTCGAGAGTGTTATAGTATATTAAACTAACTAACAAGATAATGCAAAGTTGGGAGGCTGTGGAAATGCAAAACAATTATATAAAATATAAACAGCAACTTTATAATTTCATAATAAAAGGAATAAAATTACAATATGACTATGTCGAATTATATGTTCCTAAATTTACTCTTCCACAATTTTCTTGGATAGTCCAAGGTTATTAAGTAAAGCATGGTGAGACGGATCTCGACCGCGGAACCTTCTAAACACCTCACTAGGATGACAACTACCACCATACGCCAAGAATGTGTCTCTGTATCTTTTGCCCACTGCAATAATGTCCTGTTCACCTTGTTTTGCTTCCTCAAATGCACTGTAAATATCAGCTGCAATCATTCTTGACCACAAATGACAGTAATATGCTGCACCCCATTCCTCCGAAATTATTTTCGTAAAGGACAATGGATGCGAATTGTATTTGTCGAAGGGCAAAATGTGATACTTGGGCCACAACTCTCTCACTAGGTCTCTCCAGAAAGTTTTCTTCGAGTGTAATTCAAGGTCGAGCTTGGAAAGGTATAATTCATTGCAGAGATGGTACCCTGACATGTGTTGCCTCACGTTTCGAAGATTTTTCACGATATCTTCTGGCAAAGGTTCTTCAGTTTTAAAGTGTCCACTGACAGCTTGTATTGTATGAGGATCATAGAGCCAATGGGTCATGACTTGACCACACACTTCTGCTGCATCCCATTCGACATTTGATAGACCAGCTACCTCAGAATAGTTTGCTTTTGTAAGTAAATGACGAAGAGAGTGGCCAAACCGTTGGAACAAAATCCCGACTTCTGTGAAAGATAGTAAAGATGGTTTTCCATCACTAGGGGCTTGGAAATTAAATATTAGGGCTGATAGTGGCGAGGTCGAAGTTAAAGAAGATTTGTTACGGATTGAGATGTGCCACCCAGCATCATCATGTACACGAATTTTCTCGTCCTGGCGTGCGTAGGGATCTAAATAAAAGCCGGCTATAGGGTTATTGCTACTATCGTCATAGACGTCATAAAACTTAACATCTTTGTGCCATGTGTGAACACCATTTCTTTCTACGATTTGTATTTTAAAAAGAGTACTACATAGATTGAAAAGACTAGTAATTACTTTGGGTAACGGAAAGTATTCTCGAATCTTATTTTCGTCAAAATTGTACAATGACAATTTCTGCTTCCTTTGCCAGTATGGAATGTCCCAATCGGCTAATTTATCGTCAAACCCTCTTTCTTGTGCAAATCTCTGAAGTAGTTCAATTTCCACTTCTTGCATTGGATGTGCAGTTTCCAGTAAGCTATCAAAGGTTTTGTAAATGTTTTCTAAAGAGCCTGCCATTTTTGTTTCCATGCTCATGTCTACAAATGATTCAAATCCTAGGATAGTGGCTTGTTCATGCCTCAGACTGCGGATCTTTTCCAAATGTGTACTTGTCTCTATTTCTTTATTAACATAGTTAGAACATCGTTGCACACTGGCTTGCCATGCATTCCAACGTAATTTCCTATCTGGGCAATACTGCATAAATGGATCATAGATGTATGGTTGTAAGGTAATCTTCCATGGACCTTTATTTGGGTCATTATTTACCGACATCACTTTGGCTAAACTCTCAGGAAACCCTCTCATAATTTGTTCATCATCTACAGTACTTGAAAATACTTTGTTTGCTATAGCAACTTTATCACGAAACATTTGCCTTTCTTTTTGTAATGAATTAAGAATATTATTGAGACGTTCTCTTTTCACTCCTTTAACATCTAATCCATTTAGTTTTCCCTCCAAAATGTATTTATCCAATAATCTTTGTTCTTCATCTGTTAGGTTCTTCAAGCGATTTTTTTCATTTACAGCTGCTTGAAATATGGGGATGCTGTTAAATTTGGTTGATCTTGCCCTGTGGGCTCTTTCATGTATCTGAATGTAAGATTTAGTGGGCATTAATGAACTGTTTCCTAGGTACAATGTTTTGGCCATGCCCCATGTTAATTCTAGTTGATTGTCAATTATCTCGAAAGGTTGAAAAATCTCTTTAAATGCATTTTTACAGGTTTGTGAAGTTTGTTCGATCTGTGTGACACCATTTTCATATTCTAAGCTCTGCTTACTTATAGCAGCGATACATTTCTCTATTGTAATATGGCTGAATTCAGGCAAACCATTATCAGCTAATAATGAGTTGTTGTCTGCATCTTCACCAATTTCTGGAATACTGGAAAAGAAAAATGTTGACAGTTATATATATACTAATCTTAATTATTTTATATCTACTAATGGAAGATAAAACACACACCTGCCATGAGATGAACCAGGGAAAAAACATATTTTTGTTAATATTGTTGATTTACCCATAGGCTCATTAGGCTGAAGTCTAGAGTGCAAGACCCGTGGCAGGGTGCTGAGACTCATTTCTAATTTAACAATAATATTTTAAAACCTATTCTTAAATAGGTACAGTTAGAAAAAAGTTAATGAAAAAAATATATTAATAATATATTAAATTTTACAAATTTAGTTTTAATGATGACACAATTATCTTATTAAAATATATACTTTGAGAAATTATATAGATAATTTTAAATAATAAATTAAACATCTCTGGTCTAAAATGTAACAAATGAAGATTAAACAAATAAACATTCATGCAATGAAAACTTAGCAGTCAAATAAGCGCAATAATTGAAGTGTTGCTAGTCGAACGAACAGGCAGGTAGGCTCGATTTCTGTGTGAACGGAGATCGATCCCTGTTTGCCATTAGACTACCATAGTGAACCCACTTCTAGCACAAGCGCATTTGGAACAGTTGGAAGGATTAACAGGATTTATATTAATGTGTTAGCAGCACACTCATATTATGTGCAATGTGTTTCCTTTAGAGTGTAACATTTTGTAAACATCGGGAATGAGATTAGAGTTAGCTTGTCAATGACAACCTAGTGTTCAATTGTCCAGCTCAGGTAACCACAAAATGACAAAATTCTCCAATCCATTTTCAACCTAAACTTATTTGATATAAAGTGCTAAGTCTATTGGCAAAATTTGATGCTTTGTGGTAACCTGACCCAGCACTGTAGTCTTCTTGCTTTATGTACAGTCAATGTTCATAAAGCAAGTGGACTACAGTGTTACCAGCACTGTTATTATTTTGCTTCTCAGTTCAGTAATAATGTAGACTGTTACAGTGAGAGTAAAAAGCTATAACAATTTAGGAGCTGGGCTTTTAGTGAGTTTTTTCACGAATAGCATCCCTTGACTAAAAAAAAATATAATATTATAACTAATAACCTACTGATGATGGTACCTACTAATGAAAAAAGTTGGCATCAAACTAAAAGTCTGGTTTATTGCCTCCATCTCTTTTCCTTTTAGTAGTTCTCAACTGGATGATGTGTCATTGAATTGAAATTTTATAAATTAATTGTTACTTTTAATTTAACAACTTTGTATTTTAAATACCGAAAACACAATGTTATTTACATAGGCTATTCATCTGAGTCATGAAGATATTATTTGGGAAAAAGAATTTATGATGGTAATCATAAATTCATAACGAAAATTAAAAGCAAAGATAATTAAATATTTAATTTAAGTATTCTAATCAATTTAAAAATTTTATAAAAATCAATGGAACTTACAGTACGACATATCCCGCGTTACGTTTGTTCTGATAAATTTGTTTCTTCACATGTCGAGCAATTAGACTTGTCCGAAGAAACGATAATGCCATATTTAATTTCACTTAAATTTCTTGGAAAATGGGAAATATTTATTTCATAACCAGCAGAAATAAGACGGCGAGCAAACTCAATAAACCCAACATATGATTATGACAGATAGCTGGCTGGCATGACAGCAGCTGTCACCAGCAGGTAAAAAAAATATTCTCACCGTTAAGGTGAAGCAAAGAAATTTATAACATACAGCCAGGCCTATTGTAAGTTTGTTATTTCTTGAAGTTTGCGTTAAATATGGGTGTCGTGCGTGATAGATTTAGTATTACTGATTTATAGATTGGCAATAAATCGACTAGGGTGAGACCAAAAAATACACCGATGTGTGTGTAATGCGCATGTGTTCACGAAAAATAGTACTGCAGTCTGACAGTTGCTGTATTTTCTACGTGACTGACAGGCCTCCTTAGGCCCCCTGCGTGTACGTGAAATGGTATCGTCAAGGAGCTTATATATCTATCTTCGTGGGTATCGTCTATCTATCTCGCTCTAATATAAGCGTTAGTATGCTCTTTCTCGTTTACATTGCCGATCTACAATTTCCTATACCTATGGGTATCGTATTTTTAATACATGTAGTGTTTGTCGAGAAATTTTTAGTCGAGGTAGGGCACAGTAGACTAATAGCCACTCGAATTTGGAGCAACCTGAACTGGCGTACCTAGAGCACAGTCAAATAACACTATATTTTGGTGGTGTGTATCGGCTGGTGAGTAAGGTCGCCAGAGCTCCACGGGGTAGGGAAGGCGTCTAGGGTTGGCAGCACATGAGTATCAGGTCAGTGTTGCAAGTGTCTATAGGCTACTATGGCTGCTTACCACCAGGCAGGCCGTATGCTTGTCTGCCAACCACTTAACATTAACATAAAAAATGTATGGCAATAGATATCATGATGGTGACTGATGGGGTGGTGAAAAACCATTATGTAAGTCTTTTCAACGTCCTAAATTTCAATAATAGAACGTTAACTCGAATGTTTGTGCATCAAAATAAATAACACTATGTTCACGGCACAAAATCTACCCGGAAACAATTCGCCGTCGCGGTGGAGTGGTCAGTAACGCCTACACATCGGGTGGTCCGGGTTCGAATCCTGGCCTATTCACAAACTTTTTTTGACACATGAAAGTGATAATCACCGATTTACTGATACACTATTACCTACTTTACTATAACGCTAGTGTCACCCTTGTGTTGTAAAACCAGCTGCCGGCCTATTCGCAAACTTTTTTTGACAGTTGAAAGTGATGGATGATCATCGAGTGAATTACATATCGAGTTTCTCCTGAGTTCTTTTTGAAAAAACACGTGTTGAGAGACTCCATTTTAAACTCAATCTATCGTACAATTGTCGTTTACTTTAAGTACATTTTCACTTGATATTGGCGCAATGCGTTATCCTTATGTGTCGCGATCGCCATTCATATAAAAGAAGAATTACATAATTCCATTGCTGTTTTCACACAAGTGCCATATTATGACACTGTTTTTACAGCACAAGGGTGACAATAGCGTTATAGTAAAGTAGGTAATAGTGGATCAGTAAATTGTAGTTCGGTAACTTTCATGTGTCAAAAAAATTTAGCGAATTAGGCCAGCTGGTAGTCGATGTTTGTGTGATGAACACGAAGTCGTGTCCTTTCCTCTTCAACTCGGCGTATTCCGTGTTATGGAATGAACACTTTTAATAATAAAATCAAGTAAAGCTATCAATTTTATTTAACAATAATAAATTCAACTTTTTCACTCTCCTTGTCAATTAAAGCGGCCACATTATCGACTAGCGGTACATTTACCAGCTGACATGGGCACAGAGTGCTGCATGTGTTACAGTTTTGTTTGCTAATTTCTTTTGCTTCTTGGTTCTCTCTAGTCTCGTTCACAGGTGGTTTGCAGCAAAAATCTGTGTCAAGACCCATTTTCTCGCCGTCCTCCAATGTTTGTGGAAGATGTTGATTGAGAGTTTCAGGTAAGAGCAAGCTGGCAATCCCTCCAGCTACGAGTAACGCCCCCATGATTATCAGAGGTAGCACCATAATGTCGGAGCCCTGGGAAATTAATAACTATTGTAAAATACCTTTCTAGAGCGGCGGATAAAGGGATATGTGCCTAAAGGTTCGAATATTCATGGTTATTGGTAAAACACCAACAAACTTCAAACCATTTGAAGATCTCACAACACAAACAGCTTTTACTATGCAAGCAACTTACTGATTTTTTTCGTGATTTTAGAGTTGCTTCAATAGTAAAAGTTGCTGTGTTGATGATATCTTCAAATGGGTAGAAGGTTGGTGTTTTGCCAATAATCCTGCATAAAGGGCGCGAGAGCGGAATTAAAAAATAAATAAATTAAAATGTGTGGCGTGGGTGGAGGTGGCTGCAATTTTTTCTCTTTTACTGCTCGTAATTCATTTGGGGTCGCTGCAATAGTAGGTTAAGATCTTAGTACACTTGGCTTCTTAGTTCCGGACAGCCCTTTCAGGGCCACGACCGCGCCTGAAGTCCCCCGGGTGCGTTTCCTCGTCAGGAGGACGCGCCAGGTCGAGCAGCCGTCGGTGAGGAGGCGGCCTATAAGGCCGGCCAGCGGCCCACAGGGGCTGGCGTTAGTCGGTAGCACCTGTGGGCTGCTGGCTACCAATTGGTGCACAAGGAGTGCCTAGACGGGCAGCGTTGGGACCACCTCGGTGTAGTTGCGCTCGCAGATCCCGAGCCGTCCCGCATTAGCGCACTGCAGGTCAGGCTGGGGAGGATGTTTAGTGGGTACGGAGGGAACGCCTTTACATCGAGTCCCACATACATATCCCTGCGGTTGGCACCACCCCGCAGGGACGATGCGTAAATGCATTTGACCTCTATATCACTAATAAGTATGCTAAGACCTTTTTTTAGAGGCGTTCCCTTTTCCGAGCTGATAAGTTATCAGCTCGGAAAAGGGAACGCCTCTTTTTTTACTATGACCGCTACGGAACGTAGCGCATCCCCTTTTTTGCTTTAATCTAAGCGCACCGCCCTTTTTTCATAGTAAAAAGAAGCGATTAGGTTGTTTTCACATTACCTGCCTAGATTTTTACGGGAGCTCAGGTTTCGTGATTGTTAAGGCGCTTTGCAGACGGCGGGGTGGGCCGGGCCGGTCAATTTCACCGCGACCGATAGCGCAAAGAGAATCCTGTACTACCAACGCACTGGGAGAACAAAAAGACCGCACCGAATGTGCCCGGCGGGCATCGCGGCGCTGCATATCAGTGGCTGCGGACAGCACAAAGCACACGAGGGACGGAGGCAGTTAGTTTACGGCGTTCGTTCTAGTGAAGGTGGTGCGGACTGAGCTGGCCGCCCCGCGCCGCCGTCTGCGTTACTGCATACAAACTGGATTGTGTGATACATGGCAGGTAGCCACTCTAGCCACGGACATGCGGCGCGGTCTTTTTGCCCTCTATGTACGTTGGTAGTTAGGTCCCTTTGCGCTATCGTTCGCGGTGAAATTGTCCGGGCCGCCCCGCCCCGCTGTCTGCAAAGCACCTTAGCACATTTTTTTTATTTTTAATTATTGTCTATACTTACTAAATAGTTGACAAGTGGTATAAAAATAGGACCCAGCATGCCCAGCACAGAACTCAAGCTCATGCCCAGGCCTCTGACCACCGTAGGGTATAGCTCTGACGCCATCAGCGGGAGTACTACGAACGACGATGATATTCCCATCTTACCCACGCAGTAAAGGGCTAAAGTGACGTAAGTTTCTGAAAAAGAAACGATAACATTATAAGCACGAAGATAGATTAGGTAAAATATAAGCTCCTTGATTATAAGCGGTAACGACCTCAAGATGGCAAGCCTGCCGCCATATTCGCTAACTTTTTTAATGTTTGAAAGTGATGATCACCGAGTGAATTACACAGTGGCGAATTTACAAATTTGCCGCCAGTCTAAGCTAATAAATTTCCGCCGCCCCCTAAAATCTGCCGCCCTATGCTCCAGCCTACTCAGCCTACTGGAAAATCCGCGACTGTGTGAGAAATAAAGCCTGGCACTAGACATCCTTGTCTTGCTGACCTGCTAGGTGCTTCTTCACGCCTCTTGAATGGCCCAGGCTTGTAAGGAGGGAGCAGTGGCAGTGCTAGACCACGTGTGGACGTCGGCGACATTCGTTCGTTCGTAAAAAAAATTGCGAGGCCATCGGCGGTGGCCGTCGTCGCGTCGCTGACGCCTAGCGCTGCCACTGGGAGTGAGGGAACAAGTGTGCTAGCAGCGAATTCCATTTCTTGATTGCGAGACAGAAGTGAGCTGCCCAATTCCTTAGTTCGCGTTGGATTAGTAGCCACAGGTGTGACACCTTAAGCCAGCACGCGTAGTCCTCAAAAGGAAGGGCGATGGTGGATTAGGGGGAAAAGCTCCTCAGAGCACTTGTCGTGCCTTAAACGGTAGAACGCACTCAATGGCTTTATCTATTTATTTTTATAAGGATACTAGCTGTCCAGGCCACGCGTTGCTGTGGTAATTTCATACCTACTACTGTCCTATAAGATAGAATTTGCAGTAAAAAAAATGAGGACTACTATCAAGATCAAAACTATCCTATCTCTCGCTTTAAAAAAAAGACAAAATCGGATTGTTAGAGTCGGAGCTCATCCCGGACAAACATCGTGACACGGGAATTATAATAGGGTACATACCATGTTGGACTAGAAATGTGGTGAGGCACGCGATCCCTCCTACAACCATGCTCATGCAAAGCGTCCACCGCCTGCCGAGCCTCTCCATAGACGGCCACAGAAACAGATACGTTGGCAGCTCCACCACGCCCGCCAAGAAGAAGTTCAAGAACTCATCCCCGCCCAACACTGGAGCGTAGTACGATAGTCCTACGTACACGCTGGTGTTCGTGAACCAAATGAACGTTATAATAATTGTCTTCTTCCGAAGGTTGGGTGTTCGGAACAAGTCCATGACACCGTACTTCCTGGATTTCTCCTTCTCTATATCCTGCTTCAGTTTGTCCGATTCGTATTTGCGGCGCAGGTGTACCATGTAGTTTGCTGGAAGAGATTTGCCATTGATTCTGGAAATATAGAATAGTAATTCGGTTTAGGTTGACAGTAGCGGAGGTTGATCTGAGCTTTAGCGTAATAATAGTTGACTGAAACTTCTTCGTCTGTATTTTTTCTGTGATCCTTTAGACACAATAAACATTTGGTCTAGGGCCTAGACCAAATGTTTTTTTTTTAAGTGATTGCCAATTTTCAATATAAGCCTAGACTCTAGGCTGATATTGAATGTTGGCCATCACTTAAAAAAAAACTAATTTAGAAGCAACATTAGGGAGCTTGTAAAATTCTAAAGGTCTACAATGATTCGATTCTAGGTTCCATCTAACTACGGGTTCGGCTGATATAGACATGGTATTTATACTCTCATGTATCTAATTGTATCTATTTCGTTTCCTCAGCGATTCTCAGCATCTATTTCTTTTCCTCAGCAACATGCGAAAGTTGTTGCATATTTTTTTATGTTATTTGGTTGGCAGACAAGTAATAGGGGCTGCCTGGTGGCCAGCAGACACTGTAGCCTTTAGACACTTGCAGCGCTACCAACCCCAGTCCCCTACCTACCCCGTGGGTGATCTGTTATTACTATGATGATGGACCATCTAAGAAGGCTGCATGATACAAATCACAAGTGATATCCAAATGTGAAAGGTAGATAAAAATGAAAGAAAATGAACTAGCAACTTTACCTCGCCATATTTTTAAGTATGACTTCAGCCTTCTCGAATTGGCCACGAGCCAGGAGCCATCTTGGACTCTCCGGCATCGGCCACAAATATAGAAAGAAGCAGACAAAAGGCAGGGTGGTGGCCAAGGCCAGGTGGCGCCAGTCTCGCACCAGATATACCACTCCAGCGAGCAGGATCAGCCCCATTGAGTAGGCGATGTTTGACAGGATGGTGCATAGTGTACGACAACGGGGACCGACCAGTTCTATGGCTGTAATACAGAACGGAATATTAGATTTGTTTTTTATTAGACTTGACATACCTACAAGAAAATAAAAATAAGAAGAGAAACAGGAGCACCATGCGTTGCCTCAAGTTACACCCATTACTACAGTTTAATCAGTAGGTACCTATAAATAACTAACTCAAAAGAAGCATGGGACCTACCTGCTCTTTGGTCAGGTCAGACGCCGCCAGCACGATGGGTCTACGACGATCGCGAGTTACATCACAACTGGATGAGATAGGCACAGGCTCGGGACAAGTGGCATGTACGAACAGAGGCCTATGCCTAGTGGGCGATAACGAGCTGAGGATGATAATGGTAACCAACTCACCTAAAACGTACGGAGTAGCCATTATAGCTGGGACTGTAAATCCCACTCCAATTCTGTAAATGATCCAGATCACATAATTCTGGGCGAATGCCGTGGCCACGCCGAAGATGCACTCAATGAGCAGGTAGATGAAGAAAGACGGCTTCCTTCCGATCGTGTCCTGGAGGTAGCCGAAGATGTAGTTGCCGATGATGCCGCCTGCTGCTAGAAGCACCAAGCCAAGAGTTGGAAGGAAGTCCTTGTTGCAGACTAAGTCCCACTGCAGGTCAAAGATTAAGAAGGATTAAAGTCGTAATTCAAAATTTAACAAGAAACGAAAAAAAAATCTGGCATGGTCTGGTCTCCCCTTGACTTTCTCGTATACCGGAAACGACTCAAAAGTTGATAGAAACCTTATATTTTGATGTCATACATGCAAGTTAATTAAATTTTCGGTCACCTATCCGAGTACCAACCGCGCACTTGGTTGCTTAATTTTCGTGATCGACGACTCAAAACTTGACTTTGACATGTTAAAGGTTGCAATAAGTTAAAGCATAAGTACTCGAGTTATCGTGCTAAGGCACAGACACACACACACACACAGACATAATTCCAAAAACGGTATTTTTGGACTTGGGGAGGTCCAAAACGTGTAAATCCGTCGAAATCTCGAGGTCGAATTTTTTGACGACTACAAGACTACCTATCTATACGAGAAAGTATTAGTGAAATGCAAAAACAGTATAAATTTTGTCTTGTTTGAATCTTCGAAAGAATATAGGTACTTAGATGATGACTGAAAAATTCTGGTTTAGACCGTCAGATAGAACACGAGGGGAGAAAAAAAGGAATAATTCACGGACAATACACGCGTTCTCAATGTACAGACGACAGCGTTTATTAGTGACAGATATGGGTTTGTGTTTAACAGCTAAATCAGTAGTGAGAACCTTCTAGAATTGGACGGGAGGTATGAGGGAATTTATCTTAATTCAATACTTGTGGTGGCACCATATCTTGAAATCTTTCACTTAAGTACCTCAGTGACCACGGTGTTCTTATAGATGTTCTTGTCAAAGGACCACCCGCTTCTACAGGGGACGATTTCAGCCGGGGTTTCCTTCGATATAGCTACGTCGAGACTTTCGTAGTTTTTCAGTATGTCACTGTAGTTTAGGTTGTACATGTTGCACTGCGAATACTGCAGATTGTCGTTCTTCAGTTCCAGGGGTATGCTGTAAAGGATAAGTCTTACAAAGTATTTTTTTAAAGTAAACGATTTTATGTTAATTAATTGTTTTACAAGTGCGCTTATTGGGATCGAAAACGTATTTTTATTGGCATACAAATTGCGACGCGCAAGTAAGGCAGTGTATTTTTAATAGCAAACCATTATCAATATTCCTTGCCTTGAAATAAGATTGAAAATCGATGGCGCACCATACTTGCCAACCGCGCCACATACCGGTAGTGTCTTGGGGAATCGCTTTTCCTTATGCACTACCAAGATGTGCTAAGGGCAAATATACCTAATTATCTTAGGATAATTAACATAACCAAGCGATGCTGTAGTGCCTAGGGAACTGCTTATTACCTACGCACTAGCAGTTTGGCAAAGGGGAAGTATTATCCCAATTAAATAGCACAATCAAGCGATGCCTAGTGCCTAGGGGAACTGATTATCTTTTTTTTTCTATTACGAGATGCCTTCCATGCTCTGTAATTACACTGGCTACCTTTCCCTTCAATCCATCCCTTCCCTTCAATCTTATGTTGTAGTATCTCTATATTTATCTAGATCTATTCATTCGCCTAACGGGTAACGATTTTAGAAGGTTACTCTCTCAGGACCCTATTCCCCCGGGGCCCCGTCCTTGAGGGCCCGATTTAGATATATTTGATTACGCTATCTTTTGTTAGTGTTTAAACATTGTGCCGTGGACATGCATTCGCAAAAAAATATGAAATTTTAATATTTCGTTAAAGTTGAAAATCGGGGTCGCCGGGATATGACCCTGCGGGAATGGGGGCCCTCGGGGAGAAACGCACGCCATTTGTATTGGTATATAGCTGACCCGGTGAACTTCGTACCGCCTAACAGTCGATTCTTTACTTTTTTTTTTAATACTCATTCTGCTATTCAAGCTCGATAAGTATCCCGAATAGCAGAAAAAATAAAGTTAATAAGTCAACAATTACATTATGTAATGAAATATTTATTTTTCAATCTTTTAAATTTTTCTCTCCGTAAGAACCATCTTCTTCAAACGTAACTTCAAGGAATATTATAAAAAAAGAAGTAGCGAAATCGGTTGCGCTGCTATAGAGATTTGCGCTTAGCAACACATTCAGCGATTCATTTTTATATTATAGATTTCCTGTTTCAGCGGACATACCTAATTATGTTAAGTTTTTTTTTCTAATTAAGTGGGTGCCTAGTTTGTATTTATTTAGTAGTTAACTTTTTCATTCTTCGTATTGATTACTTACATCATTTCATAATTACTTTTACCTATATATGTATAGACATCTATTATTAACTTACGTATTACCAAATTAACCAATACCTACTCCGTGCGTATTACTTAATAAATAAATAAAATAAAACTACCTCAAATTCTTTACCAGGTCCACATCAGCGAGATGCTCTAACTCTGGCACGCGGCACCAGTGCGTAACATCCGCAGCCATGAAGAGTTGGGCGTATGCATGGAACCCGCACGGGACCACCGCTGGCAGGAGCACTAGGTAGATCACCAGTTTCTGGTAGTGGCCAAACTCCCCCACATCTTCCAGGATAGCGTCGAAGTCCATCGGGAACGCTGATCAAAGTGAGTTAGGTTTTGGCACAATTAGAACTGTGCTGAATGAAAATTTTGTGGAAGGTCACGGTCACGCGTTGCTGCGATAATTCCATATACTACTGTCCTAACTATATTTATGGAGATTGACATTGCTGAGACTACATTATGACAGTAGGCGGGATTTAAGTCATAATCATAAGAGCCTTTATAATTCAACCCACTGCTGCAGACGTGGCTGAGACACAAGATCTCTCCTTGTCATCGAAGGAGGATTAGGCAGATTCCACCACGCTTGCCTAATGCGGATTGGTGGACGGAGTATTAGGTGATCAATACCCCATTGCTGCATCCATTAGTCGCCTTCTATGACACCCATTCGAGGATATGCGGTGATGCTATTCTATTCTGCCGTATGACATGGGTTTGGTATTAGGCGGGTTTAAAGTAAGTCCTACTAATAATTAAGCCTAGTACAAATTTGTACCTTCCTCGTAATCGAATCCGGATCCTCTGGATCTGTGAGCTAACCACTACACCACGGACGCTGTTAAATGAACCACAGACGCATTGGTCGTTTTGTACTTATATCAAGTGTGCAATTACTCCACCGTGACTCCCATGAATCAACGCCGACTTAAGCGTCGTACATCTCTATCACTTTGTACTTGAAAGAAAGTGACAAATGATTCACAAGACATGATTGATTCCCGAGTGTCATTCTGTAATACGGGCCTTAGACCGCTACTATTCGTTGTAGTCTAGTTAGAAGATTATCCACCGCTTTCAAATCCAGAAGGGTTAAATTCGCTCTCCAGGTGGGCACAAATTATTTATGCTCGTATTGGTAGGTGGTAGGACTTGTGGAAGCCCGCCTGCCAGCCTATTCGCCAACTTTTTTTGACTACACCGAGTGAATTAAATGTATATTTCTGTTCTACACGACTCGCTATTATGCCACTTGTCATGTTAAAACAGCGATGGATATGTAATTCACTCGGTGATCATCACTTCCATCTGTCCAAAAAAGTTAGCGAATAGCTCCCCTGGTTCCACCGTCTTACCAAAGTCCGCCGTCGCCATAACGATGGTGGTAACAGCATTATTGTGGTCCGGCAGTTATTGATAAGATAACCAGTCACTGTAGTTGAGGGTTCGACTTTCGACCATATCATCTAATCATCAGACGAATAGAGGCCAGGAACCTCACTTTCAAATTACAAAATAGTTTGTAATTTTTTTGTGAAATTCTAATGTCATCCACAGCTCATTTAATGTCCCCACCGAGGGGCTCGAGCCTACCCACATTAGAGCGATTAGGCCTTAGTTAACCACGCTGGCCAAGTGCGGGTTGGTAGACTTCACAGACAACCTAAGAATTTATTCACAGGTGTGTGCAGGTTTCCTCACGATGTTTTCCTTCACCATAAAAGTGTCGATTAAACGTACATATTATGAATTCAAAATTTGAAAACACATTGGTACGTAGCGGGATTCGAACCGGTGCCTCCCGGGTAGAAGTCAACGCTCTTACGCACTACGCCACCGACGCTTTTGAAATTCTATGTAATGTATAATTATTTAACCAGCTTACATACCTTCCTATGTTTGAGGATGTAAATTCCGTGGTACTATGGGCACGGCGGGTGCTGGCCGACTGTGGCGCTTGATACAAAGTTGTGTATCTATTTAGGGGACTCTACAACTCTACCGGGAATTATACAGGCTGTTCCATAAGTGTAGTGTAATAATTCAGCGAACTTTTTAACAGGAGCATTATTGCTCTGTATCGCGCAAAATGTATGAAAGCGGAAGCAATTTGGATTTGGATAAATCCAAAACGCATACATTTTGACATCAAAATAGCAATCCGGATCGAAGGACCATTTTACACAAACGCGCTGTAGTTTTGTTAGGCGCTGCTTCTAAAAAATCATCGTATTTTTGAGAATACTTATTGTTGAGCCGCGGTCCAACTGAGAGTAGTTGAAACTTCTATAATATCGAGTAAAATCCGGCTCGAAGGACCAAATGTTCGGGCTGTCCCGAAACAGAGGATAAAATGATAAGATGGCATGTCAAATCAAAATAGTATCTTGGATAGAAATTAACTCTAAATTTCTATGCTAATGAATGTGAGTACGCGCAGCGCTCTTGATTGCTGATTTCGCACTAAAGTAAAAAATTAAATTATTGTAAGAATTGACTAACGGGGTCAATTATAAAATGCTAATTAGGAAATTGTACGTTACTATCTCGAACATCGAGCACCTTGAAACTACGTTTGTGCGATTCAGGTTCCCATACTTATTGTCGCGCTTGTATGAGCACTGTTGTATAGCGCCATCTATGCGATCTATGAGGAGGCGGCATTGGCCGCCACAGCCTTAAAGGATACTACAATTAAAGGTATGTTATGCGAATGTGATGATAAAACTTGTCCAAAGAATTCCCCTAACAGTCAGAGAGTCATTACTCTGTACTCTGTGGTGTAGTGAATGATTTGCGTAGACGCAGAGGCTAGTTGGAGAGACTAGAAGTTGGTCTGGGAGACTACCGCTACTTCAAGGAGACGGTGATCTGGCAGAAGGAGGCTGCGGAGTGGCAGCGGAGGCAGATGCTCTATTGCTCCTAAGGGTAGGAGTAGCGTGACTCACTTGAGTCGGGCAGCCCGAAGACGTTTCGGAGACGAGGCATACGCCGCACGCGCTGTTCCCTTAACTTTCCCATAAAGGGCTTGGGGGGAACGGTGGTTTTTGGTGGGTATTACCAGCTGCCGAGACGCCCAAGTGGCGATACCACGTCAGAGTGACGAGTCGCCACATGCCGCATCATCCACGCACAGTGCGGTGAAGATATCAGCTCACATAGCACCAAGAAGGGTTTAGCAGAGCCTTAGGTAACATTTCGTTACATATAAAGCTATATATGGCAGTAAGGGCCATGTAGTGCCTCCTAATGGTGACAGGTTGCCACCCGTCGCCTTAAGTAGGTCAGTAAATGGATTTCCATTCGTCACAAAAAAGGTCTAGCGACACCCTAGTTTGTGTTTAAGATAACTCAACTGGTTCTAAAGCATAGATGATAGAATTATAACTCGCAACAAAAATATTGCTTAGGTCCATAAAATAAATCACCCAATATTCCAAAATGGGATGCGCGTGCGCAATTATTCCATTCGTCGTGCGCAGTCAGTCAATTCGATTAGTATTCTAATTGGAGCAGCGAAAGGACAACTCAATCAAGGTCGGCACATACATTGAGGGTCCTGTAGCAGTAAGTCGTAGTAACCTCTGCAGGTATCAAGCAATGTATGTCTCATCCAGCGAATTGAACACCAGTCTTAATCCTTGATGTTTTCTGTCATGGTCAGATTTGGTATTTATTTTATTAACCAATAAAAGCAAAGGCCGTAAGTACATTTTGTTTTTTAGAAAGTTTATAAATTGATTCTTATTAGTTAGGTACTTAAAAATTTGATAAAAATCTTTCTATTATTTGACATTTATTACTTACTAGCGTTCGCCCGTAGCTTCGCTCGCATCAATGTGATCGCGCCAATGATACTCTTTTGATACTCTTTCACCCAAAAACTACTTACTGAATGGATATTAATGAAACTTTATAATAATGTCTAGGTATAAGTAGCTCATACATCAGAATAGCAAAGGTATAGGCTATAATTTAACGACATTGACGCGAGAGAAGCCGTGGGCGATCACTAGTATTAGTTAGGATTAGGAGTTTTTGAGTCTGACTAAATTTTATGCTACGCTTTTGTAGACATAAGTCGACCAGCGCCTACCAAACGAGTGTATGGCAGTTTGGTGGCGCCAGCGCCACCGCGCCACTCACGTCCCGCGTTCCCCTTGCGATTGTCTAGACGTGCTCGTTGGCTGAATGTAAGAACTTATAATACACTGGTTTCATCATTTAGGTAGGGGTAGGACGGGAGGGGGAATTTAAATCGGCAGACAACAAAGAGCCTACCCCACATTAGGGGTGATTAGGCCTTAGTCAACCACGCTGGCCAAGTGCGGGTTGGTCCACTTCACACACAACCTAAGAATTTCTTCATAGATGTGTGCATCTATGAAGAAATCATCAAAGATGAAGAAATGAAGAAGAAAGAGAAATCAAAGAAAAGGTTTCATCACGATGTTTTTCTTCACAGTAAAAGCGTCGATTAAACGTACATGTATATGAATTCAAAATTTTAAAACACATATGGTACGTGGCGGGGAACAAACCAGTGTTGGGTGGGAGACGGACGACGTTCTTACGCACTACGCCACCGACGCTTTTTTTATATTAATTAGTTTTATATTTTTATATTAATATATTTTATTAGTTTTATATTAATCGATAATACTACTATTAGCTGTATTATCGATTAATATAAAACTTAAGCCTAAGTAGAACTTGTCAAGTAAAAACGTTTTAATTTGTTGGAAGATTTTGTATTTTGTAAAGTACAATCGATTTGTAGTTGCCGTGCTAAATCTTATGGCACATTTTGCGGTACCACTCCGGGTCGTTGACACAGACGCTGTCAGGTCTTCCGTCGCGATGCCTGTAGTGGAATTCAGAGACGCCCCGTCCAGGCACTCCGTTTACTGAGAACTTGCAGAAGCGCTCAACCATTCGCGCTTCCCATTCGTCTGATACGTAATGTACCGATTCGTATTCCACGGTTACCTGCAAAAGATATGAGTGATAAACATCTTTGTATAAAAGTGTAAAAGAGACTGAGAAATGATTCCTAAACACGTTAATAACGGGTGTAAAAAGAGCTCCCTATGACAGAGCCGAGAACTACGTATTCTGCTCATCATTAGGATCATTTTTTTCTTCTACACATACGTACATAGGGGATACATGGGAAATTAATAGTTATGAACTATGAAGTTATTGTATTCGAGTATAAACTTTTTAACTACATTATTGCTTAGATTTTTAATTTTGTTTGTGGAGTTTACTTTATTATAGATCAAAGGCAGGGCGGGATTTAAAGGTCTGGAGGCCTCGGGGCAACAAAGGAGTGGAGGCCCCTTAGCCCCAAATTATTTTCCAAATGAAATGATAAATTTTTTTCAATCGAGTTTTCGGTTAAAAAATAGGCATACTTCTTTACGACCTTTAATCAACGAACAAAATAGAAAGATATTATTATTATTATTCATGTAATTATGTTTGTACAAAGTACCGTAGGTAAAGGTAAAACGCGAAATAAAATATGAAAGGAAAAGTTGTTTACTGGTGATTACTAGTCTGAATTTGATTTTTTTTTTAAAGTCACATCTGGCAGTATGGGCCATGCAGTGCCTCCAAATAGTGACAGGTTGCCAGCCTGTCGCCTAACATAGGTACTTCCTAATATAAATCTTAATATTAATAGTTCTTACCTGAACAGTGTAAATTTGGTTCCCTGCTTCGAATCTGAAGGCGTAATCCTTAGGAGCCTGCCCACCTTCTCCGTGCTGATACAGCTGCAGGTCTACCCACTTGATCGGCAACATCTCCCCGTTTGGTAATCCTAGAGTCCCAGCTTCGAATCTGGTTAAAAGGTTTTCGTTATTCAGTATTACAATTTTAAATACAAACAAACACTTGACTATTTGCGTGAGTGCAATTTACGAAACTAAAGTAACGAAGGGGGCCTTAGCGCGCTATTTACAACGTCTTTACCAAAACCAAATCGTTATCGTTTTCATACATTTTTACAGCTGTCAGCTGTCAAAACGTATGAAAACGATAATGATTTGGTTTTGGTAAAGACGTTGTAAATAGCGCGATTGGCTCCCAGGTATAAAATAATAATATCGTCGAGGTAGAGAGGAGGTCGTGGCCGTGCGTTCGATTACGAAAGTTAAGCAACCAAATGCGCGGTCGGTAATCGGATGGGTGATGGAAAACATCGATTTTTCATCCGTGCTTCGTCGGCACGTTAAGCTAGTAGTCCCGGGAGCTGTCGAAAGTTCCCAAGGCAGGCTGGTGTCAGGCACACGGCCGTAAAAATCTAATGCCAAATCCTTAAGAAGTATTGTCGACATCAAGGCATGAACCGACCACAAATAAATTGAGAGCAAAGAAGAAAATGATGATCGTCGAGTTAAGGGCACAGAGGACCTAGTCGCTCGAAGGGAGCTGGGGTGCTGGTGTGCATTTCATGTCGTAATCCTAGAACATAATTTGTCAACACTTTATAATTTTCCAAACTTACACAGAAGCAGTTGAAGGTTGGCAGATGACTCCCACGCTAATGTTCATGTCATTCTGGAGAAATATATGGTGGAAAGCATATCGGTGCATGAGGCTCCAGTCTCGCTTGTGACCTAACGGAAAATTAACATCTATTATTTCCCGTGACACGATGTTTGTCCGGGACGAAACTAACAATTCGAATTTAACCTTTTTTTTTTTTAAATGTGTTTGTTCCAATTTGAGAGATAGGATAGTTTTATCTTGATAAGCAAGTAGTCCTCATTTTTTATTGCAAATTCAATGTTATAGGACAGTAGTATGAAATCACCACAGCAACGCGTGGCCGGGACAGTTAGTTAATTATAAAAAAATATTACGAACATTAATACCGAATCCAGCAATCGTCAACTAAAGTGGGTAGTCTACGAAGCGGCTAAATGATTATAACAGTGTGGTAGTTGTACCTTTAATAAGACACAAAGTTTACAATAATTCTTACCGAAACTATGATCTCTGAATGACGGCAGTTTATACTCGAAAGATTCCCCATCAATCTGGACTTTGCACTTCAGAATTCCAAATTGCTCGTAATGTGACTGGTGTGCTCTGAATAACGATTAAGAATCATATTAGCCATAGATAAAAATAATTAAGTGTACTGGTTTCGTTTTGTTGTTCTTACGCCCATATCAATTTCTCTATTACTTTAACACACTGTGAATGATCGTGTAAGGTGAAGGAATCTCCGAAATCGCATGCTCAAAAACCTCACTTACGGAGTTGTATATTGGTTTCATATCTGGTTACCAAATTCCAAAAAAGACCCTGCCAGAAAACAGTTCTGCTCCTACGGCCTTGTGTCGCAGAAGCTCAAGCTGAGACAGGGGAGAAAAAAAGGGGTCTGTTCTCTTGATGCTCTGTAACGCTACTGGTTTTGTCAATTGCGCTAACATCAGACAGTATTAATGGCTCAGATCTATAAGATTCGTAGTACACCACCTATTATTATCAGTAAAATAATAGCTCTGTTAAATTTATATGCTAAGAAAAAACTAGGACAAAGAGGATAATATGGATAAGGAATGGATCCAAAACTCACGTTTTCAGTCGTTCGAAGTACTCCCGACTCCATTTCTCCCTGGCGATCGATCTGATCACGGTAGGAGGGTGGAGATCAGTGTCATAGTCAAAATAATTGCTGGTGGCCGTCCATTCTCCTTTGAAATCCACGTCTACAGTTTTCTCGGGTTCATTTTGGAGCCTGGTAAATGAGAATCTTAGGTAAAAGAGAGTGACAAAAACGAACGTGGAGAGTTAGAAAATTGACAGTAAGCTCACTCTGGCTTAAAGATGTCTTTATTTTTGGAAATTCTTCAGTAGTACCTAGTTAACCTAAAAGACAGAAAGAGACCCCAAATAAAATTGGAAACCAGAAGCAGAAGCTTCAGAGCAATTTGTCAATTAGAAAATGCGTAAAAGGATAGAAAATTCTATGTAACCTATTCTACGAAACGATATGTAAGTATATCAGGGTGGCTAGGAAAATTGGAAAAACATTTTTCATTTCTCATACTCGGGAGGTTGTGTTTGTTGGGCCTGAGTGTTGGGTGGAACACGCTAATTTCCACCACTGGCCGGGAAAAACTCATAATAATTGATTCCTTCCCTAGAGCGGAAATGAATTAAAAAAATAGAACTGTCTCTAATTGGGTAATGAGTATTCTCTCACATTTTATGGGATGGTTAGCGGCGGTGACGCGGTGTGTTCCAAATTTTAAAAGATTCAATACATTTGGATTGTTGGTTGTTAAGCGTATCAAAAACATTTAATATTCAGTTAGTTGACTATAAGAATTTGATGAAAAGAGGCTATAAAGCACGTTGCTATCCTTATTGTCTTTATGCAGTATCATCGGCTTGGCGATGGAATTTTTTATCCGGTTTGAAGAAAAGATTATATCAGTTATGTTTAAAATTTATTTTATCCTTTAAAAGGAAACTTACGAAATGGTCTCCTCAGAATTTATGACCTCGTAATTTCGTTAATGACAACCATTATTCTTCCATAGCTTTTCTATGGAAGAATAATGGTTTTGACAGCAAATAAAAAGTCCCTCAACTGACTTGACAGGGAACATTCCTAGTCAGCGCCCGTGCGCGACGCGATGTGTTCCAAACATTCCAAATTAAAAAATGATACTTTGAACATTCCTACCTACTCTCTCATATCTGTGAAAAAGACTAATTATTTTTTACGAGTATTTTTTTATCAAAAAACTACATTTTATTTTCCTTGCATTCGAAATGAATCTTAGAGTGCTTAACACGGGTATAAGGAATCAATTCCTACTCCGATTATAGCTGAACTACGTCCCTATATTGAAATTGATTCCATTCCAACCTTGCCAAGCAATCTACTATTGTAATTCTTTTAAAATAAGACTACTCATGATTACGAGATGAACGAAAATGCAACACCTTTGCAACCAAAACGTATGGAGCGAGGAGAGATTTTTTAAGAGAATTGATTTATTTCATTTGGGGAAAGCACTATAAATCATTAGTAGAGATGAAACGGATATCCGGTAACTATCTGGTATCCGGCCTATCCAGCCTAAATTTACTATCCGGCCGGATACCGGATATTCAAAAACTACGAGAATTTCCTATAATAAAATGCAATACATTAATCTTTGTGAGGTAAATATCAATAAAATGGCCTATAATTATGACTGCTTTTATTGAAAGTCGAAAAAGTTACAAAAGGCCTTCCGATAAACTAAAATTGTCTTCTGAGATATATCTCATGATAAATACATAAATAGTAAATATCTAAACTAAAAACTTTTAGTAAAACATTAGGTATAGTCACAGAACACAGAAAGAGGGTATAGTAGTCTTATTTTAAAAGGATGCCATGCAAGGAGCTGCCATGTCTTAGGCCTTAGGCCCTGTCCGCACAGCGATAAAATATTCGCGCGGAAATAATATCGCGTTCAATTTGCAACATACCACAGATTTTTACGCGATTTTTTTAACGCATGTGCGGATAGTTCTATAAGATCCTATGTGTCACAGAATTTTGCGAGAAAAAAACGCGCGGTGAAATATCGCTGTGCGGACAGGGCCTTAGTCACCTGTCTATGATTAGGTTTTGGGCCATATAGGTACCTATACCAAGTGAAGGTACTCACCACATCTTCCCCTTATAATTGATGTTCCACTTCTTCATGGGCTCCACTGGAGTAATCATGATGCCTTCAGCACCGAACTCGCCAATTTGTGCGCCAAATAGCACGGTGTCAGGGATCTTTTTACTGCATAAAAGCCCTTTGCCGGGTAACTGAGAAATGATAAGAGGGGTTTGCTGCACAAGCTTTTAAGGCGTCACCATACTGATGATTTATGTTACTAATATCTATTTTGACAAGACCTTTCGGTCTGAGAGAATTCAAGAGAATTCCTCTGATATATGTTCGAGCGGGCCGAAAGGAATTTAGTATTTAGGTACATTCGCCGATGAATTTATCTTCTAGAAAATAAGCAAGGAGAAGACGAAGATCTTCTTCCTCCTTTATCGTGCTAACGCACAGACACACACACAGACATAATTCCAAAAACGGTATTTTTGAACTCAGGGAGGTCCAAAACGTGTAATCCGTCAAAATCTCAAGGTTGAACTTTTTGACGATTACAAGATTTCCTCTATAATAAGTATACGAGAAAGTAAAAACAGAACCCTTATAGGATCACTTTGTTGTCCGTTTGTCTGTCAAGACCCTTTAACCCGGGAACGAGTGGAGGTATCGAGTTGAAATTACATTTTACTCAGGTCTACAGTCCATTGAAGCCGTGAAAAGAATCAAACTTCTTAGTAAAAAACTTATACTTTCAAGACTCTAAACACAACCTGAAGTAAAGGAAAAATAGGGAGCACTACTAGAATAACTGCAACTACATATAACTACCTTACACTAGAGAAAACCTGCAACTAAGATGCCTAGAAACAACTAAATTTTGATATCATTAATCAGTTATGAAAGAGGAAATCAAATTGATGGATGTTGGGTTTAAACTAGATAAAATAATATCGATACTAGTGGGCAATGAGTATTTGTTTTTAACCAATGAGTCAAATAAATATTTTTAGCAAAAAAAATAGGACAACCGACTTCAATGCGTACAAATTTAAACTAAAAAGTAAGAAATAAATAATATTTTTATGAAGTAGTTGAAAAGAGCGTCATAGAAAACCAAGGAAAGTATTGATACACATTTATAATTTTTTATTTATAATTCATACTCCGATATATTTGGAGCCGGTGCCAGCTAGCCAAGGAGAATAGTGTTTCCAATTTTCGAACTTCACGGAGCGGCGGATTATTTCTTATCTTCATCATTCATTATTATGTATAGTTAATGGATTAATCAAGCTCGTATCTATTAGGTAAGTTTATTTTGCTTAGGCTGGCACCGACTCCAAATATATCGGAGTATGAATTATAAATAAAGAATTATAAATGTGTATCAATACTTTCCTTGGTTTTCTATGACGCTCTTTTCAACTACTTCATAAAAATATTATTTATTTCTTACTTTTTAGTTTAAATTTGTACGCATTGAAGTCGGTTGTCCTATTTTTTTTGCTAAAAATATTTTATTTTATTATTTTTAGTGGAAATAAAGTACATTTTATTGAAAACGGATAGGCCTACTAGGCGCTCATTAAAACTTAATGGAAACTTTAACTAAAACGTTTTTTTTGTTATTACTGATTTGTTCAAAAAGGATCGAATTTATATCGATACAATTTATACGGGCCATCTCTGATCTTGACGTACCTAAAAAAGAATCATTAAAATCCGAGTCGTAATACTCATAATTGACGAAGTAATCAGGTAACAAACACAAAAAAACAGTCGGATAGAGAACTTCCTCTTTTTTTTTAAGTCGGTTAACAAATAATATCACGTCTCAGACCTATAGCTCATTACAAATGCCTGCCATTCATTCAAAATGAATGGTAAGTTAATGAACTATGAACCTAGTTATTTAACTTAAGTTCATATTGATTATTTTATAAAATAATTTGTCATAGTTTATGTGTTGACTATTGGACCTACTAACCAAAATTTCACTATTGCATATTAGGTAATAGCAAGTTCAAAAAAAAAATTTACATTATTTTTGTGTTCGTGGACGATATTATTGTTTCATCCCCAATGAAATTATCATTTTAACAAAAAAGTACTGAACCAATTTCGGTATAATTTATACGGGACCACCTTTGGAGTATGTCCGTCCTAACGAAAAAAGAATCTTCAAAATCGATTCATAATTGACGGAGTAATCGCGGAACATACATACAAAAAAAAAAAAAAAAAAAAAACATACAGTCGAATAGAGAACCTCCTCCTTTTTTGAAGTCGGTTGAAAAATCCGTTCCGTTTTTGTCATGAAACTTATTTAACATGAACCGTTTATTTATTCTGTATCTATAGCTGACGTGACGCTGGCAAAATGTTTTTATAAAACCTTTGCCATTAATGAAATTACTTACTTACTTTCAACACTCTCAGAGTATTAGTTTCGCAACGTCGCCAATAGATGGCGCTGAATCGAAGCCGACCAATTCTTCATGGCCTTAAATAAGGTTTTGGAAACTGAATTTCGGGAAAAGCTCGGAAATAAACTACAATTTTTTACGGAACCCTCGGTGGGCGAGTCCGACTCGCACTTGTCCCATTTTTTTTTTTGAGCTGCTTGATTTCATTATTTTATCTTTGTTATTTCTTAGTTAGAAAAAATAAAATTACCCCGATGTAGAACAACCCGTTGCACATGCCCATAGGTCTTCGCTCGCATCCTGATATCACATAAATGCCCTTGTCGTCTTCACCTTTCTTTGCTGATATAAAGAACACAGCGTCGAAGGCCTGGAAGACAAAATTTTTGCTCATTATTTCTTACAATAGCTGGGGCCTTGACAGCTACACAGCTGCCAGCTAAAAACTTATGACAACGATAACGATTTCGTTTTGGTAAAAACGCTGTAAATATCGCAATCGGGGGGCTGGGAGCCTAAATAGCACGAAGATAGATTCTATAGGTACAATTTATGCTACTTGCTAAAAAGCGCTTAGCATTTTATTTACAATTAAATTACGGTTTATACGTTATTGCATCGTAGAGAGTAGGGACCAGTAGGGACAGTCAGAACATCAGGTTACCACTGTAAAAATTTCTCAATCGATTTATGTTTAGGGTAGAAAATCAATTGGAGAAATTTTACAGTTTTGGGTAGTTTGATTTGCTGTTGTCCTAGGTACCTAAGTCTTGCTCAGTGACGGTCATATCAACATTGTGGCGTTCCAGGCCCTCCAAATATAAAACTGTATTTTTGAAGCAGTTGTTATTCTTGATTACGCTGCTTTTCCAACAACAAAAACAGTCGCCAGCAAGAAATTTAGCGGGGAAAAATCAAAATAGGTACCTACTAGACTTCGGCGTAAACTTTTGGGTTCGACGCTCAAAAAAAAAAGCGCGCATATTTTCGGGCGGATAAACTCATTTAAAAACATTGCAAGTTGAAATATACCTTAGCATTGTCACTGAGATGCTGAGCGCGGTCCATCATTGCAGGATCCGCGAAAGCCTTCACACCTTGTCCGGCTCTGCCATCTGTACCCGCGCCCTTATTTTTACTGGAAAACTAAAACCAATCATAGATATTTGGAGTAATGTAGGAGGAATTTCTTTATTACCTACGCAAATTCTACAAGGTGTTTGGTACATGGGGTATGAAACCGCCACCAACCCTTGCTAACATAGTCATATAAATACTATGGTGATATCAAAAACTTTAAATTGTAAAAAAATAATTGAATTCTTCATACAAACAGATCGATCAAAAAAACAAAATGTAGGTAATTAATTATGGAAAAATAAAATAAATATTTTTACAATTTTGAATTTTTAATATCACCATAGTATTTATTGACTATGTTAGCTAGCATGGGTAGGTGCCAGCTTCATACCCCATGTACCAAACACCTTGTATATTATAAATAGGTACCTACTATTAGGAATAGGTAGGTATATTACTAGAATAAAAGTAGATACCATGTGTTTTAATCCAGATTATGAGCTACTTGTGTACCAAATTTAATCCAAATTCATTCATTCCTTGACGCGTGGTCGACAGACAAATAGGTATCTTTTCACACATAATATTTGTGTAGGTACCATATGATTATATCGGTGTGCATTTTCAATTCTATAATGTTTCGTTTTATTCAAACCAGTAGGCCCACTAAATGAGTTCCCCATCCCATACTGACTGTCAATTAAATAAACTTACCTTTCTAAAATAGTATAAGCAGGCAAAAACTGCATATTTCAAATAATACCACTTCCCGGGCACTGCGTACACGCCAAATATAGGCTTAGGTTCCTTATACTTAATACTATAGAACACTAAAATAGTGAAAAAACCGATAAAAAACAATAAAACACACATTGTTACTAGAACTATCGGCTATACGGTTTGGCCGGTGCAGATAGTTCGTCGAGATAACGAAGATAACGCTGTTGAAACCTGACAACACCACGGGTCTTGATAATTCTTGATGACTGAATTCACTAATTAAATTAATTTGATTACGTACGGCCGGTTGCGTGTACACGGAACACTGTTTCATACAGACAATCATATCGTCGGGTCACGAATACGTACAGCTGCGACTATTATCCAGCTAGATTTGTGTAATCCATTAAATACCTACTTACAGACGTGCTATAACGAAATCAAGTCACATTTCGAATTCATCTGAAACCCACTCAGACCAATTGGTCTGAGGAAACAAACCCACAAGTGAATTTAGGGTTAAATAGTATTGAGATGGCCTCACAAGTTTTTTTTTAAAGTTCCGTGGGCATCCCACTATCGAAAAATATTAATGGTCACAGTCTGTCGTTGTGTTACTAACATCGGAATACTGGAAACGCCCTTTTCAGGGCCGGTCGTGGGATGCCCGGCCAATAGGCTGGTGGCCTACCAGTCTATTAGTAGCCATTCCACGACCCGAAGTTTCCAACGGATTTCAGCGATGGACGGTCATTTGACACGCATCTGCATCATCCAAGGACTGGAACTTTTCTCTATCCGGACTGTTGAGACTATTACTCGGACTGCCTAGATGATTTTGAGTGTAACATCTGTCCTGGTTGGCTTTAGTTGGTTTGTTTACTGAAGGACTGTTAATTTTTGGGTTTGGTGTCCCTTTTTGTGTAGGCGACAGGCTAGCAACCTAGCTGTCACTATTTTGGGGGACTGTATGACCCATACTGCCAGATGTGGCTTTGTGTGTAACCGAACGTTACCTGAAGCTCTGCTCGACCCCTTTTCGGGTAATGAGCGTGATTATATGTATGGAACTTTTCTTTTTCTAGGTATATTTCATAATCAGATCATTTGGTTACGTGCTGCGTCGCGCGTGGAAACTGCAGTCTACTTATTCAGTAGCGATATGAGATATCAGTTGTTATTTACGATAAGGTAGGTAGGTACCTACCTATTGTTAATTTGATTGCGGGGTTCCTCGCTTATCAACGACACCACGAAACTGCACCACTGTGGTGTCGTTTACATGTTTTTTAGGTAACCACACCACTTGGGTCCACGTCCGGAAGTCTCCTCGTGGCGGACCCTGGTAACGTGGTGGAGAAACTTTCTCGGCCGGGTGTGACTTTTGATGTCAAGTCGTTTTGGCATTCGAAGTCACATGCCATCGTCGAGTTGTTTTTGTTTTCCCACCACGGCTAGTTCCGGACGGCCCTTTTCAGGGCCACGACCGTGCCCGAAGTCCGTGTCCTCGTCAGGAGGACGCGCCAGGTTGAGCAGCCGTCGGTGAAGAGGCGGCCTATAAGGCCGGCGTCGACCAGCGGCCCACAGGGGCTAGCGTTAGTCGGTAGCCTCTGTGGGCTGCTGGCCACCAATTGGTGCACAAGGAGTGCCTAGACTGGCAGCGTTGGGACGGGCTCGGTGTAGTTGCGCTCACGTGCGTAGATCCCTAGCCGTCCTGCAATAGCGCACTGGAGGTCAGGCCGGGGAGAATTTTTATAGTGGTATGGAGGGAACGCCTTTACCTCGAGTCCCAAATATCCCCTGCGGTTGGCACCACCCCGCAGGGATGATGCGTAAATGCATTTGACCTCCCCGAAAAAAAAAAAAAGTTAATCACACCACTGCCGACTAATAGTGATGTCTAACGTGTATAAAAACAAATAGTTTTAATTTTTAATTATTATTAAGTAATGTCACTGAAATTTGGCGACATCAAAAGGGAGTCGTAAAAAATAATAATTGTATCCTTTACAACAAAACAAAATTAATCATAACGTAACTTCATAACAAAGCCAATTAAACCAAAAATCAATTACAAATAAAGAGACCATCTATATCATGTTGTGATCTTCCGAATGGTGCGAATGATAAATAATTAATATCGATAAATGCATACATAAGTTTTGTATTAGAACTTCATTACTGTGGTGTAGTTGACAATGCATGGCGGGCTTCTGTAAGGCGGGCCCTGTACAATAATATTATTGCCAATATCATTAATGATGATTTTGGCAATATTATTGAAGGACGTGCGTTGCTATGACGAGAGACGATCACCTATGACTCACCAACTAATAACTTTTGCTGGCATATTTTTAATTCCATATCTTGATTGTGTGTTACATTGAAGCGAGTTCTAATCTGAGTCCAAACTTGTTCGCGTTGGAATAGCAGTCCATTTGTCGGTGGTGGCAACTATGTGTCAATACAAACCAGAAAGTCCTCGTGACAGACGCTAACTTGTGTTTGACACCTTCTACACCTTATTGAATCCAAGAAGAAAAGGAGAAGAGGCGATTAGATATATGTGCGTCAGGATCGTGGGTAAAATAAAAGTTACTTGGCTGTGTGTGCACCTAAGGGTGTGCGTTACTCCAGCAAAATGTAACCTCTTTTCAAAGATTGAATAATGCAGATATTTAGAGCCCTATCTGGTGTAAATGAGCCCGAAATTTAAAATTTGAGCCCTCTGCCGTTTCAGCAGTTAAAAAAACTGCTTTTGCTGGAGTAATGTTACCCCAGCAAAAAAAGTAAGGTAGCTCGAATTGGTACATAAATGAGCCCTATAAAATAAAATTTGAGCCCCTCGGGATGCCATAGTTATTTCAGTTTTTGCAGGTAACTTTTGGCCGATTGCTGCATATCGGAAACTGTTGGACATACAATCACGATTTTTTGTATATATGAAGGAGTGAATTCGAGGCTTCTGTGCCCGAAATTTCCGTTAAAATAACTAGCATGGTTTGGGAGCTACAAAATATTTTCTAAAAAACAAAAATAAAATATGCTCTAGCTCTTGAGTGAAGACACCTAGAAACTTCGCAACAGTACAAGCTTGTACCTCGTGTCTAACCACATAATGAAGTAAAATTTCGACATCCTACTGTAAGTATTCAAAATTTCGTAACTAATTTTGATTTCTTGAAGATTAATTATTTCCAGCTCCGAAAAAATTACTTTCACTAAGAGCTGGCTTATAACAATGTTTTAACAATAATTACGAGCCCTATATCAAAAGTACGTATACAAAATTTCAGCAAACGAATTTAAATAATATTTATAAAAAACAATTCCAACATTTTTTGGTTGATTACCTGACCAAATTCGAATGAATACCTATTAAAAGGCGGCTGCACCGTACTTCACGTCATACTTTATCTATTGGCGGTGTTGTAATTTAGTTTAATTAGTACGTAATTTAGTAACTACCTAAAGTGAAATTCTGTGTACTCGTTCATAAGGAAAACTATGTCAGAAATAAGGTACACCCGTTGGTTGCGCGAATTAAATTAAATTTAATAATTTTGCTATGACAGCTGACCCGCCACACTTTTCCTTTACCGCTATCCCTTTCCCGCACAGACTTATTACAATACAATGTGTGAGCGAGAGATCCGCCCGCAAACATCGTCGTCGCTGCTTGCCGCCGCCGGAGGTCGCTACTGCGGTTCCGCTTCAAGTCGACTTCGGAAACGCATGATAATTTGATAAATTATCTCCGCGCTCATAACTTAATAAAATAGTTAAACTTAATTAAGTAATCCGCATAATTCCAGTGCATCAGTGATCGGGCCCGATGATAGCAAAACTATAATAAATTCGTGTACAAATAGTGTTTGGAGACTTTCAATACCGTGCCGTTACATCCTTGTGCTGAAGATTGGAGACCTGCAGTCTGTTTAAGGTACTGTGCTTCCTTTCATTTTTATGAACTGTCTTTCTTTGTCCTAATCTTTACCGCAGGCAGTTCATTTTCCCATTGTTCGAAGTGTTGGTTGGATCAGCTCTCAATTATATTTTTTTTAATTTATTTTATTTATTTAATAGGACAACCAACAAAACTTAAACTAGACACAATTTTATTCGCATACAGTCCACAAAACCTAAATTTTATAGGTAGGTATCTAGATACCGCGATAACATTTTTTGGTCCAAACGTGCTGATTTTAAATTAATTATACAACATGTAAATTAAATAACTAACACTCTGAATACAGGTGGTTTGGGATTGGCTTCTGAGTTGATTTCAATAACTTTAAAAAAAACGTTTTTTTTTTAAATAAAACAAAAAGTAATAAAACAAAAAGTACCCAGAAAATATTGTACATACAACATTTTCTAAGTACTTTTTTTTTTTAAATTATTGAAATCAACTCAGTAGCCGATCCCAAACCACCTGTATTCAGGATGTTGGTTATTTAATTTACATGTTGTAGTAAGGCCTTGTCCGCACAGCGATAATATTTCACCGCACGTTTTTTTCTCGCAAAATTCTTCACATAGGATCTTATAGGTGCACATGCGGTAAAAAAATCGCGCGAAAAAAATATGTGGTTTGATACAAATTGAACGCGATACGGTGCGTGCGCTAATATTTTATCGCTGTACGGACAGGGCCTAAATCCCGCATTCAAATACATAGAAATTCATGTTCTATAAATAGCCTACGCAACCTCATTCTATTTTCGTACATTTTTGTTAGATAGGTACCTACATTTGTTGTTATTTCTTCGATATAGGCAACCTCGCGTATTATTTAATAGTATGCTAAGTTTGCTTACCGCATATTTCTTAAAAGTACAGAGACTATTATAATAAGTTTGTGAGATAGGCACAAACTTTGTTTAGTTCGCACCGCTATCCCATATGTGAACGTGAATAGTCACTTATTAATTTCTCTGTTCTCCAACGCACCACATTGTGTTTAATATTACCGCTTCACCCTACTGAAGGGTACCTACACATTATATGATTTGTTTGTTAATATTAACTAAATTAAATATTAAAAATGGCTAACGAAAATAAATTGGTCTTGTTACAAGCAAAAAGAGACCTTATGCTCTCACGCATACAAGCTATTGCCGATAAAGTTAATAAACCTTCGAAAGAAAACATCAAAGAAACATTTCTTTGCGACCTTAAATCTATTGATAAGTTACGCTCTGATTTTGAAAGTGTGCTGGATCTAATAAATTCTATCGAATTTAATTCGAACCCTAAATATGTAGTAAATTATCAGCCTCTTTTGTCATTTGACGACTTATATTGTAGAATCAAACGCGTCGCAAAGACTATTCAAATATCGCAGCCCGATGTGAAGTACATTCGAGGTGACAGGCCCAGGTTGCCGTCTATTGAATTACCTAAGTTTAATGGCGACATTAAGACATGGCCTTTGTTTTATAGTTCTTTTAAAAATACTGTTCACGATAATCCTGTTTTGACGGAATCGGAAATGTTGCATTATTTAATTGGATAACTTACTGGCAAAGCGCGATCCATATTAACTATATATAACTCCGAGTACCGATAATAACGATGTTATTTTAGATTGCTTAATAAATGAGTACGAAGTCAAGCGACTACTTGCCTCTTCCTACTTGGATCAGATATTTGAATTAAAACCTTTAACTTCCGCAACAGCCAGTAATCTTGAGCTATTTTTAGATAAATTCGCAACATCAGTTTCTGCACTGAATAATTTAAAATTAAATAGTTTATCGGAATTTATATTTTTGTATACCGCGTTAAAGCAATTAGATCTTAAACCGCGCGCGCTTTCGTTCATATCGAGCTCGCAGGCGATCATCATGGCGGAAGCGTACCAATAGCTAAGAAATATATGGGAATAAACTCTTCATGAACTGATGACTATTGTGTACATGCAGAAACAAGCTTTCTGAGAAAATTATTTTTATTTAATTATCTCAGAAATCTTACCGTATTTTATTTGTTCAATACTTGTTTACACACAAGTGGTACCAAATGTTCATGATAAGTTTATTCCCATATATTTCTTAGCTATCGCTATACCCGTGATCCCGACTTCAGGATGACAGGTGTACCTTATTTCGGACATAGTTTTTCTTAGACTAGAATAGAACATGATTAGATTGGGCCAAAAAACCTCTCTGTGGTAATAAACGATAGAACGCATTGAATGACGACACATCCCGACTTGTTAGAGGGCCGAAATTGTTGGTTACCCCTACATCGCCGATCTATTCAAAGCATCAAGTACTTGGCTGAGCTATCCCAGAGATGAGAGGATAAAGTGTTTCCGTGAAGCTGCTTTTATCGCGCTTTTCACGTGATCTTTCGGATTTGTCATAGGGAATCTCCATACCGAGTATAATACTCACTCGGTATAAATATTTTCATAGATTAGAACCAAGAACTAAACAACATTCTCCACTTTAAACATAAGTATTTTATTGTACCACAATATTACCAAATTATAAAATTAACACAAACTTAATGGAAAGAGTTGCTTGTGCAGGGAAAAATAGGGTGAAATAATCTATTTGAAATTCGAAAATACATGGAAAATATTGTCTATCATTATGTACAATCAAAACTTATCATTATTACCTGGACTATACGTCACATATTAATTTGGTGTATCTAGTAAAAAATATCCAAAGTTAATGTATTTATAAATAGCAAGATGCTGACAAATGCGCGCTCTATTTTTAAAAGAAATAATATATTTTCATTATTTCATTTCAATTTAATATCAATCAATCAATTTCAATAATATTTCAAATGGAAAATTATTTTCCAGTATATTTCGAATAATTTGTATTTATGGCGAGAAAATATATCATTCAATGAAATAATAGTCGCTTACATATTGCCAGTCAAACTTGTATTACAATAAAAAGCAAACGTCATTAATAATTAATATTTATTTCGTATCTTAAATTCTAATAGAACATTGAACTTTAAAGCATATTCAAGCGTTATTTTACAATCGTAGCGAAATGGATGAATAAAGAATGAGATTTAAGATGGCCGCGCTTTATACAGAAAAGAGCATTCGACTTTTTTAAATTAAAAAATCCAACGAACTGAGAACCTGCTCCAGAACAAGTCGGTTAAAAATAAAGTTTAACTAGTCAAAAATTAAAATATAAAATAACACAAGATCGATGCATCTATTTCACTGTTAACAAACTAGAAGAGGTGCGACATACATACTATAGCTTAATCACGAATGAATTTTATACTCGATTATTCAAATGGAAAAAAATCTTGCCAGTTGGTTCCCAAACCTGTGATTCGCGAGGCCATCTTGAATTAAATTCTTTAATACAATCAATGATATAATACTTTCATGTTCTACGTTAGGTATATGCTTTGGGTAACTTAAACTGAACTATACAGATAGGGTGTGTCCACATCTCACATAGTCCTTACTGTATTTTTCTGTGTAATTATTGTATTTTTTAGGTGCAACAACAGCTTTTATTAGCGTAGTGAATTGATTTTATACGCTAATGAGAAACAAGATGTATTGTTTCAATGAATGGCTACTGTTTTAAACTCATTTATTAAAGTAATGCAAGACTATCCCTTTTTATGCCTCCTTCCAATGTGCAAGTTAGGCAACCTTTTAGAATTTACACCACTCATGAAGACTTGATTGCTGAGATGATGTTCCGTGTAACATCTGTTCCGATTGTTGACTTTGACGTTAGACTATTTACTGAAAATTGTTACTTTTTGGGTTTCGCGACCTTTGTTTAAGCGACGGGCTGGCAACCTGTCACTATTTATTTATTTATTTATTTATTTGGTGACACTGCATGGCCCATACGGCCAGATGAGATTTATGCGTAACAAAATGTTAACTAAGGCTCTGCGCAACCCCTCATGGGATTACGAGCGTGATACTATGTATGTAGGTTTAAATTGCTTGCGAGTGTTTTATAAATTCCCCATCACAAGATACTTTTCCTTAACAGGTTTCAGTTACGGATGGATTCGATGCTTGCTACATGAATAAACAAAAGACGGCATTAGGTTCTTACCAATCGGCAAACTATACAAGATGTGAACCGACCCTTATTAAGAACGTAAACTTTTACAAATCACCTCTAATTGATAGTTACAATATTTATATATTGAAAGAGACCTTTCCCTGTTGCCGTTCCCATTTAAATCGCTAGATATGCCATAGATTAAACGTATGTTTGAATGAATTTGTAGTTTGACAATACTCCGACAGAAACCAGCACGCCGACATCTTATGTCATCTCTTTCTAATGGATATTAATTTAGTTAAACAACAACCCTTCTCTTTCTTTTGGCGCGATGGCAGATAAGTATGTTCGCTTATTTCAGTCTACTTATGACAGGCATATCTAATGATTTAGATCTTTGCTTACAAAGTTGAATCGAGAACCAATAATTTATTTTCTTTATGCATATTATAATAGGGGTTTAAGTATGAAATCGCCGTTTTGTATGGAGAATTTAACGAAAATTCATTTTTCCATAAAAACATATTTGCGATTTTTAAACGAACCACAAATCTAAATTTTGTGGATATATTTAGACATCATTAAACTATAGGATACTTAGAGTAACAATTTGAGAATTGATACCTGTAAAAAAATATTCATATTTTTATAACGGAGATGGGTACCTCTTAGGACAAGCTGTTTGTGAAGATGTTTTTCTAGTGAAAAAAAATAAAAATAAGAATTAATATTTATGCATAAATATAAGTCCTTGCAAGGAAGTTTAAAATAAAAAAGAATAATGGACATAGCTATTGTATTAAAGGAATTATACACTAATGAATAATGAGAAAAAAAATCGGCAATTTCATACTTTAACCCCTATTATTATGGATGGGTCTGAAAACAAAAATATTAAAAGAAAATTGATAGCAAAAGTTCAAAAAAGACAACTTATACATGGTGACTGGTAAGATATTGAAATCCTTTTAAAATGAGACTCCTCTACTAATAAGTGCTTCCCTTAAATATGAAGCAAATAATTTCATTTAGTTATTCAATTTGACTGTTGACAAAAAGCGCGCGAATATACTCTGTTATCGGTATTGGTGCGCGCTCGCACCAATGAGCGCTAAGCAGCAATCGATACTTAACTCATGACTCATGAGGTATATTCATCTATTTTTAATAACAGGTTTGCCTAATCATTTGTCACTTTTTTTCGCGAAGTATCTGAATAAATAACAGTAGGTAGATATAGTACTTGCGCCACTTTAAAATACTATTATGTTCGTGTATAACCTGTCTATATTTTTTTTACGTCTTTGGGTACAGCTGATTTTTCGGTCAATTGATTTTAGGGTAAGCACTATGAATCTAACTAGTCTTTTATTTTAGAAGGATCTTCTCAGTCACCCGGTACATCCTTCATCATATAGGTATTTAAGTTTCAGCGGTCAACACCAAAACTGAAAACGCACTCCAACGTCAAAATCCATGCACTCAACTAACACTAATAGTAGTGTACATTATTACAAATGCCTAAAGAAAACTACTCCCTTACGGCAAACAAAATAAAATCCACAATTGCGTACTATCAATCAATGGCTTACAGATACATGAAAATAATATTACTCAACATTTTTATTTAACTTTTTAAATAAAATAATGAGGTTTAATAATAAAAACAAATATTAATAACAGAGGAATCGATAAGTAGGATGTGAGTGATTATTAAATCGTGTGATGAATGTCCAATCCTAAATACACCATTTGCCTCGAAGTAAACGCCACAATAATTACAAATCTCACTAATTAGTTAATAATAATATTTAAATTCTGTACAAAGAAATGAAAGGCGTAATTGTGTAAATACTCCAAAAAAGTTCTTGAGTGAAGCGAATAAGGCTCATTTCATGTAAGTAACGATTAATGACTGAAGGATATAATGCTGACCGGATTATGAAATATAGCATATTTAAAAATTATTGTCCACCAATATCATCTACGGTCATATAGTAGACCGTACCGTCTACACCACCAAACGATACCCCTAGGGGTGCGGTTGCAAAAATGATTTGTTAACAACACCCCCAATGAATAGCGTAAATACACTGATATAATCGTATTACCAAAATATTAAATAAAATAAAATGAACTTGGAAAGATAAACTTGAAGGATGCTCAAAAATCCTACTTTAAACATTATTTCCTTAGGCAATATCGGTACGTTGTCAAGTTTTTGATCAATAAATTCACTGAATTTACGATTTGCTTCTCGACAAAGAGATAAAAAGATCCAATGCATATGTCATTAACCATTGAAAGTACTAGTTCGATATAATATCCTTAAACGATATGTTATTTCTCAATATAACAAAGGCTATTTCTCAACGACACCACTAGGGCTATCGTTTAGTGGTATCGTTAACAATAAACGGACTGAACGCCTTAAACAAGTTTTTTTCAGTATAAACTAACTAGTTTTCTATTAGCGATGATTGTGTTTTTTATGGATGAGGAGTAATACATCGAGTAACATCTTTGTATTAAAGTATTCATTATTGTTAAAAGGGCAACGGTCACCTTACATATTTTAATAAATGCAAGATTTAAAATTAACCCCTCACTTCTTTATTTTACTTTCATGGTTCCTATATATTACATGTTTATAGACATCTAATACGATTATAGTTCTTTATACAATAATAGTATCTGTATGCACATATATTCGGAATTATATCTTGAGAGACAGATACTTTCCTAATATACTGTGAGTAATACTTTCCTAATAAGTCTGTAACATTGTACAATAAATTGTAACTAAAAATTATTCACTTCATGAAAAACTAAATTTGAAAGATAAATACGCCAACACAAAATCAACCTTATACCAGTTAATCTAATACGCATTTCCATTAAAAATGTAAAATGAGCTGCTAAACAAATACCAACCCCCTTAAAATAAAACTGATGCTAACTCTGTCTTTCATTCAGCAAATAAAAGTGACAGCATCAGTTTTAAGCCATCACTAACTTTAGTACATGTTTTATAATAAGGGGGTTAAGGTTTGTTTTAATTTGAAAATACAAAAATAAGGAATGCTACACATTGCCAATTTTAGACACACTCCCAAAAGAAGTGGCGTAATAATTTATGATTGTAACCTACTGTTCTAACATTTATTAGTATAGGTTTAGAGTTCAAATTATAGCTTAATTTACAATGTAACTCAGACGGATTATACTTCACACGGTGTTGATTGTGAATCCATTGCTCCATTTTTCCATAAAGATGACTACTCGGAGCAAGACATGGGTGCGCGGTGGCTTTTCTGGTCGCGCCAAAATCAACTCTATGTAGCTTAATTTAGAAGACTTTTCAAAGGATAGACATTGCTTCATTCTCTTCGAAATCCAAAGTAACTCTTAAGACCAATGCAATTAGAGCTACAAACGAAGGTTCTTTTTTCAACTGTGTTTATAAAACGCGAATATTATGTCATCAGTTCGTGGGTGAGCTAGGATGATGGTCTCATTTAGTTACTAACACATCAAATACCTATTTTTTAAAATATAAAAATAAAATAAAATTGACTATTAATTAAAGAAAATGTGTTGGTTATATAGAGACACACATATGGGGTGGGTACCTGTCTACTCTGCTTTTGTAGTAATAGTTACAAAAACATTAAAAACCTTATAAAAGGTCAATGATGATGTGTGTATTAGAACATTCAGATGTACGCAACATTCGTACGTATAATCTACGTACGAATGTTACGTACACCTGAATGTTCAGGTTTTAAAAATTATAAGCAATCGAAAATCGTCTTCAGTCCTAAATTACGATTTGCTATCGATGATTTTCCTCAGTCCAAAGCTAAATTTTCGTGTTAATTTAGGCGTAAAGCTACTATTATACATCGAGCAGAAATATTCCAATGACAAATGGATGTTTTAGTGGAATTTAATAAGCGATTAGAGTTTCTCCCGAGTTCTTGTAAAAACACGTGTTGAGACTCCATTTTTAACCTCAATCAACCGTACAATTGTCTGTTACTATAAGTGAATTTTTCCTTGACATTGGCGAAATGCGAAGAAGATAAGCGATTATGGCAGAAAATCAATAGTTGATATGTTTTCACTTTCTTTCGAATTCGAAATAATTTGATATCGTTGATTGTTTTCTATGAAACCGAACTCTAATAAAGACTCTTTTATAGTGCACGTTAATTTGAACTTTAAATCTATACAGATTAAGTTATCCATTTGTACTGACACCGATGCCCTTATAGACAATTTAGTCTCTGGCCACCCCGATGATGGTCAGAATGTAGAGGAAGATATTGATGATGTCCAGATAGAGATTGAGAGCCGCGAAGATATACTCCTCGGGGGAGATGGAGTACTTGTGCTTACCGCCCATCATCAGCTGAGTGTCGTACAGCAGGTAGAAGGAGAAGAGGAGAGCGCCTATAGACGCGTACACGAGGGTTAGGATATTGTTTCGGGGCAAGAAGATGGCGATGATACCTGAAATAGACAAGAAAATTGTAAAACACTGTAACCCGACTACGGAATAAAAGCAGGGAAATTGTAAAAACGCGGTTTATAAGGTAAAATAGGGGGAGTCGCCTATTGTTAGTCGGATAAAATGTAGCCTATGTTACCCGGCTCATAATAACGAAAAATCAGACGAATAGTTTAGGCGCTACGGAGGAGCATACGTAAATACAAACATACATACATAGACTGTTAGTCGGGTTAAAAAGGCTACCGTTCGAAGCGTGAAATGAATGAAAAGAAATGATATTAAAATTAACTTAAGCGGTACAATGAGGGTGGGAACGGTATTTTTCTTAGTTTTCTTCCAAATATAGACATTTCAACTTAAAATATGACATTTAATTTTTTTCTATAGACTTTCAAATGGCTTCACAATAAATGAAAATGTAATGATAAAGTATGGATTAGGTATAAATGTTGTGCGGACGCGAGCGGGCGGCAAGCGCTGTAGAAGCCACTGACGTTACGCGGCCATTAGCCTCGCGCCAGCGACTAGAAGCGGTGTATAGTTTTTTATGCCAAAATTAAATGTATTATAACTTTGTAAATACGTATCGTATCGGAGTGAAATAAAAACTGTTTATTATTAAGTAATGAGATCTATAATTTTGTGACATAAAAATATACTAATATTTTTCCCAAGCTCATTAATCCGGCGCGCAGGTCTGGACGGAGATTATAAAAGGTATAAAGTGAGTAAGTTACCAAAGAGCGCGAAGACGACGAGGGCGCAGAGAAGAACTCCGCCCATGACGGTGAAGTCCCACTTGGTCTGGAAGGCGAACACCGTGATGGCCAGGCATACTGCTGCCGTTATACCGATCGCCATCAATACCTGCACAATACAATACACATTCATTAGGACAGTAAATATTCCATATGTACTGTCCTTGACGCCGGTGAAGCGCGGAGGGTGCCCCCCCAACATCTTCAGGATGCTGGCGGGGTGCTTCGTGAATCGCCGGGTGGGCTTCGAGGTGTGGGTCGGTGGGCCGACCTCGAGGTAATCCGGGCGGGCAGACTAGACGAGGCGCGCGAGTCCGCGGTAGCCAAGGACGAGTTCAAGAGTGTCAAACTCAGAATAACTGAGTCCGTCCAGGCCGCATGGCAGGGACGTTAGGACACGTCAGACAAGGGGTGGCTCGTCTCAAGGCCACTTGGGTCGAGCCGGACTATGAAACCTCACAGTTGCTGACAGGGCACGGTTGCTTCAGGGGTAGACTTTTCCGCATGAGCTCATGCTACTGCGGGGGTAGAAACGTAGAGGACGTACACCACGCACTGTGGGAATGCGAACTTTACAGGGACGCGCGTAGGATTCTTCTGGACAAGGTGAAGACGCTTGAGGTGGGCCCGGTCTATTAACCGGACCTCGTGGGGACGGAGGCGAACTTCAGACAGCTACGGGACTTCGCGCGACGATGGCACAAGATTAGGAGTGGGCTAGAGAGAGGTGACGAGCGAAGACGCCGCAGAAGAGGCAGAAGACTGGGCAGTGGGAGCTAACGGTACCACTTCGGGTGGGCTCGGACGACCTGGAAGGCACCGAAGGCGTACGAGTGATGTCCACCCCAGAAAGGGGAGAAGGACCATAGGGACAAGGACGATAGATAAAGAATAACTTGTAGGAGAGATTAAGGTGTGCTGTGAAACCAGAGCCTCCGGCAACTAGCAGCGCACTCTCCCGTGATTCTGCCTGTATAACCGTAAGGTTGCGTCAGGCCATGGGAAGGTGGTGGGTTTGTCCTTGACGCCGTCGTGGTGGAGTGCAACTGCCGACTGCAGTACTATTTTTCACGCGTAATAATTGTACCTACATATTACTGTCTCTGAACAAATTTTCAAACCAGTTTTTTGTATGTTAGACTCTAAGGAGGCGTCCGGAAGCAAGACATCTTTTTAAATTCACATTTATGATTTTTTTGAGATACTTCTCTTTGCTGTGGACGTGAGCCTTCATCTTTCGAGTAATTCAACGTGTTAAAATAAGCAAAACCAAAAGGCATGTAATATGCGATTTCTGTGATACAAACTTACTAAGTATACTTACAGACACATTATCGTAGACGCTAGAAGAGACCCCGAGAAGGAAACTCTGTGCGACGGTGAATATGCCGAGAAAGATGAAATTCGTGGGCGCCGTCCGACGAACGGTCTCGCAGCAAGCCATCGCGATGATGCACACGAAAACCAACACCAGAGCTACCCAGCTGCAAAACAAAAATCAAATAGAATAAAATAAATAAAATAAAATCCAGACTGAAAAGGCGTAAGACGAAGTCAAGTCGGAGACTCGGCGCCTCTTTAATGTACTTTCATATCAAACATATTATGAAAGCGTCGCGATTAGGGTTGTCAACTTTTATTTTTACAAGTATTTATTAGGGTTGTCAACTTTTATTTAGTGCTTCTCGCACAACTTATCGATTTAGTATCATTTTCAAGCCTTATATCATTAAAAGCATCATAGAAATCGCCATAATCAATACTGAAAACAGTATTTTGTATACTTTATTTTTGTTCAACAGTAATACCTAGTGAAAAACGGTATAATACTAGAAAAAATACACTAAAAAAAAGGTTTCTGGTTTCAAAAATATTTACGGGTTTGTAAACGCAAATATTATTCCATAATATAAGGTAGTTTCATCTTAACTGGATCTCAAATATTTGCAAAAATATTTAAGATTTGATGAATCAATGTTTACCAGCACCAAGCACTGACAAATTTCGACAGCGAAAGCAGTGCCCTGGTTGCGTAGTGGGTAATGCAGCCGCCCGGATAAAAATATTTACGCGTTTGTAAACACAAAAAATATTCCACAGTATAATACTGTTTTAACAGTAGTTGGCAACCCTAGTGGCGCAACAAAACACACAGAAGAGACGAAATGAAAAGACGCCTCCGCACTTTGTTCAAAATACAGAGGAGAGACGCGTCGAGGACGCGAGAGGGTTTCCATGCCTACCGAGCATAGTTCCGTAGGGGTGTTCGATCCAAGTGCTTTGTATCGATATTCCGGATCGTAATGCACTGTATCGATCCAAGTATCTATCCTACAGATTGGATGCGATACTTTGGATAGATTCATTATCGTATCAAGTATTTTTACAATAAAACATCAAAACTTTCCGCTCGCAGTTTTATTGAAAAATGGCCAAACAGTTGATTTTTTGGTGGAGCCATATTCAACACAAGTTGTTAACGGTACAAGAGTGGTAATAAATAAAAATAAATGATTAGATCATTTCACCTGGCAAGTAACCATGCCGAAATTGAAGGTACACATAATAAAAAATAAGTAATAAAAGATGTAATAACAACTGACTTAGTAAAATATACCGCCAGACTCACCAGAAAAATATTTATATTGGTGTAATATGAACCATACTTTGTAGATAAGGAACACGGTATTAATCTTACCGTGTAAATATTATGGTAAAAGTTTATTTTACCTTTTTAGTAATACAATTTGTCGATCCGATCCTCAGTACGTCCCGATCCACTAACGGATCGAAAGCCGTCGTATCGATACAAAAATCGGGTGGATCGTGTCTTTTGTATCGATCCACACAAGTATCGGATCGGATCGAACATCCCTATAGTTCCGAGGACGAGACTTATGGCGAGACTAACTATATAATTTAAAAAGTAGCGTCCATGCTCCATATGTGAGCGTAGAAATATACTATATAAAAAAACTTATCAACCATCAATTTACATTCATCAAATATATTGATTGCACATCAAATTTACCTGGGCGTTAAATAAAAAGGTAGTTTAGGGTTATTTTTTTATGACCAGGCTGGGTGCACTCTCTATTTGGGAGAGTCCAATTTCTTATGTACTTTGCCTGAGCGATGGGTAGGTTAGGGTTATTTATTTTGCTGTGCAATTAGTATTTTTGATATATCTCCAGTATCTCTCTTTAACTGCAAATCAAAAATCTTCCTTCTGCCCGCCTAGCATGACTACCGAAACACTTTGAACTGTCAAAAATTATTGGACATAACCTTTAACTTGAACTTTTATCGAAACTGCGAACATGTATAAGGCTTATACATGTTCGCAGTTTCGATAAATTTTCAAGATTGCGGTTATGTCCAATAATTTTTGACAGTTCAACGCGATAAATGGCTATATCATATCATATCATATCGTGTTTCGGTGGTCACATGCTAGGCGGGCAGATGGAAGATTTTTGATTTACTACTTTTTTTTAAAATAATAATATGTACTTACAAAAGCCAGCTGTTATGCCTCACCCACACCTTAGTTCCGTTATGGAACACGAACAGGCAGACGAAACCCATTGTGACCATTAGCTGACACATGAGGATTGAGTACACCTGGAATTAAACGAGGCAAAATTAAAATCTGCTTTAGAAAATAGCGCCTTATTGCTTTAGACATTGCATCATGTTTGATATTTTAGTCTTTTTCTACCCTGTTCCCAATTTATTTGGGGTCGGTGAGAAAAATTTGCATGCCTGTGTATCCTCATCGCTAGTATGATGCGAAGTTGCAATTGTTTGGCGGAATTATTTTAGAACAAAATAAGTGACATTTCTCCTCTATTGGTTATGTGCTCGATGGGTATAGCACATAGACACAGAATATACTAGCGTATAGACGAACAAAGCGTGCGAGGGAATAGAAAATCTCTTATGGAGATATTGCAAGATAGCAAAGGAAAGCGAATCTATGGTTACTGTGACCGATTTTAGTTGACAGGTCTTCACAAGTCAGCACGCGTGGAATTAGCTACTCAGTATTTTGTATTTTTTCCGTTAATTGTGGTTTATTTTTAGTAAGTACGATTGTATTCAACAATGGTTACTGGTTCTGTAAATGACTGTGGTGTTAATCATGGAAATAATCCTGAAAATTACACATTTCACAGGTAAATAAGTAAGACGTCGTCACTGCAATGACTCTTTTATTTTTGGTTAAAATTTGCCTTTTATTCTATCAATAATATAAAATTATGACCATACCTTTGTACACTTTAATATTTTGTGTACATAAAGGTCTATTTATTGATAATTTACAAGGATTTGGTGGATAATTCTTACATCAATATATTTTACATGTACGCTAGTGCTTGACTCAAATTTATCGATATTATTATCGATTGATGTTGACCTTGAATATTTACGATGAAAATATAAGCTATTTTACTTTAACCGTTTTAAATGTAAATGATTTTGTCAGAAAAAAGAATCATTAACATTTAACAAATTTTTTTTTGGACCCATATTAGAGGTAAATCGTTGAGATTAATTGGGCGCGTTGGTTGGAATCCAAAGAAGAATTCCACTATTTGCAGGAAGGGCTTGCCTGAGAAATTGATATACAAACGTTCGAAAAACATTACCCTCCTGAAACAGTAGCTTAAAAATATAATCATGGGACAAAAACAGTCTATGAAAAGTAAATGTTTTCTCAAGTGTCGAGCTGCAATCATCGATAGTCCTAAATAGTAAAAGGTACAACACTAGCTAACGCACACATTGACAAATGAAAAATTGTCACGCATCATCGAGCTGTCAGGTGGTCTTTACGCTAGTATATTCTATGTCTGACGAGACAAGGCCACTTCTAAATGTAACTTCTCGTGGCACTGCGTTGTATATAATATATTCTATGCTAAACAAGCAAGGTTCATTTTTGAAATATACTTGTTTGAAGATGTCTGTGCATGCATACATCTTACCTTTCTAATGAAAGATTTCCGGATGGACTGCTCGGTGAAATCGAAGCCTTTAACATCGCCATCTTCGCCGACGCCTGGAGCCACGTAGCCTTGAGGCTGAAAAAAAAGACAAAAATATATAAAGAATACATAATACAATAATTTTATTTATTTATTAAGAAACAAACGGTCATACAAATATAGCATACAATTTAAAGTATACAAGGAATAGACCTGTAGTTCCCTTAATTGGTTAATTTTAAACAAATTAAGTTTCACTGATATCTCTAACAGAAACACATGAAAAAACGTTTTAGTGAAAATCTTGTGGTTGTCTATTATTATAAACAATTAATCACCAATGGGGAAGAAAACGCAAAACTTTTTTACAGAGGGCGCTATGTGTTTGTTACCTGTCAAAGTCTGTTCTGAACAACAACATCAGTGATTTAAACACAGTTCACTTAAAAATTCATGTTTTTAAAATTATTGTATGTATGTACAGTCGACCAAATTGAATCATGACCCACCTTAAGATCATTTTCCTACAGTCACTCTATACAAAGTACGATGAAATTCGCTTGAACGTACATTTCTAAGTAACGAACCTGTTATCAATTTGTTAGACATTGACAGTGTGAAATAAATATGGCTTTTTAAAATTTGTTTAGGCTACTACTTGACAACTGACACATAACGTCATTTTATTTTTAAAAATATAATAGTTATTCCATTTTCTCAGTAGTGAAAAGAGTTTAGATTATGAACGACATCTTATTTAAAATTCCAATTGAGACTTTAGTGCAGTGATAAGAAAGATTAAAATTGCATAGATCTCTGACCCGTAATGACGCATTTTTATTCATATTTAAAACGTACTAAGTGCAACACGCATGATAGCGAAGAAAACCTAACTAAATTTATGATTCTAAAGGAATGATCGGCCAAGTGGGTCATGATTCAGTTGGTTCGACTGTACATACATTAAATGTCTTTTGAAATAATTATATGTCACTTGTGTGCTGAACAATTTTTTTTCTATTTCATTCTAAAAATATTAATATAGGTATAAATGTGTTTACTGGAACACACCTTTTTGTCTGGAAGTAGTTTCAAAATCAGATTCTTTGAAATGCTTGCTGTATGTTCTGGAGTACTTAGTAGCTTTAAAATTTACCCTTCTCAAAGCCTTTTCCCACTTTTTCCTGAGAAACAAATCTGTAGAAAACTTGTGTGTACCGGTTTCTACGCACTGGAAAACTACACATCGTCCCATAATTCTGTTTATCTAGAAATGCTAAGAAATCCCTATGAAATGTACTGAGTTTGACACATCCTTTGGAACAAACACTCAGCGCCACCTAGGAGAAACTAGTTGACAGTTGTCTTCCCCATTACAAAATGCTTGCTTTATGTTATTTATAGTACAACTGAATATGTCCACATCTGACAAATTTATATTTTTATTGCAAAGTAAACATGGTCGCCTTGTTGAAAATGTTCTTGCAATAACATGCCCCGCTGAAAGATATGTAAAACAGTTCTTTTCTGCGATATTGACGTTCATTCCCGCGAGGTACTTTAAGGAAAATGCTCTGTAGAATTGAGGGGACATCTAGAATGTTATTTATAACTTTATAGAGTAAGATAGAATCTATGCAGTCACGACGCAATTCTAAAGGTTTGATTTTATGATATTTTAAAGATTCTTCATAATCTACATAATTATGCCCGGTTATATAATTTAGAGCCTTAATCATTTTTCTAATTTTTTTCAATTCTTGGAATATGTATTTTACAATAAGGCTTTCAAACAGCGCAGGCAAATTCCAGACGCCTAAGGACGAAACTGGTATATAAAATTATATATGTCAAAGGATTCCTAAAGGGTTTCCCAACTCGCAATATAAAACCTAGCTGTTTTTAAATAATACTTTAATAATACACTTCCAGTTCTCCTAGCCAAGAGATGCGTGCAAAATATTTTTTTACCTCAGGACGAAGCGATGTTTAATGGAAAGGTGTGAAAAACTCTTATTTGTTTGTGTATTTTTATTGAGTCCGTCATACATGGCGTGTTTTATTGCTCTCCATCAGCTACAGCTCAAATAAAGGAACCCAAACCGCCTGGCTAGCTAACAACATTATCAAAGGTAAATAGTTTTCTCTGTGTCGCCGAAAGTCCTGTCTTAGAGGATAGTACGGCGCGCATCTCCATACAGATGGAGAATACGTTTTCCAACCTTATTTCTTATCCGATTATAAAGGTGAACCCAGACCTGGCCGCACCGGACGCACCGCAGTCGAATTCTTTATATAAAGTTCTATACAACCTCGCACAGCAACCCGCAACGCAGTACTTGAACTCTCCAAGCGGCAGCTGATGATGTCACCAACGCCGACCGCATCGGACGCTGCGGCCGGCGCGGCGCAGGTGACATCATTTGGGACCCGAAAGAAATCCAGTGCTTTTTTTTGACTAATTTTGCAGGATGTCTCTGATGACCTTCTCTGCGTCACCGGGGGTTTTTTGGTGACGGCGAGGACCTAGGTGGGTCCTCTAGCCTGTAATTTGAATTACCCCAGAGAGGATTCATTTGAATTACCCCAGCATCTGCCTCGGGGGAGTCTCTGCACCGATTAGGGTCTCTAGGGGAAAATCCAGTGCGACGCGAGCGGCGACTGCGGTGCGGTTAGGTTTGCGTTCACCTGATGTTCAATGACTGTTCACCTCAAGGTATTCCTTACTAGGGTTAGAAACAACACAAAGAACTGATTATAGTGAAGTTAGTTATTAAGTTTCTAACTTCCAGCTTTTCTGTAGCTGGACTTCCCCAAGCTTCAAATGCGGCTAATACACTGTGCCTCATAAACTTTGAATGACTAAATGTGAGATAACAAAACGCAATAACGGAAGAATGACTAACACATAAATAAACTTTACCTAATCGTGTTAAAAACACGCGGTACAGATAAATGATAAAACTATCGATTTATAACGACTGACGTTTATAGATTGGTAAAGAATCGACTAGGGCGAGACAGAAAAAATTCACCAAGGTGCGGCGCATGTGTGCGTGAAAATAGTACTGCAGTCTGACACTTGCTGCCTTTTCTACGTGACTGACGGGCCGACCTAGGCTGCCTGCGTGTATGTGAAATGGTCTCGTCTATCTATCTCACTCTAATATACGCGTTAGTATGCTATTTCTCTTTCACATTGCAGATCTAGTTTCCTATATCTATGGATAATAAATTATATTCGTCCAGCTTTTTGATATATTTTATTAAGAACGTGCATTCATCGAAGTACCAATATAATTTTTTTCGCTGTATTGTTGTAAGATACACCCGTCTATGTGACCCCATGCACACATAGACATTGCTCGCAGAGTGATAGCACAATATTAGAGAACGATACAGTGCTTTGACTCCATAAGTGTCGAATCGGCGTACGCACATATACAAACGTCGTTTACACGGTCGCTAAGAATGCTCTGTAAATCTCTGCTAACGGTAAAGCCGGCAAAACGGCAAAAACGGCCGTGTAAACGACGTTTGTATGTGTGCGTGTGCGCCGACTCGTCACTATATATGGAGTCAAAGTATGTATCGTTCTCTATATTGTGGTGATAGGCCCATTAGCTGGGAGGGCCCAGGGCAAAGACTGGTTTAGTACTCCGTGAGACAATTTTGACGTAAATCGAGTGCAAGCCCAATAGTTAACGTCAAATAGTTATAGCGAACAGTCAATAGTTCCTACATTTCTGTCATCAATAATATTGGTAAATTTGAAGTTATCCTAATAAAATTATAAACGCGAAGTTTGTATGGATTTATTTATGTGTCTTGTACTCTTTCACGGAATAACTTGTGAATGAATTTCAATGAAACTTTACAATAATATACCTCATACACCAGAATAACATATAGGCTATAATTTATAATAATCCTGCGCAGAAAGCGCGACAGAAGCTAGTAATTATAATAAAAAGTGCCCGCATCTACTGTGCAAGATTAGTACCTTGTAATAATAAGGCATACGAAATGTATTACTGGACTAGCGCCAGGTTGCTATGACGTGGATAGCAAAGTGTTAATTTACCTCCGATGCTGACCATACCAAAAACCTTGTATAAGCATGGTGGTTAGTTAGTACAATAGAGTTAATAAAATGACTGACACACGTCGGTTTTGATCGAAAGAATGTATCGAACTAATGTACAATGTTAGATACATTGGACATTAGTTCGATGCATTCTTTCTGAACACAAAACCACAAAAGACTGAGAGTAGAAGAGCACTGACTATACCTTACTGGTTCTATAACCTTATTGGTTTCGCTTTAGTCTCCAAAGCGGTAGAGCGAAATAGCAACAGCGTAAAACGAGTTCTATCACCAATTTCATAGAGATCATTGTGGTTTGAGCAAAACCACAATGATCTCTATGAAAACTCCGCTAAGCTCCGTCTTAATTTTCACTACGAGTTTAAAAATAACTTGTGCCGATTACCTGCTGAGACATGGTGTTAGAACCGTGATTGTGGTCGTTACTGATAAGTTATGAGCCGGCAGCAGGATACCCCGAGATAACGGACGATAACACGCGTTGTAATACTTAGTATTGATAAACAGTCCAAAAGTATTATACTTAATGTGCGTACTAATTTCACTTCAACAAGTTCACTGTGAGGAGTACATACCCTTTAAAGGGTAAATTAAAAATATATTATCTATTGTCTTTTATCTCTATCACAGTTTAAGTAGTAAACTTTGTAATAACGTGGCAACTATAATTATACCTTATCACGAAAGACACTAGTTTGAATTTGGGTGTCAACACACTAAATTTTTCAGATTTACTCCTAAAATCCAGCGATCCGTTAACTCGCATGTATAGGTAGAAGTAGAAAGTGACAGAACCCGATGCATAAATTATTCTTTACACAATCGCAAATGTCGTTAAAACGATGTTATTACTCTATTGTTCTATATCGAAGTTATAATTCAGTTTCACTTGATATTGTTCACATATCTATTGACCTGTAATGATGTTTTGAAATCATTACGCAATTGTAAACTGAGGAGTTTCTTTCGCCATTTCTTCTCCATCTCAGTATATTAATAATTATTTAAGCAAAATAATTATTTCGTACCGAAATGGTCGTAGGAATTTTGACGATTAAAAGTACTTAGCAAAGTCCATTTAAATAAAGAGATTTTTAATTTTCATTCATTGGATCAATAAAAAATATAAAATTGTACAGTGGCTGCTTACCACCAGGCAGGCAGTAAGTATGCTTATCTACCAACCTCTTAAAAAAAATATTTTTACTACAGCTGGCATTGATTATTAATTATGTGTACATTGCACTATCTCAAGTTTACTATTTATATCGCAAGTAATGTTAAAAGGTAATTGCACTGAAGCTGCAACTCGATAAACTTATCTTGGATAGGTAGGTATACCTATACACCACACGTTTGAGAGCTTATGTAAAGACATAATTCAAGACGGGTATACTCCAAACTCCTTCGGCTCTGTGGCCTACCTTCCTAACTTAATTATAAGTATTGCATATTAAACACATTAATATTAAAACACACTTTGAAATTACTCATTATCAGCTGTTAAAACAATTAACTGTTGTACAACATTATCGGTTAATGACGTTACATTAGAATCAACAATTACTCATAAGACGCCGAAAACGACTGAAACGGTCCTTGAACCCCGTTTAATATTGTGTCTACTGCACTTATAAAATTCTGTAATACATTACCATCCTATAGTTAGACCGGGCATCAGCGGGCGACAAAATAAAACATCTATATTTTCCTTAATGTTGCGGACTTACCAATGGTAAAGCTTTAGCCATGCTATATTCATTGCATTCTTTTATGTATAATATTTTATATTTTGCCTGTTACAATTGAAATTATTTACCTTTCATAACTATCCAACTGTCAATAAATCAAAGCGTACTAGATCGATAGGGGAGATAATTAGATGCAAACATATTTTTTTTTTAAGTAATTTTCAGACGGAAGTAACGCCTAATGCGTCAGTAGTTTTAGCAATGAAATGATTTCTTGTACCTTTTTGAATTTTGAAGTGTAATTTAAACATTCTTTTACTCAGAAACTAATTTTAAAAAATTAAATATATATTTTGTAGACGTAGTAGTATTCTTATGTGCCAATCCTCTAGTGAAACGATAACGAATAACAGTTTATGCTACGGGATGCATTATACTATGCAGAGATGTTAACATCTATATGTTAACATATTGACATCTCTAGGCAATTATTTCTTTACTTGAGCCGTTCGCATTGAAAATACACGCTTATTTACCAACCATTTTAAGAAACTACGTGCAAATTAATATACATTGAATAGTTGCTACCAAATCAATTAAATTCGAGAAGCAACATGCATCGATGTATTTAAAATTGCATAAAGCACGCCAAAATGGTAGGAAATGCCTCTTGAATGGTTGGTGTAATTCCTTGTATATCATGATCAAAGTACCTCATAGTTTCTTACCTCACCATATCCTTGTTGGAATCCCGGCTGAGGTGGCGGAGGGTAACCACCTTGCGGATACCCTGCAGGTGGATAGCCGCCTTGTGGAGGGTAGCCGCCTTGGGGAGGGTAGCCACCTTGTGGAGGGTAGCCACCTTGTGGAGGATAGCCTCCTTGGGCAGGATAGCCTTGAGGATAGCCACCCTGGGGTGGGTAACCGCCTTGATTTTGATCTAAATATAGCGAAAAAGTACATATTATATTATTATGGGAGTAGCCGAAACAATTGTAAATATAGTTTGATGCTATTATAAGTATCAAAATTTCAACATTTAATGCCTTATCAGACGACCTGCCGGTCGTACGCCGCCTTTTAATAACTGATCTATGAAAGGCTTCATGTAAATGATAGGAAATCTAGAAAATCAAGCAAAATAGTGTAAAAACACTCCGTAGATAGGTTATTGAAACACGGCATACGATCAATAGTATTTACATAAGCAAACATACATAGAAAGAAGTACAAATAACGAATAGTTCGAACAACATTGATTTATAAGAATTCAGGTTGCAGCACATTAATTTAGCAGTGTTTGTTGTGGATTTTTGTGAATGATACATATACATGTATTCTGTAAAGAGACATGTTATCATGTTGTCTTTTATCCTCAGTTATAGTGGCTATCTAAAAGCAGATATGGAATAAAGATAAAATTTCAGTCTGCTATGTAATGACTTTATCAGAGGCTTTTCAAAAGTCATGTAATAATCACTATATTTCTTTAAAAAAAATCGATGTAATTTACTAAATTAGCGTGTCTATTTTTCATTGCTTATAGCTTTTTACAATATCGAAGAAAGAATTGTACAGATATTTTTACTAATAAAAACAAAAGAAGGTCTCACAAGGTTTGATTATTAACCCCTTTATTATTTTACAATAGTAAACTCATCTCTGGATTCAGTTCCCGGGAATTGCAATGTTATTATTACATCAATATAATTATCTAAATTAAGAAAGCTAATACTTTATTAAGTACTAGCTTCCGTCCGCGACTTAGTCCGCGTGGACATTTTACCCCCTTAGGGGTGGAATTTCCAAAAATCCTTTCTTAGCGGATGCCTGCGTCATAACATCTACCTGCATGCCAAATTTCAGCCCGATCCGTCCAGTGGTTTGGGCTGTGCGTTGATAGATCACTATGTCAGGCAGTCAGTCAGTCAGTCACCTTTGAATTAGATATATATTTATATTATTATTTTTACTAGAAATGTTATATCTAATCGAACACATATTCTAGACAAATACATTACTTATTCCTTAGTTAGTACGATATAGTGACGTATTGTCACATTCTCATGAAACAATGTGGTATTGCAACCTTTATTTACTCGCTGGCAAGTAGGTACATGGATAACGCTAATTGGATGATGTCGGTTAAGCGGTAAATTGGTTGACCTACTAGTGTATTTTGAAATTGCGAAACAAAAATCCCTTTGAAGCATTGGACATATGTGTTTAAAAAATAAGAAAGTTCTAATCTCAGACCAATGATTATCATTGGTCTGAGGTTCTAATACTGTGAAAAGTCAAATTCCGAATGTGAATCCTCATAACCATAATATTCGGTATCTGAAGTGGCTTTAATGCAAGATTTTTTAGGAATAGAATGTTTGGATGACATTTCAGTTGCTTCTTATACTTGCGCATTGTGAAAGTTCCCACAGATTGCTGTCGGTAGAAATTTAACGCTCGGTATAGGATTACAAAAATATTTGTGATGAAATTGTCACTACTCTTATAATAGTTATAGCTTGCATATATCTACTATTATCAGCATTTATAGACGTAATTTATGAAGCTTTAGGTACTTGACATCCTGGTAATATTATTTTGTATTAAGTTTTAGTTATAATTTTTACTCTAATAATATTTCCTCCCAGCCTGTTCAAATTAGCGTTATAATTTAAGGATCAAGATGAGTTGTGGTATTACTACTACTATTACTGTGGTACTATTCTAATTCAGTATTTTCTGTCTCTGTCTATGAATAATTAAGTCATCTTTATTAATACAAGAGAGTTTAAGTAATATATTTAATACTTAATTGAAAATACAAAATTATCTATTATCTTATCACATACCAAATACCATACGCATGTACACCAAAAGTAAATAGTAATCAATAAAGATATTGCCAAGTACAAGTTTCTAGTAAAATTTCATTATAACGAACGTCAAATGCTAAACAAAACCAGGATTAAAGTAAACGTACCAACAAAAGAGATGTTGCCAATATTGCAAACAAATCTAAATTAATATGTAACTGTTGATTTTATCAAATTACACAGTTGATAGGTATGTGAATAGAAAACGGTGGATTAGGACAGTTATCGGAAGGACACACACACATTGAAGTCATAATGATATGACATAGCCAGTTCAAGTTTATTGAAAAAGTAGACAGATTAATAGACATAATGTAATATTTCTGTTTAAAAAGGTTTTTTTTTCTCTTTTTTTGACCATATATTTTTCAACAAAGTATTTCCATTGTCCAATATAATGTTTACAGACATCGACTTTCTTTACAAGCTGCCAATCTATTTTTGATACCATGCGCAGTTTTCGTTACAATGCATAAGTAGATGTAACTTGATACATCTATAATAATTTATCTCGCTTTAATGAATAACGGGTTAGGTACATGAATATCACTTTCGCTATCACTTTCGATAGCACTTATTTGGACTGATATGACTAGTTCTAGTCTCACTCTTGTTTAATGTTTCGCATCGATTTTTAGTTGGCACATTGCCAATTATCGTATTCGCTTGCAGGTTTTATGAAAAACTTTGCAGAAATATTCAACAAAACTTTGTATATTTCCGAATCTAAAAGCATCAAATTTGGAACGTCCCAGATATGCATATTACGTTGTAAAATATGCAAATCATGTTTAATTGTACCCGAGTCCCCAAATAAGATTACCTAGATTATTGTCCATTGTTGAGTCTGGACGAAGATTCATAGAATTGCTGCTTGTTGAGTTGTGTGGGTGTACTAGGAAATGACGAAATTAATGGAGTTATGGCTAGCGTTAAACAGACATTGGGTATCAGCTTGAGCGGGTCATTGCTGTGAATAATATTATTGTCTTCCAAGAATTAAGTAGTACTTAGCTCTTATATAGAAGTACTATAACTCGTGGTGACATTCCGGAATACAAGTATAAACAATCTTTAAAGACTGATTTAGTACTGCGAGGGAAATTGGACAAAGTGAAAATACATTTCACCATATTAAATGGATATTACGTAAATATGACTCACTAAGTAAAATGGGTAGAATCCAATAAGTTTGTTAGTCATTGCCTTTAAGTATCTGTAACAAATGGAGACATCGATCGAACATGTTACCTTGTAACGATAAAGTTGGTACCTAGAGATTAGTATTAAAACCTGTTTAATGGAAATAAGATTCTTCCCGGATATCTTGTTTAAAGATTTGGTATAAAGGTAGGTACTATGGAGCAAATAGAATCCTGACTCATGAACCTTATCACAGCAAAGAGAATAACGTATTTTTTTTTATCAAGTCAATAAAAGTCAGTTTCATTAAGACAAGGAACACCTACGTTGATAATTTACGTATATTTCGATGACAATAGTCATAATTTACAGGCTTGTTTTAGGTATAGTACCTACATGAAATATAGGTAATAGTATGGTACCTATAGTATGAAATTTGGAATATCAGTAGACAATGGGAAAGAAAAAGGTCAAGACTCTTAAACAGTTTCTTTCTGAGAATTCGTAATTAGCTAAACTTACCTACTAGGTCAACTTTTAGACTGACTGAATTTTTCAGTAACAATTGGAAAATGTGTATAAGTAAACATTTCCAGAAGAGTACATGTTCACACCTGATTGATTTATCGACATATCTAGGCTAGGTTTTTGTTCTCCCTGAACGCTAATGAGAATTTGTCAACTGGCATCAGCAGGATTCAAGGGTTTATTTTAATTGACCTTTCTCAAAATTCCGAAAGTAACAAGGGGCTTGTTCTTTCTCTTTAAGCCTTCTATTGATTGTTACCGTACTTTCACAAGGTTTAGCGATTAATATATCTTTGTCTTATGACGGGGAGCATTTGAACTTCTCACTTGATTACAAACTAATTCAGGACGAAGGCAGAAGCACACTTCACCCGACACCCTAACATATTGTGGAACTGTCTATATTACCTTTACGGAACAAAAAAATTAAGTATATGTGACTTCAAACTGAGAAAGGATGGCGTTAGCTAGCCTATAAACAAAGCAGATCGAAGCCCGAATCTGACCTATGGATCGAGTCGGTTACGAAGTGGGTTGTGGAACGAGAGACAATATCCAGAGCGAACCTATTCGGATGTCTCTAGTTGCGCTAGTATTTTTTGTAATATTGTACTTGTGTTGCTTTATAGTTTATTAAGTATTGATTAGGTTTGTCTAATAAGATGTACGATATCATTTGCTTCCTGCCTAATTCGCAATTTTAGTTGGGGTCGATGTAATATCCATACATGTCGGTGAAACTAAGATTTATTTCAGTGGGATGCGTGGGAGTGGATTTCATTTATACGCTTATAGATACCTAATACATCAAGACATTGTCACTTCCACAAATTTTAAAAATCTTTCCTGTAAGACAAACAAGTGCAATAACATTAGAGAACATGATAACATGCCAATGTTTGCATAATTCGTATATAGAGATAGTGTAATGGAGCTTGCATTTCAAAGAAGTGCCCTTCACTGCTGATACAGAAATATGTACACAACATTATCGCGGTTGCAATATTCTTGGTATGTTTGTGCTACGCGTGCGGTGAATTGATGGATTAAATAATCAAAGTTTTGTCAATCACAGATTTTAGTATGCAACTGGCTAAAATAAAAATAGAATATGCAAATGAAAAAACATTTGGGTCTGTATTAATAAATCTCACTCAAGTCATTCGCTGTCTCAAGACAAGTGCGAGATGCATATTATTTTCTACAACCGAAAAAACTTGTTTTACTATTTCCATGGCGCGCCCACTAAAGACAGTTTATTTGTGAAACAATAAATAAATGAATAAATGAATACCTATTTAATACGAACATTTAGTGAGCGAACGCACTATGCGGCTTCAATCTTTGTATGAAACTGCATGATTTTGCGGCAGATAGCACATACTGCGGCACACACACACATACTACGTGTACACCGGTCCACCTTGCTAAAATAAGGGTCAGGGATAGCTCCTTGTGTGAATGCGGTTTAGACGAAGGATCCATCGATCACATCTTTTTTAATTGCCCAAAAAGTCCGAATTCCCTATATGTTCTTCCATCATACATTCCTAGACCTATCAACATGAAGTTCCTTTTATCTTTCGTATTTGCCCCTTTTATAAATGTTTTATGTGATTACATTACTAATAATAATATTCGACTATAAGTTGTTTGTCCTATCTTAAATCCTAACCCAATGTTGTTTCTGTCTATTTCAGATAATTCAGCGGTTAATGTCGTAAATACTTCGAACTAGTTATTTTGTTGAAAATATGCAACTTGTGCTTTCATGATACTAAAGTTATCGAGTCAAAATAAGCAGAGTCAAAAAAGGACCTAAGCTATTGTATCTCAGCGGAACACTTGATACTGGCGAAATCCATAAGGGCAACGCCATAAAGAAAAAAGAAGAAGATGCGCACGTAGTACGCACACGAATCTATGCGGACGTAACACTGTTACGCAAGCAGAAGACTATGACAATTCACAAGAGAGGTAGAGCAGGACGTAACACTATCACGCAAGCAGAAGACTATGACAATTCACGAGGTAGAGCACACCGATTTGCTGCATAAACAAGATTGCAGTCAAACAACAATACATTTTCGTAGTGTTGTTTCTGTATGTGAAGTAAGGCCAATCAATGGGTGGGGTTAGGCTTGGCAGCGTGGGAGTGACACATCAGTTAGAAAGACTACAGTCACTGCTTACTATCAATCGAGCCTTTTGCTTGTTCGCCATCCACATAGTATAGTCGAGGTAGGGCACAGACTAGCCGCTCGAATCTGGAGCAGCCTGTACTGGGGTAGTACCTCCACCTTACACAAGACCACAGTCAAATAAAACTACATTCTTGTGGGGTTGTGTTTCTGTTGGTAAGGTCGACAGAGCTCCACGTGTTCGGGAACGGAACTAGAGTTGGCAGTCACATCAGTGTTGCAAACATCTATATAGGGTACGGTTGCTGCTTATCACCAGGCAGGCCTCATGCTTATCTGCAACCCATTGACATAGAAGGAAAACCTGCCTGAAGAAATAATTACAAAATCTTCTGCAGACTGTGTGCATCATAGAGGTAGCATACGAACATTGGAAACATTCTGACAGAATAGACCATTCATGCTTTTATGCACGCATAGCCTTTGCGATTTACACACACTATTTTTCAGTGTGAAATCAATATGCAATTGTTACACACACTATTTTTCAGTGTGAAATCAATATGCAATTGTTACACACACTATTTTTCAGTGTGAAATCAATATAGTAGAGCGCATTAAACATTTTAACGTAGAGTAAAAAACCGCACTTTAACAGTGCTAGGTAAATAGTCTTGTGTATTCAAGAGAAGCCAGTATATTCAAGAATATCTTCAGGTCTCATTCAACTACTGATGACCGAATGTTTGATTTGCATGCCACATCACGAGAATTGCTTGCAAACCATTTTGTCTCAATTTACATTACCAAAGATAGGAATCAAAGCAATCGGAATGGATATACATAGTGTACTTTGCGACAATGGTGTGACATCCAAACTTACAACGGACAGGGACAGATGTAAATTTTACCACAAACTTATTTGAGAGTTGAATACATGTACTTTATGTTATTCCATTCTGCGGTAATGTAAATTGAGTATCAACATCAAGTTCGTGCATATGCGGAGGAGCAGAGGTGCCTTAAATAATAACATCACACAAAAAATTGAGTAATAATTAGATAGAAACCTCCCGGATACACTCCTGGGTTCTGCCACATCTTCGAGACAGTAACTGTAGAAAGATATTACAAATTAGATTATCAAAATTAACAGATAGTTATACATACACATGGTGTTGTAGTTGGGCTGGTCCGATGAGGTTAATTTGTTGGTAGCCGTTTTTACTAATTAACTTACACCAAGCCCAAAAGGTAGCTGAAAAGGAAACACGATAATTTGTGAAACAAAAGGTGTATGGTAAACTTGTGTGACACACACTAAATACATAATTAAAATGGTCCTGAAATGTTTTAGATTTTTTTTTTATTCACCATGTGACCTGCTGTTATTTTCTGATTGTTTATATTAGTTTAAAATATAAAAAAATATTTAGAAATATCTAAATCATAATAGAACTTTGTTACTTTGTTTGATTTCTTCTATACTTTTGACAACAGAATGCATCTACCACAAAAGCATAACTATGAAGACCAATAATGTCTTTATGGACATCAGGTCTTTAATTGGATGCTAACAGGTAAAATGAAATAAGGGAGATATGGAAGGACCATACCACGTAACAAATTTTTTAATTTTAATAACTAGAGACCGGATTATATGCAACATAAAAAGCTTGTTATATGCATGCAAATATGCATAAAAAATGCTTGAAATATGCATGAAAATTGGCAGACTATGCAAAATTAAATAATAAATTTAGGAACCCAAAAAAGGAGAAAAGTAATTTTTTATTTTAAAATCCTCATACAATTAGTAAATTATCTTTGAATAGGCGATAATAGGTAACATTACATAAACTTAAAATTATTTACTTAGTTTTTTTCTAAACATAAACAATCAAGTATTGTTCCAAATGTTCAGTGGTAAGATTGTGTCTTCGATAATTTAGAATATTTTTGTAAGTGGCTTCGCTCCACGTCTACTGAAGTAACTAGGCAGAATTTCAGTATGAACAAGTAATAATTCAAATGCGTAATACTTAAGTAGGAAGATTTCGCAGTAGGCGAGTGAGACGCTCTTCTGTCTCTTTAATTTTAGTATCGTAACTGTCAAACAAAAGATGCGCGCAGCTACTCACATTTCGGAATGCAGTAACAGTAATGATATCGCGAATCGGACCAAAGTCACAATTATTATTTATTTATTATTATTCAACAGCCTTTATTTTTTGTGATTAGTACTTTGGTCGCATTCAAGATATTATCACTTTTAGCGTATTGCGCTCTGTAAATAAAGCGATTATATGCATCATCACTAGATATTAGTTAAAATATGCTATTACTGCCAAAAATGGCTTTAATATGCCAATGCATATGCAAATATGCAATTGCATATAATCCGGTCCCTACTAATAACAGAATAAATAAAGTGAATGACTTTAAAATTGTATGTTTATGTAGGTAATAACGAAATTAAAAATATAATCCGAACTTGCAATTGTTTGTAATGTATCCTTAACAACTCACATTGAGAACAAGTCAAGACAAGTATAGTAGCAATTTTGGTGTAGTATTACGAAATGAAAGAATCTTGTGACTGTGAATATAAGGAGGAAGGTAGGGTATAAATATAATTTTTTTTATACTAAAAGATGGCAAACCAGCTTGTGATCCACCTGGTGTTAAGTGGTTACCATCGCCTATAGACACTTGCTATATTAAGGGTAAATCACTCAACACTGCAAGTGCGTTGCCATCCTGGGGACTAAGGTGATATGCCTTCCATGCCTAGTAATTATACTGGCTAGGTACCTTTCCCTTCAATTTGAAACACAGGGAACTGCTTCACGGCAGAAATAAGAAAGGTGGTGGTACCTACTCAGACAACCCTACCACCTAGTAATATGATGACAAACGGCTTTAGAACAGTAGGTACCTAATTAATGATCTAAAAATAGGTATATTCTTGTTACAAGACTAAGTAGCAATTCTTTTTCATCAAATTTTTAAGAATGTTTGAAGATTGTATTGTGCAGATTTTTATGTTTAAACTGAAAGTTAAAACTCAAATACTTCAACATTCAATTTTATAAAATCATTCTAAGAAATAGCAAATATTTTTGATTTTTATTTAATAATTATGAAGAATTTAGCTGGTATTTTTACAAATTATGTCTAATTTGCTCTAATATTCCGAATTCTATATGAATCATAAAAAATTAGTAAGGGGGAAAACCCGGGAATAGTCTTGGCTCCCAGGTTGAGATGCGTCTTTTTTAATGATAGATAAGTACATAAATTGTTTGATTCTTAACTGATTATGTTAAATATTAAATATATCATGAAATAAAAGGAAGTATGCCGATAGAAAGTGCTAGATAAATGGCGCAACATATAATCGATCTGTCCTTTTATTTATGTTTATGGTTTACCTTATTCTAGCTAATACATAGGTACACGAAAACCAAAATTCAACTCACTTTCGTAATGATAGTTCTACGAAAATCCCGGATGAAAAAAATCAACACACTGCACTTTCGATTTTTACAACTCAATTATTTTCCAATTCTTTGAAGCAACTTTGATTGAAGAGACAGTCACCGCGGTCCGAATTGCGCATATGTGCGCTATCGGCACCGATAGCGCGCACACGGAGTGAATCAAATTGAACGTATTCGCACCAACGAAAATATGTGACGTCATGAGTGACGTCATTAGGCAGTGCTAACGGTGCTCACGAAAAAGAGGTAGTGCAGTGTGTGCGCAAATGTCAAACTCGAATTTGACGTTTAAGTGTATGAATTAGTAGAGTAAACATTTGAGTTTTGAATTAATAAAGACTCGTTATAGCTACTTTATTTGCTACAATAATTTTATTTTACTCTATTAATAATCCTAGAGTGCTATTTTAGTGTTTAAATGGTTTGTACATAACCTATTCTTAGACGTTTGACATTTACACACAAAGCGTGGTTCAAATTGATTGCACGCAAATAGTGCACATAGCACCGTAATCAATTCGGTCCACGCCGTTTGCACTGTTGGTAACGTTCGTAATGTTTGCGTATATCGGACCGCAGGGAGTGACAGAAGAGAAACTCCACAGATTAGAAAGAATAATGAATGAATCATAAGAATGAATTATGTCTATTGTCTATTGTCTAGAACTACAACCATTCCTACGTCATTGGCTACAATGACGTAGAATTCCTACGTCATTGATTGGCTACAACCAAGGAGACACAGACTACTAAGAGATACTACGTATCTACGTACGATCTCTTCCAGTCAACCCATGAATGCTAGTTTAGATTTCAACTATAGTGTAGGTGACTAAAAATGTAAGTAAAGTGTAAAATAAAAAACTTCTTGATATATAACACATGAATACTATTATAATATATACATACACGCAATACTTACATAATTATATAATTAATATGAATAGATAAATATATTATAAATACTTACATAATTATAAATATTACACATTAACTTGCAAGGATTATCTGGAGACTTGTGATAAATAGTGCTGCTTTAATCTATATTTAAAACTGGCGATGGATGGACTATCTTGAATGAAGGTTGTTCCACAGCTGCGCAGCTCGGAAAGAGAAAGAGTGAAGGAAAAAGATGGTGTTGGCCTTAGGAAGCTCCAACATTTTGGTGAAACATGGACGTCTTGAGCGAGTGGGAGGTTCATACAGCTGGAATCGGGAAGGAAAGGTAGGAGGGGGCACTGGGGTCGTACAAGATTTTGAAAAGGGAGGAAAGGATGTGCACATTACGCCGATCACGAACTGGAAGCCACTTTAGTTGAGAGCAAGGAGCTTATCCGCTCACGCGTCCCAATGTACCTGTATGCACCGCCTGCCAAGTCTTAGAAAATATATGACAGTGCGGGTAGGCCGCACATAAAAATTTTAAAATACATCTGGATTTGTAAAAGAACACGGTCAAGTTGTGTTTTTATGAATGTAGACTAATAACCGCATCGAATGATGTCAAAAGCATTTCAATATCTTATCTATTTCAATTTATAAAAAATCTGTAAGCAATGACATTTCTTTTTTTTAATTTTTTTTTTTTTTTTTTAGCCTTAAAATTTTTTTATTTTGAAAAATAGATCAATAACATGGTAGTTTTTTTTCTTTATAGGGTAGATGGATACATTCTTAATTGAAAAAACATAAAAACCATAGTTGTTAATGTAAAAATATTTTAAAATAAACTTCCGTGAACATTACCAGTAATAATTACGTAATGACGCAAAAAATCGGCCATACTTCTTTTCTTTTTTTTTTTTAATTTCATAGTGTTCGAAATATTGGTGTTGGAAGCTTTAAAAATAAGGCACCGGATATATGGGACTATTAGGGTATCCATACTTTGTGTCAACGATAGACATTTTATTTTTGGAAGTGAAACTTGTTGAAATCTTGTCGTTTGCGCCTTTACATATAACGGTAAGCCATATTAGTTGGGTGTAACAACTGTATGTACAGTCAGCACCAAATGTAAATTAACACTAAATTGTGTGAAAATGGGATTTGTACCACGTACCTCGGTTTTGTTAATAAATGCCGATATTTCGGTACAGTTGCATGCACCATGGTCACAAATGAACTGAAACAACTAAAGGTGGACGCACGTTTGGCCGAGCTGAACGCGACGAACAAAACATGGCACTGTAATTATATATGATGCGAGCGCATCGGCTGAGTCGTCCGCATCACCCGGGCCGAATCTGGTGACGTCATTTGAATTTCCAGGGTATAAAGAATTCTAAAATTCATTTCATTTGGCGCGTTCGGCTCGGCTAAATATGCGTCCACCATAAAACGGAATGAAACCGAGGTGCGTGGTGCATATCTGGTTTTCCCACAATTTAATGTGACCACGTAAGTATAAAACAATATATACCTAGCTAAATTAACACTTTAGTAGGTACTAATATTTATATTATGTATAATCATTCATACACGTTTGTAATTGGTCGTAGCCATGAAGCTATAGAGAAATCTAGAGGCCACATTCCGTAATACCTACACGAGGCAAGCAAATTTTAATTTTACACACGTAATTGGGTGACAAGATACCTAGGTACCTCTATATATTAATACATACAATAACGCCCATAATCCTAAAAGAGTACAAGCAGAGGTCATGTAATATTTTGTTACACATAAATCCACTTCTGGCAGTATATGCCATGTAGTGCCACTAATATAGTAGCCTGTAACCTACAAAAACAGGGGTATCAAATCAAAAAGCAACTAAACCTTCAGTAAACCAACAAACAAAAGTCAACAGCCAGGACAGATTTTACACTCAAAATTACTGAACAGTTTGGATATTCTTTGTAAGTATAGTGAACTATTAAAAGTGAACTATTTTATGAATGTATTATTTACTTACATTCTTTTTTCAATGCTTAAAACAAAACACACTTTTCGGTCAAGTGTCTCAATATGAAATCCGATATTATTAAAAAGACGATATTTACTTAAAAATAATTTCTTAAATATTATTTGTGTATTATTTTCTATGTGCGTACCCGGGTACCTTGTCACTCATATAGGGGTTAGTTAGCTTTGTTTTGATAATAAAAAAAAAGTTTACCTACAACTGATTATTAAGGTCTATACTTAATTAATGGCTTTTACAAGTATTACATTTAGCCAATATCAAGTGAAAATAAATTTGAAGGAACAATAAATTGTGAGATATAATAAGTAAAACCTATTATTTTTGATTCCGGCTTTAATTTTTTTAAATCCTTAATTCAGGTTAATTTGTTGCCGCGTTAAATTTTTTACAATACCAATTTAATCTTACACTACGGATACAAATTACCCAAAACTGTAAAATTTCTCCAATCGATTTTCAACCTTAAACGCATGCCGACGGAACGGAACCTTAAAGCACAACAGAGGCTTTAGACAACATGCATTTCGACAATCGCTCTCGCTATCGCTAAGTAAAAAAATGTATGGGATTGACATAAGCAATCGATCACTTTTCGATTGCTTATGTCAATCCCATACATTTTTTTACTTAGCGATAGCGAGAGCGATTGCCGAAATGCATGTTGTCTAAAGCCTCTGATATGCTGTTGACTTTACAATTTAGAAGAATTGGTTTCACCAGAGTTCTTTTTATAATAACACGTGTTGTGACACTCCATTTTTAACTCAATCTACTGCAATTTACTAGTGCAATTTATTGTTACTGCTAATATTTTCACTTGACATTGGCCAAATGCGTAATCTTTAAGTGTTGCGAATGCCATTAATTAAAAATAGAATAGAATTTAGAAGAAAGAAAAGTGATTGCACAATTTTTCTATTTTTATTTTTATATGCACAAATTAAGTAATGTAACTAGTACAGATGTATAGAATAATTAGTGCAATTATGTCATAGGATTATTGCGAAATCCAGATTATTAGACAAAAAGTAGATAACGAGCTGCGGAGCGTAGCAAAGTATACGAATGTTTTCTTTCTTTCTAATTAAAAAAATATTTGGGAGTGGTCAACCCTTGACTTTCTCGTATACCAGAAACGACTCATAAGTTGATGGAAACCTTATATTTTGATGTCATACATGCATGTTAAATTTTAGTCACCCATCCGAGTAAAGACCGCGCACTTGGTTGCTTAACTTTCGTGATCGATGACTCAAAAGTTGATAGACACCTTATATTTTGATGTTATACGTGCATGTTAAATTTGGTTGTGATAAGTTAAAGCATACTCGAGTTATCGTGCTAATGCACAGACACACACAGATATAAATCCACAAGGTCCAAAACGTGTAAATTCAGAAATCACAATGATTTAGAACAATAAATAATAAGTATATTTAAGTACGACAAATGCGTTCTTTCATAGTTACTCTAGTTGGTTTTCTTACAATACCTACAATGTTAGTTCGAAGAGTCCGGGAGGCAGCGCTATAGTTGTGCGAGTCATTTTATACCGGCTGAAAATCATAACAATAATAGTTTTCTCATAACACCTAACAGCTCCGAACGTCAGCTGCTCCAATAGCGGTGGAGTTAAAGAAGACAGAATGATAAAGTCATTGGAAAAAAATTAAATCATATGGTATGAAATTCCTAGAAAGATTGCAACGCTACCTCCCGGACTAGAATATAAAATTAAATATACCGGGGAATTCTGTAAGGTAGGCATTCAGTGTTGCCGTAATTTATAGATGCCTATTTGCACAACAATGGGCAAATATGTCTTCGTGGTTACAAACTTAAAAATATATTGGTGGCTTATTCAATTGAATTTAGAAATTAAAGTTAACTGTAATAATTATTCATCAAAGAAGGACTGGCATTTTTGCCTAGGAACCAATAACAACATGGGGTCCACGTCCGGAAGCCTCCTCGTGGCGGACCCTGGTAACGTGGTGGAGAAACTTCTCGGCGGGTGTGTGGCTTTTGATGTCAAGGGTATCCCCTTGGCATTCGAAGTCACATGCCATCGTCGAGTTGTTTTTGTTTTCCCACCACGGCTAGTTCCGTACCGAGCTCTTTTCAGGACCACGAACGCGCCCGAAGTCCCCCGGGTGCGGTCCGATGGCTGCTCCCGGTGTCCTCGTCAAGAGGACGCGCCACGTCCGAGCAGCCGTCGGTGAGGAGACGGCCTATAAGGCCGGCGTCGGCCAGCGGCCCACAGGGGCTGGCGTTAGTCGGCAGCCCCTGTGGGCTGCTGGCCACCAATTGGTGCACAAGGAGTGCCTAGGCGGGTAGCGTTGGGACGGACTCGGTGTAGTTGTGACCACGTGCGCAGATCCCGAGCCGTCCCGTAATAGCGCACTGGAGGTCAGGCCGGGGAGGAGTTTAGTGGGTATGGAGGGAACGCCTTTATCTCGAGTCCCACATATCCCCTGCGGTTGGCACCACCCCGCAGGGACGATGCGTAAATGCATTTGACCTCCCCGACAACAAAAAAAAAAAGGAACCAATAACAACATGCATCATTACATATATCATTGAAAAGGATTTTTTATATAGTTTAATGACCATTAAAGCATCGGTTTGACTCCTTTCTTTCCTTTCCTTTTATTTTCATTATATCAATTAATGTATTATTACATAACATCTCACATGTTTTTTTTAGCAATTTATGTTATTGACAATAAAAAAATATTTTGAAGGTAAAAAAATATTATAAAGGTTTTGTGTATATGACGTTGAGAATTGTATAGTGGTTGGAAATCCCACTATACAATTCTCATTAGTCACCATCATGAGGTCTGTACCATGCATTTCTCGCCAAACACTCCCTATATGCATTAAAATGTGTGGCACCTACATTTTATTGCAAAAATCAAGAAAGAAGATATGCAACTGAAGACTTGGCTGTATGGGCTAGATCCCGTTGCCGTCCCGTAACAGGGAAAATTTAAGAAAAAAAATGAGTGTTTGGCGGGAAACCATGGCGTCTGGATGTCGATCTTTATTTCGATAATTCGAAATTGCTTCGAGTGGATTTTGTGGAGTGAAAGTGGTGTCATTTCGTTGCATAAGCATCCGTGTTAACGAACAATTATGAGGAATCATTGAAATAAAGGTTTTGTGTATTTGGCGTTGAGAATTGTACAGTGGTTGGAAATACCACTATACAATTCTCATCAGACACAATCATGAGGTCTGTTGCCATGCATTTCTTTTCAAGCACTCCCTAGATGCATTAAAATGTGTGACGCCCATATTCTAATGAAAACATCAAGAAAGAAGATAAACTAAAGACTTGGCTGTATGGGCTAGATCCCTTTGCCGTCCCTAGACAGGGAAAATTAAAAAAAAAACAAAGAAAAAGAAAGGAGTGTTTGGCGGGAAACCATGGCGTCTAGATGTCGATCTTTATTTCGATAATTCAAAATTGCTTCGGAGTGGACTTTGCGCAGTGAAAGTGGTGTCGTTTCGTTGCGTAAGCATCCATGTTGACAAACAGTTATGAGGAATCATTGAAATAAAGGTTTTGTGTATGTGGCGTTGAAAATTGTATAGAGGTTGGAAATTCGCTATACAGTTCTCATCAGTCACAATCATGAGGTCTGTTGTCATGCATTTCTTTCCAAGTACTCCCTAGATGCATTAAAATGTGCGACGCCCATATTTTAATGCAAACATTAAGAAAGAAGACATAAATACAGACAGGGCTGTATGGACTTGATATCCTTTGCCCGTCCCGTTAGAGACAAAAAAACAGCTTCATAAAACATCAAAGAGTGTTTGGCGGGAAATCATGGCGTCTGGATGTCGATCTTTATTTCAATAATTAAAAATTGCTTCGGAGTAGATTTTGTGCAGTGAAAGTGGTGTCGTTTTGTTGCATAAGCATCCGTGTTGACGAACAGTTATGAGGAATCATTGAAATAAAGGTTTTGTGTATGTGGCGTTGAGAATTGTATAGTGGTTGGAAATCCCACTATACAATTCTCATCAGTCACCATCATGAGGTCTGTACCATGCATTTCTCGCCAAGCACTCCCTAGATGCATTAAAATGTGTGGCACCCACATTTTAATGTAAAAATCAAGAAAGAAGATGAAACTAAAGACTTGGCTGTATGGGCTAGATCCCTTTGCCGTCCCGTAACAGGGAAAATTGAACCCAAAAAAAACATCAAATTTAAAAATACATCCTAACCTAAAAGCATAAATTTTAAAATTAATTCAATTACCTCTATTATTGTTTTATTCATCAAACAAAAGGTAAAACATTTTCTTAGTAAAATGAATATATTAAGTAACAGTACAAGGAACATACCGTATAACCGTAAGTATAACTAATAGAAATGGAAATAAAGGGATGGTATTATTTATTTTTTCATTCTCAATTATACTTAACTTAGTATTAATAATGTTTACTGTTGATGATTCCAGTGTTACGCCGAACTTTCACTTGTACTACGACAAAGAATACTAAAGAATGGCGTGCATCTAGGGGTCTGCCGCTAAATCGCACTGCTGAAGGTATCCTCACAGACGGCCCAGACTACACCTTCTTGGATGGAAGACCAACACCTCTGCTGGTAATACTTCACATTATAGTCTGCAGGGCAAAAAACCTTAAGTTGATTTTTTTTTTGTTGATTTTGCATTAAAAGGTATTTTATGAGGAAATGTTCATCTTTTAGAGATCTAAGAAAAGTTGCCACAATATTTTCATCAAATCAAATTTATCTATACAACAAATAAGTTGTTTCATTTTTGATCAAATATTATTATAAGGATTATTGTATAGCCTCTATAGGATAAAAGCCTCCTCCATCGATTTCCATCTGCATCTATTTTATGTCTGCTATCCAGTGTTTTCCAGCAATTTTTATGATATTGTCGATCCATCTTTTCTTTTGTCGTCCATTTTGTCTTTTTCCAGCGGGACCAAGCCACTTTGTTATCTGTAGTGTCCATCTTATGTCCCGGCATCTAGTTATATGACCCGCCCACCTCCACTTCAGTGCCAGTGCATGTTGTAAAGCATCCATAATTTTTGTTTTACTGCGTATATCAGCATTTCGTGTTTTATCGATTCTTCTCAGTTTCAGGATATTTCTTTCCATGGCATGCTGGCATGAAAGGATTTTGTTTTTTGTTTTGTTAGTGTATGTCCAAGTCTGACTTGCATATGTTAAACAGGGCAAGATATATGAATCCATTATGATCTTTTTTAGTTTTAGATTGTAATTTCCCTTTAAGATTTCTTTATGTGCCCAGAACTTTTTCCATTTTATATTCACTCTTCTGTCTATTTCTTTTTCGTCTCTGTTGTTGTCAAATGATATTAGTTTTCCTACGTATATGTATTCGTTGACGTATTCTATCATCCTTCCTTCTATAGTGATGTGGCTTTGGATACTATTAGTCATTATTTTACTTTTGTTGGTATTCATTCCTAATCCAGCCTTCTTGCTCTCTATGGCGATGTTTTGGAGCATTTTTTCCAATTCCGTTGCTGTTTTACTAACACTAAGTGAAACAGCCATAATATTATAAGGTAATAAATTAGGTGGATTTATAAAATTAATTTTTAATGATAAGCCTTTTAATAAATAACTATAATAAACATCAACAGCTCTATCAAGTATATATCTTGTGAAAACGTAACTTTTTTTCTAATACCTGTATTATACCAATAGGGTTAAATCAATTTGTAGCAATATAGTCACAACACATTATGAGCAGTTTATTCACACAAAACGTCATTTGAAGTAACTCAAATCTAGAGTGTGGACAGCCCTGCAAGTGTTACAGACTACTAAAAAGCATTTTACCTCACCATTTTAAAAATCCGGTGCTACTAAGAAGGCCATCTGTGGCCATCAGCATTCGTTAGTAAAAAAAAGACTTGGTTTAGGTAACTAGGTACTTACTTTTGCTCATCAGTAAGTAATTCTTGTTATAATTTTATTTACAGCACAAACAAAAAGCCCGGATGCTGAAACAGAGAGAATTTGCCTCAAAAATAGTTGAGGGCATCTCTGAGCTGGACTTCGCTAAAGAACGCCACCAGAACATGTTGAGAGCAGAGGCAGAGGAGCGGCAGAGGGTCATAGACAACAGACTCAAGCCTAAAGGCAAGGCATTATTGAAGAAGTAGTTTAGTATAGCTTAATGTAGTTTGTAATAGTTTAAAATAAATATTATGTTCTCTTTTATTTGTGTTTTGTTGAGGTTTTGTTTGATTTTACCGCTTTCATGGCTCTAGTGGTTTGCCCATTGGAAGTAGATCCAGTGGTCTCGGGTTTGATCCCGCTTGGTGGTTATTTGTTTGAAGGTTAGCTACCACATGTATGTTTAGATTGAGGTGCCACTTTATCTATCGTAATTAAATATATTGAGTTATTTAGTAGTAGTTAAGAAAGTTTTGTACGACCGAGCTTGGATTATGTAGTGGAATACATCAAAAGTTATATGTATATAAAAGTGGCACCTCAATCTAAATGTTTGAATTGAGGTGCCACCTCAGAACTACGAACATTATGGATCAATGTTTATCAACACTATGTATGATTTTGTAGGATTTGAGAATAACTACTACACAAAATCTGAACTCGGTAGTGTTGATATTAAAAAAGATACAATATTTTATAGGTGGCCCCTCGGAGCACACTTTGACGCGTAATTGTTTCAAAGAAGAAACAGTTTATTCAATGCGCATATTCTTTATCATTTTTGTTTGAAATGTAGGCTAGTAATTCAGTAATTGAAATGAGTGAATTTAGAGATATGGCACATTTTAACTGTCACCTCATTCGAGATGCTTCGGAAAATATTTTAGCCTGTATTTTCTTAAATTGAATGCGATATTTAAAACGGGAAACAAGTATTTTTTGTAAATACTACTAAATGTAGGTACAGCCCTTTCCTATAAAAGATATATTTTATATACATATACCTTTTGATGTAGGTATTCCACTACATAATCCAAGCTCGTTTGTACAAAACTTTCTTAACTAGGTACTACTAAATAGTTCAATATATTTAATTACGATAGAAAAAGTGGCATCTCAATCTAAATAAATAGCTACCGCTACCATCTCATTAAAAGTCTGCCGCCATTACCATGTTAAAAAGTAAAGAAAAGTATTGTGATATGATGGCAGTTATGATAAGAAAGCCAGTTTTTCAGTGGTTGCACCATATAAGTTGGTCCTGAATTACGTTTTGCCTGTAGTCTGTTCTTTAATGTGAACCACAGAGAAGGTAATCACTACGTATGTGAATAAACCAAGAATAAACGAATGAATGGTGGTAACCATAGATTTATTATTACTGATTTTTATAGATTGGCAATGAATCGACTAGGGTGAGACCAAAAAAAATATACCGATGTGTGCGTAATGCGCATGTGTGCATGAAAAATAGTACAGGCCGACAGTTGCTAATAATAATAATATATTTCCACTCTCACACCAATTATCTATCCCAAATTTAAGAACTTGTGCTATGGATACTAGATAACGGACAACTATACATAATAATCTAAATATTTCATAAATAAACTTAAGTAAATAAATTTATAAACAACCATGACTCGTTAACAAATATTCGTGTTCATCACACTAACATTTGCTTCTACCAGGACTCGAACCCGGACCGCTTGATGTGTAGGCAGCGTTACTGACCACTCCACCACGACGGCGTTGCTGTCTTTTCTATGTGACTGATCGGCCTCATAAGGCCCTCCGTGAAATGGTCTCGTCTATCTATCTCGCTCTAATATACGCGTTAGTATGCTCTTTCTCTTTTACATTGCCGATCTACAGTTTCCTATATCTATGGTGATAACTAATTTTTGCTCCTACCCTACTCCCGATTTTGGGGTCGGTGAAGTCTTGATATTGACTTTCATAGGATTTGGCATTCCATTTTAATGGCCGGCCGCCAGCCTGACATCAACCTTCCTTGGGAACGACTGATATCTTTTGACTGCACCTGGGGCCACCAACTTAACGTGGCTTCCGAAGCACTGAAGATAATCGAGTTGAAAATTTTTCGGTCACCCATCTGAGTACCGACCGCTCTTGGTAGCTTAGCCTTCGTAATCGTTACGAAGAACGCACGATCGCGGTGCCATCAACCTCTGTGATAATTAGTATTGGTAGGTAGGTTAAGGTTATTTTTTTAAGAACAAGCAGAATCTAGTTTTTGTAACGGGTAGGTATTTGTAATACTGACTATGCACTTTTTGACGAAATGTAATTCTGGATCGAGTTAGGTATACAGTTCAGTAGCTTCCATCTTAGGCCGTATTATCACTTACTACCAGGTGATGTAACGGTACCATCGTTCGTATTTATCGTTAGAAGAGCGTTGCTTGTACGCAGAGATTGGCACTGATTTTACTCACGAAATCATACAGGACGTGCAGTACCGCAGCGTTGCCTGGTACTAGGCGGTGTTCTCCCTGCCGACCTAGAAGTTGTTCGTGCGGGAGGACTTGCGTAGGAGTAAGTCTAGATGGCCCCCAGGAAGCGCCGGAAATTGAGACTCGGCTCAGCATCACATAGGATATCATTGCCATTTGGCAGGAGAGGTGGACCACTAGCGAGGGCGGTTGTAGTTTTTTCCCCAACATCGTTGTGAGGCTGACCCGAGACTGGGTGGAACAGGATTACGTCGTTTCGCAGATACTCACGAGGCACGGATGTTTCAGGCAACGCCTACACCGTTTGACATTGTGCAAGTCAGCGTGTGCCCGTGTGTAGTGCCCTCAGATTTAATAATACAAGGAGATAGGTCAAGCCGGCGTTTAACTGTATGCGGCGTTTAAGTGTATGCCCTGTGGGCATACATTGCCGCCAGTTCGCCTTCCGATAAAGTAGGGTGAATACGTAACTCAGCGATTTGACCGATCTCCTTTGCGGCTGTGCTTAACTTTCATTGCTTCGCAGTCCTTATGACGCGCGAAATGAATGAATCGTGTATATTACGGCACGCTCAACTAGAACCACGTTATGTATTAGTACGGCCGCTGATCGCGACACTCGGTCTTCCTATGAACTCGGCGATTCGACCGATCTCCGACCGATTTACAAATTTGCCGCCAGTAGGCAAATAATTTTTTGCCGTCCCTACTTCTAAAATTCGTTATCCTAGTTCCTTCGAGCATATGCCCACTTCACAATCATATATTATTACATTTGCATCTTTAGTATGCTCCACGTATGCTCTATGTTCTCCTCATTACATCAGATTTTTTCCCTTTACTAAAAAAAAAAAATTTCGGGGCTCGACCTTTTCTCAAAATTTGGGCCAAATTTGCGCTCCCTAAAATCTGCCGCCTATGCTCCAGCCTACTCAGCCTACTGATAAATTCGCCACTGCCCGTGTGATGTAGGAGTCAAGGAGAGCCGAGATCACGCACTTTGGGAATGGAGTTTGTACACGGCCGCGAGAGACCGTGCTGAAGCTGAACCTGGGTCATTCAAAAACGCGCGAAGAAGCATGTTGCGGTCGGCAAGGCTAAAAATGCCAATTGCTCGCAATGCCAACTTCCCGAAATGACAACTTCGATGGACAACTTAATATTATAATTCATTCGTTCATTCGTGGTTCGGCTCTAAAAGCAGCGAAAGCTTGCATCATGACGGGCAATATTGGATAATAACTCTTAATAAATAAATATACAATTTAGTTTGCTCCAATAATCTCCTGACAACAGCTTTAAAACCCGACCGTGCGGAATAAACCTTTCATGGTATAACCACACGGGTTAACTATGTTATCTAAACAGTTCAGCTGAATTTGGGACATCACTGAGGCAGGTACAGTCAATAAATGGCTTTACAATGTACTGCAAAATAGCTTTTATTACGAGCTCCTAAAGTGTCAATTTAAAGTTCCTTTGGGGCTGTCCTGTATCCACTGTAGATTGATAGGTACCCTAGGTACACTTAATTGGATTATCGTAACGCATTGTATTAAAAGGTGCATCGGAAAAGCGCGGGAAACGGTCGAATTTGGCGGGCGTGTTTTTTAAGATTTGTAAATTTTTAATTAAAATTTTTAATAATTAAGATCAGATAAGTAGTTATATTTGTTATTTAAGTTTATTTGATATTTATCTATTAATATTTGTGACATTTCTTCTATGAATTGGTAAGTTTTTTCTATTTCAATTATATGAGTGTCCAAGATGACCCTGGGGTGTCTAACTTTGTAACTATAAGTAATAGGTCTGATATGGAAACAGATGGATCTCTTATTGATACCGATGGCTCTGCAAGCATAAAAAGTTTTGCTAGTAAGCGTAGGCGAACGTCGTCACGCAAAATATGTAAACATTGTAACAATAAGAGAAGATCACATAAATCCTCTACGTTTTCAAACAATGATTGTAATTGTCACTATGATACGCAAGATACAATCCAGAAACAATCTAATATAGTCTCCTCTATGCCTCCCCCTTCAATTCCACAGCCAGATAATGCTAGTATACCTAAACCTTCAATAAACAGGATCTTTTACCAGGCTTCGGATGTAGCTCCATATGTTGTCCATGTTCAAAAAGAATCTGAACCCAATGAAAATGTCACCATCCATCCTGTAACTTTCGGTTTTTTCTTAAAGAAAAATTCTTTTAAAAATGTTGTAAACGGTAGCCTTAAAAAAATTGGTAGAAACCGGGTGTCCCTTTCTTTTTGCAACCATCAAGATGCAAATGAGTTTGTAGAAAGTGGACTTTTAAAGGCATCTCAATATAAGGCTTTTATACCATCTTTTAGTATCACAAGAATGGGAGTTGTTAGGGGAGTTCCTGCAGATTGGTCTGAAGATGAAGTATTGAAAAATATATCAGTTCCTATTGGTTGTGGAAATATTATTAAAGTTAGGAGACTTAATCGTAAAACCATTATTAATGGAAAAAGTGAATTTGTTCCTATTGAGACTGTAGTTTTAACTTTTGATGGCCAAGTTTTGCCCAAAAGAGTGTTTTTATTTTATAATTCTCTTCCAGTAGATTTATACATATATCCAACAATTCAATGCTTCAACTGTTGTAGATATGGCCATATTAAAGGACAGTGTAGATCTACACCCAGGTGTTATAAATGCGGCTTAGGTCACACTGGTGACTCTTGTACTGTTGATGAGGAATCTGTACTGTGTTGCCTATGTTCTGGCTCTCATCATGCCACTAGCAAAAACTGCCCAGAGTATAACAGACAAAAAAGCATTAAGGAATCCATGGCTAAAAGTTGCATTTCATACTCTGAGGCTTTAAAGCTACATCCACCAATTAACAGATCCTATGCCGATGTTCTAACTTCTACACCTAATTTTTCATCTCCTCAAATAAATTTCACAAGTTCTAAGTCACCTGAAAATAAAAACCCTAGTTTATCATACAGGAAAACAGTGTTAGTCAATAAAAAAGTTTCCCATAAACCTTATTATGAATATGATCGCCAAGCCCATTCAAATTTAATTAAGAATTATAATATGAATCTTCCTTCTACTACTCCTGTATAAGTATACAGAAAATCCTAATTTGGCTAATATTTCTATTAAAGAATTAATTCAAACCTTAATTATTACATTGAATCAAACTGATTTCTCTAAGCTACCGTCCAACGCTGCCATTAATAATGTATCTAATAGTAATATAAGTACTCCCAGTGGAGCACAATTCCATAGTGATTCAGTGGAATTGCCGCAGTATAAATAGTAAAAAATCTGATTTATTTTATTTAATAAATAAATTCAGACCATTTGCTGTTTCTCTTCAAGAGACGTGGTTGAAACCAGAAACTATTTTTAAAGTTCCCGGTTTTGTTTGTTATAGAGAGGATAGAAGTGATGGCTACTGTGGAGCAGCCCTCCTAGTCAGTCATTCTATACCATCTTTTCATATTCCTATAAATGCTCATAGCTCTAACTTCCAAATTATAGCTGCCATGGTGAATAATTATTGTCTAGTATCTGTTTACATACCTCACCCATCTTCTTCTATTAGTGATGAAATAGCTAGTATCTGCTCTACTCTTCCTAAACCTATATTAATTATGGGGGATTTTAATGCTCAGCATGAATCATGGGGTAGTTCATCATCCAATTATTATGGAAATAGAATTTTAGATATGCTTGACATCGAAAATTTGTGTATTTTAAATAATGGGACTCCTACTCGACGTACCCTGCCTCATGAGGGCAATAGTTGCCCTGATTTATCTATTTGTTCTCCCAATTTAGCTTCCTCCTTACTCTGGGAAACATATGTATCAACATTTGGAAGTGATCATTTTCCTATTATAATTACTTTCCCAAATCAAAATGGGAACCGTACTAGAAGATCTCCCCGTTTGAAATATAGACTAGAAAATGCAGATTGGAGACTTTTTAAAGATCACGTTGATTTTTTTTTTTTTTTTTTTTTTTAAAAAGATCAAGCAAATGACTCTATTCCACCTGATGGTAAGCAGAAGTAGAGTCCAAATGCGAAGATAGCTAGCGCGAGAGATAAACTGCCGCGCTAGCCACCCACGCCTTGCTGACCTGCAAGGTGCTTCTTCACGCCTCTTTTGAATGACCCAGGATTATAGGAAGGAGGGAACACGTGTGCTGGCAGTGAATTCCATTTCTTGATTGTGCGACAAAGAAACGAGTTGCCAAATTTCTTAGTTCGCGTTGGAATGGTAGCCACAGTTTGTCGGTGACAACGTAGACCAGCACGCGTAGTCCTCAAAAGGAAGGGAGATGGTGGGATTAGGGAAAAAAGTTCCTCAGAGCACTCGCCGTGGTACAGACGGTAGAAAGCGCTCAATGACGCAACATTGCGACGCAATTGGAGAGGCTCAAGGTGTTTAGTCACCTCTTCGTCGCCGATGATGCGGGCCGCGCGACGCTGCAACCTATCCAAAGCATCGAGTAAGTACTTGGCAGAGCCATCCCACAGGTGCGAGCAATACTCCACGCAGGACCGTACTTGCGTCTTGTATAGCAAGCAAAGTTGAATTGGCGTGAAGAAACGCCGCACCTTGTTCAGGACTCCGAGTTTCCGTGAAGCTGTTTTTATCACGCTTTCGATGTAGTCCTTCGGATTCAAGTCGCTGCGAACCTCCATACCGAGCAAGGTGATACTGCTCTGTAGCGTAAGTGTTGTGCTCTGGAGAGAGGGAAGGGAAAGGAATGGCGACGTTTTAGCCGTAAACGCGCACACCTGAGTTTTCTTGGCATTGAACTCAACCAGATTTGCTGTACCCCATTGAGAAACAAGGTCGAGCTCTCGGTTGAGTTCAATGACAAGATTCTCACGACTCTCCACGGTTTCTGCTCGTCCAGCCCTTGCGTGTCCGAAGTAGCCCGCATGCACTGTACTGTCGTCTGCATAGCAATGGATGTTCCCAAGAGGAATCATATCATTGATATGCAGAAGAAACAGTGTAGGGGATAAAACGGAACCCTGGGGAACACCGGCATTCACTGACATGAACCGCGAACTGCATCCGTCGGAGAGGACACGAATTCTTCGCTCATGCAGGAAGCCGGCCACCCAGGTACAGAGCTGAGCAGGCAGACCATACGTCGGAAGCTTGGAGAGAAGACTTTTGTGCCAGACCCTATCAAAAGCTTTGGCGATATCAAGGCTGACAGCCAATGACTCGCCACGTTTGTCCATGGCTTCACCCCAGACATGCGTCATGTACGCTAGAAGGTCACCCGTCGATCGTTTCGGCCTAAAGCCGTACTGTCGATCGTTGATCAGAGAGTGACCCTCTAGGTAACGGACCAGGTGGTTGTTGAGGATCCTTTCCATAACTTTGCAAAGTACCGAGGTGACTGCTATTGGCCGATAGTTGGCCGGGTCTGAGCGGTCCCCTTTTTTGGGAACAGGCTGCACATTAGCCTCTCTCCAAGCTTCCGGCACATGTCCAGAAGAGTAAGAGAGCTGGTATAGGCGCGTGAGTACGGGAGACAACTCCGCTGCACATTTCTTAAGTACAACGCCCGGGATGCCATCGGGTCCACTAGCTTTCCGGACATCGAGTGATTGCAGTTCCGCACGAACATCACGCTGCCTGATTTTAATGTCAGGCATCGTGGTGCCACAATGAGGTAGTGACGGTGGCTGTGCATTGCAATCATCGACTTGGGAATTAGCCGCAAAGAGTCTTGCCAGAAGATCGGCTTTCTCCTGCGGCTTATGAGCTAAAGACCCATCCGGACATCTCAGGGGTGGCAGCGAGGGCTGGCAGAAGTTGCTTTGCACGGCTTTGGCCAGACGCCAGTAACTACGGGAGCCCGTAGGATGCGTTACCAATTCGTGGCCAATGCGTGCGACGCGCTGGACATCCGCTCTTATGTAAGCCTTCTTACAGGACTTGGAAGCATTGTTGTAGGCTGCTTTCAGTGACTCGATATCAGGAGCTTTAAGAGCCCGACCCCTGATCCAAGCGCGATACGCCGCCTGTTTCTGTGAAACAGCAACAGCACAATCGCGGTTGAACCAGAGGTTACGTCTGCCCCTACTGATGAGATCGGAATGTGGAATGTAATATTCCATACCCAATACAATCTCCTCAGTAATGGCAGCGGCGCAAGCTGATGTATCGTTATCACTGAAGCAGCGTTGCTTCCAAGGGATGGACGCAAAGTAGTCGCGCATACCATCCCAATCTGCAGACCCATAATGCCAGAGCCGGCGTTTAGCAACCGCCAGTTGCGGAAGCTTGGCCTGCGGCACTTTGGAGGATATCAGGCAGTGGTCAGATGAGCCTAGAGGGGCTCGGACCTCTACCTGATATCCCTCAGGATGGGTCGTGAGCAGAAGGTCCAGTAAAGAAGGCGCTTGACTTGCAATGTCTGGGATCCTGGTGGGCTGATCAACCAGTTGTGACAAGTCGTGCGTGAGAGCGAATGCATGAGCAGAGATCCCTGCATGGTCAGTTTTGGAGGAACTTAACCACAAACTGTGGTGAGCATTGAAGTCCCCCAAAAACACCAGTTCTGCATTGGGATACTGCTCCTGCGCGTCATCTGCCGCCCGACTCAGATGTTCAAAAAGTCGAGTTGTCTCAGCGTCTCCGGTGTGGGATCTGTAAAGACACACGTAGACTCTAGCCGAGGGGCCAGAGTCGACGTGTACCCCTAGCATGGAGAAGGATGGGTCTTCCAGGCAGCTCAAACGGCGACAGCAAACATCCGCCCGAACATACAAGCATACTCCGGCTTTCGCTTTGAAGGACTCTTCAAGCATGTAGCCGGGATAATTCAAGTAGCTTGTGTCAGCGGGCGGCAATATTTGCGTCTCCGTCAGAAACAACAATGCAGGTCGTGCTGACTCAAGGTGTTGGTGGACAGCATTGAGGTTACTGTGGAGTCCGCGTATGTTGCAGAACTCAACCTCAAACGGTGTAGAGGGAGTGGGGTTGTGCACCGCTGTAAAACCTGATTGTTTTTTGTTGGCTGCCATGGGAAAAGGAAAAAGAGACGTGAATCGAGTGGGCGTTACCGCGACAGTTCCGGACAAAGTGGGGAGGCTGGTTTCACCGTGGAACTGCCTAAAAAGGATATTCATTTCAACAAGATTTCGATGAAAAAATCTCATCCCTACCTTTAATATCTTCAAACAACCATACTTTAAGTTCTGACTCATTTGCTCAACTATTAATTGAGGCTGCTGATAGTATTTTTCCTAAGAAATCTGTTAATAATACAAACATTCCTTCTCCCCCTTGGTGGGATAATGAATGCTCCCAAGCTGTGAAAAGACGAAAAGTTGCTGAAATGAATTATACAGCTGAGAGTACAATAGATAATTTTAATATATTAAGTAGTGTCATTTCGCAAACCCGAAAACTCTTCAAGAAGAAAAAATGGGAGGGATGGAAAAGTTTTTGCTCCTCTGTTTCTCCTGATGTTGCTCCCTCTGTTGTCTGGTCTAAAATAAGAAGATTTCGATCGGCCTTCAAGGATTCTAAACCTTCTGTTTTAGATGAACAGTTAGTTGAGGATTTCCTAGATAAATTAGTCCCTCCTTTAGTGCCCTTAAACCATTTATCTATAAATCTAACAAGTTCTACATTGAATAATAATCCAGCACTCAGTTCTCCCTTTCTCTTTTCTGAGTTAAAGGGTGTCCTGTCCTATGTTAAAGACTCCGCTCCTGGTTTGGATGGGATCCCATATTCCTTCTTATCTCATTTAGGGGACCCTAGTCTTCAGTATTTTCTTTCTCTGATAAACTTTTCCTTTACCTCTGGTATTTCCCCTCTAGTTGGAAGTCACAGGAAATCATTCCTATTCTTAAACCCAAAAAACCCGCAACTGATCCTAACTCATACAGACCAATAGCCCTGTCTTCTGTTTTAGTAAAAATTGCAGAGCATTTAGTAAAAAATCGATTAGAGTGGTTCATTGAAAGCAATGGTTTATTGGCCAATTCCCAATATGGCTTTAGGAAAGGAAGGAGCACTATTGACAGTTTGAGCATTTTTTCAACTGATATTCGTATTGCCTTTTCATGTAATAAATCATTGCTTGCAGCTTTTCTAGACATTACTGCAGCATATGATAATGTTGAGCTACATATTCTAAAAATTAAATTACAAGAACTTCATGTTCCTCCTATTCTAATTAACTTTATAATTAATATTTTATCAGAACGCTCTATTCATATTTTTATAGATAATTTAAATTCAAAATCAAGACTAATATGGAAAGGCTTACCACAGGGTTCAGTGCTTAGTCCTCTTTTATATAATATTTATACTTATGATCTAGAAGGTGTTTTGATAGATAACTGCAGTGTATTACAATATGCTGATGATTTACTTTTATATGTTGATGGTAAATGTGAAGATAAGTTATGCTCTTTGTTGTCCTATTCGCTAAAAAAGTTGAATGGTTGGCTAGATATAAACGGATTAAGTTTATCAGTGCCTAAAAGCTCCATAGTACTTTTTTCTAGAAAGCGCATATTACCTCCTATTACAGTTTAATATAACAATCAGGCTGTCCCAGTAAACAATGAGGCAAAGTTCCTTGGCATTATTTTAGATTCAAAGTTGACAGGACTCTCCCATTGTTATAATATATTTGCTAAATGTGAAAAAGCTTTAAATATACTTAGATGTTTATCAGGGGTTTGGTGGGGTGCTCATCCAACTTCATTAAAATTACTGTATAATGCTTTAATAAGAAGTATTATGGACTATGGAACTTTTATTTTGGAACCTTGCAGTAAGGTTGGGTTTGCAAAATTGGATAATATCCAACACAAGGCTCTCCGTTTAATTTTGGGTGCAATGAAATCGAGTCCTATTAACGCGATGCAAATTGAATGCGTAGAATCTCCTCTGTATATTCGCCGACAATTGTTATGCGATAGATTTATATTTAGAGCTTTTCAATTTTCAAAGCACCCCCTTTACTGTAAGTTACAAACACTATCAGATTATATAGATACTTCTCCCTATTGGGCTCACAAATCTATACCGCTACTAATTAAAAGTTTCCGCAAATTTAAATCCTTTCAATCTCCAACCCATAGATCTCTTTACCTTCCAATATTTTCAATTAACTTTGAATCATTAATACTTACTCCTGACATACATTTTGATATGAATGTAAACAAAGGTGACGTTAATGCCAGACAAATCTTTAATTTCACACTAGACAGTGACATTTCTTTCAGAGATTGCCATTACATTTTTAGTGATGCGTCCAAAGGTATTAATAATTCTTGTGTTGGCGTAGGAGTCTTTCATTTGCAATACAATATTGTTCAAAAAATCAAATTACCCCCTGAATCATCAATTTTTACTGGCGAATGCTTGGGCCTTTTTAAATGTTTAGAATATATTCTTTTGCTGAAATTAAAAAAATCTGTTATTTTCACTGACTCGAAAAGTTCATTGCAGGCTCTGAATAAATTTCCCTTTAAAAGTAATATTCTTCATCCTTTGATTTTCGAGTGTAGAAAATTAATTCAAAATTGCATAAAGAATAATATGTATGTATGTTTTGCATGGATTCCTAGCCATCATAATATTTTCGGTAATGAAAAAGCTGACAAATTGGCCAAAGCTGCGGTTGATGATGGTGATATTTTCTACTACAAAAACTTTTGCTTTGATTTAATTGCTGTCCCAAAGATAGACTTCCGCGACTCTTGGATTGAAGATTGGCAGCACAGCAGCCAAATAAAGGGAACGTATTATAAACGAATTCAACCATATATCCCAGTTAAACCCTGGTTTTCTACTATGAAGCTTGGTAAACGGTGTTCATCGATTATTTCTCGTATGAGAATGGGCCACACTTGTTGTCCTGCTCATCTTGCTAAATTAAATATAGTGCCTACTAGCACGTGTGAGTGTGGAAATGATGAAGGCAATGTAAATCATCTTTTCTTTTCTTGTGCCTTATATGATAACTCCTCATTTGTAGAATCCCTAACTTCCATTAATGTCCCACTACCAACTTCCATAACAGATTTATTATATAGTAATGATATAAATATATATAATATTATATGTAAGTTTATAAGTGAGAATAACATTAAAATTTAATACCCTTTCCTTATTTAATACTTTCCTGATCTTATTCCGTTCCTGATCCGATTAATAATATGTATCCGTTTCCTTACCTTTGTCTGTGGCTAATGCACAAACCGTGCAAGCTATAAAAAAAAAAAAAAAAAAGGTGCATCGATGTGAGGAGCATGATATTGAGCGCTGTAGCAAAGAACAATTTGAATTATCTACTACCATTATCCATTACAATTTACAATAAACTATGTGAACGTATGAAAGAAAATAACTCACTGGAAGTAAACCAAGCGGTCTTTGCATTAGACTGTAAAAAACAAGTTTAAAACTTATTAATAAAAAAAAAATAAAGGAGAGTGTTAGGCGGGAAAGCATAGCGTCGGTATTAGTTCGGAGTGGATGTTCAGGCATAGTATTTATTATTATGTGGGTAAACTGCAAATCCACGACTCAACGGTGACGAGCGCTGCTGTCATCCCCGTATTACCTCTTTCGGCGGGGCGCGAGCGCACACATGAGGTGTTTGAATATACCTATTTAGGATCTGAACGGCCCTAGGGGTGTAAAAAGACCTAACAAGGCCGAAATCTACGCATTCTTTACATTAAAACAAAAAACATAAAATGAATTGGGAATCTGCGTATCGGCCTGCACTCCAAACTGCATACTCGGTTTGAGCGAAACGTGATTAGGGAAAATGTCAAAAAAGTTTTTTCACCTGGCAACACCTCTTATGGAGGTCTCTCCCCGGTCTCATACTACGGTTCCGCTCCGACGACGTCGCCATCTCCCCGAAAAGTGACTCTGAAAATGGCGCATTTTTTCGCAATCACAAAATGGCAGCTGGCCTCGGCGCCATCTTGAATTTTGCAATTTCGCCACTCACTCGAGAGAGAGGATTGTATTTGGAGAGAGACAACAATTTTCAACGAAGGAAAATCGCCAGCAGTGCGTCTCATCTCTCTCATTCCAAATTCCCTCCTGCAAGGCCAACTTCAAGTCGAGATGGCGGCGTGGCCATTTTGAATTTCCGATTTAAAAAAAAATCGGAATCTAAACTGTCCAAACCCACAACCGAAAAATCGGGAATGTTCTCCCCTTGACTTTCTCGTATACCGGAAACGACTCAAAGTTTGATAGAAACCTTATATTTTAATGTCATACATGCATGTTAAATTTTGGTCACCCATCCGAGTACTGACCGCGCACTTGGTTGCTTAACTTTCGTGATCGACGGCTCAAAATTTGATAGAATCCTTATATTTTGATGTCATACACGTATGTTAAATTTGGTTGCAATAAGTTAAAGCATGCTCGAGTTATCGTGCTAGCCACAGAACATCTCTATGTTCTGTGGTGCTAACGCACAGACACACACACAGACATAATTCCGAAAAAAATATTTTTGGACTCAGGGAGGTCCAAAACGTGAAAATCCCTCAAAATCTCGAGGTCGAATTTTTTGACGATTACAATACTTCCTCTATACTACGTATGCGAGAAAGTAAAAAGAAAAAATTGAGGACTCAAAATGAAAAAGTTGGTCCTTGGACCGGAGCCGCCATCTTGGATTTCAAACTCACTAAAATGAAAAAGCTGCGCTGTAAAAAAATCTAGTTAAAGTCGGTCATACACTCCAGCGCGATCCAGAGTCGCAAAATATCCGAAAAAATGGCCCAATCAGTGAGTCAGTGAGTGAGTGAGTGAGTGGTAATCCAGATAGATATTGCTAGAAATCGATTTTTATTTTTTGGTGTTAAAAAAACCTCCAAAAATACCGCACAAATATAAGCTCCTTGCCGCACAATGTACCTATACAGCGGCAAGTCGCTTGGAGAAGAACTTTGAGACGTGCGCGACGTTTGGTCGGCTGAGTTGAATGGCCCCGATATGGCGATGACGTTTTAAAGGCATTTTTTGGTATGAACTACTTCAAAATTTGATAAGTAGGTACATAATTGTTTCTTTGGACAAAAATTAAGAACTAAAGTTTTCAATTTGTTTTCATAAAAATCTTGAAAAAAAGACTCTACATTTGACCTTCAATAACTTCATAACTATTAATTTCCCTGGTATAGTCTAGATTCTTTAGACTCTAGAACTTAGATTAAAGCAAAATGCTTTAATAATCAAAGCTCTAGAAAATCATTCGTCTGAGAGTGTGACGTTTATTAGTGGAAACTTTATTGATTTTATTAGTGGAAACTCTCAGACCATTAAAAAAGTAAACTATTGATAAATGTACCTACTATTTTCTAATTTTTGACTGTAATTGTGTAAAAATATTGTTTGTTTCCCAAATATACTAAAATAAATAAGACATCCGACTTCAAATAAGTTGTCAGGCTAGAAGCGAAGCTATATTTAAATCAGGTTTTTTAGTACGATTTTGAAAGAGTCAAGGTAAGTATTCAATCCACTTAATTTTTATGTCGCACAATCAAGAAATGGAATTCATTGCCAGCATACGTAAATACTGTTCCCTCCTTACAATCCGTGTCAGCCGCCCTAGTATGACCACCGAAACACGATATGATATGATATGATATAGTCATTTATCGCGTTGAACTGTCGAACATTATTGGATATAACCGCAATCTTGAAAACTGCGAACATGTGTAAGCCTTTATACATGTTTGCAGTTTCGATAAAATTTCAAGTTGACGGTTAGGTACTTATATCTAATAATTTTTGACAGTTCGACGCGATAAATGGCTAAGTATATCATATCGTGTTTCGGTGGTCATGCTAGGCGGGCAGGTGTGAACCGCAGAAGGGTTGGACGGAGAAGACGGCCGGCGTTTTGCCTGCCTCATTCCTCCTGTGGGTGACCAATGGGGCCCGAGCCCGGAAAGCCCTAACCCCGCATTGCACCGGTCACCGCCAGTCGTCGATGTCCAGGATGTCACGGGACATCGTCGGCCTCCCCTACCTTTTGGGGAGGTGAGAGGGGCTCGCCTTAGGCGAGCAAGCACCGACCGGGTCGTGGAAGTTTCCGCAAGAGTTCCCATGGTCCCGTCCGGCAGCGACACATCCGCGGCCGACGCGTTCTCCTCGTTCGATGACGGGGAGGAAGTGGCGGTCATTGATGTTATCGCGCCAAGGTGCATGTGAGGGACATCGTTGGGTTTTAGTGGGTAGGCCGTGCCTTTAGTAGGGAGAGTCCCACATAACGTTCATGCCACCCCAGGTATGACGTATGCGTAACGCATTTCCCAACGTAAAAAAAAGGTGTGAAGAAGCACCTTGCAGGTCAGCATGACGAAGATTTCTAGCGCGGCAGTTTATCTCTCGCACTAGTTATCTTCGCATGTGGACTCCACTTCTGCTTACCATCAGGTGGAATGGAGTCATTAGCTTGATCTTTTCATAAAAAAAACTTATTTCTCATAGGAATGAAAATAATTATTCTGGCTATTCTTTTTTCCCTTCTATCATAAAGTGGAACGTGTTAATAAGGCCGAGGACGGTGTTTCCAGCCACTTACCGTGTCAATTTCGTTAAAGCGCCGAGCGCAGGCGGTAATTAAAACCGCGTCTATTAACTTAGCTTACAGCGTACCTTCACTGCAACAAATTCTCAAGTACCCACAACTTTAAAATAGAGATGATGTATGCCAAATTGGACATCAAACCATTCATCAATTTGGAGAAACAAAAAGATCAGAAGACATCCCTGAAAGTACTTAAAATTTCCACAAGAGGGCGCTAATGCCTTTGTGGTTATAACACTTCCGTATTTGTGGGGTAACAGAGTCTTATTTGTCAATAGTGTCCTTGCGCCCACGTGAGTCTACCCTGGTCTGGAGAAACAACGGCCTAAAGTTCTTTATTTCCAGTTTAATTATCACTTATTGGTGTAACAAAGTCTCATCTGATTAACACATTTTCAATTTCTGGTGCAAGAAAGTCACAACATCATCATAACAGCCTCTTTAATTCGACCCTGCTGGGACACACGGCCTCTCCTTGTTATTGAAGGTTTAGGCAGTAGTGCACCACGCTTGCCCAATGCGGATTGGTGGACGGAGTATAAGGTGATCAATACCCCTTTTTGCTGATCCATCAGTCTCCTTCTACGACACCCATTGGAGGATATGGGGTGATCCTATTCTACTCTGTCGGCATTACACGGCTATGATTTTTATTTAAATGTATAAAAATATACCTATCCTATATACAACATGTAAACTAAATAACCAACACCCTGAATACAGGTGGTTTGGGATCGGCTTCCGAGTTGATTTCAACATTTTTTTTTAACGACTCAAAAGTTGATAGAAACCTTATATTTTGATGTCATACATGCATGTTAAATTTTGGTCACCTATCCAAGTACCGACCACGCACTTGGTTGCTTAACTTTCGTGATCGACGACTCAAAAGTTGATAGAAACCTTATATTTTGATGTTATACATTACATGCATGTTAAATTTGGTTGCAATAAATTAAAGCATACTCGAGTTATCGTGCTAACGCACAGACACACACAGAGTCATAATTCCAAAAACCGTTTTTTTTGGACTCGGGTGTAAATCCGTCAAAATCTGGAGGTCGAATTTTTTGACGATTACAAGCCTCACTCTATACATATACGTATACGAGAAAGTAAAAATGAATTTCAAATTCCAAATAGCCTGTTGAAATCGTCAACGATCGATCATATTAATTAATTTGTATCGGGGATTGATGGGCGAGCTGACTGCATGTTAAATTGCATTTCGTCAGGGCTCAGAGATGTGGAATCCACTGCGGTTTATGGATGAAATGATATTGATATGAAATGAACACCATTGAGAGATTCACAAAATGGGTACCTACATTCACAAATAGAATAATGGCCAAACACTGTACTCCTGAATAAATTCGGGAATGAATAGACGAGTCTTTCCGCAAATGTTTGAAATAGTAATTCAATCTAACGCTTTATTTGTGATGATTTTGTAGCCGACTGCTTACACGAACACGCAGCAGCAGCAGACTTTAGACAGATACTCTCTAATCTGTGCAGAAGACTAGGTACGTGTCGGCGCGACACTACTAAACACCTTCCATAGCTAGCGACATGACGTCTGCACTAAAAGTACAAAGAAAACAGCGGTGTCGCGCGACACGTCGCCTGCTGCTGCTTCGTGCAGTCCGCTTCGAAATATACCTTCATGCAAAAATTAATACAGAGAATTTTCGTATTTGTGCTTGACTGCTTGATCGAACACACATCGTTGGCCACATGTGGACTGCGGGCCGTGCTTTAGACAGCCCTGCTGCTCTACATAAGGCATTAGACATGGCTGTATTTGTGAAATGTTTGAACTGTAGGTACTTCTTTCATTCTCTATACAGTATGATAGAGATACCATACATATGTTTGACATATACGGCCATGTGAAGTGCCAGCATCACGTTAATTATAGTTATGTAGAGCAGCAGGGTTGTCTAAAGCACGGCCCGCAGTCCACTTGCGGCCAACGATGTGTGTTCGATCAAGCACAAACACGAAAATTCTCTTTATTCATTTTTAAATTCGTAGAGATGTTGAATATAATTTTAATGGCATCCTAAATAAATGGACATGAATGATCTATTTATTAAAATTGCAAAAAATCTGTACTATTCAGGGGAACTCCAGAAAAGTTAAAGCATTTGCTCGAGCGGCCGTCCAATCTATTTAGTTATTTGGATTGACCTGAGATCGTATCTAAGTAGTTTGGACAGCTCTGTACCTATGCATCTAGGTATAGTATAGCTTTCTATTTCTGCAAGTGGTTTTGATTCTCGTTTAAATACCTATATCTATATTTGCTGTGAATTGCACAGAGAGCGGCGGTGTTTGTAAGGTAATCACCTTAAGGCGGGCCCAGATATGATCATTTGCCCGATCCGATCAGCATATCCGTATCAGCGTATCACGTATCAAGCCCCGTATCAAGTTGAGGACGCCTCGATTTGCTCTGTATGACAACCGTATGAAACCGACATGACATGGGACGGCCCGTATCATACCGTCCACATGCGATCATGATACGCGTCGGCGATATGGATACGCTGATTGGATCGGGCAAATGGTACATATCTGGACCCGGCTTTACATTTTATTTGGTAGAGCATGTAGGTACTACGTGGTTTCAATGTTGAGAAAACTAGAAAAGCGTTCCAGTTAATAGATGCAGCTTGGAGACTTGTCAGCAGCAAATCCCAAGCGGTACCGTTCTGCGCAGGTATTTCAGAATAGAGAAAAAAACTAATAGGCATCTTCTTTCAGCTACTCTGCTTTGTTTGGGGTCGGTGCCACGTCAGTGCAATGGCTTGCTATCAACAATTGCTAATAGGTTTTGGCATACGATTTTTACGGCCGTGTGCCTGACACCAACCCTCCTTGGGGACGACTGCTATCTTTCCACAGCACCCGGGACCATCAGCTTAACACGCCTTCCGAAGTACGGAGGAAAATCGAGTTGAAAAAATTTCGGTCACTCATCCGAGTGCCTAACCGCACACATGGTAGCTTAGTTGTCATGGCTTCCCAAAAAAACTAATAGGTAAGTACTTATTTTGTACCTACTCTTGGTTTGCAGGAAAGAGAAAAACAGAGTGCAAAGAAAAGGTTTATTGTGTAAATAGAATTTCATAAACAATGCAGTATGAAGTCATTATCGGGAAATCGACGAATACAATAGCTTTGTAAAGACACTCAATAATTATTTAATTGACAAATGTTTTTATAAATTAAGCGAATTTTATTCTAATGTGTTGTAATAAATGAGTAGGTATATTTTAGTAATAAATAAGTAGGTAGACCTAAATGACTGTTACATTGCATAAAAAAAGAAATCAAATTGACTTATTGTAAAATTGTATTGTAAAATTTTAATGGATATATTATGTTATTATTATTATTAATTTATGCTGACCTATTATTATTATTGCAAAAAAAAATGATTTTATCTTGACATAGATATTAATTGTCAAAATTGTAAAATTGAAATATTTTTTAGCTTTATCTATTGCTGTGCCCTGACAGGGTGCATGTGTTGATCCTAATTTATTTATAACATCTTGTAAACCACATGTGATGCAATAAAAATTTGAATTTGAATTTGAATTTATCTACTTTTCACTGAAGGAAAGCCTCAGAGTGTGGACTACCCACAATACGTTAAAAAATTAAACCAGAATACGTTAAAAAAGGTAATATTTATTCCATATCCTTTGCTTCACAGAATCTTTTGTAAAACACTTTCAGCGTTGGAACCTTTTTTTATACAGTCCCGTTTCCCGTAACGTTTTTGGTAGAAATCGCAGAAGAGATACAGGAACAGGACTCCGTTGAAGAGTACCAAGGCCATCATGACGAGGGATGGCTTGCATTGAGATATCATCGTGTTTATCGGGAAGTGTATGAGCGTCAATACAAATTGAATCTGGAAAAAAAATAGATAATTTAACTACTTATTCGGAAAGAAATCGATTATTACCTACCTATCTCACTTAATTTCCTTAGAATCCTTAGCGATTTGGTTTCATTCAAAAATTCATATCTTACACTCTATATCTGAGAAGGATCGTCATCGTTTTTCACCTTGCCGCCAACCTGACTTAAGCACTAGGCACGTAGCCAAAGCGGATAAGTAGCTCCGGTTCGACTAGGCTATAGCTTCATGGATCTATTCCAAAAAATACCAAACAGTGAGCAAAAAAAAGGGTTCTAATTTCCATTCTATAAGTGTGAATCTGTAATGAGGATCAGTCACGTTTTTTATTAAGTATGTAGTTTTATAACAGTAAGAAAACCATGATATACTGTGAAAAAAATATTCAAATCGGATAAGAAATGACGAAGATACAGCGATTTTACTGCAGCAGTTCAAAAAACGGCCGAGAGTATGAGCCGCGAGCGCGTGACGTCATCCGACACAAGTCCCGCGATGCCGCCACGCGCGCTCTACAGTTTTGTAGTTATACTCCGTATCCCGCGCAGTTTTTGAGTTTTGCTTGTCCCGGTCGTTTTGTTCTAAATTTATTGTTGTGTATGTATGGTGACATCAATAGCCTACAAAATGTCTTACAAATATTGTAGCGTGCCAAAGTGCAAGTGTACAAGTAAAGAAAGAAAGAAATAAATTATTTATTGATACACACAGAACATATAAGAGAGAAATTACAAAATACTACAAACAATTAATGGAGTCCTGTGCGAGACTAATAGGACTCTGCCTCAGTAGGCAGTAGTAAGTAGTAGTAGGTAGGTACGCTAGAAAAACTATTTTTTCATGTTCCAACGCACCTAAATGCTAGAAAAAAGTGGTGTAGTGTTATGAAGAGAGATTCTTTAACAAGCAAAAGTACTCATTACTGTTGCGAAGATCATTTCGACGTAATTTTTATTCTCGTATTATGAAATTTTACCTATTTTATTGATAGATAGAAGAAAGACCTGAAACTTAATCCTTTTATGTCAGAATATTGTCTCAGCCCTTAAATTAACGTGAGGATAAGTAGTGGACTACACGTTATATCGCCCGCGTGGACTACAAGTTATGTTGCGCCCATGCTCAGCATTGGGATAAAATGTAACCTATGTCCATCCCCAGGGTTCAAACTATCTCCTTACCAATTTTCATCAAAATGGGTTCAACGATTTAGGCGTGATAGAGTAACAAACATCTATAGTTTCGCATTTATAATATTAGTAGGATTATCTACCGCACCTGCCATGTCGTAAAGTAGTATCTTATTTTTTTTGTTGACGGGGAGGTCAAATGCATTTACGCATCGTCCCTGCGGGGTTGTGCTAACCGCAGGGGATATGTGGGACTCGAGGTAAAGGCGTTACCTCCATACTCACTAAACATCCTCCCCGGCCCGACCTCCAGTGCGCTATTGCGGGACGGCTCGGGATCTGCGCACGTGAGCGCAACTACACCGAGACCGTCCCAACGCTGCCCGTCTAGGCACTCCTTGTGCACCAATTAGTGACCAGCAGCCCACAGGGGATACCGACTGGCGCGTCCTCATGACGAGGACACCGGGATCAGCTATCGGATCGCACCCGGGGGACTTCGGGCGCGGTCGTGGCCCTGAAAAAGGCCGTCCGGAACTAGCCGTGGTGGGAAAACAAAATCAACTCGATGATGGCATGTGACTTCGAATGCCAAGGCACACTTGACATCAAAAGCCACACACCCTCCGAGAAAAGTTCGCCACCACGTTACCAGAGTCCGCCACGAGGAGGCTTCCGGATGTGGACCCCCATGTAAAAACATGCTATGCTTGAACTAACTAAGACATTAAATTAGGTACGTAACGTACTTACCTTTGAAGCTTCCAACCACGGATTTCAGCGCTGGGGCCTTATCGATATCGCGCTATTTACATCGTTTTTACCAAATCCAAATCGTTATTGTTTTCATACATTTTGACAACAGTTTGAGAGCTGTCAAAACGTGTGAAAACGATAACGATTTGGTTTTGGTTATAACTTGCGTTAATAGCGCGATCGCAGGGCTGGTATACTTCACAATGATTATTTAAATATTCAAAAATCGGGAGTGGTCTCCCTTTGACTTTCTCGTAGACCAGAAACGGCTCAAAAGTAGATAGAAACCTTATATTTTGATGTCATACATGCATGTTAATTTTTGGTCACCCATCTGAGTACGGACCGCGCACTTAGTTGCTTAACTTTCGTGATCGACGATTCAAAAGTTAATAGAAACCTTATCTTTTGATGTCATACACGCATGTTAAATTTGGTTGCATTTTTTTAGTATTAATATTTACGCGTTTGTAAACGCAAAAATAAAATTATTCCATAATGGTTGCAATAAGTTAAAGTATACTCGAGTTGTCGTGCTAACGCACAGACACACAAGTGACACAGCCACACACACAGACATAATTCCAAAAACGGTATTTTTGGACTTAGGGAGGTCCAAAACGTGTAAATCCGTCAAAATCTCGAGGACGAATTTTTTGACGATTACCTCCTATACTACGTATACGAGAAAGTAAAAACCATAAAAGAATCTACTTTAGGTAGATTATCTGACTGTCCTTTTTCAAATCCATATTTCAATTTGTTGATCATTATTACAGAATACAGAAATAATAACCCGACAATGCATAAAACTTCAAAAAACCGACAGTGTTCACTACTAACTACGAATATGCATACTGGACGAACGCGATCGCGCGCGGTCTGTGTCGAATGACGTCATCGGTATCCACGGCCGGAAAGCGCGCGTTTTTTAATAAGGCTCGATAAAATATTAAATAACTTTGCCATTAATAGATGGATTTCAAAAAATCAAAAAGAAGTGTTCTTATAAAATCATAACGCATGCAATGTAATAGTCGAAATTGGGTTTTCCCGTTATGTGACTGATCCTCATTGGTTTGATAGCATTAACTGTATCACTAATTTTATTGATAAACTGTTGATTCACCTATGAATATAAAATAAAATAAAAATAAAAATTAGTTGTCATCGATTTCGGGGTGGGAGAGCAGATGGGGGAGGGGGGAGGGGTTCCCCTCTCCCCCTACCAACGCCTGAAACTCGGAAGCCAATAAGTACTTAATTTACAAATGAATTTTGTAATTTGCCAAAATTTCATTAAAAATCGTGGTAAAAATTTAGAAAGTTTTCATATTGCCGTAAGAAACGCCCTTAAGTCGCTTCTGGCACTCGCCGGCTGTTGCCGCGGCACGCTCGCTGCGCTCGCTCGGCTCGTGCGCTGTGTTTATGTACAGTCAACAGCACGTCGGGCTATACAAAACTGTCAAATTTCTCCAAACGATTTTCAACTTAAGGCTATTCAATATAAAGTGCATAATCGATTGGGAAATTTTGACAGTTTGTGGTAACCCAACGTGCTGTTGTCTGTACATCTAACCCGCTCGTCGCTTCGCTGCTTGCTAACCAATCAACATGTTTACACTGTATACATTGCGCGATATTTTTGTTTTTTTTTAACACCAAAAAATAAACTCGTTTCCCAGCAATATTTTTTTTAATACGTTTCTTGTTATGATGTATAGAATGCGTAGGTAGATTTCGGCTTTGCCTTAAGTCTTTTTACACCCTGTATAACTTACCATCTGTAAAGTGGTTATGTATTTTTTCCACCACAACAGCTTAGCGATTTGAGGGACCGCGGACAGTCCATAATACGCGTACATCAGGATATGCACGAACGAGTTCATTGTCCCCACGAAGACCAGGTCGTCCGTTCTGCTGTACTTCATGAGGAACCAGCTCATTACCACCACCAGTGTGTGATGGTAGACGTGGAGGAAGGTCACGTGGCTTTGTTTTTTGCGGAGAACGAAGAATATAGTGTCCAGGAGTTCTGTGACTTTCGCCAGGAAGTACCAGTAGCAACGAGATAGGAGCTGGAATAGATAAAAATGGGGATATAACGTTTTTATTTTGTCTTAGACATCTTTAAGGCCAGAGTGAACAAGCATCTTATAGGCGATTGTGTACCACCTTACGCCTCATCATCGCTTTACAGCCAGCCCAGCCTATTGCACATAAAAAAAAACATCTTGGTATACCGCTGTGACACAATCTGTCCAGCGCCGAGTGTTTACAGGTTTACCGAAAATCCATAGTCGGTTCTATCAATATTAATGTGTATAATGGAATGGAGATCGCTTATTATTGGTAGGTATCTAGGTGTGGGTTATTTTTTACAATAAAACGGAGTGGTCTTCACAACAGTATTTATAATAATAATATGGATGCTCTGGATAGAGGAGTTCGTACATTGTTAACAGCACACCGCATGCATCACCCACGTTCCTCGACCATGAGATTGTACATCCCGCGGAAATGCGGTGGTCGTGGCTTCTCAAACGCTAAGGCACTGCATAACCGCGAGATCAATCTTAGGGAGTATTTTCTCCACATCGATATGGGGATTCATAGAGATGTAGCTGCTGTTGACAATGGACTCACTCCTCTATTTTTAGCAAAAGAAAACTGGTGCAAACCTGTAGTACTTAGTACTTCGGACCGCAAGGTTGTATGGCAAAGCAAGGAATTACACGGCAGATTCTACCGGGCTCTTCATGGGCCCGACGTAGATTTACTAGCCTTTCCTGGCTACGTTTCGGTGACCTTTTTGGTGAAACCGAAGGTTTTGTCTGTGCAATTATGGATGAAGTTGTGATGACGAATAACTACCGGAGGTTTATTCTGAGAGATGGCAAATTGGATATTTGTCGAGCGTGCCATCGCCCGGGTGAATCCCTCAGACACATAATCTCCGGTTGTTCTTGTCTCGCAAATGGCGAGTATTTGCAATTGTAATTCGAAAGACCATACTAACCTCCAATCTGTCACTTCTTTCAAGTTTTTATATAATATCGGTTTACCTCTTTCCTAATGTCCTCGTCGTCCACAATGCAGGTTCGATGGAATAAACCATATTTGTACACAAAACACACGCCCTGAAAAAATTTAATACAATAACGGTCTTTCAAATCTTAACAACTTTTTTTCAACAAATATCTACTTTCTTATTCTTTACAGGTAAGCTCTTGGCCTTCATCTCACATGATGATAAGTGACGATAAGGCAGAAGAAGGAATCAAGGTTGAGGGTTCCAGGTGAACCTGGAACCCTCAACCACAGAGGTAGTGGCTATTTTATCATTAACTGTCGAATCACAAAAGTGCACCTAACATTATTATTATGATGATAGCTTTTAGTTTTAATTATCCGTTTACATAGCGGGTGTAACAAGATATATGACAAAGTCGAGAATTACGTATTCCGCTCACCATTAAGACCATTTTTTTCTTCTAGACTGTACCTGGGAAATGAATACATAGTTATGAATTTATTGAAGGTCAAAGTTAGAATTTATTTTCAAGATTTTTATGAAAACTAATTTAAAACATTACTTATTTTTTAATTTTTAAGAAAATAAAAATCGTTTTCCAGCAATATACAACATGTAAACTAAATAACCAACACCCTGAATACAGGTGGTTGGGATCGGCTTCAGAGTTGATTTCAATAATTAAAAAAAAAAAACGATTTTTTTCTATTTTATCTTTCTTTTCCTTTGTATTTTATACTTTAAATTTAATGGTGTACAATAAAGAATATTATATACAACATGTAAATTAAATAACCAACATCCTGAATACCGTTGTATTTTTTTTATAAATAGGTCAAGCAAATGACTCCATTCCACCTGATGGTAAGCAGAAGTAGAGTCCAAATGCGAAGATAGCTGGTGCGAGAGATATACTGCCGCACTAGCGGGTGGCTAGTCTGCCTGGCTGACCTGCAATGTGCTTCTTCACGCCTCTTTTGAATGACTCAGGATTGTAGGAAGGAGGGAACACGTGTGCTGGCAGTGAATTCCATTTCTTGATTGTGCGACAAAGAAACGAGTTGCCAAATTTCTTAGTTCGCGTTATATATTATGTATATCTATACGGGGTGTAAAAGACATGAACAGTCAAACGAGAACAATGTATTCTATACATCAAAATAAGACATATTTCAAAAAAATTATTGCTGGGAAATGATTTTTATTTTTTGGTGTTGGAAAAAATTGCAAATTGTACCGCGCAATGTAAAGGGCTCAACTCGCAAAACCGCGATATTTTTGCTTGACGGCGGCCCCGTTCGTTAGTGTCCGTGCCCATCGAGCGAGCTACATTGAACGCTAACTTTTTGAAGCCATTTTTTGTTATGAAATACTAAAAAAATGATAATGTTTCTTTGGACAATAATTAAGAAATAACGTATAAAATACGTTTTCATAAAAAAATGAAAAAAAAATTATGACTTTGACCTTCAATAAAATCGAAACTATCAATTTCCCAGGTATAGTCTAAAGGAAAAAAAATGTTATGATGGTGAGCAGAATACATGGTTTTCGGTTGACTGTTCATGTCTTTTACATTCTGTATAGCTTATTTTGATACTATAGAATGCGTAGACTTCTGCGTTGTCTTTGATCTTTTTACACCCTGTATAGTCGTAATGCTGTTAGCTATCCTAAGAAATCAAAATAATAGCTATGGTGGCAGACTTGTAAAAGGTCCTAACACCAACCGAAACGAGTACTTTGTATTTCTCTGAGGATCATCATTATCATCATTCATTAACAGCTCATATAATGTCCCCACCGAGGGGCTCGAGCCTACTCCACATTAGGGGCGATTAGGCCTTAGTCAACCACGCTAGACAAGGTCGGGTTGGTCGACTTCACACATAGACTAAGAATTTATTCCTAGGTGTGTGCAGGTTTCCTCACTATGTTTTCCTTCACCGTAAAAGCGTCGATTAAACGCACATATGAATTCAAAATTTGAAAACACATTGGTACGTGGCCGGGTTCGAACCAGTGCCTCCCGTGTGGGAGACGACGCTCTTACGCACTACGCCACCGACGCTTTTTCCGCACCTCTGAGGATCGAACCTCTGGATTTATACCATGGAGACGGTTAAAACTTCATATCAGGTGAGGAAGAACAATTGCTTCCCTGCTCAGATAAAATACGTTCATACAAATACTTACATTGTAAACAAGAAATACAGAAAACATAACTTGCAATCCATTATAAGCTAACAGAGTTCTTCGCAGTCTGTACGGTGGCCTTTGCCTCATGTATTCTGGTCCCACTTTTAGCACAAAAACGAGGTATGAGATGACAATTATAAATACAGGATACGGTGTCACCAGAAGAAACCATGAGTCCACGTAATCAGCTGAAAGAAAAAAATAGGTACGATTGCAAATTCGTAAATCAACAGCTCATATAATGTCCCCACCGAGGGGCTCGAGCACAGAACAGTGGGCTCGAGCCTACCCACATTAGAAGCGATGAGGCCTTAGTCAACCACCCTGGCCAAGTGCGGGTTGGTCGACTTCACACACAACCTAAGAATTTCTTCATAGGTGTGTGTAGGTTTCCTCACGTAAAAGCGTCGATTAAAGTACATTATGAATTAAAAATTTGAAATACTAGGGCTACTAATACTACCGCATTTATTATTTTCGGGCCTCGCCTCCCATACCCAACGGTCACTTCCATACACCAGTGTGTGGATTTTCACACCAAATGCTTAGCTTAAATGTGTCGTTAGATAATTAGAACAATTGGATATTCACGAATAACCTAGGACGATTGCAAAAAACTGGATAATTGGAATCTAAGAATGAATTTCGTAATAATCTGAGCTATTTTCGGGATCATTACAAATATATTTACGATTGGAATTTTGAACGGTGATTGGCTAATTTATAAATCAATTTAGGTACTTATAACAGGTCTATTCTGGTTGGAACTAAAATGTCCCCATCATTTAATTAATTTTTAATGAGTAGCATCAGTAGTTTTATGGTAATTTGTTTTATTAATTTTATTATTTTTGCTATTCTTTTAGGTGAAGGAAAATACACTCGGTAGGGTTTGTTTGGTCAGTACAGTAATTTGTTTTATGACCAGCGGAAGTTGAATATCTCTTGCCTAGATTTAACCACAAACCTTTAAGTCAATGAGCGCTTTCGTCAGTCGGCGACGTTCATCTCATGACTTAGGAAACGTGAAAGTTATTTCCGACTATATTCCGTCTAATTTTTTATTTTCACGAAAACCCAATTTTTGCAAAAATGCTGAACAATATGGCACGGATGATTACGAAATTAATTTCCAATGGTCAGGTTTATAGCATCAAGATTTTCGCGAAGATTAACTTTCTATAATACCTATTCTACGAGTTATGACTTATGACATATGCACGAAAAATAATGTTCCTTTTAAATTAAATTAATATTACAAGCATCCTATTGACGTGCAGAATAGTTTGTTGTTTATATTACATTACAATTCTGTAAGATGCAGGTATATGTATAATCTAAGGTAAGATGGATATTTATGAGCTGCAATCAATTCGTTGGCTGCAATGCGTGTCGCGTGAAACTATTGCGCTGCCAACCCTAGTCCCAATGATCTTATAATGTCCCTTTCCTTACGCCCCGTGGAGCACAGCCAACCTTAAAAAACTGGAAAACTTAAATCTAATATATAAAATTCTCGTGTCGCGGTGTTTGTGGTTAAACTCCTCCGAAACGGCTTTCCCGATTCTCATGAAATTTTGTGTGCATATTGGGTAGGTCTGAGAATCGGACAACATCTATTTTTTATCCCCCTAAATGTTAAGGGTAATCCACCAATATTTTTTTTTTTAATTTTTGGACGAGATTTTTTTTATTATGTGGCATTAAAAATACATACAACCCTAAATTTTTTTTTATCACCAACCCCTATTTTTTTATAGCCATTTTAGTAATTTAATCATTTTTGTAAGGCAAAATAACGTTTGCCGGGTCAGCTAGTAAAGATATAAAAACAGTACCTATCAATTTCAATTTTATAATGTTTAGATTTTAATAAATATATTTTTTGTACACCTTCCGAGGTAAGGCTTGCTTGCAAATCTTAGCGATGTATAGCATACACATTATTACACATGTTTCCGACAGATAAATTATCTTTACCTATCTTTAACCAATCACGCACGACCCATGAACAGATTTTCAATTTCATATCGATTTATTCGAAATTTAACTTCACGATATAGGTAAATAAGCGCTTTATTAGTCGATGCCTCAAATATTACGAAGTTAAGTCACTCGGAGACACGTATTTTAATACTTTCAGAAGGGACTTGGTGAGTGTAGGTCGAGAAGTACTCGTAACTTATAACACGTGACCTTACAAAGTTATTGCCCCATTGAGAGTTGAACACTTAATAGTTGTTTGGCTGGTTATAACTTATTTTCTCACTTCTCAAAGAAAGGAAGTAAAAACGTAAGTATTTTAATTTGAGGCAAAAACTTCCAAGAGCTTAGGCATCTTAGTAATGGCGAAATATAGAGCCCAGTCACAGGCGTAAGAAATTATTAAATTACAAGCTGACCGGCAAACGTTGTTCGACCATACAATATGTTTTTCTTTTTTAGCGATATGAAATATACTTTAGGTTAGAACTGTTCTCATTACCAAATAAATCTACTTTAAATAAAAATATTGGATTAGTCAAAAATTAGTCTGTTGTTGATTTGTGGTAGTTGGTTTGAGTTCGTCTAACTAGCACAATTGGGTGAAAGCCGCGATATTTTAAGCAATTCTTTATACAATTCATTCTCTTTTTTTATAATAATATAATAATATTTTCACGCTCACACCAATTATCTAGCCCGAAGTGAGTATCGTTAAGAACTTGTGTTACGGATACTAGATATCGGACATTTTTTTTTAATATACATAATAATTTTAGATATTTTTATAAATAAACTTAAATAAATATATAAACAACAATGACTCGCAAACAAATATTCGTGTTGATCACATAAAGATTTGCCGCTACCAGGATTCGAACCCGGACCGCTTGATGTGTAGGCAGCTATACTGACCACTCCACCACGACGGCGTCAAAAAAAAAACATTAGAATGCTACGTTATTCCTGAGTTACATAGGTCATATTTGATTAAAAAAAACTCCATGGGAGTGAAGTCGCGGGCGGGACGCTAGCTATCCTATTCTAAATATTATATACATAACTCAATGGTGACTGTCTGACATATTGATGCGTCGAACCACTGGACGGATCGGGCTGAAATTTGGCATGCAGGTAGATGTTATGACGTAGGCATCCGCTAAGAAAGGATTTTTGGAAATTCCACCTCTAAGGAGTAAAATGTCCACGCGGACGAAGTCGCGGGCGGAGGCTAGTTAAATCCAAAAGTTAACAATGAACGTAACTATTTATTTTTAAAGTCACCGTAGCCTATAGACGCTTGAAACACTGAAATGACACACTCGCGCTGCCAACCCTAGTCCCCTTTCCTACGCCGTGGAGCTCTGGTGACCGTAATCACCAACAGAAATACAACATCACAAAAAAGTAGCGTTATTTGACTGTGGTCTTCTGTAAGGTGGAGGTACTACCCCAGTTCGGGCTGCTCCAGATTCGAGAGGCTAGTCTGTGCCCTCATCATCATCATCAACAGCTCATATAATGTCTCCACCGAGGGGCTCGAGCCTACCAACCATTTGGGGCGATTAGGCGTTAGTCAACCACGCTGGCTAAGTGCGCGTTGGTCGACCTCACACACAATCTAAGAATTTCTTCATAGGTGTGTACAGGTTTCCTCACAATGTTTTCCTTCACCGTAAAAGCGTCGATTAAACGTACATATGAATTCAAAATTTGAAAACACATTGGTACGTGGCGGGGATCGAACCAGTGCCTCCCGGGTGGGAGACGACGCTCTTACGCACTACGCCACCGACGCTTCTCCGCCGCTGTGCCTCGACTAAAAACCAGGATTCGAAAACGGACTTGGTATCTATCCAACAGTACCCGTAGTGTAAGTTTTTTAGTATACAAAACGCACCGATTGTAGTTGCGTTAAGAGCTCAATTTGTATGGGAAACATGATTTTCGTTTCTCTCCGCTAGGGGCGCTGTTCGCGTTTCCTATACAAATTGAGCTCTTAACGCTACTAAAGTAGTTGCGTTTTTTATACTAAAAAACTTACACTACGGGTACAGAACGTCAAAATTTTATCTTTCTCAATCGAAGAGCTGTATTATTACTGATTGAATTTTTTCACCCCATTCTCCCCTGTACCAAATTACGTACCTTGTCCTTTCCAATGCCACAAGGAATTGTGTTCTGTTATTCTTTCAACCGTGGTAGCCATTTTTTTCTGATATTATTACAAGAAAATAACTACAACATTTTTAACTACAACACAATCGAATACCGTAATTGGGTCACTAAGTACTGGTAAAATGCAGATTATGTGTGCGATGTCCAACACGACCGTTAATTATGAACAAATTAATAATCCAGTAATGAATACTTTATGAATAAAGATTATTGTAATTTATTTCAATTGTAATTTATAATTGCAATGCATAATTATGAGGTGGATTTGCTGTTATTGTTTGCTGAAATTAGGTATTTGCAAGGATTAGGGTCAACCAATGTTATTATAATATAAAAAGAGGGGGTAACCCTGTGTGACACAGTCAACAGGAAAAATTGACAATCAAAGTAAAAAAAAAAGAAATCTAGATAATCGTCGCATTTTTTAAGAAAATTCAAAACATTTTTTAATATAGTTTATTTACATTTAACTAAAGTATGTAGGTACCATTTTGTTCGATAACTTTTTGCCATCTTGTAGGTAGGGACATGATCCCATTGCTATAGAAATTTTGGGACTTCTGGTCAAAATACCGCGACAAGTGGTTTTGGCAGTCCTCTCGTGATGTTAACCTGACACTGCCTAAAGAATTCTGAAGAGACCGAAACAGGTGGAAATCTGAAGGTGCAAGGTCAGGACTATACGGCGGATGCATTAACACCTCCCAGCCAAACTCTCTTAATTTCTGCTGAGTGGCTAAAGATGTGTGAGGTCTAGCGTTATCATGATGAAAAACCACACCCCTTCTGTTGATTAATTCCGGCCGCTTTCTCTCAACTTCTTGCTTTAATCTCATCAGTTGTTCGCAGTAGAGTTCAGAATCGATGGTCCTGCCTGGTGGTAACAGCTCATAATGAATAATGCCCTTCCAATCCCACCACATACACAGCATCACCTTGTTGCGCGTTAACCCGGGTTTCGCCACAGTCTGTGAAGCCTGACCGGCCTTTAACCACGACCTTTTTCGCACGTTCTTGTCGTACGTGATCCACTTTTCATCACCAGTTATCAGCTTCTTCAAAAATGGTTCGGTTTCATTACGGCGTAATAAAGAATCACAAATGAGTACACGGTTCATTAGGTTTCTTTCAGTGAGCTCGTGAGGTACCCAAATGTCGAGCTTTTTTGTGTACCCAGTTTTTTTCAAATTTGTGCTACTCTCACAGACACTGCACTAGGTCCATAAACATCGCAAATTTTTTTCGCGGCTTGCGTTGCATTTTTACCTTTTTTGTAGTAAAATTTTAAAATGTATCGAATTTCTTCATTAGATTCACTCATCTTGGCGGTACGAAAAACAAATGAAAATCACACATTTTCCTAATTTGAATTTTGAATTATGTTCTTTAAAATTTAAACTTTCAATGATACCAAAACCAGCCAGATACAAATAGTATAGCCAAGGAGATTTTATTACAAGTTTATACATACTATAATGCGAAAAGACTTTTTCCCCAACCTAATATAATGCCACATCATATAGCGAAAGTAGGTAAGACAAACACTGTCCACCTTGGTTGACGCGATAATCAAAGCGATGATCATTATTTTCTTCAAAAATCCAATGATGCAGTTTTTGTTTTCATCCAAATCGGGCTCGCGACTCCTTTGATCATTTTTCGATATTCCTTATAGTTAAGGATTTGGCCCTGAAGGCCCACTTGAAAAATTCATTCTGTATCAGGAGAAAAGGTCTCGATTGACCCAGTTGAACTGGGTCGATCGAGACCTTTTCTCTCTAAATAGTATCTACCTAATTATATAGTTTTCATTCATCATTAAGTTTCTATACTAAAAAGTTATTTTTCACTTTTTAGGTTTTTATTTAACATAAAGGCGTGTTTTTTAGTTTTTATATAAAAAAAACTTATACTGCGGGTACTGGTCATTTTGTCTGTGTTTGACAAACATACAAAAGTACCTGCATATTTATAAAATATTATTATGCATTTTACACAGACCTAATAAGTTTCATATTCATGAATGTTAAATATTAATGTATTATTAATTACTTACTTGATTGGTCCCACAATTTACATTAATTTTGATGGCAACTAAGTCATTACAGTACATTTGCACATAATTTACTTCAGTATGTAACTGAGGTGCCAAAGATTTTGATTTGCCAGACACATGTTTACTCTCCAGCAATCACTAACTTGTTCTCGAAGGAAATTTAATAATAATAATAAATAATTAGTACATATGGAGTTCGGTATTTTCATCTGCATAACAATTATGTTACTGATTTGTAACCTATTGATGTGTAGAAGAAATGGAGTTAGGGCACAGAACATTTCCTTGAGGGACACCAGCAATCATGGGCTTGAGGTCTGAACATGAGCCAACGCCTGCGGTATTGACGCTACGATTCGTAAAAAAGCTAGCAACTCAATTACAATGTTTCTCTGGAGGACCAATAGAGGCGAGTTTAGAAAGAAGAGCTTTAAGCCACACTCGATCGAAAGCTTTCGCTATATCCAAACTTACGTTATTTCCCTTTCTCTACTGTCGTTAGTCATCGGTGAGAAGCAAGCAAGAAGATCGTCAGCCGATTTTGCACGACGGAAAGCGTACTGACAATCATTACGAAGTAGTACATGTTTGATGATAAAGTAGCTTTTCCGAGTACATTTTAACAAAGACTGTACCCAAATATCTGATACTTAATAACTGTTGTAAAAAGAAAACAAAATTAATATCAATTACTATTAAATAATATAATATCATCATAACATTACTTTAATCACCATATAACATTTTTTTAAATGCACGATGAAATTTTAAAAGCATTTTTGGGATTAAAAGGATTTCATATAGAATGGTGAGTTTGATTGACATCATAAGCGCCATTTTATTATATGTTGCGAAGCGAGGAAACGCGGTTTATATTCATGTTGATTGATACCCCTAACTCTTGTTCACGAATAATTTTATTCCAGAATAATGAATCATTGTGTACATACAATAGAGATTCCTATTTGTTTTACTTCGAAAAATGCACAATACATCGGCTCACACATTAATTAGAACAAAGAAAAAATTAATAAATTTGGCTAGGCACCTAAATGTATCTACCTGCTTCGTATCTATCCAAATGATGGCATCATTCTTTACTGACTAGTATATATATAGTAAGATAGCTACAGGCTAGACAAATGGTCATTCTAATCATCTAATACAGTTAGTGTAAATATTAAACTACCAATAATGCTGAAACACCACGTGCAAATTTTCGATTGTTATCCAACGAGACGAGATAATGTCAACAAATATTCAAGGGGTAATAATTTTATTTATAAAATTAAAAATAATGTATTTATTTATGAACATCTATTTATTTTGTATCTATTAACGTTAGTAGATAACCTATTTAAGAACTGTTGAATAAAATATAGCGACGTACTCATTTACCTACATTTCTTCTCCAGGACGATGATTTTATGTTCCAACGCAAAGGAAACGATGGTTATTGCCAATACTACAAAATTATCTTACAGACATAGTGATTCTAGTATATTTTTATTCTAAGCTTACAGCATGTTCATGTTCTTATTCTATCCAAGCTTACAACATAAAACATTTTTACTATCAAAAACTCTTAAAAGCACTAATTGACGATGAACTTACGTCTACCGTTCTTCACTTAAGCTTCACACCGCTTGCTGATTTCTTAATTTATGACTATAGACGTACACAATATTAATAATCTAAGAGGAAAAAGTGATAAGATGGTTCATTTAACCATCATAGTTATCAAATCATCGACATTCATTTATCGGTTAAAATATGTTAGTTAGTAAATCTCTTTGGATAATGATGATTTTTAGGGTTCCGTTCCCAAAGGGTAAAATGGGACCCTATTACTAAGACTCTGCTGTCCGTCCGTCTGTCACCAGGCTGTATCTCATGAAACGTGATAGTTAGACAGTTAAAATTTTCACAGACGATGTATTTCTGTTGTCGCTATAACAGCAAATACTAATAAATAGAATAAAATAAGTATTTAAGAGGGCTCCCATACAACAACTTGATTTTTTTTGCTTGTTTATGCTCGATATTGATAACGGTAACAGGTTGACGCTAGAAATATTCACAGAATATTGTAAGTAATATAATAACTGCAAAAATAAATAATTAAATTAAAATAAAAAAATATTTAACCCCTTTAGACCTGAATTATTGTTTAGACCTCAAAAAATATTTCATTGATTTTTTATTATTGAATAGGATAATTACATCGTTTTCAATGATTTTTTTTTTATATATTTTAATATATGTATCTACAATTTTTTCCTAGGTATTGTTTGATATAATTTCGTCTTAAGAATGTACTGAATGTCATAAACAATTTATATTTCAACTCTGGTAAGAGCGCTTCATAATAACAGTATTTTTAAACTATGTCCATTGAAATGGTCACCAGGTCCGAAGGGGTTAAGTGGGGTTCCCATACAACGGACATGATTTTTTTGCCGTTCTTTTATAGATAATGGTACGGAACCCTTCGTATACGAGTCAGACTCGCACTTGACAGGTTTTTTGTTACTAAACAAAACAACATCATTATCCAAAAAGATTTAGGAAATGTTTAATTTCCATTGTCCTTTCGCTTTCGTCTTTTGGTCGAAATACCGTAGAGTTCAGTGCCTTTGTCTAATAATAATTTTACACTCCTAATTAAGTGACTTTAACTTTGAAGAGGTTAATTATTAACTTAGATACACATTTCGACCCTTATGTTCAGTCACGTGTTACTTATTATGCCAAACTTTTACTAAAGTGAACTCTATTGTAATTGTCACACAGCTTATTTCATAACTTTCTATGTTTTGTACAATCAAGTTCAGTTAGAGCGTTACATTGCTATTCGAATTTAGACCTAGTTCCTTGGCTACAAAGACGAAGTACAAAGTGTAAAGCAGCGTCTAGGTAGACTTGATTGTACCATGAATTTGCTTTAAGTTACCAGCTATTGTCTCTTCTTACAAAAGATTGACACAATATTTGCGACAAAAGCCTATTTCATGTCAATACAATGTCGGAAAAGTGGATTTGAATCTATTTAGAACATTCGTGTTAAGTAATAAAGTTTATTTCTATTCTAGTGCCTGTTATTACGTTATCTATTCATGAAGCTGTAACGATTGTAATAATGAAGCAATCTGTTATCAATGAAAGGTATACCCAAGTAGCACACTAAGGCTGTACAGCGGCTGCCTTATGGTATACCTAGATACTAAAAGCTGTTTATGATGGTGTTATAAAGGTGTTTACAGCGCATTCTCAGCCTTTATAACTCTTAAATGGGCACAAATTATACAGCCTGTAGTTCACATTTAGTTCACATTTCGTTATAACGGCATTATAGTAGCATTATATTGGAGTTATTATGGTTCACTAAGCTGTGTTTCAGATGTATAATAGGACACATGTTACCACTTAAGCAGCGAAGGCACTAAAAATACGCTCTCCACGGTCATCTTAAGCATCTTTAAGTTTTCGATAACACCGTTTTAAATTTTTAGTGTACTATTTAGACATTCGTCTTTAAATATTCTGCGGTGTCTGTGAACTGTTAATGGTGTCAAAGTATAGTGGAATTATATTACCTATATATATTTTGGTTAGTGTTTATCACGTTAATATCGTGAAATCAATTGGGGACGCGAGTTTTCTGTGAATCTATATATCAATTTCTAGCAAAATTTTTAAGCGCCTCGTATATATTACGTTTTTGATTAGAAATATGTAACAAAAATATCCGTAAAACATATATTTTTTTTTCTTTTTAATTTTTAATGGCATAAATTATGCTTTATTATTATTATTATTGGCAGTAGGTATATAGTTAGCATAAATAAAGCGCATTGATTATAAACAAATCATAGATAACAATATATTTAATGGTGATAAGTAATAATAAAATGGCGCTCCATAAATGCTGCGTAACAGAACATAGGTGAACCGATATGCTACTTTTGGAATTAAATCATTGTAAATTTACACCAAACTGATACTTTAGGCTGTACGATAGTTCACTAAGGAACTGTTAAAACCAGCATTTTTAGGGTGTAACACGACACCTGCATACAGCAATTATCATATTTTTATACCATTAAAATTCTCTTAAGCAGCCAATGCAATATAAAAATGCTAAATGCTGCAAAAAAGCATTTTTGACAGCATTTTCTACTCAAATACCGTAACAAGAGTATCCATTATTACTTATATAATGCTATTTTAACGATTAAAGTGTAATTCACAGGTTAAAGATCACGGTTGAACCTTAATAAGTGGTTATTAAAGCTAAATGTTCCAATTTACACCAAAAGTGATATGTTAAACTGCTACTTGTGCTACTTGGGTACTCCGTACTCTTCTCCTTCTTTTTACTTTCTCGTATACCTACGTAGTATAGAGGAAGTCTTGTAATCGTCAAAAAATTCGACCTCGAGATTTTAACGGATTTACACGTCTTGGACCTCCCTGAGTCCAAAAATATTTTTTTTGGAATTATGTCTGTGTGTGTGTCTGTATACGTCTGTGCGTTAGCACGATAACTCGAGCATGCTTTAACATATTGCAACCAAACTTAACATACGTGTATGACATCAAAATATAAGGTTTCTATCAAATTTTGAGCCGTCGATCACGTAAGTTAAGCAACCAAGTGCGCGGTCGGTACTCGGCTGGGTGACCAAAATTTAACATGCATGTATGACATCAAAATATAAGATTTCTACCAACCTTTGAATCTTTTGCAGTATACGAGAAAGTCAAGGGGAGACCACTCCCGATTTTTTTATTATATGGCTCCACCGCTTTTTTTACGGTGATTCTGCCAACGTCAGAGTTCGAATGGACTCTCGCGGTGTTGTGCACTCGGAATTCTTGCCGGAAGGTAAATAAAGAGTTATTTTTTGAAATTTTACAAAAACGGTCAGATTTGTGGAAATAAAATTCTTCGCACACGAATTTTTGACCAAACACTCAACAAATACCATCGAGCAACCATCATATTCACCAGATATAGCTCCAGCCGACTCCTTTCTTTTTCCTAAACTCAAATTACCACTTCGTGGCACCCGTTTTTAATCGGTAGAAGACCTAAACTGAACTCAATTCCGGAAACAGCGTTTAAAAAATGTTTTGATTATTGTGTTATTCGTTGGCGTAAGTGTATTGCTTCTGAAGGAGCATACTTTGAAGGTGTTGAAATAAATTTGGATGAATAACTAACATTTTGTGTATTATTGATCTTTTTCCGGTACTTTCTTGACAGAGTAGTAGATACGTCATGTTACCGCTTGGTTTATTTAAAATAACAATCGGACAAAAAAAAGATGGTCTTATTAGTTCACGACGTCGATAGTCGCTTCATCGACAATCGCAAAAAATGGTAGGGGCCTTTTATAAACGATTTCATACAGAATTTTATATTAAAAGTGCATTAAGCGGCCTGCACCTGACGGTAAAAACGGCTGCTCAAAACAAAGCAGCATTTATCTACGCGAAATAAAATTGCAACAAAATATTTGTCAGAAATGAAAACGTTAAACCGCCTTCATGGTCTAGTGGTTCGCAAAGGAATAAGACCCAGTGGTCACGGGAGTAAATTTTTTTTAACCTGGTAAGTACAAACTGTAAAAAACATACTAACGATTTGGTTGTGGTTTAAAGTTCGTAGGAGTTTCTTCCGAGTTCTTGTTGTAAAAACACGTGTTGAGAGACTCCATTTTTAACCTCAGTCAACCCTACAATTTTTGTCACTTTAGTTACATTTTCACTTGACATGGCGAAATGCGTACGTTTAATGCGACGCGACGCCATTAATTCAGAATAGAATAGAATAAGTTCGTAAATGGGGTTTCTGGCGAGTTCTTGTTCTAAAAACCCGTGTTGAGAGACTCCATTTTTAACCTCAATCTACCGTACAATTGTCTGATAATCTAATTTAATTTACACTTGACATTGGCGAAATGCGTAATTTTTATGTGTCGCGAACGCCAATAATTTAAATGAAGAAGAAGTTCGTAAATAGCGCAGTCAGGGGGTTGGTGCAGAGTTTTGTAAGTTTGTTTTTCGAGTTTCTCCCGAGTTCTTGTTGCAAAAACACGTGTTGAGAGACTCCATTTTAAACACAATCTACCGTACAATTATCGGTTACTTTAAGTGCATTTTCACTTGATATTGGCGCAATGCGTAAGCTTTATGTGTCGCGATCTCCATTAGCGTAAAAGAAGAAGTAGAAGTTTGTTTTTCCTATCTTTCGACAGCACCCGGGACCAGCAGCTTATCGTAATTTCCGAAGCACGGAGGATAACAGAGTTTAACCAATTAGCAGTGGCCTAACCTTCTGCGTACATTAAGAAATGAAATGAAAAGAAGAACGCACGAACATTGCGCCATCGACCTTGATGCAAAAATGTAGCCATTGTGTTCTGAGCCCAACGACTCTGAGGACACATTTTCGCTTAATGTATACGTGGCTTAAGAAAAATCACTTGCCACGGAAATGACAGAAACATTAAAGTAGGTAATTCCTGATGGTGCTTTTCTAGCGTAAATTATGAATCCAATTCGTTCCAATTAAAGTTCAAAGGGAACATTTCGCGTTGAGAGTTCGTAATTTTCTTTGCGTATTTAATATAATAAGGCGTAGAGTTTTCTTTATTTTCCTTAATTGAATGAGCATTGAAGGAGACAGAACTTTGTTTTGTGCTGTTCAAATTTTGGCGATATTGAAATTACATCTTTTTAAATAAATTAGCTAATGTCACAATACTTTTACAATTTTTAAAAACTTTTATTTAACTTGCAATGTATGTTTGTTCGGGTGGAATCGATTACTCGATTTGGAAGCAGATTTCTTCAACCGAAAATTTTGTAAACACGTTTAGTTTGGATGACAATTATATAATAAGCTGTGTGACGTCATTCTTAATCCAATATTGCGGACCATCCAAAATGGCAGAATAGTTATTTTTAATGCATTTCTATAACATGGGTATCAAATGAAAAGGGCTTGTTGAGAGTAAGTCGTAAAATAATGTGACGTCATTCAAAATCCAATATGGCGGAATAGTTATATGCACTTCTACAATATGGGTATTAAATGAAAGGGTTCGCTGAGAATAAAAAGGCATGTTAAAAAAAGAGATGAACGGACTCAGAAACCCAGCCAGCGATAGCTAAAAACTAAAAAAATAAATTAAAAGCAAAAAAGCTTTTATTTAAATGCTCTAAAAAGAAGAAAATATTTTTTTTACATTAATAAAGCCACAAAACATATAAAGATTTCTATAGTAAATCTTAGATAAAATATAAACGTTATTCATCATGAGAAAATACTAGTGATGGTTGAAAACTCAACTTTCAAACACGTTTAATGGCATATAGTTAAATTGTACAAAATAAATATTCAAAATAAATACAGATAGGTAGGTAGATCCAAGGAGCAGTGGGTAGATCCAAGGTACGAATATAAATTTCCCATTTATTAACCCGAGACGAACCCGCGACAAACAGTTTCCCGGATTCCATATTTGATTACTGGTGTAGGTGACGTCGAGTAGTACCCTCTATTTGCATAGCTTAAAACAGCTATAATACAATTAGTATTAATACAATTCATATTAAAATAACAGTTCATTGTATTGAACCGAAATTATAATTGTAAAAATGTTTATTTCTAGATTGTTTTGACGAAAGCTTATTGCATTTTTGTAATGCAATGAACTGACCTTACCAATGCCAAAAAGGTAGGTATATTTTCAGTTTTTTTGTGCATAGGACACATCAGACTATAGCCGCTATAATTTAATGCTTTAAAAATAAATGTGTAACTATGTGATTAGCCATGTGATGTCGGCAGATTAGAATAGCATCACCCCATATCCTCCAATGGGTGTCGCACAAGGCGACTAATGGATCAGCAAATTGGTATTGATCACCTTATACTCTACCAATTTCCAGCTCTACCAGTCTACCAACCCGCATTGGGCGAGCGTGGTGGACTACTGCCTAAACCTCCTTCGATTACAGGCCTTGTGTCCCAGCAATGAGTCGAATTATAAAGGCTGTTATGATGATGACGATGATGACATTTTTGTGGTGTTGTGTTTCTGTTGGTGAGTAAGGTTGCCAAACTCCACAAGGTAGGACAGGGGACTAAGGTTGGCAGCGCGCGAGTGTCACGTCAGTAATGCAAGCGTCAATACGCTACGGTGGCTCCTTACCATTAGGCAGGCCATATGCTTGTCTGCCGACCAAATAACATCAAAAGAATAGTGCGAGACATATGCACCTGTACCTTGTTTTCATAATATTACATTTAATCGCATTTACATTCGTAAAATATAACCTGGTGCCTGCCTGATACAACCCTACTTCGGAACGCTATTTTAGTTTACTCGCCACCCAGCCGCGGAGCAAGATCTTTTGATATGGGCAAGGTACACGGCGCGAGGCCCTTAGTGCACTCCCCCTTCCAAGGCCGACATAAACTCTTTCACAAAAAGCTGGATGCGAGGAGCACAGCACTGTTGGATTGAAGATCCTCGAGGGGCCCTCAAGTGAGGCCCACAGTCAGTCGTCCACGCTGCCTACGCCTCGCTCCGCTTCTGCGCATTCTCTAGCCCAAATAAAGAATCATTAAGAATTGGTGTTATAGATACTAGATAACGGATGTAAATACCGACCAAGACTCGTGAACAAATGTACATGTTTATCACACAAATATTTGCCACTAACATTTCGATTCGAACCCGATGTGTAGGCAGACTACTGACCACTCCATCACGACGGTGGTTTTGTGACCTGGAATAAAATAATTAGTAGTACGTAGCCCTGTCGTTCGCCAACAATTTGTACCCTTACATTGCAATAGTCCTTCATACAAAGCAGGGTGTTTGGCAACAAAACCTCTACGATATTAGAATGAGCCTCATTAAAGCAGGCTTTGGTATTGGGAAGCCGGCCATCTTGGCAGCCTGCACTACTTACTGCTTCCGTTCCATTTTACGAATTTGGATAACAAATTTTAAGTCGGTCATGGTTAATGTTTGTACAGTTTCTCATTCTTTTTTATATAAGAAGGAAAACAAGCACATCGTTAAAAATCAATAGGTTCTATTAGAATAGAATAGAATAGAAATATTTATTTGTGGCACAGAGGTACAAAATAGTTGTTAGATATAATTATACAGATAATCCATGACTATGACCTGCTTTTACAGCATACAAATATTAACTGATTGTCATTTGTCCGATACAAATTCGAGATATAATGTTCATGCTAGTAAAATATCATGCTAATTATCATTATTACAAGAGATACGTCAATTAAAAAATCTATACAGGGTGTAAAAGACATCGGCAGAAATAAAAATCATCTTTAGAAGAAATTTAAAAAAAGCTTAGAGTCTTAAAGAGATTATAATGGTCGTTAAACTTACATTGCCCGAATATTATCACATATCAAACTTACATGAGTTAAAAAAAGGAGTAGATGCCGGAAATTTAGATAGCTCGTTTATATTAGGTACTCAATATTTTCATATGCAATAAATATGTAAAGCGATTGTTTCGATATCATTCATGACACAAAAACTATCACTATACAATGCAATGCAATGAGCAATCCATGAATATTTTTTTTATATGCTACGAGATGGCAAACAAGCTTGCGGTCCAGCTAGTGTTGAGTGATTACAGTCGCCTATAGATAGACACTTGCCATATTATGGGTAAATCACTTAACACTGCAAGTGCTTTATATGAATATCCTACTGTTTTAATGGACTGCTAATGATGATTGATTGAATCGCAGTCATAACAAAAGCAAGATGGTAACCAACCAAAAGGGTGCAGAGTGTAATTTTTATATAACATTTACAGCAACCCAGAATAAAGGTTAAATAAGATGAATAAGAAATAAATACATTGCCTACTTTGTATGCGATATGTGAACATGGTTAATTATTCTAACCTTAATTTGGCCTTTTCATATCCCTCTGTACCTATACAGCATCTCTCGAAACTGTCTCTCCTGATCAATAGGGGTTTATTGTAAAGGTCATAAAGTCCACATTAGCGAAAAGAGAAAAGTAAATTCGTGAAGTTGATACACAAAAGACAGCCGTTCGAATCTCGTGAGTAAAATAAAGGAATTAGGTAGATTTTTCAACAGCTTCTTTTGATACAATACTAGACAAATTGTGAGGGACTGAATGTCTACTAAAAGCGATTTCGGGAGCAAAGGAAGTATTAAAGCGCTTATTGGCAACTCGCTGGCTCCTTTTTCGTTAGTTTTCGAACAATTTTGTACTCTATTTTCAATACCCCATAGTCGTTGTAACTAGATTCTTCGTAATTGTATTATTATCTGCAAAAAGGCTATTTTCTTACTATCGCTTTTATCTTTGTACCGTTAAAAATTCAATCAATGTTAGTACTTTCGGCAATATGGCGACATTAACAGAAAATTAATTAAAGTCAGATTAAAGATTCGCTAATGTTTATAGTCATGATGACTTATTTTATACTACAACATGGCAAACAAGCTTGCGGCCCACCTGGTGATAAATGGTTACCGTCGCCTATAGACACTTGCAGTATTAAGGGTGAATCGCTTAACACTGCAAGTGCGTTGCCATCCTGGGGACTAAGATGATATGCCTTCCATGCCCAGTAATTACACTGGCTACCTTTCCCTTCAATCCGAAACAAGGCGAACTGCTTCGCGGCATCAGAAAGGCGGTGGTACCTACCCAGACGACCCTACATATGAGCCACCTAGTAGACTTCCACCATGATATTATTACAGCAAGCTTTTAAGAAAACCATGAAGGTTTAATGCTAATACGTTACTTTGAAAAAGTAGCCACTAACTTGTGAATCAACTGTTGTAGTTGGCCGTGCAGTCTCGAGCAATATGTTGGGGACATTTTTGATATTCCATAAATTTTAATCATGCCAAAACAGTGCGAAAAAATAAAATTCATACTCTAAAAATAAATGTGTAACTATCTGATAATTAGGTATTAAATTATCTGATCGACGGCATTTGTAAAGATCTATCATCATCGGATATCTTCTTCTTCTTCTTAAATTCTTGTTATCTCCGCTGGGATGTTGGGCTCGAAGGACAGCTTTCCATGCTTTCCGATCCTGTGCAGCTGTACACGGCTGTTGCCACGACATCCCCAGTGCTCGTAGCTCACAGTCAACTGAGCGTCGCCAGGTCTCCTTGGGACGTCCTCTCTTTCGTTTACCAGTGATACACCAGGTGAGAACTTGTCGTGATGGATGATTCTCGGGTCTTCTCAGGACATGACCAATCCACCGCCATTTACGTATGCGAATTTCATCCTCTATACTGGACTGACCACACAGCCTCCAGAGTTCACTGTTTGTGATCATCATCGGATATTGAAGATGTAATTTTTTTGGTGATGTAACCAGAAACGATAAACTGGAACAAAGTTCTGGTGTTCGCACAGTTTGAATTTTTGGAGGCGCCGAGGGTCATGGTGCGCTCAAAGATCCTTGTCTGTGATATCGTGCGCCTAATCAATGCCTCATTTACACTTGTCACGAAATTGCAATCAATTTAGAATACACTGAAAAGTAAATATGTGGTCAGGTAATTTGAAGACCTATCCCCGCATTGACGTATGTCAAATTGCATGCAATTGTTGGTATACTTAATGTAATTGCTCTTAATTGCTGCTTAATAGAGGTCGCAAGGTTACTGTTTGCATCCGGGAGCTTCATGGGCTAGAGACTCTGTCTACAGCTCATTTGGAAGAGCAGAGTAGTCGCCCGGTAAGCCTATTCGCTAACTTTTTTTGACAGATGACAGTGATGATCACTGAGTGATTTTCATTGCCGTTTTACACGACACGCTATTATGACTTCTCGTATAAAAACAGAAAACAGCAATGGATATGTAATTCACTCAGTGATCATCACTTTCAACTGTCAAAAAAGTTAGCGAATAGCCCCCCTGGTCGCGGTAGGTCGTTGGTTCGTATCACATCTCAGCACTCACTGTGATATTTAGCTAAATATCTCAAAAAAAGTAAACGCTATATTGTCGGTGGCAGAGTAGGCTGGGGCAGTCGAGATTGGACCGCCGCCTGACCAAGTAGACGTCTGCCACCTCCAGGTACAGTGAATTACACTGTACAATTACTAAGTACTTTTAAATCGTCTAAACCCTACTAGGTACTGCTGCGGACGAAATAATAATAATTTTACATGAATAGTTATTTTGCTAGTGGATAATGACATAAAGATATCTTTACAGGTCAATATACCTATTAAGAACATCAGTTGTGCTTAAAAGGAGAATTATATACAAGGAAATAAATAAATATGACTTCTAATAACGTAGCTTCAAATGCGTGATCGATTGAACTACAGTGTGCTTTCGCCCAACAACATAACTAACTATTCTATTCTATTCTTAATTAATGGCATCGCGTCGCATTAAGCGTACGCATTTTGCCAATGTCAAGTGGAAATATAACTAAAGTAACAAAAATTGTACGGTTGATTGAGGTTATTAGAAATGGAGTCTCTCAACACCCATAACTATAGTTCGTAAAATTTAGCTTGATCGCTGTGACAGCTGTCATCGACCACATGTCCAACAAGTTTAGATTTTTCTAACGAATAATTTACCCTACGAAAACGTCATACTTTATGGACGGGATTGCAAGAATAGTGTTGTGCGCGATGTACGACTAAATACAAAAATCTACGACTAAAAGAATAAATCGAAAATAATATTTAGATAAACCGGTATTTAATTTAGTGTACCTACACTACATAAAATCACAGTAAAATGTGTAGCCTCAATCTAAAAAATCGTTCCATTTTGCTTAAATTTAATTATAGAACAATTTTACATACAACAGTTTGCAATCATCAATTGCAGTTTTTAGTGATACTAGATAATTGGAGTGAGCATAGAAATATATTAATATAATAATCATCGTGTTTGATTTCCTTATAATTCGCTTTTTTGTAACAATAACATGACATTTATGAATTTTATGTAATTTTAAGAAAAATGTCACGTTATTTTCGGAAAGAATCGAATTACAGCGCGTTGAAATTATCCAAACAAATGCCACATAACAATAATCAATACCTAATTATGCAAATCAAATTAAATATACCTACCCAAAAAATGAATAAAAAATCGAATTGATTCGATAAATATTTTCATCTATCAACATTGTCTCAGCCCTAGGAATGTGACTTTGACATCTGTCGCAGCGATCAAGCTAAATTTTACGAACTATAACTAATAACTACTGACAGTTTCCATGGCAACGGTAGAGTTTTGACATAATATATTTTAAGCTTAGATTAAGAACATACAGATACCGTATCCGGGCACTCAATTTGGTGCAACCAATATTAGGCCTTATTTGGCACCATACGGAAACTCTATGCGTAGTCCTCGAGGTCAACGCACTCCGTACGCATCTCCAAGAAATTATTAAAAAATGACGATTTGTGCTATTAAATGGTGTAATAATCGAACTGAAAAAAATATAAAGAGTGAGAACATTACTTTTCACACGTAAGTTTTTAATATTTTATTGTATTTTCACTTTTTAAGCAATAAAAACCAAATATTTAATTTTGTATTTTTTAAATACTGAGTGCTGCCAGTTACAGAAATTATTTTACCTATTTTAGTTGTTTAGAATTTAGTCGAATGCAATAATTTAATCATATTAATTGTTCTAAAAAAATACTAAGGACATAAAAAAAATATTTTCTGTTGATTAGATCGTTTTGACTTAACGTATGGACATTTTTAACCGCCTTAAGAAAAGGAGGAGGTTTTCAAGTCGCCTTAACCTTCTTTTTTATGTATGTTTCTACGCCTAGACCGGTTTGGAATAGTAGATTTTGCTCCCTTATCATACAATCTACTTTTACGGCGAGGGCGCTACTTTGATTCAAGAGCGAAGCAAAGGAATTCAAAGTAAATAATAACACAAGTTCTTAATGATACTTAATTTGGGCTAGATAATTGATTTGAGCGTAGAAATATTTATCCCTACTAATATTATAAATGCGAAAGTAACTCTGTCTGTCTGTCTGTTAAGCTTTCACGTCTAAAGCACTGAACCGATTTTGATGAAATTTGGTACAAATATAGATCTCGGGAAGGGACATAGGCTACTTTTTATCGCGAATAAAAGTTTGAATGGGTTGAAATAGGGGATGAAAGTTTGTATGGAAGTTCGACATGGCGGACGCGACTTTTTGATATAATATCAATATGGGTATCATTTTCGTGGTTTTCGGGGGTCCTGAATACGAATACAACATCTTTTTTGAAATCCAAGATGGCGGACGTGACTTTTTGAGAAAATATCAATATGGGTATCAATTTCATGGTTTTCGGGGGTCCCGATTCCAAATACAACATCTATTTTGAGATCCAAGATGGCGGACACAACTTTTTAATATAATATCAATATGGGTATCATTTTCGTGGTTTTCGGGGGTCCCGATTCCGAATGTGCCATCTATTTCGAGATCCAAGATGGTGTTTGCGACTTTTTAATATAAAATCGACATAGGTATCATTTTCGACGTGTTCGTCCACGAAAACCACTAAAATGATACCCATATTGATATTTTATCAAAAAGTTGTATCCGCCATCTTGGATCTCAAAAAAGTTGTTGTTCGCAATCAGAACCCCCGAAAATCACAAAAATGATACCCGTATTGATATTTTATTAAAAAGTTGTGTCCGCCATCTTGGATCTCAAAATGGGTGTTGTATTTGGAATCGGGACCACCGAAAACCACGAAAATGATACCCATATTGATATTATATTAAAAAGTTGTGTCCGCCATCTTGGATCTCAAAATAGATGTTGTATTTGGAATCTGGGCCGCCGAAAACCACGAAAATGATACCCATATTGATATTATATCAAAAAGTCACGTCCGCCATCTTGGATTTCAAAAAAGATGTTGTATTCGTAATCGGGACCCCCGAAAACCATGAAATTGATACCCATATTGATATTTTGTCAAAAAGTCACGTCCGCCATCTTGGATTTCAAAAAAGATGTTGTATTCGTAATCAGGACCCCCGGAAACCACGAAAATGATACCCATATTGATATTATATCAAAAAGTCGCGTCCGCCATCTTGGATCTCAAAAAAGATGTTGTTTTCATAATCGGGACCCACGAAAACCACAAAAATGATACCCATATTGATATTTTATTAAAAAGTTGTGTCCGCCATCTTGGATCTCAAAATAGATGTTGTATTTGGAATCTGGGCCGCCGAAAACCACGAAAATGATGCCCATATTGATATTTTATTAAAAAGTTGTGTCCGCCATCTTGGATCTCAAAATGGATGTTGAATTAGGAATCGGGACCCCCGAAAACCACGAAAATGATACCCATATTGATATTATATTAAAAAGTCACGTCTGCCATCTTGGATCTCAATATATATATTTTTTTAATCGGGACCCCCGAAAACCACCAAAATGGTACCCTGATATTCTATTTAAAACTATCCGTCAAAAACTTTGTTGTGGCTTTTCCGTTTCATCGAATTTACAAATTACGATGTACCTATCGTATAAAAAGAAGTTTTACTTCAAAATCAGAAGTAGTATTTATGTTTTCTTTAAATTACCTGGTTTTGGGGTGACGAGATTTTAGTGACCACACCAATTTTTAGTAGTGTGCGTGTATCTGTGTGTAAGCGTTTGCACACATAACAAATTTTATGCGTCAGTTTTGAAGCGGCATATTGTATGGAACTATCCTTCTAGTATGTTCTTATTCTAAGATTTTAAGCCATCTGTCAAAATCTTATCCCTAGTAAGCTTTAGTAAGCAAAAGTGTAGATAGATAAGTAAATGAAACCGTCCATTAGTGTTGTATTAAACCTCTCCGAAATAACAATCACTACAAGATTTTTCTTTTCGTTCCTTTTTTTGGTACTTTGGTCGATTATTTCAGGTATCATTTTCGCAAAACAACTGCAAAAGTTTTCCGGTCGATAGGAAAGGAACCTCAAACGTACATCGTGTCTACATAGCTATAATTATCTTCGTGGCTTCGAACAGGTGGACAGACAAAGGGCTTAACGAAGCGCATCGTTCGTAATTTCACACTACGTGGCGCAACTCTTATACATCTGCCATATTTTGAGGTGAATTTGTTGGTGTGTGTTACTCGTATGTTTAGGTAAATTGGATTAGGTATTTTGGTGAAGTGGCTTCTGTGATTTGGACTCTGTATCTTCAAATTTAAGAAGTTCTGTGTGGATAACGAAAGGCGGCACTGGTGACAATATGGTATATAGAATATTATCAAACAAAACGTCCTAATGAAGTTCTCCATACTATCAACTGTGTAAATTTTAAATTACTATATGTAGAAATAAACAAACATTATTATGTCAAAGTCAAACACACGTAGGTTAAAATTACAGAATTTTATACCTCGACTCATTCCATAACAAACAATACATGATTCCAAAAATAAAACTGAAATAATAAACCGAGCAACTAAAAAATCCAGAATGAGCGACTAAAAATACTAAATGGGCGACTAATCATTTGTAAGTCGCCCATTAATGATTTTTTTGTCACCCACTCAGTATTTGCATAGATTTAGGTTAGGTTAATCTGCTGACCAGTTAAATACGATCCAAAATAAAATAGGAACCCAGGTATAAATGAATAACAAAGTACTTAATCAATAAAATTTCACATTTTTTAACTAACGCATTGGATAAGCAGACAATGTCTGAAAGTAAACCAATTTTGTTTATTTTTGGTAACAAATTTTTGCAAGCGTGAGGATTGAGGGCCCACTTTGAATTGCAGTATACCAAATACTATAGCGTTATGCGCTGATATCTTTAACTTCACAGTTTTTTTTAACGTAGCGTTAGATTTTGATATAAAAAGTTTTTCTGTAGAGTGTTTAGTTTACTAGTTACAGGTGGGCCCTCAATCCTCACATAGAGGATTGAGGGCCCAACCTTTCAGCCTATAACTCGCCTTTCAAAGGTTTCACAAAGTCGTTTCAGGCTTTCACATTTCTTTTAGAACGCACACTAAATCATAGGTACATTTTTAAGAGAATATGACAAAGTGGCCCTCAATCCTCACACACACTTTTTTTTAACTATTATTTTTTTATTCATAGTTTTACCTAATGTATTGTTTTTCATTTTGTTATTTATTTTAACGTTTTTGCTATTTATATTAAATTGTTTCATAATTATTTCATTAATATTAATAGACAACAGCTTACTGAGTTTCTTCCTGACTTTTCTCAGTTAAGGCTATCTCAGTTTTCCGAAGCAGTTTTAGTTGTATAATATTATTTAACGAATCTCGGTTGCTTTCTAATAAAAACCATTATAATCTTTGAAAATTAACAATGATAAACCGTTTAGCCTGCAAAATCCTCTGAGGCATCCAAAACAGCGGAATTGCCTTTTTGGGTTACACGACTTTGATCATGTCTTTCCGAATGTAAAATTAATCTCGGTAGATTCATGTTGCTGTTTAGTTAATGAGGCTATTATTAACTGTTAGATATTTATATACAGATTGTCCCAGAAAATAGTGTAAAGCTGAAGCCCAGATAGAGTAGCCCTAGACGAATCCGAATAACCCCTATGTATGTTCTACGATTTTTTGTAGTTTTCGAGATATGATTTTTTAAATATTTTTTTAGTAGTTTCTGACTTTCAAGACATTTTTGTGTTTTATGAGGTTGTAAACATACATGCAGCCTTTATTGTTTTCTCACTTAGCTGAATACATAACCTAGCTGAATATATAATATGATATCAAACAAAGTCATCACCTTTCTCCTCAGGTGTGAAAGTGAAATAGTAACTCCCCAAAACAAAGAAAAAAGCGTTTATGAATAATTTGATTAAAAAAATAATAATAAAAGAAACATTAATTAATTTTCTCATTTCACAAACATGTCGATTTTATCATCTATCTACCTTAAAATATTCATTGAGTTTGTTGCACTGTGCTAACATCTGAGGAGAACGATGATGACTTTGTTTGGCTAGTCATGTATTTAGCTATGTGATGAAAAAAATCAAGGCTGTATCTATGTTTACAACCTCATAAAACACAAAAATGTCTTAAAAGTCAGAAACTACTAAAAATACTTTAAAAAAAATAATAATATTTAAGTGAAATTAAAACTGACATTATTTTATTTTAACATGCAAATGTTGAGGTGTTCCGCGGCGTGCCACGCCGTCCCGATGCGTCGGGAAGCAAGACAAGTAAATGGATTGGGAAATTATTTCAAACGCATATGGCCAGTTGCTCCAAATTTTAAGTTTTACAATTTTGTAAAAATTAACGTAAAATTAAAAAAAATTAATATTCACAGTTGTTCCATTTTTAAATGTTCAATTTCTACGAAATTGTAAAAAGTATAACTGGACAACCGGTCGTTGGTGTGATCCTTGTTTAGTCTAGTTTTCATACTTGTAAAGAGATTTAAATGTCATACTACTAGTATAGTATTATATTATCTTTCATATTATGTCGGATCGCCGAGCTGAGGCGTCGTGCTTGCGTTGCGTTTACGTTGTACCAAACCACATAGGAGTAAAATAATAGCTCCGGCGTATTGGGTACACGCTAGTGTGATGCTAAAGCTCCTTTCCAATACAAAATACCTGGATACTACTTAAATTATGTTGGATTAGAGCCAATGGTTTTGTGTCTGCTCACCGTTGACATAGGTATACCTACCATAATGTCCAACCGTGACAGTCACAACTCCATTCGGGGATACTCGCTCTAATAAAACATATAAGTATGATAGATAATACCACGCGCCGTTGTATAGATCGAGTCCTTTGTTTGCCTTAATGGGTTAAAAAAACCACATAGGCGGCAAATTAAAGGTATCCAACTAATAAAGATATTAAGCGTACATTTACACGTTAAAAGCCTTTGTAACGGTGTCGGGGACTTCATCAATTTAATTCCAGTGTTCAGTGGCCGTGAAGGGATTCTGGTAATCGGCTTTTCGTACGTCCGGCCAATTGTGTGTTGTACATTCAATAAGTATTGACGGTTGGCAATTTAGAGGACTCTTGCTTTTGATGTGTGAAAATAAAGCTTCTTTTTATTTATAGATATTCAAAGGAACGGTGGCATTTTTGAGCAATCTGATCCACTTGAGCATCTAGACGCTGATAAACAGATTAGAACATATTTCTCTTTTTAGGGTTTCGTACCTCAAAAGGAAAACACGGAACCCTTATAGGATCACTTTGTGTCTGTCTGTCAAGACTCTTTTTCTCTGGAACGATTGGAGGTATCTAGTGAAAATTAAAACCATACATTCAGGTCTTCTACGGTCTCTTGAAGCTGTGAATAAATCAAAATTCTTCGTTAACGCAAAAGAAAGATCAGCCGTTTATGTCGAAAAAAAAATTTTTTTTAACGGAACACTCGGTGGGCGAATCCGACTCTCACTTGTCCGGTTTTTTTCATCTCGGCGCAAGTTACGTTACCACTGCACCGTGCACCGTCGCGTACCGGCTTGTGGATACTAATATGTGAAAATATCATCAGTTTAAATTTCACACCAGTTTGCATTCAGTTTGTGTAATAAACACAACCGACCCAACCAACATCGAAAAGCTGACGATGCGCGGGAGTGCGTTCTGCCAGCGACTTCAGGGTATCTGGTTTTATGAATAAATTGCGAAGCTGTCATAGGCGCAACCCAAACACACGGCAATTAATTACCTTATTGCCGTGTGTTTGGGACGCTATTTGAATGAAAATAAATGATGTCCGCACCGTACCTTCGCCTTGCCGCCTGCTGTTTGCGTTGCGCCATACATGGTCGCCCGGCGCAAACTGCTCGCATAGATCTGCTCCTACGTCGCTGCGCGTGTTATCTTGCGCTACGTTGTGGCAGGACAGCATCGCTAGTGGGAGAATGTTCTGAGCGATTTCACCTAGGAAATCCTCCCATGACGACGCTTAAATCGTCAATTCCCATCTTGAAATGAAGGCAGGAACAAAATACAGAGACCTTCCCTGTCAGGTTGAAGCAATTTTAATAAAAAAAAGAGGATGCAATTTAAAATTCCCCTATCACCTTACGGAACAGTAATAAATTATTCCGTATTTATGCTCGTAAAAGCACACAGAAATAGTCATTATGCCGTTGTTTCAATGTGATTGTACGTCAGCCAGTAAGCCCGGTATATATTTAATGGTGCCATTGTTATTTGAAACAGCAATTAATTATGCGGTAGGAAGGGAATGAACTTACAATAATAAATTCATGTACCTTAGATGCTTGGTGGTTAAGCACTTTTGTTTCGACTTCAAAAACAACGTGTTTCTTACTAAGTATAATTCATGGAGCGTTTTTCCTTCACGTAGACAGCGGTTGCGGTCCCACGACTTCCTTAAAATGGAGATGCCTATTTATTTATTTTATCTTAAGAAGGCCAACAGCTTAAAATACTAAAAATATATGTAAACATCAAAGGAGGCCAATTAGAGACGGAGACCTCGCTGGTAAAACTAGGATACATTAAGTAAATTACACATTACACATAATTTATAAAATCCATTAAATCAATAGAAACGGGACGATACTACTTCGGCGTACAAAACAGTATTGCAGAACAGTTAAATACACTGGACTCGTTGACTTTTAACTCTAAAAGGTACCCATTTAATATAATAATTATCACCGTTTGTGTTTTTTTTTTATGTTACGAGATGGCAAACAAGCTTGCGGCCCACCTGATGTTAAGTGGTCACCGCCGCCTATAGACACTTGCAATATTAAGTGTAAATCACTTAACACGCAAGTGCGTTTGCCATCCTGGGGACTAAGATGATATGCCCTCCATGCCCAGTAATTACACTGGCTACCTTTCCCTTCAATCCGAAACACAGCGAACTGCTTCACGGCAGAAATAAGAAAGGCGGTGGTACCTACCCAGACGACCCTACATATGGGTCTACCACCTAGTAAAAGTTGTTGTTGCACCTAGTGTTGCGAATCCTACTAATATTATAAACGCGAAAGTTTTTGTGTTTGTTACTCTTTCACGCAAAAACTACTGGATGGATTTTAATCAAACTGTACAATAATATTATAGCTCACACATCAGAATAACAAATATACGCTATAATATAATATAGCAATCCTGCACAGACAAAGTCGCGGACAGAAGCTAGTAATAAATAAACAAAGTACAATATCGCCGTACAAACGAAGATTGTTTGCTCTGTCTGATTGGATATTGGATATTAGTCGGTAGTACATTGACAAAGAGCAGCGAAGTCTCGGAGGTGAGAACTAAGCACGTAGACGTCTCAGTGGCACGAGGCGTCATCGTGATCTTAGGGCGTCTTCCAATTAGTGGTGGGAGTTTCTCCCGAGTTCTTCTTGTAAAAACACGTGTTGAGAGACTCCATTTTTAACCTCGATCAACCGTACAATTTTTGTTACTATAATAATTACATTTTCACTTGATATTGGCGCGGCGTGAGACGCATAATGCGACGCGACGCCATTAGTTAAGAATAGAATAGAATTAGTGGTGCGAGGACGAGCAGTAGAGGTGTCAATTTTCATAACAAATCTAAAAGCGAAGCGCATGATCCTTTACCACTGTAATGTGCATTACACATTAAGTTTTCGTCATTATGGACATTTAGACGCTTATAAAACGCTGCATAATATTGCGAAGATTGACGGCCGTTGGGGAGGAAAGGTCCTCGAGTGACGGCCGCGTACCGGGAGACGCAGCCCAACAAGATGGACTGTTGGTCTGGTAACGGAAGCGGGAAAACGCTGCTTTGGTAGGCTCCCGACAAGGTCGGGGACGTTCTGGTGAAAAGGTGCACGTAAAGTACGCCGATCCCAGAGTGCCCCCATAAGGGCTTAGGAGGGTATCAGTGGGTTTTAGTGGGTAGTATCGATGCTGTCCGCGTCGGTGAATCCCACACACGGCTTACGTGTAGCCAGCGTACGGTATAGTCCTTAAACGGATTCTTCATAGTCAAAAAAAGGGCCTCGATAAGGTGGTGTTATGTTCCGAGACCTCTCCACGGTGCACCCTGGGGAAACGTCTGTTGGCATACAGACGACTGAGGTCGGAACACGAAAGGGCCCATTTCAGGGCTAGCGGACTTTTAGGTCGTGGGTTGGTCGGCCAAAACGCTGGTGGGCCGCCTTGAGCTGAACTGGGAGGTCGGTCACTTCTGACACGCCTCTGCTTTCAGGTGGCGGATGGATGCGACCTCTGGTTTGGTTGTCCTTGGTGGTGTCACAGGAGGCAGCGCCGCCTTGTCGAAGCTAGCGCCTGGTGCCTACACATTTGTTACACCCTTTCTCTCAACGAGGAATTTTTTATTTTGTGCCTTTGAAGCACTTCCACAAACTACCAAGGAGATGCTCGTAGTACTAAATTACTGCCGCGCTACAGACGCGCGAGTAGGTACCTATAGCGTCACAATCGCGCCCCGCAGTGACTTATAATATGAAAACACCAAGGAATTGTCGATATTGTCAACAGCTTCGCACTTCAGTGGAAGTTCTAATTCCTAAACGTTCCAATCAATACGTTTTCAATAGACTGTTTTCTCAATTCTGTTGAACACGGAATAACATCTTGTGAATAAATTCACACGGATTTTTTAAAATTATTTTCATGTTCGTTTCTTTCATCTTACTTCGTTTTAATAATTTTCACGAGTGGCACTATTATTCACGAGTGGCACGTAGCCAACAGCAGAGGCAACTGCAGCAGGTGTCAGACGCCGACGGCTGCCGTCAAGCTATGACGACGCTTGCAGTGGTAGCACCTTAGACAATGGATCCTGGGTAGCACAATATAGTTCGTTCTCTATATTGTAGTGGTAGCGTGCCGAGTGAGATTTTTTTCTAAGGGCGCGTACAGCGTGCCGGCGATGTTGCACTGACTACTTGTCTAAACGTGTATATAGAAAGGACTTAATGCAGCGGGCCCACGACTGGCGACCGGTGGTCCTTACGACTAGTGCGATCACGGCACTAAATATTAAAGCGGAGACTTCACAGCACACTACTAATAAGAGTCATTGTATTTATTTAAAACAGGTGTAATGATATCTCAAATACAATCAAAATATGTAGAGAACATGAAGATAGATTTTATGATTCATACGATTCGATCGAACGATTTGGTTTACGATAAATAAATAAATAAATATATTTTCACGCTCACACCAATTATCTAGCCCGAAGTAAGTATCATTAAGAACTTGTGTTACGGATACTAGATAACGGACATTTTTTTTTTATAATATACATATTACATAATATATTTTTTTTTAGATATTTTTATTAATAAACTTAAATAAATATATAAACAACCATGACTCGCAAACGAATGTTCGTGTTCATCACACAAATATTTGCCGCTACCAGGATTCGAACCCGGGCCGCTTGATGTGTAGGCAGCTATACTGACCACTCCACCACGACGGCGTCCGGCGGCGGCGACGATCATGATACTTTTGATAAAATCCTTCAAAACTAGAACCTCAGATTATAAATTGAATGAATATTAAGCCTCCTCCTACTTTTCATCCTACTGATGGCTCGTTTCCGGAATTACTTTCAAACAATAAAAGTTCTTTAACTGTATTATCCATTTCGGTAATTGGTAAGTATGGAAACAACCACAAATCCAAACAGTGTGTTCAGTAACTATTTAACCGATGCGGACGAGGGTCGCTTGTCGACAGCCAGTCGAACGCATTCTGCACTATATTTTGTCGCTAATAGTCGCTACGAGTTGTGCGACCGAAGTCACGCGATTACGTCGGCACGCTGCACGCGGCAAAGCTGACAACGGTTGCCGCAGATCTTAGAAATGGAAATGTCGTTGAGCTCCGTCAACATATCGTCGACGGTTGCAGATACCTCTGCCGTTGGCAACTTGCCGCTCGTGTGTAAGAACATTAGAGCCGAATGCCGTAGCGTATGTCAATTACTGAGGGAGTGGCTCACAGACACACACACACACACACACCTATACGTTTCATTCCTTCGCGTAAGGTGTCCATACCAAATCGAACGATTCCCTTTCAGTACGACTTGCTTCTATTACGTACGAGTTATTATAAATGAAACTCAATCCGCTAAAATGTTCCAGTGTACACTGAACTTTATAAAGGTGCCCTATTTTCTTCATAATCTCGTCGCATCGACGACACCTGTTGCCATTCAGAGGACTCCGTGTTCTCGTTACTGGCGTTAACCTTATGAATACTTGCGTCTTTTTACTTTAATAACATATTATATTTATGACTCAGGGAACAGCGATCCATCAGGTGTGTCGGAAGTTTGATATATTTCAGGGGCGGCCAACTTTGATGAACCCAAGATCTATTGTTCACTGACGAAACCTTATTTATGTAGAGGTCTAATGCGTTGACGCATCTCTGCAGATCCCTGCAGTATGATACAAATACAGGGGTATGTAGATTTCCCCTAAAGCACTATTGAGTAATAAGTATCTATTGAGTAATAGAGCTCTATGATTGGTTTGTTTCTTATCCAGGAGTCGAAAGATCTCATAGTAATGTTTGTGAATACGGGTGTAAGTGAAACAGTATAGTATATGTATAATAACTTTTTTGTATTTTTTTTTCACAAAAAAAATACTATTATAATAATTTTTCACAGAGCCATTTATATCAGGGATGACCAATCGTTCGCGTTATTAGTCCAGTCGATCGTGGCAAAGCAAAAAATATAAATTCGTAGTGTTCCACGTATTTATATATTTGCTTTGCCACGAATACGTAGTGTTAGTTTTTGCATTGCCACGATCGACTGGACCAATAACCGCGATCGATTGGCCATCCTTGATATAAATGGCTCTGTGAATATTTTTTTAAGAAAATGCTATGGTGGGCGCTTGCCACCAGACAGGAGGTATGCTTGTTTGACAACCAATTAACATAATTTTTTTTACTTGTTATGTAAAATCTTCAATGCAACGAATATGCGGGTTCTCATCTGAGAGCATGCGGCGTGCATAATATTTAACAGATTGCGACTACGAAACCGTAGCATACTCGTACGCTAGTACTAAAATCTACGCTCGTAGTACTTGCTTAATTTCTTGCTACGTACATTGTTACTACATAATCATATAGAATTCTACGAACCTTGTAGTGAGTTTAGTTTGAGTTAGAATAAATATTACAGGTTGAACGCTTATTATAACGAGACAGAGTTGTGCTTTTAAACTTAATATGCAGTTTGTTTAGTACTGTTAAAATGAATAAAGTTAACAGAGCTCTTAAAATTTTTTATAAATATAATTTTAGATAAAATTACCATGTTTGATATTTATTTTATGTATTAGGTTGGGGAAAAAGTCTTTTCGCATTATAGTATGTATAAACTTGTAATAAAATCTCTTTGGCTATACTATTTGTATCTGGCTGGTTTTGGTATCATTGAAAGTTTAAATTTTAAAGAACATAATTCCAAATTCAAATTAGGAAAATGTGTGATTTTCATTTGTTTTTGGTACCGCCAAGATGAGTGAATCTAATGAAGAAATTCGATACATTTTAAAATTTTACTACAAAAAAGGTAAAAATGCAACGCAAGCCGCGAAAAAAATTTGCGATGTTTATGGACCTAGTGCAGTGTCTGTGAGAGTAGCACAAATTTGGTTTAAGCGTTTTCAATCCGGAAATTTTGATGTCAAAGATACACGTCGCTCTGGTCGCCCTATTACAGATAAAATGGATGCCATTTTTGAAAAAGTGGAGCAAGATCGGCGTGTCAATAGTTACGACGTAGCTGAAGAACTGGGAATTGACCACAAAACAGTTTTGGCGCATTTGAAAAAAACTGGGTACACAAAAAAGCTCGACATTTGGGTACCTCACGAGCTCACTGAAAGAAACCTAATGAACCGTGTACTCATTTGTGATTCTTTATTACGACGTAATGAAACCGAACCATTTTTGAAGAAGCTGATAACTGGTGATGAAAAGTGGATCACGTACGACAAGAACGTGCGAAAAAGGTCGTGGTCAAAGGCCGGTCAGGCTTCACAGACTGTGGCGAAACCCGGGTTAACTCGCAACAAGGTGATGCTGTGTGTGTGGTGGGATTGGAAGGGCATTATTCATTATGAGCTGTTACCACCAGGCAGGACCATCGATTCTGAACTCTACTGCGAACAACTGATGAGATTAAAGCAAGAAGTTGAGAGAAAGCGGCCGGAATTAATCAACAGAGGGGGTGTGGTTTTTCATCATGATAACGCTAGACCTCACACATCTTTAGCCACTCAGCAAAAATTAAGAGAGTTTGGCTGGGAGGTGTTAATGCATCCGCCGTATAGTCCTGACCTTGCACCTTCAGATTTCCACCTGTTTCGGTCTCTTCAGAATTATTTAGGCAGTGTCAGGTTAACATCACGAGAGGACTGCCAAAACCACTTGTCGCGGTATTTTGACCAGAAGTCCCAAAATTTCTATAGCAATGGGATCATGTCCCTACCTACAAGATGGCAAAAAGTTATCGAACAAAATGGTACCTACATACTTTAGTTAAATGTAAATAAACTATATTAAATAAAATATTTTTAGCAAAAAAATAGGACAACCGACTTCAATGCGTACAAATTTAAACTAAAAAGTAAAAAATAAATAATATTTTCATGAATTAGTTGAAAAGAGCGTCATAGAAAACCAAGGAAAGTATTGATACACATTTATAATTCTTTATTTATAATTCATACTCCGATATATTTGGAGCCGGTGCCAGCTACCCAAGGAGGATAGTGTTTGCAATTTTCGACCTTCACGGAGCGGCGGATTATTTCTTATCTTCATCATTCATTATTATGTATAGTTAATGGATTAATCAAGTTCGTATCTATTAGGTAAGTTTTTTTTTGCTTAGGCTGGCACCGACTCCAAATATATCGGAGTATGAATTATAAATAAAGAATTATAAATGTGTATCAATACTTTCCTTGGTTTTCTATGACGCTCTTTTCAACTAATTCATGAAAATATTATTTATTTTTTACTTTTTAGTTTAAATTTGTACGCATTGAAGTCGGTTGTCCTATTTTTTTGCTAAAAATATTTTATTTTATTACTTTTAGTGGAAATAAAGTATATTTTATTGAAAACGGATAGGCCTACTAGGCGCTCATTAAAACTTAATGGAAACTTTAACTAAAACGTTTTTTTGCTATTACTGATTTGTTCAAAAAGGGTCGAATTTATATAGATAAAATTTATACGGGCCATCTCTGATCTTGACGTACCTAAAAAAGAATCATTAAAATCGAGTCTTAATACTCATAATTGACGAAGTAATCAGGTAACAAACACAAAAAAACAGTCGCATAGAGAACTTCCTCTTTTTTTTAAGTCGGTTAACAAATAATATCACGTCTCAGACCTATATCTCATTACAAATGCCTGCCATTCATTCAAAATGAATGGTAAGTTAATGAACTATGAACCTAGTTATTTAACTTAAGTTCATAAAATATTTTGTCATAGTTTATGTGTTGACTATTGGACCTACTAACCAAAATTTCACTATTGCATATTAGGTAATAGCAAGTTCAAAAAAAAAAATTGACATTATTTTTGTGTTCGTGGACGTTATTATTATTTCATCCCCAATGAAATTATCATTTTAACAAAAAAGTACTGAACCAATTTCGGTATAATTTATGCGGGACCACTTTTGGAGTATGTCCTTCCTAACGAAAAAAGAATCTTCAAAATCTATTCATAATTGACGGAGTAATCGCGGAACATACATACAAAAAAAAAAAAAACATACAGTCGAATAGAGAACCTCCTCCTTTTTTGAAGTCGGTTGAAAATGTTTTGAATTTTCTTAAAAAATGCGAAGAAACTTTTTCCCCAACCTATTATATTTTATTTCTTGTTAGTTGTTTTTTGTTTTACTTATTTGTTGCTGCTGGTGTTGTTTTTGTTAAAAATGTTCAAGAAAACCAATATACATACACATTCAGAGCATGTAACGCATCAGCATGTTTTTCTCGGAATTGATGGACAAATATTGTGATTTAACATTAAACAAGACTTCCTCTATACTACGTATACGAGAAAGTAAAAATCAAATACAGCCGATATTGGTGTTTTTCTGGGTTGATACTGGTTGATACCACTGTTGACACCGCGGTGTCTCATTATGAATTGGCCTATAGAAACCATTGGTGTCAAACGGCGAATAACTGTTTTTGACTTGGATTAGAGCGAGATAGATAGACGAGACTATTTCACATAAACGCAGGCGGCTACGTCGGCCTGTCAGTCATGTAGAAAAGACAGTAACTGTCAACCGCGGTACTATTTTTCACGCACACATGCACATTACTCAGACATAGGTGAATTTTTTTGGTCTCGCCCTAGTCGATTCATTATTGCCAATCTATAAACGTCAGTAATTATAAATCTATGGTGTCTCACTATTCGCATGTAAAACATTAACTAATATTTCGTACAAGTTATTTTCAAGCTACGTGATTCTAAGATAAGGTCTAAATCAAGATGAAAAAGAATCTTCCATATATCATTTTTGAAAATATAGATTACAGTCCGTTTTTTATTTTAATAAAGGTACATCGTTAAAATGTTAAGTAGAAATTTTCTGAATCCACGCTTATTGTTGTGTTACTTGAGCTTTGTTTAATTAAGAAGCTTATTTAGTCCTCCGTAAAACTTGAGCTCTTGACACAATGGTGATATTTAAACTGCTTTAAGCTTAACAGTTTACGGGACCTTAGGTTTTTGTTAGACTGCTTTGCTTATTGCTACATAAGATTGTCAACGGAGCTATAGATTGTCCACCACTGTTGAACTCGATAAATGTCAATTATAAAATTGACATTTATCGAGTTGAATATGCCCCTTTAAAATTGCCACGATTTACTAAATATGTCGCATTTGCGGTAAAATGCAGCAAGATTAACCACGGGCAACCTAAGGGCACCATGCCATCATGAAAGATTCCAACGTCAATACAAATGCTCTAGTTAAAACGACGCAGATAGATAATTTTTGCTGACAAGACGACAGGGTTTAGACAAGAGATTATAAATTGTCTCACGCTCGGGGCCTTCAAGCTCTGATTGTCTTCTTATTATTTTATTTTATATTCTTAGCTTCCTAAAAACTTATTGTAGAACAAATATACTTAAGGTTTTGTAATATCTAGTCCAGATATGCATGCCGTGGCAACCTATAATTAAGTCTGCACTTAGAAGGATTGTTAATTTATTTAAGGCTTACAAAACAAATTATAGTCACAAAACAGGTAGATATTTTTTTTACAAAAAGTAAAGTCCAGACTATAACTCTTAACATGTAAGCACAGTATGAGTAGAATATAATGGAATGTTAAGAGGGTTAGTTAGATTAATTTAAACTTATAATTTATTATTAGTAATATTGAAGGCAATTAATGTAATTTCAATAAGTGTTTATATGATATGAGCTCATTCGATTATAGAAATCAATTTAAAAACTTGTCTTCTAAATTGGCACAATTTAGTGCCAAAAATATCCAAAAAAGTGTGTTCAAGGAGACTGTCGTTATACAATCGACACATCCTGACCATTGGATTATAATACGAGGTATTATTGTTATAGACTTGGAGCTGAAATACTCCAGGTGTGGTATTACGACCGGGGACGTTTTGGTGAAATGGCGCACGTATAGTGCGTCGATCCCAAAGCGCCCCCATGAGGGCTTAGGAGGGTACCGGTGGGGTTTAGCAGGTAGTACTGGCGCTGTTCCGCGTCGGTGATCCCTGCACACGTCGCACGCCTAGCCAGCGTGCGGTATGGCCAGTAAATTGGTTCCCCATCGACAAAAAAAAAAAAAAAAAAAAGTTAAGTAGGGAAAGTAGTGAGGTAAGAAGGAGGTAGAGGAGTTAAGCACTTAGTTTTAAGTTGTAATAGTGTTAGATTTGTTGATTGTCCTAAAATAAATAAATAAACTGTTTGTAAACATCGTAGGTAGGTATGCACTTACTTCGCCCAGTGTTCTATTAAAGGTTTATTTTTTGACAGATTGACTATTTTGCAGCACAGAATTCCTCTACATAACATATACATAATGTTTCATATTCAGTATAAACAAGCGAGCACCACAACCATCAATTTTTGACGCATAACACAAAAATTACATGATTCGATTAATACAGGTCGTGTTTTCGATTCAAATACAAAAATTTACAACTTTTTTACTATCTCGTATACGTAGCATAGAGGAAGTCTTGTAATCGTCAAGAAATTCGACCTCGAGATTTTGACGGATTTACACGGTTTGGACCTCGGTGAGTCAAAAAATACCATTTTTGGAATAATGTGTGTGTCTGTTTGTCTGGACGATAACTCGAGTACCTATGCTTTAACTTATTGCAACCAAATTTAACATGCATGTATGACATCGAAATATAAGGTTTCTATCAAATTTTCAGTAATCGATCACGAAAGTTAGACAACCAAGTACTCGGTCGGTACTTGGATAAGTGACCGATTTTTATTCAAAATCGATTTTTTATTTCTATGTCCCTTCAGAAGTACCTAGATTTCAAACTTGATTACCGACTTGTAGATGTCGCCAGTACAAGTTTTCTAAAAAAATTAACAAACGTAAATTGGAAATAATTTTAATAGAACTGCTTTAACGAGCTTTTCCGTTGTGTTCACGGCTTTACTTAACCAAACACGGGCGAGTAAATTATGCACAAAGTTTATGACCGTTGGCGAGCGTGAACAGGTACATTAATTCACTGGTGTTTAATTATTAAAAACACGCTTTTTGCTTGTGAAGAGTGTCATTATATGCATAGAATTAAATACGTTTTAAAGGAATGCATTGCAGAATTATTATGCTAGAATATAGAGAGTTACAACAGAGTTAGTAGGAGGACGCAACAGCTCATATAATGCCCCCACCGGGGCTCGAGCCTTACCTCACATTAGGGGCGATTAGGCCTTAGTCAACCACAAGTTTACTAGGTGGTAGACCCATATGTAGGGTCGTCTGGGTAGGTACCACCGTCTTTCTTATTTCTGCCGTGAAGCAGTTCGCTGTGTTTCGGATTGAAGGGAAAGGTAGCCAGTGTAATTACTGGGCATGGAGGGCATATCATCTTAGTCCCCAGGATGGCAAACGCACTTGAAGTCTTAAGTGATTTTCACTTAATATTGCAAGTGTCTATAGGCGGCGGTGACTACTTAACACCAGGTGGGCCGCAAGCTTGTTTGCCATCTCGTAACATAAAAAATAAAAAAAAAAAAAAAAACGCTGGCCAAGTGGGGGTTAGTCGACTTCACAAACAACATAAGAATTTTTTTCATAGGTGTGTGCAGGTTTCCTCACGATGATTTCCTTGACCGTAAAAGCGTCGTATATATGAATTCAAAATTTGAAAACACATTGGTACGTGGCGGGGTTCAAACCGGTGCATCCCAGTGGGAGACAACGCCCTTACGCACTACGCTACTGACGTTTCCTATAGATATTATTATAATTATGCTTTTTTATAAATTTTGATATTAAGAGGATAATACGCCTAGTATCGTCTGTGTACGAACCCCGGGACCTCTCTCATCTGATTCTGTTGAACGAACCACTGGGCCACAGAGGTGTGTTATTTAAATTTTTTATTTTAATTTATTTTGTGTAGGTACCTTACAGTACTTACGTAGTGAAAATAAATGTATACTTTCCATCTAAATAAATGAAAAAAATATTTCGCAATATCAGGCCGTCTCGCAATGTTTTAAGAATTTATATTCTCAAAAACAAATTACAATAATATGAACAACATGAGAACAAAATTTTATTGGAAAATGTAAGCTAGGTAGTGATCACCGTATATATACATATTATAATACTACAGAGCATTTCGCTTTGTTCGTTGTACTTATTGATAATGTCAGTTAGGTACTTGGTGTCTTCTCTCGGATAATCAGTGATTCTCAAGAACGTAGGTGGGTTACAGCGAGAAAGCATGGAGCACATATACTATGTGACTCCGATGCACTACCCAATAGGCGAATAAAGGTCCTGGGTTTAGGTTACCCTAAATCAGAGGACTTTATAGACCTTATCCCCGCCAACATCGTGAAACTCATACAAAATGTTTTCGATGTTGGCGGGGATGGGTGATAAGGAAAGGGGAAGCACAAAAGATCCCATAGGGTCGAAGTGCTCTGAGACACAGCCTCAGCCCCTTACATAAGAATAAGAAGAATTTACAGCGACTTATAACTGTGGAAAGAGTTTGCATCCGTAACATAAGATGGTACTTTGTTTACTTGAAAAAATACCGTCAAAGCTAATATTTTTCCTTTCTAAATTAGTTGGTTGGTACGCGTCTTTGGCAATACGAGCAGGCTACCTAAATATTCCAATTCAATTTAATTTCAAACCAGTCTCTACTATATGGTATGTCATACTCACTCCACACAGACAGTTATTAATATGTAACAGGTACACTTTATGAACATTCCGGCGGTTCTGATGCCGCGTGACGTCAGAGATGATTGATTACACCACATACGGCGAGTTGACCTCGATTCCCAGATATCTGTTATGGAATCCGTTGTACAGCCTGAAATTATCCTGTCCTATGGAGGTATTAGGGGGAAAATACAAGGCCTGTCTACCGCGAGCGCGTTGGCCGAGCTTGATCTCTCCCAATAATAGTATAGAATATAGCTTTATTGTACAGTCGACCAAATTGAATCATGACCCACCTTAAGATCATTTTCCTACAGTCACTCTATACAAAGTAGGATGAAATTCGCTTGAACGTACATTTCTAAGTAACTAACCTGTTATCAATTTGTTAGACACTGACAGTGTCAAATAAATATGGCTTTTTAAAATTTGTTCAGACTACTACTTGACATCTGACACATAACGTCATTTTATTTTTAAAAATATAATAGTTATTCCATTTTCTCAGTAGTGAAAAGAGTTTAGATTATGAACGACATCTTATTTAAAATTCCAATTGAGACTTTAGTGCAGTGATAACTAAGATTAAAATTGCATAGATCTCTGATCCGTAATGACACATTTTTATTCATATTTAAAACGTACTAAGTGCAACACGCATGATAGCGAAGAAAACCTAACTAAATTTATGATTGTAAAGGAATGATCGGCCAAGTGGGTCATGATTCAGTTGGTTCGACTGTACATTAACCAAGTTTTACATATAGGTACACACGAAAACACAATTATGATAGATTGTACAAAGATTGTACCTTATCATTAAAAACGATTTTTTCCAGGTAACCTTAGAATGGACAGGATTTGTAAAATATAATATATAGATTCGTGGGAAGATGGCGATGTAAGTATCATTTTATTGAATAACGATTTAATTAATTCAATGTAATAAAATAAAAAATAATAAGCATACATAACGGGTGTAAAAGACATGAATAGTCAAACGAGAACCATGTATTCTATACATCAAAATAAGAAACATTTCAAAAAATAATTGCTGGGAAATGATTTTTATTTTTTAGTGTTAAAAAAAATTGCAAATTGTACCGCGCAATGTAAAGCGCTCAACTCGCAAAACCACGATAATATTGCCAGAAAGCCGGCGGGTGGAGCACAGTGTTTTATTTCACCTCAAAATTACCACCCCCTTGATTATACCTGATTCAGATAAAGCTCTTTATTAATAACACGAGACTAAAACTCCCACGAATCTAAATAGAATAGTTTTGAAGAAATCCTGTATTACATTTTTGTCCCGTATTTGGATAAAAAATCAAAAAATAATAATTGTGTCTAAACTATTAAAGAAGTTTTATTTTTTATATTGCCTATTAAAAGGTCTTATTGTTAACCATATTATGAGTCCTCTATGGCTGCGCTAAAGCTCATAGAAACCGAAATAATTGCCAAGTTGTGATAATCGTTTTAATTTTTTTGTGCTCACATTATGCAATATTAAAGCGTCTAATTTGCTTTAAAATCTAGTTGATGATATTGACTACCAACACAAAAAATTACAAGCTTTAGTTCCGTGGAATCTCGAATATTATTAAGATTTTAAATTTGCGGGACAATTTGTCCCGCAATTTTTTGAATACTTGTAATTTTGCTATTTCAATTCTCAATAATAACATGCAATAATTTATTTGGTAGCCATTAATTCGGAATTACCAATAAACGCCAAAAAATTTGGTACTTTTTGTAAAAATCTGGCACATAAATACGTTGAAACCTACAACTGGCACCAAATTTTTTGGCGTTTATTGGTAATTCCGAATTAATGGCTACAAAATGAATTATTTCATGTTATTATTGAGAATTAAAATAGCAAAATTACAAGTCTTCAAAAAATTGCGGTACAAATTGTCCTGTAAAATTAAAATCTTAATATATTCGAGATTCCACGGAACTAAAGCTTGTAATTTTTTGTGTTGGTAGTCAACATCATCAACTAGATTTTAAAGCAAATTAGACGCTTTAATATTGCATAATGTGAGCACAAAAAAATTAAAACAATAATCACAAAATGGCAATTATTTCGGTTTCTATGAGCTTTAGCGCAGCCATAGAGGACTCATAATATGGTTAACAATAAGACCTTTTAATAGGCAATATTAGAGATTAAACTTCTTTAATAGTTTAGACACAATTATTATATTTTTATTTTTTACCCAAATACGGGACAAAAATGTAATACAGGATTTCTTCAAAACTATTCTATTTAGATTCGTGGGAGTTTTAGTCTCGTGTTATTAATAAAGAGTTTTATCTGAATCAGGTATAATCAAGAGGGTGGTAATTTTGAGGTGAAATAAAATACTGTGTGGAGGTCTCGTTCGTTTGTGTGAGTCGCATCGAGTGAGCTACATTGAACGCTAACGTTTTGAAGCCATTTTTTGTTATGAAATACTAATAAAATTGATAATGTTTCTTTGGACAATAATTAAGAATTGATGTTTAGAATATGTTTTCAAAAAAAATGAGAATAAAAATTTAAACTTTGACCTTCAATAAAATCGTAACTATCAATTTCCCAGGTATAGTCTAAAGGAAAAACTTGTTATGATGGTGAGCAGAATACATGGTTTTCGTTTGACTGTTCATGTCTTTTACACCCGGTTTATACAACATGTAAATTAAATAACCAACACCCTGAATACAGGTGGTTTCGGATTGGCTTCAGAGTTGATTGCAAACATTTTTCTTTTAAAAAAATCGTTTTTTTTTGTTTTTTTTTAAAAAAAAAAAACGATTTTTTAAAAGAAAAATGTTTTTTCAACATACATAAGTTAAAATATAAACATACAGGCGTAAGTTAAAATATACTTATACGTAAAATAAAACAGTGATAGAATATAACAGTGATAAGTAGTACTCTTGCACCAGTTTTCTAAAGGTGTTCAAGGTCAATAATGTCGTAGACTTCTCGTTGACCGTGCCAGGGAAACGCTTGGACTTCATCTCATCTGGTGCGAAATGAAGGCATAAAGGTGGAGCTTACCTTTCCGGCGTGTGTACCTATCCTGTCTGACCACAGAGGCGGTTAACCACACGTTGAGAAAATTAATTTATTTTCCAACAGTCCCTAATAAGAAAAATTTTCATTTGTCATAACTCAGAAGACAAACCAAACCTCAGGACAAAATTGAGAGGCCAATTAGTACGTACCGGTTCATTCTGAAAGACGACAAAGTGTTTTATTATCAAAGGTAGAATAATAACATCTTTCTTGTTTTGTATAATATTATGTATATAATTATTTGAAGTATGACATTAATGTTCTAGTCGCCTCAAAAAAATAATTATTACTGTAATATAATTTCAATTTAATTTATTAATCTTAGATAATAAAATTTCATTTAATAATTTAATCTAATAATAATATGCCTATTTTATAAATGAATGACTTTGTTTTAATTCACTAACATCGGATTAAGATAAATTTGTTACTAACAAAGAATGGACACGTTGTTATTTTTTTGTTTGGCAAGTGTAGTTATGATTGAAATCGATACCAAATTAAATAGATAACGAAAAACATGGAAAATATTCCTGTCATGGATAAGTGCTGAGACGGGACTTGAACCCGCGACCTTTCGCTATCAATCGGGTTCAAGTCCCGTCTCAGCACTTATCCAAGACAGGATTTTTTTCCATGTTTTTCGTTTTCTATTTAATTTTGTATAAATTTCAATCAAAATATGGACTATTTAATAGTCTGAAATAAAAGTTTTTTTTTATAATGTTGCCGAAGTGTACAGTAAGGGTATGGAAAAGGTTCTTGTGACTTAAGAGCGTTATCTCCTTAGATCGTAGATTGAGAATAGAGTATAGATAAGTCATCAGCGTACACCTAAGCAAGATAGCAATGTATCTACATACTATACCTATAGCTACAAAAATAGACTAAGTATTGGCTTTTACAGCCAATTATAGAACAATTCACCATTACTACAAACTAAATCACACAAAATACTGCGTATTAGAATGATTAGATTGTTAAAACTGACATAAAATCACTTAAAATGATGAGAAATATCAAAGCACCACGCACTTGTCAGCCACCAAAGCAATGGTGGCAAACATAAAACTCCGATACGCAAACAGAGACAAAAAAAATGTTTTGTCCTGCTCTCCCGTATATATCAGACATATAAGCTTTCTCATTCTAATAATTATTATTCTTTAGTAGCTCATCTATACTCTATTCTCAATCTACGCCTTAGATTTATAATTACTGACTTTTATAGATTGGCAATGAACGTTTAGGGCGAGACTAAAAAAATGTGTCAGTATCCGCATGTGTGCGCGAAAAATAATACTGCAGCCTGACAGTTGCTGTCTTTTTTACGCGACTGACAGGCCGACTTAAGCCGCCTCCTCCGTGTACGTAAAATGGTCTCGTCTATCTATCTCGCTCTAATATACGCTTAGTATGCGCTTTCTCTTTCACATTTCCGATCTACATTTTCCTAAGTCTATATCGGATCGGATAATGTCGAAATGCTGCAAGGTGGAAATTTGGGGTTGGGGCAAGTACGTTCACCATGTCCTTGATATCCAGGGTCACATCCTGGCACATATACTATATATACTTACGGAAAGCGGCGCTTTCCCGCTGCGACTTGCTCGTAAAAAATATTGAGTTTCATTATTAAGTATTATATAATTAATTATTTCTGAGTGGAAAAAGGTGGATCAAGAAGGAAAATAGATATGACAACATAAAGTAATCAAATTTATTGTCAATCAATTTATTTACAATAAACACTAGATACGTCATAGTACAATAGTGATATTAATTATAAAGGCCTATTCGCAGTGTGACATTGGTACTTTCACAAAATAACTTTGTACGTTAAACACATTAGGACATAAGGTCTACATTTGTATACCTTGACTAAAATCAATTACTGTCATACATTGATTATAATTATAAACTTTACAAACTATACAATAGATTGAATCTCACCGAAATCCATTATGTATTGATATGTTATTCAATAATTCCAATAACATTAATCAAATTATTCACATAGATTCTATAGGAATTTTAATTGTTTTTTCATGCTGTATGTTTCGTAAAATGAACACCGACAGATGAAAAGTTTTTAGGATTCACAAAGCAACTTTTTTATCTTTATGAAGAAGTTATCAGCCTTCATGACCTGATAGCAAGTGCTGAAAAGACAGACGAAAGTGACCAATATGATTGCTTAAAATTTCCACTCTGTCTCCTCTTGTGTCTGCTCAACAGTATGTGTAAATAAAGATATTCTGTTGGTAGTTTAAACTCTATCTTTCTCGATTCGCCTCCTTTTTCCGTGAAGTCTGACACAGGTCACGCGTGGTTCTCAGTTGGGAAGGAGAGGATGGATTATGGAAAGTCTTTAGAATACGCGTCGTGGTATAGACGATAGGGCGTGCTTAAGATTATAGGAGAGGCTTTATGTTGTTGATCACCTCTACGTCACCAATGGTGTTTTACTTTCTAACGTGTAAGAGAAGGTGTCAATGCCGCACTGCGTCACTCTGATAGGTAGCTAACAATATACAAGCTCATAAAATGCATTACATTAACATCGACATAACAAAACTTTATGGCTACCTACAAACATAAAACTCCTTAATTTATCGTAACATAAACTAGGTACACATTAAGTCCTAGAATAACTTTTTTATTGAGAACAACAAAATTAATGGATTATTTTAAATTTCTTACAAATTATCAGGTTTTACAGTCAGCCGAGAATATTTGGTATTGCTTCGAGAATATACAGAGTGTAAGACACTATCGGAAATTAACCCAATTACTCTGGTAAAAAGGGTTAATATCAATTAATAGATACATTGTTTGAAATGAAGGGTGAGTGACTGGTCCTACGAATGTGTTGTAATATTTACATCTACCACCAAGAGTCAGGCCTTATTTTATAATGAGTAAGATAAACTCACATGTTGAGAAAATAAAGTCCATATTGTAATGTAACCTTTATCTGCCGTAGAGAGAGCCCCAAAGGGTTTAAATTAACATATTAACTCTTATCTTTATATAACATAATGAACACACTTCTAGGGAGATAAATAAGCATAAATTCGGTTTTAGAGTTAATGTGCTACGTAAAATTTTTTGTCTAATGATGACGCTTCGTAATGATGTTGACGATAGCGCCACTGTGCTTTGACTTACCGGGAGCATAAGACGTAGATACACAAATATGAACTTTAATTACTGTTATTTCAGTTTACTTTCCTTCAAGTGTGAAACTATAAAACGTATTAAAAAATAAACCTTAAAATATTATAACAATCCTAGTAGAAAGGCTAGTAAACTGTCGTGCCATGCCAGAGAACCGGAGTTAGCATAGATTATTTAACAGAGGTGTAATAAATCTTTATATATTTTTTACTTAAGTAGAAATATGTGTACCTATTTATTTGTAGAGAGATACTATTTTACAATGACATTTTTTTTGGAATGACGAATAAATAAATAAAATTAATTTCTAGCTTGAAATTTCGCATCCACAAGCACTAACACTCTGTATTTAAATAATGTTTTCTTCGGCTGACTGTACGCGTAAATTTTTAATTTCACAACTAACAGAAATACTTGTTGGTATATAATACAATTTAACAATATTCATAAAAGGCACTGACTTGAATCGTAAAATAACCGTCTTACAGAAAAATAAATAAATAAAATATAATGTTATTAATGTTCTTTGTTATCTCTGTCTGTATTTTAATATTTTCTGCTTAAAACGCTGAATCCATAGATAGAATTTGGTATCGAAATAACTTGAGACTTTTGGAAAAACATATAATAGTTTTTATCCCGGAAATTTATAGGGGTAAAAGTTTGTATGACGAATCAATAATTTCTCTAGTAGGACGAGGGCGATAGCCTATATTCAAGCAGGCGGAACAGCGAGTGGTCTCTTATATTTGTATGAATGTGATTTTATAGAATTATGAGAATGATGGTATTTATTTATGAGTCATACTGAACATTTGGTTTGAGAAAAGTAGTAAGCGAACGTAAGGCAGAGATAAGTCTGTAGCGTAATTTTTAAGCCAGAGCCAATACAAATGTAACAAAACTCTTGAGATTTCCCCCGGTCGCATTGTCACCAGTTTTCCGTATCCGAACATGTTTGTAATTTTATAAAACCAAGGCAAGTTTATTTTCTTCTGAATTACCAAAGAAAAATTTCAATGTGTCGCAAAGAAAGCGGGTCGTATAGAAAAAGTCTAATAAATTTTGAAATATTGAAGCAATCCTTTTCAAATAAAATTAATAACTAACATAAAAATATTATATACTAGCTATCCCGGCCACGCGTTGCCGTGGTAATAATTTCATACTACTGTCCTGTAACATTGAATTTACAGTAAAAAAATAAGAACTACTTATCAAGATAAAAACTATCCTATATCTCAAGTTGGAACAAAACACACGTTAAAAAAAAGTTAAAACCGGACTATTAGTTTCGGAGTTCATCCCGGACAAACATCGCTGACACGGGAATTATATATAATAGACTTCCACGCCTACTAATTACCTAGCCCAAAGTAAATATTATTAAGAACTTGTGTCATGGATACTTAATATACATAATAATTTTAGATATTTTTATAAGGCCGCTATCAGGATTCGAACCCGGCCCGCTTGATGTGTAGGCAGATGTATATCTGCCTATACATCAAGCGGGATCATATGCCCTCTCCAGACAAAATTGTTCTCCCGGGGGATCGAACCCTGGACCCCTAGATCTGATTCCGATGGGAACTAGACCACTGAGGCGGTCTTTAAAGGTCCTATATTTTGGAAGTTAATGTGGTTTGTCTTATTGACCCGCATTCATTGCATACCACCAGCGCACAGCAATTCGCTAACTCATACGACCAGCTAAGCAGAGGGCCGCAATGTCGGCTGATGTGGCCTCGAAAACTTTATGTAACATCGTATTCTGCATCCTAACTTCAGATTAGATGAGTAGCTCTTTAGAAATTGATTTGAGTACACATATATTCTAAATTTCCTTGTAACTATAAGACGGTAAGGATAACAATTGAACAAGGGATATCATCCGAACTTAACCAATGCATTGTAATTAATCACATAGGCTGTCTCTAAATAAATAGTGGCTATCGACTAAAATATAGACTAGAAACACGACATCGAGAATTTGGTCTTAGTTGTTATGAAGGTAAGGTGTATTATTCCGCATGATCTTATAAACATGTAAGTAGTTTACTGAGATAGCCCCGATTTAATGAGAGGCCGCTTAATGGTTACCTTTTATCATTTACGGTTCCTATACACATAAGACAGCTCCAGACGACTTCAGGTCATCATCATATTAAACAAAACTATCAAAGGACGTTGATAAAATAATTGTTGTAAGGATCTTTTAGTGTACTCGCATGCCCGATCGAGGTGTCACCACAGTACACCAAGAACAGTAATACGTCATACAAACTGGCCGCTATCCATTAGAATGTGTGCGTTCGTACTCGGCGCCGTGTACGCACACACTGTGACGCACACATTGACATAAAAATATGGGGGCATAAGGTGGTCTCGCCGTCTCGGTGTGATCGCGCGTTTTTATGTCATTACACATTCGTTGGCCGCTCGTTCCCGCCCGGCACATTTACGATAGCCCTAGCGTCAACGCAGAGTAGGCTAATAACTCGCTGACAGCCCGCAGATAAACTCCTGTTCTTGGTATACTGTGGTGTCACTGTCTACATGTATAGCACCTTACATAACTTTAATAAAATCAATCAAAATTAAATGAGGATTTAATACCGTGTGTTGGAAGATACAATTCGAAATGACAAATTTACTTAAGTTCGTGATGTGTACCTTAAAAGTACAAGATAAGACTTAAATTTGAATATTTCTCTGTAGTTGTATTGGTACAGTGTTTTCTCAGCTTATCGTATTTACGGTCCACATCTACAAACAACACCTGTGCCAGACGATGAATTTGATATCAGCGTAACTTATTAAGAGCAAAATATTCTTTAATGTTTTTCAGTAGGAGCTCTGCGGATTTCTCATAATCTATACATACATTTAAATAAAATTGGAGTGACTGTTTGTAATATTGAAATAACCGTTTTTTACTACATGCATATGAATATAATATATAAGGTACATACACCAAACTAGCATTTTTTACAATTTTTTTGTCTGTTTGTCCCGGCTAATCTCTGAAACGGCTGGACCGATTTTGACGGGATTTTTTTTGGCAGGTAGCTGACGTAATAAGGAGTAACTTAGGCAACTTTTTGTTTCTTTTGGTAAATTCTACGCGGACGAAGTCGTGGGCACAGCTAGTATTATATTTACAAAGGAAATTCAACGATGCAGTATTTGAGTAACTCAAGAAAAAAGATTAAAAAAGTGTAACCTGTAACTTGTAGTGTAAAAGAAAATCAGTTATATCCGGGAAAATGGTTTAATAATTAAAAAGGACCCACCCTGGGCATTGGCCGCGCCACTAAAAAATTAGCTACTTAATCGAACGCTTGCGTGTAACTTGAAAGAAACAAATTAATGCGCTCTTAGAAACTGATGAAGAAATTTTTGTAGCGACCAGACGAGTACTACATTATTTATAGTTTGTTCCAAAAAATAATTATTATTGTTGCGGCCAATAGAACATTGTAATTTTTTTTTTAATAGAGTACGTTTGTATCCTGGTGCCGATGGTATTGCAAGAGTTGCCGACATTAACACTGCCCGAGTTTGTGTGCGGCGAGCGTTGGTGCGATTATGTACTCTTCTTGCCAAAGATACTACAGAAGAAAATTGAAAAGCCAGCATTTCAATGAGGCGGAAAGATGTTGCGGCCAATTAGAACATTGTAACAATTATAATTATACAATATTTGCTGGAACCAGAGTTTGTAGATTAGGACCATATTAGGTAAGCAAACTATGTTTATTTATTTGAATAAAATTTCAAAAACCATTACTAGGTACTACTTTTGTTTTGTTACATTTATAATATTTTTATTCAATTGCTATAGTAAAGGATACAAATTTCTTTCGGTTGCCATATTTAAGTGTAACATTATGTATGATACACAACGAATTACAGTACCTATCATCGAACTATTTTCTTTTTTGTTCCTATTTTGTAGAATTTATACTGTATTTGGTGCTGGTGCGGGAGAAATAAATATGTAGTAATATTTAACACCGTTATTATATAGCTTATGTTACCTTATACTATATATGTATATGATAATTATCATACGTATATAAGTCTAGATACGACATCAAATCCTTAGTGCATGCGCGTCGACAATATTATGTACATATTAATATAATTTCTTATACATTAATTGGGCGGGGTAGGAAAGGAGGAGAGTCAAGACACACCGATCGACGGCAATATGATAAGTATCACATTCTATATGTATTACACATTTTCGCATCTATATACAGCTGTACAGACTCGTATATCGTACCGTAGTTTGTTCCTAGTACCGATATCAGTATTCTCTGGCTCTGTGGTTCCTAGCTCCTCCTGCAATTCGTATAATTATTTTACTTTAATATAAGTATTTAAATTAGTTTTGCGAATACTGTATTTAGTACACTGTGTCGTTGATTTTTGATGCGTCGATGACATCCTATTGGGGCAGTCGGCGCACATTCGCCACAAACGATGAGATTTCGTCGCGTGATGAAGATGATCAAGCATTTACTATGCTCGCGCGATGAGTTGTAAGCTTCAATTAGGACACTTTGCTGACATTTATGTATTTAATGAACGAATGTCACTGCACTTAAAAAACCAATAATTTACAGCGTAAAAGAAACTAATATGTAGACATTTTGAAACTAAAATGTTACTTTGCCATTCTCAGCAGAACTTGTATTGTACAAAAATAAACTTAATTTGTGGTTAACGTAGCTTTTACAATTACAATAATTTTACTGTTATCAGTATCAACATGTCTTGTAAAATCCATATTGTAAAATTGTTTGTTGACCTAAATAAATTATATTTATCGCCGCGCGACGAAATCGCATCGTTTGGTTGTAAGATCATTTGCCAATTAGGACTAGGACTATGGCTCTCCATACTATCGTGCTGTACTGGAGGTTTGCATCGACAAACATCCGATCGCCGTCGATCAATGTTTCTTTACCCTTATTATGTCTACCGACAGAGATATTAATTACGTGGAAGGAGTGTCATGGACCCAAATGGGGATTAAAGACGGTTTTTCAAAATAGATTTTTCATCATGTAGGTATAATTGTTTTTGTAACATTATTATAAATACTGAATATATCGCCTGCGGCAGTCTGTAGAGTATTAAATATAGAGTAAAATATTGTTAAGCTGTTTGATGAACAGGTAAGCAATATAGCATTCACAAAGGAGATTGGGCATCTCACTATGAAACTTGGGGACGAGCTTAAGTTTTTTGTACATCGATCAAATAAGCATAAAAATATTGCTTATTAACAATATTAAATACTCTTTTATTTAATCGTAATTGACTTAAAAAGAAACGATACGAACATAACCTCTTGTTGATTAAAATACCTAAATTGACCAATCTCCTTTGTCTTGGATATAGACTAATGGCAAATTATTGTTAGAGTTGATTTGTAAATATAGTTTATCTACACTCATGTCATAATATTCGAATTACGATATCAAAGGTGAACATAAAATGACATACTTTTTAATACAGATAATCAAAATTAAAATGAAAAAAAACAACCTGTAACATAATGACCATTATAACACCGGTTCGACTCATTATGATACAGCAACCTGTAACATAATGACCATTATAACACCGGTTCGACTCATTATGATACAGTTATTTTTCTTAAATACTCGGGAAGGCAAAGGGATCTGTTTATGATTAGTAAAAAATAAACAAATCTGTGTTTCCAATACGGTGCGAACAAGCATATTCAAATAGAAAATGAGAAAAAAGCACTTGTTTTGGAAAACGTAATATTTGTTTTTTCTGTTGTTTTATTTGAATTTATGTATGAGTGTAGATAAAGTAGTGTATGCAACTGCATATAACACGGGTATTAAAACACTCTTTACTATTATGAAACTCGCTGCGCTCGTTTCATAAACTCACACTCGTGTTTTAATACCCTTCATTATATGACAGTTGCATAAACTACTATTAAATAATCGCCTAAGCCTTTTGATTTTTATACTGATGATTATGGAAACGACACTCGGATAAAGGTCGTAACACAATTATCAGCCCGGAACGGGAACGCTTCTTTTTTACTATGAACGCTACAGAACGGACCGTAGCGCATCGATTCTTTTTCACTGTAAAATAGGCGTTACGGTTCCGGGCTGATAAATGTGCTATGACCTTTAGTGTGAAACATATTAAGCTTCAGTATGTCGCGGTTTATAAAAATAAATGATAGATACTCCCGGCGCGATATATATTTGTATAATAATTATGATAAGTTTTAGATATCACTTAACATATTCGATATAAAGGGTAGAAGGTAAAGTGGTCCAATATTTGTATCTATGATTACAATAACAGATATTTGCATGATATACTGACTTACATACAGATAAATATTGCTGATACGTATTACTGTGATACTCATGTGATTTACGGAAATACTGTATTTATCACTTATACTAATCGTTATACTAAACATAGAATCAGTACATTTACATAGTGACATTTTAGTACCTACATAAAATTTGCTAAACAGTTTCCATATAAATGTACCTGACTGTACGTATGTTAAATTCTCTCAGAATTGGCACATAATGATATAACACCGATAAATACCACTTTGGCTTTAAAATATATTACATTTAAATGTAGCGACACAGCTATGTATATTTTCATAAAAGGAGCCACGATGGTATGAACATGCTCACTCAGTTAATAACTATAACAAAATGGTACCAAGACAAGGCATTTTAATTAAATATCTAAACATCGTACAAATCATTAATCAGCCGTGTCGCTGACTCACTTACACCACACGAAAAGGCTATACCGGAACACACAAAAACGCTAAACCTCCACAAACATGCTTTACAAGTACCCACAAACATAGCACAAGTTTTCCACCTAAGTACAAGTCCAGCTAGCTTAGTACAAGTCCCCACCTAACGTATTGCAAGTCCCAGCTCAAACGAACACTGGCTCCGGCGGGTCGTTCTCTACTCACAGCACGTTTAAGTTCTCACAGTTTTTGAATTTCGAATCTTCTTTGCCGAATATCCACGTGAGCATCTGCCTAGCCTTCATGCTTGCGCGGACTACCCCGCGAGACTTGTACCAGTGGGCGGGAGAGGACTCCCTGCCCCCCTCAGCGGAGTACTGCTGCTTCTTCAGCCTGATTTGGTTGAGGATGCCGACGAGGAGCTCGTCGACGTTGTGGTTGATGCCTACGGAAACTTCGATGAACTTCGCCTTGTACGTGCACGCGAGGCACTTGCCGTCTGCCAACAAAAATGTTGTTTAGTTTAGCGAAGAATTTTAGGATAAAGCCATATTTAAATGCCCACAGAATAAATGTTTGTAGGTACCTATGATGCCAAGTCTAATTTGAGAGTCTCTTCAGTTGACGCAACTCTCGAAATTTAACTAGCGTAGGTATGGTCGTTATTACGTGAGAAATAAATAAAAAAACTAATCTAAGAGTGAAACAATGGGTGGTGCTAGTTCTGTACCCCTAGTAGAAGTTTCTTTAGTACAAAAACTATTTTAGTTGCGTTATTAGCTCAAATTGTATAGAACAGGAATACTTTTATTAATTAAATTAAATTTAAACGTTATTTGCATTTTTTCCCGCTATGGGAGCTAATAAACCTACCCATACAAATTGAGCTAATGACGTTTATTACACTAAAAACTACCTAACTACTAGGGTTCTGTTTACCCTTCGCTCTAAACCTGCTGGCTACTACCTTATTATGAAGATAATAAGGTGGACGACGATAAGTAAGGTAATTTAGCGATATATTTTTTCCTATGTATTAACTATGTAATTTTTATATGTAGGGTCGTCTGAGTAGGTACCACTCCATTTCTTATTTCTGCCGTGAAGCAGTTCGCTGTGTTTCGGATTGAAATGAAAGGTAGCTAGTATAATTACTACGCATAGAAGGCATGTCATCTTAGTCCCCAGGATGGCAACGCACTTACAGAGCCAAGTGATTCACCCTTGAGCCGCAAGCTTGTTTGCCATCACGTAATATATTTAAAAAAACTTAGACTTTAAACTATAATCAGGTGAGTTGTAAGAGTTTGGGGTTTGGCGAGGTAGAAAGCTTTTGCTCCATCTCCCCTTAGTAAGGCAGCATTTCGGCTCTTTTGAGTCTTCTAATTGGATTTGGATGCAAGAGCATACCAGCAGTGCTATTCTATAAAGAACTCACTTCTCATTTTACATCTCACCTCGAATTTAACTGTCAAACGCTAACGAATATTTTGCAAAAAAACAGTAATTTTTAATCAATATGATACTTTAAACTACTTTTAATGGCGTTATAGAATACCAAGGTTCTTTTCCAATGTACCCAAAACACCCAGGTCTAATGGATGGAGAAATTCGGAGAAGAAGACAGACAAAATTTATACGACAATGTTGATTGACATTAGACCAAAATGAGCGGTTGGGAAGGTTCCAGATGGAGAGAATGAAGAAAGATAAATGGCCACGCGCGGTTTTACACAGGTGGACAGTGAATGAGACCGTGATTAATGTTAGAAAAGCGATTGCCATAATAGAAGAGAACACACCCAAAACACCCAGGTCTAATGGACGGAGAAATTCGGACAAGAAGACAGACAAAATTTATACGACAATGTTGATCGGCATTAGACCAGAATGTGCGGCTCGGAAAGTTCCAGAAGGAGGAAAATAGAGGAAGATAAATGGTGGCATGTTGTGTGATTTGGCCGTTGAAGGGTACACAACTCAAGATTACGTGTAAACAAAATTGACTTGTACCCTAACGTATAAAGAATGTTCTACGGCCAAGTCACACAACATCAACTATAATAATAAAGAAATCGCAGTAAGGAACCTTAGACTTGGCACGACTTTGTCTAGATTTCATTATTTTTTAGAGATAAACAAGCAGCTCCATCGAGACTTGACTAGTTTTTTACAGAATGTTTTTGGTGGGATGATCTCTTACTATTAGGGAAGATGTAGGAGTTTCCTGGTCAAGAAAAAGGGTGGACATTTTAATATCTATTTGGAAGTTTATATCCTATTCACAGTGCTTGCAAATAACACGACAACATTACCTACTTTATTTAATCGGGGATCATTGACCACTAAATCAAGCTTGTGTAAGGAATTAACGTCATAAATAAAGCATAAAATACTTTGTTCAGAATTTAATTCGGACGGGTTGCTCTACAAAATGAAATGGGTTGTATACTTTGTGCATAAGTAATTTGAAGAAGGTATGTTTAGGCACGGGTTTAGGGTCCCGGTGCAAAATCGAAAGTCTTTTTATGCTTAATTATCATTTACTGTCGGAACAAAAATTGCTGTTAACATTATTATTATGGCGACAGATTTTGATAACAACAAACAAAATCCAACAACCAGGGCATCATCCGCGCCAAATCTGGCGACATCATCCGAATTTTCGGGGTATAAAGAACTCTAAAATGCGTTTCGTTCGGCTCGGCTAAATGTGCGTCCACCTTTGGTTACCCCTGCAAACGCAGCTTATATGCGGAATCGCTTTTCCGATGTGCGGTACACTCTTGCCCGTTTTTAATTGGTTAGATTTATTCATAGGTTTAGAGTTGGATCCGAAAATACAACCCGATTGAGGTGTAACTCCGAGGCCGTTTCTTTTGTGAATGAATTTGATATGATAATGAAGCTAGCGTGTATATTAATTTTCAGCTCCGAATTACACTGAGCTATCGCGTGTTCGAGGTAATTAGTTATGCAAATGTTAGTTTAAATTAAATTAATATTAAATGTACCGTGTCCACAGACACCTGAACTTTATTTTTATTGTCACTGAACTTTAAAGTCAGGAGATGTACCGCCCTGTGGATTAAGGCCAGCGCTGTATATGGCTATAGCAAGGTGTGTGAAGGTAGAGCATGATGTGACATTCCAAAGGAACATGGCATGCCATAGCACGCCGTTCCATGCCACGGCATTCCACAGTGTGTCGCAACGTGCCTTCCCGCAGCGCGTTGCTGTCTTGTAATGAGAAAACAGTTTTATAAAAAAATAATAATGATGTAGATTGTGTACTAAAAGCTAAAAAAATATTCGGTGGGTCCTAGGTACCAGTCATCTCACCACTCTCCTCACCAATCAAGGACATAGAACAGATAAAAAAATAAAATCAAAAATAATATAAAAGGTTAACTTAAAAAAATATTGATTTTATTTTCGAGCTTTTATTTTTTATTGTAAAAGTGGAGAAAAAAACTAAAGACTTCTGTATGGGGACTAAAGACTTCTATCTGTGAGGGGGTTGTGATAGATTAGGGAATCCGCCTTGTTGGCGGCCGTATTGGATTTGCATTTCATTTTCATATCGTACTGTATTCTACTAGGCAAACCTTTTTATTTGATACCCATATTGAGGGGGCTTTAAAAATAAATGGAATCCGCCATTTTGTAGCGGTGGCCATCTTGGATTTACAGTGATACTGAATAATATGGTAAAAAGTAAAAAGTACTGTCATCAGAACTAAAAGTTTGTACCAAATATCAGATCAATCTTTTAACTGGAAGGGGGTAAAATTTCAGTTACTAAAAAAGTCTTTGTAAAAAAAAATCTCCAAGAACTTGACTGGGTCAAATATAATAAAAAAATTAAAAAAAAGAGCGGCATTTTTAACAAACGGCTCGCCTGATCGTGGATCTGTCACCTTAGGCGCTTGTAAACTAAGATGTTAACCCTATACCCCACGAAGTCGTAAAAACCTTAAGCACACTTTGTGCCTAGGTTTCATACAATTAGCGCTAACGCTAGACGTGCGTTAGTATGACGATTAAGGTCTTAGCACACGTATCAGTTCGGAACCAGATGAAGAAGAAGAAGGCAGACACGAAACGGACCGAACGCCGTTGCAGCTCAGAATTCCAACTTCGCGAAATGCCAACCGCTCACAAATGCCAACTTCTCAAAATTCCTAATTCTTGAAATGTAACCTTCTTGAAATGAAAACTTCTCGAAATGCCAATCAAAGTCAAGTCAAAGTCAAAATTACTTTATTCATTTAGGTACAATTTGTACACTTATGAAAGTCAATTTTGATGCCATCGGTTCGAGAGTCTACCAGGAGGCCTTGTTCTGAGAAGAACCGGCAAGAAACTCAACAAGTTTTATCCTCCCTTTACAGTTTTTATAGTATTGATTTGGAAAGAGTCATAATTCACATTGTCAAGTCTTTAATAATTAATCATAATAATTTATTAAAATAAAGACTAATAATTAAACTTAAAATAAATATAAAAAATATATATTAATAAAAAGTGATTTAAGACATCTTTCCTTACAATCTTGTCAATTAGAAAATTAAATTTTTACACATATTGATATCTCACTAGATTACAATGGAGAATCGAGCACATTTGGATGTGTCCACACATTTTTATCATCTATATATTCCTGAACTTTATAATACGCTTTCTTCATTAAAATTTGTTTAATATGAAGCTTAAATTTATGTGACGGAAGTTCAGTTACATGATGTGGGAGTTTATTATATATTTGTATACATTTCCCCATGAATGAGTGACTAGTTTTATGAAGTCTGAAACTTGGAACAGCAAGTTTATTTCTACCTCTTGTGTTTAAATTGTGATAATCACTTTTCTTCAAAAATGTATGTAAATTTTTATGAACATACATAATGTTGTCATATATATATTGGGAAGCAACCGTGAAAATATTTATTTCTTTAAATAACTCTCTAAGCGAGTCACGAGGTCTTAATTTATAAATGGCACGTACGGCTCTCTTTTGTAATACAAAAATGTCTTGAATATCAGCTGCTGATCCCCACAGCAATATACCATATGACATAACACTATGGAAGTAACTGAAATATACAAGTCTTGCCGTCTCAACATCAGACAGTAATCTAATCTTTTTAACAGCAAAAGCAGCAGAGCTAAGTCTTCCTGATAGGGTAGTAATATGAGGATTCCATTGTAGACGTGAATCTAAAGTTATTCCTAAAAATACTGTTGAGTCAACACATTGTATAATTTCTTCGTTAATTTTAATATTTGTACTGACCTGCTTGACATTTGAAAATTTGATACATTTAGTTTTATTTGAATTTAGTAACAAGTTATTATTAGTAAACCAACACATTACTTTGGAAAGGGCATTATTCACATCGTCAACATTTTCTGTTTGTCTATTCAGTTTGAAAATAAGGGAAGTATCATCTGCAAATAATACCGTCTCACATAAGTTGCTTACATAGTAAGGCAGGTCATTTACATAAATCAAAAAAAGTAACGGACCTAATATCGAACCCTGCGGCACGCCCATGAGCATAGGGGCCCCTGAAGACTTCGCTTTATTTATAACTACTGTTTGTAATCGGTCACTCAGGTATGATTCAATTATTTTTATTGAGTTCATTGAGACGCCAGAATGTTGTAATTTGGCCAATAAGGTTTTATGTTCTACACAGTCGAAGGCTTTGGACAAGTCACAAAAGACACCTAGAGCATCTTGTTTGTTTTCCCAAGCATCAAATATATGTTTCATTAACGCAACACCTGCATCTGTCGTATTTCTACCCTTAGTAAAACCAAATTGTCTGTCATGAAACAGTTTATTCAATGTAAAATGAGAAAGCAATTGATTGTAAATAACTTTCTCAAATATTTTACTTAACGCTGGTAAAATGGATATAGGACGAAAATTAGTGGGATCACATTTATCCCCAGACTTAAACAAAGGTATAATTTTACTACATTTCATTAAATCGGGAAAAACCCCATCTTCAATGCATTTATTAAAAATAATCGTTAAATATGGGGAAATTACTTTAATTATTGATGTTATAACTGTAATCGATAAACCCCATAGATCTTCCGTCTTTTTCTTATTTAAAGATTTAAACGTTTTTATAATGTAATCGTCATTAATTTCATGAAAGTTAAAAGAAATATCACATTTATCAACACTAGATTCTAAAAAGGAAACCGCAAATTCAGTAGATGAATTCAGTTTACTAGTGATTTTCATGGGAATGTCTGAGAAAAAGGCCTCCATAGCATTTGCCACTGCTTCATCCGTTTTTACCATTTTACCATTAATAATAATTTCAAAAGACCTATCTTTAAATGACGTTTTACCAGTTTCTTGGTTTATAATTTTCCAGGTGGTCTTAATTTTATTAGCAGAATTTTTAATTTTATTACTAAGGAAGTTTGCTTTTGCAACATTACAAACCCTTTTAAATATTTTAGAATAATTTCTGACATAATTTATAAATGACTGGTCTGTGGACATAGACTTTTCATAATATAGATCATATAATTTTCTTCTACTAACATATATGCCTGGGGTAGCCCAATCACTAAATTTCTTTTTTGAGTTAATTGAAACAGTTTTTTGTTTAAATATGCTATTAAATTCTAAATTTAATTGATTAAATAAATTTTTATACATTTTATTTGAATCATCACAATATTGTAAGAAATGAAGTCTATGTTCAATATTATTTTCGAAAATCTTCATGCGGTCTAAAAGTAATTTTTGTTACTAGATTAACATTACGGCGCTCAATAGTGATTTTCTGTCCACTATGATCTGAGTTTACACAGTTGAGTATAGATTTTTCAAGTATATTACAATTACAGAAAATGTTATCCAAGCAAGTAGCTGTAGTAGGTAGTAAATTATTTCAATTGCTCGCAATGCCAACTTCTCGAAATCTGAACTCATCTACTGACCGTGCAGTGACGGTCTATAAGAATACCTTTGTCACTGCCCCTTCTCTTTCCCCTGGGTGTCGTAGGAGGCGACTAAGGGATTTATTAGCGACCATCCGCTCAACTGGTGGTAGGGCCTGACGCCCGCCTGGTTAGTTACCACCGTACGCGTGGTGTAAAACCCGTGAAGTGCTCATTGAGCGCGTTTCGGGATCAGCCAGCGTACAACCAGAGCTTGAGTTGGCGTTACCGCGACAAAGTTCGGTCCAGGGGCGACATTGGTCGAGCCGATGCCGGGGGGAATGCGTCGATCCGCCGGCCAGGGAGACCCGTAGAAACGGTTATCCCGCTGGCCGCCCGTGGCACAGTGCAGGGGCCCAAGCGTGCCTAACCAGCTCGCGAGGCTGCCCTATCATGCCACGCATAATCTCGGGGTGGACCGTCGTGCCGGTTGGTGACCGGGATGTGGGGTCCCGGCGGCCACTCCCGGGGGGGTACGGGGGCCCTTCCGTCCGGCGGATCGATGAATATCCTTTTTAGGCAGTTCCACGGTGAAACCAGCCTCCCCACTTTGTCCGGAACTGTCGCGGTAACGCCCACTCGATTCACGTCTCTTTTTCCTTTTCCCATGGCAGCCAACAAAAAACAATCAGGTTTTACAGCGGTGCACAACCCCACTCCCTCTACACCGTTTGAGGTTGAGTTCTGCAACATACGCGGACTCCACAGTAACCTCAATGCTGTCCACCAACACCTTGAGTCAGCACGACCTGCATTGTTGTTTCTGACGGAGACGCAAATATTGCCGCCCGCTGACACAAGCTACTTGAATTATCCCGGCTACATGCTTGAAGAGTCCTTCAAAGCGAAAGCCGGAGTATGCTTGTATGTTCGGGCGGATGTTTGCTGTCGCCGTTTGAGCTGCCTGGAAGACCCATCCTTCTCCATGCTAGGGGTACACGTCGACTCTGGCCCCTCGGCTAGAGTCTACGTGTGTCTTTACAGATCCCACACCGGAGACGCTGAGACAACTCGACTTTTTGAACATCTGAGTCGGGCGGCAGATGACGCGCAGGAGCAGTATCCCAATGCAGAACTGGTGTTTTTGGGGGACTTCAATGCTCACCACAGTTTGTGGTTAAGTTCCTCCAAAACTGACCATGCAGGGATCTCTGCTCATGCATTCGCTCTCACGCACGACTTGTCACAACTGGTTGATCAGCCCACCAGGATCCCAGACATTGCAAGTCAAGCGCCTTCTTTACTGGACCTTCTGCTCACGACCCATCCTGAGGGATATCAGGTAGAGGTCCGAGCCCCTCTAGGCTCATCTGACCACTGCCTGATATCCTCCAAAGTGCCGCAGGCCAAGCTTCCGCAACTGGCGGTTGCTAAACGCCGGCTCTGGCATTATGGGTCTGCAGATTGGGATGGTATGCGCGACTACTTGGCGTCCATCCCTTGGAAGCAACGCTGCTTCAGTGATAACGATACATCAGCTTGCGCCGCTGCCATTACTGAGGAGATTGTATTGGGTATGGAATATTACATTCCACATTCCGATCTCATCAGTAGGGGCAGACGTAACCTCTGGTTCAACCGCGATTGTGCTGTTGCTGTTTCACAGAAACAGGCGGCGTATCGCGCTTGGATCAGGGGTCGGGCTCTTAAAGCTCCTGATATCGAGTCACTGAAAGCAGCCTACAACAATGCTTCCAAGTCCTGTAAGAAGGCTTACATAAGAGCGGATGCCCAGCGCGTCGCACGCATTGGCCACGAATTGGTAACGCATCCTACGGGCTCCCGTAGTTACTGGCGTCTGGCCAAAGCCGTGCAAAGCAACTTCTGCCAGCCCTCGCTGCCACCCCTGAGATGTCCGGATGGGTCTTTAGCTCATAAGCCGCAGGAGAAAGCCGATCTTCTGGCAAGACTCTTTGCGGCTAATTCCCAAGTCGATGATTGCAATGCACAGCCACCGTCACTACCTCATTGTGGCACCACGATGCCTGACATTAAAATCAGGCAGCGTGATGTTCGTGCGGAACTGCAATCACTCGATGTCCGGAAAGCTAGTGGACCCGATGGCATCCCGGGCGTTGTACTTAAGAAATGTGCAGCGGAGTTGTCTCCCGTACTCACGCGCCTATACCAGCTCTCTTACTCTTCTGGACATGTGCCGGAGGCTTGGAGAGAGGCTAATGTGCAGCCTGTTCCCAAAAAAGGGGACCGCTCAGACCCGGCCAACTATCGGCCAATAGCAATCACCTCGGTACTTTGCAAAGTTATGGAAAGGATCCTCAACAATCACCTGGTCCGTTACCTAGAGGGTCACTCTCTGATCAACGATCGACAGTACGGCTTTAGGCCGAAACGATCGACGGGTGACCTTCTAGCTTACATGACGCATGTCTGGGGTGAAGCCATGGACAAACGTGGCGAGTCATTGGCTGTCAGCCTTGATATCGCCAAAGCTTTTGATAGGGTCTGGCACAAAAGTCTTCTCTCCAAGCTTCCGACGTATGGTCTGCCTGCTCAGCTCTGTACCTGGGTGGCCGGCTTCCTGCATGAGCGAAGAATTCGTGTCCTCTCCGACGGATGCAGTTCGCGGTTCATGTCAGTGAATGCCGGTGTTCCCCAGGGTTCCGTTTTATCCCCTACACTGTTTCTTCTGCATATCAATGATATGATTCCTCTTGGGAACATCCATTGCTATGCAGACGACAGTACAGTGCATGCGGGCTACTTCGGACACGCAAGGGCTGGACGAGCAGAAACCGTGGAGAGTCGTGAGAATCTTGTCATTGAACTCAACCGAGAGCTCGACCTTGTTTCTCAATGGGGTACAGCAAATCTGGTTGAGTTCAATGCCAAGAAAACTCAGGTGTGCGCGTTTACGGCTAAAACGTCGCCATTCCTTTCCCTTCCCTCTCTCCAGAGCACAACACTTACGCTACAGAGCAGTATCACCTTGCTCGGTATGGAGGTTCGCAGCGACTTGAATCCGAAGGACTACATCGAAAGCGTGATAAAAACAGCTTCACGGAAACTCGGAGTCCTGAACAAGGTGCGGCGTTTCTTCACGCCAATTCAACTTTGCTTGCTATACAAGACGCAAGTACGGTCCTGCGTGGAGTATTGCTCGCACCTGTGGGATGGCTCTGCCAAGTACTTACTCGATGCTTTGGATAGGTTGCAGCGTCGCGCGGCCCGCATCATCGGCGACGAAGAGGTGACTAAACACCTTGAGCCTCTCCAATTGCGTCGCAATGTTGCGTCATTGAGCGCTTTCTACCGTCTGTACCACGGCGAGTGCTCTGAGGAACTTTTTTCCCTAATCCCACCATCTCCCTTTCTTTTGAGGACTACGCGTGCTGGTCTACGTTGTCACCGACAAACTGTGGCTACCATTCCAACGCGAACTAAGAAATTTGGCAACTCGTTTCTTTGTCGCACAATCAAGAAATGGAATTCACTGCCAGCACACGTGTTCCCTCCTTCCTATAATCCTGGGTCATTCAAAAGAGGCGTGAAGAAGCACCTTGCAGGTCAGCAAGGCGTGGGTGGCTAGCGCGGCAGTTTATCTCTCGCGCTAGCTATCTTCGCATTTGGACTCTACTTCTGCTTACCATCAGGTGGAATAGAGTCATTTGCTTGATCTTTTTATAAAAAAAAAAAAAAAAAAAAAAAAAAAAAAAAAAAAAAAAAAAAAAAAAAATTACAACTTCTCGTAAGGACAACTTAAGATTATAATGAAATGCAGGAGCAGTGAATGCTACCACGAATAATAAAAATAATAAAAAATTATAGTCCACGTATAATATCGCTATATCTGTATTTGTTACATGTATCTCACTATAAAAATTTATTATTACTAGAAAAAATACACTAGTGAAAAAATGCGTAGTGGGTAACGCACTTAACCACTACTACGTATTGGTTAACGCAGCCGCCCGGAAGATGCTGAAGATGCGGAAGATGCTGGGTTCGATTCCCGCTTGAGGCCTGTCGATTTTTTTCAGTGTAATTTTTTTTTTTGACCTGCTTGACATTTGGTAACGAAAATTTGATACATTTAGTTTTATTTGAATTTAGTAACAAGTTATTATTAGTAAACCAACACATTACTTTGGAAAGGGCATTATTCACATCGTCAACATTTTCTGTTTGTCTATTCAGTTTGAAAATAAGGGAAGTATCATCTGCAAATAATACCGTCTCACATAAGTTGCTTACATAGTAAGGCAGGTCATTTACATAAATCAAAAAAAGTAACGGACCTAATATCGAACCCTGCGGCACGCCCATGAGCATAGGGGCCCCTGAAGACTTCGCTTTATTTATAACTACTGTTTGTAATCGGTCACTCAGGTATGATTCAATTATTTTTATTGAGTTCATTGAGACGCCAGAATGTTGTAATTTGGCCAATAAGGTTTTATGTTCTACACAGTCGAAGGCTTTGGACAAGTCACAAAAGACACCTAGAGCATCTTGTTTGTTTTCCCAAGCATCAAATATATGTTTCATTAACGCAACACCTGCATCTGTCGTATTTCTACCCTTAGTAAAACCAAATTGTCTGTCATGAAACAGTTTATTCAATGTAAAATGAGAAAGCAATTGATTGTAAATAACTTTCTCAAATATTTTACTTAACGCTGGTAAAATGGATATAGGACGAAAATTAGTGGGATCACATTTATCCCCAGACTTAAACAAAGGTATAATTTTACTACATTTCATTAAATCGGGAAAAACCCCATCTTCAATGCATTTATTAAAAATAATCGTTAAATATGGGGAAATTACTTTAATTATTGATGTTATAACTGTAATCGATAAACCCCATAGATCTTCCGTCTTTTTCTTATTTAAAGATTTAAACGTTTTTATAATGTAATCGTCATTAATTTCATGAAAGTTAAAAGAAATATCACATTTATCAACACTAGATTCTAAAAAGGAAACCGCAAATTCAGTAGATGAATTCAGTTTACTAGTGATTTTCATGGGAATGTCTGAGAAAAAGGCCTCCATAGCATTTGCCACTGCTTCATCCGTTTTTACCATTTTACCATTAATAATAATTTCAAAAGACCTATCTTTAAATGACGTTTTACCAGTTTCTTGGTTTATAATTTTCCAGGTGGTCTTAATTTTATTAGCAGAATTTTTAATTTTATTACTAAGGAAGTTTGCTTTTGCAACATTACAAACCCTTTTAAATATTTTAGAATAATTTCTGACATAATTTATAAATGACTGGTCTGTGGACATAGACTTTTCATAATATAGATCATATAATTTTCTTCTACTAACATATATGCCTGGGGTAGCCCAATCACTAAATTTCTTTTTTGAGTTAATTGAAACAGTTTTTTGTTTAAATATGCTATTAAATTCTAAATTTAATTGATTAAATAAATTTTTATACATTTTATTTGAATCATCACAATATTGTAAGAAATGAAGTCTATGTTCAATATTATTTTCGAAAATCTTCATGCGGTCTAAAAGTAATTTTTGTTACTAGATTAACATTACGGCGCTCAATAGTGATTTTCTGTCCACTATGATCTGAGTTTACACAGTTGAGTATAGATTTTTCAAGTATATTACAATTACAGAAAATGTTATCCAAGCAAGTAGCTGTAGTAGGTAGTAAATTATTTCAATTGCTCGCAATGCCAACTTCTCGAAATTACAACTTCTCGTAAGGACAACTTAAGATTATAATGAAATGCAGGAGCAGTGAATGCTACCACGAATAATAAAAATAATAAAAAATTATAGTCCACGTATAATATCGCTATATCTGTATTTGTTACATGTATCTCACTATAAAAATTTATTATTACTAGAAAAAATACACTAGTGAAAAAATGCGTAGTGGGTAACGCACTTAACCACTACTACGTATTGGTTAACGCAGCCGCCCGGAAGATGCTGAAGATGCGGAAGATGCTGGGTTCGATTCCCGCTTGAGGCCTGTCGATTTTTTTCAGTGTAATTTTTCTAGTATTAAAAATATTTACGCGTTTATAAACGCAAAAATTATTTCATAATTTATTATTATACAAAAAAATACCAAAACACGTTTTAATGAAAAAGCGGACTTAAAAGTAAAAAATATTTTTTAGTATAGAAACAAAATGATGAACGAAAGGTATAATTATTATTTAATGAAAAGCGTGGCGTGCTCACAGCTCATTCTGAATAATAATTTTAAGTTGTTCTAACGAGAAGTTGTCATTCCAGAAGTTGTCATTGCGAGTAATTGGCATGTCGAGAATTTGGCATTTTGAGAAGTTGGCTATTTTACTAGGTGGTAGACCCATATTATTATTTCTGCCGTGAAGCAGTTCTGTCGCTGTGTTTTGGATTGAAGGGAAAGGTAGCCAGTGCAATTACTGGGCATGGAGGGCATTATCATCTTAGTGCCCAGGATGGCAAACGCACTTGCGGTGTTAAGTGATTTACACTTAATATTGCAAGTATCTATAGGCGGCGGTGACCACTTAACATTAGGTGGGCCGCAAGCTTGTTTGCCATCTCGTTACATGAAAAGAAAAATTTGCGAGCGGTTGGCATTTTGCGAAGTTGGCATTCTGAGCTGAAACGCGTAGCACATCACGTCTTTTTCATAGGTGGTACGGTTCCGAGCTGATAAGTGTACTACTACCTTAAACGTGACTTACTTTAATAATATTAGGTTAGTCCTGGAGAATTTCAATGCAGGTTTTTTTATTGCTAACGTTAAAAGGAAGGACATAGGTCGACCGTCACGAGGGAAATCAATTTCGGAATATAATAGTGAAGTAATGAGAAGTCGAGGACGACTACCGATTAAGGATCTTGCGACCAATATTCTGCCCGATAGAGATGCTATTTGCAAAAAATTGGAAATCAAGTTTTATGGTAGGCGAACACTTGTGGAAATAATCAGAAATTGGTGCCGTATTTGGAGATTAATTGAAATTGCCATAATTTTAAGACTAAAATTGCTTTAATTTTTCACAACTGGCTAATGAATATTTCAGAGGTGTCAAATCTTCGGGACAAGCTTGGGATACAAAATGAAAGATATCCTGTACAGAGTATTTTATGATTGATTACTAATGTATTTTATGTTGGTAAACGAAATAAATAAATTGTCACTTGATTAGTGATTGTGTTTCTATAAAATTAGCGTTTGACAGGTAAAGTCGAGGTGAGCGTCGAAGTGTGAAGTCCTATAAAGAATCTCTAAATTATCGCAACACAACAATAAATTCAAATACTGAATATTACTTCGGCATTCATCGACATTTTGTGATCGAGCTTCCGTGGTACACCCTCGAAATATTCTTAAGTATAAATGAATTTCTTTCCACGACAAGAGAAGAGCGAATTTTTAATCACATCACTAGAAGTGATCTCCGTGAATGTTTTTATTACGCAGAAAGTCTGAAGTTCTTCTCTGTGGAGATTTGTTTGAAACTTAAATTGTTTTATGAAAGTTTAAGTCGTTGTGTGTTTGTATTACAATTTGATACAGCTGTGAATAATGGAAAACCTTGTTTTGGGATGAAACAATTGAATTATTAATATAGGAGCTTAGTACGTGTCCGTCGTTACGAAGGAATGAAACGCATCTCACTTGGAGAGTAATGAATTTGGATTGTCTAAGAAATGATGAGAGAAGATGATGACATGACAATTGATAGAGAATGGAAGACAAATACATATTGCAGAAAACCCAAGTAAATTGGGACGGGGGTTGGGAGAAGTAAACTGGCTCTTGCCCACCTGCAAGGTGCGTCGCATCTCTTCTGAATGACGCAGGATTGAAAGAAGGACGGTGTGCTGCACTGGCAGAGTCATTCCATTTCTTGATTGTTCACCATGTGATGCTGGCAAAGTAGAATAGCATCACCCCATATCCTCTAATGGGTGTCGTAGAAGGTGAGTAATGGATCAGCAAATAGGTATTCATCACCATAAACTCCGTCCACCAATCCAAGGTCAAGCGTGGTGGATTAGTGCATAAACCTCCTTCGATGAGAGGCTTTGTGTCCCAGCAGCGGGTCGAATTAAAAAGGCTTTTATGATGATTGAGTGATATAAAAATTACCTTGTGTAGAGACAGCTCTGCTTCTCGCCAGGTCTATTTTGTTGGCTACCAGCAGCGCAGGCCTCGACCTCAGCATGTCGCAGTCCAACAGCCTGGCCAGTTCCTGCTCTGCCTTCTGGAAGGAGGCTTTGTCGACCACCGAGTAGATGACCACGAATGCATCCGGCGGTTCTGGCCTTTCGATTTCTTCCTGTTGAGAAGAGAAAGGGAGAGTTACGATGGCAGAAAATACAGGGCATAGTGGATCTGGTTTTTTGAATTTATAAGGCTACGCGCATATGAGCCACCGGTGGTAGCCATGCACCACGTCCTTTATGGCACCGCGCAAACGAAGGTGGTCAGTGGCCGCCAGCGGTGATCATTGTCGCCACCGGTGGCTGCCGAGCGCCTCTTACTTTCGTACCGCGCAAAAGGTGGTTACTATGAACACACGTGTACACTGCTTGTGGCCACCACCGCGGGCCCATTTGCGCAGAGCCTTATACAGTTTTCTAGGTCTATGTTTTTTTGGTCATTCCTGTTAAATGTTTGTCAGTTATACGAGATTTCTATGATATTACAAGAGGTTATGGGTAGAATCTGCCGATGGTTTTGTCAATAGGCTACTCAGCGACAAAAATGCTTAGCAAGGAAAAAGCGTAAAGTCTCAGGTTTGATACCAGTCTCATGAGCTGAATCGCAATAGCAGTTTTTTTTGTTTCTTTTCGTCAACATATAATATATTTCTACTCTCACACCAATTATCTAGGCCAAAGTAAATATATACTAGATAAGGGACATTTTTAATATTATACGTACACAATAACTTTAGATATTTTTTAAATAAACCATGACTGGCAAACAAATATACGTGATCGTCACACAAATATTTGCCGCTACTAGGATGAGACCGGGACAGGACCGGCAAGGTGTTGTATGCTCGAGGACCGCGATCCAACTGTGTGTAGTTGGAACTTATATTGGTCTAGCTTCTGCAGAAACTGTGGACTGTCAAGCGAGTTTTATGCAGCTAAACGTGGGCGTGGAAATCGTGCACAGCAGGCGCTGCAGTGGAGTAGTGGCCCAACTGTCGCGGTAGTTTGAGCGTTGTCGTTTAGCGCTATCTGCATAGCCGACAGAGTTACGTGGCCGCCATAGCGGCATCAAACCCAAAAAGTAGCTAACCTTCAGCGAACCAACTAACAAAAGCCGAGTATCAGGACAGATGTTATACTTAATCGTATCAGATCATTCATCATTGCAGAGCATTGCGTTTCGCTGAAAAGCTCATAGTCGGTTTTACAAATACCCGTTACAAAAACTCGCTTCCGCCTATTCATAAAAAAGAAAACCATAACCTACCAATAATTAGTTACCACCACAGATATATCAATCTAAGGAGATCGGTCAACTCGCCGAGTTCATAGGAAGATCGAGTGTCGCGATCAGCGGCCGTACTACATAACAGGTTCTAGTTGAGCATGCCGTAATATACACTATTCATTGCGCGCGTCTTAAGGACTGCGAAGCGATAAAAGTTAAGCACAGCCGCAAAGGAGATCGGTCGAATCGCTGAGTTACGTATTCACTTGACTTTATCGGAAGGCGAAGTAGCGGAAATGTATGCCCACAGGGCATACGCTTGTCACAAGTTAAACGCGCTTAATCTCCTTGTTTTATTAAATCTGTGGTTACCACCTTTCGCTTATTCACATTAATATTTATAGAACCGACTATAGGGTTTTGGGAAGAAGGTTCGTATGCCTCATAGATTTATAATTACTACAACAGTCAAATAACACTACATTATTGTTGTGTTGTGTTTCTGTTGGTTAGTTAAGGTTGCCATTGCTCCACGGGGCAGGGAAGGAGACAAGGGTTGTCAGCGCGAATGTCACGTCAGTGATGCAAGCGTCTATAGGCTACAGAGTTACACTAGGTGGTAGACCCATATGTAGGATCGTCTAGGTAGGTACCACCGCCTTTCTTATTTCTGCCGTGAAGCAGTTCGCTGTGTTTCGGAGTAAAGGGAAAGGTAGCCAGTGTAATTACTGGGCATGGAGGGCATATCATCTTAGTCCCCAGGATGGCAAACGCACTTGCAGTATTGTGATTTACACTTAATATTGCAAGTGTCTATAGGCGGCGGTGACCACTTAACATCAGGTGGGCCGCAAGCTTGTTTGCCATCTCGTAACATAAAAAACAAATAAAAAAAAATTGGTTGTCTGTAAAGTCGGTTTACTGACGATAGTTGAACGTGACAACGTCTTAAGAAAATACTGATGGAATGGTAGCATTTTTCAAAAGAAAAATTTAATTTCATTTGTTTAATAGATTTCGCATTATAGTATGTATAAACTTGTAATAAAATCTCTTTGGTTATACTATTTGTATCTGGCTGGTTTTGGTATCATTGAAAGTTTAAATTTTAAAGAACATAATTCCAAATTCAAATTAGAGAATTAGATTCAGAGCGACGTAACGCCGCATGACGTCATGTTTTTTCGTGCGTGCAGCTGGCTCTATCGAATTATAAGACGTTGTCACGTCAAAAAAAAAAAAGTTTCACGACCAAATCGTTACATTAATGAGTGTTAATGTTCTTTCTTTTTTATATACAACATGTTTATAGTTTAAAATGTAACGTTTTTAAATTGTTACGTTCTTTCAAAATAAAAAAAGGACATGTGGTAATCATACTTCAGTGATTTGTATTTAGAATAAATTGTCTATTATTACTTTGATGGATTCTTGTTATGTTTTGGGAACTGAATAAACGTTATTTAATTCTATTAAGTTTCCTCCATGTTTGAATAATATAACAGGGTTGTCAGCGCGAGTGTCGCGTCTGTATTGCAAACGTCTATAGGCTACAGTAGTAGCTTACCACCAGGATGAATAAAATTAGGACACGAAAAAATAACGACAAGCTTGATTGACAGTCGACTCTTGAAAATGAATGAAAATGCGAAAATTTATTACTAGCATAACAAAATTATATCCTCAGATGATTACTTCTCAGCGGTTGGGTAGGTCCCATGAGGTATATTGGATGTTAAAATGAAATTTCTATCATATACCCAGTTATTACTCGGAGCCAAAGACTCTGCCTTAATTGATAATCCTTAAAAAGGTCAGAAGCATATTATAAATTGAGACGAAATAAACAATGCTCTTGAAATAACTCACAGTGAAGGAGACGGCAGTAGGTCATGTAGAGTGTTTAACAAGTAACACTCTTGTTATGGTTCTTGTTGCTATGAGTGAAGGATAAAAATATTTGTATCAAAACTGATCTCAACGCAAGACAGAGAAATAAAAACATATCGAGTTATATTCGAATAAAAACATATCGAATTATGATTATATATGTAAGGTTTATTTCTTACCAAAAAATAATAATCAAGATCACTTTTGTAGTCGCTTATTCAAATGTAATCGTGGAATATTGTTTGTCTCGTAAAAAGAATCGAGTCCTTGACTTGTCTCTTCTACTTAGTTTCGAAATTTTAGAAACAGTACTATATTTTCGTTTTTTTTTTAAATATATTGTTAACAATTTATTATTGTTCAATTTACGCCGCCGCCGTCTTGGTGGAGTGGTCAGTGTAGCTGCCTACACATCAAGCGGTCCGGGTTCGAATCCTGGTAGTGGAAAATGTTTGTGTGACGAACACGAATATTTGTTGACGAGTCATGGTTGTTTATATATTTATTTATAAAAATATCTACAAATTATTACGTATATAAAAATTGTCCATTATCTAGTATACTTATCACAAGTTCTTAATGATACTTAATTTGGGCTAGATAATTGGTGTGAGTGGAGAAATATATTATTAATGTTACACATGGTGAATAGGCTAATTGTAATTTTATATGCTCATTTACAGGTTGTTTGGTACATGGGGTATCAAGCGGACACCTACCCATGCTAACATAGTCGTGTTGCGGGTCAACTGGTTTTTTAAAATTAGTTAGGAAACGTTTTACTATCATTGGCATTTAAAAGTCACCTACCGAGGAAACAAAACTATGCCAGCCAGTGGAAATTGGTCAAAGGGAGAATTACACTAATTGAATGAAGCCCACAAGTAATCTTACTGGGTAATCTTGTTTTTTTGATTTTGTCTCTTTTATATATAAAATAAACTACAACTAAGTTAACGAACGCAAAATACTACGGGACAGTGAGCTTGTGAAGTAACTTTGTAAGTGCTAGGGCTATAAGGGTGGGTCCACGTCCGGAAGCCTCCTCGTGGCGGATTCTGGTAACGTGGTGGGGAAACTTTCTCGGCGAGTGTGTGGCTTTTGATGTCAAGGGTATCCCCATGGCATTCGAAGTCACATGCCATCGTCGAGTTGTTTTTGTTTTCCCACCACGGCTAGTTCCGGACTGCCCTTTTCAGGGCCACGACCGCGCCCGAAGTCCCCCGGGTGCGGTCCGATGGCTGCTCCCGGTGTCCTCGTCAGGAAGACGCGCCAGGTCGAGCAGCCGTCTGTGAGGAGGCGGCCTATAAGGCCGGCATCGGCCAGCGGCCCACAGGGGCTGGCGTTAATCGGCAGCCCCTGCGGGCTGCTGGCCACCAATTGGTGCACAAGGAGTGCCTAGACGGGCAGCGTTGGGACGGACTCGGTGTAGTTGCGCCCACGTGCGTAGATCCCGACCCGTCCCGTAATAGCGCACTGGAGGTCAGGCCGGGGAGGATGTTTAGTGGGTATGGAGGGAACGCCTTTACCTCAAGTCCCACATATCCCCTGCGGTTGGCATCACCCCGCAAGGACGATGCGTAAATGCATTTGACCTCCCCGACAACAAAAAAAAGGGCTATAAGGGAAGATATATTGATTTTTAATATTAATGATTTTTAAAGAAAGTGGTAGGGGGTAACCTGTAGGCCTAGACAAAGTCACATTCTATAGGCGGTTTCTATAATAGAAAACATAAAAAATGATTTTTATTATAGAAGCCGCCCATAGAATGTGACTTTGTCTATCCTAAGGTTACCTGGAAGAGATCGCTCTTAGCGATGAGGTCACCCTTTGTACAAATCTGTTTTGGTTTTAATTATATGTACCTTTATGTAAACTGGTCGATGTATAATAAATTTATTTCAAAAAAAATATCGAACTTCAATTTTTGCCGCAAAAAGAAAACAAATTTGTACGGAACCCTCGGTGGGCGAGTCCTAGGGTAGGAAGTAGAAAAGTTAAAGGTAAAAGTACTCACTTTTGTACTAGTGCAATTAACGAAATATAATTCAGATTCTTCTCCGTTCAGCATTATTGACACCTTCTGTTCTGTGCTGTCGCCATCTGCAACGAAAGATTAACATTTCAATGCCTGAAGTATTCCATATTCTTAGGGGACTCTGGCTCCCCTAAGCGGAATGGTTATTAAATACTTATTATACCTACACATAAAATTTTATGACAGCTTCCCGCTCATGAAATTTTATTAATATTATCCTCTTCAGGATTTTTTCTATTAATCGTTAACTTTGTTTTCTATTGCTTGGTTATGTAAGTATTATTACAAGAAAATCATAGAAAGTATATAGCACATTTATTTTGTATTATTGTAATTAAAGACTCTTAATCGGAGGAGGTCGATGATGCCACGTCACCAACGCGTCACACAATCTAAGGCGCGAAGCACACCAATTTGGTGTTGGTAAAGTTCCCCTATTGTCTATTCTGTCAATGTGTAAAGTTCTATATCTCCACGGGATACGGTAGAGAATCGTCAGTATTGCTAGTGGTAGATGATGAGGACAATCAGTATTGTCAGCACGCACACGCTGCTATTAATTAATAATAAATGAACAGTAGATTGTATGACAAGGGAGCAAAATAGTATTTTTACGGCGAGGGCGCTACTTTGAACTACGAGCGAAGCGTAGGATTCTAACGAAGAATCCCGAGCGCAGCGATTTCTATGCATGATATAATGTTCCAAATTCAAATCTTATTTCCGCACGGTAAAAAGTTCCTATAGGAAAAGAGCTATTTTACTCCCACTTAGAAAGGAACAAAGCGACACTTTTTTGAATAGAAGAGATGATTTTTTTATTGCACTCAAAGAATACATTACAGGAAATAATCATACACAGTACAAAATAGGCGGCGCTTCTAGGCAATCTTGAGCAATAGGACAAACTAACAGAAAAATAGATAGGGTGATGAGTTAAGAAAAACTGTTCAATGTCTATACATTGTATTTCAACATCAGCCTATCGCAGTGCACTGCTGGACATAGGCCTCTCCAAATGGTCGCCACTTCGATCGATTTTCGTATTTAATTGTATTTATATATGTAATTATAGTTATGTGTGTATTAAGTTTAATAAGGATTATGTATTACTTTATGGATAAATTTAAATAATTTTCTAAAATAGCATCGAAGGACCACAAAATATTATTAAAATGAAATCATCTCATCGTAAATGCTTTGAAAGGCTCTTATTCTAATTAACCGGAAAAAAGATGCACTCGATGCTTTTAAAATAACATCTTCAAGGAAATACGGCTCAGTATCCAGGGATACTCCGGGATCAGTGTTGTCGGGACATTTATCTTCGTGTAATTTTAAAGTAAACCCTCTTTTGTTCCAAAATTTTATCCTCTGTGAGAACGTAGACCTTAGGATTTGTTATTAGCTACAAATCGATTTTATTTATTGAAGTATTTAACGTAATCGGCTTAATCTAAGATATTTACTGGAACTAATAATTTAAGCTGACTTTGATTTACAAATCTATTTTTTTAGAGATGGGACAAAGTAAATGAATGAAGTTTTCTTACGAACTAAGTGTTTTTTCTGAAATATGAGAAAAACTCTTTGCCCGTAAGAAAACTTCAGGCAACTAGTATTCATATGGATTTTATGTTCATTTTACCAGCTGACGTATTATCCACCACTTTATAGTGAGCTGACTTTTTTTTAAGCTATAATTTCATTTTATTTTTTATGGAGAAAATTACTAAAATAAGGCTACCGCTGCTTAACCCACCCACCAGCAGCTTACGTTCACCGAGCTTCATGATTCAACTCTGTGAAGCAATTTACAAGTTATCGCCCGAAATTCTGGTGGTGTTCTATAATCTGGGACATAGTCGACTGTGTAAGCTGTCTGTGACAGCTCTCTCTCTTGCTCTGTGGTCCGCCATAGGCGTATGTTTCTATTTGGTCTCTATCTATATATATATAAAAATGTTATGTTGGTTTGTGTACGCTTCAAAAACTCAAAAAGTTCTGCACCGATTGAGTTGAAATTTTAACATGATATAAAATCCGCATCAAGGATTGTTTTTATCTATTTTTTGCATCAGTCACATATCTGCGACCGCGAGAAAACAGTTTTTTTAACGATCACCTGTGTACCAGTGACCGCGCCATCGGCCAGAAGCGAGGAAAACACTCGCTGACAACCGCAATAATAATGAAAAAATAACAACCGTAACTAGGCAACCTCCATCAACATCAATCAAAAAACTATAGACAATGTGGTGACCAGTCGCCAACATGTAATAAACTTATATGAAATGTATTCTTTGTTTTGTTTCTCATTTCTCAACCATTCAATCACAATGTGCCACTGCGAAGCGTGGCAGGGTACAGCTAGTAATCTATAAAATGTGAATCAGTATTATTCAATAAATAATAATTAGTCGAGTCAGTGTCTCATTAATAGCCCCCCTTCTTGAAGAATACGAAAAGGAACTTGGTCATGTAAATCTGTTGCTGAGAAATCAAATTGCAATATAACACACTTTGCACTGTATACCTATACCTGCGGTAGTTTTGTGTATACTTTCACTTGTACTTACTCTAGAAACAAAGTAGTTTTGCAATTTCACGATATAACTTACGCTCCAAACTTGCAAATGGCTCCAAATAAACTGAACGAACCTCCACAGTTGCACTTTGAAATAAGGATTTCTCTTTTACATTCTGTATTCGAATATAGAAAAGGTCACAATCGAGAGCTTACTCGAGATGAGCTCGAGCGAGAACTTTATTAAGCTGGCATTCATTTTATTAAAATACCAAGTTATGAAAACCGACGCTGGGTGTTTTATGCCAACTTCTTGAGAACGAATATTATTTTTCGGTTAGAAATGCTGCTTCTTTTTACAGAAGATATTTTATACGGAGTAGCTGACTCCAACCTCGTACAGTCCAAGATCCCAGTGGATGGAGGCTTTCCGTGGAACTAAATGTTACCTAAACTTAGCTCAACACCTCTTAGAATTATGAGCGTAATTATGTTTGTACGTTACCTATGTTTGTGTGTGTAATATTGCATGTGAATATAATGGTTATCCTAGTCACTTGAAAAACTTGACATCATAATACCGTCACGGTTAATTTACTTTAGGATGCTAACTGTACGTGTGTACTGACGTAAATAAACAGGCAGAATATTTTTTTCGGTAGATTTGCGTTTGTTTGGTGTATTTACGATTGGCATCAAATGAAACGTCACAAATTGAATTGACAAATGGAGCGTTGATCGCGCGGTAAAATGAGGGAAATGTTTGATATGATATTGAAACGATGATATGTTTAACCCTAAGGTTTCACCCCATAAAGGGGTTGACGGGTATGATATCGATGACGCAACTGTATAGACTTGCTTACCACTGCTGGTCGACATTAATTTGATCGATAAAACTTATTAAAATATAAAAGATTCTTTATAAATGATCCAAATGCGTGGTAGTAAAAGCCTACCAAAACTTATGCATGTAAAACTGTAGCTGTAAGTACCTACCTAGCTAGGTACTGTAATTTTATATATCTATTGACTTATTTTCTAGTATCTATTGACCTCTTCGATCATCTTGACCTGTAAATAATTATATTTTGAAATCATTACGAAATTGTAGACTGGAGTTTCTTTCACTGTTGCTACTTGGTCACAGCATAATAATTAATTCGGTAAATTAATTATTTCGTCCCGAAACGGTGTTAGGGATTTTGACGATTTAAAAGTTCCTTTTTTAAAAACCTTAGTCTATTTAAATAAATACCTACCTTTTTGATTTTGATCCACTAGATTTTGAAACAATAGACTAAGCGAGAGTTTGTCGAACTATTGGTCGAACTAAAGATTGACATTTTTTACCCTATCTCAGCATTTTGTCAAGCGGTCAAATAATTTTCAACCAGAATGGTGAAGTTTCCGATAAATCGGAAAAGTGAAACTAGTTTCTGCATGGAATCGGTGACTATAATTTTATTTTGTTAATTCTCTGCGCTTCGGAAGGTTACATTATCACGTTTAACCACACGATAGATATATAATCTAAAGTGCAACATAATGGTGACCGGTTACTAAATATAAAATTGTAAACTTATTTATTCAACTTTATAGCCATAGCAATAGTGAATACTGAAAAAACCGAAGGGTCAACTTTTTTATAAAAAGGTCAATTTAAGCAAATGGCTCCATTCTATCTGATGGTAAGCAGAAGTGCAGTCCCTAGGATTGCAAGAAGGAGGGAACACGTGCTGGCAGCCAATTCCATTTCTTGATTGTGCGACAAAGAAATGAGTTGTCAAATTTATTAGTTCGCGTTGGAATGGTAGCCACAGTTTGTCGGTGGAACTGTGAGCCATCTGTGAGCCTACTGTAAAAGACTGGAAGGAGGTCTCAGTTATATACCTAGATACCTATATTATTACTAGCTGTCCCGGCCACGCGTTGTTGTGGTAACTTCATACTACTGACCTATAACATTGTATCTGCAGTAAAAAAATATGACTACTTATCAAGATAAAAACTATCCTATCTCTCAAGTTGGATCAAACTGCACACGGTGTACAAATATGATTTAAATCAGTTAAGTAATTTAGGAGTCCATCGCGGATAAATAACGTGACACGTAATTTATATATTAAGATTTAGTTAATTATATTAATAAAACATAAAACATAAAAAGTACAATAATACATTGTAATATTACACTATGTTAAAACCTTTACAGCATCTGTCTTTAAATAATATAACGCATAAAATGTTATTCCATAATGGGCAAATATTTTCATTGGTAAATTATAACTTGCATAATTTTCATCGCTTGATCAGAAAATGCAATACAATATAACGTTCCAATTCCACTCGCTCGATTCGAATAAAATCCAGAAACCGGTCGCTAGTTAAAATTAACAAAAAACAGAACTCCATTGTTGAGTCGAAGCTAGCAACATCGTTATAGTCCAGCGAGAACATAGCTACAAAGTTGCGATTTTCAGAACTCGAAGATTCGATTCGGAATTGAAGTGAACAATGTATACAAGTGAAGACATTTAGATTTTTATAAACAAAATTTTTATTTCTCCGTTTTTAGTTTTGAAGGTTGTTTTTTTTATTTAAAAATAATTATTAGCGATTTAGGTATAGAAATTTGCAGGAAACTATCTCGACATCTTTTAGAAAAACAAGGAACAGAAGTATAACGATTTTATCAATGACAATTAAAAAGGCATTATTAGGGATAACTTAAACTACTGGGTCAGATGTCGATGAAATTTAAATGGGACCACATGACAATCACCAACTTCCAAAGGTTGAAAGAATCTTCAAAATCGGTACACCAAGTAAAGTCGTGTGTGATGCACGTTTGTAATAGCACGCGCCTCATTACACTGCAAAGAATTTATTAATTCACGTTCGCGCGGCTATGCCGCTGCCCGAAATCGGCGCTATGGGTTCCGAACAACTTATAGCTAACGAACTGTTGGCGTTTATACAACACGCCATCGACACTATGGACGAGGTGAGCATCCTGCAAATCTGCAAATCCAATTTTAAGGAGGAGGAGATTTCGAGCGGAAAATCACTCGTCTTTCGAATGCTCGGAAAAGCTGACCAGATGCCTTCCCGCCGAAGGGATGGGGGTGAGAAGAGTCTCCAGGACATCATCAGTGTACTGAAGACGACCGACCCGGATGATGTGCCCACATTTGTGGCGAAGGAGTTGCATAAGCTGCCTCCCGTCACCTTCGATCACGTGGACGTCACCAGACTGCTGAAAGACATAACATCCCTAAAAGCTAGTTTGGCCGAAGTAGTATCCAGATTAGAGGTTTCAGAAAAAACCGTAGGAGAGTTACGTACTGAAATAGTGACATTACGCAACGCTACTTCAGTATGTAGGTCACCTGAGGCGTCTAATGTAAATACTCGTCGCGGGGCGCAAAATTGCTCCGTCTGCAGTTTTGAATCGGCGAAGCAAAATGCGTCACCGGTAGTTGCTGCCATTGAGCAAGATGTCACCCTCCCCGCCGCGCCGCGCTCTACCCCGGTGGAGACGTCACGCGTAATTGCGTCGACACCCCGACGTGCTTATGCCGCTGCTGCCTCTTCTAAGACCGTGAAGAAAATGGAGTCTAGGCCCGAAATTATTGAGGAAACCGGTCATGTACCCTGCACAGCTGTACGGAAGGAACAGCATGATGAGGAGGGTTTCACTAAGGTGGAAAGAAGGAAGAAACCCACCCGACGGAACCACTGTGGCACGGCACCGACGGGACCGCAACACCTGCTGCGTCCTGCAATACCTACGACGCAGCTCTACGTGTCCCGCGTCCACTACTCTGGCACGGCCAAAGATGTTGTGGACTACATACGGGTGAAGACCAATTTCATCCTGAGGGTTGAACGTTTGGAGTCCCGTCACCGAGTTAACTTTAACTCGTTTGTGGTGAGCGTGCCGACAGAACGACTGCAGACGTTCCTCAAGGAAGATTTCTGGCCGAAAGGTGTTGTCTTTCGGCGCTTTAGAGGACGACTACCGGACACTGCGCCGTTACGCCATGAGACGCAGAAGATAGTGCCTAGTGTTAATTAGATATAATATTTATATGTATGTTAGTCTTTAAGGTATATGTAATATGGGCCTAATGTTTTATATTTTACACATTTTGTTGCCTGAAATAAAGAATTATTATTATTATTATTATTATTATTAAAGAGTTATTAGGTAACAAACATGAAAACAAAAAACACAGTTGATTTGCGAACCTCCTCCTTTTTTGAAGTAGGTTAAAAAGAGAGATTGTTGAGGCACTCATCACCCTTCGTATTTTATTATTTTTCCATAACTGTTATTGAGTATTAAGATATTCTTCTCCATGACGTCTAGTAAAAGGAGAATTTTCTAGCTGGAAAATAGACAATCTCATAGATCAAATATGATCAATCATCGAAATAAAGGTTTTATGGTGGGTATGCCGTTGAGAATGATAAAGTGGCTTTCACCATCTCATCAGTCACCATTGTGAAGTCTTTTCGCCAAACCACTCCCTGGATCCGATCAGATTAGCCATGTAATGCCGATAGAGTTGAATAGCACCACCCCATATCCGGGTGTCGTAGAAGGCGTCTAATGGATCAGAAAAGGGTTTTGATCATCTTATACTCCGTTCACCAATCTGCATTGGGCAAGCTTGGTGAACGCTGCCTTAAACCTCCATCGACGACAAGGAGAGACCTTGTTTCCCAGCAGTGGGTCTAATTCTAAAGGCTGATATGATGATGACTACATTAAATGTGTGACACCTATATTTTAATGCCAAGAGAAACGAAGAACAGCTAGACATAGCAGACGAAAATTATTGAAGACAAGGCTTGATGGGTAACTTCCAAAGCTGTTAAACAATTAGGTATACAATAAAATATTTTTAGCAAAAAAATAGGAAAACCGACTTCAATGCGTACAAATTTAAACTAAAAAGTAAGAAATAAATAATATTTTTATGAAGTAGTTGAAAAGAGCGTCATAGAAAACCAAGGAAAGTATTGATACACATTTATAATTCTTTATTTATAATTCATACTCCGATATATTTGGAGCCGGTGCCAGCTAGCCAAGGAGGATAGTGTTTGCAATTTTCGAACTTTACGGAGCGGCGGATTATTTCTCATCTTTATTATGCATTCAATATCTATTAGGTAAGTTTATTTTGCTTAGGCTGGCACCGACTCCAAATATATCGGAGTATGAATTATAAATAAAGAATTATAAATGTGTATCAATACTTTCCTTGGTTTTTTATGACGCTCTTTTCAACTACTTCATAAAAATATTATTTATTTCTTACTTTTTAGTTTAAATTTGTACGCATTGAAGTCGGTTTTCCTATTTTTATATAGTGGAACTCACTACATAGTATAAAACAAAGTCGTTATCCGCCGTCTGTCTGTCCCTATGTATGCTTAGATCTTTAAAAATACGCAACGGATTTTGATGCGGTTTTTTTTAATAGATAGAGTGATTCATAAGGAAGGTTTATATATATAATACATGCATATTCACATAAGCATTGCACCCGTGCGAAGCCGGGGCGGGTCGCTCGTTAAGTATATTTTATTGAAAATGGATAGGCCTACTGGTTAAATAGATAGGCGCTCATTAAAACTTAACGGAAACGTAAACAAAATTTTTTTTGTTATTAATGTTTTGTTTATAAAGAGTCGAATTTATATCGATACAATTTATACGGGCCATCTCTGATCTTGACGTACCTAAAAAAAGAATCACTAAAATCGAGTCGCAATACTCATAATTGACGGAGTATCAGGTAACAAACAAAAAAAACAGTCGGATAGAGAACTTCCTCTTTTTTTAAAGTCAGTTAACAAATTATATCTCGTCTCAGAATTCATTCAGAATGAATGGTATAGGTTTAATGGTAAGTTAATGAAGTATGAAATTTGAAGAGAAACTAGTTATTTAACTTAAGTTCATTAAATAATTTGTCATAGTTTATGTGTTGACTATTGGACCTACTAACCAAAATTTCAATATTGCATACTAGTTAATAGCAAGTTCAAAAAAAAAATTGTCATTATTTTTGTGTTCGTGGACGATATCATTGTTTCATCCCCAATGAAATTATCATTTCAACAAAAAAGTACTGAACCAATTTCGGTATAATTAATACGGGACCACCTTTGAAGTATGACCTTCCTAACGAAAAAAGAATCATCACAATCGATTCATTATTGACGGAGTAATCGCGGAACATACATACAAAAAAAAAAAAACATACAGTCGAATAGAGAACCTCCTCCTTTTTTTGTTTGAAGTCGGTTAAAAAACAAATGTGTAGAAGAACCTAAGAGAAGAACAGATTAGAAAGTGGAATTAACAATCACTTTTTTTCAACGATGCAAATATTCCCAGTCCTATTTGTATTGTAAATTTTAATGTTTAACTGACACTTACGGATACTAGTCCAATATTTCTCTCTTTAATTCATTTTTTTCTGAATTAGATTAGCTACGTTTAAATCGCTTCAATTTGTTTTGGCAATCTGAGGGAATACATAATTACCTATCTGTTGTTTACGGCTTTCAAATTCATTTCTAACAATCACATTTTGTTTAAGTCCGTGAATAAATACCTAAGTGTTAAACGGAATCGAATTGAAGTATAGACACAGAAATTCTTTGAGTTAGAATAATTTTTGCATAAGTTAAAGTAAACCGAAAAGAGACGAGCTAAATGTAGCAGCCCCAGAAAGTGTTGACATTGTATAAGGATACTAGATACCGGGGTCCACGTCCGGAAGTCTCCTCGTGGCGGACCCTGGTAACGTGGTGGGGAAACTTTCTTGGCGGGTGTGTGGCTTTTGATGTCAAGTGTGTCCGCTTGACATTCGAAGTCACATGCCAATGTAGAGTTGTTTTTGTTTTTCCACCACGGCTAGTTCCGGACGGCCCTTTTCAGGGCCACGACCGCGCCCGAAGTCCCCCGGGTGCGGTCCGATGGCTGCTCCCGGTGTCCTCGTCAGGAGGACGCGCCAGGTCGAGCAGCCGTCGGTGAGGAGGCGGCCGGCGTCGGCCAGCGGCCCATATGGGCTGGCGTTAGTCGGTAGCCCCTGTGGGCTGCTGGCCACCAATTGGTGCACAAGGAGTGCGTAGACGGGCAGCGTTGGACCGGTCTCGGTGTAGTAGCGATCGCGTGCGCAGATCCCGAGTCATCCCGCAATAGCGCACTGGAGGTCAGGCCGGGGAGGATGTTTAGTGGGTATGGAGGAAACACCTTTACCTCGAGTCCCACATATCCCCTGCGGTTGGCACCACCCCGCAGGGACGATGCGTAAATGCATTTGACCTCACCGACAAAAAAATTAAGAAAAAAAGGATACTAGATACCAAACCTTCATAAAGTTATGAGACATCAATTGAACATTATACTTTTTGATCAATAGCGCAAATGTTGTTATCGCAAATAAACCTTCGATGAAATGAAAATTATGTTAATCGATATTATACAGAGTGATTATTTTCTTAAACGTTGTTCGAAGGAGTGATTTTCGACTAAACGTTGTTATACCAAACAAGGGTGAAGATGAGGATTCAATAACAGTAGTTCTTGCGAGAAAGAGTCACAAATATAATATACATCCATCCATCCATAAAAAAAAATCGCATTTATAATATTTTATTGCAGGATTAGCACTACGAATAGTATTATATTATCTGTGTCACTACTAGGTAGTACAGCTAATCTTTGACCGGAATTTAATTCTAAATTCTCATCATAGAGTCCGCGATGAGCTGTCGCCTGCCAAACGCTCTGTGAATGACCGCCATTGAAGCCCTAGGAGCTCGCGTATTTCAAAGTGGTAAACAACGTCGGAAATTTCGGTTGGACTTTAATAAGCTGTCTATCATTTCAAAAGCAAAATCAAAAATTGTATTAGCCAGATTTTTTTTTTAATATTCTTTGAATCACGGGTAAAAGCGCATTATTAAACGTGCATTTTATATATTATTAAACGTGCACTTTTAAATCGCCAAAAACCCTACCACAATTTCGGGACGAAAATAATTATTACAATAATTATTATGCTGAGATGGAGAAGAAATGGTGAAAGAAACTGACTAACAATTTTGAAATAATTTCAAAACATTATTACAGGTCAATCGATAATTACAATATCTATAATTAAAATTACAGTTTTACATGCGTAAATTTTTTAGTCCCACGCATTTCTTTGGGTCATTTATCTTGTAAAAACCTTTTCTATATAATTCAATTAACTATATTAATGTACTAAGTAATTTAACTAACTAAGTTAAGTAGAGCATTAGGTAAGCTTTTGGTTACACACAAAGTCACATCTGGCAGTATGCAAATCTTTAAAATAGAGCGTATTCCTTCCTTATTCCTGTGGTATTGCAGATGTCCATGGGCGGCTGTTGGTGGCTGTAAACCGTCTGCTCGTTTCTCCACTTTTCCAAAAAAATATTTTTAAATAAAAATCAGCCTTGAAACTGAAAACGGAGAAATAAAAATTTTATCGATTTATTTTTGCGTTAACAAACGCACGTGTGCGTAAACCAATACGCTACCCGAACGTTACGCTAGTGGTTGACGCAGCCGCCGGGATTGTAGAAGATGCTGGGTTCGATTCCCACCCTGAATAGTCGAATTTTCAGTGTAGTATATAATTGTAAAAAAAATGTTTTCAAAAAATCTAAATATTTTTTGAGGTTGGTCCCAAATACAAGTGACAATGTTTATTTCAAATATTAAGGTTGCCGCCGACGTCAAAAAACATAAAGATTTTTTTAAACAATTTTTTTTTCTCCGTTTTTAATTTTGATGGTTTTTTTTTGCTTAGAGTAAAATTTATTTTTTGCTTTTGATGTTATATGATAAACAAATAATAAAACTATTACGATATCATCGACGTCAATTAAATAGGCCTTATTAGGGATAAGTCAAAAACTGCTCGTCAGATGTCGATCAAATTTAAATGGGACCACTTGACAAGCACCAGTTTTTAAACGTTAAAAGAATCTTCAAAAATCGGTACACCCAGTAAAGAGTTAATTACACATAAAAAAAATGCAGTCGAATTGAGAACCTCCTCCTTTTTGAAGTCGGTTAAAAGTTAATGCAATATGCTCAGAAACACGGTGTATATTAACGTAAGTGAAAGGAAGATAAATAAATGCTTTTATTGTTATTAACATACCTTTAGGGAAAGGGAACCTCAATTTCTATTTTCAACTTTTGCATTTTAAGAGTTCCCAAACTCCTCTACATAGTAGGCTATCAATTCCGGTTTCCTGCCAACACGTCATTTCACATGGTTGCAGCCTGCAACGTCACTTGTCACGTACGCGTGGCATATTGGGCGTGTTATTTGTCACGGCACTGCGCTGATTGGATCGGGGACGCCACTGAATATTAATGAACAGAAGGGCTATTGCATATAAAGTTCCGTCACGTAACTAGGGACTAACACTATAAAAGCCAACAGAATATGATATCTAATTTTATAGTTATGATTGAAATCGAAATCAAATTAAATTAGAAAACGAAAAACATAGAAAAAAATCCTGTCATGGATAAGTGCTGAGACGGGACTTGAACCCGCGACCTTTCGCTATCCGGGCGACTGCTCTTCCAACTGAGCTACACAGGACTATTAGACAACGACGAACTTATACATGACAGGATTTTTAGGGTTCCGTACCTCAAAAGGAAAAAACGGAACCCTTATAGGATCACTTTGTCGTCCGTCTGTCTGTCTGTCTGTCAAGACCCTTTATCTCAAGAACGCGTGGACGTATCAAGCTGAAATTCACATGAAATACTCAAGTCTATTGTCCCTTTAAGCTGTGAAAATATCAAACTTCTAAGCCAAGCCAATCAAAAGATACAGCCGATTATGTCGATATTTTTAACAAATTTCCGACACTCGCAAAGGAATCAAAACCTACAGCATACTTCCCGTAAACTCAGAATCTTGAAATTTGGCATGAAGCATTGTCATATAATGCAAATATAGGAAAAAATGCGAAAATTACATTTTTTTATTTATATAATATAATAAAAATATTTTAATAAAATGAAACTTACTACCTTATTTCTCACGAACGAATAAAGGTATCAAATTGAAATTTATACCAAATACCTAATGAAACACGGTGAATAGTTCAATCAGACTGACATTTTATTTTTTTTAATTATTTTGTTAGCATAGACTAATACCACCACTTAACAAAATAATAAAAGAATACAAAAATATATATTAGGAATGCAACATTACAATACCCATCTTGTTCATAAATTCATAATGTTTAACCTTACTTAAACTTTTTGTTAGCATATCTGCTGGCATTTCAGTGGTATTTAAATATTCTAAATTAATTAATTTATTTGCAACAGCTTCCCTAATAAAATGAAATTTTACATCAATATGCTTGCTACGTCTATGATGAACACAATTTTCAGAAAGTTTTATAGCACTTTGGCTGTCATTATACAACATAATAGGTTTATTACCTCTACTTATTAGTTCATTTAACAGGTTTTTCAAGAATATAGCCTCCTTACTTGCCTCACAAGCAGCCATGTATTCAGCTTCGGTACTTGATAAAGCAACAGTTTGTTGCTTCCTACTTTCATGAGATACTAAACAACCTGAATAGATAAAACAATATCCAGTATATGACTTGCGATCTAAGTTATCTGATGCCCAATCGGCATCAGCATATCCAACAATGTCTAAATTATTTTTCTTATACATTAAACCATAACACTTGGTAAAATATAAATATTTTAACACTCTCTTGGCATGCTTCCAATGTGTTTCAGAGTTACAGTTATTAAATTTGCTTAGGTAGCTAACACAATATGATATATCAGGTCTGGTTAGAACAGAGAGATACATTAAACTGCCTATAAGCTGTTGATAAGGAAACTTAAAATTGATATTTTCTCCTTTTTGAAGCTTTAAATTAGTCTCCATAGGTGTTTCTATCTTTTTACAATTCTCTAAGCCAAATTTACATACTAACTTATCTATAAATTTCTCTTGACTAACACAAATTTTATTTTTCTGTATTTTTACATCCATACCTAGACACTGTCTCAATTGACCCAAGTCTTTTAATTTGAAGTTTTTACTTAACTCATTTTTTAAATATTTTACATCATTAATACAATTAGAAAATATGAAAAAATCATCAACAAATAATGCTACAAATGTTTTATAAGTTCCAGATGATTTTACAAATAAACAATGCTCATACATTGACTTTTTATAACCTAATTCTTGTAAAACATCGTCAACACGCTTATACCAAGCCCGTGCTGACTGTTTAAGTCCATAAATGGCCTTTTTCAACTTCAAGACTTTATTGGCATTAATTTCATAACAGTCAAAATTTTGAGGTAATTGCATGAAAACAGTTTCTTCTAGATAACCATTCAAAAAGGCCGTATTTACATCTAAATGGGTTATATTAAGATCTAAGTTTACACTAATAGCAAATAACAGTTTTAAAGTTGAGTATTTTAGCACTGGGGAAAAAGTGTCTTTATAGTCAATACCTTCCCTTTGGGTAAAGCCTTTGGCAACTAACCTAGCCCTATATCTCACTGTGTTATCACTGTTTAACTTCTTTTTATATACCCACTTACACTGCACAACTTTGCCGTCACTTGGTTTGTTAACTAGTTCCCACGCCTCGTTCTGATGGAACGATTGAAGTTCTTCTTCCATGGCTTTGTGCCATTCTTCTCGTTCTGGTCCTCTCATCACATCCTCATATGTAAGACTATCTTCATGCATGTCCTCATTGCTCTGACATATATTACTGAACCCATACCTTTCTGGTATCCTTCTAGTTCTCTTTTCCATGTTCAAAATGGTCGACTGCAGATTTTCTGACTCGTCATGATTTGACTTACTGTCACAGAATTCATCTGAGTTGGAGGTACTTAAGGTATCGTCTGGTACATATGTAATATCATCATCATAATATGTCACATCTGTGCTTTCTGTAGGGTCACAAGTAAAGTCTTTACTTGACGGAGTATCTTCTCCTACTTCTTCACTCGGAACAGTTTCGTTTTCTTCCACCACTGCTTGTATCATATCTGAGTCCTTTATTTTCTCCATGATAAAAACATCTCTGCTGGTGATAATACGTTTGGTCTTCAGATTGTAAAGCCTGTAACCCTTAGTGTTCTCTGGGTAACCAATCAGGATATGTTCTTCAGCCTTTCTGTCCCATTTGGTCCTCTTTGCTTTTGGAACATGGACCATCACTGGACTGCCGAATATCCGAAGATGGCAGAGATCTGGTTTTTTACCATTCCATAGCTCATAAGGTGTTTTTTGTAATCCTGAGGCCAATGTTCTGTTTCTCAAGTAGACTGCAGTATTCACTGCTTCAGCCCAAAACTTCTTATGTAAATTAGCCTCAAACAGAAGACACCGAGCTCTCTCCACCACTGTTCTGTTTAGTCTTTCACACAGGCCATTCTGTTCCGGTGTATGGGGGTTCGTCATTTGATGTACAATACCACTTTTCTTCAAAAAATTATCAAACTCTAACGAACAAAACTCTCCACCATTGTCTGTTCTCAATACCTTTAGTTTTCTGCCAGTTTGTGTTTCAACCAGAGCAACAAACTCTTTGAAATACTTAAAAACCTGATTCTTGGCCTTAAGGAAATATACAAATGCCATTCTAGTACAGTCATCCACAAAAAGCAGAAAGTACTTGGCTAGTCCAATAGATATTTGTTCCATCGGCCCACAGACATCAGCATGGACAAGTTCCAGCACATTTTCACACCTTGAGCCTTTGTGTGAAAATGGCAATCTCGACTGCTTCCCTTCACAACATGTGATGCAGTTGGACATATCGAAGTCGGCCTTATCTGGGTATGAAATTCCTTCCACAGCACCGTTCTTCATAGCATTCAGAGTTTTACTGTTAATGTGCCCCAGCCTTCGGTGCCATATTTCACTAGTCACATTTGTTGCTGAGCACGCAAACAAATGTTCTGACTTAATATTCAATTTATACACTCCATTTACTAAATTTGCTATTCCTACCAGCACATTCTGCCTATTGCGTATATAGCAAACTTCTGCTTCAAAGTTGACTTTGTTGCCACTTCGAATTAGCTGACTTACTGAGAGCAAATTAGTTGATAGGTTAGGCACATACAAAACATCTTTAACAGGAATATCAAACTCCGAATTGTCCACTATGGTCGTAATCATCGTGTTTCCTGAGCATAAGACTGGGACTTTGTTTTGATTTGCAACTACTATGTCTTTTACTTTGTGGCTGAGCGACACATTTTTCAAACAACTCTTAACTGTAATCATGTGCGAGCTTGCACCTGAATCGACGTACCAATCGGAATTTTTGAATGTTCCATTCAAAAATATTGCACTAAATGCGTTAGTTTCACTTTTATGCTGTGTATTATTAGGGCACTTATTCATGAAATGACCGAGTTGTTTACATTTATAACAGCGGATTGTTTTGACATTGACAGAACTCGAAGATGGCGGCGGCGGCATTTTCAATTTTTGCTTATAAGCAGTGCTGCCAACTTTCTTGCTGTTTCGGTGCTGCAAACCTTTCGATAAAAATCTTAGACAAAGAATCCTGTAGACTGGGCATCCGCGTACACCCTGTAAGGGATAGACTGAGAGTTGACATGACAGTGACAGAAGTGACTGAAGTCAACAGAAGAGGCCAGGTTTTTAAAAATATTACCCCATTAAATGTTTATAATTTATGATTTGTCTTATTTTGAAATGTTTGAAAAATGTGTGTACTCTCGAGTTCATCTCCCTTCTCATGACGGGATGGACGACAATAGGATTTTTAAAGTGCGCCGTGCGCCGTGAGTCGTGGTGGAGTGGTCTGTAAAGATAGCTAGCACATTAAGCAGTTCGAGTTCAAATCCCTGGTAGTAGCAAATATTTGTGAATTCGTGAACTTGACTCAATTTTGCTGGGCTTAATAAACTGAACACTTATGAGTAGATATAGTACAGAGTGATGAGTAAGTTGTCAGAGCATGAGAATGATGCTGGGGCCGCACTTGCGCCTATCGTCCCGAAGTAATGCGTGGCGATACTTCGTACGATACACGCAAGTGCGGCCCGAGCAAAGTTATCGCGATAAAGCATGTGGCATTTCTTTATTTGCACGAACTATCGTGCAATAATCCAAGATGGCCGAAATCATTTCCAGACGTGTAAATTGCGTAGGATTAATTATTATCCTTCTTTGCGTTTAACTATGCATAATTACTTTCTTTACTTCTAAATTGTGTGGTAATAATTACGTAATGCATTTATTATAAAAAATAACTCAGCTGTATCGTATACTTAGTCACCCGTACGCGTCTGAACTAATGGAGAACAACCTTCGAAATGAACAACGCATGTCTGACCACGCAGCGCGATAGGTTAGCGCGCTAAAACCCTGACGTACCGCCTCCCGGCCGATAACGCACAAGCAACCCGAATATTCGTGACGATAGCCGATAACGGCCGGTCACATCTGCGTGTATCGTGTCCTAGCACGAAGCTTCGTGACGATAGGCGCAAGTGCGGCCCCAGCATGAGACATACACACACACACTCACATACACACACACATACACACACACACACACACACACACACACACACACATATACAATTCAAAGTATTTATTGTTTTATAGCGTGGTAAAACGTAAATACAAAGTATAATACGATTTTGGTGGTACTCCTTTTCATGGTATGTATTTACAGCTCGACCAGCAGTACCTACGTGCTTGAATATCCGTGAATGTAAATAAATAACGACAACGTTAATTCCAAGAATTTATTGGTTTTTATAGCGCGGTAAAACGTAAATACCGAGTGTGATACGTTTTTGGCAATGTCCTTTTCATAATAGGTATTTACAGATTGACGAGCAGTACGTGCTTGAATATCCATGAATATTATGTCCTGGAAATCTGAAACATTAAGATAACTTAAATCTTTGTATTTACCCAACAACAAGGACAGCTTCAAATTATATTACTGGTATCCCTAAAATGCAGTATAATCCAGAAAAATAAGAAATCTACAAAATGACGTTCCGACAGTCAAATTATATAGCAATTGACAACTACAACAAAACTACTAAATTTGATCGGATTTCTATGACAATAATTAGACAATAACAATATTTTCGTAAGCAAATTTTCATAATATTTTTAGTTTTCTATCAAGTTTGAAATCCTATATTATACGATTTTAATCTAAACTTTATTGTATAATGCCAATAAAATACTAATTTAAAGTAGTTTTCGTACTTACGAGTAATAACTTATTTTCTCGCAATTTCGGTAGCTACGGCTTTTACAGCCGATTACACAACAATGCATTGTAACAATCACAAGCAGGATATAGTTTCCAACACTTGTACGTTTTACACACTGATAACAACACTTTTTAAACACAAATATTTTGAATATTTACTATCACCAACAGTTTGTTGTTTCGTTTCTTTGACACCAAAATTTTGTGTCAAATAAGCGAAAAGTGAAACTCTGACAAGGACAAAAATTATAATGAGTACTCTTTCACTCTTATGGGTATATGTATACACCTATCCTTCTTACACTTAGCTGTCAAAACTCATGCCAAGTCTACAGGATTCTTTGTCTAAGATAAAAATGCACTATTTGTTCCAGTGCTGCCAACTTCCGAACTCATGTCTAGTAATTTTGACTTTATGACATCCGTGCTTATGACCAGCCCAGAATGTTCTATGGCCATTATCATAGGAGCAAATTTGTCTGTTAGCCCTGCCAACAATAATGACCCGATCCACTCATCAGTGATCTGGAAACCGGTACCTTTAAGTTTCTGTGCGGTATCAACCATTTGCGTTACATATGCTCCCATTGATTCGCAGTCTTCAAGTCGAATAGATATTAGCTGACGAAGTAGACTGATGCGACGCGTGAAGCCAGAATCATCATACAGGGCCTTCAAACGCTTCCATACACCTTGCACTGTTTCCTCATTTTTGATGTGAACGTAAATTGATGAGTCAATCGTCATGATAAGTTTAGCTTTTGCCTTTTTCTCATCCAAACTTGTACAATCAGACGATTCTAACTTATGAATATCCACACCATCCAGCATCAAAAAATGTTCAGCTGCAAACGCCCACTCGTCATAATTCTCACGACCTTTTAATTTAGGTACATTTACTATGTAACTTCCCGCCATTTAGAGAACGCACACCGAACACGTGGTAGCAAATTGTCAAGCACAACAGAGTTATTATTGCGGCGATTTACTCTGTTTTTATTAAAGTATATGGTATACCGTTCACTGATTGTTCACTAAAAGTAATTTAACAGATGCAAACTTTAATTTAGCGCGAGTTATAGCCCTGGGCCCATAACCTAATGAAACACGGTGAATAGTTCAATCAGACTGACATTTTATTTTTTTTAATTATTTTGTTAGCATAGACTAATAATACCTAGGTCTATTTTCCCTTTAAGCAGTGAAAAAATCAAACTTCTAAGTTAACGCGATCAAAAGATACAGCAGTTTATACCGACACCTTAGACAAATTTCCGACACTCGCAAAGGAATCAAAACCTACAGGATACTTCCCGTAAACTCAGAATCTTGAAATTTGGCATGAAGCATTGTCATATAATGCAAATATAGGAAAAATTGCGAAAATCACATTTTTTTAGTTATATATAATAAAAATATTTTAATAAAATGAAACTTACTACCTTATTTCTCACGAACGAATAAAGGTATCAAATTGAAATTTATACCAAATACCTAGGTCTATTTTCCCTTTAAGCAGTGAAAAAATCAAACTTCTAAGTTAACGCGATCAAAAGATACAGCAGTTTATACCGACACCTTAGACGAATTTCCGTCACACGCTAGGGAATCAAAACCTACAAGGTACTTCCCGTGAACTCAGAATTTGATTTAATACGTCATAAATTGCAAACCGCTACGTTTGTACGGCGGAACCCTCGGTGTGCGAGTCCAACTCGCACTTGGCCGGTTTTTTTTCTTGTTTTTCGTTTTCTAATTTAATTTGGTATCAATTTCAATCATAACTAAACTTGCCAAATAAAAAATAAAATAATTTTATAGTATTTATTTTATACCATATACCCGGACTGCTGAGTTGTTTTAAGTTTGTTGCACATTTATCAGCTTGCAACCGTATCGAACTTTTACAATGAAACTTTTGAGGTCGGCCCCAAGTCGTCCCCAAATACAAGGGACAACGTTTATCTATTCCAAATATTGAGGTTGGCACCGTACTCAAAAAAACATTTAGATTTTTATGAACAGATTTTTTATTTCTCTATTTTTAGTTTTGAAGCCGGTTTTATTTTGTTAAAAATAATTTATGTTTTACTTTTTAGTGTTTTAAGTAATAAGTAGGTCCTTACCGATGTAATTGGCGTTTATTTTCTTACACACTATTAGCTGTGTAACTTCTTTGATTTAGTCGCTGTTTCAGTTTTAAATTTTAATTATGAATAAGGACTATACTGTTACGGATTTGCATGTAGTAAACTTAGAATTATTTAAATGTTTATTAAAAAAAATGAAAAAATAAAGTGACTGTTTTATTTTGTCAGCAGAATCAACTCTTGGAATCGATGTAACTCATGGACAGGCCCATCTTTTGTCTAAATCATTGATGCAATACCTAACCATGTCTTGCTCAATTATACACTCCAAAATTCAAAAAAATTTGGCAACGGAGTTTTTAAGAAATTTTAAATAACGTTAGTATGGTAAATACACATTTAATTGAAAATATTCATAAAAATTGGCGTTGTTCCATACTAATTCAATTTTTTTTAACTATAAATCCTAATGTTACAAAATTTGGAGGAAATAATCGAACAAATCTCGGCTAAGCCTAGCATCAATAAATTATGAAAAAATCAAGTCTATCCATGAGTTAGTAGGCATCAAATCGCCAATTCTGATGAAGAGATTAAACAGTCATTTTCACATTTTTTTCAGAATTTACCAAGTGAAATATAATTTAATTACAGACAAAAATCTTGCAAAAAACAACAATTGAATTAAAGAAATTGCAAGTTTAGGTACAAGATAATAAAACGCCAATTTCATAGGTAAGGACCTAATATATAAATTTTCAGGAAACCATCTCGAGATCTTTTAGACACTCAAGTGATAAGATTACGATATCATCCATGTCAATTAAAAAGGCATTATTAGGGATAACTCAAAAACTACTTGTCAGATGTCGATTACAATAGGACCAAATGACAAGCACCAGCTTCCAAAGGTCAAAAGAATCTTCAAAATCGGTACACCCAGTAAGGAGTTATGCGGTAACAAACATAAAAAAACATACAGTCGAATTCATGACCTCCTCCTTTTTGAACTCGGTTGAAAAAGAGGCGATGCGGTAACGGTCCGTAGCCGTTTCGTAGCCGCCATTCCGTAGCGTTCATAGTAAAAACGAGGCGTACCCTTTGTTAAGTGTGCTATGACCTTTAGGCAACATCTGTAGGTTTCGTTAATTTGGTTTGATGGCTCCCTTTTGTAGGCCACAGGTTCGTAACCTGTCACTTTGTTGAGGCACTACATGACCCATAATATCAGTTGTGGCTTTATGCCAATTGTCACCTAAAACTCTGCGCGACCCCTCGAACGGTGGAAAATATATTTGACTTAACAAAATATATGTGTACTTTTATTTATTGAACGTTTCGGTCCAGCAACAACAACAAGCTAACTAAATTAGTATTATCCTTGGGAACAATACATTTCTTTGTAGAAGTAATGACATCTGATTTCCGAAAAAAAAATATTTTCCGAAGGTCAAAAGAGGCCAGCACCCTATGATGGTTTGGTGGGGTGTGTCCTACGAAGGCGTGACAAAGCGGCATTTTGTGAACAAGGGGTGAACACGAGCAACTAACTACCAAAGCGATATTTTGGAGATGGTAGTTAAGCCATTAAGTAACACTTTGTTCGCTGGTAGACAATGGATATTTCAACAAGACTCAGCACCAGCGTACAAAGCGACATCAACCCAGCGCTGGTTAGACGTGAATTTAACGGATTTCTTCGCCTCTGAAGATTGCAAGTCCTAATCTTAATCATGTTGATCATTGCTTATGGATCATCAGGAGGAGGCTTGCTCAAAAGCTCATCGAAATATCGAGTCGCTAAAAGCAGACTTAGGGAAGACAGCAGCCTCGATATCATTGGATGTGGTACGTGCGGCCATAGATCAATGGCCAGGAGGTTTGGAGACATTTGTAAAAGCTAAAGGTGGTGATTATGATATTTGTTATAATCTTCATAATCAAACGTTTAAAATACAAGTTAAAAATTTACTTCATTTATTTCTTTACACTATACATGTTTATATGAGGGTCAGAATTTATAGCACGATTTGGTATAAAGATTCGGAGTTCCGTCCGAGTTCTTGTTGTAATAAAATAACAGTGTTGTGAGACTTAATTTTAGCTTTATTTACTGTACTATTCACTTGACATTGGCTAACCGATGTCACATGCCAAAATGCATTTGCATCGAAAGTAGGTACATCGCGACAACTAAAATACTACGCATTACGATGCGTAGTTAGTACTTTAGTTGTCGCGAAGTCATTAGTTATGAATATAATCGAATATGAAGAGTCCCCCGTAGTTCTAATTTTATGACAATGATAGATTCATCCTACACATTCAGTCATTGAACAAAATCCATAATTAATGAGAAACGGCACCGAAGAGCGAAGACATGTCATAATCTAGTTGATTTAACGCGTCAGTTTGTATCATTTATTCAAAGCCAAGATTCTAATACCTACGTATTTACATTAATATTGGTATTTCACTCTTTGAAGTACTTGATTAATTTATCATATTGATATAGTAAGCAACGGTTAGATTTAAAATTGTAATTTACTTACATGGAATATGCTGGAAAATTTTCTAATTTTGTTATTTAAGCACTAGGGCTTTAAATAAAAACCATGTAATTAAAACGAAAATAAAATATGAAGTAATTTTTTTTTTATTGATGTTACATGTGTCGCAGCTATATCGTTTAATCTATAGATGATTAATAATATCCAGACACAGTTAATTTTAATTGAGTCCTGATGTTGTTAGGTTTTGGGGTAATGAATACGAACGCTTGTTCGCGAGTTAATTGTGGTTATTTGTCTGATTGTTGTGTGTATAAAATAGTTAAGTTAGTTGATAAGTTATCATGATTTATGTGTTAGTACTACCTATAACCTTGGAATTATCTGTAATGGTAGTATTAAGCTGGTTAAATAAATAAATTAAAAATAAATTGTTTCGCGGTATATATCTACCGAGCGGGACCCAAAAGGTTAAAACGCCGTATACAAGTAGGCGCGCCGTATTGAAAAGCGTCGCTGTGATGTAACGCGGCTACCTCACGTTTAGCTGAATTTCAACTAGGCTAAAATAAAGTACGAGCACTTCTCGTTCGTTAAAGCGACTTAGTAGCGTGGAGTCCACAGTTATACATACAAACCAGGTCATGTTTGACTAAGAGGACATTCAAGATCCCTGGAATGCCCTCTCTACCTCATTGGGGAAAGTAGTGACCTATAAGTCAACTGCAGATGGAAAGTCAGGATGAATGTATGCTCCCACGCAACCATTGACATGCGGAGAGAAGGGATCCGACAGTTTTTAGTGGGTATGCCAGCTGGTGACTCCCACATAACCCTGGCGTGGCCTTATTCTCGCCAAAGGTACGTATAAAACGGTTCTTGTCGAAAAGAAAAAAAAGGTAATTTTTGATTAGTAGTCAAAAATTTACTCATTTAGTCAAAAGTTTACCATTTATCTAAGCATACAAGACTCACAGCCTTAATGCTACATAATAGTCTATCTACAGCATCTTTAATAAATGCTAGCTCCCCAAAGTAAAAGAAAAAGGGCGTGAGTTACTTCTGTTAACCGAAAACCAATATTGAACTCGGAGAAAGAATTATTTGTCATTGGACGCAAATTCCAAGGGATTAGCTGGGAAAAGCCGCTGTGCATCGTACCGAAAAGAGAGGAATTAATTAATCCTTGTGAACAAACTGACTATTTATAGTCTATTTTTTTTAAGAAACGAGTACTGAAAATTGTTTGTGCGTTGCTATTGGTCCACGTAATCAACATAAAGTCCGTTTCACGCAAACGCCACAAAAGACCGGCTTGTTTGATAAATGTGCAATGAACAAATATTGTTACAGCAGTTTATTATTCACGTGTCTGCAAAAAGTTCATCGTAGGAAGTGACGACGATACTTTTTAAGATTAGAAGAATTATATAATAATTATTTGATTTATAAGTTCTAGTATATAAAATATTAATACTATATCTAATAGTGTTTTGAACAAAGGCGATGACCCCGCCCCTGACAGGACCCATCTCACTCTGTCCATATCGGAATTATGCGAGAGACATACTCAGTACTCGTTGGTTAAAACAGACTATAGTAGGTAGCCATCAAAGCCAAAATTGCGGCGTTTTATGATATGCAGAGGTATTATGTTAAATGCGGAATGGTACAAACTGCCTGTGACACATAACTGTCCGTGACATTGCAGTTTCTGAAACGAATTATCCCTATTTTGATTTGGTATCCTATCGTACTGAGAAAACATTTTCGTAGGATGACTAAGCAATATAGGAAAGTAAACTTTGAACAAAAAAAAATCTAGAAAATAAAATCCCGTGATGGTAACGTAGCGTGATTTGCTACATTTAGTTAAATTCGTTCATTTCATTCTAATCATATTGCTTTTAGTATTTTTCGTATATACAAGGTGTTTGGTACATGGGGTATGAAGCCGTCACCTACCCATGCTAACATAGTCATATAAATACTATGGTGATATCAAAAAACATTAAGCGATATCTCATTATAAATTGGTTGTCTGTAAAGTCGGTTTACTGACGATAGTTGAACGTGACAACGTCTTAAGAAAATACTGATGGAATGGTAGCATTTTTCAAAAGAAAAATTTAATTTCATTTGTTTAATAGATTTTTGCTTGCACTTCGAACCTTACATGGAACGCCTCAGAGCGAGGTAACGCCGCATGCGTCATGTTTTTTCGTGCGTGCAGCCGGCTCTATCGAATTATAAGACGTTGTCACGTCAAAACTTAAAATTGTAAAAAAAAATATTCCCCATACAAATAGTTCGATCAAAAAAAAACAAAATGTATAGAAAATAAAAAAAAATACAATTTTGAATTTTTAATATACCCTGGTATTTATATGACTATTTTATCATGGGTAGGTGCCGGCTTCATACCCCATGTAGCAAACACCTTGTATATTCAAATACTTCAAGTCATTCCAATCATAAAATGTTAACAAAAATCAAAATACTTGTTTATGCTAGTACGATTTGCACTTACTTGGTACTTACTAAGTAAGCGTGTGTATCTCACAAGTTGAAAGAAACTTGTAACTCTAGTTATAACTTCTTTCCCAGTACGGGTAAGTTGTAACCTCATTTATAAAGTCGCGTACTATATGGTATGGCAAATTAAGTGGCATTAAAGACTTGTAGGTCTATAATAAAATGTATTTTTGACGACTTCCTCGGCGAAGTTTCACTAAATACAAAATAGTAGAATTTAGTTTTGCAAACAATATCTTATCTTAATATATATAAATTACGTGTTTCGTTGTTTGTCTGCGATGGACTCCTAAACTACTTAACCGATTTTAATTAAATTTGTTCACCGTGTGCTGTTAGATCCAACTTGAGAGAAAGGATTGTTCTTGATAAGTAGTCATTTTTTTACTGCTCATATAATGTAATAGGTCAGTAGTATGTAATTAACACAGCAACGAGTGTCCGGGACAGCTAGTATTATAATATATTCTCTATGTCGCATCGAACAATGTTAGCCAAAACTTATCATCGAAAATCTAAACTAATGCAGTAATATAGTTTAACCAGAATTTATGTACTTAGAATTTCAGCTTCATTGTTGTGATAGATACAACGTGGTCTAGGTGAAATTTGCATATTGATCCGTTACTTTAGAAAGTTAGTAATTGGTTAGGATATTCATTGTTTGCATAGGATTTGAGTTCGAATCTGAGACCTGTATAGTAGCATAGCTAATAATAAATATTAAATCTAGAAGAAGGCTTTATAAATTCTAAAATGAGACAATAATGACGTCAATCTGCCAAATGGAAATATGGTACTTCGTCGTCTCCAGGGTGTGGAGTGAATTTCCCATTGCGGCATGTGGGAAGGATGTGGGGCCACGAAACTGGCGGAGACACTTATGGGGTTTAAATAATTTTAATATAATCATCATCATCATCATCATCAACAGCTCATATAATGTCCCCACCGAGGGGCTGGAGCCTACCCCACATTAAGGGCGATCAGGCCTTAGTCAACCACGCTGGCCAAGTGCGGGTTGGTCGACTTCACACACAACCTAAGGATTTCTTCATAGGTGAGTGCAGGTTTCCTCACGATGTTTTCCTTCACCGTCAAAGCGTCGATTAAACGTACATATGAATTCAAAATTTGAAAACACATTGGTACGTGGCGGGGATCGAACCAGTGCCTCCCGGGTGGGAGACGACGCTCTTACGCACTACTCCACCGACGCTCGCTTGTAATATAATTGACTATTTATTTTACTTAACCTTTGTCAGCAAATCAAACAAAAAGTGAGCGTCGAGATAAACTTGCAAAAATGCGCTTTGTCCGAATTGCACGTTTTCAAGTAGGTAGGGTACATCATGTAATGTAAATATATTATATATTTACTTATGTTTAAAGTTTAAAAAAAAAATACCAACTGATAATGTTCCGGAACTTGTTTGTAAATCTATCACATACATACTTGGTTAACCATAGCAATATTTTGATAAAAACGTAGTTAAATTAAAAGTTCATTTTAATTCAGTGGGAGTCAATTTCAAGATCAGTTTTTTCAATATTCAGAATATTAAATCTACTAAGTATAGTAAGAATTAATAAAGATTGAAGAATATAGTTTTATTTCATTTTAATTGACACACAATTTATTTAAAACCATAGAAGCTAGTAACTAAATAGCAAGTGAGTTAAAATCGGCCCTGCATTAGTAACTTATTATTATGATTAAAAATGACGTCAAATTTATGACGTCCATGTATTTATTTTAACTAGTTAGTGAAGTTCTATTAACGCTTACGACTGCTATACCAAGTTGAACTATTTGCAATTTCGTAAGAAATGCACACATTTAAAATGTTTTTATGTGATATTTTTATTTTTATTTCATGACTTTCATGTTACTTATTGAAAAATTGTAAAACGTAAAATTTTAATACTCATGGGGCTCTATATACATCCCTTCACATTTATTCATATCTACTTTTCATTGAAAAAGTTATTTAGTTATAAATAAATACTTATCTACTACATAATTAACTTTCTTGAAGATAGAAATTACTAAATCATGCCATGACAGCACGTCAAACATGCCTTCTTAATTTTTGTCTCCGAGAGCAATTCAAATTACGAATTTATGTCAATACACGCCCTATTTAGATCTATTCGCGCATATGTTCACATTTACCAATGAGAATGACATGACGTCATACTGTGCAATGGAAAAGTGTTGGCGCCGACATCTCCGGGGTGTTGATTGAATTTCCCGTTTGCCGATAGCGTCGGTATAAGGTTGGGGCCACGAGATGGGTGGTTACTAAAAATGGTTTGTTTTGCACTTCTGTTTTGAAAATAGATCTTCTCAATGGAAAAATCTATACATAATATGTATGTGCGCTTAGAACTTTTAAACTACGCAACGGATAATCACTTTTAAACTTCCGCGTTGCATGATTAATATGAGTAAAAATGGGAATTTTAAATAATAAATATTGATTTGTAAACCGATCGGTTTACAGAGTAGGGACACAGAAAGTGTGGTGTGGGAAGGTAGCAGAAGAAACATCATGTGGGTAGACGAGTGTGAATCTACCTCACATACGGAGTGAAGACATCGCTGTTCTCCAGTCCGCCTGTGACCACGGTCGGTTTAACCCGGCTGAAACGTCATGCATTTAAAAGGTAAATTAATCGCGTTAATTCCCGTTTTTACTCATATTACGCAACGAATTTCAATGCTATTTTCTGTAATAGATAAAGTGGTTCAAGAGGAAGGTTAATATGTCTAATAGGTACATAGAGAAATTCCGTGCGAAGGTGGAGTGGGTCGCTAGTCATACATAAATAATTCCTACTATCACGCTCAGACTCCCAAAAATGTGTACCTAACCTAACGTTCTAGTTAACCCCAGAACGTTAGGTTAGGTACGCATAAAGCCACATCCGGTGAGATGAAGGCCAGAACTTCTTTGTCAAGAATTAAAAAAAGTTCATTCCATAACCAAAGCGTACGTGGGAGAACATTTTGTGAGAAACGCACAGTACGTGACAGGTACTTCTTTTTATTCGAAAACTCATGAAATAGTGGACTGTAATTTAGGCGGAATAGACAACAATTGGTTTTTTAGAAATTAGTAACTAAGTATGTACATACTTGTAAAATACGTAACGTGTATGCGAGACGTTATATGAGAGTTGCAATAGGAACAAAGAGAAGCACATTCACAGCTCTCTTAGGATAGAAGCAATGCACAATTCTTGATTTTCTGATGGCGAAAATTCCTTGTGATTGTTAATTAGCCAATACTTAACAATTACAAGGAATTTCAGGACCCAATATGTTTCTTGCGATGCTGTAGCTAAATCTTCAGTTCCAATGTTTGAATGTGGAAATGAAAGGGAGAATGATTTAAGTGGCGTTTATTTATACGAATTTAAGCAATAAGGGCCTATTTCACCACTCACTGATGACGGTTTGGGACAAATAATGTTGTCTGTCAGATAAACTTGTGAAACCAAGATATTCCCGTGTCTTAACTTGAAGGTCGGAATTTCTGCAAAGTACCGTGGTAAATATTCGGGATGCTTTATCAAAAAAACAGAGCGGTCATAACCAAAACGTATGGACCGTAAAAGGGTATCATGATTTATATTAGACATGATCTTTTGAACGCGTACCCTGGAGTAGAATAAAGCACATCGGAGATAATTTTGTAGGGAAATATGCGTATAATGGCGATTCCGAAATTTAGGTACCCTCAAATTATGCTTTTAACAAACCCTTAGAAAGATTGTTTCGATGCGTAATTTTGTTAACCATGTTTTTATATAATAAGCAAAGTATATAACGGTACTCCTGCATCATCGGCAATGTAGAGCTGACAATCTCCAGCCTCTACAATTACACCGAGATGTTTGCATCATTAAACCAGTTCTATAGTCTGTACAACGGCGATTTCTCTGAAGAGTTGTCTCCCTAATCCTACCGTTCTCGTCCTTCTTATGACCACGGGTGGTGGCTTCCGTTGTCACTGAATCAAACTGTGGCCACCATTCCCACACGAACTAAGAAATTTGACTAATCATTTCTAATTCAAAGTCGCACGCTGAGGCCACACTATCAAGAAATGGAATTCTCTGTCAGTAGGTACACTCAGGTACACTCCTTATTACAATCCTGAATCCTGGGTCATTCAATTTAAGATTTTTTTATGTTATTATTTATGGTATTCATATTTAAGGTAATCTCTTGCACGCTGTCGACGATTATGTTTACCTGGGACAAACAGTCCAACTGGGTAAGTCCAACTTCCAGAAAGAGTTCAGTCGACAAATCCAACTCGGCTGGGCAGCGTTCGGGAAGCTACGCGTCATATTCTCGCTCCATCTACCGCAGTGTCTCAAGACGAAAGTCTTTAATTCGTGTGTGTTGGCAGCTATGACCCATAGAACCGAAACGTGGCCGCTTACAATTGGCCTCATAAGAAGGCTCAAGGTCACTCAAGTTCAATGGAGAGCTATGCTCGGAGTTTCTCTGCGTGATCATATTAGAAATGATGAGATCCACAGGACAACCAACGTCACCGACATAGCCCAAAGAATTGCAAGCCTTAAGTGGCAGTGGGCAGGGCACATTGCGAGGAGGACTGACGACCGTTGGGGAAAGGTCCTTGAGTGGCGACCACGTACCGGGAAGCGCAGCGTTGATAGGCCCCCCATAAGGTGGACTGACGATCTGGTAAATCAGTGAGTGGTCGCGAGAAGCCGCTGGATGCGGGCAGCGCAGGATCGACCGGTTTGGAGATCCTTCGGGGAGGCCTAGGTCCAACAGTGGGCGTCTCTCGGCTAAAATGATGATTAATATTTCTCATTCTTAATTATACACACAATTACAACTGTTAAGTGACTGACTTATCCTCATTAAAATTATTTATTTATTTGGTGGTTGGAGGATTTACAGTCAAATATCAACAGTACAATAAAGATGTAAGTTATCCAATGCCATTTACAAATCTCCACATATATGTATTTAAGTTAGTTGCAATATTGAAATGACTATCGTATCTTTAAGATATAACAGACAGTAACAATGGAACTTTCGTAATAATTATAACATTAACTTTACGAACTTAATACAGCACACAGATTCAAGTTAATATCATATTTCATTATAATTAAAATTAACTTGCATCAGAAATATTTATATTTTTAACATTATCTTTAACATTCTTGTCAAATATATCTTCAATAAATACGAATATATTATATATATTTTGATACATTTTGCTTGCAACCTTTTTATCTAAAGGGATAGAGATTTCTATTACCAAAAGAGATACACGAAGGTCCCTTTGCCGCAGTACAATCGCGAGATTACTTTGAAAGTATGTTCGGATATTTGTATTCTTACGTACAAAAGGGAAGGTAAAAGCTAATATATGTTATGTCAAATATCCTTTATCTGACGTAGTTAGGATTTTTATTATTATGAACTCTTTATTGCACTTAACATAATATTAACATATTATAAAAGACTGATATTAACAAACGTTTGCAAAAGTAAAACTTTTCCGTAATAAGAGATTTTTTTAAAATAACCCAGAATCTTAATGCGTCAAAAAGGTCAAGCAAATAACTCCATTCCACCTGATGGTAAGCAGAAGTGGAGTCCAAATGCGAAGATAGCTGGTGCGAGAGATAAACCGCCGCGCTAGCCTTATCGACCTGCAAGGTGCTTCTTCACGCCTCTTTTGAATGACCCAGGATTGTAGGAAGGAGGGAACACGTGTGCTGGCAGTGAATTCCATTTCTTGATTGTGCGACATAGAAACGAGTTGCCAAATTTCTTAGTTCGCGTTGGAATGGTAGCGACAGTTTGTCGGTGACAACGTAGACCAGCACGCGTAGTCCTTAAAAGGAAGGGAGATGGTGGGATTAGGGAAAAAAACTCCTCAGAGCACTCGCCGTGGTACAGACGGTAGAAAGCGCTCAATGACGCAACATTGCGACGCAATTGGAGAGGCTCAAGGTGTTTAGTCATCTCTTTGTCGCCGATGATGCGGGTCGCGCGACGCTGCAACCTATCCAAAGCATCGAGTAAGTACTTGGCAGAGCCATCCCACAGGTGCGAGCAATACTCCACGCTGGCCCGTACTTGCGTCTTGCAAGCATCTATTAAACATTGGATCAGCAAATTAACCTAACCTAAACCTATGCAAATACTAAGTGGGCATCAGAAAAATCATTGATGGGCGACTAACAAATGATTCAGCGCCCATTTAGTATTTTTAGCCGCTTATTATGGATTTTTTAGTTGGTCGCTTTATTATTTCCCATAAAAAATTATCGAAGATCTAGGTATCTAAGAAAGTTTACTTGAGGGATTATCTTATAAAAGAATAAAAAAAGCAATGATCCTTATTATAACAGTTTCGACTTATAAAGACTGAATAAAAGTCTTATCGTCGACATAATTTTAGGAGTCTAGTCATTTTATGTTCCAACTTAGTGTTATAAAAGACTAGGGCTAAACGAAATTGGTGATTACTTTCTTTGAAATTTGAATATACGACTCTTTTTTCGCTCTTCAGACACATTAATATTGTAAGAATAAGTAACTACATAATTTTATTGGGATTATCCAAATAGGTTTTAAAATAACTGTTTCAAATAAGGTCGTCTCCTTCAAAATCTTTTAAATTTGTTTCTTATTACTTATACTTTGATAATAAAATAGAAGAAAATAAAAATGTAATTACGTGATGGTTTTGTAGCAAATTTTTTTTATATATGTTATAGAGAACTTTTTGATTTTGTCATTATATAGATTATAAATGAAAGGTTTATTGACCCTTCTTATCATAGTCATTAAGTATAATTTTATATGCAGTCGTCAGATTAGTGCTTTTGTTTAAAAGGTATTATAAGAGACTACAATCTGATAAAGGAATGAATTTGAAATCTGATGATCGTTTTCGTACCACGAGCCTACATCTAATATATAAAATTCTCGTGTCGCGGTGTTAGTGGTTAAACTCCTCCGAAACGGCTTTCCCGATTCTCATGAAATTTTGTGTGCATATTGAGTAGGTCTGAGAATCGGACAACATTTATTTTTTATCCCCCTAAATGTTAAGGGTAATCCACCTCTATTTTTTTTTTTAATTTTTTAACGAAATTTTTTGTTTTTATTTTTTTATTATGTGGCATTAAAAAATACATACAACCCTAAATTTTTACTTTTTTATCACCAATCCCTATTTTTTTATAGCTATTTTAGTAATTTGATCATTTTTGTAAGGCAAAATAACGTTTGCCGGGTCAGCTAGTAATGATAAATAATAATGGTGTTTTGGTTGATAGATCACTCATTTTGGATGAGCATGTAAAAGAGACCAACCGGAAAGTGTACAATAGTGTTAGGGTTTTTTATAATTTAAAACACTTCCTGTCACCTAAGACTAAGGCCTGAGCTAAGGCCCGTATTACAGAATGACACTCAGAAGTCAAACATGTCTTGAGAATCGTCTATCACTTTCTATCACGCACAAAGTGATAGAGACGTAGGACGCTCCAGTCGGCGTTCATTCTTGAAACTTTTTCTAAAATACGAACATAAGGTTATGTTGTTGCCTGGTTTTTCAACCGACTTCAAAAAAGGAGGAGGTTCTCTATTCGACTGTATGTTTTTTTTTTTTTTTTTTTCCGTTTGTATGTTCCGCGATTACTCCGTCAATTATGAATCGATTTTGAAGATTCTTTTTTCGTTAGGAAGGACATACTCCAAAGGTGGTCCCGTATAAATTATACCGAAATTGGTTCAGTACTTTTTTGTTAAAATGATAATTTCATTGGGGATGAAACAATAATATCGTCCACGAACACAAAAATAATGTCAATTTTTTTTTTGAACTTGTCATTACCTAATATGCAATAAATTTTGGTTAGTAGGTCCAATAGTCAACACATAAACTATGACAAATTATTTTATGAACTTAAGTTAAATAACTAGGTTCATAGTTCATTAACTTACCATTCATTTTGAATGAATGGCAGGCATTTGTAATGAGCTATAGGTCTGAGACGTGATATTATTTGTTAACCGACTTTAAAAAAAGAGGAAGTTCTCTATCCGACTGTTTTTTTGTGTTTGTTACCTGATTACTTCGTCAATTATGAGTATTACGACTCGATTTTAATGATTCCTTTTTTAGGTACGTCAAGATCAGAGATGGCCCGTATAAATTGTATCGATATAAATTCGACCCTTTTTGAACAAATCAGTAATAACAAAAAAAACGTGTTAGTTAAAGTTTCCATTAAGTTTTAATGAGCGCCTAGTAGGCCTATCCGTTTTCAATAAAATATTTTTAAACTTTGTTTTATACTATGTAGTGATTTCCACTAAAAATAATAAAATAAAATATTTTTAGCAAAAAAATAGGACAACCGACTTCAATGCGTACAAATTTAAACTAAAAAGTAAGAAATAAATAATATTTTTATGAATTAGTTGAAAAGAGCGTCATAGAAAACCATGGAAAGTATTGATACACATTTATAATTCTTTATTTATAATTCATACTCCGATATATTTGGAGTCGGTGCCAGCCTAAGCAAAATAAACTTACCTAATAGATACGAACTTGATTAATCCATTAACTATACATAATAATGATTGATGAAGATAAGAAATAATCCGCCGTTCCGTGAAGTTCGAAAATTGCAAACACTATCCTCCTCGGCTAGCTGGCACCGGCTCCAAATATATCGGAGTATGAATTATAAATAAAGAATTATAAATGTGTATCAATACTTTCCTTGGTTTTCTATGACGCTCTTTTCAACTAATTCATAAAAATATTATTTATTTCTTACTTTTTAGTTTAAATTTGTACGCATTGAAGTCGGTTGTCCTATTTTTTTGCTAAAAATATTTTATGCAATCTGTTGTTCTCCCTATGATTTATTATGCAGATGTGTGTTTATCCGATGCCAATCAACAGCTTCTTGATAAGTTGGATCTTGTCAATTCTTGTATCCGCTTTAACTATGGCCTTCGTAAATACGACCATATTTCTAGGTATCGCAATCAACTCAAATGGCTTTCTATTCGTGTGCGAATAAATCAAAGAGATGTTGGTTTCCTGTTCAATTTATTGTTTGATCCACGGGCCCCTGACTATCTGAAATCCAGGTTTCAATGTCTGGGTTAATCTCTTAACCTTAATCTCTGCTCCAATAGTACCCTTAGGCTTCTAACACCGGTACAACACACTAGTTTTGTCTGCAAGTCTTTCACCCTTAGCGCTATTCGCCATTAGAATGCACTACCACCGTGTGTACAAAGTGCTCTTAATAAGGTCTCCTGTAAGAGGTTAGATTGACATAAAACTTTAAATCTGACATCAAAGAATGTTTGTTTCAACATTATAATACTAGCTTTTGACCGCGACTTCGTCCGCGTAGAATAGTAATTTCGGGCAGCATTTAAGTTTTCTTCTTATTTCTTATTACAAAATGACACTAAGTCAAACATTTCATCGATTTTACTTTAAAAAATGACAGATTTCAATACAAACTTTCATCCCTTATTTTACTTCCTTGGGGATTGAATTTTCAAAAATCGTAAATACCTCTTTCTTAATTTCTAACTGTAAGGCCATACACCAATTTTTATGAATTTTACTTTAAAAATTCCGGATTTCCATACAAACTTTGCACCCCCTTTTCACCACCTTAGAGGATGAATTTCCGAAAATCCTTTCTTATTGCACCCCTGGATCACATAAGGAACCTACCTAGCAAATTTGGATTCTCTAGACCCAGCGGTTTGGGCTGTGCGTTGATATGTCAGTCATTCAGTATTCATTTTTATAGATAAAGATATTATATATGTGTATTCAACACTCTTTCTCACGCAGTTTACTGGTTGTCTGATAGAGAATGCTGTGTAGCATAAAGTCCGCCCTTAGTACTTTCTTTTGTGTTATTGCAGTTTTAAAATAAATATAAATAATTGAATAATAAAAGCAATCTAACATATCACTGTCACAATTTAATTTTCGGCCAATAAAGCAACAGGCGACCCGAGCGAGCAAGCCGAGCGATAGGACGCTATTAATTAAAATGACAAATGCCCACAGCGACGGGAAGCATAATTACCTCGACGAGTTTGTGCGAAATTAACATTTTTATTCAATAAAAAAGAGCTGTAGTTATTTTGGAGCTTATCGTGAGTAGCGTTAAAATGCGACCCAAAAAATTAATAGATGACTTCAAATTTTGTTCATTAGTAAGTAGAGAATATGAAAAGTTATCTGGTATTGCAGGTGCATTGTCATCCTAAGGACTAAAATAAAATGCCTTCCATGCTCGGTAATTACACTGACTACCTTTCCTTTCAATCCGTAGCACAGCAAACTGTTTCACGGCTGAAATAGGAAAGGCGGTGGTACCTACCCAGACGACCCTACATATGGGTCTACCACCTAGTTGCAAGCTGCGGAGCCGCCACTGCTTTAGTGACTCGTTGATTATGTATTTTATGAGAGCAGTGCTCTATCGCGGAAGTTACCTGTCGAATAAGTGATTTGTCGAAGTAGTGTGCTGTCGAAGTATGATTCTTTGTCCGTGAAAACTGTTTGTTCCAGCTTGTAATAGACTTTCTGTAACCTCATAATTTTGCGACACTAACTCTGCAGTCTTCTTTCTAAATAGTCATAGTGACTAGAATTGAAGAAGGCATAGTTAGGTGGTTGGGTGATGTAGAAAGTGTGAGTGACAGACGAGATAAAAAAAGAAGATATCGCGAGAAGAGCTCAGAGAACGTTTATTGACCAAATAAAAAAAAAATACATAATAATATGTGATCTCTGCCTCCTAAAAAGAAGTGGAGAGAATCAGAAAGGCGAGACTCTATGTATGTACAAAAAAATATCAAAAATCTGTACATAAGTAGACGCAAGGGGGCCCCCTTGCGTCTACTTATGTACAGATTTTTAGAATAGAATAGAATAGAATAGAAATATTTATTTGTGGTACATAGGTACAAAATAGTTGTTATAATTATACAGATAATCCATGACTATGACCTGCTTTTACAGCATACAAATATTAACTGATTGTCATTTTTCCGGTACAAATTCGAAATATAATGTTCATGCTAGTAATATATCATGCTAATTATTATTATTACGAGAGATATGACAATTAAAAAAAAAAAATCTATAATGTCAATAAAAATAATGTCAAATATAAAAGTATGTCAATAAGAAATAGTAATAAGAAATTGTCAATATCATAATTATAATAAAAAGAAAATCCCATAATTATTATGTCACTAACCCTGTACAGTTTTATCTTTAAAAAATTCATCGACCGAGTAATAGACCTTGTCCAGTAACAAACGTGAGAGGTGTTTCTTAAATAACTGCAAGGGAAGCTGCTTCAAAGAGTCCGGTAATTTATTGTATACTTTTATAGCCATTGCAAGAGCACTCTTTTGGTACAATGCAGTATGTGATGGTGGCAAGTATAACTTAGAATTATTTCTAAAGTTTCTTTTGTGTACTGTTGCAGCCACAGTATATAATTGAGGATTCATTTTTACAAAGATACTCAGTTGCAGTATGTATAAAGAGGGAAGTGTCAAGATTTTCAAAGACTTAAAGTGTTCTTTACAAGTGTCAATCGATTGTATGCCTGTTATAGCTCTAATGCATCTTTTTTGGGACTTAAATACTATTTCTCTGTTTGTGGAATTCCCCCAGAATATAACGCCATACCGTAATACCGAATCTACAAATCCATAATATGCTGTACGAGCTGTTTCTGTGCTTGATATACGTTTAATTTGTTTCAACGCGTACGCGAAACTATTAATTTTTTTGCAAAGTTGCTCGTTATGGTGTTTCCAGTTTAAACTACAGTCTATATATATACCTAAAAATTTTGTCATATTTACTGGTTCAATGTCAACTCCCTTAAAGTTCACCTTAATGTCAACTAGATTAGTTTTTTGTCGAAAATGCATGATTTTTGTTTTCTTTAAATTAATTAATAAGTTATTATCATTTAACCATTGAATTATTGATTTGATTACGTCATTTACTTCTTTTTCATATGTCAATTTATTACTGCATTTGACCACTATGGTACTGTCATCAGCGAATAAAATCATTGGGTGTTTCTGACATTTGGGTAGGTCATTAATATATAGTAAAAATAATAAAGGTCCCAGAATGGAACCCTGTGGGACACCAAATAAAGATTGTCTATAATCTGAAACAAATCTTTTCTCAGTTTTTGTTTTCTGGCATATTTTAGTTATAATAGTACGTTGTCGTCTATTGCTCATGATTTTAAGCTATATTCTCAGATTTTTTAAATAAAGCTTAAATTTCGTCACTTTGTATAAATCACATGAGCCAGCTTATATTAATATAACATTCATTTTATTCGACAATCTTCATCTGTCTCCGTTCCGCTTATCGGAATTTTCACATAATTTTTCCTTCTTGGCGAACGTTTTCAATATGCACGGGTTTTGAATAACAATGGGGCGGTTCAGGTGTTACGCGCAAATTCAAGTTTTCATCTCATTTTATTATATATTTCATCTCAGATTATAATTAAAAATATCTAAAAATGTTACGAGGCTGAAATTAAATTTGTATCTACGTATGTAGGTCCAAGTGTATAGTATGACTTTTATAAGCGTGCAAATTGTATGTAGTATGAATAAAGAAATTTTGAGTTTCATTTTATGTTTATATTCTAACTAGCTTTGCCCGCGACTTCGTCCGCGTAGAATAGTTACTTCGGGCAGCATTTAAATTTTCTTATTATTTCTTCCAACGCAAGCGCCATATACCGATTTTCATGGATTTTACTTTAAAAAATGACGGATTTCCATACAAACTTCCATGCCTTATTTTACCCCCTTAGGGATTGAATTTTCAAAAATCCTGAAATACGTCATTCTTTATTTCTAACTACCACTTGTTTTAGCTTCAAAACTGACGGATTTCCATAAAAAAATTTCACCCCCTTTTCACCACCTTAGAGGTTTCCAAAAATCCTTTCTTAGTGCACCCCTAGACCTCATAAGGAACCTACGTGCCAAATTTGGAATCTCTAGCTAGACCCAGCGGTTTGGGCTTTGCGTTGATATGTCAGTCATTCATTCATTCAGTCAGTCAGTCAGTATTCATTTTTATATATATGGATAGATAGAGGGTTGGAGCGACCTTATATCCTACTCAAAGGATATATTTATGGGATCCTTATTCCTAGAGAAAAACGCTACGAAAATTCAGTATTATTTGTTCAGCTCGTGTTGCATTAAAGTGCCATTTAGCTTACACCAAATACGAAGCACCAATCCTCCGTTCTTTTCTTGTTCACTTAAGAGACTTAAGATGATTAACTCAGTCCATACATCAACGTCGAAATTAAAAAAAAACCAGTTGTTATACATGGTATATTTTACTGCTTCTCATTGGCTCGGCTCACACAAATCACGTTGTTGCAAAAAGGCGAAAAACCCAATGTTCCGTGCACAAAGCATTTTTTACTTTTTAAACATGGCGCCGGGATAATTACTCGGTATTGCTGTGATTATCCACTGTTCTAGTTATGAGACAGCGTTGCTGTAGAAATGAAAATTTTATTATGAATTTAACGGGCGGTTTATTAAAGAAAAATGGGAAAGTTTTAAAAATCCCTCTTGATATGTAAAACTTTCAGAATTTTCGAGGAATTTTATTTTGTAACTTAATATAAGGAAAAGAGGATAAAAATATTGTGACGACGGTGTTTTAAAATACAATGTTATTTTAGCTATTTCTTGTGGATTTTTGGAGTTTACTCCTTAAGAATCGATTTGCATATATAAGGGGCCCGGTATGAGAAAAATGTGAGGAGTAAAATCTATCGATGAATGACCTCGAATGACCTCGTTACGTTTTTGGTGCGCATCCTATGTCGCGCAACTTTCTAATTGTCAAAGCACGGATGACAGCAGGTGCGCCATCTCACCTGTCTCGGAGTAAACTCCAGTCGTGCGTCGGAGCTGACACACACAATTTTTTTCGTACAATTTGGAAGTTGAAATCGAAATGACTCTCAAAGCGGAAACTAACTAGGCTACAGTCAGGCTACAGGATCGTTTATTAGCCTAGGAAAAATACAGGATATCGCAGATTGCTCCTATAAATACCTATATACCATGACGCTCGTATTGTTAAACAAATTGATCAGAATCATTTCGATGTTGATCCCATAGCAGGAGTTGTTTGTATTAACTTACCTAATAAAATAGCTTCGACTCAACAGACACTCAAAATTCACCTAGTATGATTTTAAAATTTAACTCGCTATTTTCAGAATGTGACTGACAAAGAAAGTTGTTTTAAAATCTAACGGCCACCGAGTTTCGGAAAACGAATCATATTAAAAGACAAAATGATATTACACTGTTGCAAATACAGCCAAGAACTAATTTACTTAGTACAGAGTTACAAACAGGGAAGTTGTTTACACCGTGTGTTTCCTGGGAGCTGTTGTTTGAAAGACACACGCTTGAAGAAACTTGAAAATTCCTGCCTCAAGCTACGAGTAGTAAGCATTTGAAACTAAAGGAGACGGGTGAGGAGTGTACGATTAAATTTCCTGACGTAAAAGAGGCAAAAGGCACACTTGCCTAGTGTTTTTTTAATATAAAAAGATCAAGCAAATGACTCCATTCCATCTGATGGTAAGCAGAAGTGTAATCCAAATGCGAAGATAGAGCGAGAGATAAACCGCTGCGCTAACTGCCCTCACCTTGCGAACCTGCAAGGTGCTTCTTCACGCATCTTTTGAATAACCCAGGATTGTAGGAAAGAGCCATTTCTTGATTGTGCGGCAAAGAAACGAGTTGCCAAATTTCTTAGTTCGCGATGGAATTGTAGCCACAGTTTGTCGGTGACAACGTAGACCAACACGCGTAGTCCTTACAAGGAAGGGATTAGGGGAAAAAATCTCCTCAGAGTACTTGCCGTGGTACAGACGGTAGATTGCGCTCAATAACGCTACATTGCGACGCAATTGGAGAGGTTGAAGATGTTTAGCCTCCTCTTCGTCAGATGATGCGGTTCGGGACACTGCAACCTATCCAAAGCATCGAGTAAGTACTTGGCGGATCCATCCCACAGGTGCGAGCAATACTCCACGCAGGACCGTATAGCAAGCACAGTGATCTGACGTAAAAAACGGCGCACCTTTTTCGGGACTCCGAGTTTCCGTGAAGCTGTTTTTATCACGCTTTCGATGTAGTCCTTTGGATTCAAGTGGCTGCGAATCTCCATACCGAGCAAGGTGATACTGTTCGGTAACGGCAGTGTTGTGCCCTGAGAGAAAGAAGGAAAGGAATGGCGACGATTTAGCCGTTAACGCGCAAACCTGAGTTTTCTTGGCATTGAACCCAACTAGATTTGCTGTACTTCATTAAGAAACAAGATCCAGCTCTCGGTCGAGTTCAATGACAAGATCTCTCCATGGTTTTCGCTCGTCCAGCCTTTTCACGTTCGAAATAGGCCGCATGCACTGGACTGTCGTGTGCATAGCAATGGATGTCACCGTAGTAAGGTAAGGAGTCCGTGGTAAGGAGTTATCGTAGCCTGTACACGCTTGTAACACTGACCTGAGACACGCACGCGCAAAATACAAGAAAAATGTTGTCTTGTATTACATCATAAGCTGACGTCATCAGCTTTTCCTTTAACCATTGTTACCTAAACCACTAAAGTACTTACCCTCTCCTCTCTGTCTGTCGTAAGCGTTAATACATTCGCTGGTCTGGAACTGGCTGATCAGCGCTGTCTTGCCGACTCCTGGTGCCCCCACCATGGCGACGCGGTGGCACGCCACTGGCTTACGTTCCTGAGGCTCGGGCGCTGATTGTGCGGGTGAGGAAGGAGCCAGGCTGCCTGATCTGGATCTCCGTCGACGAAACGAGTCTCCTCGGTTGACTATGCCTGTAAAGAAATGTTAAGCTATGTTAGGAAAATGCATTTTGGTATACCAGATGAGCTGGAGTAGTACCTACACCTTACAGGAAACGAAAGAACTCTACATTTTGATAGCGTCGTTTTTGTCGGTAACGTTGTCAGAGATCCACTGGATAGGGGTGAATTTAGGGTTCCTAGTGCGGCAGTAAATATCAGTGTACATACTAGCAGGCAGGCTATAAGCTCGAATGCCATCTACCTAGCATAAAAAAAGTTGCTAATAAATTATAGCATAAAAGGGCTCTTCCAATAATATTGAACTTCTCTTAGAACTTCAGTTTATTTCTAATTGGAAACTTCGTAATATTTTCCACGATTTTAATTTGCGTCCCAAACGGTTCCAAGTCAACAGTTTCAGAACTTTATTTGTAGTGTGCAGGCGAATGGGAAAACCGAACGCGTATTTACGGGTTCAATAGTTTAATTTCGCAGTTAGTGGTGTGCTGTTAATGGAAAACAAATAGAACGTTATTTGTGAACAAATAACAGTTGCAAAAAAGTTGTTTCTTTTTTCATTCGTACATAACCATGAAACTGTTCAGCATCTCTATATAAGTCTTCCATAATATGATGAAATTCGCCGAAATCTTTTCTTTTCTTATACAACATGTAAGTTAAATAACCAACATCCTGAAAACAGGTGGTTTGGCTTCTGAGTTGAATTAAAAAAAAAATTAAACAACGATTTTTTTTTGAGAAAAAAAAACAAAAAGTACCCAGAAAATATTGTACAACATTCTATGGGTACTTTTGTTTTTTTTTTCAAAAAAAATTTTTTTTTTTTAAATTTGTAATCGACTCAGAAGCCGAACCCAAACCACCTGTATTCAGGGTGTTGGTTATTTAATTTACATGTTGCATATTTGACGTACCCATTCGGATCTAAGACAACAACGACGTCCGCCGCAGTTTTTGAGCAATCTTGAAGGTAATAAAGATTATTCATCGCGCTTCAACCAAAGAGGACTTAACGAATGCGATATCTCCGGATTAATCCGAGCATCGTTCACTGTTTATCGGGCATCAGTCACCGTTCATCGAATCTGTTTGAAATCAAAATCGTTTATCGAAAATGAAACTTGTAATCAGTGACACTTTTTGTTTCACTATCGGACTAGCAGCAAATTGAGTCAGATTGTATATACAACTTGTCTGCGCGACGTCGTGTAGCAAAATGATGAATTTCTAAATAGGAAAAGTCGTTCACCGTTCACCAAAAGTAAATCACTTTTGATGAACCATCTAAATTCGGCTTAAAGCGCAGTATACGTGACCAAGTCAATTCATACTCATTGCAACTTAAATAAAATATTTAGGAATGCGTAACTTGTGAACAATAGCAGAACTTCAGAATGATTCCAAATCAAATCCAAAAAGTATCCGTTAACGTTAAATATACTCATAATACAATAAATCATTCATTAATAATGCAATACTTAATGCGTTATGGACACAAATCGGAATTATCACCATTATAATATCTTACTGAATACATTTTCCGCTAGACTTCGCGAATGTTTAATTATCACTGGAAATTGGATACAATTCGTATTCCCAAATTCCAACTATACGAACATAAATAATAAGTACAGATTGACGCTCATCTACTCAAAAATATTAGTAATTTAGCTCTCAATATTGCTCATTTGAAACTTTAAATACAATTACCTACATTGAAATATTACGATGTTGTTAAACTATGCAATAACCGTTTCTAAAATTATAAAGGGCGTGTCTTTATGCGCATGCACATGCGATTGACGTCACAGCTGTGCTCAATAATGAAAATGACATCACGAACCTAAAAACAGTACTGATGTGGAAATTGATTTTGTAAGCGGGTCATATTTACAGGGATTTGGTAACCCTCTTAATACTTACATAAACAGGTACTATTATGCGCATAACCCCAAAATTCTACTTTAGGAAAGCGATCCACGATCTTTAACTAGATAGTTAAGTATAATATGCTGTCAGAGTATGGAGCAGCGAGCAGCCATCACGACGACTTCAAAAGGAATAAATAATAATTCAAAAGGAGTAAATCAATTGTCATTACCAGTTCATTATTGAGAAAGGCTATAAGCTACATAATAACATACATAAACGCGAGCGAAGCCGCGGGCGACCTCTAGTAAAACATAAAAAGATGTTTTACAAATACGAGAGGCCTAAAGACTGACCAGTCCTCTTCGCAGCAGCCAAAAGTCAACTAACACGAAAATCGGAGAGTGTTTAGAACATTTAGTTAACGTGTCACAATGTCCAAAACACGAGTTAAGCTGTACGTGACCTAATTGACAAACCAATTACCGTCTATTTGGCGAAGCGGATATGCTGTGTTCTTAGTTGAAATTTGGTATTGACTGCGGTGCGGTCAATGAGCAAGATAAAGGTGTTCACACACTGGAGTATTCACGTGAATGTTGCTGAACAGAAACTACGATTGGAGTGTGAGTATTCTAGTGCAGTGCTTCCCAAACATTGTTCTGCCGTGACGCGGTAATTTTCATACTGTCCTTTCGTGACCCACTTAATACTTTTAAACCCAAGCTGGTTCCATTAGGTAAAATAATACACATTTATTAATAGTTTTGTTTTATTAACACTAAATATTTTAGCATCGCCTATTTAGTAACTAAATTTGAGTGTGAAGTACGGAGCTGCTCCTTATTTTTTACTAAAGAATCCAAGTTCGAGGAAAAGTTTTATCCTAAGGTCTGTTTCCACTTTAAGTGGGTTTCTATATTTATTTTTAAGGTAAACTAGTGTTGAGAAACCAACCAGCAAAGGCGGTAATGTTGCGACCCGGTATTTTATTTTTTGATCGCCCGGTACCGAGAAACGCTGTTCTAGTGTAAAATTGTGATGAAGGAGTTTGCGTTAGCTTTACAAATATAATTGACAAAAAGGTTAGTTCAATAAAACTCAAAACGGCTAATTATTTAGTATTTTGTTACACATGTGGGCTCAGTTCTGTCAATGCCTTAATGTAGGTATACAAACTTCCACTTCAATGTTCTAACTCTCTATCTCAGTTACTTATTGGATATTGGTTCTTGAATGCAAATTACGTTATTGGTTTACGTCCATTCTGTCATTTCGTGGAAGTCCTTCATATCGTAATTTTATTAGTGTATATTATTCTATTTTGTGTATTGTATGATATTTGTTGACGTGGAATTTCATACACTATCGCTTTTGATTTATGTATTGGATCTGAACTAGTCTTGCCGTAATGTTATAAATATACCTATGCGTTGATAAAGTTGTAGAAAATAAGCGTGTGAAAAAAACCAAAGACGATCGCGGAAAGCGCGCGCTCTCAGCCGCGCCACAGATAAAGAATCCAGAATAGACATTAGTTCCGGACCGTAATAGTTCCAAGAACATTGTTCGACACTGGAACGATATCGTTCCTGTCCGAGGCGTATAAATAAATAGGTTCACAGTTCCTCTCATCGCATGTCCAAAGCAAACCGAGACATGCCGAGCGAGACACGAGTGCCAGTCTATGGAACACCGAATGGCGCCGTTGGCGGGTCGGGTCTGATCTGTACCCGTAGTGTAAGTTTTTTAGTATAAAAAACACAACTACTTTAGTTGCGTTAAGAGCTCAATTTGTATGGGAAACATGATTTGCGCTTCTCCATGATTTGCCCATTGATGTTTTGAGCCGATCCTTTCCTTGCTAGTTTGTCAGCATTTTCGTTGCCTTCAATCCCTACATGTCCCGGTACCCACACTAGTTTGACTAGGTTGTGTTTGCCTAGATTGTTTAGTGAGTGTATCGCATTCAAAACAAGTTTTGAAGTGACTTTGTAGGTAGTTAAAGCTTTAAGTGCCGCTTGGCTGTCACTAAGAATGTAAATGGTCATTCCTTTGGTGCCCATTTCTAGGTTCTTCTGAGCACAGGCAATTATTGCATATGTCTCAGCCTGAAACACCGTTGCATATTTGCCCATGCTTTGTTGGTACTCATACCCGTTGGCGTAAATACCTGCCCCTGTACCTGACTCCATCTTTGACCCGTCAGTGTACCATATAAGACTGTTTTCCTTAGGGGTTTTGAGTCCTCGCTTCCATTCCTCCCGCGTGGGTATATGGATGCTGAATGATCTCCTAGATACAAACGATGGTTGGTTTACATCACTTGTCATTGCTGTGACGATATCTAGGTTTAGATCCTTTTCAAATTTAGTGTGTCGTGTCCTCGGCTGTGAGTCCTTCCATGTTCCACATACCTGTAGCCTATGGAGAGTGTCTCTTGCTTGGGATTCGATGACTATGTGCAGCGGTGTTAATCCAAGGATATTTTCTATGGCTGCCGTTGGTGTGGTCCGGAATGCTCCAGTGATGGCCAGGCACGCCATTCTCTGAAGCTTTGCCAAGTCACTTTGAAATGAAGAAAACTTGGTTCTGGGCCACCATACTATGCTGCCATATGTAACAATCGGTCTGATTAACATAGTGTATAGCCAGTGCATTACTTTGGGCTTTAGTCCCCATGTTTTGCCGTACGTAGACCGACACAATCCGAATACCCTTTGGCATTTCTTTATTGTGTTGTCTACATGAGTTTTCCACTTTAGTTCTTTATCCAGTGTTATTCCTAGATATTTTACTTCCGTGGACCATGGCAGTTGCGTACCATAGAGTGTAAGTGACTTGGTCTGTTCTACTTTCCTCTTCCTCGTGAATGGTATTACTACTGCCTTTTTTGGGTTGATAGAAAGGTGGTGGTTGTTGCACCATTGTTCCACCCTTTTAAGGGCCTGTTGCATAAGTACAGTTACTGTGCTCATGAACTTTCCTCTTATCGTAACCACTATGTCATCCGCGTAACCAACGGTATATAATGGTCCATTGTTTAAGTCTTTCAATAGAGAATCAATGACTAGGCACCACAGTAGTGGAGACAGTACACCACCTTGGGGGCAACCCATTGCGGTTTTAATACACGCACTGTCTCCCATCAGTGAAGCTGTTATTATTCTCCCTTTCAGCATGTTATTGATCCACTTGCAAAGTGTTGGATCAATACCATGACATATTGCAGCCTTGTGAATAGACTCGTGCATGGTCTTATCAAAGGCTCCTTCTACATCTAGAAATGCTGCCATGCAGATTTCTTGTGCCTCTAGGCTCCCTTCTATTTTATCTACCACCAGGTGCAAGGCCGTTTCGGTCGACTTACCTGGTTGATATGCACATTGAAGCCCATGAAGAGGTTTTCTTTTCAATGGCTCTTCCCTAATATGTCGGTCAATGAGCTTTTCGAGGGTTTTGAGCAAAAAGGATGACAGGCTAATGGGCCTATAAGCTTTTGCATCCTCGTAGTCACTCTTACCAGCCTTTGGTATGTACGTCACCCTTGTTTTCCTCCACAATTTTGGTGTGTACCCAAACGCGATACATGCCTTAAATATCCTTGACAGGTACGGTATAATAATATCCGCTCCCTCCTGTAGTATTATTGGGTAGATGTCATCTGGGCCAGGAGTTTTAAAAGGTTGGAAACTTTTAATTGCCCAACTCAGTTTATTTTCATCCACCACCTTTTTTGCGACTTTCCAATCAGTTCGTGAGGTGCGTGTAAGTTGTTCCTCTTCACTGATTGGCTCGCCTTCATATGCATTGATTTGCGTTGACCCAGGGAAGTGAGTTTTGAACATAACGCTCAGTGTTTCCTTGGCTGTTGCCGTGAGTTGTCCATTTTCATCCTTTACAGAAGAAAGTGGATTGGCCTTGACCGTTGACAAAGCCCTGAAGGTTCTCATTCCTTCAGGTACGGATTCTATGGATTGCCAGTGCCTTCTCCACGATTTCCGTTGTGCTTTGCGTATTGCCCGATTGTATTCTGTTAACTTCTTGGCGTAATCCTTGAAGTCCTTTTTTGCTTTGGCTTGATTAAACGCTTGGCGGGTTTCCTGGCGTAACTTAGCTAGTTCTGGCGTCCACCAAGGTTCCTTTTTGCCTGTTGCCTTTTTCTCTGGGCAGTTGTCCGCCCAAGATGTAAAAAGGGCCTTAGTAACGTTGTCAGCTGCAAATTCAATATCTATAATGGAGTTGAACTTACCAGTGAAGTCATCTAATTTTGTTTCTAGTATGTCTGTAATGTAGGTAACAAATAATATAAATTTTCTGAAATATATACCGAAATATTCACATTCCTTATCTGGGTAATGATGACCCAGCCCCCACGTTCGTGTAACAATTTTCCACCCCCATGACGCCGGGTTAATAAGATGGTGTTAGCTAACCAGGCGGGCTTCAAACAAACCACACAGACCAAACCGAGCACTTTGTACAACTCAGGCAATCGAACCCAGGAGTTCTGAACCTAATTTCTGGGGACGAACCGAAGGCTGTTGCTTGGTCTGACGCTGCAACAGAACTTTATCATTTACATGATCAACATATTTCTCTGTTGATGTGGTGCCGTGTAAGTTGAATACGATTTCAAATTATTTGGCTGTCAACGAATTTAACACGATAATTGTTTTGCGTGCAAGGAACAAGTTCGCAGGGTTGTTATGAGGGGTTCGTTTGTCTCATCTTTGAAATGGGGTAATCAATGTTAAGCGAAATTAATGCGCATATTGTGTAATGTGTAGGCAGGTACGTTAAATAAAACAAATTATTTAAGCTCTTGTAGTGACACTAATTTGTTATTGTACCTATCTAAAATAAATAAAATGAATATTTTGTTAAGTCCATACTAAGGCAGGTGAGGCTACAACAAACTGTCAAATTTCTTTAATAGGCTTTGAACCCTACGATTATGGAATAAAGTAGAAAATGTATTGAAGAAATTTGATTATTTTGTATAGCCTGATTATCTTTAAACTATAACGCTATAATGACAATTGTCGTATAAAAACAGCTATGGATATGTAATTCACTCGGTGATTATCAATTTATCTGAAAAAAAAAGTTAGCGAATAGGCCGGCTAGTCCCGGGTTTAGAACTTGAAAAAATTCATAATTTTGTTCCGAACGTAACCCTCTTCCTATCCTTACCCTGCTAGTACTTAATATCCTGTATGATCGCTAGGTCCAGGGTTTTTTTTATGACAACGAAAGAAAGAGAGAAGAAAGAAAGAAGAAAAACAGAAGAAGGAACGAATAAAGAAATAAAGAAGAAAGAAAGAAGAAAGAAAGAAGAAATATAGAAGTACATTCATTGACCAGCACAAGACGAACATACATTTATACAGACTAACCTTAATCCTAAGAAAGATACGTGAGGTCATGTTAGGACGTTACGTTCGGAACAAATATTGACAATCTATTGAAGTTCCTAAGGTTCGGAATAATAGTGATCTGCTGTCGTATTGTACACTTTACCTTCTTTCTTAGTTCCTGGTCTTTGTGTATCTTTCGCGAGGGAGTCTTTTCGACCTGTCTCTTAGGGCGTTTAAGCCGAAAAGGCAATAGAGAATATCGACATCGCTTGCCTCTTAACCCGCGTCTTCTTCAAAGAAAAGCTGTCTTTTTGTTGAAGCTACAAAAATACTAATAAATTCAGCAAGTACGAATCAAAAGGCAAAATAGTGCAGTTTTTACTGGTATACGCATTCAGAAAGATTTATGTGCATTGCAAATTGCCTTCGCCATAGACACTGGCTAACGAATTTATCCAGTTACTCCAATAAAACTCTCAGTCGCCCACAACCTTACAAATACAGCGAATGTTCTTTGTTTAATTCAAGTTTATGGTGGGTATCTTTTTATAAATTTCGTATTAAGGTGGCGTGCGTAAACGGGATCCTTGAACGTGCTAATATACAGAATCAGCTCGTGTTTACGAAACTGGTAAGGGCAAAACAAAGATTTGGTAAACACCCGTTTGACGTCAGCCGCGAATGAAATCAAATCGCGATACTTGCGCCTCGAGCTTCGATGAATAATGACTTTTGAGGGTGATTTTGTTTACGAGCGTGTCAAATGTCATACATCGCAGGATGATTAAGTGCGTTGTATTATAGTACTGATAGTTCGTTAGTTTATGTCTTCAACACCTGACACAAAAAATAAGGGGCTTTTCTGTTTAACACCTAGCTATTTCAGCTTCCTTTTAAGGACTACGCGTACTGGCTTACGGTGTCACCGACAAACTCTGGCTACAATTCCAATGCGAACTAAGAAATTTCGCAACTCGTTTCTTTGTCGCACAATCAAGAAATGGAATTTACTGCCAGCACACGTGTTCCTTCCTTCCTACAATCCTAAGTCATTCAAAAGAGGCGTGAAGAAGCACCTTGCAGGTCTACAAGGCGAGGGTGTCTAGCGCGGAGGTTTATCACTCGCATTGCCTATCTTCGCATTTAGACTCCACTTCTAGTTACCATCAGGGACATAATATAAGCTGTCTTTGGACATAAAAATGCGGAGAGGATCGGCGTGTCCAAGTCAAAATATATTACTAGCAATTATAGTATGTTTATTTATGACATCTGATTTATCGCATTGAATGCCCTCGTGTTGTGTGTAATGATGTGGTCCACAAGAGAACTAAGGTCACCGATATACCCCAAAAAATAGCGAACCTAAATTGGCAGTAGGCAGGGCACATTACTATGATGACTGACGACCGTTGGGGCAGAAAAGTCTTCCAGTAGATATAGGTATGCCATCTCACTCGAAATAATAGCTCAGAAGCGAGATAGCATTAGCTTCAAGCACGTAATGTTTGAGTAGTCGGTCAAAACATCTTAATTCGACAACTTCCTACGATTCTCGATGAAGTGTCGTTCTATTCTATTCTGAATTAATGGCGTCGCGATACTTATACGTACGCATTTTGCTAATGTCAAGTGAAAATGTTACTAAAGTAACAAAAATTGTACGGTTGATTGGAGTCTCTCAACACGTGTGAAACTCCGAAGTGTCGTTGTTACCAATTTATGCTACTGACAGCTGCCAAATACATTAATGGATACAAAGAAAATAGCGAGTAGATCTAATTCGCTTGTTTACAATTGTCAACTATCTCTTGATCATTTTGCTATCAACATTTTTTGTAGCACGAAAATAACAATACTAGTGTTGGCGTAATAATATGTAACCTGCATATTAAGCTAACACTAATATTGTTATTTTTAGCATACAATAGGCCCGCCTAATATTGGGTGGGCTTACATGGCACTATTTACGCCACAAACCACGTGCTCAATAAAATGGAATTTTCAACTTCACGAAATTAGAGAGCATGTGGACAGGGCCGAATCAATGGAACACATGCTGTGTGACTACGATTCTATAGCCAGGTTTAGAATGAATATTCTTGGAATGGCCTAACTTCTACATACACACATAGGTAACCACTTGATATTATGGACAAATGTAGGTATTGATAAAAAATTGTCCGTGAATGATGAGTACAAAAGTAGTGGTAAAGAGTAGTGCCACAGTGAAGTGTGGTCGTATTATAACGGGTCACCCATCCCGTTCCAATCCGTACCGAATGTCGCTTCACATTTGTAATCTTAATAAATGACGATGTAATTTTGCTTATCAGCGGTAAAAGGCATATCTATTGTAAACAGTTTTCTATTAAAGTCCGTTATGTTCAATAGAGTTTTCACGATTCATTCTCATAGCATAAACCATAAATAACTAATGTGTTTACTCACTGACCCAGCAGTGTGAACATAAAAATGTTACGATTCCTTTGATGTCCAATCTTGTTCGTTGCAACCTTAATCCGTAGGTACAAAGGCTAGTTTAGCGGAAAATTAATTAAGAAATGAAAACGTAGATTACAGTTTGTTTACAATGCAGGCTTGATTGATGACTATTTTTGTGTTCAATAGTTTGTGTTTTGTGTCCAAATTGATGGGCACACTACACGTGCACCTAACAGAAAAATTACGGAGATTTTTATAAGACGCTTTATGATTTATCGTCAACCCATTCCTATCTCTGTGTCTTTTCAAACTATTTTTTCTTCCAGACTTATCAGAAAGGTAGAATAGAATAGAGTGACTCGCATTTAACTGGTCAGCATAATTATCTAACCTTGTTTTTACACTTGTGTGTGTGGGACCATACTATACCGCATGTGTGCGTGTGTGGGACTCACCCGGTGCGGAAAGACACCGGTCCAACTTACTAAAAACCACCGGTACCCTCCTGAGCCCTTTATGGGCGTTATGGGATCGGCGTACTTATGTACGCCTTTACTTACAATTTCACTTGACATTGGCAATGCGTACGCTTAATGCGACGCGAGGCCATTAATTAAGAATATCATAGAATAGATGATATACCGTATATTATCTAAGTACTGGTAGAATATCGGAAACGAGTGGGTCGGACCATTCGTTGCAAAATTCACGAGTATGAATATTCACAAATAGCGATTTTAGGGATTCGCATACAAATCTTGCGATTTCGTACAGAATTTGGAATTCTAATGTTTAAAAAATGCGTCTCCTGGTCAAAAGTACTCGAAATTGTCGAGCATGTATGAGGACAGTGAAGAAAGTAGATGAAGCCAAAGAAATATGTAAGGGTCCTAGCAAATGTATGTACTACATGACCGATAGTGCCACATGCGAATTTATGTGTAGGTAACGAAATGTTACTTAATTGGAATTCACCACCAGCACGAAGAAGAAAAAGGAAAAAAAAGGAAGGAGGATTGCAGCAAGAGAAATAAGGACTATTTGACAGAACTATGCCAGTACTTGGCCAGCGTGGTTGACTACGGCCTGATCGCCCCTAATGTGGGGTAGGCTCGAGAACCTTGGTGGGGACATTATATGAGCTGTTTATGATATGATGATGAGGCGACAGGCTGGCAACCGCTGTCACTAGTTTGAGGTACTGATTGACCCATACTGTCAGATATGGCTTTAAGTGTAAGTAAATATTATCTAAGGCTCTGCCCAACCCCTTTTGGGATAATGAGCGTGATTGTATGTATGTATTAAGTGTGTTGTTTGAAAAAGGCTAGTAAGAAGGGAAATAGAATATAATCATCGTGTATATTCATTCGTCTTGCATGGTGCTTCATCGCCAAAAGCAGATTGAAGCCGAGCGATTTACTGTTGAGCTGTCAAATTACACTTAAAATCGTAGAAAATCATGGTAGGTACTACGAAAATTTTCCCGAGTTATGTCCATTTTCATGGAGCCATTTTCGTGGCGCCATTTTAAAAATTGCGTGTGTACATAGGCAGGTATCTAATCTGAGGTCTACATTATCATGTAGACACGCAATTGTTAAAATGGCGCCACAGTGTAAAAACAATTGACAGTCAGATGAAACAAACTGCATTCTACAGCCAAAGAGTTCCATTTTCAAATGTTATAATTACTTTTTAAATATTGTTTATGTAAGTAGCTAGTTCCGGAAACTTTTAGAGTGACTTATGTATTCATTTCTGTTTCTGAATTCTACGCCAGGAAACTTCTTGTAACTACGACTTGCTTGGAATTGAGTAACATAAGCTATAACTTATTATAACAAAATAAGGGGTCCCTACTTAAACTAACACTGTCTGTCTCTATATCTTTTTACGCCTAAACCACAAAACCAACTTTGAATTTTGATATAGAGACAGATGGGACCTCGGATAATAACATAGGCTTTTTATCTCGAAAATTTGAAGTGATCCCTTGGACCGCGATATAAAGTTGCAAGCTAAGTGTTAGTAATAAAAGTATAAAGCTTCTGCAATCTGTTAGTGTCTGATCTAGCTTTACAAAAATGTATCTAGTGTGAACCGGGAAGAGAATATTAACGCTCTGATGCTTACGCCGTTAATGATCTCTGGACGTCCCTCATTAAGCTACGTGTCTATACATTTATGGTGTACACGTACAGTCAGCACGAGCAATGGTATGTACACACTATTGATAATAATATAATAATAGTAATTTTTATTTTGGCAACACTAATACACACATATTTAACAACTACAAAAGGCACTTAATCACCATGACAAAAATTGCAACAATATTGTTGGCATTGGCCACTCCTTTGATCCTTCAAGAGAAAGTACAATGATTATTGGTGGTTGGAACTTTTAGTGTATACTTAATTTTTATATAAAAAAAAACATTGATTTGCAGTTGAAGATTTTCAATAATGCCTGCTTGAATCGAGAATCAAACCAGCTGTAAGAAATCTATATTGTATTTTATCGATAACAATGAAAAGGATAACATTTTTTTTAATCAAGGTAACAAGAATCTCCAGAAAAAGGAAAATGACGAAAATTACTTTTATTGTGAAATACCTACTGATTTTTTTCGAATATTTTCTCTGTTTGACGTAATTTCAACATCATAATTATTTTATATTTATTCAATTTCATGACTTTCATTTTATTTATTATACTATGTTATCCGTGAATAAATAACTCTGTCCCACAACTATGCTATATGTGAGCATACATAGAGTGCTACGTACGCTTCCATGTGGCGTAGCCGTGGGACACCCTGAATATGTATCATCATGACAGTCCTTATTATTCGACGCACTGCTGTGACACAAAGCCTTTCCTTGTTATCGAAGGAGGTTTAAACAGTCCACTACGCTTGCCCTATGCGGATTAATAGCACGGAGTATAAGGTCATCAATACTCCTTTGCTGATCCATTACGCCTTCTACGAGACTCATTGGGGAATATGGTATGGTGTTATTCTACTCTGCCGTCATCACATGGCACTGTATAATACTGTATATGTATAGTCAATACTAATTAATTTCTATGGGGCTAAGAGTTAATTACTCAACATCGCGTACTTAAGTACGAGCTCATAAAGTTTGTTATTTGACGATGACGCTCACATAATAATGTGCAGCAGTGTGCAATTAATTAAAATGGCGTGCTTTACGCTCGCACCCGCGTTTTCGGTTCGCAATATTAACGTGAATTGTAAATATTTTAGTAAAAGCATTTTTGCAGGAAGACGGGTTTCGCGGTTCACGGATTCAGATTTTTATTTTTATTAATGTTCCTCTTGAATTTTTTGGAAAGCGTCTAATGGTGCATCTACACAGTGATTTTTTTGTGGACAAACGTTTTCAAGTTGTTACTGGGGAGCATCCGATAGTAAAAAATGATTAGTTTTTAGTATAAAAGACCTTGGACAAAGTCGAAGCATACGTATTCTATACATGAAAAAAGAACCATAAAAATTGTGTGTGCAATTCACACACGGCAGAGGTGAAACTTCAGAAAAAGAGCAAAAGTGATTTCAGAAGCAACAGTTGTTTATATTGGTTGCCAAAATGTTGAACTGCAAACCTCTATGCGTCAAAAACTTTTTGGTGTCGCCTCATCGAATTTTCAAATCACAAAGGCTAGAGAAATTTCCTGAAATTTCACTTCGAAAATAATGATGGGAAATGATTTATTTTGTACATTATGGTGCACTAAGATACCGTAAGATACCCTTATTTTTAGCCCCCCACGCAAAAATATTTGGATGTTTCTCATTGAGCCTAACCCGTGTATCTTTGTGTGACGAATCGCAGTTCTCATACGATAGGGTGTTCTTAACTATGATTCAAGAATATCTTTAAGCAGTTTAAAGATTATCAGATCTTTTATAGTCGATGAAGGGATCTGGGTAATTCCTACAGGTCTGATCTGTTGTGGTTCAAAATTTGGTATGTAACTTTAATGATATCTTGAATCTGTAGTAATTATTCCCAACTACTCAGGAAATTTTAGGAGAGGTACCTATTGTGTTTGGGCTGATTGGATTAGTCTCAATCAACTAGTTTATAGATAGATAAATGTTTTCATTAACCTACCATCCACCATAAGGAATGTATTCTAGTGGATGGGCAAAGCGCGAAAAAATGACGGCGTTAAAATCCTTATGCCCCTCCCGACACGCCCACAGGACGCGACAACCTTGACTTAGATAGAAAGCCGCAGGAAAGGATGTAAAGATTACATTAGTGGCCTCAACGGGCTTAAATATCTCCACGATAATTCTCTACAATCTATCCACGAGGAGAAGTCCGCTTTTGTCTCTAATTGGAGCAAGAGAGTGAATTGAGTATACATTTGCGAGATATTCTAAGTAGTCAGGGTTTTTATTTAAATTTAATACTACAAATTCAATTTACGTTTTTCATGAACTTCTATAGTATATTGTTTTATTTTTAACTAGTAGACTTTAGTTTCCCCGCCCGCGGCTTCACTCGCATTAATATCAGTTATTATGTAGCCTATAGCCTTTCTCGATAAATTCACTATCCAACGCAAAAATATTTTTTCAATTCAAACCAGTATTTCCTGAGATTAGCGCGTTCAAACAAACAAACTTTTCAGCTTTATAATATTAGTATAGATGTGAAAGAACCTTTAATGAAGTGAAACAGAGGTTACAGAACAGAGGGTTAATTAAATGATTTAAATATTTAATTAAAAACTTTTCGTGGAAAAGTTATCTTGGTTTAATTACATGGCGATTGAAATGAACGAGTTTTTTATTAGAATTTTATTGAATATTTAAGTAGATGCAGTCATAATAATTGTATTTATTTAGCCCCCCCATCCACTAGGGTTTATTCCGTATGACTTGTCCTTATAGATAAGCCGTAGAGAACCATCGTAAGGATAAATAAACCGTTGAGGCCAATAACTAATGTCATCTCTCCATGACTTTTTGTGCAACCAAGTCAAGATTATCGTGAGGGCGCGACGGAAATGATAAAAATATTTTAACACCGTTCTTCTTTCGCGCTTTGCCCATCTACTAGAATTCCTTATGGATTGGACATTCCGGCAGGAATAAAAGCTTGTGAATGGGGGGCTTTTTTACTAAAATTATAATTTTGAAGTTTTTATGTTATGTGGCTGGCAGTGATAGTAGGCCGTTACTATAGCCTATAGATGATTATAACACCTCGAGGAGGTAGATGGGCTCGCAGTACTGCGTTGTTCGTAACGATCATAAAAGCTAACTTTTTTTTGTTGACGGGGAGGTCAAATGCATTTACGCATCGTCCCTGCGGGGTGGTGCCAACCGCAGGGGATATGTGGGGCTCAAGGTAAAGGCGTTCCCTTCATACCCACTAAACACCCTCCCCGGCCTGACCTCCAGTGCGCTATTATGGGAAGGATCGGGATTTGCGCCGTGAGCGCAACTACACCGAGGTGTTCCCAACACTGCCCGTCTAGGCACTCCTTGCACCAATTGGTGGTCATCAGCCACTCCTCCACCGACGGTTGCTCGACCTGGCCTCTGTCCTCCTGACGAGATTATCGGGAGCAGCCATCGGACCGCACCCGGGGGACTTTGGGCGCCGTCGTTGCCCTGAAAAGGGCCGTCCGGAACTAGCCGTGCTGGGAAAACAACTCGACGATGGCATGTGACTACGAATGCCAAGGGGACACAGTTGACATCACACATGCCAAAAAAGCCACACACCCGCCGAGAAAGTTTCCCCACCACGTTACCAGCGTCCGCCACGAGGAGGCTACCGCGGACGTGGACCCCACGAGTATTCTGACCTAGCCTTTTTTGGGGTTTTCAATTTTTCCTACTCTCTCCGTGATCTCGTCTTACTTCCGATTCATATATCCTTTTCGTCAATCTACTTTCGCTCAACCTTTCTACCGACCAAACCATTTGAGCTTTATCCTTTCACTAGTACTTCTAACCTAGCCTTTTTTGGGGATGTTTTCAATTTGATCCCCACTTACTTCCGATTCATATATTCTTTTCGTCAATCTACTTCCACTTAACCTTTCTAACGAACAAATCATTTGAGCTTTCCTTTCTCTATTCTTGTCGCTATGTCTTCTTTCGAACCACACCTCGCTTTTAGGAGGCGTACGTAGTAAACTCAACAAACACATAATTTATTCAAATTCAAAGAAATTCAAGTGTAAAAACTCATTTCACCTGATTCCTAATTCGTTGCCTGTAAATATTAAAAGGGCAGACTTCTTTCAAAAGGCATAAATATTTCTATAATTCGTAACAAGATGCCGGCATTTCATTTTGCTGAGGAACGGACCGCTGATTGAAATGGTCGGCAACTGCGTCTAGCTTACAGATGAATATTCTTTTATATTTCTTCCTAATACCATTTACGTAAAGAGATACCCTTTGAGTACCTAATTTATTCGATTTTATTGGTCTTTTTACTAGTTATAGTAGGTATTCTTACAAAGACACACAGGCGTTTTGTTATATTTATCTTATCATTGGTTTTGTATAATGTTTTACATTTGTCAATGTACAAAAAAGTATGATTAACACGAAAGGGCTGAGCAGAGCTTTAGAAACTAAACCAAAAAGCCAATAAACGTTTAGCTTTCAATTTACAGATGTAAAGTAAAGCATAAATCCTATTTATATAATAAACGTGAAAGTTTGTATGGATGTGTAAATGCATGGATGAATGTGTGTTTGTTACTCTTTCACGAAAAAACTACTGAACGGATTTTAATAAAACTCAATTGTAATATAGGTGATACATCAGAATAACATAAGGCTATAATTTAACCGGCATTAACGCGAGCGAAGCCGCGTGCGACCACTACTAAATTTATGAACTAGAGTGCGTCTATGTGTACTAGTGGATAGTATAGCCACCGTCTGTCGAGCGTCGCAGCATTTCCGTTACAGTGAGTAGGTTGCAGAATAAACAAGAAGAGGATTGCATCGTTTGCTCTTGCTTTTAAGAGACTCTATTTTTAGCAATTCGATAACAGTCCCTTCTGAAGTTGTTTGTAAATAAAGCGCATCCTGCGGATACTGATGTTGATGTTTCCATATTTTATATACAGTTGATTCAAAGAGAATAGAAAATCTTTGAAAGTGATCTAAAGGAGCGCCTACAGGTTTGCAATTTGTGGCTAGAGCGTTAAGCTGAGTTTTTTGTAAAGTTGATTTAGGTCACTTAGGCTGTTTTTATTATCAAGCTGATCATAGTGCGTGTACTAAAATAATAACCATTAATAATATGGTTCCTTCAACACCCAATGTGGATAAAGACGTTTGGGCTGCGGTAATCGTCAAGCATTCATCGACGCTGAAGCGCGGCGCATACAGCCTTACTCCGGTCAGCACTGACGAGTATCAGCAGCGTTATTATAAAATGCTCCATAAAAAGCAAGAATCAATAATATTCTTGCTGGGTCAATGCCCATCCGCGCCGATGTTTAGAATGACACTAAAATCACCCTTAAGGGTCATAGTCTTAAGGGTCATTAAGGACCTGAATTTAAAAATATGTAAAAGCTTGTCGGTTTTTTTTTATTATTTATTGTTCAATACATTGCGGGTGTAAATAAATTAGCTCTAGGGCTTATCTGGGAACAGAGAGACACTCTCAGGAATAATACACATTTGCTTAGCTCCTTGTTTTTTAATAATTCCTCTTTAATTTTATTCTTCTACTTGCCCCCCTCTATATGCAGGTTTCGAATTTTACCTGCTAATTGTACTTAGGGACAAGATAATTTAATATTCTACATTATTACCTGTATTGCATGCTGGACTAGTCAAAGAATTTTCGCTCTTATTGCGTACAAGATTCAAAACAAAATTGTTTAATGCACAACAAACTGAATGCAGCTTTATTAAACCCAACCACTTTCCACCGATATCAGATGAAATGCTCCAACAGTACCCGCATTGTCCTTTCCTAGACCGAGCTGTCACAGTGCAGATAATGTCAGTGGCGAAATTGACTATAAACTTTGTTATTATTAGCGCAAAGGGCTGTTTGCTTTGGACCCTTTTCAGGTATAGGTGTTGGTTTAAATTTAACTGGAAAATTTAATGTAAATGAAACGACCGCTTTTTAGATAAGTATGATAGTTATGACAAAACTCCATATAAATAGTGCCAGTTTAAAACTCAAAATATTTGTGTCGTATTTTTGAAATATCACACAGATATTGAATTTTGAAAATAGCCTAGCTTAATTGTTCATGCTATTATGCTATTTGCGGACGAGGAAGATGACATGGGCTTTAGAGTACGTAGAGGACGTTGATTATCTGTTCGAATGTGGAATTGGTTTGGCTCCACTTTTTTTTTAAAAACGGTGGAAAGCAATTTACGGAGCGTACCGTAACGTTGGCTAGACGTTGTCTTTGTGGAGACATTTCGGGATCGGCGTGCTTACGTACCTTGTCTCCGAAAACATTTAACGGCACCTTACCTAGTCTAAAGCCTATACCTATCATCTTCTTTGACCTTATGGAAACTACATTTTCTTCGACCTTCTAAAACTTCTCCCATTCTCTCATTTCATCTGTGCACTCTACTAGCATCATCTGAGAATCCCCATCTGAAGAAGTTCTCGTTAATTCAGTTTTTTTTTAATTGACTGACATTGCTTTCGGCTGCAGACGGATTTTAGAAGACCTCAGTGAGTCCTCTAGTCTTTATGGCAAACCATGCTAGATTATTGCTAATACGCGAGTCTCTTCCGTGACTTCCATCTCCCTGCCAACTAGATCTAGCTGTTCCGAAATTCTCCTACGCTCTTCTTTTAGGTTCGAAAGATATGTTCGAACTCTACTTAAACTCTTTTAAGTGAGCTAGAGTAACTCGTGCTAGGAGTAGGATATCCAGATAGTGGGATGAATTGGCTTGGAAGAGTAACAACCTTTTAAATCTCTCTGGGCGATCGTAATGAACGAGGGAGACACACTCTTGCTATAAGTCTTGCGGATTGTCAGTTAATTTGTCTGATCACCAGTATTATATGTGCGTGTTACCACCATTAGGAGCACCGTTTACTGTTAGGCAGTCTCTATTAAAATCTTACCCGATTTATTTTTATTCTATTTAAAAACGTCAGAACTGTAAAGGCGCTGCATTGTACAGCATTCCTTGTTTGCAAAAAGAATATGGCGAAACTTGCCTTTTACTTTTTCTTAAGACGAAGTTTTCTTGAAGCCGTCAGCCTCAATGCACATTTAATGGAATCTGACGTAGCGAGAGTTAAACGAAAGCGACGGATAATATTGAAAGGAAAGACAAATATGATTTTTATTCCATTTGTTATTTTTGTTGGATTTGCGGCAATTGAAGAGCATGAACTGAATCTAATTTATTGAAGACTTGATGGAGACTAAAGGTGGAGTTTTATTTTAAAACAACTTCTCATAGGTTTAGTAGTGAGAAGCACATTTCCATAAATTTTAACTGTGTTTAAACCCCAACGCTAAAACGGGGTGTTATAAGTTTGTATCAGTGTGTTCGTGACATAGATCCCAAACAGATGATATAATTTTGATTTAGTTTCTTTTTAAACGTACTAAAGTAAACGTACGCAAGTAAAGAGTATTTTAGCTATGATTCAATTATACCTACCCTAGCCAAGTGGCCAATCGATTGCGTTGAACGCTTAACGAAAAGGACATTTTGCATGACACTGATATAATACTGAGAAAAATCGATGGCGATCATCATGTTAATGTTACAGTTGCGTTACTCGTAGAAACGATTTGTATCGATTGCCACTTGTCTAGGCCCTCTGATAAGCCGTTTTTTTTATGTTACGAGATGGCAAACAAGCTCGCGGCCCACCTGATGTTAAGTGGTCACCGCCGCCTATATTAAGTGTAAATCACTTAACACCGCAAGTGCGTTTGCTATCCTGGGGACTAAGATGATATGCCCTACATGCCCGGTAATTACACTGGCTACCTTTCCCTTCAATCCGAAACACAGCGAACTGCTTCACGGCAGAAATAAGAAAGGCGGTGGTACCTACCCAGACGATCCTACATATGGGTCTACCACCTAGTAAAAAAGATAATCGGTTAAATCCCGTTTAAAGACCGGTTCGAACCCCGCCACGTACCAATGTGTTCTCAAATTTTGAATTCAGATGTACGTTTAATCGACGCTTTTACGGTGAAGGAAAACATCGCGAGGAAACCTGCACACAACTATGAAGAAATTCTTAGGTCGTGTGTGAAGTCGACCAACCCGCACTTGGCCAGCGTGGTTGACTAAGGCCTAATCGCCCCTAATAAGGGGTAGACTCGAGCCCCTCGGTGGGGACATTATATGAGCTGTTGATGATGATGATGATGATGATGAAAGGGTCTGAGTCTCTGGTCTGATCGATTAAATGTTGACAAGCTGTAACTTTTATGACTTTGCTGTTCCCCTGGGAATCTGCAGTAGTTAGTTGATATGTTTTTATCAGTACAAGGAAGCGAGTCGAAAAACAAGCAATTCCTTTCTTGGCTAATTTTGGTGTGCTTTTTTTCGATTATTTCTTGTAACTTTTCCTGGGAGCCTCTTATATTTTCCTTGTTACCTTTGAACATGTTCGTAGAGATTATTATCCACCGTATATGTATAACGACCTGCCCGCCTAGCATGACCACCGAAACACGATATAATATGATATGATATAGCCATTTATCGCGTTGAACTGTCAAAAATTATTGGATATAACCGCAACCTTGAAAATTTATCGAAACGCCGAACATGTACAAGCCTTATACATTCGCAGTTCGCAGTTTCGATAAAATTTCAAGTTGACGGTTATATCCAATGATTGTTGACAGTTCAACGCGATAAATGGCTATATCATATCATATTATATCGTGTTTCGGTGGTCATGCTAGGCGGGCTAAAAAAGCTAAACGTACCTATAATACCTAGCCCGCTTTGACAGTGTTCGGTAGGAGCGAATATAAGGTCGGTGGGAGAAAAAAAATAATTATTACAACCGCACTCCTACATCTAAGTTGGAGTGTAGTTGTAATAATTATTTTATTTTTAAGAAAAAAAAAACACGTTTTTCAAAGTGTAAATGCTTAGTGCGTTGACAAAATCGTAGTAAATTTATTTACAAAAGCAAGAGTCTTTATTTACATTCATAGATAGGTAGAACATGGATTACGTAAAATCATCTTATGTCATGGTATTTTTTAATGAGAGCTGTAGGTATTTTTTCTAAATATAATTGTGTTATCTTTGTTCTAGTTTAATTTAATTAATTTTTTTATGATAATAATATTATGTAGCCCAAAATATTGTAATTAGGAAAACTTGTATTATGGGTACTAATATAACAGAACAATTTGGATACTCGCATTTTTATAAATAAATTTATAGAATATTAATCATTGACATGATAGTGAATAAATGTGCGTGTTTATCACACACATATAGGTACATGTTGTACGCAGCGCTAATAACTCCATCACAACGGCGCTAAGATATTAAGTCAAAGGCTTCACCAACAGGAGAAAATAAACCGCCTATGCTGAAATCTAATCATTATGTATCTTCTGAACTAAAAGTGAACTCTCTCATATTTTTTTTTCATGAATCCCATTGCGCGAGTGATTTTACTAGAAAATGCCTTTTGTAAGGAATACTAGCATTAGTTCAGGGAACTATTAGCTATTCCCGTCACGCCACAGTCGGGGCGAAGAGTGCTTACGACTGGGTACAGTCGCGCACACATCAGATGCAACCATTGTCTTTTTAAAACCGTTCTTATTAGACGAGTATAGGACTCAGTGAAAATTTTACGGCGAGCTGTGCTGGAAAATATGTACAATGGTCGACAAGTCTACAGGAGCGATTGCCTTGCAGAAACCAGTGCTATTACTAGTTGATAGGGTTGATTAAATTCCGCTCTGTGTTTTCAATGTCTGCCATTTAGGTTTAAAGACCTCTAGACGTTTAGTATTTGGTTCCTAGTGGCGAATGAAATGTAATATTGAATTTAGAGATTTAAACTTACATAAGATTACAATAAAAATAAAAACCACGACTACTATTTTGCTGAATCGGACAGTAATATAGCCTAGAGTTCCGAGGGTTAGTGATAAGACCCTTTGTTTCCCATGTTAGGTATGTACTTCCAGTGTTTCTTGACCTTTTATGCTAATAAGATTATTTGTGAATTAATAGTATGCTAAACATTTCCTAGCTTGGTACTTTAGATCTGTATTTCCACCATGACAGTATGTAGTTCCAGAGATTACATCCTACAAATTCACAAACTTACTAAATTTATTTGTTTAAATATTAATAGATTTCAGATATTATAAGCATTAATAACTTATAAATACTTACAGTCCAGTAATTAATAGTTACAGTCCACTTTCGATCGCTAACATTGAGCAAGAGAAGTGAAAACATAATAAAACTACATATTACATTTCTTCAAGAAAACTTCGTCCCATTAAAAACGATTCACAACAGCCGCAGTACATTATACTGAATATATAATGTAATGTCTCTTGTTCACGTATTGATGATCCTTCACCTTTTACATGTTTTATTACTATAACTATGCATCGCTGGGAGATTTACAACATGTTTTGTGTGAGCTGGATTACTTAATGGTTGTTTTAACCTAGTTTGAACTTAGTATTGTAACGGTTGGTTGTTATTGATCGATAAATATATTATTATGTCATTAATAAGTATTAAAAATTAAAAAGGTCCAAGTATTGAGCCCTGTGGAACTCCTAATAGTGTTGTGACCGCATCTCCTGAAAATCTTTTAACATCTACATAGACCATATGAATTCTATTAATCAAAGAAGGAACAAAAGAAGCCCTATTCTATATGGGAGAATGATTGTTATGGATCGTTTTTGGTCCCTTAAAATTTGCCTGTAGCCCCCTGACTAACATATAAGTATGTCTAAAAATCTGCCTTCAGAATTGAAGTGAAGTGAGTCCGATTCTTACTCTTTAGCACTTGATGCCTGTCGATTGGCTGCTAACTTAAAAAGTATGAGTGCGGTCAACTTATATAGAAACACTACTCTATTACAGCTTTTTATCTTTCAGACACTAAAGTAACCTCTGGCAGCTCTGGAATCTAGAAATGTTACGTGTGAATAGCCTGCCATCCACTAACGTATATTCCGAATGACTTTTCCTCATGGATGGAACTGTGGAGAATCATCGTAGGGTTAAATAAAACTTGAGGCGACTAACTAATTTCATCTCTACATGCATACTTTGACTTAAAATTGGGCAAAAAGATTTTATCGCCATTTCTTTCGCGCTTTGCGAGAATTCTTTCCTTATGGTTATAGATTGGACATTTCGGCAGGAATAAATGCTAATAGATGGTCCACAGCATAGCAGTATTTTTTGTTCGTGAACACACGAACATCAACAACTTATTTTGAAAGTTGTTCGAATAATTTAAAATCGAAAATGAATGTTCTTTCTTCGAACTCAATGTTTTCATTTGTTTTGGCAGCTGAAGTATTCATGGGCCCAGCACTGCAGGGAGATGAATGAACTTACCGCGACGGGGGGAGCGTGGATACGAGTCAGTATTCAAACACATTAACGGGAAACTTTCTTTATACAAAATTTCGTTTAGTAGTAGTTTAGTTTCTTGTATAATCCGAATGAATTTTCTAATTGAGCTGATAATATAATAATTAAAATTATTTTCGGAATAATTTTCCGTGTCTATTATTATCTATTTTATTTTTATCGCAGCGGCGCGGGTAACCGATTAGCATGCCACCACATGCCACCTTGCGTCGCTAATTCAGATGTAGCAGTCTGTTATCCAAAGTTCAGTCAGCTCAGCAGTCTTTCTGCTCCGCGCCCTATTAACAAAAGCAATATCGTTTTCGATTCAGGCGGTTAATCCGCTGTATCCATCTTTTTAACCTTTTTTGTTAGAAATCCTTAAAATACTTCGTTTAGATACAGACGTGACTTTATAAGAAAAACCGATTTATTTTTATGGCAGCTCACGAAATAAGTAAGTAATCTTGTATCATTCGCTTATACACTTGCATGCAATAAAATCGTCCCACCCGAGAGCACTGTTTGTTAAACAAGAACCTAAGCTCACATTTCAGCAGTTTATAACAGACTTCAAAAAGGACGAGGTTCTCAACTCAATTGTATGTTTTTTATATGTAGAATGGAATAATATTTTATTTTAGTACTAGAAAAAATGTACTGTAAAAAATCGACTAGCCTCTTGGAATCGAACCCGCAATCTGCGTTGACCATTACGCCACCGAGACACTGCTTTCGCTGTCGAAATTTGTCAGTTCTTGGTGCTTATGTTTTTATGGTAAACATTGTTTCATCATTCATTTTTCATATATATATATAATACCTGTGGTCTGAGGCATTCAGACGCCGTCGTGGTGAGAATCCTAGTAGCGGCAAAATATTTGTGTGACGAACACGAATATTTTTTTACCAATTATGGTTGTTTATATATTTATTTACGTTTATTTAAAAAACCATATCTAAAATTATGATGTATATTAAAAAGAAATCCGATATCTAGTATCCATATCACAAGTTCTTAATGATAATTACTTTGGGCTAGATAGTCGGTGTGAGCGTGGATATATATTATAGTTATTCTTTATTTTACCGCCCTAGTTAATAACTGTATTATTCAAATTATATTTACAATTTTTGCTTGTCTAACCTTTTTTTATATAGAGCTATAATCCGAACCGAAACCCACGAGCTGGGATGATTTTTTGCACGCAAGTGTATTTCGTGTTGCGGCTTCGCAAAGAATGCCACTACACCTCACCTCGTTTAAAATTCGCAGGCAATTTTTTGTTCGTCCATAATAAAGGAAGGAGGGGAAAATAACGCCTGAGTATCGACTTAGCTAACAGAGGAAGTTGGAATGGATACTAGAGTCAAGTTTTTTGCCACTTTTTGGAATACTTCAGTAAGAGGATTCAGAAAGGCTTTTATGAAGCCCTGTAGAATACCTGTCTCGAGTTTTTCATTAATCTACTAACATAAGGGCTCGGAAACTTAATTATAATTAATTAAACTTTAAGTTTCAGTTAAGAGATCTCTCTAACAGTTTTTTAATTTTATAAAAACATCATCAACAACATAGCCGATACTATACTATCTGTTGACATTTTCTTTAAACTAATATTTATTTGTTTGACGCAGGATCCCATGGTAGTACTTATATAAGTTTGTCGTTCCCAGATGAGGGAAAGACTAAAGTTCTAAAGTACTCTGGGGTGCATTCGTGTAAAGCAGCAATAAAAAGTTTGCAATGTGGCGCGTCACGAGCTTCAGCCAGACATTCCGTAGCTGCTGTTAGGAGGAAAGTTGGAAAAACTGTTCGACAGCGTTCCGGATTTGAAGAGTTTATTCAACTCGAATCATAATAAACTCGAGAAGGAGGCGGAGGTCGATGGCGATCATGAAAGCTAAGCTACCAAGTGCGTGGTCGGGTTTCCGATGGGTGACCGAAAAATTTTTCAGCTCGATTTTTCTCCGTGCACGAAAGCACTTTAAGCAGGTAGTCCCAGCTGAGGTCGAAAGATAACAGTCGTTCCTAAGGAAACTGGTGTAAAGTGGCGGCCGTCCATTAAAAATATGATACCAAAATCTATATAAGGCAGTATTATTAATATCAAGATATACTGCACCGACCCCAAATAAATTGGGAGCAGGGTAGCAGAATAAAAGAATAATAATACTAAAACACTTTTTCTCATGACGGCGACCGCACACATCGCGATGTCGCTAATATTCGCGTTATCGCGATGTGTCTAGCCAAGTATTCGCGAATACTTCGCCACTTCGTGCGAAGTCGCAAAAGGACATCGCGCCGTTGTCGGTAAACTGGCGCACATCAAAGCGTTTTTATCGCGATGTCCTTTGCTTGCGTGGCCACACTTCGTGGTCTTCAGTCGGCGCACAGACATGGTGCGCATCGGACGTATTGATTTATATTGGTTTTCTACCTTGGATTGCAATAACGACAGGATTTTAGAACTTATTAGCAATTAGAAATGTGATGACTCACATTTAGCCTTGCTTTTTTCTTAAACAATAATTCCTGACAGAATAAAAAATAACTGCCCTAAAATATAGGCCGACCGCGGCGTCCATTTTGTTTTTTGCGTAACATCGCGATCACATCGCGACAGACTTTACAGCGCGCAATGTGTGGCCATGGACATTCGCGGTAGGCCGAAGGCGGAGATTATCGTACGAATGTTATCGCGATGTGTGCGGCCGTAGCATAAAACATGCATGAAAATATTGTCATTACATTATTTTCGAAAAAATAACACGCGAAGTATCGAATTATACGGACAAAGAAAACCAAAACTAATGCTTGAGCGTTTTTTGAATTTGGAACATTACAACGCTCCAGCAATGTTGTATGAAACGGCGTGCTGGAGTTATTAAATACTCTTTGATTGGGTCCTTTTTATTAATCTTGGCATGCCAAAAAAGTCTCTTCGCTTATACAAATTGCGTTCACGTGGCTGTATAGCTAAAAATGCGTTTGTCTTTCGGCACAGGCGATAAATAGAAAGTTTAGAAGACTTACTTTAAATTTAATAATTAAAATGAGTTCCGATGGTTTAGAGAGAGAAATGGAGATTGATTGTACTCCACCAAATTTAAACGAAAATCGACCGGATTCAAAAGCCAAAACTCGAATATTTTTACTGGCAAAAACATAAAGCAATTTTTAATTAAAGCCACAGATTATGTATATTTAGCGACAAAGGTAAAGTATGTTTTATTTCCCTGCATTCTTTTGAGAGAAGCACTATATATGCTTCGGCCGAAATGGCAATTTTCTGTCTCGTATTAGTGAAGTCCTCGCCTGCGGCTAGGCCTTCAAACACATACTCGACCTGCAGTTGCCTATTTCGCGGCCTTTGCAATAATGTACTATGATTGCTTGCAAGTTATGAAATTTAATTCAAACAATCTTAGACAGACACTAAGTAATGAAATTTAATTCACACAATCTCAGACTACTACATTACGACATTGCTACCGAACTTCCCCAAAATCTAATGTATTTTAATTGTACTATAAATAACAAATTGAGTTACAACCGTGTAGAACTCCGAGCAACTGTTTCCTAAACGAAGTTTTGAAAAAAGTTCCATGGCTGTCAGTCGCGTTAAATGTGGAATAAAAACTTTTTTACCATAAAAAAATAACGTGGCTTTCTGTAACTGAGCTGGGAATGGGCCGAAAAGAATTGTTGGTTAAAAATTAATATAACTTTTTATACTTATCAAAAAGTTTTAAGTAGGTTTTACTTCAATGATTTTATACTTAAATGTTTATTAACCACTTATCTACTTTTTTGACAAAATTCAGGTATTGCCATTCGATGTCAAAGCTTTTTTTAATAATATTTATTTAAATTTTATTTTATTTTTAAGAAATTTACCTGACCAATGACCAGGTACTACAAAAAATATCATTTTTCATCAAGCCCAAATAAGTAGGTATCTCTGAAGTTCTGTTATAGATACTAGCTATCGAACAAATATACATAATAATCTAGATATTTTTATAAATAAATATATAAACAACTTTTATAACATGAACAAACGTTCGTGTTCATCACATAAAAAATTTGCCACTACCAGGATTCGAACCGAGAACGCCTGATGTGTCCACTCCAGCATAGCAGCAGACGGGGCGTCAATAGGGAATATGCATGAAAAAATATAATCCTTAATACATTATTTAAAAAATAAGTAAAATTATACTTTTAACACCGAAAACAGAATTGATTTTAGCTCTTTCTCTTTAGCGGTTTCTCTCTAAAACAACTTACTATATAAAATATGTATGGCGTGCGTGTAATGTGACGTCAAAGTTTGTATCGGATCTCCTTGTCTAACACGCAACTTTATGTGATTGTATCTACGAGTAAGTACCAATGAGAGGCCTTGTGTCCTACTGCTGGGACACAAGGCATCTCATTGTCATCGAAGGAGGTTTAGGCTTCCACCACGCTTGCCCAATGCGGATTGGTGGACAGAGTATATGGTGATCAACACCCACAGATATATCAATCTAAGGAGATCGGTCGAATCGCCGAGTTCATGGGAAGACTGAGTGTCGCGATCAGCGGCCGTACTACATAAAATGGTTCTAGTTGAGCATGCCGTAATATACACTATTCATTGCGCGCGTCTTAAGGACTACAAAGCGATGAAAGTTAAGCACAGCCGCAAAGGAGATTGGTCAAATCGCTGAGTTACGTATTCACTTGACTTTATCGGAAGGCGGAGTGGCGGTAATGTATGCCCACAGGGCATACACTTGTCACGAGTTAAATGCCGGCTTGGCCTATCTCGTTGTATTATTAAATCTGTGTCAATATCCCTTTGCTGTTTCATTAGTCGCCTTCTACGACACCCATTGGAGGATTATGGGGTGATGTTTTTCTACTCTGCCGGCATCACATGGCTATATTATAACTGGCAAATTATAACTGTGTACAATTAATTTTAAAACCTTAAGAAATTGATGCATATTACCTATTGGCCTCTTTTATTCAGTTTTACGATAAAAGCTTCGGATTTGAGCGTGCACGGTGAATCATAAATCAGCTCTCACTATGTCCACACATAAACATGGCCGTAATTCACAGAATTCGCTATCTCTGCGGGCGATCAGCTTGCGGGCCGTCGGTGGGAAGTTTACTTTGTTTTTCAGCGTTTACTAGCTGATAAGCTTTTTTATACGACTTTTGAGTAGGCGATGTTTCCTTTCTCTGTTCTTTTATTTTTGTTAAGGATAACCAATGATCGAATAAATTGATTATCTACCAAACCTTATCTATCACAGTGGAAATGACGTATTCATCGTCTTTGTAAAGTTAGTTTGAGTATTTTCTTAGATCGAGAGAGAGACAGGTTAGGATGTTTAAGAGGAGACAAAGGATACGAGTGTTCCTGCGAATATCTTATCATTATGGAACGATTGCTACTTATCTAAGCCCCCTGGTTAGTTGGTGTTCCCAAGGTAACGCGACGTTGATACACTTTTCTCACCAGCCGGTTTTTACACGGGCGTTACCGACCTTGTAGGAATCTTTGTTATAACATTTTATATAACAATCACATCGAATGATAACTAATCTAAATTAAATCTATTTTTTTTGTATATTACGAGATGGCGAACAAGCTTGCGGCATATCTGGTGCTAAGTTGCAATATTAAGGGTAAATGACTTAACACTGCAAGGGCGTTGCCATCCTGGGGACTAAGATGACATGCCCAGATGACATTGGCTACCTCTCCCTTCAATCCGAAACACAGCTAACTGCTTCACGGCAGAAATAAGAAAAGCGGTTGTAACCTACCCAGACGACCCTATATGGGTCTACCATATAGTCAAATTAAACTTCCTTCGCAGTGACCTTTAAAAAATAATCTCTATCTGATTCTATTATCTATCTTTAGCAAAAGCTTTTCACTTTCCTTATCTATAAATCCGCCTAAATTTACTGTCAATAAAAGCATTCTTATAAATCCTACTACCGTAGTTCAGTTATTCGTATCCAGAGATATTTTAGTAACAAAAACGTAATCCGACAAAAATTCAGACGAGGGTGAGTCAACGCGACCATATGGAATGGAAAATGAAAAATAGGGGACCCTAAGTTAAGAAGAGCGATAAAAACTTCCTCTTAAATGCTATGGTCACGGATTATGTTTCCACGATGTAAGGCGAAAGCAGATTTGGAAATGCGAAGTTTTCTTTTGTTTCTAAAAGGTTTTAAATGTAAACTTTCAGTGTTACGTAAAATTAAATAACAACATATAACATACAAGTATACAATGGCGTTCAAATCACAAAAAAATGAAAAAACAAATTAAATCAGAACACTCATTCTATAAATAACTTCTACATTTTTTGCAGCAGGCTTATCAAATGACTAGTCCATATGACGGAAAGCGAAGGTAAACGTATCAAATAAATTTATATGAAATTTCGAAACGTAACTTGTTGATAGTATTTGTTAAATCTCATTTAAGTTGAAGACGTAAATTCTTCGACATTGTTATACATACGTCAGCTTGTGATTTAATCACAAAACGAAAGAAAATCCATCAAGTTTTCTCAGTTGGAAAAGTGGTACGATCACGAAAGTTCGCAGTTCGATCTCCGTCTCAGTTCTTGGTCACAACGGCATTAAAAACTAATTTGATACATTTTTAATCTATGCCTAATTATATCTACGACTAGCTTCCACCCGTGACTTCGTCCGCGTGGACATTTTACCTCTTAGGGGTGGAATTTCCAAAAATCCTTTCTTAGCGGATGCATACGTCATAACATCTACCTGCATGCCAAATTTCAGCCCGATCCGTCCAGTGGTTTGGGCTGTGCGTTGATAGATCACTATGTCAGTCAGTCAGTCACCTTTAAGTTATATATATTTAGATTAATGAACCTATTAATTTCGCTTACTATTCCACGAATTCGGTTACAATTTTAGCGCAGACCCAACTGACGCAGAAATTGTCACTGCAACCCAGTATTTTCATAACGGGCCAAAAGCGAACTGTCGGAAAAGCGAACAAAAAAGTTCGAAGTAATCACTGGATATACTCAAATTTCCATTCGGCGTACGTCACAACCGTTCCCGCTTTTTTGCTTCACGCAACCCCGCTCACGTGCACGCTCGGCGGGCTCCGGGTGAATAGAAAAAAAGGACGTTAGTCGACATCCACGTTGCATTTGCATCTCCATGTAAAATGGTAGTTGGTAAATAAAATACACGTATTTGAGAATTGAGGAACTAAGACGGACTAAAGCCCGTATTACAGAATGATACTCAGAAATCAATCATGGTCTAGAGAATTATTTGTCACTGACAAAGTGATAGAGATACGACGCTCAAGTCGCCTTTGATTCTTGAGACTCATTCTATAATACGTGCCTGAGTCTTCAATTTTTTTATAGATTGAAATCTGTCGTTCTCCATTTTGAAGTAAAACTTTGACTTTGGGGGGGGGGGGGGGGGGGGAGTAAGCTGGTGAATGCTTTAGGATAAGTGTGATTGGCTGAGGCGAACGGAAGTTACTTTTTAAATTTGGAACACATCGAGATACTTTTTAAATTATTATCCCCTATTGTGTCGCCGCCATTTTTTAAAATTTCGCGCATGTGTCAGTTACTTCCGGACTTTCCGACGCGAATTTTCCGGGTGTAAAAAAATAATAATAATTTTTTGGTAATAAAACTATAAATATTACTTTTTATCTCTAAAATCGTTATAAAATAAGCTAACAGAATATAATATAATTAGTACAGTTATATTTTCAAATAATAATCATCATCATTTTCTTCATCGGAAAACTGTGGAGGGGGGAATAAAAATAATAGAAGTTTTACTTCTGTCTTGTAGTCTAAACACACTAGTATTTTTTTGTTATCCGAGGTAAGGCACAGTGGACTAGTATTATTGTGGTGTTGTGGTCGTCAGAGCTCGACAGAAGGTATCTAAAGTTCGAGTATCTCCGTTAGTGTTGCAAGCACCTATAGGCACCAGTGGCTGCTTACCACCAGGCAAGCCATTTGCTTGTCTGCCAACCACTTAACATAAAAAAAGCCTAAACTATTGGGCAAAGGTCTCCCTCATATTTCTCCACTGATCCATATTCTGTAATCATTATCACACTAACTTTTGTTAGGTCTTCCACGTCGACGTCTGATCCAATCTGGGCCCACTTCTGGGCGCATTCTGCATACATAGCCAGCCCTCTCCCATTTCAACATGGCAGTCTTCTCGCCCGCATCTGCTGAATTAGTTTTGGAGCGAACAATAGTATTTCTAATTTTGTCCATCCTTTTTACCCGACTACGCGAAACCTACCATCATCATCATAACAGCCTTTTTACCCACTGCTGGGACACAAGGCCTCTCCTTTTCATCGAAGGAGGTTTAGGCAGTAGACCGCCACGCTTGCCCAACGTGTATTGGTGGACGGAGTATAAGGTGATCAATTCCCCTTTGCTGATCTATTAGTCGCCTTCTACGACACCCGGGGTGATGCTATTACTACTCTGCCGGCATCACACGGCTAAGTCCATGGATGTATGTTTGGAATTACATTATGTTTTTCTTCTAAAGTATTCATCCGATTTTGATGAATAAGGTGTCAATCGATTCGTTATTACGGTCCGGGTGATATAAGCTACACTTTTACCGACTTTAACAATAGGAGCAATCGATTTTACTTTGTAAACCCCGATTTCATTCCTCACATTCGGGTAACAGTTTATAAAGCTTTTCTTATACCTAGTATGCATTAGGCATCTCTCCATTGCTCACCGGTAGAACTTAAGACTGCATTTTTTAATTTTAACCAGTGACTAGGTGACATATATGCACCGACCCCAAATTGGTATCAATGTAGTAAGAAGAAGTGCCAACAACAGACATAAACTTGTTATGTGAGTTTTCAGAAATAACCATTTCTTCTGGAAATTACTATCAGGAAAAAATAACCAATTATTAAACTTAATTCTGTGTGTTCTGATTTTCAACGTTATCGAATTCGGATGTGTCTTGTTTTATATCGCGTAGGTACTATTAAAAGCTTTTAGCACGCGACCATTAAGTCAACTCAATCAGCTTCAGATAAACGACCATAAACATTATGAATGACCTTGCAAAAATACTAACCAGATGTTCAAATCTAGGACCGGGATTATTAAAATAAGCTAAGTATAGATTATTGGATACAGTTGATAGCATTGCAGAAACAGCTTCTATTACAGTGTGATAAGGTCGTAAAAACACAGGTTTGGAACCAAATAACGTGCGTAATCTCCTTGTGCTATTTCATAAAACTAGTAGTTATTTGAGTCTGTTACTAGTCACGGAGAATTAATATGATTAGCAGAGCTTCTCTCGTCCAAAAAAGTTTTGTGTTACATCGAATATTCATATTTTTTGCTTTTGTTCGAAGAGTTTATATTGAACATTTATTTGATAAGTCCTTCAACTTCAAATGCTCTAGAAAGTAATATATTGTTTTAAGGCGGATCCAGGACCAAATCAATTTAGAAAAATGTAAAAATGTTTTCATAGTATACGTCTAATAGATATTTATTAAACTACTGTACACTCGTCTACGTTCTTCCATTAAGTTATAAAATGGATTTATGTCAGAGCTTACCGCAAAAACCCATTTTAAAACTAAACGGAACAATGAAAAGTTGTGGTATGTCATTTAAGAGAAGATCGTGGCCGATTCAGATTTTTCAAAATTGATCTGATTTAAGAGTTATGAAATTAAATGTGTGTGGTGGAGCTAGTTGGCTCGTGTCAGTTTCTTAATGTTTTATCTCGCATATATTGCCTCTGTTAGTGCTGATATTTACTCATGTGATGGCGGCAGAGCTCTTCCAATTTGACGCACACAGACAGATACTATCTGCTTATATAAAAATACTATACTCACTTCCGAATTTCTAGCTGCAATTAATTTGCTAGCGACCCCACGAACGGTTAACAAGCGGCAGTGAATAATGTATCCCGAGCGCGCGCCAGAATTTCGACTAAAGAATTATTTTTCAAAATTGTTTAAATAGCGACATACTTTTTTACGGTAGTGAGATATTTGACAGTTCACCAAAGTTTATAAGGGAGTATTAAACACGTTAGTTTCACCAGAGCTCTTGTTGTAATGTAGACACGTGTTGTGAGACCCTATTTTTGTTTCAATCCACCGTACAATCTTAAGTATAATATTAATATTTTCACTTAACATTGGCTAAATGCGTCAGGGGCTCAGGGGTGCTCATGGAGAGCCACTCTGTGTGCAGGACTTCATTTAGGGCTGGAGAAGACTGGTTATCATTGCCACCCACCTCTTGCCTGTCCATCTACGCCGAATAGGAGCGGTTAGAGGATCGTTGTCCCGCTCCCTCTCCGTGTCCTCCCGGGATCACCGTCTTGCAGAATGAGGCAACAGTCTTCCAGACCCTCCCATTGCCAAGCATGGCTCTGACCGTACTTGGCAATGAGATGTCCCCTCCACCAAGCGCCACTCTTACCGCACGGCGCTCATGTCGCCAGGCCGTGCACACCGTTTATGTGTGTTCAGCCGTGTCGTCAGGGGAGTCGCAGTGATGACACCGCGTCGACTCCTCCCGACGGGCAATATGGTGCAATTAGTGCTCGAACCCCATGTCCAGTCAATATCTGTACCAAGCGGAAGGTGAGGCTGACCCTCTAGCGACCAACCCACTCCTCCAACAATGGACAAATCGCCTCAATCGTCTGGTGGCCAGTGCCCCACTGACGCAGAGCCGCCCTATGCGCCTGTGAAACTGCCCAACGATGCATCTGGATTAACACCAGGGCATCGACAACCCACGGATGATTTTGGTACCTACGTGTAAATAATGTTTTAATGCAGATTAAAGTACAAAGGTATGTTGTTAACCACAGAACACTTCTTAACCTTATAAACATTAAACTTCACAAATATAACAAAAGTACTAAAGCCTATTGAACAAGTAATCCAAATATGTATTGGCAGTAATTAATTAAACGAATCCAATTATACTGTGTACCGAATATTTGCTAGAAAATCGTGTTCCTAAACCGAAATAGTAGAAATGTAATTGAAAACCATTTCGCCAAACGTAATATTTTGACCAAATTGGCGGTTTTAAAAATTAATTTACTGATTGTAGATTTTATTAGGGAGTTCTGAACCAAAGCGTACTGGTGAGTCGATTTCATTGCACGTAACTGTATTTTGGAACAAATGTTTTCTGATATTTTAACAAAAACATGACCCCGCTTAACTAATCACTACATCAATTAGGAACAATTAGTAAATGAACAGAGTAAAGGAAACGGTACAGTCATATATAATAGTGTACATTTATTTTACAATACCTGAATTATATACCTTATCGAAATAAAAGAAAATGAGAAATGGATGGCCTCACTATGCATACATATTATAACCACGCTAGTAAGCCCAAAAGGGGTTCAGCAGAGCTTTAGGTAATATTTAGTGACACATAAAGCCATAGTTGGCAGTGTGGGCAATGCAGTGCATCCTATAGTGACAGGTTGCCAGCCTGTCGCCTACACTAATGGGACACCGACCTAAGGCTAAAACTAAAACGACGAAAAAAAATCGGGAGTGGTCTCCCCTTGACATTCTCGTATACCGGAAACGACTCAAAAGTTGATAGAAGCCTTATATTTGTCATCCATTTCAGTACCTACCGACCGCGCAGTTGGTTGCTTAACTTTCGTGATCGACGACTCAAAAGTTGATAGAAACCTTTTTGATGTCATACATGCATGTTAAATTTGGATTGCAATAATTTATTTATATAATTAACAAACTTAAATCTACCATTACAGGGTAACCTAATGCGGCAGATAAGTCAAAGCTTACTCGAGTTATCGTGCTAACGCACAGACACACACACACAGACATAATTCCAAAAACGGTATTTTTGGAACGGTATTTTTGGACTCTTCTCTCTCGGATTTTGGTCCAAATCGTGTAAATCCGTCAAAATCTCGAAGTCGAATTTTTTGACGATTACAAGACTTCCTCTATACTACGTATACTTACGAGAAAGTAAAAAAGCTAAAAACTATGGAAGTTAATTAACTATATACCTAGCATAGGCAATTAATGTTAGACTACTCTGCTATATCCCTAAATTGTACTACAATAATTTTCTCCACGATTGATTCTAATTACTCAAGAACGAATTACATACAGTTAGTTACAACCCTAAACCTTTTCCGTAACCCTCCGTGACCCTAACTGACCCACTTCCAATGGACCGTTAACAAAGTTAAAAGGTTCCCGAAAAAAATAATCCCAAGTTGGCTTTTATCAGAATTGTGATGATTCGCTGTCCGGTTTGGTTTCGAGTGTGGATTTTAATGAATAAATTTCATTTGACGGTTTGGAGTACTGACAGGAGACGCCAGGATGTCGCGTAATAGCCAAATCCATAACTCCAATCTTGTAATTGTTAGAATCAAAAATAATATTAAGGAAAAAAGAAGGCCCAGGCGATGGTGGATGACACAAATTCATCGAAATAGAACAAGGTTTGGGAATCTTATTTCAAATTACTATCCACGTTGCACTGAAACCGAATGAGAATGTGATACGCTTCTCTTTTCTCGCCCGAGAAACCCCTTGAAGCGGGCAAAAAACCGACACCGAGCGAAGAACAGGCGAGCGCGAGCACGAGACCCCTACCGACACGGACGCCCTAGGGACGCTAGGCGGTCGAGAGACTCCCCACGGGGGAGATGCTCGGTCGCCCAGTAATCCCCTAGGAACGTTCGACCTACAGGCTTGAGGATCCAAGGTCTTCGCCTTCTTAAAAACCCGGTGACGCAGGAAATGTCATCAGAGACAATCTGCAATAGATATCCAAAAAAAAAACGAGAAGGCGAGAAACTATTCACATTCACGCTTCTCGGGTGTTCTCGGCGTGGGTCTGGAGGGCCCTTTAAAATTTTGACTTGTCAATTTTGATTAGAACATGCTTTCATGCTGCTGCTGCAGCCGAACGTGCTTCATTCACAAGGCAACTTAAAGTCGTGTTGCGCGTATGTTTTCTTGAATTTGAAAGTTTGACTGATTGAATTTAGACATTGCCGAGCCGCAGCTGATCCGATTTGGTTAAGTGCTTGCGTTAAGTTGACGCCTGGTGGACGGCGAGGCGAAACACGATACGTTTACGATACCTTTTCAAGTTCATAAGTGTGCGATAACCTTTATAATTTGACTTCGATTTTGAGCCTTCTTTGAAGAATTTATTTAAGTAGTCAATTAATATTATATCATTTAGTAAAAGAAGATTATTCAAAAATTCAGCAATGTAAGTGTAAAGTGAACGCCCTACAACTATTCTATTTTAATCGGACAACAATCTTTTCCGAGATAACTTTTACGTTCGCTATAAAGTTGTTCAGAAAACTGTTCAGTGTTCCCATCCGTTCATTTAGTTTGGAATGCGCGAGTGAAAAGCCGGTTTGACGACCAATTTAATAGATTTCACGGCGATGTAGGCGGCGTAATGGCTGTGTGTGTTTAATGCAAATTGGTAACAAATTGGGGGTTTGGGGAATCAAAAACGATGATTTTTTTTTGTTTATTTCTGATATGATAGGGAAGGGAAGGAAAGACTTCACTATAAATTGAAAATCGTTAAAGATACAAGCTTTTTTTATTGAACAAGCCTATGAGTATCTCAATAAAATAACATGTATTTTATTAGTAAATAAATTATTTAATGATCATCAACAAATTTTTTTTTACGTGTTTCTAATTTTTGGTGGTTTGTCCACAATCTGTTTTGTGGAGCATTAGCACAGCTTATACGAATTTGTATTAGTGTACAAGTACCTAATAAAACATATTTTACTGTACAGTGTTAGTTTTTCCATATATTGCTAATTTAATTATTTCATTTTGTGCTAGGTTTTAATTTAGTAAAAATTAGAAGGGGCTGTCCGCGCAACAATTAAAATTTTGGTGGGAGTAACAAAATCAGCACGTGTGTTTAACAGAATCAAGTTACAATGACATTATTATCATCATTCGGTCTCTTGAGCCGATGGCTCACGTGCAGCATTAACACTTGTGTACAATCCTGTTAAGACTTCTCGAAAATAGCGTAAGTAATGCTTATTTTGGAAGTTTTTGATTTGCTTACCATTAGTTTAGCTTGGTAGATTATGACCTAAGGTATTCCTTGTTTTTCAAGATGCCAAAGAAAAATTCAAAGTCGACTCACAAAGAGCTTTTACAGAAAAAAGAATTGGAGAGAGAAGGTGAGAATAAAAAAATACATGGAATGAACCAATCAACCTAGAAGAATTATGAAAAAAAGAAAGCTTTCTCTTTCTTTCTAACTATATTAGTTTCACCTGTATGTTTGTAACTCCTGTATGTTTGTATGTAACTGACTCGTTTGGGCTCGATTTTGACCTACTTTAAATGGTCAGACTTCATTTAAACCTTATAGACTTTTTATCGGCGGTTATAATTCGCATTAAAAAGTGAATAATAAAATAATAGTTTAAAAAAAACTAAAATACACGCTTTTATATTAAATCGGACTAAAAAGTGAAAAATAACTTTTTAGTATAGAAAGTAAATGATGAATGAAAAGTATAATTATTATTTAGAGAAAAGCGTGGGGTGCTCAATTTAATTGTACCGGTCGAATATTTTCAAGAACTAATGTTATAGTGCACCCCAAGCTTTTCTCCAAATAATAATTATACTTTTCGTTCCTCATTTAGTTTCTAAACTAAAAAAAAACTAAAACTAAAACTTTTCTCGTAATTATGCTAGGTTAGGTACCGCCAAAAAAACACATCAAAGATTCTAAAATCTCTGGGCGACAAGACTTATTGCATTTGATCTGCAACCATAAAGACTGGTCCGAATCGACTATCACTTCATAAAAATGATTCGCCTAGCAGATGCGACACTATTGCTTTAATCTCCCATGGCAGCGAGATTCTTCTTCCCATAAATAAATAAATGCGCCTTTGCATCGTGCTATGAAAAATTACAATGATCATTTTTTCGATTTAGATCTTTTTAAGCTTTCTCCTGTTGAGTTCAAGAAAGAAATCTTTTTACGCTTAAAAAACATACAAACAGATACTGATATGTAATTATTTAATAATTGTAGTAGGTAACTATAAATGTGTATTTTAGAGACAATGAAAATCATTGTAAGCTGATACGGTCAAGCCAATTTTATTATATATTATTATCTGCACTTATAAAATTATTTTATGAATAACGTGTTTGGTTACAAAATTAGTAAATTTCTGTGTAATTAGTTACTTAAGCCTCATTTTGTAATTGTTTGTTATTCTGAATAAAAAAATAATAATAATAATGAATGTCAGAATTCATAGTTTCATTGACTGGCAGATTCATTCGTAAATAACAAAGGCACCCCAAATTCCTAATATCAGACAAGTCGTTGAGAAGTCGTCGACCATATTGTGCTTCATCTACAGCAAGGCTTTCGTGTCAACTGGCTTAGCTTTTGGAAGATCCTGTCTAGTAAATTGTATAAATGTGTACAATTTACTAGACAGGATCTGATAAAATATGTACACACGTAAGAAGTGAAACTTCTTTATGGCCTTACATAGACATGAATACAAAAAAGATGGCGCGTAACGGAAAAATGTGACGGTAAATTTTTTCCAACGCCGATAAAGAAGTTTCACTTCAAAAAGAAGTAGATTTGTTCCCGAAACCATAACCAGAGCGTTACATTACATTAACGTAATGTTTGTAAGTAACAATAAGAGTGTTAACAATAAAATTACCGTTACACCGTACACTGTGTAAGGTACACGGAAGTGTATTGATAAACGAACAGAATTCCCCGGGTACAAACTTTGTCTTTGAAGAACGTTCAATGTGAACGAACAAAATTGGATTCAAAGCAAGTGTGATCGCTTTGTGGGTGTCTGACGCATGTCTTCAACGTCGCAGGTACAGTTCACACAATAAATTATGCGAAAGTTATAACCGACTTTAAGAAGACGAGATAGGAGTGATTTTTGCCTTACTTTGAATACGCCTGCTAACCTTGTTGGACTAGTCGGGTGGAAAATATGTTTCAGAGTTTTCAAATAAGAACTTTTATGACGTGAAACGCGGTGAAGTGTGTTTCCTCGATACGGCTGTTTATTATCATGGGAATGTGGAGAAATAGGAAGTTAATTTATATATTGGAGAAGTTTTGATTTATATATCAATTTGTGTAGTAATTTAACGCCGTGTTCCTGAGAATATGCGTTAAGTTTGCAAAATGCTTCTTTAGATCTTACTCAACACGTGTTACTAAAAAGCCTGCCAAAGGCCTGCCATAACAACAGCGTTTTTGTGAAAATATGTCACAGTAGCTTATGCTGAGGCAGTACCTTTTGGCTATGCACAAGATATTATTCTTTTCACTTCTTTTTTTTTCAATTTAGTACTGTTTTGTCCCCTTTTTTCATTGTATGCTGTTCTTATTATTTTTATTGTATTTTTTGCTATCTGTGTTGTCTTTGTACTGGTCTATAAATGGTTTTTATTTAATTCTTTCTTACAAGGAAGTAATTCATTATAAAGCTTAAGCTTGTGTTTGTAATTAAATTTTATTGAATATCTGGTACAGCGTATTTTGTCTCTTAAGAGACTAACAACAAATCTTTCAAACAATGGGAAATGCATATAAACCATTTTAATAGGCAAGATACAAAGTGAAAGGAAGTAAGTACTTCTGCGTTAAAGTAGTAGAATGGAAATATTTTTAATATTGTGCCTTTTGCTATACGATTCATTGAGCATAAAAGCTCCTACAAAAATAATTTTCTATATGCCCCTTTTCATTTTTATAAATTAAAAAGCACGCTCATAAATTTAAAATTTTATTTGAACCGTATGTAGTTTTATTAGGACAGATTTTGCAATGCACTTTTGGGACAGCAAACGGTTTATTTGATTATGATGTCGAGTGCTATGCTATCGTTTAAAGCCAGCCAAAAATAATAAAAGAAACTAATAAAAGGCTTTATTTACTGCAGGTCAGTTTGAACACGAATTAAATTTTTTTACGACAGAGTTACGATTTTTAAAAAATTTAATCTGTTAAGTGGGTAATACATTCTTTATTTGCGTCACTCAGCGCTGTCTACGCTATATACCACGGTAAGAGTTATGACGTTAAATTCATATTGCTAATGCCACCTCCTCCCCTTTCTTCTTAGAACTATGCGTGCTGGATGGACTGATATTGATGAAAACCGCATTGAAATCCGTTGCATAACTTAAAAGTTCTAAGCATACACACAGAATGATCTACTTTGCTTATACTATCACTACATAGTATAAAACAAAGTCGCTTCCGCCGTCTGTCTGTCTCTATGTATGCTTGGATCTTTAAAACTACGCAACGGATTTTGATGCGGGTTTTTTAATAGATAGAGTGATTCTTAAGGAAGGTTATATGTAATACATGCACCCGCAAGCCGGGGCGGGTCGCTAGTCTTTAATATAAAAATGAATCGCTGAATGTGTTGCTAAGCGCAAATCTCGAGAACAACTGAACTGATTTCGCTAATTCTTTTTTCATAACATTCATTGAAGTACAAGGATGGTTCTTACGGAGAACAATAAAAAAATTGAAAAAAATAAAATTAAAAAATATTTAATTACATAATGTAATTTTTGACTTATTGACTTTCTTTTTTCTGCTATTCGGGACACCGGGTCTAGAATTGCAGAATAAGTATTAAAAAAATTAAAGAATGGACTGTTACGAACGGTGCGATGCGGTACGAAGTTCGCCGGGTCAGCTAGTGTATGCATAAATGCGCTGATGCCTTCATAACCACTGTAGTGAGTCAGCTCCTTTCCAGGCCCCACATTTGTCAACGACCCGCTTATTTTTGGCAGGAAATAGAGAAAATATCCTAATGTCCTGTTGGACCAGCCGTTACTCATAACGGGTCATTCATCACAGTAAATTAGACCAGGTGTTATCTAGTATAGAGATATTTTGAATATTATATTAGGTTTAGTCTGAAGTTGTTTGGAATAATGCATCTTTGGATTTGTGTTGTTGTGTGTAAGCAACTAAATAAGCCAATAATTGAAACTAAATAATGATAAAACGCAGGCTTAATGTTACCTATTTAATATAGATTTTGATATTTTTAACCACAAATTTGTATCAAGTTTACTCATTCTAGAATACGTGCCTAAGTGTTACCTGTTTGAATTGTTATCTGTTTTGTTGACCGAATAAATAAATAAACATTTGGCAAAATCGATACTACTTTTTAAGTCATTTTATGAGAATTGTTAGAAAATCTTTTATTTTTATAATAAAAGCTACAAGCAGGAAACCTTATCACTATTCTGAGGTACCGAATAGCCGAATAGTAGTTTTTCTACTATGCAAAAGTAAACAAGAGATCAGGGGACGCCTATAAGAATCATTCGAAGTGAATCTTAAATTCATGCACGAAAGCAAAACGTATACGAAATTAGTTTCATTGCTCTCAACTTTACGTATTTTTGAAACATTAGAAATGAGTGTTGTCCTAAAACTCGAATCTTATAACATATTTCATTTCATGCAGAAAACATAAAAAGCCGGAAAACCATAACTCGTTGATTTAAAAAACCGGTAATGAGTTACGGGGGAATGGAACGTAAATTATAAAGTTATAATGTCACTTGTGGCACTGTCAGTCACTTGATTTTCTACTGGTAGAATCTCAGGTAGGTTTCTCCCGAGTTCTTGTAGTAAAAACACGTGCTGAGAGACTCCATTTTTAACTAAAATCAACCGTACAATTTTACATTTTCACTTGACCTTGGCAAAATGCGATGCGACGCCATTAATTAAGAATAGAATAGAATAGAATCTCAGGTAGTTGAGACCACTCGTTGCAAAATTCACTAGTATGAATATTCAAAAATAGCGATTTTAGGGATTCGCTTTAGAATCTTGCGATTTCATACACAATTTGGAATTCTAATGATTCAAAAATACGTCTCCAGACTTTTCACCTGATGATTACTGCTCACCGCCAGCCATGGCCATTGGCCATATTATACTCTTTATTGAACTTTAAAAATATTTAGCCATCTGAAACACCATAGGAATTACAAATGCGTTGCTTTGTACGAAATTATCTTTGTTCGGCGATGGCACCTTATAAAGTTTTAACAGGAATACGTCACATTTCCAGTAACTCTGTATACTAAAATACACACAGTTGTGAAAGTGTAGTTGCGTTGAGCAACGGCGGGGTTGTCGCGGCGAGGCGTATGACGTGATTGCGCCCTCGAATGCTCTAATTTTGCGCACGTACATAATATTACGTTGAAGGCAATTATGTGCGTGCGTAAATTGTCCACAATCATCAAAAGCATTTCTCAACTGCATGGATTGTAATACTGTAACTTAACGGCATAAAGTCTCATTGTTACGTATTAGCACTATATTTCAGGGGCTGATCCAATATCGTTTTTCCGAATCAATCTTGGTTGAATCGTGATCTGAAATTTAGTTGATAGCTTAAGTTGCAATACCTAGTTTGTGTAAAAAATACGACATTTGACTGTTTTATCCCAAGCAAGCCAGCTAGCCAAGGAGGATAGTTGCAATTTTCGAACTTCACGGAGCGGCGGATTATTTCTCATCTTTATTATGCATTCATTATTATGTATAGTTAATGGATTAATCAAGTTCGTATCTATTAGGTAAGTTTATTTTGCTTAGGCTGGCACCGACTCCAAGTATATCGAAGTATGAATTATAAATAAAGAATTATAAATGTGTATCAATACTTTGCTTGGTTTTCCATGACGCTCTTTTCAACTACTTCACAAAAATATTATTTATTTCTTACTTTTTAGTTTAAATTTGTACGACTTGAAGTCGGTTTTTCTATTTTTTTTTGCTAAAAATATTTTATTTTATTATTTTTAGTGGAAATTAAGTATATTTTATTGAAAATGGATAGGCCTACTGGATAAATGGATAGGCGCTCATTAAAACTTAACGGAAACTTAAATTTTTTTTTGTTAATAATGATTTGTTCATAAAGGTCGAATTTATATCGATACAATTTATACGGGCCATCTCTGATCTTGACGTACTTAAAAAAAGAATCATGAAAATCGAGACGTAATACTCATAATTGACGGAGTAATTAGGTAACAAACACGAAAAACAATCGGATAGAGAACTTCCTCTTTTTTTTAAAGTCGGTTAACAAATAATATCACGTTTCAGACCTATATATAGCTCATTAAAAATGCCTACCATTCATTCAGAAAGAATGGTATAGTTTTAATGGCAAGTTAATGAACTATGAAGCATTAAAACTTGAAGAGAAACTAGTTATTTAACTTAAGTTCATAAAATAATTTGTCATATGTTTATGTGTTGACTATTGGACCTACTAACCAAAATTTCACTATTGCATATTAGGTAATGGCAAGTTAAAAAAAAAATTGTCATTATTTTTGTGTTCGTGGACGATATCATTATTTCATCTCCAATGAAATTATCATTTCAACAAAAAAGTACCAAACCAATTTCGGTATAATTTATACGGGACCACCTTTGAAGTATGACCTTCCTAACGAAAAAAGAATCATCAAAATCGATTCATAATTGACGGAGTAATCGCGGAACATACATACCTACAAAAAAAACATACAGTCGAATAGAGAACCTCCTCCTTTTTTTGTTTGAAGTCGGTTAGTAAAATTTACATTAATATAGTCAACCACATACTCAACAATTACCAGTGCAAAGAGAGTGCAAGTAATAGATACAAGGAAATGTTTTTTACACATTGACCTCTTATGTTTTTACTTTATTTAAAATTTATCATATTTAAATACAAACTCTTATAAAAAGTAACAAAAACATCATAATATCAGAAAATATTGCGCAAGATGTCGGGCCTGAACAACCTTAAATTATATTTACTTTCGAAATGAAAGTTTTTATACGTCAGCACGCTCATAAAAAGGGTTGTGCAAAGCTCTTCAGGTAACATTCGGTTCCACTTTATATAACAATTTTTAGACCAAAATTTACTCACGAGTTCAAGAATATTTCTACGTTACTAAAATATTCCGAACCATATCGTTCACACATGATTTCTCTCTCAAAGGTGCCATCTTTAGAATCTTAGCGATCCAATATAGAATTTTCCGATCTAGCAACGCCTGCAGTATTCCTTTAGATTTTTACGATAAAAATATAAAATTTAATCACGCGCCATTTCTGATGGAAGGAAATATTAAATTCAGTTCAAATAACTTAGACTGGACTGGGAAAATACGAATAGAGCGCTTGGAAAGGCCATTGGTGAATTAAAATAACAACTTAAGTTTAGTCATTAATCGACCTTATTAAAGTAGCAGTACAACTTATTTTCGCGAAGCAACTTGGCTGTTAGTCGTGTCGTGGTTTTTCGTTGCGTGGTTTTATTAGTAAAACAATCGTAAGGTTGCACAATCTTACAATTGTTATTAATACATTTAGTGCCGAAGAGATTAATCGAATATGTAGTTTTAGGTATGTGTTACAAAATGTTACCGTTTTTCTTCTCGTATTAATATAAAAATTTCCTAATTGTAAGGTTTGTTAACAAGCACACAACAAAACTCCCAGCTTGTATTTTTAACCTTAAATAAAAGCCAATAAGACTGACAGTTCTGTATCAAACATGACGTTTTTTTTGTTAATCAGAGCACAGATGTCGGACAAACCCGGTGACCACGGATGACTGTCGTAATAATTATCGGCGGTCAAAGGTAATTCTCCGGGCGTGACCGCTTTCATAATGCCGGGGAGTGACCCCACCTTTCTGATTGGATTTGGCTTTGGAAAAGTACCTATGTGATGTCGAGCGAGAACATTCCTTATGATGTCCGCCGGGAGGTCTTAACTTTAATCATCGATAACTTTGATTTTGATAACTATCTAATATAGGTACTTATTTTATACGAACACCACTAAAAAGCAAAAAATAAATTATTATTAAATAAATAAAAAACACTTTTTTTTAGTGACTATAGGAAAGCATTTGACCACACTCTCACCTGATCTTAAGCGAAGATGTGGCCTACGATGTTATACGCTTACCTAGAAATAGCCTATTCACTGTCGCCTTGAAGTCACCCAAGTTAAAGTATCAGGGAACACATCAGCAGGCAACAGGTTCCACTCCTTAGCTGTTCGCATTATAAAAGAGTCAGCAAATCGCTTTGTGCGAATGGTAGGGACATCAACAACATAAGGGTGGTAATTTAACCTGCGTCTTGTGTCCCGGTAGTGAAATGGGGCTGGCGGAATTAATTCATGTAATTTCGTCGCACACTCTCCAAAGTGCATCCTATAAAAATATTTTTAGCAAAAAAATAGGACAAAAAAATGCGTACAAATTTAAAGTAAAAAGTAAGAAATAAATAATATTTTTATGAAGTAGTTGAAAAGAGCGTCATAGAAAACCAAGAACAGTATTGATACACATTTATAATTCTTTATTTATAAGTAATTCATACTCCGATATATTTGGAGCCGGTGCCAGCTAGCCAAGGAGGATAGTGTTTGCAATATTCGAACTTCACGGAGCGGCGGATTATTTCTCATCTTCATCATTCATTATTATGTATAGTTAATGGATTAATCAAGTTCGTATCTATTAGGTAAGTTTATTTTGCTTAGGCTGGCACCGACTCCAAATATATCGGAGTATGAATGTACAAATTTAAACTAAAAAGTAAGAAATAAATAATATTTTTATGAAGCAGTTGAAAAGAGCGTCATAGAAAACCAAGGAAAGTATTGATACACATTTATAATTCTTTATTTATAATTCATACTCCGATATATTTGGAGTCGGTGCCAGCTAGCCAAGGAGGATAGTGTTTGCAATTTTCGAACTTCACGGAGCGGCGGATTATTTCTCATCTTCGAAAAATAGGCGCCTACTAGGCGCTCATTAAAACTTAATGGAAACTTTAACTAAAACGTTTTTTTGTTATTACTGATTTGTTCAAAAAGGGTCGAATTTATATCGATACAATTTATACGGGCCATCTCTGATCTTGACGTACCTAAAAAAGAATCATTAAAGTCGAGTCGTAATTCTCATAATTGACGGAGTAATCAAATCAGGTAACAAACACAAAAAAAACCAGTCGAATAGAGAACTTCCTCTTTTTTTTAAGTCGGTCAACAAATAATATCACGTCTCAGACCTATAGCTCATTACAAATGCCTGACATTCATTCAAAATGAATGGTAAGTTAATGAACTATGAACCTAGTTATTTAACTTAAGTTCATAAAATAATTTGTCATAGTTTATGTGTTGACTATTGGACCTACTAACCAAAATTTTACTATTGCATATTAGGTGGCATGGCAAGTTCAAAAAAAATTTACATTTTTTTTGTGTTCGTGGACGATATTATTATTTCATCCCCAATGAAATTATCATTTTAACAAAAAAGTACTGAACCAATTTCGGTATAATTTATACGGGACCACCTTTGGAGTATGTCCTTCCTAACGAAAAAAGAATCTTCAAAATCGATTCATAATTGACGGAGTAATCGCGGAACATAAATACAAAAAAAAAATAAAAAACATACAGTCGAATAGAGAACCTCCTCCTTTTTTGAAGTCGGTGGAAAATACCGATAGACTAGCTACTTTTCGACGATGGTTGAGACTTGATAGCTTGGCGTCTGTGAGTGTTGGGTTGCCAATAAGTCGCTTAGCTCTTTTTTCTACCGAATCCAAAGCTGCAAGCTGGTATTTCGCTGATCCGTCCCAAAGTTACTGTTTACAAAGTGACTGCTTTCAAAACTCAAAACGGCGAAATAAATGCTTTTTGCTTAAAATCATCGTATTCTTGAGCTCGGTGCCAACTTCAATATCTATACTAATATTATAAAGCTGAAGAGTTTGTTTGTTTGAACGCGCTAATCTCAGGAACTACTGATTCAAATTGAAAAAATCTTTTTGTAATGGATTGGATAGTTAATTTATAGATGAAGGCTATAGGCTATTTAACATCATAACACGCAAACAAAGTCGCGGCTCGTTTGGAATAAAAGTTGTCCCTTGTACAAATAATTTATTTATCTTCCTATTCCTCCTAACCTGCACCAAAGTTATTTGGGGTCGGAGCAGTATTTAATCTTATCGACATTTTTGGCATTAGATTTTATGGCTGTCTGACACCAATCCTAATAGAAACGTTATTATAGGCGATACTCGCCACCTCGCCAGTGAGCACCCAGTGCGATGATCTGCTCAAGGTTCAGTAATGCCCTTAGTCGCCTTTTACGACACACAAACATTTTATATATTGTTTAATATGTTAGTTATATGTTACGGTCAGAACCAGAAGTGCGGCTACACCTGGTAGACTCTTGAACAGATGGCATCAAAATTTACTTTCGTAATTGTGTACAAATTGTACCTAAATGAATAAAGAAATTTTGACTTCGACTTGACTTTGACTTTAACCGGTTGGAACAAGGTGTACCTTTGGTTGACTCTAGTATCAACCGATTGTTTTCAGATAAAACTATGTGTGACCGTTATCATTTCGGCTAGAACTAGGTCCAACCAAAACCTAGTAGCAGATACTAGGTCTAGCCGACATCATACCGGCTACTACTAGATCCAACCAACCCTGGTGGCTATTACTAGGAGTAACCTATACAGGTTGGTTACCTTGGGAGGAAGTTCCACTAACTCTACAAAGCCACATATTAAAAAAACACCTAATAATAAGAAACGTAAAGAAAGTAAAACTTAATGAATTTACTTTTATAATTATTGTCCTTTACTAAAGTAGGACTTTTGTATTTTAGTAACATAATAGAAAAAAAATTAACATAAGAGAAATAATCACCAAGATTTTTTAACAAAAGAAAATAATTGTATTTTTTATAGCTTTACACTTTTACTACAGACTACAGTTTTAACATAATAGGAACAATAAGCAGCATTTTTAACAACAGAAAAAATATATAAGAACAGTTCAAACATGAGTGGCATTTTGAGTTGCACAAAATAACAGCAGCTTTCCAGAGGCACTTTTTATTGCTACAACTGGTTTTGCAGTGAACTTGTTTGCATCTAGTTTTGTCCAACAGTGATTGGTTGGATCTAATTGTAGCCGGCATGATATCGGCTAGACTTAGTTCTACCCGAAAACAATCGGCTTATACTAGATGTAACCAGTAAGTGGCTACACCTAATTCTAACCGGCTAAAACTAGGTATAGCCGCACTTCGGGTTCTAGCCGTAACATAATATCTATTATATATAATTCCCGTGTCACGATGTTTGTCTGGGATGAAATCTGAAACTAACAATCCGATTTTAACATATTTTTAAATTTGTGTTTTGTTCCAAAATGAGAAATTTAAATTAAAATCAAAAATACTTTTATTTCTTGAATTTCTTTGTTTACAAGTCTTAAGACGCCCCAGTAAGTTGTGTTGGGGCTATCTCGCTCTCACCATATTTCATTTCATAAAAGTTATAAAAATACATAAAATAAACTAACTAACTATAAACTAACGTAATAATAAACTTAAAATAGATGAAAGTTCCTATTATTTACAAAAAAGTATGTATGTGTGTTATATGTAGGTATCTGTGTTTGCTATGTGACTACATTCATAAGTTATATAGAGATAGGATAGTTTATCTTGATAAGTAGTCCCCATTTTATTTTACTTATATTTATTTTACTACAAATTCAACGCGTGGCCGGGACAGCTAGCATTTCTATATGCCCTATCACCAATGCGTTCACTGCCAATCACAATGTTTCTACAATTTGGGAGGACATGTGAAAGTAGTGATTTATTATTAGGTAATACTGTTCATGCTAACTGTTAGCCTTCAATTAAGATTTTAATATTACCCACATTTTAGTTTATAAAAGTGATCGCTCAACACATCGCTGCATTCTATAGTCTACGAATTGACGGCGACTCGACCGGCTGCGTACTCGCTGATCCCGGTCTTTTCCCGCTTTCTGGAATCTTCACGACCTGGAAGGTTTCCACCGCTATTCTAAGGGTTTATGTGCTTTTTAAACCCACCGCTCGCGCTGTGAACTTATAGTGCATACTTTAGTGCTTCATAATATATACTGTTTGTGAAATATACATATACCAACTGCTGTCTTGGCTGATGGTCAGTCAAGGCTGGTCCTTTAAAATATCGCTCCAACTTCGAGGGCTGTTGAAGACGAGGAAGAGGTCTGCTCTACCGTACATTACCCGGGTAATACTGGGTCGGTGTGGCTGCTGAAGGTGAGTTGCTGTTTTACTCTCGTTGATTGTAGAATGCAGTGATTCCTATAGGACATCTATCTCCTTTTCAACAGATGCTAATAACGAAATACTCCGACCTATGGTGATACCTAAATTTGTGTTGAGTAGAATTTACAAACCTTATTGCTAGGTTTAGCGCTCACAAATACTTTTCATATATTGTATGCTCTATTATATGCAAAAAAGGTATAATATTCAGTTAAAGGATGCCAAAACAGATAAAAGACACGATGTCTCTTACACAGACTTGGCGAAATATATACTTTTAATAACTCCATTTATCTTCTGTTGCTTTGAAATAACTTTGTGGGTTTTATGGAAAACCAATTTGCTTGCCCTTTATTCGAGATCGCATTTATTGGAGGTACGGTTTGTACATTAGAATAATCCATTTTTCATTTTGATCTGAGTTTGCACGAGCTGAGTAAACGTAATCTACCCTTAAACGGTTGAAGTATTTCGCATGCTGTAACAGGGCAAGAGGAATAGTGAATTTATAAGGAGTAGAAACTGAAAATCCGGCATAATTGCATTTTACAACCTTTTAATGATGATTTAGGAAGTTCTTTGTAAATTGATCCTTCTTAATTAAAGTTCACTTGATGTCACTGTTAATTTTAAAAATTGGGTACCTAAATAATTAATGTACCGTTAGTATAGTTTTCGAACTCGATCGAACGTATCGCATCTTTTCATACATTGCCTACTGTTTCTGATAGTTTACGCTAGGGGCGCTAGTGGGCAATGTATGACAGATACGATACGTTTGATCGAGCTCGAAAACTAACAAAACTTATACTAGGGGTACTGAACGTAAAACTTATCAAATGAAAGTTAAATATTTGCATAACATTTTGTAATATTAGTACGTTTTCATTGAAATAGAAATATTATTGTGTATGAATTATATAATAGTTTTCACCATCTTTAAAGTCTTCATGGGAAGCATATTTCGCTGAAAATCAGATGAAGTGTTTGATGCCTATTACCAAATCTATATAGCGATAATTAAAAAAGTGATAATTTTAAAAATAACGATTTTGTTAATGTCAACTAATATTTCTACTAATAATTATTTTTGACAAAGGTAAAATATTTTTCCAACAACCAACAAAAATGTGAGCGAAACCGCTGCTAAATACTATGGAATACTATATTATATACTATATTTGAACAGAAAGATAAATTTGATTACCTTTCTCCGCTCAGACACAGTATAGAAATGTAACAGTATGGAAACTAAGCCTAGTTCATAAAATAATTACCTACACTCCATTGAAGCAATAGGGTTGTCCCCTTTAATGTTTTTGATATTGTTTTTTTTATGAAAAAAAAGTTTTCTGTTTTGTAGTGGTCAATCAATCATATTGAAATAACTACCTTACAAATAAAATTTAAATAGGTAATCTCATGGCGTCGGTTAATCTCAGCAAAAGACGATAGTTTAAAATACGGGAAATAGTATAATATTGTCACACAACAACTTGTAGATCTTTAACTTGTCATCACGGCGTAACCTTTTACAAGTTTTGGCGGGAACGTACGCAAATTGCGGTTGAACGAAAACGTTTCGTGCGCTTTTCGGAGCGGGCGCGCGATAGGCACCGCAGCGCAGGTGGAGCGCGGTCGGGTTCATCAGCTGCTGTTTTCGGGTGTTTGTCATGCATTTTCGGGTTAAACCCGAAAATGTGTGTGGTACTTAGTAATTAAAAAACCATTACATAAAAAGTCTTGATAAAAAGTTGATAATTTCGTGCAGCCGCCATCTTGGATTTACATTTTGACAGCACTATCGACTTTAACTCCCTCGAAAACCATGAAAACGACACCCATGACGAAAAATTTGATAATTTCTTGCAGCCGCCATCTTGGATTTACATTTTGATAGCACTATCGACTTTAACTCCCTCGAAAACCATGAAAACGACACCCATGACGAAAAAGTTGATAATTTCTTGCAGCCGCCATCTTGGATTTACATTTTGATAGCATTATCGACTTTAACTCCCTCGAAAACCATGAAAACGACACCCATGACGAAAAAGTTGATAATTTCTGGCAGCCGCCATCTTGGATTTATATTTTGATAGCACTATCGACTTTAACTCCCTCGAAAACCATGAAAACGACACCCATGACGAAAAAGTTGATAATTTCTTGCAGCCGCCATCTTGGATTTACATTTTGATAGCACTATCGACTTTAACTCCCTCGAAAACCATGAAAACGACACCCATGACGAAAAAGTTCATAATTTCTGGCAGCCGCCATCTTGGATTTACATTTTGACAGCACTATCGACTTTGCTTTAACTCCCTCGAAAACCATGAAAACGACATCCATGACGAATAAGTTGATATCTATTGCAGCCGCCATATTAGATTCATGAATTTATTATGATCGATCACTGAACAATTTTTTTCGAAAACATTAAATCATTCTTACCGTTCAAAATCAGCAGGAAGAAAAAACGATCACTCCGGTTTTGATGAAGCTGAGTTCAAGCAGCCGTATACTACGCAATACGCGAGAGACATTTTCAAAAAGATCGCGTAAATTAACTTAGACCCGGCACGCACTACTGACAGCACCGCGACAACCGCTTAGGGGACTCGTCGATGCACACGTTTGTGTGAGTGGGCCGTTTCGAACGTTTGTAGGTAGTTTCCTTACTGTTCCACATCTATATACTGTGGCTCAGACGACACAACTATGTGACTTTTTCGCCATAATTAATCACTCATGGCATTCCTGTGGCTTTGTAACATCATTTCATTTCACCACTTAAGTACATATATTTTAAAATGGAACCAATAATATCCTTCATCATAGCGTATGTTTTCGATACATTAGGATCTTACTGTTGTTTTTGATAGTTAAAAAAACATTTGAAAACTGTACCTGATAACTGTAAGATAATTTATAAAACAATGATTTTTGAAATTATAGGTACTTCACCTTTAATTTCAAAAATCATTGTTTTATAAATTATCTTACAGTTATCAGGTACAGTTTTAAACGTTTTGTTTTTAATTTAGGCGCGTTATGAAAAAATGATGAGAGTGAAATTTTAAAATGCGCGCGCATCACTGTAACAAAATAGACACAGGTTGAAGTCAAAGTCAAAGTATCAAAATAAATATAAGACATAATTTGTACTAAATATTAAAAGATTCTTAATTATAAAAAAAAACCATAAAATTTCTTTGCTGTGCGCAAAGAAGTACTTCTCACGCGCGTACATAAGTGCACGCACCCATTTTTTTTTTATAAAACATGGCACATGACTCCTTCAAAGCTCCGCAGTAGCCATTTTGCCTTGCCAACCTACGAGGTGCTTCTTCACGCCTCTTTGGAATGACACAGAATTGTAAGAAAAAAATAACAACAACGGAAGAATAGAATTTAAATATCTGAGATGGGATTTTTTTATTGGACCACCTTTTATTACCTTCTTTCAGATAGTTAGGCGTAAAATTCTAAATATAAATAAGTGGACATAAACCAAAAAAAGCAGGGAAAATTCAAAATTATTTTGATTTCACAAATCAAAGGGTTCATCAAAACCTTAACTTCATTTCGTTCTAATTTCGCAATATTCGCGACTGTAACTAACGAAGGGTATTCAAATGATATTCAATTTTATTTTTGCTTATCACTCTAAACTAACTCTGAATTTTAACAATTTGTGCTTAACATGAATATGATACAGAGAATTGATTATACAGTATTCTGTAGGTAAAACCTAAAATTTTTATGTTTTCACACAATTACCTGATTCGTTAATTCATACATACATATTGACTATCACGCTCATAATCCCAAAAGACGATTTTAGTATCATTTCGTTACAAATAAAGCCATATCTGACAGCATGGGCCATGCAATGTCTCAAAGTAATGATAGGTTGCAATCCAAAAAGTATGATAATATCTTTTAGGAAACCAACTTACAAAAGCCGACTAAGAATTAGAATAGATGTGACATTCAAATCAGTAATCCGGATAAACGTTAAGTCTAGGTATCGTCACTGCTGCTATACCTAGCGGACCGCAATAATCTAGCCTTTTTTTCCGTACCGCACTGTGGGCTAGACAGTGCGGCGTGTATGGGGCTCTTCCGGGGGTTCCCGGGAATACCCACTAAAAACCATCGGCACCCTCACAGCCCTTTGTGGCGACGTTTCGGGAACGGTGCACAATGTACGCCTTGTCTCCGAAAAGTCTCCGGGCTGACCGACCTAATAGCAGGTCGCGCTGCGCTGGGAATACCCTAGGGCACTAGGGCAATCCTCCGATATGCATATGGGGAGCCAATCCATGTGCATGCCTCACTTATAATCTAGCCTACACGGTTTAACGTAACAATTATAAGAAACGCAACCATTATCTATAAAATACTACAGCTAATTACTGTACTAAGCTTCGGACCGTTTAGAAAGGGCTAGCGGGCTTCCGAGACGGTTAAGAGCAGCTTGACGTCAAATACGTAGTCTTATTATGCTTGCCTAAGTAGCTTGATGTCAACAAGCAGCTTGATCCGGCAAGAGGCACTTTCCTTTTTCAAACCGATTGTCAATCAATGAATACAAAATTGTGCCAAGAACCAAGTATGACGCAAAACACGTAATGCTTGACTCAAACATCAAGTAAACATTGTAAACGGTCAAAATGTTTGACTCCAGCAAAAATCTACGTATTTGACGTTAAGCCGCTTGACTGTCTCGGAACCCCTTTAGTAAGGGAGAAGTAACCTCGTTTGTGAGTTTACGTGTTAAGGTTGTTATTGCTGTTTCTGCCTACCGGTTGGCTTCAGCAAGCTCTTTAAACAGACCTCCGCTCCGCGCCATATTTAATCCGAACGGAATAGTAGTGTTAGGAGAGTAGTTATATGTATTAAATTAAAAAATTTCATAAGTAAGAAACACAGCAAGATTTTTTTAACAACTTAAGTGCCCAGTGTAGCATTGGTAACATGCACATGTGTGTGATAGCAGCTTAACCTACCTACACCTAGGTGCAAGTCCGGAAACCGCTTTTGGTTCCCCTTTCTGCAACACTATACTCTCTCTACCTCTCTACCCGGCACCCGCACCTATTTACGGTGTATCGATGGAATGATAAGAGCTTTCATCTTTTCTTCTAGATTAAAAATATTGCGGCATAGAAGTAATTTTAGGGTATCAATATTAAACCAGTGTTTGTCGAAGCCTCCAACAGGATTACAAACGGACGATTTCTCGAATTCATTCATCAGCTCCACCCAACCCTAAACAACCGCTGGACCATGAGACAGTTAAACTGAAATAGGATCTATGAAGATACGGTCGAGTTTCATTCACTGTCAATATTTATTTCAAGGCGGGAACGAATTGAAATGTTTACTTAGAAGGAAAGATATTTAATTTTGATCACTTAGACGTCAATCAGGAGCTGAATGTATGGAAAATTTGGAAAGAAATAAAAAATAAAGTAATTTATGGACCAGCACCACAAATTTAATAATACAAGGAGATAGGCTAAGCCGGCGTTTAACTTGTGACAAGTGTATGCCCTGTGGGCATACATTACTTCGCCTTCCGTTAAAGTCAAGTGAATACGTAACTCAGCGATTTGACCGATCTCCTTTGCGGCTGTGCTTAACTTTCATCGCTTCGCAGTCCTTAAGACGCTCGCAATGAATAATGTATATTACGGCATGCTCAACTAGAACCATGTTATGTAGTACGGCCGCTGATCGCGACACTCGGTCTTCCTATGAACTCGGCGATTCGACCGATTTCTTTAGATTCATATATCTGTGACCAGCACTGAACAAAATAAAAGAAGCAGACAAAAAAGTAGTTTATAGGCAACAGTAGACAAATATAACAACACAAATTCCAGCATCAAAGTCCCATGCAAGGCCAAAAGGTATCGGCTTCAGCATGTGCTTTTACAACATAGTGTACCTACAGTAGCTGAACCGCTGTTCATATGGCAGATCCGAAATTTACAACCTTACTCACGGTAAGTTTTTAAACAGACAACGATTTACTACAAGCTAACTACAAGCTTCCACATAAATACTGATATATTTATACACACCTTTTACGATGTGATAACTTTTTGTTTTCAGTCCCAAATATCCGTGAACTGTCATGTAAACGCGTATGATCCTATGTTTGCATGCAGTCTTCGCAACTTCGCCTGATAGAAAGACAGAGCAATCACAAACCTATTTCAATGCTATGATTATATTTACAGTTGTCTCAAAACCCAGGGTCCGCTAGACGGCCGATGGTAAAAATTTAGCCAAATCTTTATATTGTGGGAGAGGAAGACTAAAGAAAGTCTGAATGAATACTCTGTGTGAAAGATGGTATGGCAAGAAGGGTGGCTGTTTGAGGAGGGTGGAAAAAGCTAACATTACGCCGATCCCAAATAATATTGGCAATAGAGATTGAGAATTATATTTAAAGTTACTTAAAGGAATAATAAATACCATTATTTTAAACCTATAAAGTAGCCTTAAAGCTTAGCATAGCACTTTAAAGGTGATGAACTAGCATCTGAGTGCGGAGAGTCCTTGGAAGTACCCCTACATTACATAAAGACAGTAAAAAATATATGAAATTGTGAATCATGACAATCTTGTTGAGTTTATTACCCGTTCATCTCAGAACAAGGCCTCCTGGAAGACTCTTGAACGGATGACATCAACTGTCATGCGTACAAATTGTACATAAATGAGAAATAAATATTGTCTTAAGATGATAGTACGGCGCGCACATCTTCGTACAAACGGAGAAACGTTTTGCTACTCCTATTTCTTATTTGATCTTTTTGATGTATTAGAATGTTTTTAATAAAAAGAGAAAATCTGCGTCTGTAACTTTCCTTTTTTTCAAAATTCGACATCCATTCAAAGTTATATTGAGAACAAAAAAATATTTGGGAAAACGAACAGACATAGTTTTTAGTACCTACGTTAAAAATATTATAAGATATCAAAAAAATCGGAATAGAAAATACTTTTTCTGTATTTGATTGATTTGATTGACATGGATTTTATTATAATCAATCCTAGCTGTCCCGGCCACGCGTTGCTGTGGTAATTTCATACTTCTGTCCTATAACATTGAAATTGCAGTTTAAAAAAATAGGAATACTTATCAAGATAAAAACTGTCCTATCAAAACCAAAAAAGCTAAAATCAGGTTGCTAGTTTCGGAGTTTATACCGGACCAACATCGTAAAACGGGAATTATATATAATAGATGGACATAATATGATTTGTATGTGTAGTCTTGACGTTTATTTGACATTTTAAATTATTATTTTAATAAATTGCTTAATTGATCTAGACTCGACGAAAAATAAAATTATTCTCTAGAAGAATAGTTTTGACATTGATTTTATTAACATTATATTATTTTGTTGTATGAATAGACTGACGTCTGGACCTATAATTGACATGCTAACTATGACATGGACTTTGTTCATGAAGATAGAATTAAGAATGGAGTCATTAGTCAAATGAAAAAAGTAAGGGCAAAAATTTTGACAACCCTTGACATTTCATGACATTTCTTGACATTGCTAGAGAGGCCCTGTCTCTTTCTAGTAGGGTGCCTGTAGCATAAATTAATCACGGACAGTCTTGTGCCACGGGTAAGGTCTCACGTGCTCCCACGGTCGTAAGATATAGGGAGTTAAATGAGACACGAGAGATCCGTGCAGAACAATTTATTAAATGGTGGTATAATTCCCAATAGCGTGTACTCCCCTGGTGGTAGCCGGAGATGGTCTCGGTGAGGGTCGCTCGGTGGGACGAGTTAGGGCGGCTTGTACTGCTGCTCACTGTAAGTCCAGCCCTGGGCGGAAGTGAAATAGCTGAGGCGACAGCGGCTACCTTAGCCTAATCTTGGACCCCAATTAGGGGTTAAACACATTAAATAAATAACTATTATTGCACACGATTATCAAATTAGTTAATTAGTATTAGGTAGGTCTTGTCGGTGCTCAATTTACTTAGCGAACCACGCAAGCGCAAAACCGAATCACCAAGCCTTTGTTTGCGATTCCTGACTCGATCGAGACTGCCCGGCGACGCAGGCGCAATCTATCGGAGATTGCCCGCAACAGTCGTACGGTCACTAAAATGTAGCTTATCAACGTTAATATGGAGCGCTAAAACCTATTGATAAATTTAGGAGGCGAACTCTAAAGAAATATTTCAATTAGATGAGCTTCCTTTATATCTTAATTTATGTAATATTTATAAATAGTGTAATCTGATTTAATTAAAAAAAAATTATGTATGTAGGTCGGTAAAATATGTATGTGTAACGTTACACTTGAACTTCGTTACGTTAATAAAACCACAAGTTGAAAATAATTTGAGTTTTGAGTTTTCCATGACAAAGAATCAAAATTCATAATAATTACTTTAAACTTTTTTTCCTGAGTGCCTTTTAGCACGGTAATGTTATCTATTTTCGGCTCCCAGGAAAAAAATCAGCAACCGAAATACGAGGATTTATCGCTTCTGTGACTCTTGATTTTAAGAGGCACGTTACAGTTTATTATATAGCTTATCTCATGTCACGTCAACTCATAGACATTAAATTATTCTTGTTTTTTAGGTGCTAAGCATACATTTAAGGTTTTCCGGTTAGCAATGCTATAAAAATACATTGTGTGGTATACCGATCTAGCCGTTCTTGAGTAATGATAATAGGGCCATAATGATGCGCAACTTACCAACTTACTACCAGACTTTCTTTATATTGATAGATATTACGGCTGAAAGCCGAAGTGCGGTTTTTTATACAACAGAAGAAATTGTTAGCTCTAGTAACTTTCCGTGAATTAGTTACATAAGTAACAGCTACTGGCTACAAAAAAGTAAGTTTAGTAGCACTTGGTTTTTAGTATAATACAGGCTGTAACATGAAGGGTACTTAAACATGGTACCCTACATGTTACAGCCTGCATTATATGTAATATTTGGGGTGTTTTAGACCATCAATATAAACAACTTTTTGACGCCGTCATGGTGGAGTGGTCAGTATAGCTACCTACACATGAAGCCTTTCGGGTTTGAATCCTGGTGCCGGCAAATATTTGTGCGACGAACACGAATATTTGTTTGCGAGTCACGGTTATTATATATTTATTTAAGTTTATTTATAAAAATATCTAAAGCTATTAATTTATATTGAAAAAATGACCGTTATCTACACTTACGTGCAATAAAATCGACCCAACTCGTCGGTTTCGATTCGACATTTATCGGTATATAAAAAGAAGATTAGGCAAACAAAACTTGTAAATATAATTCAAATCAAATCAAATAATTTATTGCATTCATGAATGTAAATAACAGATGTTCACAAACAACACCAGCACATCATGTTGCCCATTTGGGCATAGCATAATCAAGATAAAAGTGTAACGGACTAGATTAGAAATTATTCATACTATATTAACTTAATTCGAATGTATATTTCTTACGCTTTATTTAACCTACTCTAAACATCGATAAATGAAGTGTTGGTGACAATAGACTAATTACTTCGGAAATCCTGGTTTCTCATTTTTGCGTCATACGGCATTTTGGTGACTATACAGAATGTTAAAATTCAATTGAGTCATTGTATATTCAATAATTGATGATGCCTGATGCCCTTAAAATTATTTCCCCAAACATTTTAGCTCTCTGTATTAACTGTACCTATATTATCAAGAAAATTTTTACTAACCAATTCAAGGGTTGCCTTTGAAAAGTGATTGAGTAGTGGTTTTATTGAAAAAAGGGCTTGAAGTTTGACATAAGCAGTTGCCTTGAAAGTGTCGGTGTCTTGAAAGTGGAAGCTACATATTTTCAAATTCATTAAAATTTTGTTTTTAAAGACACAATAGACAACCATATGGTCCGTCGCTTCGGAAATCTAAAAAGAAAAGAAAATTTTATGTATACAAGTTAAAAGTGTATATAAATATTTATGTACACTTTTAACTTGTAATCAAATAGCATATTAAAAACTATCATTTGATAGATTTTAATATGCTATTTGATTACAAGTGCAGAAGAGCGCAGCCACAATTTTATTAATACTGTCTGTCTGTGTGCAATGTATCTGCGTTGCATGTTAGTACATGCAAATGTGAATGATAAACATTATTACACTAGTACAATCCAATCAATACTCTCATTATCTTTTTCTCAAATAAAATAATTTACATTACACAAATTACATATTTTATTTGTAAATAAACATTTCGAACTAAAAATGGGTAAAACTATTTATGTATTTTATCTATGTAATAGTTATTTCAAAGAATTAAATAAAATAATCTATCAATTTTGATTGCCATTTATAAAAGGAATGGATAGAAAGGGATATTATTTCCTTATAATTCCGGAAATCCTAGTCACCCTAGTCATTTGTTTACAAATATTTGAATAAGTAAATTATGTACAAAAATTCATTAAATTCTAAGATAGGATTAAATACGAGTATCAGAAATTTCTCCCTCTTATGGAGTTTTGCAAAATAACGCTAATAATCTGGAATTACGGGTGAAAAATGAAATTTATAGATTGAACAATATTATATGCAATTATGACACTTACAAGTGAAATTCACACTGCATCCTCAATACTACTCACTTCTACCAGCACGAAATAACTATATATGTATAATTTTGCACTATTTATCCTTATTTTAAACTAAAAAGCCGTACCAAAATCGCGAGTCGATATTTATGAATACGTCAATTACGACAATTTATGTCATGTTGAGATTTCGGGACATTGACACATGAAGAAAGTGCTGCCATTACATAAATCCTTTCATTTCCCATAAGTTATAGAAAGAATCACAGTGATGATTTTCAAAATAAAATACAAACCTAAACATTAAAAGTAAATATATTATATTTATTTCTTTCATTGATAATAAATACTGATAATTGAATACAATATGTTAAGTTTTTAGCTACTTTTCTACTTTTGTTTTAGAAAGATGGCGAAATACTGGGGAAATCTTGTTTCTATGTAGTCGTGTTTAGAAAGAGATGACGACAATTTCTAGAAAGAGAAATGTGTAATTTGAAATGTCAAGTATTGTCAAAATTTTTGCCCTCACTTTGTTATTTTGACTAATGACTCCATTCTTAGTATAAGCTCCTTGACTTTGTTTATGTAATGAGTTAATAATTTAATTTAAATAAGACATTGTTTTGTTTTGTAAATTAATCTTATAAGCGTTTTGGATGGTTATTTTTGTTAGCTTTTAAGACATATAGCATAAATAGATTAAAAACAAAATTGTGTTATTTTATATGAACCGTGTTCATATACCGTGTTCATAACCGTGCTCACAATAATATACTATTCATAATAGTTTACAATTGCCGTTTTAATTACAGACTCTTAGCCTTTATCACATCCCCTGATAGCAAGTGATTATAAGACTAAGGGTGGAAGAAAATTTCATCTTTAACCGTCAACCACTGAAAGACTGTCTTATCACTAACTGCCGGTGTTGGTGGCTCAATGAAAGATTAGTTGATTATTCAAACACTTTATTCTGGGTGAACTCAAAATTAATTACAACAATAGAAGCACGCACATTGATGCGTGTAGCAAGCAAGGACAATTAGGGGCGAATGAAATTTCAATGTAGCGTTGCTATTATAAAAAGAAAATATAAATAGAATACTTTTTTCATGGCAATCAACATGAAGAAAATTATATCCTTAACCAAGAAATTTATAGGTCAAACTGGTAGCCACACTACCAATAAAAAACTGAAGACAACTTTTTTTGACCCCAAGTAACCTTTGAATATTTCCGTTTCCTACCGGTCTCTTTCTAACTCCCGCACAAGTAATATGATGACGTACGTGCGTATGATACTTGTGCTTTAGTGGATAGAAAGAGACAAATAGGACATAAGAAGTTTCAAGGTCAAATTTTCTGACTTCATTATTTTATTGGTAGTGTGGTTTCCAGTTTAACCTATTAATTTCTTGTTCTTGACACTATTATATTTTATTACTGAAAACTATTACACTTTACCAAGCGAGAAAGATAAGGAACTCGTGACATCATTTGCGGAGCTTCTCTTATCTAAATAGGTCTGTTTTCAATTAATTATCGTTATTCAACATCGTTCCGTCCGGGTCTAAAGGATGCTGTTTCAAATTTATTTACAGTTGGTTGGTGCTGTTGACTTTTATTTATCTAGCTGACGAGCCAAACGTTGTTGTGGTTAGTTTGTACAAAAAAACCGGTCAAGTGCGAGTCGGACTCTCGTACGAAGGGTTTGGTTTAAAGAATATTTATTATCTCAAGAAATTTTTCATTTCACTTATTGGACATTATTTAGCTTAAGATAACTTATACAATATATTAACAAAACAGTGAGCTTGCAACTCAAAGATAACACAAAATGTAATTTTATACAACAACTAAAATTTACAAATACGATTATATGGGTCATTGTCAAATTTTGCGCAGGTAAACTAGTCCCTCAACTGCGTAATTTTTTTTATTAGTAATAATCACATAACCGCTAACAAGTTTTACATTAAAAACAAAATACATCGCATTAATATACATTGATACCTAAAATAAAGACTTAGTTTTGATATTTTTTAATTTTCTTTAAAGTAACATTGTGGTCATTTCTGGTAACAGAATGGGTTTTCATACAATCTCTATATGTCCCTGGTAGCACTCCGTTCTAATAAAGATCCAATAATTTCATTTTCTGCTATATCAACCTACCTTAAATAAATTATTACCATTAAAAGAGTCTTATAAATAGTTATAAAATATTTCTTAAAAGCAGTTAGTATCAAAATGCAATAAATAACAATTTTTTAAAACTTGGTCCCGCGTATTGTGTGAAACTGCCCGGAATATTATGTTACTGCAGAAATCGCGACGTAAAATAGAGATGGCGCTGCTTTTGACTTTTTACTAGCTTGGGCGGGATGTCTGCATTAATTGTGAATGATCACTAGATCGGAGGGAGGGATATACGAAGAGTCAGTGGACCGCGAGGTGTTGACCAGGCTGCGTGTTTTTATTGTGCGTCCACTTTGTTACCTACCTATTTATGTAAGTAAATCAACGTACTTTTCATTATTTTGCATTCCGTATGCTGTTGAAGAGGTAACTATTATAAATATGAAAGAAAAAGTGTAGTTTACGCAAACCTTTATGACTTATATCTTTTAGAATGTAAAATTTACTACTCTGTTACTACAACTCTGTTATCCGCTCGTGTAACAGAGTTGTTAATAAAGTAACAGAAATGTCTTTTCTATTTAATTTTGGACTTAAATTGTTGTTTCGAACGATTTTTTCGTTCGAAACAACAATACATGGTTTTTTTTTTGAAGCGGGACAAGGTAAGGGTGCAGCAGATGGGATTGGCGGTTTGCTGAAGATGCTTTGATTGAGAAGGAAAATATTCACGTAACAAAACAAGGTGTTTGTGTCTGGGTTCAAATTTCCAGCTTAAAACAGAACTATATATATCTGGATAAGGTCTTATCTGAAGTAGAAGAAGATGGTGAAGTTAAAAATAATGTTTTTTAAGTCAATCGAAAATTAGTTGAGTGTGATTTATCTTATGTGGCTTTTGATAATTTACTTGCTATTGTTCCAGAACCTAAAAAAGTTTGTAAAGGTAAAAGAATATACTACCATTTTGATACTGCTTTACATTTTATATACTTAAGAAAGAAGCAACTTTTACTTTCCAGTGACTCTTTCAAGAATATTTGATTTTTGTTTTATAGAGTTAATTATAAATTGTCTTAAAATTAAACATTATAAAAACTCATTAAGTTTGTTATTTTAATATTGAAGTTAATATTTATGTTATTAAGATGTCAGGCTCAGCCGAGTGCAATTTAGTCAAGTAAGATATAAAAAATAACAACTATGTTACTGTGTTACAACTCTGTTATTTTTCTGTCCCAAAGATTAAATTACATAATAAAGATTTTTATGAAAATCTAGTTAATATAATATTGTAATAAAACAATAGGTTAATTTGTTAGATATTTCTACGGTCATATCTCAACTTTAGCAATTAATATATAAGTATTTAGAGTACTTCGGTAGAATTTCCTTTCTCTCAAAATTCAAGAAGTAACAGAGTTGTTTGGAGGAAAAAATAATGATTCTTAAACTTAACAAAAATGTTGTGATTCTAAGTTTGATAATAAGATAAAAGACTGCAATTAACATTAATGCCAAAATATTTGGAATAGAATTGTTCAATTTCATAATAAACATTACAACGTTATGATAACAGAGTTGTATTTTTTTGCACCCTAACCCACAAAACCTGGAATAAATCATAAATCTCTTATTAAACATCGCGGCCGACAGTAACAGACAAAAGTTGACTTGTTTTAACAGGCATGGACAATACGAAAAGTCATGTTTAAGGATTTTTATTTTTTTATAAGTTTGTCATTTATAGTCTCGGTTACCTGCACGAAATTTGACAATGACCCATATATTAATCTATAGCCATCAGTAAGTTTTGTAATTATGAATGTTCTACTAGATATAGTTTAAGTTTATTTTTGAAGATATTAATACATTCACTTTCCTTAATATTTTGCTGTATAGGGTTCCGTACCATTACCTATAATAAACGGCAAAAAATTCATGTCTGTTGTATGAGAGCCCCACTACAATATTTAAATTATTTTATTTTTAAACTGTGAATTTTATGTGAATATTTCAAGCGTCTCTTTGCCTTCTCTAATAAAGAAAAGAAAAAAATAAATAACGGAGGTGACAAATCATTTCAGTGTTCATTATTGTTTTGTTAACAAACTTTTGGGGAAGACGGAGCTCGCGAAATAAACAAGTCGCCCCTAAAAGACTGACAGACAGTCGTGACGTAAATTATTACGTTTAAAAAATGATGCCGTTGCCCTTTCCTAAGGTGTCACGCCGCGTCGTGGCACCAAAGGTCACAATATTTACGTAAAATACTTTAGTACTACGAGTTGAAAGTCTATTAAAATAATTTGTTTGTTGAAACTTCTCGTTCATCTATGACTTGCGCAATAGATGACATTCCATATTTCTTATATTGAGGTGACCACGCGTTTTATGAACTTGGGATGATTTAGATTTTAATGATAATATTTTTTTCTCTCTCACGATTACAATTCTCCAACCGAAATTAACGACAGAGTCTTTTAATTCCAACGACTTTTTTGACTTTTTTTTCATTTTTCCACCAAATGATATTGATAAAATTATCCATGGATCAGTAGGCCAGTAGGAATAGGTGTTTTGGTTTTTCCATGCGTGTTGGTATAGTATCATATCTTTAAGTATTTGAGACACGTTAAAAATATATACGAAGGTGAGCCCAAAATCCTAATTTTGTCTGTTGTTCATATTTTTAAAAAGTTCAGGCTAATCTTTATAAAAATATTAACTTTTTATAAACACATACTCATTAGCAGTAGAGGCAAGGAAATTTGAATTTGAAAACGTAATCTAAAATTATTCAGGCGATAGGCTGGCAACCTATCACTATTTAGGCGTAGCTGTAACAGATACTGCCATTATGTCACTTTGTGTAACTAAACGTGAAACAAGGCTTTGCTCAACCCCTTTTGTGACTATGAGCGTGAATGTAGATATATATGTTTAATCTTTAGTATATATAATTACAAAACTACACACTTTCAGATTCTTTATTAAGATAAAAAACATTTTCACCGCTCCAGCACCAAAAGAGCTATTTTGCTTCGTAAAATCTCGAAGCAAAACGCTTTTACTGCGAGCTACAAGCAAGGCTAACGTTCAATTTGAATGATTTGTATGTTTCACACGAGAGCATTTTTTTGTTTCGTGACCATCGCTCACTGCGCTCAGTAGTCTATATATGCAAATCAGTACCTAAGTAAATTGTATTACTGTCACTTTAGTATAGATGTATTATTTGTATTCACAATATTTGAATGAATAGGACATTAAATGATACATGCAATAATGAATAAGGCAAATATATCCATAGATGTATTTAAATCATGGAATACACAATATCTAATTATAGAACTTCAGACATTTCTGAAATAGGGTCAAGAATTGCGTCGACTGCGTGGTGGCGTGCGTTCGGCTATTTTCGGTGCAGTTCGGGTGGGTTCGTCTAATTTCGGCACAGTTGCGCTTTCGGTCTGTCCGTTTTAAAATTGAAAAACGCTTTCGCCTTTGATGTGAAACAAATGTTATTTACGTCAAGCGACAGGTTGTTCAAATGCAGCCGTTACGTTGGTGTCGCGTTGTTAATTAAAATTATTACTATGGCATGAATCGATTAATGTTACAATCTTGCCAGATCCTTGGTGATAGTGAAGCTTTTATTTGGCGCGGCGCTGTCATACAATGCATCCCCGTGCGGAGGCGAGGGAGAAACGGCGCGGTGACGCAGATCTGCTCCTCCGCCGCCGCGCTCGTAATCTGCCGCTCCACACAAAATACCGCCTTTTTGTCCAGAGTGCGCGGCAACAGCCACAGCATCCTCACACAGATAGCCAATAGAAGGTTTTGTTCTCTGATTGGCCACATGATACATGGAGTAATGTTTCTATTAAAAATCAATACTAACATACTCGAAAAATGCACTGAAAAAAATCGACTTGCCTTCAGTGCAGTGTTTTTTTCAGTGCATTTTTCTAGTATTATATTTACGCGTTTGTAAACGCAAAAATAAAATTATTCCACTAACATACTCATTATGGAATACACAGAGTGGAAGACTGACGGCCGTTGGGGTAGAAAGGTTCTTCTAGTGGCGACGACGTACCGGGAAACGCAGCGTTAGTAGGACCCTCACAAGGTGGACCGACGATCTGGTAAAGGCCGCGGGATGCCACTAGATGCGAGTATTTCAGGAGCGATCGGGTTGTAGATCCTCCAGGGCAAGTCCAACAGTCAGCGTCTCTCGGTTGAAATGATGTTGATAATAGTCTTTAAGTTCTTATTAACACGATATGGATAGACAGACATCTATCATTTACTCTCATGGGACGAAAACGCATTTTATTGATTGAGTGGAACCAGGAGCAGTGCCTGAGACTTGTGATGGAAGTGTAGGTTTAAGCGGCTCCTTTATGATGACTCAACGCTCACCTCTACCATAGCACCTCCCTCAGTCCTAAGGCTGCTTTCGATAGTCTTATAACCACTCTGGTAGGCAAGGGGTACTTAGTCGGTAAGAGACCGACATAACCTGAGGGGTATCCATGAGGATTACACCTCTTGCTTCCTTCGGGGTCCGTAAGGTCTTCTTAGCTCTTTTGCTCCTTTCTCTTTCCGTTTAGTTACAGAACTTACAGAGTCATCAGGGAGAATATTTCTCAAATTATTCGATTATGACTAATTTTGTTTATCAATATATCCGTGCTTGAAGGGTAGATGAAGCGATGTCAAACTAAAGAAATCTTTATGCGTTTATACAAATGTAAATACGTATTTAAAGTAATATTAAAAAGGAAATACGGTGGAATTTACGAATATTGTGACCTTTAACACCTTCAACCCCTACTATTAAACTCCTGGGTATCATAAAAGTCGATTACGGGCGAGGCCTAACGAGCGTTGTCTTTTGAGTTGTCGCTTTTGAGTCCCAACATTAATGTCCTGAAAACCGATCGTATTTCAGCGGGATTACGAGTAACTCGTATTGTTTTTCAAAATGGTAAATATTTGTTTGTACTGTCTTAAATAAGGAAAACACAGCTTCATAAAAAACTTAGTGTCCTTAACGAGGTGCGGTGTTTTATCATGTCGATCAACAGTGTGCTTGCAGACAGACGCATGGCGATCGAAATATTGGATGCGCCTCTATAATGTCTCCGCCATGCACTTTTTAAGGCTATGCTAGACAAAGCAAACGTATCCCTGATGGTAAGAAGTTACCTATGAACGATTGTCTGATGTATCTCTCTCGCAATACCAACCCTAACCCCATCGGCTACAACGTGAAGTTTTGGCTAGCCTACTCTCCTACAGCAACACAATACAACGAGAGTGTAGAGTTATTTGACTACGGTCTTCTGTAAGGTGGAGTACTACTCCAGTTCCGGTGCTCCAAATCAGAACAGATACCAGTTGGTCTACCTACCTCTCTTCATTTGGATAAGTTGTAGAGTAGTGCGACCAGCATCATTGGTTATGTAGATAAGTGATTAAGATTCATGAGCTTCTGCTACTATTATTCCAACACCAGGAAAAAAGTATCATCTCATTTCTGTCATACAATTCGGAATAGCAATTTTCCGCCAGCACAAATTATCTCCTTATAACCAAGGGTTCTTCAGAAGAGCTATGGAGAAACATCTCGTCCTTGGTGGGGTCCTTTAGGCTGTAAGGCGAATCTCCCAGGAGGACTTCTAGTCGGCGTGCCTGTCTTATGCGGTAGTTTATGTGATAATTAGGATCTTTAGCGTTCGAGCCTGAAGGGACTTGACTTCCACATAGCACTAAGAATGAGTTGTTTGATATACTTTTCAGAAGATCGCGGTTCGGCCCTGGATAAGTTCAGCACGAAGAAAAACCTATGCACAACAGTGGGCGATAACAAACTGAGGATGATGATGAGTATGCAACTATTCAGCCGAATGTGTTACAGAATCGCTTTAAGCCTTCACATCAATATACTTTTTCACAATTTCGCTAAAAATTCGTTTCCTATCTTATGCAAGCCGTCGGCACAGTTCACACTCCATTTGTCCAACAAACTGCAGGTCAGTGAACAGGAAACATTGGCGACCAATAGATAAGCAACGTGCAACTGTATTGTACAGTCAGCCGCAACACACTAGGAAACTGATTCTTATTTGCGGAGCTTTAAGGACCATTGTCAAAATATACAACGTTGACTAGATCAATATTATATTAGGGATGACCCATTTGGTAAACACGCGAGAAATAGTAATGTGGACGCATTTTATATGTTTGTTTTTATGTTAGTAAGCGATTCGATCGACAATAATTACGACACTTATGTATTGTTATTTCAGTTCGAAGGCATTTAGTGATGTCATTAACGAATGAGGTATGTTACAGGTTTTATACTATTTATAATACAATCGGCGTCAAACATTTTTTTCCTTTTTTATGTCAAGTGAAAATAGTAATAGGATACTTAAGATTGCATGGTAGATGGAAACAACTGGGGTGAAACCCTGTCTATTCTATTCTATTCTTAATTAATGGCCTTCGCAAATCTTAGTGATTATGCATTTTGCCTATGTCAAGTGAAAACTCAATAATTATAGTTATAAGAAAATTGTACGGTAGATTTTGGTTAAAAATGGAGTCTCTCAACACGTGTTTTTACAACAAGACCTCGGGAGAAACTCCGAAACCCTGTCGAATATTCAGATGAATACTATTCTATTCTTAATTAATGGCCTCGCGTCGCATTAAGCGTACGCATTTTGCCAATGTCAAGTAAAAATATAACTAAAGTAGGTAACAAAAATTGTACGGTTGATTGAGGTTAAAAATGGAGTCTCTCAACACGAGTTTTTACAACAAGAACTCGGGAGTAACTCCTCTTCAGATGAATACAATAGCAGTATTATTTAAATTGACAGCTGTAAGGTCACCTAAATAATGCTGCTGGAGTATTCAGCTAAATTTACAACGCCGTACTTCCCGCAGATGTGGCGCGAGAAAATGCACAAAATGATGCATATAAGTAATAGTTTTAAACTTGCTATAGTAAAATTTTTAAATAATTATGAGAATTAGTTTAATAAATAGTTATAAATACCTGACTTAGAACCACATGAAGTCGCCTTCTATTTTCACAATTAAATATAATAATTAAAAACTCATAATTAAACATAACATAAAAACTAATTATAATCAAGTACTTACATACTTGATTATAATTAGTTTTAATGTTTTTTTTTTACTTTAAATTTTTTATTATGACGATTTAAAAGAACTTAGTCTTAAGACAATTTAAATAAAGAACTTTTTGATTTTGTATTTTGAAAAATCAGCGCTACTATTGGAGGTCAGTGGCATCAGTCGGTTGCCGCGCGGATCGCACTGCGCGCCTCAACTCGTGCTGACAGAATCTACTAGCGGGTCGCGGCGGCACCTAGTTAGTAAACTTTTAATTTCAGTGAGTTGGACCAGGCGATTTTACTACATAAACTGATATACTTGAATACAATATTAAAAGCAGTGTTACCGATCACTCAACCAATATGATGTCAAAAGTGTTTGTGCGAAATATACGTTTATTAATTAATTCACTCAATCAAAAGCAATTTGTTCATAGTTCATTTATGGTACCTACATACATACATAAAAATATTTTTTAATTATTTTTGTTTACGATTTTTCAATGAAGTTCTTAATGATATTTAAATCGTTCTAGACAATGTTAGCGGACGACTATTATTATAAATAACTAATGTTTGTTTGATTTTTCTGTACTTCTATTTGAGGTCCTTAGCCTTTATTTAAATTACCATCGAAGGATTGAAGCATTTCAAAATTACGGGCTATTCCCCTGTTTATTAAGTTCTAGAAATGGATTTTTTTATACTACTAGATGTCATACAAGCTGACGGCCCCCTTGGTGGTAAGAGGATACTTGCGCCTATATACACCTGAAATAACAAGGAAATAATCACTTGGTATTGCAGGTACGTTGTCATCCTGAGGCCTAAGGTGAAATACCTTCCATACCCGGTAATTACACTGGCTACCTTTCAATCCGAAACACCGCAAACTGTTTCACGGCTGTAATAGGAAAGGCGGTGGAATGATGTATGAATTAAAATTACAAGTTAAATCAATTAGTGTTACGATGATTTTAATATAAATAATATAATTCTTCTTATATTTTTTAGTTAAAAAACTCATTAAAGTTTGTCAATCGATAGATCGAATCTCGATAATTTCCTTTCCTTAAATCTTCAATAACATTACATTGTTTGTGGATCTGAAGGGGACAAAAACAAAATTAGTCCAAGTTTAGCTAATCTCTATACAAAAATTCTATAATTTATAATGTAAATTGAAATTATTAAAAAAAAAACAAAGGAAATCATGCGATTGTTTATCAGAGCCCTCATCGCGCTATTCATCCCGTACCTAGGAACCTACTAACCAATACCAAAACGCTTCCGTTTTCCATATTTTGACAAAAGCTTGACAGCTGTCAGATGTCAAAACATAGGGCATCGTTATCGATTTAGTTTTAGTGTATTAGGCGATAAAGCCCCTGGTCCCTCGACCCGGATTTTTAGTACACTTTGAAAGTGTCAATGACATCGCTATGAGGTAGTATTACTGAAGCGGTGTTCTTTAACAATAATCGTTTTAACAGTTTCACTGCGAAGAATTAAACATCAAAACATGCTTATTTTATTCAATGTATAGAATCAGTGTTCCCTTTTAATGTTATCTTAGGATGTTAGATTGGTCGTTGACTCGTCTTGGGTTAAGTTTGCTTAAGTTTTAATTTTAAATAAACATACCAAAGTGTTCAATATTTTTGAAAGACGACTAATGATTGAATTTACCTGAAACAAAAAAATAAACATTATTTCTTATTAAACTTTTTATAAATACACTATCTGTCCCAGCCACGCGTTGCTGTGGTAATTTCATACTACTGACCTATAACATTGTATCTGCAGTAATAAAATATGACTACTTATCAAGATAAAAACTATCCTATCTCTCAAGTTGGATCAAACTGCACACGGTGTACAAATTTGATTAATTTTTTTTTTTTATAGAAATAGTTTAGGAGTCCATCGCGGACAAACAACGTGACACGTAATTTATATACATTTAGATATTATAGCACAAAAAATCAATTAGGTAGGATTGGTTGGATTTGCGGATTGGCGAAAACTCTTCTAAAAATATTATTCTTCATATTTTCTACAAAATCAGAAAATACGTATCATAAAAATTATTTTCCGATCAAGGGCAGTAATAAAATTCGTATCACGGCGGATAAAATTTGGTAATCCGTTTGTTCTAAATTATGGTATTAAATTTCCCATTTGGAGGCAGGCTATGAAGGCAACCGTGGAAATAATAGAAACGATTTTCATTACGTGTGGAGATTGGAAAACAGATTTTTACAAGTACTTCTTTATACGACTGTTAGCTTACATGACGCTTATGTCCGTTGTCGTCTGTTTTTGTATTTGATTAAAAAGCAAATACCTACAGTAACAAAAAAATATCATTACAATCATAACAGCCTTTATAATTCTACCCTACTGCTGGGACGCAAAGCCTCTCCTTGTCATCGAAGAAGGTTTAGGTAGTAGTCCACCACGCTTGCCCAATGCTGATTGGTGGACGGAGTATAAGGTGATCAATACCCCTTAGCTGATCCATTAGTCTTCTTCTACGACACCCGTTAGAGGATATGGGGTGATGCTATTCTACTCTGTCGGTAACACATGGCTACCAATGATGACAATTGTACTTTCAGAGAATTCGACTTCTTGATTGCAGAATGATTTGCCAAATTTCTTTGTTTTCGTTGGAATGGTGTCCTGTAATTGTCAACGTGATGCCTTATGTTGTCGTTGGCAACATAAATGCTATAGCACACTTATTCACTTGGAAAATGGAAAGGAAAAGCTCCTGGGAACACTCGTTGTTTTTTTCCTCTTTTGTTTTTGATGCTCAAGATTGTTGGTTACCCCGCATCGGCGATGCAGGGTAACCAACAATCGCAACTGCATCGCCGAGGATACGTCGGGTATTTAATATCTTTTCCACTAACAGGCGACTATAGTCTTGTCAACTAAAACAGAAACGCATCGAATAGCGCCGAATCGCATTTTTTCCTCTAATCCCTGTGCAATAATGCGCTCAGCCGATTCGAATCTACGCGCCGCTAATGGACGCCGTTTCATAGTAAATACATAGGAAGCGACTTTCTCCGATTCGATTGGACTCGACTCGGCGCGCCTAGTGGACACTTAGCTTTATAAGCAGTGTTCTTTTAGAAGAAGGTATACCTATCACAGGAAGGCCTCATTGATCGTCCCTAATGTTGGCTAGGCTCGAGCCCCACGGTAGGAACATTATACGAGCTGTTGATGATGATGATGATATCACAGGAGTTCCATTTTCGAGCAGCTAATTCACTCTACCTCTTTTAAGCCTCTAAAAAAAGGTTCTTACGAACTTTCCGGAACAAAGGCCCTGTTTCCTTTGTTAAAGTAAAAATTTATCTCCCTATAAATTTCCGCAAGTTGCAACTTGAAAGGACAATCTTTTCTCCACCGTAGGTAAAGTTTAAGCTAAATGTAGGTGGCGTAAAGCGGCACTTCCCACTTTAGAGATAGTTCGGTAAGTGTCTTGTAGGTGCTCTCAAGAAAGGTGACACTCAAGCAGTTTTTCGTATTTAAGTAAGGGCCTACTCACACATCGCTGTTTAGATGACGAGCCGCGTTTTTGATACTGTCCGTTTTAAAAGATTGTTTTCATTTGTATTGATAAAAAATGCGCGTTAGTTTGTAACGTGTTTCATTTGCGTTTGCTCGTTTATTTTATTTTATTTTATTTTATTTATTTTATTTTGTAAGGGACAAAAAACAGTTGTACAATTTGTGTTACATAAAGATTTACAGAATTTTAAAAGTTTAAATTGTATCATCCTCATATTGTATTATCTCATAATTCAAAATAAGTTGAGTAGAGTTTTATGTAACATCTCGTTACACATAAAGCCAGATTTGACACTTACAAAATGTTGACCGGTCGTTAACCTAGATAGGTATATAGATAACTAGCTTTTGCCCGCGACTTCGTCCGCGTGGAATAATTACTTTAGGCAGCATTTTTTTGTGTAGGTACTTATTATGCAAAAAACACACATACAAACTGCAGTGCACTACAGTAAATGGCATTTTTACAATCTACCATTTTATGTTTCTCCATCCTTTGCTACTTACTCGCAACCTTTCATCCCCACATGGGTCAATATTTCAAAAACGCTAGAACAATATTTTCGTTTCATGGTTTTATCTTCGGTAATGAGGAATCGCATAAAATTTTTCATCTCATATTTCAACCCCTTCATTCCCTTTTTCACAAAAAAGGTAAGTAGCTTTTATTCCATTTCGAGGTTTCGTCTATTTTTGTACCAAATTTCAATAAATTCGGTTCAGGTGTTAGGCGTGAAAGCGATTAAGCTAAAAAGTCACGTCCACCATCTTGGATCTCAAAATGGATGCTGTATTCTGAATCCTGACTCCGAATACAGCATCCGAGCAGATATCAAAATGGAACCCTGTAAACCACGAAAATGATATCCATATTAATAATAAGTTAAGTAGCGTCCACCATCTTGGATCTAGAAATTGATGACGTATTTGGAAGCGCGACCCCCGAAAACTACGAAATTGATACCCAAATCGCTTTTATGTTAAAAAGTCCCATCTGCCACCTTGGACCTCGACGTAGATGATAAAGAATCCCATCTGCCTTCTTGGATCTCGACGTAGATGATGATGTATTTGGAATCAGGACCCCAGAACCTCGAAAATGATACCCATATTCCTATTAAGTTAAAAAGTCACGTCCGCCATCTTGGATCTCAAAATCGATGTTTTATTCGGAGTCAGAACCCCCAAAAATCTCGAAAATGATACCCATATCGATTTTACATTAAATAGTCTCAACCGCCATCTTGGATCTCGAAATAGATGTCGTATTCGGAATCGGGACCCCCGAAAACCACGAAAATGACACCCTTATTGACATTTTGTCAAAAAGTCGCGTCCGCCATCTTGGATCTCGAAATAATGTTTTATTCGTAATCCGGACCCCCAAAAACCACGAAAACGATACCCATATTGACATTATGTTAAAAATTCACGTCCGCCATCTTGGATTTCAAAATGGATGGTGTATTAGGAATCGGGACCTCCGAAAACCACGAAAATGATACCCATATCGATATTATATTAAAAAGTCACAACCGTCATCTTGGATTGGATCTTTATTTCTTATCAAGTGTCTAAATTCAAAGTTTCATGGTTTTATCTTTAACCATGACGTACTTCCATACAAATTTTCATCCCCAATTTCATCCCCACACGGGTCTAAATTTCAAAAATCCTAGAACTAATATTTCTTTCTTTCTTATTAAGTCCCTAATTTCATAGTATCATGGTTTTATCTTTAACAATGACGAAGTCCCATACAAACTTTCATCCACTATTTCACCCCCATACAGATCAAAATTTAAAAAATCTTAGAACAAATATTTCTTTTTGTCTTATTAAGTGCCTAAATTCAAAGTTTCATGGTTCTATCTTCAAAAATGACGAACTTCCATACAAACTTTCATCCCCTTTTTCAACCCATACAACCTTTTTTTCGCAATAAAAAGTAGCCTATGTCCTTTCCCGAGATCTAATCTATATTTGTACCAATTTTCATCAAAATCGGTTCAGTGGTTTAGACGTGAAAGCTTAACAGACAGACAGACAGACAGACAGACAGAGTTACTTTCGCATTTATAATATTAGTAAGGATTAGTAAGGATAAGGATAATTGTGTATTTATTTGTAACACAATATACACACACTTGCCAACATTCAATTAAAATCATACAAAATGTATATTTAATATTAATAAGCAAAAAAAAAAAACTCCACTAACGTAATAGACATAGGTGTAATAGGCGGACAGCATGTGTGGCACACGGATACATAATGGAGTCAGCTCAGCTTACGGCTGACTAAAGAGGCAATAAACCGCTGATTTTCAGCCAGAATCCAAATTAAATGTAATCCAAAGATAATCTACCGGTCCAACTTCTACTCTATTTATTACTAAAATTCGTAAAGAAATAATAAAATTGTTAAGTCTATAAACGCAGCAAAATGCATTGCCTCAGACGACTATTGCTGCGGATGCTAAACTATCGCCTACACGAACAGTGTATTAAACCCAAAAAGTTAATATAAACCTTCGGTAAACCAACAAAAAAAACCGACAGCTAGGGCAAATGTTACACTCTAAAGACAATCCAGCAAGTAGTGTGTAATATAATCTAAACACAAGAAAATAGAACTTAAATTCCATGAAGTCCATGTTAGGGTATAACGCGGGAAATTATCATATACTGATAAGGCGCCGAATTGACGTCGTCGTGGTGGAGTGGTCAGTAACGCTGCCTACACATCGGGCGGTCCGGGTTCGAGTCCTGGTAGTGGCAAGTTTTAGTGTGATGAACACGATCATTTGTTCATGAGTCATGGTTGTTTATATATTTATTTAGGTTTATTTATATATTTATATTAGGTTTATCTATACATTCTCAAAATAACTACAGTGAAACTGACAGTAGGTGACCTTATCGCTAATAGTAGTAATCAGTTCCAGGCATCCGATGAGCAGCTATGAAAAAATAGTAGTCAAGTGAAAGTCAAAATTTCTTTATTCATTTAGGTACAATTTGTACACTTATGAAAGTCAATTTATGTGTTGTACTTAGTTAGTTATGTGTCCACACAGTTTCAACATCTCGTATTCTTGAACTTCATTACTTTATAGTTTGTTTAAGTAAATAAGGTTGAAACGCAATTAAAGTTTACAATTCAAAGTTTTCACTGAAAAACATGTGAAAAGCGAGCAAGTGTTCCTGAAACTTCCCGTTCGCTTGCTCTGAGTTAGCTCCGCTTCAAGTTAAACTGCTCTCAAGGGCTAAGTGACTGACGTGTGCTTAGTTCAGAGACTGTATAGCTTACGTGCTTATTCGTCAAGCTTCAACTTAGCTGTAAGAAGGGTTTTTCAGTTTAATTTAAAAAACAGTTTCAGTTACAATTTCAAATGATATAAACTGAATTTACATGTGTAAGTACTCAAGTTAATTTCTCTTAAGGCCTACGCAGACGAGAGACTTTTGTCCGCGGACTTTTTGGTCCATCAAAATAGGTCGCTTAGAACTGCATACATGCATGCGACTAAAAGTACATTGATCCAGGTGGACTCTGATGTATAGAGCGCGGTCCTAGTCCGAACGGATTGGATGCCAGCGTCCAAGTGCGCTCGGATTACGTGTTTACACGATACGATTAACGACCGACTAGTCATCCGAGGAGACTGGGTCCAAGCGTACTCGTACTGTGAAAACCCGGCTTAACCTTTCCAGAAGGGATAAGTTCGTTTCTAAATTTGAGCCCTTCATCAATTACCATCTGATAAGATGAACACCAAGAATAAATAAAATCTTATTTTATGTTAAGTTAAAGAATTATTTAAATACTTAAACTGTTTATAAAGCTTTAACTATTTCACTTTGCTTAGTTTCAGACGCGGTAAATACTTGAAGTTCGTTCAAACCCAAGGGGCAGGTTTAATCGAAAATCAATAGATAATTATCGGGTGAATCACCGCTCGTGTTATAATGTTCTCATAATCTGTTGGAAATTAATTTACAGCGAACTTAAAAAGTATTCACATCAATCGCTCGATCATTTTGATAGCTATTACGATTAAAAGTGTTTATTGTTGCCAAACAAAGTAAAATTGTCACTTTTATTACACTTTCGAGAGTCTCCCTGTCTTCAGTAGAGATAAATTATTGGGGGTTAGTGACACTCCCTTTGGTTAGGATGTCTCAACTGTATATACAGGGCTGGAATACGTAATAGTACATATAAATATATATAGCTCAAAGGTGACTGACATAGTGATCTATCAACGCACAGCCCAAACCACTGTACGGATCGGACTGAAATTTGGTATGCAGGTAGATGTTATGACGTAGGCATCCGCTAAGAAAGGATTTTTGGAAATTCCACCCCTAAAATGTCCACACGGACGAAGTCGCGAAAAGCTAGTTATGATATAAGTGCGGTAAGTTGAAAATTACAGCCGAGGCGCTATTTATCAAGTCGAGTGTTTAATTTTCATCAATAAAACACTATAACAACAAGTAAACTCCTCATTATCAACTACTTAATTTGTGGTTCCATTCAAATAAACAAATGCTCAAATAATTTCGTTGCCCTTAACTTTATGTAGTAATTAAGCGATCGAGCAAATATTTGAACTCTAATATAGGGGAACCGAGATTAATTTGCACGTAAGTAACGTGGAAATTAATCTCGGCCCCAAAACTTTGTGAATGGCGAGACGCAAAGACACAACTGTTGTATCACACGGCAATCAACTTGCGTTTATTAGATCAAAAGTAATTCAGGATTAGTGACTCCGGAATGGGCCAAATGGATTAATTAATACACTGTTGGCATATCGGTCCTTACTTTACGTTTTTTGGTCGTCGTTATACTGTCAGCTATCTATTTATCATTATTTATTTTAAATTATGAGATTTAAAAAAAAACAATTGTTCCTAAAAATGGACAACGTTACTAACAGAAAATGATTTTAAATTATGAGATTTAAAAAAAAACCAAATGTACTTAAAAATGGACAACGTAGGATTACTAACAGAAAATGATTTTAAATAATGAGATTTAAAAAAAAAACAAATGTACTTAAAAATGAACAACGTAGGATTACTAACAGGAAATGATTTTAAATTATGAGATTTTAAAAAAAACAAATGTATCCAAAAATGGACAACGTAGGATTACTAACAGAAAATGATTTTAAATTATGAGATTTAAAAAAAAAACAAATGTACCCAAAAATGGGCAACGTAGGATTACTAACAGAAAATGATTTTAAATTATGAGATTTAAAAAAAAACAAATGTACCCAAAAATGGACAACGTAGGATTACTAATAGAAAATGATTTTAAATTATGAGATTTAAAAAAAAAACAAATGTACTTAAAAATGGACAACGTAGGATTACTAACAGAAAATGATTTTAAATTATGAGATTTAAAAAAAAACAAATGTACCCAAAAATGAACAACGTAGGATTACTAACAGAAAATGATTTTAAATTATGAGATTAAAAAAAAACAAATGTACCCAAAAATGGACAACGTAGGATTACTAACAGAAAATGATTTTAAATTATGAGATTTAAAAAAAATACAAATGTACCCAAAAATGGACAACGTAGGATTACTAACAGAAAATGATTTAAAATTATGAGATTTAAAAAAAAACAAATGTACCCAAAAATGCACAACGTAGGATTACTAACAGAAAATGTCTGTGCCATCCGCCTTTTTTACTTTTTCGTATAGGTATGTAGTATAGAGGAAGTCTTGTAATCGTCAAAAATATACAGTTTTTGAAATAATGTCTGTGTGTCTGTGCGTTAGCACGATAACTCGAGTATGCTTTAACTTATTGCAACCAAATTTAACATGCATTTATGACATCAAAATATAAGGTTTCTATCAACTTTTGAGTCGTCGCCCTAGACATTAACCCACAAAAGCCCTACAGTTGCACTTGTCGTTTTAGAATGAGTAAGTTTTGAAATTTAAAATTTTAATACGTGTTGAGTCTTTTAATGTCTATTCTGTATACGAATAATAAAAAAGTCTATTAAAAATTTAATGTTGTCAATTGCTTAAATTGATGAAATGAGATGAGACGCCAAGCTCTTTCTCTATCGTTGAATAAAGAAGTAGGGACAGAAGATTTTTTTTATTCTTGACAGGATATCTCTTGGCTTACATCTTACCTGGAATAGAGCTTCACCTGAGAACCCTCAACCACGGAGTGACTGACTATATTACCATTAATTGTAGGAACACAATAAGTAATGCTGTTAACATTATTATTATGGCAACATATTTTGATAATAATAACAATTCATTTATTTCAGGCAGATTTATTCATACGTTGTGTAGCATACATATGTCTTTGTATTTATGTTGATCGTACTTTCATATAAATAGGAGAGGTCATCTAATGTTGGACCATCATCTAAATTGAACCAGTTTTTTATTTCCTTGCTAACGAAGGTATAATTCTTCACTGACTAGATACAGAACGAATCGACTGTAGCACTAACAATGCTCCACCATTGAGTTTCTACTTGATTGAAAAACTTTTAGGCAAGTTTGTCCACTGCCGCCGTCACCGGCACGTCACGAGAACGAGATGACGGCGCCGACGTAATGACACGTACGACACCATAGATTTATAATTACTGACGCTTATAGATTGTCAATGAATCGGCTAGGAAGAGACTAAAAAAATGCAGCAATGTGTGAGTAATGCGCATGTGTGCGTGAAAAGTAATACTGCAGTCTGACAGTTGCTGTCTTTTCTACGTGACTGACAGGCAGACCTAGACCGCCTGCGGCAGACCAAGGTAATGAAAATGCTGAAAAACTAGCAAGGAAAGGCTCGGCTCAAAACCTCAATGGGCCCGAGCCTTTTGTAGGATTATCTAGAAGTACCATAAAATGGCACTAAAGGAGTATTGTCAAAAGAGGCGCCTCAAGGAATGGTTGTCCACTCCCCGACTGACACACTCAAAGATTTTTTTAGGATCCTCACATATAGGCTACCTTAAAAGGGTGGGAAGAATCAGCAGGACCCAAATCCGCTGCCTCATAGGTGCTTTCACTGGCCATTTTGCCACTAAAAGACACCTGTGTACAATAGGCAAAGCTGAAGACCCCATCTGTAGAATGTGTGGTGAGGAGGAAGAAAGCCTGGAGCACATACTATGTGATTGCGATGCACTAGCCAATAGACGACTAAAAGTCCTGGGTTTAGGTTACCCTAAACCAGAGGACTTTATAGACCTTATTCCCGCCAACATCGTGAAACTCGTACAAAACGTTTTCGTTGTTGGCGGGGATGGGTGATAAGGAAAGGGGAAGCACAAAAGATCCCATAGGGTCGAAGTGCTCTGAGACACAGCCTCAGCCCCTTGCATATGAATAAGAAGGCCGCCTGCGTCTACGTGAAATGGTCTCGTCTATCTATCTCGCTCTAATATACACGTTAGTATGTTCTTTCTCTTTCACATTGCCGATGTACAGTTTCCTAAATCTATGAACGACACATACATTTACAATGACCGCCTGTCCACCGCAAGCCCGTCGGCCGAGCTTGGTTTCGATCAGAAATAATCTCGATCTCGCTGACGTCCCGGTGACAGCGGCGGTGGAGAAATGGCCAGTGATAATTTTTCAGCAATTTATAACTGGTACAATTTATATAGCCGTCTATATTGGTTACATGTTTCGCTCCTACATATGGAATGGGGAAGAAAACGCAAAACTTTTTTACAGAGGGCGCTGTGTGTTTGTTACCTGTCAAAGTCTATTGTGAACAAAAACATCAGTGATTTAAACACAGTTCACTTAAAAATTATTGTTTTTAAAATTATTGTATGTATTGCATACATTAAATGCCTTTGAAATAATTATATGTCACTTGTGTGCTGAACAATTTTTTTTCTATTTCATTCTAAATATATTAATATAGGTATAAATGTGTTTACTGGAACACACCTGTTTGTCTGGAAGTAGTTTCAAAATCAGATTCTTTGAAATGCTTGCTGTATGTTCTGGAGTACTTAGTAGCTTTAAAATTTACCCTTCTCAAAGCCTTTTCCCACTTTTTCCTGAGAAACAAATCTGTAGAAAACTTTTGTGTACCGGTTTCTACGCACTGGAAAGCTACACATCGTCCCATATTTCGGTTTATCTAGAAATACTAAGAAATCCCTATGAAATGTACTGAGTTTGACACATCCTTTGGAACAAACACTCAGCGCCACCTAGGAGAAACTAGTTGACAGTTGTCTTCTTCACAATTGTTACCTAATAGTATGATTGCTGTTGTTATTAATTCGGGAAAAGTGTAGTAATCAGAATGGGGCAAATAGATTAATATCTGGCGAATACAGTGCCCCTTCATTCACATCTGGTGCGTGGGGAATGTAATAATTTCCGATATCTGTTAATGATCATTACACTTACGTGTGGCAAATACTATCTATTTTCATTAGCTAGGTATGAGCTAAACCGCTTTTGTTCGTTGCTAGGAACCTGTTTACATAATTAAATGTGAGAAAACGGGATTTATAGCACGTTACTCTCTTTTGTGAATTATCCGATATTTCAGCGCACAAAACTCACACTTTGACCACGTAAGTTTAATACAATACACTGTTTACATATTTTTTTTTCACTTTGTGTAAAAAAAACTCTTAATCCCACCAGGGGTTGAGCCTAAGGTAGCATTTTGTTACACATCTAGCAGTATGGGCCCTTCAGTGCCTCCAAGCAGTGATAGGTTGCCAGCCTGTTGCCTACATAAAAGAGGCACCAAGCAATCAAACGCAAAAGTCAACAACCGGGTATTCTACATCCAGGATTCCAGGTGTTAACTATTTCATTGAATTTTATATGTTTTTTGATTATGTTAGGTATACTATAAAGCAAATTAATTTGCGTAACATTGTGACCACGTGACCACTGACCTCTAATATTAAAACAAATGTCTTGATGAGAAACTAATTACAAAAAGTTGCACTTCCAATTCCGCCAATATCCAACCGTGACAGACACTTCATTTGCGAATCATTATCTTAATTTGAACTTACCCGTCATATTTCACGAAGTAACAACTGGTTCCATTTGATTTATGCTCTAGACTGTCGCGTGTCAAGGCGCCAGGAAATTAGTCTGTCTAGAATAAAGGTAGGCGGAGTAGGTAAGCTGTGTTGTGCCAAAATTGTCTTGAAAATTCTTTTCCTACACTAGCACCTTTTTGAAAACGTTAATGTGAGGTGAGATTTGGTGCTGTAGGTGTCAACTGCAAATCTCCTGAACGGCACGAGGCATTGACGAGTCAATCCTCTTTTTAGCGGAGGTCTAATGCATTTATACATCGCCCCTGCAGTACGATGCAACTGCAGGGGTGGGACTCAGAGGTAAAGGCGTTCCCTCCACTACCCAGTATACTCCTTTCCGGGAATTCTGCCAAGGTACACTACGACAGTGACCCGCTCTTTTGGATTCAACCGGTGCATCGTTCACTCGCGTCTGACATTCGGTATAAATACCGGACAGCGGCCTCCACCGAGCCCACAGCTTCGCTGGCCTTGAAAAGGGTCTTTTCCGGGTCCCCCATAGTGGTGCCAATGGCGGCTTGGATGAAACCCAGTGCAGTTTAAGCCCAGTGCCTAAGCCTGTCCCCCTAGCTAAGGTCACAGCCATCCTTCATACCAGTCCCGGATGAGGGAGCAGCTTGATTTGGTGCGGCTATGTCGTGTAGGAAGCAGGTGATAGCTTCGACAGCGTCATCCATGCGCCACCTCTGAGACCTGAAGTGTGCCAGGAGCGACCGAACCTCCAGTTCTTCTCAAGGCGGCCCATCAGCCTATCAGCCGGCCAACCCAACGTGTCAATCCTGCGCAAACTCAAAATAACGACCAGGCAATCAACCTACGAAGAGTTCTCAATTACTGCGATAGAATAGACTTATCTCATCAAGTTAACCTTAGCATACATCATGCTAAGGTTACCTAAATGTGCCTTGAGAATTTAAGTGACGTGAGTCCAATTTTTACTCACCTTTAGCACATGATATCTGTCGATTGGCCGTCTGACCAACTCATCAAGTATGCGTGTGTTCAACGTACATAGAAACACTACCATATTACACAAATTTTATCTCTGAGAAAATACCTTTTTTTTTTTTTGATGTCGATGGGGAACCAATTGACTGGCCATACCGCACGCTGGCTAGGCGTGCGACGTGTGCAGGGATCACCGACGCGGAACAGCGCCAGTACTACCTGCTAAACCCCACCGGTACCCTCCTAAGCCCTTATGGGGGCGCTTTGGGATCGACGCACTATACGTGCGCCATTTCACCAAAGCGTCCCCGGGCTGGCCCGGTCCAACAGTGGACCGGGCGACGCGCCTGTGGGGGATTACGCTAGGGTACTAGGTAATCCCCAGACGGGGTGGCCTATGCCGACTGGCACCAGGGGCGCGCGGCTTGCCAAGCCGCGCCCAGACCACCTTAGGGCCGACGAAGACCGGCGGGCATAGCCGCCTGCCTTCTCCGACCCTGCCGTCTACGCCGGAGGGGAGCGGCTAGAGCATCCTCCTCCCGCTCCCTCTCCGCTGCCTCCTTCTGCCCCATCACAGACTCGCAGAAGGAGGCGGTAGCCTTCCAAGCCCTCTCATTACCAAGCATGGCTCTAACCATGCTTGGCAATGAGAGCGCTCCTCCGCCGAGCGCCGCCACCAACGTGCGACGCTCGTTTCGCCAGGCCGGGCACTCGACAAGCGTGTGCTCGGCCGTGTCGTCGGGGGAGTCGCAGTGGTGGCACCGCGGTGACTCCTCCCGACGGGCGATACGGTACAGGTAATGACCGAAGCACCCATGTCCGGTCAGTACCTGTACCAGGCGGTAGGTGAGGCTACCCCGCTGGCGCCCTACCCACTCCTCCAACACCGGACGAATCGCCTCGATCGTCCGGTGGCCAGCGGCTGGGTTGGCGAGTGCCTCATCCCATCGACGCAGAGCCTCCCTCTGCGCCTGGGTGCGAACCCGCTCGACCTCCTCTCGAACGGGTCGCTCGCCCCGCTCTCTCGCCGCGGCCCTGTGTCGATGCACCTGGGACAGAACCAGGGCATCGACCTCCCACGGGAGCGTGCCTGCGAGTACGCAGGCAGCCCCGTGGCTGACCGTGCGGTAGGCCCGCACGGCCCGGGCCGCGATGACCCTCTGAGAAAATACCTAAGTATCGGGAGCTAGTAGCATGTTACGTGATTTTATTTTTCAAATAAACAGAAAAATTTAAAAAAATGGTGAAACTGTTTTCAAGGAAATAGTTGACCGTATTAAAAACATTAATGGCTTTATAGAAGTATAAACAAGAAATCTGTTAATCATTGGATTCGCAGCCAAAAACACACTAGTCTGGGGACTGTTACTAAAACCTCATCTTTTACAACTGAATAAAGCCTATAATCCGATGGTTACGCACAGTAAGTTTCCTTCATATAGTTTTGTCTATAGTCACTTATTAACCCGTCCCTTATCTTTATGACTACAACTAGCAAATTGAATTTCACTATGCTGCTTTGTTCTTTGATCCGGGATATAAAAGGGTAACATCGACCGAGAAGTTGTAAACAACTATGTTACGGATAAAATCTGATATAAAACGTACAGATTGTGTACAAACAAAATGACAATTACATAATGCGAATATCGGAAAAATTCTGTAGGAAAAAACGTTGATCCAATATAACTTAAGTAAAGTCACGAGTAAACACATTGAACAGTTTGTAACTTTTATTTTGTACGAAATCATCGTCGTCATCATAAAACTATGATTTCGCAGCCGACTGCACGCAGCAGCAGCAGACGACGTGTCGCCGCGTGGTGTCGCGGCTTCATGTCGCTGCAGTCATGATTTCGAACCCGACTGCATGCGACAACTGCAGACGGCAGCGCCCTATCCAGTTGCTTCCGAGTGATAAGTATTTTGTCCAGAACAGGTCCGTAGGTACTTACTACTCATCTATACATCTATAAATATACTGAAATAAAATTTATATCCATTAGTAGCCTTCTACACCCATTGGAGGGTATGGGATGATGCTATTCTACTCTGCCTGATACCAGCCTTCCTTGGGAGTGTTGCTATCTTTTGACAGCATTCGGGATCACCAGCTTTACGTGCTTTCCGAAGCACAGAAAATTTTCGGTCACCCATCCGAGTACCGACCACGCCCTTGGTAGCTTAGCTTTCGTAATTGTCACGAAAAACGACACCGGCGCCATCGGCCTTGAAATGAAATGAAATGAAATGAAATGAAATGAAATGAAATGAAATGAAAATGAAATGAAATGATTTTTTCCGTCGAATGTATTCTAGTGAAAAGCATTTTATTCGAGTCGTTTCCGGTATACGAGAAAGTCAAGGGGAGACCACTCCCGATTTTTTTCCGTATAAATATTTGATGGGTAAGCTACTGGCCTTAATCTTACCTGATATTAAGTGATGATAAAGCGATGATGAAGGTGGTAAGTTCATCAGGAACTCTCGATCTCTGAAGGATAAGATATTGTCATACAAGGCTTTTATCGCCAACCTAAGTGCCTTTTTCTTGTTTTCATTTTTACACAGATTTTGAGTCCATTAAGGAAAAAACTTTCCATACAAGAAAAAGTTTTCCCCGGGTAATAATACCGCACCAATAATCATCCATTATATCCCTTATCATGTGAACATAAGGATGAATATTGAGTGTTACAATATATTTCTGTCGCTGAATGACAATAAAATCGCTTCGGGTGGAATTGAATTTCTTTCCTGGATCTTTTCTCTCGATGGGGAGGACCGAAATCTCAAAATAATTCACTGTTAGAATTTGTAGGTAGTTCTTTAGGCGGGATCATAGAATACACCTCTTTCTGTGTTCTGTGGGCGGGATAATAAATTCTTGCCTTCAGCTTATAACGAAAGTTAAAATTTTAAATTAAAAAAAATGGAATTGAGGTATAAATTTAGAAAACCCTCAAAAAAGCAATGGGATTCTATTCTAAGCGACAATTAATTATTACGTATTTAGCTAATCTAAAGTAACAATAAAATGTACGTTAGATTGACTTAAAAATGGAATGTCGCGAATGCCGCGAAAGTTCATAAACTATAGAAATGTTTTTTTCGGTTGGCGGTAGACATCAACTGTGCGTAACGAGCGTTTTGCTTTCGTGTCGCAGACGCAGCCGATTAACAGACACGGTTGGTGCATTTCAAGAAGCCGAGCAAGAGAAGGAGTTTGTACAATTTAGTATTTTACGAATGTACTTTAATTCTATATTTTTACATTGAATATACCTATGGTGCATTTAGTCGATAAATACATACCTACCGTTATCTCAGTGTTATAACTCAGGCACACAGTATGGTGATAATTATGTGTTCTCAGGTGGTTCTCAGTTTAAAGACTCAGATAAATTGTTCAGGTCCAGACATACTCAGAATACTAGCTCAGTAATGTTGAGTGGAAAGGGGTCGCTATAAGGGCAGGTGGACGGGACTACCGGGCTGTGGCCTTAGTTTTCTGTCTTCTTTCTTGATGTTTGCATTAAAATTTGGGTATCCTACTTTTTAATGCATCTAGGGAGTGTTTGGCGAGAAATGCATGGCAACAGACCTCATGATGGCGACTAATGAGCTGTCATTAACACCAGTTACACCGCAAAACGATTTATAAAGGAACAACGACTCAAACGAAGCCTTCCGAAATATTATTTTGTGTGTATTTCTTCACGTTTTTTGTATCCTGTCTATATCCTTACGCACCTTACTGTTTGACTGGTAGAAAATACTGTTTAGCATTTAGTCCGCCTATGTGTATTATAATGTATTAAATCGCACACGGTATTCTATAAGGCAGACGTGCTTCTAATATATAAAAAAATACATTATAAATTTCCATAAAACCTATGTATAAATATGTCAAAAGGTCATTGGGAAAGGTTAGGTGACAAAAATAGCAACCGCTAAATATACGCACGAATATGACGTGGCGGCACTGTCGTCTACGATGACGTATTACTACGTCGTAGCAGCTACGAGCTATGCTTGCCTTCGACAAGGGCTCGTAGGTCTACGTCATTTATTACTTTCTCGTACGTAGTATAGAGGAAGTCTTGTAATCGTCAAAAAATTCGACCTCGAGATTTTGTCGGATTTACACGTTTTGGACCTCCTTGAGTCCAAAAATACCGTATTTGGAATTAATTCGTTGTGTGTGTCTCAAACTCAAACTCAAATTTCTTTATTCATTTAGGTACAATTTGTACACTTATGAAAGTCTAGTTTGATGCCATCGGTTCACGAGTCTACCAGGAGGCCTTGTTCTGAGAAGAACCGGCAAGAAACTCCACAAGTTTATCCTCCCTTTACAGTTTTCATAGTATTGATTGCTGTCTGTGTGCCTGTGCGTTAGCACGATAACTCAAGTATGCTTTAACTTATTGCAACCTAATTTAAATTGCATGTATGACATCAAAATTGGTTTCTATCAACTTTTGAGTCGTTTCCTGTAAACGAGAAAGTCACAGGGAGACCACTCCCAATTTTTTTACCAGAGGTAAAACAGAAACTTAAAGGACTTTTGCGTAGAGTTTTTTTTATGTTGAAAATGTATGCGTTAATGGATAATTATGTTTCTATGAAGCTTGATAGTGTAACTTAATCGTGTGCTTAAAGTTGACATACACACTTACATACAAACACGCTCATAATCCCAAAACATGAACCCCTATCTGGCAGTATAGATCATGTAGAGCTTCAAAATGACGATGAGGAGGTCGATGGCACCGGTCGTGTGTTCTCTGTAACGATCAGAAAGATTAAACGATCGAAAGCTAAGCTACTAATTGCACGATCGGTACATCGGTACACTTGAGTATTTTTCCTCTGCGCCAGTCGCTCCAGTCGTGTGTCTCGACGAGCTTGCTTCTTCTTCATCAGCGGTATAGGCTCAATGTGCCGTGTACCGTCGTCCGCTGGTTGTAGCCGCAGGACCAAATCACATTATAGTCAGCTGATCGTGGAACTTGACGGCGCTGTCTCCAATAGCTTGTTGCAAGCGATGCTCTTCATGAGGGGTGATCTGGGGTGATGATACCTTAGATGCTGTTTATACTGTCTGAAGGCTGCAGTTGTCTAATGTCGTTTGGTCACCAATGTTGGATGTGACTGGGTTCGCCACATATTCAGCGAAAAGGGAAGATCTTTCGTCGAGCTAGATGTTCGCTCGGGAACCGCGGCCCGACTGTACATCGTTGAAATTTGTATATGTATATGTTACGGTAAGTGTGATTTATTGAAAATTATTAATAATTACCAATAATTATTTACTATTACCGGTTACTATTAATAATTATCAAACTGTTATTGATAATTATCCTTTCGAAACCTGTGGCTGAGTGATGGGTAGGTTAGGGTTATTTTTTATTAGCAGTCGGAATGCAATGTTTTTGGGAGAGTATAGTTTTATGTACCTAATTAGCTGAGTGATGATGGGTAGGTTAGGGTTATTTCTTTTACAGTTTTCATCACATTTACCAAATCAAGAGGTAAGTATTAATAATTACTGGTATTAATAATAACCATAGTAATCACATTTACCGTAACATATATACTGATGTACCTCGGAAACTTCGTAAGCGCGATTTAGGCTTGCATTACGTATTGTGACGTTTCTGTGTCGTGTTTTGGCTCCGTGTTTACATTTGTACTTTTGGCTGATCAACCATTTCTCGGCTACTCGATACCAATTGTCTATGTAGCGCTGTGACGCAGCTGCTACCCCGGCTCCGCCGCGCCGATGATCAGCGTCATACTAAAACCAGCCATAAGCTTGTCAAGATGTTAACGAGAAATCTGGACAATATCGCAAAAAGATTTTCAATCGGCAAATTAATCAATTACAGCCACCTTCTATCGAAGACTAAATTGCCGTGACCCGTAACTTCCAGAAGACGCCAATTAACTGCGTCGTCACCCTAAGTGTGGGTTGAATACGAAATGTGGGGGCGTGATTGGAATTTAATGAGCTGCTGCCTGGCCTTTGTTTTTTTTAATTTTACATGCTTAAGAAGGTTATGAGACCAATTAATTTGATAGAAGATCTTTAAAATAATAGAAAATAATATACCGAGCATCTAACAAGAAAAAACACTAGAATAAAATCGTTTAAAATTGAGATTAAAAAGTAAAATCGATTCCTCCTATTGTTAAATTCGATTAAAATGTATATTTTACCCGGACTATAATAATAATCATCACTAATATACAAAATAATTAAAGATAATTTTATAAACAAACGTAAATAAACATACAAACAACCATAACTCGCAAACAAATTTTCGTATTAGTCCCACAAATATTTGGTGCTCCCAGAATTCGCACCCGGACCGCTTGATGTGTAAGCAGCTATACTGACCACTACGGCGGCGTCGCGGTACTAACCGGTGTAACGAACCCGTGAGTGCTAATTACGCCTCGGGCCGACTTTGGACACGAGTCACACAACGCAGTGCCTGCGCTGTCCAGTAGGAAGCGACAAGCACCATCTTCCAAAGGTCGAAAGAATCTTTAAAGTAGGTACACCCAGTAAAGAGTTATGAGGTAACAAACATTAAAAACTAATTGAGAACTTCCTCCTTTTTTAAAGTTGATTAAAAATAAAGCACTGTAGACGTTGAAGGTTAAAGTTATCCAAAATAAATCTCATTTTTCATTGTATTTTTCTAACGAAAAAGGGGACAAACAAGCAGACGGTACACCTAATGGTAATTGAGTACCGCCGCCCATGGACATCTGCATCTGCACCAGAAGAATCGCAAAATAATGCGTTGCCGGCCTTTTTTTGGAGATTTCCAAGTCGTATCGCGGGAATACTGCTGGCGACAGTTGGTTCCACGTTATTGTGATTCGCGGCAGAAAATTGTGCGGAAATCGCACGGTTGTGGATATAAATAATATCATTTTGTTAAATTATCAAACATTTGAACACCATTAGTCATACAAGAGGTATGACTAATCGTTTTCGTCCGTCTAACACAGTACGAAGTTTCTGTTACAATTCAAAGAAAGTTCAAGTCCGTAATAAAATCAAAATAGAACAATGTTGATTGAACACAAACTCATTCACTGTTACATCACGACGGAAAATAACGTGACACATTACTCGCCCACGATATTTTCAACTACATTGTTATCTGCCGATTAGCAGAGAAAACATTTGATTCTATTTACGAATTGAACAACTGCTTGTCCACCAATCCTCATTGGGCAAGCGTGGACTACTGCCTAAACCTCGTTCGATGACAAGGATAGACCTTCCAGCCGTAGGACAAATAATAATGGCGGTTATGATGAATAACTGCTTGTGCTTTGGTGGTTCGATGTCAAATGCAGAGATCGCGGATTCGATTCCCATACGTAAGTCAAGTCACGCCGACCGAGATGGAGATCTTTGAGGTAGGCCCATGTTCAATAGTGGGCTTCTCTCGGCTGACATGATATTCTACCCTTATACAATTACTCGGCAACTAACAGTGTTTTTCACCTACCTTACTACCACCTTTTACCGCGATCCAATTTAAGAAATAAACTGAATAGAAAGCATCATTAATTCGTACTATGACGCCATCTACGTGACTCAGTTTTGGCGCTACTTTTGACAGCGATTCAGTTCAGAGTTTTAGGTAGACTGAGACAACCATAAGTCATATTTATAAAGCGCTCTCTCTTTCACTTCATAACAGACCAGCGATAAATTTCATTTCTTTCGTAAATTTTAAGCTTCTTGATTCTTTCGATGCAAACGCGAATCAGTACTATGAAGATAATGGTACGAAATAATACGATTCAGTTTACGAACCTATACTGAACCATGTGGAATTTGAATCGCTTTTACAAAGATGGTGGTAAAGCCCTGGCCTTTCTTTAAAATGTTTTCTATTTCACTCACATTCTTTCTACATGACTAATCATTCTTTTCTCAATTCTTGTTACCATGTATTCTTTCGATTTCCTAGATACTGCGAGATAAATATATAGCGATAACGCTCTTGTGCCGTAACGACTTATCTCGCTTCTGGCGTGAGCATTCTCTTGTAAAACTCTTTACTCAGCTTCAAAACGTTTTCTTAAAACGCTCATTAAAATGCCTCTTGCGTGTAACTCAAGGGGAAAAGTAAATTACACATATGTCTTGTGTTAAGCAATTTTGTGTACAGTAGGTATTTAATGGTATATGACGTCACAGGTAATCCCTTTACCTTTAGAAGCCGGAGAGTGACCGACAAACTAATATCTCTGTAGACTTTTAGAAGGGACAGATCAACAGATGTGTAATAAAAGGTCACAGTCACAAACAATAAGGCAAAGATAAACATTGAAATATAGACTCTATACAGTGTAGCATAGGTATCACCTTTAAAAAAGCAAATAACTTTATCCACTGCCCATCTGATTGCGGAAGTAGACGCTTAATGCAAAGATAGCGATTTAAATTTACACAACGTATTTTGCGGCACTCTTAGCTCAAAAAAATTACGTTCGATTCGCGTCATCGTTAACAATAATCGTTTGACAAAATTCTTCAAAGTCTTAAGAAGATTTCAATCTAGATGTAGTTACAATAAGATATTCTGTTATTATTAAATGTATTTTGGTCAGTTCTGCTGTATTTTATATATTTTTTTTCTAGGTGGTAGACCCATATGTAGGGTCTGGGTAGGTCCCACCGCCATTCCTATTTCTGCCGTGAAGCAGTTCGCTGTGTTTCGGATTGAAGGGAAAGGTAGCCAGTGTAATTATTGGGCATAGAAGGCATATCATCTGAGTCCCCAGGATGGCAAGGCACTTGCAGTGTTTTGTGATTTACCTTTAATATTACAAGTGTCTATAGAATAGGAAACATAATAAGCTGCATTTTTTAAATAGATAATTTAAAATCAAAGTGTTTTCCTCACAAATTCTTTCTCATCAAACAATTGAAGAATTCTAATCTGCGCGTTCGGATTTCGTGAAAAACAAACACGAACATCAATCCATTTATTCGTGAGCAGGCATTCTCACGGCTCTTTTGTCAAGTCATTTTCTCCAATAAAATAAAAATGTATACTTACCGTGCGACAAAACTTCCTTTAAGCTCTGCAAAGATTGTTCGAGTCAATTTTGCTTCCGAGAATCTTGTGACAGATGTTTCCACGGTGTATTTAGTTGCTTACGCGTGTATATTAATGAGAACTTGACTTTTATTTGCCTTTTAAACAGATACACAAGAGTTTCCCCACGCAATTGAGCAGTCAAAGTGAAAATTTCTTTATTCATTTGAGTACAATTTGTACACTTATGAAAGATAATTTTGTTGCTATCGGTTCAAGAGTCTACCAGGAGGCTTTGTTCTGAGACGAATCGGCAAGAAACTCAGCAAGTATTATCCTCCCATTAATCATAATATTGATTTGGAAAGGGTAATAGAATAGAATATGACTTTATTGTATGTATGTACATTGTACAGACAACAGCACGTTGGGTTACCACAAACTGTCAAATTTTCCCAATCGATTATGCACTTTATATTGAATGATTTTAGGTTGAAAATCGTTTGGAGAAATTTGAAAGGTTTGTATAGCCCGACGTGCTGTTGATTGTACAATAAAGTCATATTCTATTCTACCAGTTTAACATTAGTATTAAAATATTTAAAAAATAGTTGTACTAAGGGCGTCCTTATCGCTAAAATCGATCTCTTTCAGGTACCATTACGATGGATAGGATTGCAAAGTAAAAATTAACTATCAGGGAAGATGGCCTCTACTGTTTGTTTCTTGGCAAGGCACTTGCCTTGTGTTTGCGATTTACATAAATTTGTATGTAAATCATTCCAAAACAAAACAGATTGAACTGTAAAAGAATTGTTGTAGAATTTTGAGAAATGTACCGGAGTCTCTGACCTCAATTCTCTGATGGGTATTGTGGAGAAACTGAAAACATTCTTTTAGGTCATAATTCACATGTCCAAGTCTTTAGTAATTAATCATTATAACATAATAAAATGAAGACTAATAATTGATATAACGTAATAACATTGACATAATGTAGTATAATTACAGAAAATCGGGATGATGACTGAAAATTTCTGTTTAGTCCGTCATTATAGAACATGAAAAAATATTGCATACCTACGTATTTCTTTTTATCACATAAAAATTAATGAGAGCTATACAGTGCGTTGAAATGTCGTGTGAGTACTAGAAAAATGCACTGAAAAAAATCGACTTGCCTCAGGCGGGACTCGAACCCGCATCTTCCACAATCCGGGCGGATGCGTTGACCAATTACGCCACCGAGACACTGCTTTTCGCTATCGAAATTTGTCAGTGCTTGGTGCTTATGTTTTTATGGTAAACATCGTTTCATCAAATCTTTGAAATTTGCATTTCCAAGACCCGAACGAAATATTTTTGCAAATATTCCATAATGTCGTGTGAGGTCACGCTTTAGTACACTTCGACACCTGCAAGGAAAAACATCGTAATTCAGTTTTTGACATTTTTCAGGAGAGCAAAACAAAGATTTGAAAAATTCTTACACGTTTCGGTTGAGTCCTATTGGTAAACATTCTTGAAAATTTAAGTAAATGGGGCAAGACAAAAACGACTGCATGATTAGGATTCCATAAATTTATATATTTAATGAGTTATTTTATGTTTTTGTGAGTTACAATCAAATCTGTCCACGTTATATTTTATAATATGATATTGTAACTCAGACATACAATGGCTTGTTGAATCAAATTACTATATTCGAAGGATATAATAATTGTATGTCTGAGATACAGTTATTAAAATGTTTAAGTGTAGATTTTAGAGTTACTGTTTGAAATAAAATTAAGTATTATAAATTAAAAATCTTTATTATATTAATCACTATCAGTCTTCAAAGTGTAATTGACTAAACATAGTAAACTTAATCATTAATCTAGTGCATCATTCTGAATTTGAGGATTCATTTATTAATTATCGATCACAGTTTTTAACCAACCAATATTCTCAGTTATGTAAAAAATATTAAAGTTAAATCAAAGCGCAGTAGAGGATTTCACTTTATATTTAACACAAATCCAAAATCACAAGTAAACAAGAAACCATAGCAACATACAAAACACAGATATAAACAACAATACTGATATAAAACTACAAGATGTGTCCGTATACTAGATATGCCATCTTAACATTCCCTCTTCTCTTTTATTGGGATAGACCAATCGCCTGACACATTCTTGTTAGTGCTGGTTTGTATAACGGCTTAGTAAAACCATCAGCAAGTTGCTTATCAGTAGAGATTTGTTGTACTTTTAAATCTGCCTCAGCCACGCATTGCCGTACATAAAAATGCTTAAGCTTGATGTGCTTGGTTTTCCTATGTTGTTCATACGGAGGGTTTTCAGAAAGCTTTACTGCAGATTCGTTGTCTATGTGTAATATCAGCGTGTGTAGGTTTAATCTCAGATTTTGGAATAACCTTTTAAGCCAGACAATTTCTCGACATGCCTCACTTGCAGCGACTATCTCTGCTTCTGTGGAGGAGAGCGCAACCATCGTCTGCTTCGTACTTCGCCAGGATATTGCTGACCCAGCAAACAGGCAAAGCATCCCGCTTGTAGAGCGACCATCTGTGGCGTCACCTCCAAGATCTGCATCACTGTAACATACAAGACGCTTTTCGCTCTTCTTGTACACTAGTCCAACGTCGATCGTTCCCCTCAAATATCTAAATATTCTTTTCACTTGTTGAATATTTTTCTTGGTTGGTTTATCTAAGGTTCTGGACACAACACCGACTGCATACGCAATATGTCTCGTGCCCACCATTAAATAAGCTAACGAACCAACAGCTTGTCTGTAAGGAAAATCTATAGGACTGTCTTCTTCCTCCCTTTCTTTTACAGAATCTTTGATTATAGGCGTTCCAACAACCTTACAGTCACTCATCCCAAATTTCTCTAGCAACCTTTTAGTATAGGCGGCTTGATGTACTTTAATAATACCATCACTTTGTCGCTCTATTTCTAGGCCAAGAAAATATGAAGGAGATTTTGTAGTTATTTTGAAACGTCTTTTTAACTCGTTGTCAATAAAATTCTTTGCTTCTTTTTCATTTGTCGCAGCCAGTAATCCGTCATCTACATACAGACCGAGCAGTAGCTTTGTTTCTCCTCGTTGCCTTACATATAGACAAGGATCTGCTTCACTTTGAATAAAGCCAGATTCTATCAAAAAATTATGTATGCACTCGTTCCAACATTTTGGTGCTTGTTTTAAGCCATATAGGCTACGTTTTAGTTTGCATACACGCCCGGTACCATCGTCAAATCCTGCTGGTTGATGCATGTAAAGTTCTTCTTTTACAGTTCCGTATAAGAAGGCCGTAGAAACATCGAACTGCATAAGTGCCAAGCCTTCGTTCGCAGCAATACCTAACAGTATCCTTATCGTGCTCATTTTAGCAACGGGGCTAAAAGTCTGGTCGTAATCTAACCCTTTCTTTTGGGAATAGCCTACAACAACTAAGCGTGCTTTGTATTTATCAATGGATTCATCAGGGTTCCTTTTGATTTTAAATACCCATTTGCAACGCAGTGCTTTCCTATTTGCAGGAAGAGTAGTTAGCTCCCAGGTTTGATTCTCTTTAAGAGAATTGAGTTCAGAATTCATTGCCTCAAGCCACTTATTTTTATCAGCACGACGTAATACATCTTGATACGTAGAGGGCTCTGGAACTTGTATGGTTTCATTAATGAACTGTTCAAAATTAAATCTATCGGGTGGTTTAATTTGGTTTCGATCACGAAGACGTCGGTTGTATGTTTCTTCAACAGGCATACTATCGTTTTGTCGTGTCGTATTATCACCATTTGTGTCAACCTCAATTAAAGATTCAAAGTCTTCATCGTTTTCGTGTGTGCCAGAATGTAAATCAACTTCATTTTCAACAATCTGTGAACTCGTGGAAGGTACAGGTAGCTCAAAAGGTTTAACTTTTTCAGGTTTGGTTATCGTTTCTACAGGTTCATCGTTCTTACATTTATTTAGTAAAGATACTTCATCAAATGTAACATTTCTTGATCTTGTCAATTTATGAGTCTTTACATCAAAAATGCGATACCCTTCATCACCATCATACCCAATAAGTATACCTTTCTCTGCTTTTCTATCTAGCTTTGTAAATCGTTTTTGTTTTGGAATATGAACGTAGCAAATACTGCCTATGATTTTGAGATGATTTATTCTGGGTTTTCTATTGTACCATAGCTCGTGCGGTGACTTTCCTTCTATTGGGGTAGGTCCCGTTCGATTCAGTATGTAAACTGAGGTTCTTGATATCTCAGCCCATAAACCTATCGGTATCTCATCATGAGCATGCATGAGTGCCCTTGTCATTTCTACTACAGTACGGTTTTCTCTTTCAGCCGAACCATTTTGTTCTGGCGTGTATGGCATAGACAACCTTTGTTTTATGCCAAATTGTCTCAAAGTATTTCGTACTTGTTCATTGTCGTATTCACCTCCATTATCGCTGAGTAACTCCTGTATGGTATGTCCTGATGTCTTAGCTTCAGCGAGAAATTCCCTTAATCGAGCAAGAACTTCGGACTTGTGACGAAGGAAGTAGATCCAACGATATTTTGAGAAATGATCTTTGAACAATACATAGTATCTATACTTAGAAATTGAATAAGGAAATGGTCCACATACATCTGTACTTATCAACTCTCCAGGTTTGGTAGCTTTAGGTCTCTCTCCAAATTTTTGTCTATGACTCTTACCGAAAACACAGCCTTCACAGATATCGGATGAACTCATTTCTATTTTGACTCCAAGTTCTCTTTGTATCAGCTTTGCTACATGTCTTTTACTTTGGTGTCCTAGACGTTCGTGGTATAGTTGAATATTATTTGACGTCGTTAGTTCATATAATACGACTTTAGGTTCTAGTACTTTGATGTTAAGTTTATACAATCCACCATATGTGTTACGATTTCCGACTAAAATGATTTTTTTGTTAATTTGCAGGGTACATGATTGGGAAGTTGATTGGAATATACTATTTTTCAGGGTATCTTGAGCAGCTAAAACAGAAAATAAATTTCTATGTATATCTGGTACATACCACACATTAGAAAAAAATAGTAGCTCTCTGTGTCCATACACATCAGCTTCAACCTTAATAGTTCCTTTCCCAATGGCCCTTACTACTTGCCCATTTGCAGTCATGATCTTATGCATCTCCTTAAAGTACTCAAAAGATTCAATAAGATTATAATCTTCTATTCGTTACGTGACTAGTGGCTCCGTTATCTACGTACCATGATTCGTTGTCTTCATCGCAGGCTAAAGTTAGTCCTGTCAGCACCGCTGCATTGTGATTAGGGTTTGGTGGTTTACCATCAGCTATCCACTTCTTACACGATCTGACTTTGTGATATCCTTGTTTGCAATAGTTGCATAACTTATTTTTCTTTCTGCCTTGCTTTTGTAACATAAAGAGTTCATTACTATCATCATCTTTCTTAACAAAAAATATTAGTTTAAATAGGTAGTTAATTACGTGTGATGCCGGCAGAGTAGATATAGCATCACCCCATAATTATCCTCCAATGGGTGTCGTAGAAGGCGACTAATGGATCTATAAAGGGGTATAGATCACCTCATACCCCGTCCACCAATCCGCATTGGGCAAGCGTGGTGGACTACTGCCTAAACCTCCTTCGATGAAAGGCCTTGTGTCCCAGCTGTGGGTCAAATTATAAACACTACATACTTAATTAGAATCAGATGAATCATTCAACGTGTGACAGTTATGTGAGGTAATGCTAGATAATAACTGTGAGAAATGGCAGGAATAGCATTACTTTCACACAAGTTTTCTAAGTCTTTATACTTTGGTGAAGGGAGAGGTAATGGCGCATTATAAGCTTTTGGGACATTCCTCGGTAACTCTTCTAGCTCTTTATTTTGAGCTCCTTTGGCAGAGCGCCCTTTAGCCCTTTACCTTTAACACACCGGTGTGTTGGTAACTGTTTTCTAACACACCGCAGAACTGGGAAACGGTGCTGGTAATATTACTATATAAGAAAGGGGTTAAAGCTGACCTCAATAACTACAGACCCATTAGTTTGCTCTCGCAAACATACAAACTTTTTTCGAAGGTTCTGACAAACCGCCTGACGAGAAAACTGGACTTTTACCAACCTAGAGAACAGGCTGGATTTAGACAGGGATACTGTAAACTCGACCACATTTTAACCATGAGGGTGCATATCGAAAAAAGTACGGAATACCAAATTCCGCTGTGGTTAGCTTTCATAGACTATAAAAAAGCCTTTGACAGTGTCGAAACGTGGTCCCTCTCGGAAGCACTACGAAACGCCAGGATAGACCATCGCTACACCCATATTATAGAAAGCATCTATAAAAGGCATCTCTGAAGGTAGCTATTCCTCAGCACACTAAGCCTGATAAGATCAAAAGGGGTGTCAGGCAGGGGGACACTATCTCACCTAAACTGTTTACCTTGGTACTAGAAGACATCTTTAAGAAACTTGACTGGGAAAATAGAGGCATTAAGATAGCAGGCGCACGTCTATCGAACCTCCGTTTCGCAGACGACATAGTGCTATTCGCTAGTGATCCCGAAGAACTGCAGATTATGGTTCATGAACTACAAGAGGCATCTCTTAACGTAGGGCTGGAAATGAATCTCACGAAAACCAAAATCATGACAACCAATAAGACAAACACAACAAAAATCCCAGTCAAAGGCACGCCACTAGAACAGGTTAACAAATATGTCTATCTCGGTCAAGAAATCAAACTTGGAAAAGAAAACCAGGAAACTTTGCTTTTAAGATGAATCTCACCAATGCCCAAAAAGCACTTATATTCAACCAGTGTGTCCTACCAGTACTTACCTACGGGGCTGAGACTTGAGTGACTACCAAAGCGATTCTCAAGAGGCTCATTGTCACTCAAAGAGCGATGGAACGTAGGCTGGTAGGAGTAACTTTAAAAGACCGCAAGACTAACAAGTGGCTGAGAAAACAGAGCAAAGTTTCAGATATTGTGAAGCAAATAGCCAAACTGAAGTGGCAATGGGCAGGTCATATAGCCCGAAAAACAGATTTATGGTGCAAGGCTCTATTAGAATGGAGGCCGTGGGGCTTTAAAAGACCAGTTGGCAGACCGCAAATGAGATGGAAAGATGACATCAGAAAAGTAGCGGGCCAAAATTGGATACTGACAGCCCAAAACAGAGGAAAGTGGAGAGGGTTGAAGGAGGCCTACACCAAATTGGTTGACGATGGCTTAAGATGATGATGATGATAGAAAACAGTATTTATTGCGTAGGGCATAAAGATGGTTCCGTTGAGTTGCGTTGCAGGCCACGGGACATCCAATGAGATAAGCAGTGAAAATCAGGTCGGATGTTTAGTCGGATGTTATAGTAAGTTTGTCCTGTCTTTTAACTGCCCCCGTAGCACGGGACGTGGACAAAATCTCTCTCCACCACTTGACACTATTTCTTCTCAGGATTTAGTGAGAGTTAGAGCGAGAGGAAAATATTTTGTTTTCCCCGAGGAGAATTTGTCCAAGTCCCGTGCTAGGGGGGCTGAAGTACGCTGTCGGAGGTTATATTTAACACGTCAAGACCTGCTTGGGCAACTGACGTTCGGGAATGAAAACATTGTAGGTATGACTTTCTTAGACATAATATGGACAGATCATGCAAACCATTGCAGAGAAAATAATTGTATGTCGGGTTACAATGTCGAATCCAATATTTTGTTCCATATTATTAGGATTGTATCTAAAGTTGCGATGAAGTCTAGTTACAAACTAAATAATTATTTTTTGTAAAAAGATTGCAATTAAAGATAAGATGAAAGTTTCGTTAAAATGAAATAATAATTTCTAAGAACAAGCTTGTACCTAGTATTACAATTTTATTCATGTAAACTTTTTATGGGCAGCATAAAAAGTGACATGTAACTAAATATACAATTTTGGTATCTTCAGTTGATCCCTACTTACAATGTTTTTACACTCTCTAGATTTGAAACTATTAGGATTTTAGATACGATGATAGGTGTAAAATATTCGGCATTTTTTTTTAAACAAGACGGTCATCTTATCTCAAAAGCGCCTAAAACTGAGTTACGATGTTTTTCCTTGCAGGTGTCGACTTATTCCGAAAGCTTGACCTCATAATATTTTATTTGGATATTATTTTGAATTTTCGTTTTGTAATTTGATTCAATTTAGTTTAATTTATTATGTTGCAGTTGCACAACTGAAGAATGCATGGACACACATATTTAATTGAATTTAAAATAAAGTTTTGAGCGTCTACTTTTGCTGTTAACTCTAAAAAAGTTCGTTATTTTAAATTGCTAAGTACCTTTTAAATCTTCAAATTTTCAAACATAATTTTCAATCAAATACACAACGCTTACACTCTGTTAATTTTAACTCAACTGCCGTAGTAGCCGAGTGAAAATATTCCGCTAAAATAAACAGCAATTTATTTCTGCCCAAACCTACTCATGTTGCGAGCCCGTTTATGATATAAACAAACGTACAATGTCGGGAAGTAGTTTTGGATACGGGGCACGAAGTACGCTGCAACGCCGGAATTTCGGGTGCTACGCGAAACAAGGTCGTGTTGTTATAGTTATATGACCTAATATAAATTAATTATAAAACAGACAGACAGACAGGGTCCATAGTGATTCCTATTTATAATTAACACCTATGTAAATACCTATGGAATGCAATAAACTATTGAGTATTAATATACGCGTGTGACGCAATCTATTAAGTATATGATAGTACGGCGCGCACGTCTCCATACAAACGGAGAAACGTTCTCCTACTCCTGTTTCTTATGCGATCTTTCTTATGTATCGCATGTGTTTTGGATAAAAAGAATAAATCTATTTATGTCTGTACTTTTTCTTTGTTTCAAAATTCGACATGTACATAAAAAGTTGTTTTGAAAAAAAAAAAGAATTTTGAAAAAAGGAACACGTACGGACATAGTTTTTTAGTATGTTAAAAAGATTCTTAAATATCATTAAGATCAGATAAAAATTAGGGGTAGGAAATGCACAATAATAACGTACTTATAATAATTACGGTGGCTGTATACATTTTTGAAGTGGAAAAATTTTAAAAGAAGACGAGAGATATGACGTTTAGAGAAAGTGAAAGAGAGCTATATATTTCTGTACTAATTATTATGTAGTGAATATAAACTTTTGTAACTACACTTAAAATCACAAAAATAAGATACACATACATTCATGAGTATGACAATTACTGGTGAACTAAATAAATAAATAAAGACAATATGTTTTTATTTGAGGTCTAAAAGGTATGTATGGCTAGGTGTTGCTTAAACAAGACTAAGGAAGTGTTAATCTATTTCTGCGGCCGAAAGTACTTCTTTGGGATGAGAGCTTTCTTCTGTTACTCGTGTGTAAAATAAAGAAGATACAGCATGCTTCCTAGTCTTTAATAAGATCAATAATTCTTAGGAAATATTTGTTTGCAAACTAATTTAAAAGATGAATGATTGCAGACTGACGAATGCCAGGTTACCCTGTACTGGGCGTCATCCTTCAGAAAATGTTCTGAACAATGAAGAATGTAATAAAATACCCAGTTAATCATCGGACAGACAGGAAAAAATATATTTAGTTTCAGCTTTTATAAGCATAAATAACAATATACGGCTTTATTGAAAAGTACAAAAGTTTTGTACCAAAGGCTATCTTATTGCTACGAACGATATCTTCTAGGTGACTTTAAGATTGACGGAATGAAAACTATAGATGTTGAGGAAACATGGAGATTTGGAGTTTCTCCCGAGTTCTCGTTGTAAAAACATGTGTGGAGAGACTCCATTTTTAACTCAAATCAACCGTACAATTTTTGTTACTTTAGTTACATTTTCACTTGAAATTGTCAAAATGTGTACGTTTAATAAAAATAATATAAAGATGGGGATTGAAGTTTATCAACGTGGCGTGGCCTCTATTCTGTTCTTAATTAATAGCTTCGCTACTATTAATTAACATTTCGCTAATGTCAAGTGAAAGTCTATTTAAAGTAAGGTAGATTGAGTTAAGAATAATAAGTCTGTTTCACAATACATGTTATTACAATGAGAATTCGGTGGAACTCATGGTGTGGGCTCGCGTCCGCCCGAGGAGGACTGACGGCCGTTGAAGCAGAAAGGTCCTCGAGCGGCGGCCGCTTACCGGGAGACGCAGCGTTGGTAGTAGCGTCCCACAAGGTGGACTGACGATCTGGCGAAGGTCGCGGGAAGCCGCTGGATGTGGGCAGCAGGGTAGGGATAGAGGCCTATGTCCAATAGTGGGCGTCTCTTAGCTGATATGATGATTGCGACTGTGTCGGAATCCGAACACAGCACATGCTGAGTGTGGACCTAGCTGTCACAGACTGCGATGTGCGATCACAATAACAATACTTTGTTATATGTAACTTTGTAATGTTTTATGAACCCATTTTTTTCAGTTCCCCTAATTTCTTTTTTTAATCCAGTTGTACATGTGCATCGAGAGAGTAAAATTGTTTCCATTTTATTCAAATACAAAAGTTTATATTATAAATCACTGAATTTTAATGTTTAAATTTAAAATTATAACACAGTCCAAATCAAGGGCAACTCTGGGACTTATGAAGTTGTAATAGAATTAACATTTGCAATTTAACTGTCACAGTGTTCCATCAACCACAAACGCACGCTGTCAGTCTGTCTAAACACAGTTTGAATTAACAACAATGTTATCCGAATGCGTGTAACGTGTTCCTCAAATACTGCTGACAAGTGTAAATATGACGATGAAGTCAAGGATTCCGTACAAATTACCTGTAGTTTTTTTTTAATGTTTGATACTGGGTAACACTTTGTCTTCATCTCTCTTAATAGTACATCACATCATCACACATCAGCAGCTCATAATTATAATGTCCCCACCGAGGGGCTCGAGCCTACCCCACATTAGGGGCGATTAGGCCTTAGTCAACCACGCTGGCCAAGTGCGGGTTGGTCGATTTCACACACAACCTAAGAATTTCTTCATAGGTGTGTGCAGGTTTCCTCACGATGTTTTCCTTCACCGTAAAAGCGTCGATTAAACGTACATATGAAATCAAAATTTGAAAACACATTGGTACGTGGCGGGGATCGATCCAGTGCCTCCCGAGTGGGAGACGCCGCTCTTACGCACTACGCCACCGACGCTTAATAGTACATACGATCATATTTATAATACCAAAAGGGATTCAGCAGAGTTTGAGGTACAGAACATGGAAGTTCTAAGCAAAGCGAGGTCTTTTAACGTCAGTAGTACACGATACTCGCGGTTTTGTGAAACAGTGGCTGTGAGAAATAATTTAAAAGGCTTACCTTCTGAACTATGATTATTTTGTAACTTTTCTAACTTCAACCAAAATCAAACACAGCTTAATTTAATTGCCGTTCTTGTTAATAGATTCATTTGGTTAATAACTTCTGAAGTTCAAAAGTTAAAACAATTCATTTTCCGCTGAGTTTGGAACTATTTTGACGGAACTTTTCATACTTAACTTTTTTCAATTCAAAGGCTTGTGGCGAAATTAATTAGCAAGGAAACTTACGCCCCTGCAAAACGACCGAGTTGCATTCAAACATTGAACTTACGTCGTGGAGGGTGGGTATATTTTACAATAACAAAAAAAATACAAGGGAGGTAGAATAAAGTGATATTTCGTCCACAAACTAGGCATGTTAAAACAAGTTGTGTTAGCAAATAGTTTCAGAAAAAATATTGTAAGTTTATTAATACACTCTATTTTTTTTTAAAATCAACAACCCTTTTGTACAATAGTAAAATAATATCTCGCACTATCTATATTTGGATATGGACTTCACCTTCGCTTACCATCAATTGGAATGGACTCCCTTGTATATCTTTTTATAAAAAATATCATATAAAATATAATAACGCCATAGTAAGAATGTGTCGGAGTTATAATGGACTGTCTAATGTTTAAAATCACTTTTAAACTTTCGCGTTGCATAAAACGGGAATTAACGCGATAACATTACGTCAATCATTAATCAGTCCGCCTGTGATCACAGTCAGTGTAAATGCAACGCGACAGTTTAAAAGTGATTATTGCAAACCGCTACGGGTCGGATATTGTAAAACAAATAAGTCCGAGTCCGCCTGTGTGTGTCAGTGTAACCCGGCTTAAATGTCAGGCATTTAAAAGGTAATTTTGTCGCGTTAATTCCCGTTTTTACTCGTTTTAGCAATGATGTGTTCGATAGCAGGTTCTCGGTGTACAAAAAAATTTCAAAATTAATAAGAGATCTTTCTCTACAAACTGTAATTTTGTCTGTATTTTTAGATAACAATTTCAAATCGATAGTTAATTTTATTTTAATCATTTAATTCTTGTTAAATAATCCGTTTAATTCTTTGCATGTTGTGTAAATTATAAGTCTAAATTATTGTCTTGAATTGTGTACGGTATAAATACTTAATTTTGTCTTGCAATGATGGTGATCTGTTTGTGTACCCATTATAAATAAATAAATAAATTCAGTTTTCACTCTTTCACCGTGCAAGCAGGAACTTTACAAGTTACATACGGACAAATAATTTCATATACACCGGACGCTTAATATCACTGAAGTGTCGCACGTCGGACGGTTAATTCAGAACTCTATGTACATATTCGTTAGAGCCAGCTTCATCAAAGAAACCGCCACACTATTGATGTGTACATATCTTTAGTGGGACTGAGTGTATTGACAGACGTAATGTTATCTGATAATGTATATGGTGCCATTTACCTGTGGAAACAAAGGTTGGGATTGAAAAGATAGAACAATGTTTTTTCGGCAAAATTAACGCAGATAAAGTCGTGTACATATAAAGGAGTTATAGAGGAGTTCGATAAAGCCACGGTCGTGCGTTCTACGTTACGTTCACAAAAGCAAAGCTACCAAGTGCGCGTTCGGTATTCGGATGGGTGGACGAAAAAACTTTCAACCAGATTTTTCTTCGTGCTGCGGCTGTCGATAAAAAGACACACAGCACCGACCCCAAAATAAATGGAAGCAGGGTAGCAGAAAGAATTAAGACAGTAAACGGCTATCTTTGGATTCCCGTAATTGGCAACATACCAAATGTATAATAAAGAAAAACAATTTATTACCCAAACAAGAACCATTAGTTACAATGAAAAAACCAAAACATTTTAATAAGATTAACCTTTGTAATTAAACTGGAATAATTAACGAAAATGTAGAATAAATTACAGGCTTTCAAATTTAATAACAGTTTTTAAATGTGATTATGAGAATTAGAAAATTTTGGACAAAAAGTTAATTACGTTACAATTGCCAAACTCGACCAAATAACGAATTCGCCAAAATATAATATAGTGTGGTGGTTCCAAATATACCACTCACAGGTAATCGTTACAAAAATCATGTAGGCGAGTCTAAACAATGTTTGGCACATCGTCATATCAAAATTGAAATACAATGAAAGTAGTTTTTTAATCGACTTCTGAATCATTACAATGAAAAAAATATAACTTGGACAAAAATTACCGACAAATAATTAAAATAATATAATAATAATAATAATAATAACTTTATTAGTCCTCTCAAGATGTCACAAGGTATATTTTTCTAAGAAGGATTCAAAATTAAAAATCTTGGTGAGGATCTGGTGTCTATACTAGGCTATTGCCTGTGCGACCGATCACCAGGCCCCCACCCTCGAGAATAGGTACATTTTAGTCAAAGGACTTCATTAAGAAAGAATAACAAAATAAAACTAATATTAACATATTATTTGCACTCTCATGTGTGAGTAGGTATAGGTGTGATTGAATGTGTATGTCTGTAATAGTGTAGCAAAATAGGGATCATTATGAAAATGTCTCAAGTAACTTTTCAGTATCTTCATAATTTAATGTACGCAACCAGTCCGTAACCTCTACTTTACATAAAACAATAAGCAACAAGTGTAAAATTTGAAATTTAAAAGTAGTCTCGATTGACTCTCGATACTATTTCCTGAGGGCCTAGGCAAGTGACCAGTCGATTGCGTTGAACGTCTAACGAAAATAATAATAATTTATGAAACTGATGTTTTAGTGAGAAAGCTCTATGGCGACCGTAGTCAAACACCGCCATTCTTTCGCGCGCCACTAGAATTCATTCCATAAAAATTGGACATTCCGGCAAGAATAAACTTTAGTGGATGGGGGGCTATTATCAATTCGTTCGATAGAAGCCACTTGTCTAGGCTCTCAGTTCCATTCACTATCTATCGAGGCTCCGACCACTATCCATCTATATAATTATTATTACTTGTATGTAATTATATTTTTTTTAACCATTATAGCAACTTTTCTAACTAGTTATCCAGGTGCTTAAGACGTTAGACTCTCTCACAAACAGTCTACTCCACTTGGTCATAAAAAACCCTGAATGTTTGATCACTCTTGACCACTTTTATATGATATACACAGGCAGATCTCGATAGGTTCAGTTCGACGATTGGCTCACGACATAGATAAAATATTCGCCAAGACCAATCCAATGAGACCAAACCCAATTTCGTGAGGAGTTTAATAAGTTATAGCATACCAAATTTCGAAGAATTGCATACTAAGTGGCAGTGAGCAGGGCACATTGAGAGGAGGACTGATGGCCGTTGGGGCGGTAAGGTCCCCGAAAAGGCGGCCGCACGCCGAGAGGCGCAGCGTTGCTAGGCCCCCCACAAGGTGGACCGGCGATCTAGTAAAGGTCGCGGGAAGCCGCTGGATGTGGGCAGCGCAGGACCGTTCGGGTTGGAGATCCTTGGGGGAGGCTCATGTAAAACAGTGGACGTCTCTCGGCTGAAATGATGATACCAAATTTTTTAATAGATCAGACCTGTGGGAGCTATTCAGATCCTTTAATAAACTATAAAAGAGTTGACGTTCTTCAAACCGCTGAACATTTATTCTTAAATTATAGCCGAGAATACTCCTGATCAAAATACCTTTTGAACAAAAGTAACTAAATCAAAAACGGATGATCCGTTTGGGAGCTACGATGCATACTGTTACAGATACAAACGTTAACACGTTGACTGTCCGTGCCAAATCGAATTAGGAGTTAATTGACTCCGTTAAATGACTTTCATTAGTGCTTAATTATTGTTTTATAATAAAAACTTGTCGGATCATTTGATATTTATTTACCCCATCCAACCTATCTATCTTAGACGTCCTTGTGATATTTTTTAATGTAACTAAGACGTTCATGAAAATCAAAGACATTGACAGATAGCACAATTTTTTTTTCGTTGGGGTTAAAAACCCGGTCAAATGCGAGTCAAATTCACGCTCTTTATTTTGAACGTTTGTCCGTTATCTTGCACCCAGAACACAAGTTCTTAATTACGCTTAATTTTGTCTAGATCATGAGTATGCACGTTATTATAACATATTGTACTCATTATTGTATTAAAGCTTTGTTTAATCATGTTATTCTTTCATAAGAGTAATAATATGTGTATCATATTTCATGCTGATGTATTTATTATTATCGTAATAACCACATTACGCTGACCCTAAATAAAATCGGGTACGCGAAACGTAATTGATGTTCATATCAAGTAAGACTCGTATTTACACAAACACATACTATCTGAAACACACGTTGTTATGGTTGATTTGCAAAGAAATTGAGAACTACTTTTCAAGTTTAAAACCATCCTTTAGTCTAAGTTGGACTAAGTAGCCAAACTCATTTACTAAATTAAATTAAAATCGGTTCACTGGTTTTCAAGATAATAAGTAAGCGATAAACTTTTAATAACGGAAATCAGGCAAACTAAGTGAAAGTTCCAGAAACTGAAACCAGTCTAAATCATCTCATAGTTTTCGTCATCATCGGCCATATTTTGTGGTTACCTACAGCCAGTGTTTGAAATTATCAAGATAAATTTGCCCTTTGATAATTATCATGATAACTATCAGATAATTATCCGATAATTATCACACAGATATAAGCCCTATTTCGTGGCATCACATAATGTTGAGGAAACAGTCTTTCTATATTTTTGTACACTACTCAAATTACGCTTAGAATTAAAAAAACAACTTTAATTTCTTTGTTTTGGCCCCTGAGTTGACCACAGTCAAAACAAATGAATGAAGAAAATAATGAATAAGTGACAGTTCAGATACGAAAACCCACCGACGCGGGGAATCCCCGCTATTGATTTCAAGTGGCACGTTCCGATACATCAGTCGTTGAATGCGATAAATAATAAGTGGCAATATTATCAATTATACCTACTTATCAAGATAATTATCAACCTTTACTTATCTTGATAATTATCAATGATTATGATCACTTCAAACCCTGTCTACAGCGTCTTAACTTTCGCTACCAACTTAGAGCTACGGTTGTCCTCGTCCTCGTAATTCCATACATTTTGTTATTGTAACGAAGCTCGTATAGTTTCAATTTGTTACTTTGTCTACGGGTCCAAGGAGTCCAGATATTCAAATTATCCTATTTCACCAGTCCTACTTTATGCTGCACAATACCTTTGATCTAACACGTTCTGCTGCTAAATATATAGCAGAAATCGACAATGTTACATCGAGCTTGTAAACTAAACCGTCTCTGATTTCCGATAAAGCTTCTCATCCTATTCAATACCTAATCACTTTACTGGCTGACGCTAGAGCCCACGTTCACTCACAGTATAACATTCCACGCTAGGCTAGTCTCTGTGGTTCGGACTGCATCGCTCGCACCGAGCGGAGTTCACTTCAGTGATTTTCAAAGCATCAGTTTCACTGAGATCGATTCAGTTTACTGGCGTCGTAGTTCTAGAGATTCCAACCGAGCATATTGCACGAAGCTTGAGTCCGATTTCGTTTTATGCGTAAAGCGAACAAATGAGAATCAATGAAAAATGGACTGTAAAAATAATTGAAATTACCACTATACTATACTATTCTTAACTAACGGCGTCGCGTCGCATTAAGCGTACGCATTTTGCCAATGTCAAGTGAAAATGTAACTAAAGTAGGTAACAAAAATTGTACGATTGATTGAGGTTAAAAATGGAGTCTCTCAACACGAGTTTTTACAAAAAGAACTCGGGAGACACTCCTAATTGAAGTTAAGCAAAATATGAAAAATTACATTTTAACTTAAACTGAGAAAGCGCATAAGAATTTTGATGTTAATTTAAAAACTAAAAACTTACTTTGACTAAGCTAGAAGTAGAGTTACTGGAAGCGGTTGGGAAAGAACAGCCCAAAACCAAGCTCAGTGACGTGCCACAGGAAAGGCGTAATTATGTCCAGCAGTGGTCGAGTGTGGTGATGTTATTGAAGCAAAGAAGTGCACAACATGAAACTACCTACCTGTAATTCTCGTCGTGGCGATTGCAAAAGTGGAATAACTAATTTCCGTTCAAAAGATAATGGTGAACATGAAATGTTTTTATTAATTAAGAAGACTAGAAATGAAAGGATGTATGCGTACTATAAGTGTCTTATGGATAATTGTATTAAGGTTTTAATTTTAAGTTTCACGCGTACTAGTATTCATCTGTGCTACTTTTTAATACCGTGTGCGTTACCCCAGCAAAATGTTACTTCCTTTCAAAAATTTTATAATGCAAATAATAAGAGCCCTATCTGGTATAAATACGTCTGTAATTTGAAATTTGTGCTTTCAGCTGTAAATACTGCTAAGTAACTTTTTAGAGTAATATTATGTGCGTTACAATACTCATCAACTGACTTCAGAAACGATCAGAAACACTAAACTCAGACAATATTAAACATGACTCACTCTACCCAACATAAATTCCATTATGGTGAAACTACGATGTGTTTCATTATGAGTGGAAGACACACACGCCAATACTCCGGAGTGATTTTTTTATGTCACCAAACGCGTGAATAATCACGTCCACACCTCCATTTCTATCACGTGCTGCAGTCACGCCAAAAATATTGATGTTACCGTTGTCACGGGTTTTTACAACGTTTCAAATACGTTGGGGTATATTAAAGCTGCCAGAAATTGGCATTTACTGAAGAAATTTCCTCGCCTTTTTTAAAAATAATATTCTGACTTTTTGCTGCATATATTTCGAGTACTTACTGTTGAAAGGTGTTGTATACTGCTGAGATGTTGATTGATGAACATCCATCGACAACAGGTGTTATGTCGTGCCCCGAACGTATAACTGGCCAGATCATGAAATGCTTGGGCATATCGTCTACCTACCGAGCACACAGATACGTACATTAGACTCTCCCACAAACAGTTCACTCCGCTTGGTCACAAAAATAACCTGGAACCTACTGATCACTCCTGACCACTACCATTTTTAGATAATGGGCTACTCGACCAGTGGTCGAGATTTTTATGGTCCAGTAGTATTTCATGATATGCCGCACATTTCATGATCTGGCCAATATACGATCGGGCCACGGAATATATATTATTATGTCGCAGCCATATCGCATAACACGCCGTATTCAAAACGGCGCACCGGGTTGTAAAACGGAACGGTTAACCGAATAAAACCGTTCGTCGATAAATCCGTAATACTCGTAGATTCTTTCAATATTTTTCTGTATAATAATAAAGCTTATAGATAGCTTATTATTGGTAGGTTCAGTTTTTTTTTTATGACTAACCGGAGTGGAATCATGGTCATACATGAGGTAGTTGCATTACGATCCTGCCGGCGGCGCCTCGTTTCGGCGCGTGATAAACGATATGGCTGTAACCAGGCTGTGACATAAACATCTTAGGTTATAAAAAAATTAAGAAGTTAAATTTTAATTTTCTATTTATTATGTCATTAGAGTTTTCATGATCTTTTATAACGAATTAACATTCAAGGCTGTAAAAAGAACGATTGAAATATTTTTTTAAAAATGACATTATACAAAAAATAAATACTTAAATAATTTAAAACATATCTTTTTTAAAACAGCTGCCTTGGCTTTAATTTGTCGGTTCACTAAAAGTGACAGATTTCCAGCCTATCGTAAAAGTTATTTTGAAATAAAAAAAATCGCCTTCCAAACTAAAAACGGAGAAATAAAAAATAAATTTTGTTTCTAAAAATGTAAATGATTTTTATATTAACGTTTATTCCAAATATGGCACCGAACTCAAAAAAATTATTATATTTTTATAAACAAAATTTTTATGTCTCCAATTTTTAGTTTTAAAGGCGGTTTTTTATTTAAACATAATTTATTTTTTGCTTTTTGGTGTTTTAAGTATAGAAATTTTCAGAAAACTGTCTCGAGATCTTTTTGACAAACAAGTAGGTAATAGGACTTTTACGATATCTTTGACGTCAATTAAATTGGCATTATTAGATTAATAGATAAATAAAAACTACTCGTCAGATGTCAATCAAATTTAAATGGGACAACATGACAAGCACTAGCTTCCAATCGTTAAAAGAATCTTCATAATCGGTACACCCAGTAAAGAGTTATGAGGTAACAAACATAAAAAATACAGTCGAATTGAGAACCTCTCCTTTTTTGCTTTGCCTGCTAGAAATTTCGGCCATTCATAAATTTTTCGCGTCTTCGTTTTATACGTCCGGACTTCATTTTAAAATATTATGGCAAGCCTATATAGCTGATATCAGTTTAATTCAATTAAATCCATAGTCCGTTATTTAAATAAAACTGCGAGGATCAGTAAGTATCATAATAGGTGGATAAAGTAATAATGTATAAGGACCTAATACTTGCTCGTAAATAACCCTGCGAACTCGACATCTTGTTTGCGATAACCTACAATTCCAAAGGTAAAAAACATGGAAATGATTTCAGTTTCCAATTTCAACCTTCCATAGCTTTGTGCAAATAAAAAATATCCATTAAGAAATCAAATTACTTTTATCACAAAGGCAAAAGGTGTTTTTTTCTTAAACACATTCAGTTTTGAACGTATACGAGAAAAGATTTCCTTACCAGTGAGCGTATTAAAGGAAACTCTGAAGTAAATAATGTAAATTTGGGAGAGGCAAGAAGGTGCAGACAATTTTTATTTATATACCCCGAAGATGAAAAGCTCGTTGCGCGCAAAACGTAAAGAAACTCGCCTTGTGGTAAGAATACGGATTAGTGATCAGATTTTCTTCTTGTTTTCCGTAGAGCTTTGGAATGTGCATTTTGGAATTACATTTTTACGGCCGTGTGCCCAAGCCTCCTTGGGTACGCCTACTATCTTCGACAGCACCTGGGACCATCAGCTTAACGTACCGACGAAGCACGAGGAAAGTCGATTTGAAAAAAATTCCGTGCACCTGACCATTCAAAATTTTTGGTGCACATATTAGCTTAGCTTTCGCCTAGAAACACGCGTGACCGCGGTGCCGTCGTGATTTAAGGACTTATTTGTGTTACAGTAAATGTGATTGACTAGAAAGTGTCGTTGGCGTAGTGCGTAAGGGCGTTGACACCGGTTCAAACCCCGCCACGTACCAATGTGTTTTCAAAATTGGAATTCATATGCACGTTTATTCGACGCTTTTACGGTGAAGGAAAACATCGTGAGGAAACCTGAACACACCAATGAAGGAATTCTTAGGTTGTGTGTGAAGTCGGCCAACCCACACTTGACCAGCGTGGTTGAATAAGGCCTGATCGCCCCTAATGTGGGGTAGGCTCGAGCCCCTCGGTGGGGACATTATATGAGCTGTTGATGGTGATAAAATGTGTTTCAATAAAATAGTCGGCACTTTTTGCAGACTAATCGGCTACTAGTTCTACTTTAGCGACTAAAAATCTGTAAGAAATTCTATAATAGCGATAATGACTGGGTAAAACTATAACAATTCTATTAAATCCGTCAGATAGATTACCAAAAAACATCAGACATGTACTTTTAACTAAATGGAATCAGTAAATATTTTAAAAGATATTCGAGAATCCTAGTTCAAGAGCGGGGGCTTGACGTCATACTTTCGTAAAAATTGTGCGAAATCTTGACATCACGCGACGTTTTAACGCACCGTATCACTGTATCGCCGTCATTATTTATTTACGTTATAAATGAAAAAATATGAGCCCAATATTTTTTCAATTTTTCAGTCATCATTCCTATTGTATAAATACGCTTAGATGCATTTAAATTTACTGAATTGAACCAATTCCCCGAATCACTATTTAGCGTCCATTATTCTAGAAGATTCACTATAATAGAATTTCGCAATCGTAAATGGTAATTGCTTTGACTCACGGCGCTAGCACAAATTAAATAGGGTACAGGAGGTAAACTTTTATTTGCACTGCATTTTAATACTAGTGATAGACTAATATGCAAAATAAAATTATATACACTTACAAGTGAATAAATATTTCATAAAATTAAAGGAACAGCTTAGTTTAAATTGTATTTATTTATTAAAAATAATAATTCAACAATAACTAAGCTGAAACAAAGTACTAGGTTTCGGCTGAAATAAGTGCGGCTTCGCTCGCGTCAATTTCGATCATCTCAAAAAAGCCCTATGTTCTTTTCAAAGTTTCAAACTATCTCCATACCAAATTTCATCAGAATCGGTTCAGTTCATTGGTTTAGGCGTGAAAGCGTTACAAACAAACTCACTTTCGTAAGTAAGTAAGTAATATTAGTTAAGATTAGTGCTATCTTCTCATTTGGACTACACTTCTGCTTTCCATCAAGCGGAATGGAGTCATTTGCTTGACCTTTTAATATAAAAAATTAAGGCATACTGCACCGACCCAAAATAAATTGGGAGCAGGGTAGGAGAATAATTGAAATTGCTGTTGGCCGCATATGAGACTCACCGAGATTATTTTTTGAGAGTCCTGCGATCCCTCGACCTTCTATAGTCTTCACGGGATTCGAATCGAAAAGGAGCTTTAGGAGTTTACACGTTTTGAGATTTATTTCTGTGGTCACTCTACCGTAGAGTTCGTTTTTATTTACCTGGCTGTGTTAATAGCATTATTTGTGTTGTGAACTCCGTTCCGTAAAATTTCGTTTTATCGTTAGCATTATGCTTACCTGTCAAATTGAAAAAAAAATCCATGGCCGTGGTGTAAGTGTGCGTTTCTCAACCGGTTAATGAAACTTTTCTTCTTTTCTCTCTTTATTTTGTGGCACTTTAGTGTTGCCAATTTATGTCCTCGTAACCAAATTGTGTGCTTATGAGCTGTGAATATAATAATGAAATCATAACGACATAGGGCTGACTTCTGTAGGGTTAATTCTTATTATTAGGTTTGGTACGAAAAATTGGTATAAAAATTGCAGTTTTTTTTGTAAATCTGTAATAATATTCTAGGCTTCTGCCACCTGGATATCGTTCAGTCCGGATACTTCAGTAAGAGAGTAGATAAGATATCTCAAACGGGTCGTAAGAACAAATAAGAAGTATACTTGATAATTTTAAATGTAAAGCGGTGTCAAATAACCTAACAAAGCTAATCTAACAAAACTGGAATCAGCTACTGTATAATGAGAAAGAGAATTAACGTTCATTAAATTTAACCGTTTTTTTAATCAAAATCAAAATCAAAAAATCATTTATTTGGAACAAAACAATTGTGCAAGATATTGTGCACGTTAATGTCTGCATTAGTATAAAACTGTGGCGCAGGCAATAGCGCCCACCACCGGACATCCGAAGATTGTTTACAAAGCGTTCCATCTATACATGCATATGGCTAAGTTTGTGTTTGTGTGTGTGTGTGTGTGTGTGTATGTGTGTGTATGTGTTTGCGTGCGCACATGTATGCCTTGTATATAATATTAGATGTGTTGCTATCATTGAAGGGAGTTTTATTTTAAATTAATATTGGATGCAATTCAGTACTTCTCTCACCTTTTTATGAAACAAGAGTTTCCATCTCATTAAAAGTTAAGGTATGGAGTATGGCTCCATACCTTAACTTTTCCACTATCCACTTTTTTCTTGCATTCACGTGAATTTAGACTGTAGATGTTAAGAATTCTATTTACCTTATTATATAGTCTGGGGCTTAGGAACCGAAACTGTCGCCTAATTACTATTGGATAATTAATGGATTTCAATATTGTTAAAAGATGAACAATTTGAATAAAACTAATTTGCTATGCTGAAATGTTGTTTATGTTATATGATTATGATTATACATAGGATATGAAGCCGGCACCTACCCATGCTAACATAGTCATATAAATACTATGGTGATAACAAAAATTCAAAATTGTAAAAATATGTTTTAAATTTTCCATACATTAATTTTTTTATTCGACCTATTTCTATGGAGAATTCAAAGTTTTTTTTTTACAGAATAATTTTATTTTTGCGTTTACAAACGCGTAAATATAATACTAGAAAAATGCACTGAAAAAAATCGACTTGCCTCAGGCGGGACTCGAACCCGCACCTTCCACAATCCGGGTGGACGCGTTGACCAATTTACCATAAAAACATAAGCACCAAGCACTGACAAATTTCGACAGCGAAAAGCAGTGCCTCGGTGGCGAAATTGGTCAACGCGTCCACCCGGATTGTGGAAGGTGCGGGTTCGAGTCCCGCCTGAGGCAAGTCGATTTTTTCAGTGCATTTTTCTAGTATTATATTTTTTTTTTTACAATTTAAACTTTTTAATATCACCATGATATTTATATGACTATGTTAGCATGGGTAGGTGCCGGCTTCATACCCCATGTACCAAACACCTTGTATAATATATTTTTATTTATACTTTTGTTACTGGTGGTGTTGTTGTAATTGGTGTGCAGTGAGGAAATTTTTATTATTAATATTTTTTTCTCATCTGGCACACCAGACAAATCTCCGTGATTTTTGTTGTGCTAATAATTTTATACTTTTATTTTTCTTATTATTAAATAAAAAAAGGAATAAAACTCACATTTTCATAATTAACGCGCAACTATTCCGATAAAAATCGATAGCAGCCGATAGGAGTTCTTAAGATAGTACAGTATATAAATAGATTGTTATTCGATCGTAGAATGTGTTTAATATAAAGTGTAGAGACGTAGCCACAACAACAATATGAACATAAACAAATTTTATAAAGTACAGTTTAACGAAGCTGTGTGATGCTTCAGAGTAGAATAGCATCATCCTATATCCTTCAAAGGGTGTCGTAGAAGGCGACTAATGGATCAGCAAAGGGGTATTGATCACCTTATACTCCGTCCACCAATCCACGTTGGGCAAGCGTAGTAGACTACTGGCTTAACCTCCTTCGATGACAAGGAGAGGTCTTGTGTCCCAGCAGTGGGTCGAATTATAAAGGATGTTATGATGATGAGGACAGTTTAATGGGAAATAACGTGACGAAGCGTAAGGTGCATGTGAGCTCGCACTATCTATTATATGAATTTGGACTCCATTTTTTCTTGCCATCACGTGGAATGGAGACATTTGCTAGTCATTATTATAATCAATAAAAAAATATCCTCGCCGCCTCAAAACATCGTCACCGAATGCGGCCACCAGCATTAGTCAGTCCAAAAATACACATACGCATGTCTTATGTACATTTTTTTAACCGACTTCAAAAAAGGAGGAGGTTGTCAATTCGACGTTATGTAACCCTAATGGGTTATGAGGTAACAAACATAAAAAACGCCCAGTAATACTGGGCGTGCCGATTTTGAAGATTCTTTCCCATTCCCATTAGAATTTGATCCCAATTTGTCGAGTAGTTTTTGAGTTATCTCTAATAATGATCGGTGCCAATCTCAATATTTGGAATAAACGTTGTCGCTTGTATTTGGCATCGACCTCAAAACAACATTTAGATTTTTATTAACAAAATTTTCAAGCTATACCTATATAAAAATCTCGTATCGCGGTGTTTGTGACTCCTCCGAAAGGGTTCATTTTATACTGATGCTGTGCAGATGAAGTCGCGGGCAGAGGCTATACCTATATAAAAATCTCGTATAAATTCTTTGTGTATATTTGGTAGGTATGAGAATGAATCGATAAGTATATATACCGCTAAAGATAAAGATATATTGCAGAACAATGTTTGCAGGGTCAGCTAGTACCTATCTTATAAATACTATAGTGTTATTAAAAATTCGAAATTGTAAAATTAAAAGTCTTTAAATATTTCATATTATGCCATATATAATGGCCGCGAGATGCCGGCAGAGTAGAATAGCATCACCCCGTATCCTCCAATGGGTGTCGTAGAAGGCGACTAATGGGTCAGCAAAGGGGTATCGATCACCTCATACTCCGTCCACCAATCCGCATTAGGCAATCGTGGTGGACTACTGCATATACTTTCTTCGTTGAGAAGGAGAGGCCTTACGTCCCAGCAGTGGGTCTAATTATAATGATGATGATGCCATTTAAAAATATTAACAAAAATCATGCCTTGGAGAGAAACTATAATCTTTTTGACATATTTTGTAGACAAGAATAAGATGTGAAAAGTGTTTGGATTCCTATTTCATATCCACTACGAAGATTTCTCGATCAATCTTTTCAAGTTCATTAAGTGCTCATCTTTCAGTCGTTTGTAATTTATGAAATTATTCAACTCTTCACGTTGCCCCAAGCGTACGCTTTCTATTTCGACAAGTTTACGCGCAACATTTGGAATAGCACCAAATATACCAACGTAAATACAAACAGTAGGCAAACAAAATGCTGGCGACGTAAGTAACGCTCGAATGGGACCGATTTTCTTTGACGCTTTGAAGTCGATTATCAAATGAAAAGGCAGTCGTTACTCAACGGGAAATATTTGGCTCATTGCAAATTTCACCGCAACACCGCAAAGGAAGTCACGGAAACCGTTCATAAATCAATAATCCTAACTACTATTGTAAATGCGAAAGTGACTTTGTATGTTTGTTTGTTTGTTATGCTTTCGAGCCTAAACTTGATGAAATTTAGTATGAAGATAGTTTGGGGCCCGAAATCACATAGAATACTTTTTGACGTGATAACTGGCATTAACACGAGTGACACCGCGGGCGAGCACTGGTGATTCATAAACGCATGAAATATTTATTTACTTTCATCATTTATTAAGGTTGTTTTTTTAATTAAAAGATATTCATTCATACATATTAAGTAAGTATATATTTATTTGGTTAATATTGATTTAATATTTTATCCTAAGACTTTTTAATAAGATCCACTCAGTTTTTTTTAGTTTTAGACATTTTCTCGGCGGGACGATATCCTTAGCACGAAGCAATTTCCTTCACTCTCCATGAGAAAAGCTAAGGAATGGAGCTTTTGGCCAAGCAGACCTCGGCCAAAAGCTCCATTCCTTAGCTTTTCCCAGATCAGTATCTGGACATAAGTATTTAAAGCTAGAGTGACCAAGCATCTTCTATGCGAGCGTGAAGAAGATGCTACATCTTAGATCTCTCTTTCTCATCATCGTTTTCGATCAGGCATGCTAGTGGTCAAACGCACGCTCACCAACGAACACAAATCCTTCAAATTTTAATTTACTTTTGGCACTGAACCACTTGACAATTTGACCTTGTCCAGAAGAGCGAATCCGCCGCGAATCTCTACGCGCGAACACACAACGCGCGTTGGCGAGGTACTGGTGCTCAATACATTGCGTCCACAAGCTTCGCGCGAGTTTCAAATTCACGCGTTGAGCTTCAGTATGTGTACGCGCGTAATGATTCGCGGCGAATTCGCTCTTCTGGACAAGATCGTCGGTTAAAGTGTAGTTTTACCGTCTGCGCGTACATTGTGACCTGACATCGGATTTCGCAGAAACCACGCCTCCCTATTAAAAATAAATGGACGTAAGTAACGCGAAGTCTGTTTGTTTATATTATTTCAATTTGGACGGATTTATGAGAATCATATATTGTTCTGTAAATATGGTATTCTCGGGAGAACGTACTAAATAATAGGTACAAATAAATGGGGCAGAATGATTTACGAGTACGTCGTGTAATAATAATAATAACAATAAAAACTTTATTTGTTTGCAACAACACTCACACATAAAGAGGGTACATGAAATATACAAAAAAAAAAAACAAATGGTAAAATATATAACAATGCATGTGTGTGTGTATGTGAATTTTAAAAAACCCTCAAGGAATATCAAAGGTGAATTTGTTTTCATTCAAGGATATAAAATATTGCCCCTAACCAAATTCTAAATTGTTTACCGTGAGTCTTACCACTACGTGACTTCGCTTTTTAATTAAATTTAGATCAGTACCTGAAACAAATAAAATAATCAATTTAATATTAATTTTAAGAAAAAGTTTCATTAATACCACGATCTAGGTCAGTTGATAAGGCGTATGGAATTAAGTGGGTCGATCCTGAAACACCCCCATAAGGGCATAGGAGAGTACCGTTGGTTTTCACCTCAGACCAATTATTCTATAGACGGAGCCTCAGGTTTTTACAAGCTTTAATTTAACGCATTTGCTATTCCTCTGGTGTTTCAAATGTCCAAGGGCGGCGGTGATCATTTACCAAAGGTGAAAAATGTGCTCGTTTGTCCCCTTTCCTTAAAAAAAAACTTACACTGTTTGCATGTAAGTTGCCGTCAAAATAATCAAACCATTTTTTCGCATCCGCTTAAGCTGCTACTACAAGCTTTTTTAACTCTGCGGGAGGTGCACCCCATAATACAACACGGACTGTCGCTACCGGGTAAAAAATACCACATTGGAATAAATGAAAAAGAATGGGGTTTCTTACGGGTAATTAAATGAAACAAATTTTTATGTTATATTTTATTATATTTTGAACTATACAATTTGTGAACCACAGATATATCAATCTAACGAGATCGGTCGAATCGCTGAGTTCATTGGAAGACCGAGTGTCGCGATCACCGGCCGTACTACATAACATGGTTTGGCCTATCTCCTTGTATTATTAAATCTGTGGTGTGAACAAAGTAATTAACTCTTTAATTATGTAAGTAAGTAATCATGGTTTTGTTAAGTAGCTTTGTTTTTATTTACATAACGGCAATCACTTTCTGCACCGCCTATTGATATTTTTGTACCCAGCTTTCCGGTCGACTGGTAGAGAATGCCTTAGGGCATTAAGTCCGCCATTTGTATTCTTTTGTGTACAATAAAGTTTAAATAAATAAATAATTAGTGTCTTAATTTTTTTAAATAAAACCACAGCCTAAAACGAACCACTTTTTGCAGGTGGCATACTTTAGGACTCAAAACTTAACAAAAAATTAAAAAAGAGATCCCTCAGTATCAAAAGAACATAATACATTATTACTTTTAATAATAATTGCAACATGTTTTATTTTTTTCGAAAAATCACTCAAAAGAAAACCTAAAAAATTACTCTTACGGCTGTTGTGGCTAGACAATTCACACCAATTGACCGCTTTTTCAATAAAGTGGACTGTCGCACATCTGTCAAAAGGTACCTAAAGGGGCTGAGCAAAAAATTATAGGGAAAAAGAAATATCTAATACGAATTTCTGCACCATGTGGTAAATTTCACCCAATAGCGCCTCCTGCCGTGTTAAATGCTCTAAAAACAAGAAAATAAACTTAAAATTGATAAATTTATTACATTATACCATTTATATATAAAAGCTTGTCGCGACATTCACAAGTGTAGATAAACAGCGATAGAATCGATAAAAAGAAGATAAATGAGAGATCGAAGTAAACGCGATAAACGAACACGAACAATGCGATGAAAACAAAACTGAAACTATAGAACCTACATACGCAAGATTGTACAAGATTCTAATTAACACGATCACTTAGACAACAATCAAATTGATTGTACTGTGCTCACACATTAAGCTAATTAACCGAATGTTCTCTATCAATAATGCACTACATCAAACACTGCAATGGTTACGCGAATTAACTATTCACCTTTGAACGGTGTGAATAATGTCAATTACTTTATTTTTTATAATTTTAAAATATAATAATAATCATCATTTATTGTCCAGAAACTTAAATCTATTGTATAATCATACGGCCAGTGTACTAAGCATGGGCTTGTCTTGCAGTGGCCAATTTCTTTTACAATATAACAACGTTTCAGTTTGGACATGCGGTGTATAATTTACGGTTATTTAATAAAGACAAAATAAGTTATTATTATAAAGAATAGAATAGTAACATAACAAGTTAAATTTGTTTTTACTTTATTGCAAACAAATGATAATTATAACTTATAATTAGATAACATTTCGATTTGCAAGGGTGTGTAAGTGTGTGGTGTGTGATGAGAAGTGTTTAGTGTGTAGTGTAAAATCTAAAATGGAATGTTTATCTAATAAAAATATTTATTCTACAATATTAATGTATACGATAACTTAAATATTCCACAAAAAAGAGATAGATAATCGTATAAAGTCACTGTTGATATCTCTAAGAAATTTCGACTACTAGCAGCCATATCAGAAAGAATCCATTCTTAGTAAAGTTCTATTTAAACTTAAATACTTTGCTAATCTGCTGCCTGAAGTAAGAATCTCATATTGCTGAAATTTCAAAAGTACAAATAAGATTTACAAGTAGTTAAGAATTTTGTGGTTTGTGTACCTAATAACTGACTGATGAAGTGGCAAAAACTATTAGATACAAACAACATTCTCGACGTTTTTCACACCATGAAATTTCACTTAAAAATATTTTCACCAATTATCTATACCTATTCCAAAATTTAATTTAAAAAAATACTGCTTGATAGTATAATTTATTAAAATATTAGTTTTGAAAGAGCGCTAAAACGCAACGAGTTGCTAACAGCACAGATAATATAATACTTTACTAGTGCTAACACCTTTAAATTGTACAACGTGTAACAGAAGTAAGGCACACCCTAATAAGTTTTTTTGTAATGACCCGGCCCACACGGCGCAAGGACATGCAATGCGTTTGTAATGACGATAATTAGTTTCTAAAGTATCATTGTTAAAATTATTAAATACTAGCTGTGCCCGCGCGACTTCGTCCGCGTGGATTTCCCGTTTTTGCAACATTTTTCATTGATGCTCAACTCCTATTAGTCGTAGAGTGATGTTATAGACGTATATAAGCCTATATCACGGTTTCCTAAACTGTGCGTCGCGACGCCCTGGGGTGTCGCGGTCCTATCCCGGGGGCGGGCGTCGTGAGACGATCCACATAGAATGGCTGTCTAGCTAGCTTAGCGAGCTAGTCGAACGAAAATAAATGTAGACAAAGAAATGTAAGTCGCGATTTCTAAACTTGAACCCGGTTTTGAGATGCTCTGTTTTTAAAATAAGAAAATACACTGAAAAAAATCGACCGTCTAGCGCGGGCGAAAACATCGAATAAGCATATTTACGCTACCGGGACATTGCTTTCGCCGTCGAAATTTGTCTGTGCTACTTTATGTTTTTATGGTATTTTTTTTTCAGTCTTTCTAATTTTAAAATATTCGCGCATTCGTTAACGCCTAAATAATTCAAAAAAAGCTATGTTTTTGTTTTTGTAGGTATGTACTTAACTTGGCTGTTACTATAACGGGGGGAGGGCTCGTAAAAATTAGAAAATTCCTAAGGGCGTCAGTATGAAAATAAGTTTGGGAAGCTCTGTCCTATAGTGTTCCTCGATAAATAGACAATCATAGAATTTTTCAGATCAGTAGTTCCCCTTTATAGGATTATGTACCCAAAGGGTAAAACGGGATCCTATTACTAAGACTCATAAATAGAATAAAATAAATACTAATAAATAGAATAAAATGAATATTGAAGGGGCTCCCATAAAATAAGCGTGACTTTTTTTGGTCGATTCTGATAACGGCAACAGATAGACGCTTGAAGTATTCACAGAATATTTAGTTATATTATTCACTTTTAAAATACAACAACAAACGTGTTTTATTTCTCGGTCTTATTAACGATAATAACAGGTAGAAACTTGAAATATTAACAAAATATTTAATTTAAATTTCAAATAATTTTTGGAGATTTTTGATAAAATCTATGGCACGGAACCCTTCGTACGCGCGTTCGACTCCTTCTAGGTGGTTTTTTTTGCAGGCTATCTCTGATGACCTTCTTGAAGTCACCATGGCTTTTAGTAAAGGAGAGGACCTCGATGGGTCCTCAAGCTTTAAGGTCGAATCACTCCAAAGAGGATTCCTGACCGGTGAGCATCTCCCTCGGAGGAGTCTATGAACCTATTAGTCTCTAATGCGTCCGAATCTGACGGGATCAGTAGTTCCTGAGATAAGCGCGTTCATCTAAACAAAACAACAACTCAGTATAGATGCGTGCGTAGTACTTGATCATTATTTAGCTGCGGAGTTATGTTAAAACTGTAATATCTCTGAAGATATTCATTGAAATCTAATGATGTAAAGAACAATTTTGTACAAAATTAAATACTTGTGATGAATAAAGTATAAATTTTGATAAGGAATAATATGATTTTTACAAAAATACCTTCGCATCTAATGCATTATTTTAGAACAAATTTTATTAACTAAAATAGGTTATAGCGAGTCAACCTTAAGAGATAGATAAATGCTGTCTGGAACTTTTTTTTAGAACTTTTAAAGGAAAATAATTCCGTGATACATGATTTTTGCGTAACTTTAACCGTTTACCCAGCGCACGCAACAAAAGCTCTGAAAATCAAAATTTATTATTTTCCGTTTATTTCAAACTATGATATATCTTAAGATATTCATTGAAATCAAATGAGGTCATTGACAATTTTGTTCAAAATTAAATGCTTGTGATAAATAATTTATTTATTTTGATAAGGAATAATATCATGCATACAAAAACACCATCGCAGATAAACTTTTGATTAAAAAAAAATTTGATTACCAAAAAGAAACGTTATAGTGAGCCAACCATAAAAGATAAACATATGCTATCGCGGACTTTTTTTTAGAAAATTTAATGGAGAATAATTCTGTCATACATAATTTTTCCGTAACTTTAACCGTTTACGCAGCGCACGCAGGGAAAGCTTTGAAATGAAATATTTTTCTCCCGTTTTTGCAACATTCTTCATTAATGCTCAGCTCCTATTGGACGTACCGTGATGTTATATAGCCTATAGCCTTCCTAGATAAATGGACTATCCAACGAAAAAAGAATTTTTCAATTTGAGCCAGTAGTTGCTGAGATCTTAGGGTTCAACCAAACAAACAAACAAACAAACAAACAAACAAACAAACAAACAATCAAACAAACAAACAAACAAACAAACTCTTCAGCTTTATTATTAGTATAGATAAAAAACAGAAATACTAAAAAAATCTTATACATACATTTGGTTTCACATAAAGTCACATTTGGCAGTATGAGCCATGCAGTGCCTCAAAATAGTGAAAGGTGGTTTTAACCTGAAAAAACAACAAATAAAAGTTTCAATAGTCCGGGCAACTTTATTATGATTCTTAATAATTGATCGTCAACGTGGAAACTTGCATTGTGTTATTGAAATAATATTCTGACTCACGCCATGAAAGCTCGCCAGACACTCCCTTGGAACTTTTCTCCATTAACATTAAGTAATTCATGCAGCCACGTCTGAAGATTTTCATTCTTCCGCCTTTATCGTAAAAATAGAAAAGCAAGTACAATGAATGAATATCTTCAGGAGCACTCTTTTGTAATATTAAATAGATATGAGAAAAATATATGAGTTTTTACGTTAGTGTCTTTAGTGCATGAACATTGTTTTAAAACTACTTAAACAAGTTTACCTTAATTGTTTTCTATCCATAACCCTTAATTGAGGCCAATCCGATGAGTCCAAATTCGATATATCTCTTGTAATTTCGAGGGGACTTGGTGGACTAGCCGCACGAACAGAGGTAGTGCTTAAAATGAAATACTATTTCTTTCAAGACAAATATCTGAAGTCATGTGAGATCAGCATCTTGTATATTCTTAAATATATTTTAATTAACGAAATTAATAAAGTTTTAGACCAATTAACGTAACATAAAACTAAAAGATAACATAAATCGCACTTAGGTCGACGTAATACAACATATCTATAGGGTAAAATTACTAAGTATGTCATTTTAGACTTTAAACGTTCTGACAAAAACTTTGGACCTTGTCCTGAAGAGCGAATTTGTCGCGAATCTTTACACGCGAACACACAACGCGCGTTGGCGAGGATACGCCAGCGTCATGACAGGTGGCTGCTTACTGGTACGGTGACTGTTTACACCAGGCAGGCTGTAAGATTTTCTGCCAACCTAATAACACAGAAAATACCTACTGCAAATGCCAGGTTATGCTGCAGGATAATTAATATTGCCCTTGTAAGGTATTTCGTGATGCCGGCGGAGCAGATAGCATCACCCCATATCCTCCAATGGGTGTCGTAGAAATTGACTAATGGATCAGCAAAAGGAGATTTATCACCTTATACGCCGTTCACCAATCGGCATTGGGCAAGCGTGGTAGACTACTGCCTATACCACCTTCATTGAAAAGGAGAGGCTTTGTGTCCCAGCAGAGGGTCAAATTCTGTAATGATGAAGGTACTTCGTACCCGACAGGGTCTGTAAGTATTACTGGGTCTCACCTTGTATGTAATATCCTATGTGCATTATGGGTTTTGCAATAAATGATCCACATTCCCAATCGATCAGATCTGCGGGTAATACTTAGATCCAATCATAACTAATATTAACTATTATACATTATTATTATTAACTATAGAAGACCTGATAATCTTCCTACGGCTAAACAGATATTTTCGAATTCTAGCCAAGATCACTTTCGGTCAATTTACCCTTCAAAAGAAAAAATAATTCATAACCAAATCATCCGTTTGGGAGCTACGATGCCACAGACGACAGACCAATGGAGTCATTAGACAAATGAACAAAGTGAGGGCAAAAGTTTTGACAACACTTGACATTTCTTGACATTGCTAGAGAGGCCCTGTCTCTTTCTAGTAGGGTGCCTGTAGCACAAATTAATCACGGACAGTCTTGTGCCACGGGTAAGGTCTCACGTGCTCCCACGGTCCTAAGATATAGGGAGTTAAATGAGACACGAGAGATCCGTGCAGAACAATTTATTAAATGGTGGTATAATGTCCAATAGCGTGTACTCCCCTGGTGATAGCCGGAGATAGTCTCGGTGAGGGTCGCTCGGTGGGACGAGTTAGGGCGATTTGTACTGCTGCTCACTGTAAGTCCAGCCCTGGGCGGAAGTGAAATAGCGGAGGCGACAGCGGCTACCTTAGCCTAAGCTTGGACCCCAATTAGGGGTTAAACACATTAAATAAATAACTATTATTGCACACGATTATCAAATTAGTTAATTAGTATTAGGTAGGTCTTGTCGGTGCTCAATTTACTTAGCGAATCACGCAAGCGCAAGACCGAATCACCAAGCCTTTGTTTGCGATTCCTGACTCGATCGAGACTGCCCGGCGACGCAGGCGCAATCTATCGGAGATTGCCCGCAACAGTCGTACGGTCACTAAAATGTAGCTTATTAACGTTGATATGGAGCGCTAAAACCTATTGATAAATTTAGGAGGCGAACTCTAAAGAAATATTTCAATTAGATGAGCTTCCTTTATATCTTAATTTATGTAATATTTATAAAATAGTGTAATCTGATTTAATTAAAAAAAAATTATGTATGTAGGTCGGTAAAATATGTATGTGTAACGTTACACTTGAACTTCGTTACGTAAATAAAACCACAAGTTGAAAATAATTTGAATTTTGAGTTTTCCATGACAAAGAATCAAAATTCATAATAATTACTTTAAACTTTTTTTCCTGAGTGCCTTTTAGCACGGTAATGTTATCTATTTTCGGCTCCCAGGAAAAAAATCAGCAACCGAAATACGAGGATTTATCGCTTCTGTGACTCTTGATTTTAAGAGGCACGTTACAGTTTATTATATAGCTTATCTCATGTCACGTCAACTCATAGACATTAAATTATTCTTTTTGAAGTGAAACTTCTTTATCGGCGTTCGAAAAAAATTTACCGTCACATTTTTCGGTTACGCGCCATCTTTTTTGTATTCATGTCTATGTAAGGCCATAAAGAAGTTTCACTTCTTACGTGTGTACACTAGTACACGCACACATTTTTTTTTTAGGTGCTAAGCATACATTTAAGGTTTTCCGGTTAGCAATGCTATAAAAATACATTGTGTGGTATACCGATCTAGCCGTTCTTGAGTAATGATAATAGGGCCATAATGATGCGCAACTTACCAACTTACTACCAGACTTTCTTTATATTGATAGATATTACGGCTGAAAGCCGAAGTGCGGTTTTTTATACAACAGAAGAAATTGTTAGCTCTAGTAGCTTTCCGTGAATTAGTTACATTAGTAACAGCTACTGGCTACAAATCGGCTAAAAGTAAGTTTAGTAGCACTTGGTTTTTAGTATAATACAGGCTGTAACATGAAGGGTACTTAAACATGGTACCCTACATGTTACAGCCTGCATTATATGTAATATTTGGGGTGTTTTAGGCCATCAATATAAACAACTTTTTGACGCCGTCATGGTAGAGTGGTCAGTATAGCTACCTACACATGAAGCCTTTCGGGTTTGAATCCTGGTGCCGGCAAATATTTGTGCGACGAACACGAATATTTGTTTGCGAGTCACGGTTATTACATATTTATTTAAGTTCATTTATAAAAATATCTAAAGCTATTAATTTATATTGAAAAAATGACCGTTATCTACACTTACGTGCAATAAAATCGACCCAACTCGTCGGTTTCGATTCGACATTTATCGGTATATAAAAAGAAGATTAGGCAAACAAAACTTGTAAATATAATTCAAATCAAATCAAATAATTTATTGCATTCATGAATGTAAATAACAGATGTTCACAAACAACACCAGCACATCATGTTGCCCATTTGGGCATAGCATAATCAAGATAAAAGTGTAACGGACTAGATTAGAAATTATTCATACTATATTAACTTAATTCGAATGTATATTTCTTACGCTTTATTTAACCTACTCTAAATGTAGTATTGGTCGATGAGAATGTAAAATAGGGCCAGAAAATCACTAAGTCCGTATACTGTACAAGCTCTCATTTATTAACACAATACACACACATTTAGAAGGAGAAAATGAGTGAGAGATGCAGCACAAAAGTTTTACAGCGTAAGAAAGCCGAATGATAAAATATAAGGTCTCTGTAATACAATAGCAGTAACTTTTCGACATTCGTAACATAAGCGCGATAGCATCAAAGCGACACAGGTTCCACGTCCAGTAGTCTGATTGTGACTGGTGCAGGCTTTCGGTCAGAATGAGCTCCGTGGCTCGCGAGGGGAAGGGCGCGAGGGGCGCAAGCGCCCCGCTGTCCTGCCGCCCGCGCATACCAGCCTCGATATATATAAAATGCGAGATTAATATTTTTAGCGTTGTATGTTTGTTTGTTGTAATTATTTATTATTTACTATATATATTATTTGTGATTAATATTTGTATATTTACATAATTAAATAGATATATTTTGTTAGATAATTATGTAACATAAATATTGTAAAAATAAGTATAATTCTTTGTGTATGTGTGTACGTGTGTGTAATATTTATTTATCATGTTATGTGGGTTCGCCACATCACTCCCCCCTGAGAGTCCTAGGTCCAATCAAGGACGATAAAAATCAGGGAAACGAACCTGCCGACCAGAGCGTGTAGTTTTGACACTGTTATTATTTACACTTACATCTTTATGTGTCGTTATGTTGGTGTTGATGGAGTCAAACAGTATGTAGGCAGGTTTTAATCGGTCTACTGATACTGTGACTATTTTACCTTTGACACGTATTTTGTACACTTTGGGTCCTCTTTCGATTACCTCATGAGGGCCGGTATATGCTGGTCGTAAAGATCCTTTTTTAGCATCCTCACGAAGAAAGATATGTGAGCATGTTGACAGGTCTTTGTACACAAAGACTTTATTATTTGCATGATTTGATGTTGGTACAGGCTGCAAATTATTGGCAAATGTTCTAATGCGTGCTGAAAAATCAGACAGATCAGTGGTGCATTTGTCAATATTTCGGTCGAATAATTCGCCTGGCAGTCTTAAAGGTTCTCCGTATACCAACTCTGCTGATGATGTTTGTAGGTCATCTTTAAAGGAACTTCGTATGCCCAATAACACAAATGGTAATACCTCAGACCAACTGCTATCACCGTGGCATGTTATGGCACTTTTTAGTTGGCGATGGAAGCGCTCAACTAAGCCGTTACATTGAGGGTGGTATGCAGTTGTTCTGCGGTGTTTAAAACCTAGTGTTTTAGAGAGTTGCTGAAACGTTGCACTTTCAAACTGTCTGCCACGGTCAGTTACGACCACGGAAGGGCAACCAAATCGCGCAATCCAACCCAGTAAGAATGCTTTGACCACAGATTCCGACGTAATATCGATAATTGGGACAGCTTCAGCCCATCGCGTAAAGCGATCGACCGCTGTCAAGCAATATCGATATTCGTGAGAAGGAGGTAATGGGCCGACGAGATCTAAATGGACATGTTTAAAGCGCGCTGTAGGTAAATCGAGGGTGCCTAAAGGAGCTCTAACGTGTCGATTTACTTTAGTGCGCTGGCAAGCTAAACATGCCATAGACCATTCTCGGCAGTCCTTTCTTATCTGTGGCCAAACATAACGCTGCGCGACAAGTTTTGCGCTCGCGTTGGCCCCAGGGTGACAGAGGGAGTGCAAACTGTCAAACACTTGCTTGCGAAATGGTTTAGGTACGAAAGGCCTGGGAGTCGATGTACTTACATCGCAGTACAACTCAGTACGACTTCCAGGTATTACCATTTTTTTAATACGCAAGGATGACTCTTCCTCAAGACAATGAGCTAACTCCGGATCTGAGGTTTGCGATTCCGCTAATTGCTCGAGATCCAATGGTTCACTGAGCTCATCTACTCGAGATAGTGTGTCTGCAACTGTATTATTTTTCCCTGAGACATGACGAATGTCCGTTGAAAATTGGGAAATATAATCTAAATGCCGATATTGCCGTGGACTACAGTTATTCTTTCTTTCACGAAATGCGAAACAAAGGGGCTTGTGATCAGTATATATGGTGAAATGAGTAGCTTCAAGCCAATGGCGAAAATATTTTATATTTTCGTAAATAGCTAGAAGCTCTCGATCATATGCTGAATACTTCCTTTGCGCTGGAGACAACTTTCGTGAAAAGAAAGCAAGGGGTTGCCAGTGACCTTCTTTCAGTTGCTGTAAGACACCTCCTATCGCCTCCTCAGAAGCATCGGTAAAAAGTCCTAGCTTGGAATCAGAATCCGGGTGAACTAACATAGCTGCTTTACACAAACTCTCTTTACACTCTTCGAAAGCTTTTATCGCGTCTCCATTCATGAGTATTGGCTGTGATGACTTGACGGAACCAATCAATAAACAATTCAAGGGAGATTGAATCTTGGCTGCCTCTGGAATAAATCGCCTGTAAAAATTAATCATCCCTAAGAATCGCCTAAGTTGCTAAGTAGTTTTAGGAATAGGGTATTCCTTTATTGCCTCGACCTTACTTTCCAGAGGTTTTGTTCCTTCCTGAGAAATACGATAACCAAGAAATGTTACCTCAGATGCTCCAAAGATACATTTAGAAGTAGTCTCTCAGGCGAGAGAAGAGTTGACGTAGGTGGTCTTCATGCTGGGCGTTTGACTTAGAAAAGAGTAAGAAATCATCTAAATAAGGATAACAGAAGTCTAGGTCACGTGTCATCTCATCTACGAACCTCTGAAAAGTTTGGCCTGCGTTACGCAAACCAAAACTCATGAATGGAAACTCGAACAGTCCGAACGGAGTTGTTATCGCAGTTTTTGCGATGTCGTCTTTATTTACGGGTATCTGATTAAAAGCTTTCACTAAATCTATTGTAGAAAACACGCTACAACCAGATAGATTATGTGAAAAATCATGTATGTGGCGTATCGGATACTTATCTGGTATCGTTCTGGCGTTCAGCATACGATAATCTCCACATGGTCGCCATCCTTGATCCTTTTTAGGAGCGAGGTGAAGCGGAGACGCCCAAGGCGATTCTGATGGACGCGCTACACCGCTTGCTAGCATTGCGCTAAACTCAGCCTTGGCAATTTTCAGTTTCTCTGGCGCTAACCTGCGGGGAGAACAAGACACAGGGGGGCCTGGTGTGGTACGGATGTGATGTTGTGTATTATGTTTAGGTGCGAGTGGAATGCCTGAAGGTTTAGTAATTTCATGAAATTCCGAAAGCAAATTATGGTACTTCGAAGACCCAGTCACAACCTTAACACTAGGAATTGAATTTAAAATAGCTACATTAGAGGCGAAAGAAGCTAATTTAGTGGTGCCATCAATAATTTGTTTATTACGTACATCAATGAGCAAATTGTAATAAGATAAAAAATCAACTCCAATAATAGCTTTAGTAACATCAGCCACTACAAATTTCCACTGAAAATCTCTACGCAGTCCTAAATCTATATTGCACTGTACATATCCATACGTATCGATATTAGAACCGTTCGCGGCACATAATTGGTAATTTGTCTTTACGCGACGGTCACGTAATGCCGAACGAGGGTATACACACAGATCACTCCCGGTGTCCACTAAAAATTGCGTTTTTGACCTGCGGTCCGTAACAAATAAGCGACCGTTATGCGATGACGGTGGGCAATCATCAGTCGCCATTACTGATTGCCCTGAGCGTTTCCCGATTTATAGTCACATGGGGTTATACACTTCTTTGCATGAGCCCCAAATTTGAAATGATACCAACACTGTGGGTACTTTCTATAATTGGAGTGGGAACGCTTGGAAGGAGTCCTATGTCTTGAGCGATCCTGGTATGCCTGCCTGCTGCGGGGTCGGGAACGCATGTGCACTTCAGCAGTAAGAGAGCTAACCTGCTTCGTAAGCTCCGCAATACTCCGCGCCATCATATCCAACACCGACTGCGTGGCTGGTGTACTCGCTGCCGCTACTTCCGGTGATGTTGGTGCGATATCATGCACCCTATCCGCTAAATCTGCCAGTTCAGTAAGCGATAAGCTCATCTGTGATGCGATCACTGTCTGCAGGTTGTTAGGTAGTCTGCTCGTCCAAATAGTCCGCAGAAAAGTTTCAGGAATACTGGGTCCAGCTAAATGTTGTAAGTGCCGCAGAAACTGTGATGGTTTGCGATCACCGAGTTCCTCAGATTGTAAAAGTTGTTTTACTTTACGTTCGCTAGATGTAGAAAGTCTTTTAATCAATTCCGTCTTTAGTTTATCATATTTACCAGTAGTTGGTGGCGACGTAATTACATCTTCTACTTCCACTGCATATTGGCGATCGAGATGCGAAAGTACATAATAATATTTCGTACTGTCATCCGTTATACGAGACATCGCAAATTGTCCTTCTATCTGGGAAAACCATATCATTGGTTTTTCGGGCCAGAACGGAGGTATTCTAACGCCCACACGAAATGTTTCCGGTGCTGGTAACATCGATCTCGAACATTCGTCGGTCGGAGCGTCCACGAAATTGTCCTGCTCGTCACGGGTAGATGCGGCTGCTTGATTCTTATCACTCATCTTAAAATGCACTTAAACGGGGTCACCAGTTGTAGTATTGGTCGATGAGAATGTAAAATAGGGCCAGAAAATCACTAAGTCCGTATACTGTACAAGCTCTCATTTATTAACACAATACACACACATTTAGAAGGAGAAAATGAGTGAGAGATGCAGCACAAAAGTTTTACAGCGTAAGAAAGCCGAATGATAAAATATAAGGTCTCTGTAATACAATAGCAGTAACTTTTCGACATTCGTAACATAAGCGCGATAGCATCAAAGCGACACAGGTTCCACGTCCAGTAGTCTGATTGTGACTGGTGCAGGCTTTCGGTCAGAATGAGCTCCGTGGCTCGCGAGGGGAAGGGCGCGAGGGGCGCAAGCGCCCCGCTGTCCTGCCGCCCGCGCATACCAGCCTCGATATATATAAAATGCGAGATTAATATTTTTAGCGTTGTATGTTTGTTTGTTGTAATTATTTATTATTTACTATATATATTATTTGTGATTAATATTTGTATATTTACATAATTAAATAGATATATTTTGTTAGATAATTATGTAACATAAATATTGTAAAAATAAGTATAATTCTTTGTGTATGTGTGTACGTGTGTGTAATATTTATTTATCATGTTATGTGGGTTCGCCACACTAAACATCGATAAATGATGTGTTGGTGACAATAGACTAATTACTTCGGAAATCCTGGTTTCTCATTTTTGCGTCATACGCCATTTTTGTGACTATGCAGAATGTTAAAATTCAATTGAGTCATTGTATATTCAATAATTGATGATGCCTGATGCCCTTAAAATTATTTCCCCAAACATTTTAGCTCTCTGTATTAACTGTATATTATCAAGAAAATTTTTACTAACCAATTCAAGGGTTGCCTTTGAAAAGTGATTGAGTAGTGGTTTTATTGAAAAAAGGGCTTGAAGTTTGACATAAGCAGTTGCCTTGAAAGTGTCGGTGTCTTGAAAGTGGAAGCTACATATTTTCGAACTTCATTAAAATTTTGTTTTTAAAGGCACAATAGACAACCATATGGTCCGTCGCTTCGGAAATCTAAAAAGAAAAGAAAATTTTATGTATACAAGTTAAAAGTGTATATAAATATTTATGTACACTTTTAACTTGTAATCAAATAGCATATTAAAAACTATCATTTGATTGATTTTAATATGCTATTTGATTACAAGTGCAGAAGAGCGCAGCCACAATTTTATTAATACTGTCTGTCTGTGTGCAATGTATCTGCGTTGCATGTAAGTATATGCAAATGTGAATGATAAACATTATTACACTAGTACAATCCAATCAATACTCTAATTATCTTTTTCTCAAATAAAATAATTTACATTACACAAATTACATATTTTATTTGTAAATAAACATTTCGAACTAAAAATGGGTAAAACTATTTATGTATTTTATCTATGTAACAGTTATTTCAAAGAATTAAATAAAATAATCTATCAATTTTGATTGCCATTTATAAAAGGAATGGATAGAAAGGGATATTATTTCCTTATAATTCCGGAAATCCTAGTCACCCTAGTCATTTGTTTACAAATATTTGAATAAGTAAATTATGTACAAAAATTCATTAAATTCTAAGATAGGATTAAATGCGAGTATCAGAAATTTCTCCCTCTTATGGAGTTTTGCAAAATAACGCTAATAATCTGGAATTACGGGTGAAAAATGAAATTTATAGATTGAACAATATTATATGCAATTATGACACTTACAAGTGAAATTCACACTGCATCCTCAATACTACTCACTTCTACCAGCACGAAATAACGATTTTATCACCAATTTGCACTATTTATCCTTATATTAAACTAAAAAGCCGTACCAAAATCGCGAGTCGATATTTATGAATACGTCAATTACGACAATTTATGTCATGTTGAGATTTCGGGACATTGACACATGAAGAGAGTGCTGCCATTACATAAATCCTTTCATTTCCCATAAGTTATAGAAAGAATCACAATGATGATTTTCAAAATAAAATACAAACCTAAACATTAAAAGTAAATATATTATATTTATTTCTTTCATTGATAATAAATACTGATAATTGAATACAATATGTTAAGTTTTTAGCTACTTTTCTACTTTTGTTTTAGAAAGATGGCGAAATACTGGGGAAATCTTGTTTCTATGTAGTCGTGTTTAGAAAGAGATGACGACAATTTCTAGAAAGAGAAATGTGAAATTTGAAATGTCAAGTATTGTCAAAATTTTTGCCCTCACTTTGTTATTTTGACTAATGACTCCATTCTTAGTATAAGCTCCTTGCGACAGACACATAGATTCACACTTCGAACTTATAACATTCCTTTTTGCGTCGACATTTGAAAAATAGACAATTTGGAACATTCCGTGAAAGGTACCTTTATTGACCAATCTACATTTTTCGAAAAGGATGATATGCATCTGAGTCAATTTATGATAAGAATATTTAATTTACATTTGTTTTTCAAAGTAAATATGTATCACGGTGAGTACTCATCTCAGCACCTTAAGTTTCTTGGAAGCAAACCCATGACACTGGAAATAATCCAATCTCAGAGTCAACTTCACGAGAAAGTTTTTAAAACCGGTTAACTCCGTAATCCTGCGGAATACCCGAATTAGAATACAAAGTGAATTGCTCGGTTTCTTTCGATGAAATTATTTAATTAAATCTGGTGTCGTTTGTAAATGCATGTTTTGATTCTCTGTACGCCATCAAAATAATAAATTTATTATTTATTCATCCATGAAGTAAACAAAGGGGAGCGTTGACATAGTGTGCGGCACTTTTTTTTAGATTTCGTTAAGAAAGAAACTTTCAGTATCATCTTATTATCATTTGAATTGAAGGCTAAAACATTCGAAGATAAAAAAAACCGGACAAGTGCGAGTCGGACTCGCCCACCGAGGGTTCCGTAGAAATTTGTAGTTACAACATATTAAAAATAGTTCAGGAATCGAGTATCGCAGTGTTTTCCAAGCTTGTCCCAAAATTCAGTTTCTAAAACCTTATTGTGTTTTATAAACGTTGCGAACCTAACACCTTGAGAGTGTCGAAATATAAGTTTTTCGTATCTTTTTTTGCGTTAACTTAGAAGTTTAATTTTTTCACAGCTTCAAGGAACTGTAGACGTGAGGATCTCGCTCTCCACTCGTTACCGAGATAAGCGCATACCTCGATGATTGATAACGTACTTTAAACAAAGACAATATTTTATAAGATTTAATTAAAAATTAATAGTTATCAGAGTTTTCCCTGTATGTGTAGTATATGACAATATTACTAAACGGCCGTATTTTTTGTTTGCATTAAGCTTCAAGGGACCGTAGATATGAGTATATGGTTATAATTTCAACTCGATACCTCCGCTCGTTCCCGAGATAAAGGGTCTTGACAGACAGACGGACAGACGGACAACAAAGTGATCCTATAAGGGTTCCGTTTTTTCCTTTTGAGGTACGGAACCCTAAAAAGACTAATTTACAGTAACCATAAAATTAAGTTGTTTCACAGTTGACGGCTTTTCTTCAAGATAATATTGCGCAAAAAGCTTAAAACACTGTAACCAGACTACGGAAAAAAAGAAAGTTAAAATCTGAATTTACTGTTAAGGTTTGATTGTTTATTATGCAGTTGTGTGGTAATAATACGCCTTAGCTTCTTCCTTCTATACATTTAATAATTATAAGACACACAATTACTAGAACACAGTGAACACGGCTTCCTTGACAAACAGGAAGAGGGAGAGCACAGATTACACAGACACTGTATATAGGTACAGTACAGACTACTTACTGATAATAGATATTCTCAACATTTACAAGATAAAATCGACTCCTTCCATTATTAAAGTCGGTTAAAATTTTGCCTATATTACCTGGACCATAATATCGAATCGATTGACGATTGACATTATTCATCAAAATCGGACCTTCTCCAGAAGAGCGAATTCGCCGTGAATCATTACGCGCGACCACATACAGGAGCTCAACTCGCGAATTCGAAACTCTGTATTGAGCCCCAGTACCTTGGCAACGCGCTGTGTGTGTTTGCGCGTAGAGATTTGCGGCGAATTCGCTCTTCTGGACAAGATCTTAGGCACTATGGAGGAACATAATACCACATAAGTATACACACCCTTCCTGCTATAGCCAATAACCATAACCTTTCCTTTTGACTTTGCACAGTCGGTTAAAAAGGAAGATTTTTTTGTTATACCTACTTTTCTTTCGCTCTACAATCTACATATTGTGCATTCCATGTGCGGTGTTGTGTATAACAACAACATTATAAACACACTATTTTCTTGTTTTAAATGTTTCAAAGAAAGGTGTGTTTGCTACACCTTTCTTTTACCCTTTACAGACATTACTATGAGGTTTCTCGACTCTTGGATAAGTAAACGCATTGCATTGAATAGAGCTCTGTCATTGGTTCGATTCTGTTGCCTAGTTCACATCGTTGAATGTACTGACGTTTTATCACTTTACGCTTGACATCTGGACGTTGCTTTTGACATCTCGACCTGTGCGTTGTGTAATAGGTATAAATAGCTAGCTACCTAAGCTGTGCATTCGTTTTAGAGTACGCATAAGTTCCGATCTCCACTTAAGTATATCTATGAATAGGTTTTTACGACCCTATGCGTCCACGCACACTATGAGACCTCAAAATCCTTGCCATATGGCACGCAATGAGAAATGCTTTACTTTGCATAGCATTGTTTTTATTAAGATAAGAATTGTTTGTGAATACAGGCTTAAGTCCTTACTAATTTTTTTTTCTTAAATTTTCCCTGTCACGGTACGGATTTAGCCCATACAGCCAAGTCTTCAGTTTCATATCTTCTTTCTTGATTTTTGCAATAAAATGTGGGTGCCACACATTTTAATGCATGTAGGGAGTGCTTGGCGAGAAATGCATGGTACAGACCTCATGATGGTGACTGATGAGAATTGTATAGTGGGATTTCCAACCACTATACAATTCTCAACGTCATATACACAACACCTTTATTTCAATGATTCCTCATAACTGTTCGTCAACACTGGATGCTTATGCAAATATATGAATATGCTTATGATCACTGCACAAAATCCACTCCGAAGCAATTTTGAAATAAGGAAATAAAGATCGACATCCAGACGCCATGGTTTCCCGCCAAACACTTCAGTCCTTACTAAGTTTCGATAGTGTTGCCACTCTCCTTCGTAAATAAGAATCCGTCTGCTTATTACGCGCAAAAGTTTGTTGCGGCCGCAATGTGGCGGAATATTAGATGGGAAGCCAAGAAATTGCTAGGAAGTTCCTTTTTGCCTTCCCCAACGTTTCCCGTCTGCGAAAACGGAGATAATTTGCTTTCTTGTGTGAGCACTTCATGCAACGTACAAAATTATACAGTTTACTTAAGTCTGATTGGGTAAAGGTTTAGAAATTCTGTTTTTTTATATTTTGTATTTATTTTTTAATTGGTATTTAGTTGGCAGACAGGCATACGGCCGTCGCCTATAGACGCTAGCAACACTGCAGTGATACTCGAGCGCTACCAACCCTAGTAGGTTGGTACTGTGACGACCGCCAGGATCGTCTAGGGCGTAGCTCAATAAAATACTGGATTAGTATTCAAAATATATTATTTATCGCAAATCTCAAATATTTACAACGGTACAGCGCGGCGGTCGTGCATCTAATGTGAATCTGTCAAAGCCAATTCTATGACGTCACCCCGCGGATCGCGTTCCTAGTTCAAATATATCTTTATTTTTTGCTTATAAACGGTAAACTTAACGTGCCAGTGGCGAAAGAGTATCGACTCCGCCACAGTAACTATCTCGTGGAGCATGGCAACCTTACTCACCAACAGAATCACAACACCACAAATATGTAGCGTTATTTGACTGTGGTCTTCTATAAGGTAGACGTACTATCCCACTTCAGGTGCTCCAAACTAAAGCGGCTAGTGGTATGCCATACCTCAACGGTAAGAAAATAATGAACAAATAAAATGTTACTTAAATAAGTGATAATTAGCATCGCATAAAGAAAATGGCGATAGGTTGATCAATTGAGCAGCAGAACCGGCCAGCTATGTAGGTGTGATCGGTGGAGAGAAGTTTTCCAGAAGCGTTGGCCGCCCAAAAGCCAGATGGGCTGATGACATCACCAATGTTGTCGCAACCAAGAACTGAACGATGACCAAATAGAGTGGTGTGCAAATGAGGAGGGTGACAGTAGTTGATGGCAATGGATGGACTGAGGAAGAAGAAGTGGTAATATAAATGATCCAAAGTCATTCATCATTCACCTGCTTGCTTCCAATTTTATTTGTGGTGGTTGTAATATGTTATCTTCTTCCACTCGCCTCGATCAGCCGTCATCTCAACATAACACCCATCTTTGCCATATCATCATTCACACAGTCTATCCATCTTTTCTTCGGTCTTCCTCTGTCTCTATATCCATCCACATGCATTCTCATTACTTTCTTTGTTACATGCTGATCATCTCTTCTCAATATATGCCCATACCATGCCATCTGTTACTTCTCAGTTTTTCTGCCACTAGTGCTACTTTCAAACTTTCTCTGACGTACTCATTCCTGACTTTGTCCATTCTTGTCCACACATCCACCGTAGCATTCTCATCTCAGCGACGTGTAGTCGATTTTCATCCATTCGCTTTAATGTCCAGCTTTCTGATCCATACAGGTCGACCTGATGATGGTTTTATAGATTTTCCCTTTTAATTTAAGGCAAATCCGGGAGTCATAAATTATCCCCGTAACCTGCCGCCATTTCATCCATCCTGCGCTAATTCAAATGATCCCAAGTCATTGGAGTACCTAAATCGGCCACAAAAGTTAAGTACTACTGAGCTAAAATTGCAGGACCAACTTAAAAACTTGGACTTGTTTGATCAAAATTCCCAAATTGAAGCGAACCTCGGGCAGCTATCGCAAACTAGCGGGCCGGCTTCAGAAAAAAGCCGGAATATCTATTATTTGGGTTTTCCCGTTTTATTCGCAGGTAGAATCCCTTTGCGAGAGTTACAGAATCAATTGAAGTACCAAATAAAAGTATTAAAGACAAAAAAGGCTGCAATTTCCAACAATAAAAACCCTCGCAATCAAGTCTAATAAGGTTATAGTTATACATCTACATGGTAGGAATTTGTTCTATAACGCAACACAAGACCAATTTCGAAAGTTAACGGCCACTGAAAGTGGATTAAAGATCTACACACACCATGTGTAACTGTTGTCAACTGTACCGCTTTTATTTCCAATTTAAAAGGCTACCTGTACGTACATATATGTATATAGAGAGATAAAGTATCTCTTGTCGTTACTTTTCAGAGCTTTTGTGTACCTTAGAAGGTAGCATTGTTCAAAGCGGTGTTAATAGGTCAAGCTTTATCACGAAGCTTTACGAAGTTAATCGAATAATTGGTAGGTATGTAGTTGTATTTGCTATCGACCTGTCTAGATTGTAGCTTTGTGAGATCAGGGTGGCTTTATTGAGATACGTGTACTCTCATCTTGTACTAGCTATCATCGGTTTTGGGTTCAACGTCCATTTTTCATCAAGTGAGTGGGGTAATTAACTAAAATTTTTCAACAGAGTGAAGGAGAAAATAATTACTTACATTCTGACATGTTTCAATATGGTTGATTTTTTTTTATATGAAAGGAAACACCCAAAAAAATACCTATATACCGCTGTATATTTATAGCTCTGCTAGGTAAGTGTAATTGGTTCAATAACTCATTATGCAAGTACAAAAGATCAGTTTCTATTCAAATGAAGCGTAATTTTCCAACTTTGGCAAAATTAAACTTTTAATAGCTTCCTCGCGAATTTATAAACTGGCCAAGAGGGCGGCGACTCGCAGAAAAAGAGGGTTCAATAGCAATGATTTTAAACCGTTAAAAAGTGACTTCTTCTTCTGCTTCGTTACACTCTTGACAGTGTGGTCGTGATCGTCACGTCTGGTGTGGTGGCAAGCTTCACAGCGTCGCCATTCCTCCCGCACTACAATCCTGCTCGTGTACCTACATTAGTGGAGTGGATTGGTCCATTGAGTTCAGTTTTGACTTGATCGGTCCAACGAATGGGCGACCTGACACACACTCTTGTGCCTTCAATAGCTTTAAAGGGTGGTCACTTTGGACTAATATTAGCATAAGCATCTGTATTGAATAAATAATTATATATACTGTCTTAACTTAAGACGCAAATCTTTCAAAAATCAAGTTATAAGCCAATGTCCATTCACTAAAGAACGTAAGCCTCCTTCATCGCCAGGATCTTAGATCCTGCGGCTTCCCGATTCCAGGCGCTCCTAGCAGACTTACTAAATTTTACAGTACGGTTGAGCCTTAGCTAACAGTTGGTTACCGGTGCCGTTCACAACATCGATTGTCGCTGTATCGAAAACGTTCCCTCGACGGTACACCATATCGATAGTACGTTTGTTAAAACCGGATAGGTTATGTTCAATGAGAACAGTGAACTGTGACCATAACAAAGGTCAGAAAACCATTCAAAAGATCCGATGCGACAGTGCGACAGATGTTGTGAGCAAGACCCGTTAGTTATACAAAATGTTACATTTAGCGTCCAAACTATCGCCCTATTTAAGGGGCATCAAACCAAACAAAGGAACAAACCTTAAATGCACCAACCAAATAGGAAAAGTCAACAACCAGCTCATCAGTACACTCTTTTTTAGTCTAGTTTATTTAGGTGCTTTTGTCATGAGGTAATATGTCAGCCCCATCGAATCTTAATCTATGTACACATACAGCTTAATCCAAGATATTGTAATAATGATACGACACCATTGCTACACTATATCCACTATAAATATTACAGCTTCGCTAATAGCTTCTGCTAGAATACTTAAAAACGCTTCTGTATCGTACTTATTAATACAAAACTTTCGCATCATAAACTCTCTTTCATTTTTAAATTTTAGACATTCTACAAGAATGTGCTGTACATCATTTGCCTTGCTACATAGATTGCAATCTGGAGAGTCAACCTTCTTCAACATAAAAGCATACTTATTACCAGGGAAATGTACACGGACGTTATATACAATATAATGTTTATATGTACACTCTTAAAATTATAAGTCATCTCCGCATTCCGGGTTTTCTATTAAAATTGTTCCTTTTTTTGGTTTGATGCCTCTTTTATGTAGTCGAGCGGCTGGCTACCTCTATTTAGAGGCATTGCATGGGACTGGGAATTTATGTGCTACTTAGGTAAGGCTCTGCTCAAACCCTTCTGGGATCATGAAACTGATTGTATTTTCGTTAATATCAATGAAACAAAAATAGAAACAGCGCCACTCATCCCCGCTAAAACACAAATCTACTTAAAATGTCATATCATTTGAAAGAGTTTTGCGTGAATTTCATTACACTTCAAAGCGATTTTGCCCCAAAATGTACCCAGGTTTTCAACAGAAATATATGAGAGAATTCCTCTACGGGAAATCGTTTAACACACACCATTAGATATAATATTTCCTCAAATATGACCTTTATATCTTGCGAAACGACGGTGACTCAGCAAAATTACATCTGCTGAAGTTGAGAAAATTTGGTTCTCAATCCTGAATGAATCGTTGTGTTGTCATCAGTTTTTGACAACCTCCTTTAGATGCTTTTAAGGCACGAAGATAGATTAAAATATAAGCATCTTGCTTTTAAGGAAATTTACTTAAAGCTTGTCATAATTATTAAATAGACAAACCAATCTAAATAGAAATACCGATTTCAATAATGGAGTACAAAGTTGAACAAAGTAGTTTGATATGAAGACATTATTTAAAAATGTTACTATGGACTTAATATGGACCTAGTTCTATCCGGGATGATATCGGTCAGACCTAGTTTTACCCGAAAACAATCGGCTAGATTTAATCAAAAGTAAGTGGGTGCACCTAGTTCTAGCCGGCTAAAATTAGGTGTAGCCGCACTTCGGGTCTAGCCGTAACGTATTTAATATAACGTACTTTTGATGCCAAATTTCCAATGGAAACGGAATATACTATGCATTTTGAATTAATAAATAATATCCGATAGAATTACTGGCAAGCCAAAAAAATCTCGTGTCACGATATTCGTCCACGCTAGTCTCCGAAACCACCAAACTGATTTTAGTGAAATTTTGTAAATGTGTTTTGCTTTATCCAACTTAGACTTTAGGACAGTTTTTATCTTGATAGGTAGTCTTCAATTTATTTTTTTAACTTTCCACAAAAACGCGTGGCAGAGTAGCTAGTAGCTTAATAAATATAAAACCAAACTGCAATCTTCTTGACTGTGATCCTTCAGCTCGTCTCGTATGAATGTCATTTAGTAATGGGGACGCATCCTTACTCGAATGCCTGTTTTATAACAGGCCAGACTGTTACGTAGTTAATAATCTCCTCACGCACTTGCGGGAAAACGCAATAATCGTTTTCTATTCCTTTCTAACTCGGTGTCACGACAGGGTTAGTAGCGAAGTTACCACGAGGAACATGCGTGCGATGAGCACTAAAGTATTAATAGTATAACATGTTTTAGTCACGACTTTACCAAAAGTAGGAGTAAAATGCAGCTTTTAGAATAAAATTTTATGGATTAGAAACTTAAAAAACAGTAAATACACCAAAAAAAAAAAATATTAAATTTTTGTATTGACAGATTAAATAAACAGATTAATATATTTCCTCCGATTTTCTCGGAAATCAGCTGTTTTTTGGTAGATATACAAAGATAGACAACAATTTTCTAACACGACAATAATGGAAATTGCTGCACAAATTTTACTTAATTCAAGTGCTTTCTTAAAGTGCACATTACCTATCTAAAAGTACCTATGGTGTTATAGTTGCCAGGCTATTGGTCATAATAATAATGTTATAATGACTGAATGCCAGATATGTTTATTATTTCCATAGTTTTTCAAATTCACATTGTTCACACTTACTTGAATATACAAAAAATTTAATAAAATTCCACTACCGCTATTTAATGGATATTGTCTCCGTAAACCGACAAAATACGAGTTTAGCTCAGGAACCTTTGACAAATACTCTCTTAAAAGAAATATCGGTGTTCTCGCACATATTTTGTCCAAACTGAGATATTTTATCCACACACGGACGTAACGGCATGTGCTGACTCAGCAATAAATCTCTGTGCTTTATTTTATCCTCGTGACGTCGACTTTAGTGAAATCGAAGTCACGAGTGAATTCTTGGTTTCCAATTCACATTTCTTTAGCCTCTGTATTTGGCCACACAAAAAATGCGTGCTCGAATTTGGATAAGAAAATTATTGATTATAATTGCCAAGATTTTAAAGTTAGTTAACACTACATTCTTTTAACTTTAATAAGAATGGGTATCTATATTATATTATGTAATTTTGAATATGAGAAAACGGGATTTATACGTACCTATGTTTTGTGAATTATTTTGGTGCAGTTTCTGCGCCATGGTCACGGATGAACATTCTCGCATTTAAGTGATAGTGACCACATAAGCTTAAAACAATACATTAAGTAATTTTATCTAATCAAGAATATATTGCAGACCTACTAACAAGTTTCATAGCATTAGCATTTGGAGCTAGGAATTTTTAAAAATAATTTTCAAAAATAATTACAAAAGCCATTTAGGTATGATTTAATCAAATAACTTTTTGATTTAGATTTAGGATTTTTGAGTAGCACTACCAAATTACAAAAAATAACAAAAGTATGAAAAATTATTTTTTATAAATATCCGTTCAAAATGGCAATGTCAAAATAATGAACCAATATTTAGGTTCAGGAATATATTACAATTTTTGTCTGGAGCATCCTCATATGGACAATTGCATCTCCAATATTTACATCTTAAAATTAGGATAATACTTCTAATTACTGAATTAGAAGTATTTTCCTAGTTTTGAAATGTAACTATCGTAAGATATCAATGTGGGTGTGCAATCTGTATGAAAATAGTAGTTTATGCAACTGTCATATAATGAAGGGTATTAAAACACGAGTGTGAGTTTATGAAACGAGCGCAGCGAGTTTCATAATAGTAACGAGTGTTTTAATACCCGTGTTATATGCAGTTGCATACACTACTTTATCTACACTCATACATAAATTCAAATAAAACAACAGAAAAGCAAATATTACGTTTTCCAAAACAAGTGGTTTTTTCTCATTTTCTATTTGAATATGCTTGTTCGCACCGTATTGGAAACACAGATTTGTTTATTTTTTACTAATCACCAAGCGCTCCGCCAGAACTGTCTAATCAGAAGCGCCCCGCCCGCCCGCCGCCGTGACGCGTTATGCAGCGAACCAATAAGAGGGATTTCTTAACGCGACCAATCGAGCCATAGAATAATTACACACTAAAAACAATAACATGAGGGGGCTCGTCAATTTTCCATTTAATTATTTTAAATCCTAATTAACCTTTGTTTGTTTCTTCCCTTTCTGTAAAATTATTATTTTTTTATTTTTCTGGCAACAAACTATTTGTTGTGGCTTTTTGCAAATTATTAGGAGTCAAATTTTTTGTATGGGTTAGATCCCTTTGCCTTCCCGAGTATTTAAGAAAAATAACTGTATCATAATGAGTCGAACCGGTGTTATAATGGTCATTATGTTACAGGTTGTTTTTTTTTACTTTTAATTTTGATTATCTGTATTAAAAAATATGTCATTTTATGTTCACCTTTGATATCGTAATTCGAATATTATGACATGAGTGTAGATAAATGTTATTATACTATCACTTCTCCACCACTGTTGCGGCATCCAACCTGCGTGGACTTGATTCGACTATGACTTAACGTCTATGGCTAGACGCGGAGACTAATAAAACCTCAGAATAAAAGCGACGATCACAGACAAAATATATCTTATATCCGATATATAATATTGTGTATTCTTTAAAAAAAATGTCCACCATTAGTCAATGAGACAGTACAAACAGTAGACACTTATCCATCGCTATTCCTCGAAATGCCTTCTGTCAGAAAAGGAAATGGAATCTACAAATACCCACACTTTGTTCAGCGCCTCTATTACAAAATTCACAGCTTCTTGATTTCTACGCTAGATTAAACTTCAATCAAATAAAACTTTCCCATATGATTAGATGGTTATTTCGCACTCAACTAACTGAATTACGAAATAAATGAAAATCTAAATATTTTATATTCGGAACGAAGGTACTCTAAACATTACGACGAATGCTAATAGAGGATTTGCATTCATCGTCGTCCAGGAGCCAAAATTGAATTAAATTCTGTAATTAACGCCTTTCGTTCGTGTAATAGGGTTCTCGCATTTAAGATGAAGCTAAATTCGTTTTATTAGTTGCTACACTCTCTGACTTTCATTGTAGAGTCACTTCAATATCCAATTGAACCGATTAGAACGAAGCAAAATGGGTCGGAATGAAATACCATTTATTACATAGGATATCGAAGTAAAAATGTCACTTTGTAACTAAAAAAGGACTATATATCAGGGTTCTTCCTAGGGGTCCCATGTTGGGCGCCATTTTTACCACACGTACAGTTTTGTATATCTCACTGTTTTAGCATGTATTTTAATTTCACTTAATCATGATTTGTTTAATACGATACGTGTTTTTGATTCATGTATGTTTGCTAAATAAACATACTTGAATCAAAAACCATATCACGACTTAAAGATAGTCCCAATTTGGTCATTGGTGCCCCACCCCATAAATGTTTTTTTTTTAAATCAGAAATAGAACTAGTCCTAATGCGGAAACCGAAATGTTTCAACGAAACTCGTGTATCATAGTGATGTTCTGAAACTTTGTAATTGTGTGTCAGTCGTTATCAAAGTAATGTGATTAATCTACCTCGTAATTTGGTTCAATCACCTTTGATCTTTGACGTTAATTACTATAGTTTCGATAGTTTACTAGTAGCAACATCTACTTTTTCCAAATTATTGAGCAAACGAACTTAAATTAACAATGCCATAGCTGATCGCATCATCATCGCTATATCACGTAAGAACTTTATATTATATTCGTATTCGTATACCTACATTACATTACAAGCAAATAAGATTTTACATTACTTTAATACCTGTGGGAATCGAAATCAAACAGGAAACTCTTTTTGTACCGTTTATTCGTAAGAAAATAAAACAAAAATTTTAATTCCAAAATATGGAAGAGCGCACGTCTCGTCGTCTCAATGGTTCGCCAATTAATCCTCTCACTCTCGCACGTACAGACAACAGCACGTTGGGTTACCACAAACTGTCAAACTTTCTCAATCGATTATGGACTTTGTATCCAACAGGTTAAGGTTGAAAATCGTTTGCAGAAATTTGACAGTTTTGTATAGGCTGACGTGCTGTTGACTGTACATTATGTCCCGTTCTGTTACACGTTCTTTCGCATACGTCACCTCATATTCGCTTACGTTCGGATTCAACATACTTACAATCTCACATACCTATGATTTGTTGGTTTTTAAATTAGTTATTACCTATGGTATTTTCATTTCAATCTACACTAATAGATGGAAAAAAATCGAGAGTGGTCTCCCCTTGACTTTCTCGTATACCGGAAACGACTCAAAGGTTGATAGAAACCTTATATTTTAATGTCATACATGCATATTAAATTTTAGTCACCCATCCGAGTACCGACCGCGCACTTGGTTGCTTAACTTTCGTGATCGATGGCTCAAAATTTGATAGAAACCTTATATTTTGATGTCATACACGTATATTAAATTTGGTTATGGTGCTAACGCACAGACACACACACACACAGAGACATAATTATTATTCCAAAAAAATATTTTTGGACTCAGGGAGGTCCAAAACGTATAAATCCGTCAAAATCTCGAGGTCGATTTTTTTGATGATTACAAGACTTTCTATAAGCTACATATACGAGAAAGTAAAAATTATTATGGAAAATACATGTTTTTTTAAAATCTTCATAAAAATTGGCGGCTTACCAAATCTATTCTATAAATCCTAATGTTACAAAATTTAGAGGAAATAAGCGAACAACCCTTGGCTAGGTCTAGCATCAATCATTTTTGAAAAATCAAGTCTTTCCATGAGTTAATAGGAATCAAATCGTTAATTCTAATAACGAGATTAAAAGGTCATTTTCACATTTGTTTTTCAGAATTTAACAATATATAGAGATATAAAATTAAATTAACGCTAACGGGTTCACTATGCCCGCAAAAACTTAGGAACTTCCCTACGCGAGGCACGATGATCGCATGTGACCAGAACCATTATGAATCATGATCCTGTCATCTGTGTCCGAAGTAGATGACGAGCTTTATTTTCTTCAAAATTTCCTAATCTAATTGAATAATACATAATTCCAAAAACGGGTTATTTGAACTCAGGGAGGCACAAAACGTGTAAATCCGTCAAAATCTCGAGGTCGAATTTTTTGACGATTACAAGACTTCCTTTATACTACTTATACGAGAAAGTAAAAACGTAATATAACACCGTTTATATCATTTTCAGACCAGAATATGCCAGAATAGTCGAATGCAACAGTTGGTCGGTTCACAATTCTGTCGACTCGTCGTTCGTCAGACAAACGTTCAGTATAATCGTTCATAATAACCAATTAGGACAGCTAATTATTGGACCTAGGTGGTTAATCATTATTAGAGGTCGGTACCAGTATAGTTGTCTAAAGTTTACTAATACTTCCTACCCCCTATCTACTTTAAAATTCTACCTCAAATCTAAATATGAACGTTGTATCTAATATGAATAAAAACATCTAATAGTAATCAAAACATGATTTTGAGAAAGCCATCTCATTTACAAACCAGCAGTTACATACGCAACAGAATATGATTAAATTCTGTTTGTTCAATATTAATTTATCAGTTACCTTACAAGTCGACTCATTAAGTATCTGTCTGAAAGGTAATTAAATGTTAATTACCTTCGTGAATTAATTTGGATGGTGTTTGAAATGACGCGTCAGATTTTCCCAAATTTGTTAATTATTACACAGGTAGAAATAAATTTAAACAGCTTTGTGCGAGTGCGATGGTGTTATTTTATTAAAGGCAATTGCAATTTATTAAAGGCGTGCACTGCGACATTTAAAGTGATCCTAAGGAGCGAGATATAACCGGGAGCGTCATATAACCGTCTCTAATATAAAAAGGAAAAGTACATTAAAGACTTTGTGCACGTATTTCTTAATGAGTCTTTATTACTTTTTCATGTCTTATAAAGGCACCCCAGTAGTTGGGCCAACGAAATGGTAAAGGTCGCGGGGAGCCGCTGGATGTGGGCAGCGCAGGACCGACCGGTTTGGAGATCCTTGGGGGAGGCCTATGTCCAACGCCTTTCGGCTGTAATGATGATGATGTTAGAAAGAATTAAAGAACAAAGTCGGTGCTGCGTGCTTCGAAGTTTACGTGAAAACCTCGCAATAGCTTGAGCGAGACACAATATAATGCAAAACGGTCTCTCACAACTTGCAGTTCTAAATTTCGTTTGCTTAGTATGGTCATAAAGTTCTATTTTTATATAAAATATGAAATATAGATCGCAACGATTACGTTTAATAATCTGAGCTGACTTATTCTTTTGCCATTTTAATGAACAGATTTTATGTTTCCATGGCTTTAAGATAAATCGTTGATGACAATGACAATAATATTGAATATTTCACTACGTTTCCGACCAGATTAATAAGCAAGACATAAATTCGCAAACACGGTGCATGCCGATAATTTTAACTGCTACGGAATACAATTTTCGACGATTCTGATATGCAATGCAATAATGTTTTAATGAGAGACGAAAATGTTAATTCGTGGATACATTTCGAAACTGCAATTTGCGTATTTATCTGCCTTGCCAGTGCATGTTTAATCTTCGGCATGGTTTAATATTTATGAAAATAGTAGTACCTATAACTTGCCACATAAAAGGGATTATTAAAACACGAATGGGAGTTTAAAAACGAGCCTTGGCGATCCAGAATTTAGGGTTGTTCGCCTAGCGACATCCCGTGATATTTCTCTGTTCTCTGTATTCCTGGTACATTCCTGCGAAGGTACTCCCAAATTGTGACTTTGTTCCTTTAATTTTGTGATCTAAAGCGGCAATATATTATTTTAAAAACTTTAACTAAGCTCAAAGTGAACAAAGTCTAAGTGACTTTTTTTATAGAACAAAAAAAAATATTATTATTATATTCTATTCTATTCTTAATTAATGGCGTCGCGATACCTAATACGTACGCTTTTTGCCAATGTCAAGTGAAAATGTAACTAAAGTAACAAAAATTGTACGGTTGATTGGAGTTAAAGATGGAGCCTCTCAACACAGTGTTTTTACAACAAGAACACGGGAGAAACTCTATTATTATTATTAGGCGACAGGCTCGCAACCTGTCACTATTGGAGGCTTTGTATGTTCCATACTGCCAAATTTGGCTTTACTTGTAACTAAATGTTACCTTAAGCTCTGCTTGAGCAGACGGGTTTGGACCCTTTTGGAATTACGAGCGTGATTATACGTGTGTATGTAAAAAAAACAACATTAATGGGTCAACTGGTCAACTGCCTGTGTAGGGTGTAGTAGCTGAAACTAAAAGCGTTATTGTGTTTTCCGATGAAACAAAAACAGATCTGCTATCCAGACCCGACTTGTTAATATGCCAACTAGATTGTTTTACGAAGGGTGACTAGAATAATACCCAATTTTATACTCAGATTTCGATCAAATCACTCACCGATTTTGTTTTGAAGAGGCCCGTTCATTAGATTACAATGAGAGAAAGTTGGGAATGATTTTTATCTGTGGGGCGATTATTCGAAATTATACAAAATAGTTGAATTCCAAATTTCCTATCTTTATTATAATTCTTCTGTAAGTGTGTACGTCACTGAACACCTCCTAAATTTTTTGTGTGTGTTTTGAATGGATTTGAGAACGTATTAGATTAACAACCCGATCCGGTATAAAATCTTTTATCAGTACAACGTCTGTCGGGTCCGATAGTGATTTATAAATTATCAATGAACCCTTGAAATCCAGGGTTTTACTAATTGTGCGATTCATCCTGACACTACCATGGAGGACTTTTTTGTGGTACTAATTCATGAAAAACATAATTATGTACTTTCAAAGAAACAATTAGTACTCTTCTAGTTTCGAGGAGTGTGAGAGCCGTGTGATGCCGGCAGAGTAGAATAGCATCACGCCATATCATCCATTGGGTGTCGTAGAAGACGACTAATGGACCAGCAAAGGGGTATTGATCACCTTATACTCCGTCCACCAATCCGCATTGGGCAAGCGTGGTGGACTACTGCCTCAACCTCCTCCAATCACAAAGAGAGGCCTTGTGTCCCAGCAGTGGGTCGAATTATAAAGTCTGATAAGATAGTTTTGAGGAACCTTTCAAAAGAACTAAAATTAAATAATACCCGCTAAAACAATTGACCTGTAAAGTTGAGTACCTACTTATATTTTCTATAATTAGTACCTATATATATCTTTAAATTGATAATAATATTCTAAATTCACGCGTGGTTAAGCCAGAAAGGTACTACCGGGCACAACCACTTTAGGTTTGCCAGAACTTCAAAACTCGAAGAGTACTAATTTTTTCTTCGAAAGTACATGTATGTACTCCTTTTTTTTGAATTAGTACCGCAAAAAAATTTAATTGTCTTACGTGGTCAGGTCGCAAAGAATCACGGTTGAGCTCGATTTGGTCCTTTGTCGGGTTTGTAACAAGTCCACCCGGATTTCTCCCATTTTAATCTTTCAATTTGAGCTGTTAAGTAAAATCTATTTAGTGCAGAGTTCAGTGTACCCTACTTGTAATTTATTCCTGCCAACTATATTTACCGAATGTCTTACACAGAAAGACCTCATTTGCATAGAAATTGCACCGCCCAATCAGGTGCGGAGGGAAATACCACACTCCGTCTCTACGTGAGGCCCGATTTGAAGTGTCACGAATTAAATTTTGATATCTGCCGTACGATTCTATTATAAAGATCTCACATCAGACCTCACACCTTAATTCAAATTGAGCTGTAAAATTTTATGAAACTCCTTTGTTTTTTTGAGTCAACTGATAACGAACTAAGCCATCATGGAAGTGTTTATGTCGTGGGCCAATCATAATATAGTTGCGTAGATCGTGAAGTATTGGATCATAAAAAGATTGAACACTGGTTAAGTAGCCCATTTTATAAAATGGTAGTGGTCAGGAGTGATCAGTAGGTCCAGGGTTATTTTTTAAAGACCAAGCGGAGTGGACTGTTCGTGGGAGCGTTTATTGGTCAAAGTCAAAGTCAAAGTCAAAATTACTTTATTCATTTAGGTACAATTTGTACACTGGTCTACGACATAATTGCGGCGTTCACGTTGTGCGCAAGCATACGATGATCTGGCCAACTATACGATCGGGTGACTACTTAAATAACGACATTAAATCTAATTTAGAAATCATATTAATTGAAAATATTCGTCTGCGTTTGACAGCTAAATTAGAAATTAGATGGAGGTGAGAAGTGAGATCCTTACAAAATAGCACGACTGATATTATTAAGTTTGAATTTTGATAAACCTATGGTTAACGAGTAGGTAGTGACTGCTTCTTGTAAATAGCTAGCGGGCTGTTTCAATGTGTAAATTAATAATAATAATAATAATAAAATCTTTATTGTACCAAGAAAGTTACAAAAATAAATTGTAGCCCTAACTCCTAAACTAGTATGAACTGTATTTCAGGAGTCAGTTCCTTCCCAATAAAGTTCACAATACTATAATTCTTAGGTACTACGGCAAGAGCATTTATTACAATTTTTGACAACATAAATGAAACTTTGTTTTGGTTACGTATTTATTATGTAAGTCTATATGTATGTAGTGTAAAAGTATGTGGTGTTAGTGCGAGAGGTGTGTTTGTGTTTGTGTGTGTGTGTGTGTGTATGTGTGTGTGTGTGTGTGTGTGTGTGTGTGTGTGTGTATGTGTTTTGAATGATTGGTGAATTGGTGTGGAGTGTTGCATTAGCTTATTGGTTTGGTTTAAGGTAGTTTTCAATTTCCTCAAATCCCAAACTTTGTATGTATTTGGATAATTTTGTCTTAAGCTGGTGATTAGTACAATTTATAAAAAAAAATTTGTCGTTTATGGAAGTGTACCTTTTTGGTGCCAGGAAATTAAAGAAGCGTTGGACATACGTACTTTTAGTTACCGGAATTGGACAGCGAAGTCTCCGTTTAGTTATCGGCAATAGTGAAGCGGTTGTACGATGATATCTCCTGATACAATTGTAGATAAAAAGCCCGCGTACCGTGAGCACTTTAGCATTTGCATATAGTAATTCGGTCGGATAGCGTCTCGGTAGATATAGCATGATTTTGAGGAGTGCTCTCTGAGCACGCTCGAGCTGTAGTGTATGCGTTTTGGCAGCACCTCCCCAAGCACAGATGCAGTAGTTGATAACTGATTCACTTAGGGCCTTGTACGTGTTTGTTATAAGTTTATGATCTGCTATAACTCGTAAGTTTTTAAAAGCATAGTTCAGCTTCCTCACTCTGCCGGCAACCAATGACAAATGTAGATCCCATTTTAGTTTATCGTCCAGCATAACCCCCAAATATTTAATATTTCTCTCACGTTTTAATAAGGGACAGTCACACGTGGATGTTTTATAAGAATAGAAACGATTGCAGGGAAACGTGTGGATGTTAACATGGAAAGTATCCTTTGGACTGGAGACACTGGTTTTCCCAAAACATAAGTACTTGGTTTTGGCAGTGTTTAAGGACAGGAGATTATCTTCTAGCCAGGAGGTGACACTACATAACCTGTCTTCCACTATATCTTTAACACCGTCCCAGGTCTTGTGGTGGAATATTATAGCGGTGTCGTCCGCAAACATCGTTAAGTTTGCACCAGGGAGCTTGAGTCTACACAAATCGTCGATATAAATTAGGAATAATGTAGGACCAAGCGTGCTTCCTTGTGGAACACCGTAGCTGCAGTTGGCATCGCCACTCACATTCCCCCCAACACGTACATATTGGATTCGATCCGAGAGATAGCTCCGGAACCAATCATGTACTATGCCTCTTATACCAATGTTTTCTAGACGGGTTAGAAGTATTGGTATTGACACAGTGTCAAAAGCCTTTTGGAGATCAAGGAAAACTCCCACGCAGCGGTGCCCTCCATCTACATATTCGGTAATTTGTGAGGTAAGACGCAAGACTGCATCCTCGGTGTTTTTATTTGATCTAAAGCCAAATTGGTTGTCGGATAGTAGTTTGTGGGATTCTAGATATTGCATCAACCGCTTGTTAACAAGTTTTTCTAATATTTTTGAAAGGGTTGTCAAAAGAGAAATGGGCCTGTAGTTACATGGCTGTTTGTTGTCACCTGACTTATAAATAGGGGTCACTATTGCTTTTTTTAGGATATTGGGAAATGTTCCCGAAGAGAAACTTAAGTTACATAAATGACAAATGGGTTCAATTAGTGTTCGGCGCAGGTTCTTGAAAAGATCCGATGTAATATTATCATGGCCTGTGGAGCATCCAGATCGTAGGCTATTAATCACTGCATTAACTTCAGATGTATTGACTAGATAAAGTGGCATTGAATTGACGGGGGAGACTGTAATTTTATGCTTGCTAGCTAGTTCTATGTCAGTAGTACTTAATTTTTTCAGGGTCAGGTTTGCCAAATTAGCACCAACAGATGTAAAATAGGTATTCACCGCTGAAAGGGAGGCCTCCGGTGTATTGCTGATTGTTAATAGTTCATCGCTCGAGGTTTTAATAACATGCATATTACAAATCTCCTTGACAGTTTGCCATGTTTCTTTTGTTTTACCAAAGTTTTTGTGTAAGAGATTTTTATAGTATTGTCTCTTGAGATGTTTTACAAGGGTACCTATCAAAATACAGATTTTATTGTCATCGAATTTCATTTCACCGAAAACTATTCCACGATTTTCAATATCTATTTTTCTTGATTGATCGACTAGCTAATGATCACCGTTTCATATTATCGAATAAACTTTCATAAAAAAAATGTTTCAAAGTTGTGTTACTTACCAGAATAACGGTCTATCGAACTAACATTTCATATAAACTATTAAGTTATCGATAACACTATTTATAAAAACATGTTTCAATATTTAACGTTACACATTGTAATGTTTCGCTTAACAACTTTCCATCGCAGTAACGTTTCATCGAACGATACATTTGCCTGTTGACGTTTGCCGATAAAAAACTGTTGAGGTTAGTTCTTAATTTAAAAATTAATTCTTAATTTGCAAGTAGGTACACACCATGCAAGCAAGCATACAGCATGCAAGCAAGCATACAGCATGCAAGCAAGCATGCAGCATGCAAACAAGCATGCAACATGCAAGCAAACATGCAGCAAGCAAAGTAATGCTCCGCTCGCTTCGCTCGCTCCGCTAAGCTTGGTCACAAGTCTAACCTAACCTAACCTAGGTTTATTTTCGTATGAATGTTTTTTCTTTATAGCGGGGGGCCTCAGGCCCCCCGACCCCCCCGAGCAGGGGGGCCAGCACCCCCCGGCAAGCATCTTGCAGGCATGCATACAGCATGCAATGCAAGCATGCATACATCATGCAATGCAAACATGCATACAGCATGCAATGCAAGCATGCATGTAGCATGTCAGAATACAACAAGCAATCTTCGTTAGGTTGCACCGCTGCTGACTGCCTGTTGTTCTAAATCCAACCTAACTTAATCCATAGGTTTTCTTTACAGGGAAACAAAAATGATTACGAGTAATTACATAAAAAAAGAGTTTTCGATGTAAACTTTAGTGTAGTAAAATTGATGTTTCAACTATTCTGCAAACTGAAACTTACGCGGAAACAAAATTATGGGTAACAAAACATCGATTTAACATTATTTCGATAAAATAAATAAAATAGGAAATGAATTAACGATGGAATGAGCTTGTAGATAACAACTATTCGAGGAAATGAAATTGCGATGTTGTCACGGTCTAAACCGTCTTCCAATATACTTACGTTGATTTTTAATAAAAAAATCCATACAAAACAAAGCATCACATAACTATCAACTATAATAATTAAATATTCTAGACTAATATTAACTTTTACTTGTTTTTAAAACAAATATAAACACAGCAATTGTTAACTTGTTTTGATCTGTTTACTAATGACAGTTCTCATGTCGGCTGACGCCGATACCCGCTTCTAAATTCTATTATTTATAATAATGATTCTGAATACCCTCCATTTTAAAAATATCTCGAACTTTGTATACAAGCCTTTTGGCCCAACTAATTTGTGCCATAAATTAATTAAATAACTAATATATTTTAACTTGTATTTTCTGCCCATAGAAAATCTGCTAAACAATTTAAATTATTTTTGTTTACATAATTTTACTGCAGCAACCATAGATACAGGTACTCTGTATAAACTATCCTTTGGTTATGGTTGCATTATTCATTAAACGGAACTCCCACTACAAATTTTGGGAAGTTTCCAGAAGATTTGGAGTATTTAAGGCGTAGCTCGGAGAAACTGGGGCTCTTCTTCCATTTTCTCCAGCTATAGTTTAGTAATCCTTCTTGAAGTTATTAACTGTAGTACGCGATCCCCGAACTAGGGGATCCTATCTACGGGCAGCCGCCTACCCTGCTGCTCCGCTGCTGTGCTTCGTGCCACCCTACCGGCCAAAGCTGAACCCACGCCGACCACGCTGGTAGTCGACGTGCCTGGTTCCTGCCGCTTCCTGCGCTAACCGCTGAAGCTAAGTCTCTCTTTCTAAAGTGCGAGAACCCCAGTGCGAAACCCCACTCACGCCCTTTATTTTAATAAATAGTGTTAAATTTAACCTATCTTTTAATTCTCTCTTTTCTGCACATCTGGCCGTGCTTCCCACGGTCAGAGCGTGTCAGTGGCGCCCAACTCGCTCAGGGTTCTTCGCTCTGTGGTTCTCATTTTTTTTTCTCTCTTTTTTATTTTAATTTTTGTTTAGGTGGGTACCTATGTTTTTTTATTTTTAGTTAAATTATATTTAATTTAATTATATTTTATAATTAATTTCCATTGGGTGATAGCCCTAAGCTATTACTATTCTTTTTACTAAAAAAAGTTTAATTTTTGCCAGTTGTTAATTTTTTAATAGCTACCCACTTAATTTTTTTTTTTTTTTTTTTTTTTCTCTCTAACGCTGCAATTGAATTGTTTCGCACACACTCGCCTTAGTCTCCTTTGTAAGTTATAGTGTTGTACTTTACTATGGCGGAAAATACAAGTATTAATTTCCTCTCATTACAAAAATCTGAGCTCGAATATGAGGTTGCTTTGCGCGGTCAAACTCCGGCTGACACTGTGTTCGAATTAAGAAAGCAGATAGTGAAATTGAGTAAGGAGTTTCCAACTGAAACAATTTCACTTTCATATTTGCCTCCTTCTGAGGATTTAGACGGAGTTGTGGCCTGTTTAGATAAATCTTTTAAAAATATAAAATCTTTAAATAACAAATTCGATAAAAATTTATTTTTGAGAACGGAAGTCTTACTCAACCATATTTATCACCGGTTAAATAGGATCGAGGTGGACGAGAATGATTTGGATGCGGTTCTTTCCGACTGCAAACAAAATTTTGAGTCGCAAATGACCGAGCTTAGAACATTGTCACCATCTAGCAAGACTACCTTATCTGTTGACGATTTGCAAAGGGCAATCATTGGTCTAACTGTTGATAAAAACCGTACTCCGGATTTATCAAAACTAAAATTTAATGGCAAGTCGTGTGTGCGTGCGTTCGTTCAAAAAGTGGACGAATTTGTTGAGGCAAGAGGCATTGATCATGATAAGTTGGTCTTTCGGCTATGAAATTTTCACGGACGATGCTCTTCATTGGTTCCGGTGCATTAAGCCCAAGGTGGATAGTTGGTCTCAGGTCGTTGATGCTTTAAAATCGGATTTTAGTCCACATGATTTTGACTACCAATTTTTGTCAGAAATTAGGTGTCGTTTTCAAGGCGAAGGCGAAAATATTAGTATTTACCTATCTATAATGGATGGCATGTTCTCTCGTCTTACTAAGCCCTTGCCTGAGGTTGAAAAATTGGAGATCATTACACATAACATCCGACCTTGTTATGCTAACGCATTAGCTTCTGTTTGGCCAATATTAAATATTGACACGCTTAAGGCTGTATGCCAAAATTTCGAAAAGGTACAATGCCAGTTTAAAAAATTTAATGAGCCTTCTGCTCCTAGTTCTTCAACTCTAGCTCCTGAGTTCGCTTATAAGGGCAAATCCAGCGCTTCTGTTAGTGTTGAAAAACCTACTTATAAATCTTATAACGGTACTATAAAACCGAAGTCTTTTGTTACTGCTGTAGCTTCAGCAACTCTATACTGCCCGAGGTGTCGTACTAACTCGCATAGTCTAGAGGCTTGTCCACAACCAAGAACAATAATATGTTTTAAGTGTGGGAAAAAGGGTGTACGTACTCCGAATTGCACTAAATGCAACCCAAAAAAACTAGTTTGTCAGGATTGGAGTATTAGCGGCTCTGATCGCTCAAAATTTAATAATCTCTGCAGTGAGACCGAGTGGAATCAGTGGTTAGCTTTTGTTTCGAACGTCTTTTCTAACCACTCGGTGTCTCCAATCCTGGAATCTGAAAATAAATTTTCACGTCCCTATATAAACTTATACGTTAATAATAAGAAACTCGTTGGTCTGTTAGATACTGGTTCAGGCATATCTTTATTGGGCAATAGTTCTGATGAATTTTTCAAAAAACAAAATTATAAAATTTATTCTTGTAATCCGTTACAGCTTTCTGCAGCTGGCGGTCAAAAATTTTATGCTTCTAAATACCTTATTTTACCTTTAACTTTTAATAGAAAAACCTATAATATAAAACTTTATATTGTACCAGAAATACAAAACAATCTAATCTTAGGTATGGATTTCTGGAGGACTTTTGGGTTGTTTCCTAGCGAACTCGATAGCCTAGTAGTCAATGCATCTCAGGAGACTAATATTACTAGCATAGCTCTTGACGAACCTAAACATGTTTTTTCATACGATCAACTAGATGAGATGCTTAAAGAGGACGTGGTCGAACCATGCGAAAGCCCCTGGTCTAATCCTATTCTTACACCTAAGAAAAATGGTGAATATAGGTTTTGTTTGGACAGCAGGAAACTAAACTCTGTCCCTCGTAATTGTGGTCCTTATAATCTTCGTCGCAAAAACTTTGACTTCAACGTTAATGATATTGTCTGGCGAAAAACTTACTATCAAAGCGACAAAGATAAGCAATTTTCTAAAAAACTTGCTCCTAAATATATTAAATGTCGTATTAAATCTAAACTATCGCCCTTGGTCTATGAATTGGTTGATATGAAAGGTAAAAATCTAGGATCTTGGCATATCAAAGATTTTAAACTAAATAAATACTCTTAACTAATGTAAAATATTAAAATTACTAACATAAAAACAATCTTAAAAAATTATTGTATTTATAGTCTAAAACTATAAATATAATAATTTCAAAAACTATAACTAACATTTAAAATACAACAAAACATACATTCTGATGTATTGTTTCTTTTTGAATAATTTAAAACAAAATATAATTATTGTTAAAATAAGGAAACAGTTCCTTATCTTATAAAGCTGTCTTGTTTTTTTGTTCACAAATGCATTTGGTTCTAACCAAATGAAAATTTTGTTGAATTCTTTTGCTGGTCGTGATTTCATTGCTTTGTTTTTTTACAAAACCTTTGGTGACTAAAAATAAAATTGCTAAACAATTTTTCAAAAAATCCCTTCCATTTTTTCCATTTTTAACTGGAGAATGCTGTACCTAAACTGCGCTCTTATTCTTTTATAGAATACTTTGAAGTATCTCTTGATTTTACTTTCACAGCTGTGACCTTATTGTTTTTCGGTTGCTAAACAACTGGATTACTCTCTTTTGCCTCGCATCTGTAGTCCTAGGTACTACCAAGACTCTAAATCTTGTATTGTCGATACCTCTCGTCAATGTTGCAGGGTACTCTTTTGCAGTTGTGTTGTATCTTGAGTGTCTGAATGTTCTATATAACTATTACTCTGAAGTTTTAGTTTCTTTTTGAGAGTGTAGACTTCTTTAGGGGATTTTTGTCAAGCAAAATCCTACACTAAAGGGGGGGATATGTCACGGTCTAAACCGTCTTCCAATATACTTACGTTGATTTTTAATAAAAAAATCCATACAAAACAAAGCATCACATAACTATCAACTATAATAATTAAATATTCTAGACTAATATTAACTTTTACTTGTTTTTAAAACAAATATAAACACAGCAATTGTTAACTTGTTTTGATCTGTTTACTAATGACAGTTCTCATGTCGGCTGACGCCGATACCCGCTTCTAAATTCTATTATTTATAATAATGATTCTGAATACCCTCCATTTTAAAAATATCTCGAACTTTGTATACAAGCCTTTTGGCCCAACTAATTTGTGCCATAAATTAATTAAATATCTAATATATTTTAACTTGTATTTTCTGCCCATAGAAAATCTGCTAAACAATTTAAATTATTTTTGTTTACATAATTTTACTGCAGCAACCATAGATACAGGTACTCTGTATAAACTATCCTTTGGTTATGGTTGCATTATTCATTAAACGGAACTCCCACTACAAATTTTGGGAAGTTTCCAGAAGATTTGGAGTATTTAAGGCGTAGCTCGGAGAAACTGGGGCTCTTCTTCCATTTTCTCCAGCTATAGTTTAGTAATCCTTCTTGAAGTTATTAACTGTAGTACGCGATCCCCGAACTAGGGGATCCTATCTACGGGCAGCCGCCTACCCTGCTGCTCCGCTGCTGTGCTTCGTGCCACCCTACCGGCCGAAGCTGAACCCACGCCGACCACGCTGGTAGTCGACGTGCCTGGTTCCTGCCGCTTCCTGCGCTAACCGCTGAAGCTAAGTCTCTCTTTCTAAAGTGCGAGAACCCCAGTGCGAAACCCCACTCACGCCCTTTATTTTAATAAATAGTGTTAAATTTAACCTATCTTTTAATTCTCTCTTTTCTGCACATCTGGCCGTGCTTCCCACGGTCAGAGCGTGTCAATGTAACCTGATTCTAGGAGTTGTTAAGTATTATATAAAAAGATCTGCGAATAGTTTTATGAGAAATGAAAATCGATGAAGTTAATTGCGATAAAGTGATGGGTTCCCGTTTTACAATACTGTTACACCAATTTCGATAGCAAACATAATGATTACGTATTTCTGCATTATTTGAAGCTTTGGCCTTCTTATGTAGTTTATCTCTTTTACGTAGAGATCTTACAATGCCTACCGTAATCCAGGGTTTTAAAGGCATTTTTCTTTTAGGGATACTAGAGAGTACAGAGAAGTTTGACAAGCAAAATTGTATTTTATCGACCAGAAATTCAGCTGCCCAATCTATATCATCGGTGTTGTAATAATCGTGCCAGTTAATCGATTTCAGGTAATTGTTCATGGCCTCATAGTCACATTTTCTTTTAGTTAATGACCGTGTATATTTCTGTTCAAATGAAATATCACTTGTATAGAACAGAGTTGGAGAATGGTCAGTTATGTTGGTATTTTCGAATATTACAGTCTGCCAATCTCCACGACATTTGACCATAAAATGATCAAGGCATGTATTTGATGGCTGTCTTGTTGGACTTGTAATTCCTTGTACTAGACCAAATGTCGCGATTAGATCCAGGTAATCATCGGTATGTTTGGATGGTTGTTTTAGAGAAGTGTCAATATTGAGGTCGCCTGTAAGTATAAGGCATTTAGAAGTGATTTTATGTAGTAAATTATCAAGTGATTCCAAAAACACCGAGGGATCTTGAAACGATGGAGGTCTATAGAGACATACAATTATTGTGTTCGATATTTCAACAATTAGGCAGTTACATTCTTTGGATTCTGAAGGTTCAATAACTGTAGCTTTTATGTCCTCTTTTACGTAAACTACCAATCCATCATTTTTATTAAAGCTATTTCTTGTATAGTACATGTTATAGTTATTAATCTTTGGTGGAATAAAATCAGCATTTGTCCAACATTCACTCAGCACTATAATATCTATGTCTATATCAATATTGGTCATGAAAACAAGAAAATGATCTAAATTTTTATTTATACTGCGAATGTTTTGACTAATTATGCAGAGTTTTTGCCTCGTATCTTTGATATTTAGTTTTTCTCTACATATAGTTGGATCAGAAATAATATGGCATTGTGGTTTATCAGAGTTATCTATCTCTATAGAAAAAATATTATCTGTAGAATCTATTATGAATAAAAATAGTATTAAGTTTTAAGTAATTGGGTAAGCATTGAGCAATGAGTAATACCAAAGCAATAGGGGTTATCGAATAATAAGGAGATCTAGCTAATGCAAATATAGTATAAGCTATGTAATGTATGGAGAGTTTGTGTTTTAGTGTGTGTGTTTGAGTAATTGTGTGTGTACGTAATGTTAGTGATTTGGTGTGGAAGCTAATAATGTAAGCATATGATTTATACAAACAATCAAAAATACAGCACATTAAGATATCGTCTAGAGATTTCAAAACAAAAGATATGTAGATATGAAAACACATTCCTAAATAAAAGCAGCATGCAATAACAATCGGAACTAATTGGAAACAGGGGGTAGTTGAGATAAGTGATATATCCACTAGTCATTTTCCTGCTAGTCTTCTAAGATCATCTTCCTTCTCCACTCTTATCAGATTGTCTCCTTCTCTTTTTCGAAGGAACACTCTGCCATTCTGACACCAGCAGAACATGTAGTCGTTGGTTTTGGAAAAGTCTCTGGCTAGATAAAACAAGTGTTGTCCCTTGGTGGTGAGACACTCTGATACAAAAACTGGCTTAGGGGGACCCTGAATCTTTAGTATGGAAGTATTGAGTTTGTTTCCCCTATTATTTTTGTTATAGTGCTTAACAGCACGAACAAAGCGATCTCTTGCAAGGACGCTGGTAAAGTCCACAATAATAGGTTTGTTTTCCGTTTTGGTATTAATTCGGTATATATCTCTCATGTCAGTAGGCTGCAATGGAGAATTGATGGTATTTCCGGTTTTAGTTAAAATGTCAACAAGGTGTTCTTTAGTTTCGTCCTGGTTCTTTGGAATATTTTTAATTTGTAGTGAGGTACTGCGAATGTAACGTTCCATATTTTCAACTTTTGACTCTAATACTTCAATATATTTTGTGTTGTTTAGACGTTCTTCTTCCAATGTCGTAACTTTATTGAATAATTCATCATATTTCTGTGACATGTACTCCATAGATCTATGGATTTCAGAGTTTTGTTTCTTAATGTCTGACATCATTTCCATAATAGCTGTAAATTTTGAATCTTGCTCAACTTTAAATGTGGTAATCATTTTAGAGAACTCTTCCTTCAAGTTAATTTGCTCATCGTCGCGTCCGCGCTTAAAACCCCGTTTAAGTGTAATACTCTGCACAGGTGGTGTATCGCTAATAGCAGCCAAATTCGGTTCCGAGCCGCAACGAGCATCACTCGGTGGCGAACGATTAAGTGGCATTTTGGCTCACGTCAATCCTAGGATCGCAGGAACACAGGAGAGGTCAATTTCACAATATGTGTTACCAAAGCCAACAGACAGGTCTCCAATAAAATGTTTTCTTAGTTCTCCAGCGATTGTCTTAATGCGTAAAGAAACTGATTATACCAGGAGCTCACGATCGTAACAGAGGTATAGCAAGAGGTGTTTAGCTTCAATTTTTGATAGGTTTTGACAGAATAGGGTAAGTAGCCCAGCAGGCCTAGCACGGGACGTGGAGAAATCTCCCCGGGGAGAAGACAAAATTTTTCTCTCTCCCTCTTTGTCTTTCCCTAGAGCTAGCATGGCAATAGGGAGAGACTAATTTGTCCCCAGTGACAAAATTCTCCCGGCAGTGCTGCCAATCTAAGCGGAATATAGAGCGAATGATTGAACTCGTTCTTTTGCATCGACAACGCTACCAAAATAGAAATACATAGCAACTGGCCAAATAGAGTGGAATCTATTGACTTTTAAAATTGTTAAGATAAATACAAAATTGACGTGTTTATTTATTTGGGGTGCGTTCCAAAACGATTTCAATTTACTCGGGGTAGCGTCCAAAAGGCTCACTATTGGTCGTTATATAAGAAGCGCTTTCACCATTGGTTAGTTTTGTTAAACTATAGTTATTTTACACCAATTAGAAAAAAACCTTGCTTTCTAACGCTGTCTACTGGCTTCACCTGGTTTTGCAACGCAACCTTGATCAGTTCATGTAAATGAAAGTTTCATATTACTAATCAATTACTATCATTTTGAATTTTGTTACAGACATGAATTACGAATTTCTCTAAACATTATGCCATTCTACTTGGAGTATATTCATGTGTTTTATATTATTTTATTTTTTCATAAGAGTTAGAAGCACTGCCATTTCCAGAGATTTTGCATTTTTTTATTTTTCTGCATTTTTCATAATTTTTTTTTGTAGAGCCATTTCCTTGCTAACTCTTTAATTGTGGAGGAACAAACTCTCGGCAACTCAAAGGAATTTGACAAATTTCGTATTAATTCGACCGAGTGATCAACTTCTTGAGAAAGTAATAAATTAAAATAACCTCGGGACATGATAGCCAAATAACTTATAAAGTTGACACTTCTAGATAAATAAAGAACTACCTATAGATTCATCATAAAGGAAATCACAAAGATTCAACTTTGTCCCCATCTAAATATCTCGGTGACAAATTTCTCTTCTTGAAATGTCAAAAGTGGAAATATGTCCTCCTTATAAGTGACGCCGTGCTAGGGAAGTGGAGAAACAGTCCCCTTATTATGTCAAAAAGGGAAAAAACTATTTTGTCCCCAAATGCCATGCTAACTCCCGTGGAGAAACAAATTTTGTCTCCTGTCAAATGGTGGAGAGAGATTTTGTCCACACCCCGTGCTAGGCCAGCAGCATTCAAGATTCCAGCGAAATGTTATCTCAGTAATTCCGTTGACTTATATAGTGCGTGAAGAAATCACAGTACCAGGAACGCACAATTGGAGTGGAGGTATAAACAAATTCAGAGGTCTTATTCACTGGACATCGATCGGCGGGTCTCGTAAGCTTACGTTTTCCGTCAATTATAAGTTGACCTCAGGCGTATTAGTATCTCAGTAGTAATAGTCGTCTTTATTTTACTCGACCGAAAGTCATAGCCTTTCTATCTCTTTCTTTTAGAACGGTACGATTTCTGTTTGTGTTATTTTACTATTGTAATAAATGAGACAACACTCACACCGATGCGCACACGCTCCTCCTCTCGCGGCCAGATGAACGCCACCTTCTTGTTCCCGCTGTCTTCATATTATTTTGTTGGTATTTATTGCGTTAATATTTATAGATTTTCAAGAATAAAAACAAAAAAGTATCACCACAGCACGTCTGAACTCCTCAGAGGTCCGGAGGGAAGGAAATTTAATAAACATTTTATAGCTTAATTTAGCTATAAAATATTTATACTAGAAAAAATCACTGTCTTCCTATGATATAAATAAATAAATATCCCGCGCACCTACCTCTACCGCATACAAACCAACGATATACTTATTTTTTGTTAATTCGTCTGTTAAGTCAAAGTATTAGGTTGGGGAAAAAGTCTTTTCGCATTATAGTATGTATAAACTTGTAATAAAATCTCTTTGGCTATACTATTTGTATCTGGCTGGTTTTGGTATCATTGAAAGTTTAAATTTTAAAGAACATAATTCCAAATTCAAATTAGGAAAATGTGTGATTTTCATTTGTTTTTCGTACCGCCAAGATGAGTGAATCTAATGAAGAAATTCGATACATTTTAAAATTTTACTACAAAAAAGGTAAAAATGCAACGCAAGCCGCGAAAAAAATTTGCGATGTTTATGGACCTAGTGCAGTGTCTGTGAGAGTAGCACAAATTTGGTTTAAGCGTTTTCAATCCGGAAATTTTGATGTCAAAGATGCACGTCGCTCTGGTCGCCCTATTACAGATAAAATGGATGCTATTTTTGAAAAAGTGGAGCAAGATCGGCATGTCAGTAGTTACGACGTAGCTGAAGAACTGGGAATTGACCACAAAACAGTTTTGGTGCATTTGAAAAAAACTGGGTACACAAAAAAGCTCGACATTTGGGTACCTCACGAGCTCACTGAAAGAAACCTAATGAACCGTGTACTCATTTGTGATTCTTTATTACGACGTAATGAAACCGAACCATTTTTGAAGAAGCTGATAACTGGTGATGAAAAGTGGATCACGTACGACAAGAACGTGCGAAAAAGGTCGTGGTCAAAGGCCGGTCAGGCTTCACAGACTGTGGCGAAACCCGGGTTAACTCGCAACAAGGTGATGCTGTGTGTGTGGTGGGATTGGAAGGGCATTATTCATTATGAGCTGTTACCGCCAGGCAGGACCATCGATTCTGAACTCTACTGCGAAAAACTGATGAGATTAAAGCAAGAAGTTGAGAGAAAGCGGCCGCAATTAATCAACAGAAGGGGTGTGGTTTTTCATCATGATAACGCTAGACCTCACACATCTTTAGCCACTCAGCAAAAATTAAGAGAGTTTGGCTGGGAGGTGTTAATACATCCGCCGTATAGTCCTGTCCTTGCACCTTCAGAATTCCACCTGTTTTGGTCTCTTCAGAATTCTATAGGCAGTGTCAGGTTAACATCACGAGAGGACTGCCAAAACCACTTGTCGCGGTATTTTGACCAGAAGTCCCAAAATTTCTATAGCAGTGGGATCATGTCCCTACCTACAAGATGGCAAAAAGTTATCGAACAAAATGGTACCTACATACTTTAGTTAAATGTAAATAAACTATATTAAAAAATGTTTTGAATTTTCTTAAAAAATGCGAACAAACTTTTTCCCCAACCTATTATTTATTGGTTTTTATAGCATGGTCTTTGAGGATGTTCGTTATATACATAGAAAAATAAAGTACATATTTGAGTAATAAAATTATCTCCAGACTCGTTTTAAAATACTGCGTCGTATTTAAGGCAGCACAACAGAGAATTAAATTATTTTTAGGTACATAAACATTTATGACCCCTACTAATTAAATTAGGGTTGAACTCTTTGTAGAAAATAATTTTTGTAACTTAATTAAATATTAATCAGCGTTCTGTGGTTTTTGGTTAACGTTATATGTATTTAGGTGTGCGGAAAACCGTAATAATTTAATGGAGATGTTGGCTGTCATCATCATTGTTTATCTCTCGCACCAGCTATCTTAGCATTTGGACTACACTTCTGCTTCCATTTGGAATGGAGTCAGTTACTTGACCTTTTTATAAAAAAAAATCACTATTCGGACGGTTTTTAAACGTCACTCGTATGGACATGCGCCATCTTTATTAAAACATCATGCATGACCATTGACCAATAATGTTCTAATCATCACCATTTATTTTTAAAAATATCTAAATTTATTATGTTTAATAAAAATGTCCGCTATCTAGTATCCATAACACAAGTTCTTAATGACACTTAATTTGGGCTAGATAATTGTGTGTGTGGGAAAATTATTGGTTAATAGTGGCTTTTGTATTTCACTGTAAATGGTTGGTAAGTTAAACATCATCCTTATGGTACTGCTAATTTTATCCCTTAGAAATACCTCACACTTCGCAGACCACTACGGACTTTCTAATTTATGAAGTGTACCTCTGAAAATTAAACGCGGGTGGTCGTAATATTTTTCTTTTTTAATTCTAAACCTGTCGTCACCTAATTGCCGGGTAATTCATCTTGCGTCCCGAAACAAGATTAAGATAAATCATGCGTACTTTAAACACTTTCCTTCGTGTTTTAATTTTGCGTTTTCAGGGAATTTTCTTGTGCAAATGTTTGGGTAAGTGCTATTGGTGAATTAACATATATATTAGTTTTATGTTCGTGTAGCACTAATCGTATGTTAAGTCAGGAAAAAGAAGAGGTTCGTGAATAGCACATTTTTTTTAAGGAATGTGTAAAAAAACTGGGAGTGGTCTCCGCTTGACTTTCTCGTATACCGGAAACGACTCAAAATTAGAAACCTTATATTTTGAGGTCATACATGCATCTTAAATTTTGGTCTCCTATCTGAGTATCGACCACGTACTTGGTTGCTTAACTTTCGTGATCGACGACTCAAAAGTTGATAGAAACCTTATATTTTGATGTTATACATGCATGTTAAATTTGGTTGTAATAAGTTAAAGCATACTCGATTTATCGTGCTAACGCACAGACACAAACGCAGACATAATTCCAAAAAAAAATTTTTGGTCTCAGGGAGGTCCAAAACGTGTAAATCCGTCTAAATCTCGAGGTCCAATTTTTTGACGAATACAAGACTTCCTATACACCACGGTAATGTTACCTCTATACTACGTATACGAGTAAGTAAAAAAAATACGAATATTTATTTTCCAATCCGGGGATTGCAGAGATGATTTTGAGTGTAACATCTGTCCTTGTTGTTGGCTTTAGTTTGTGTGTTTACTGAAGGATTGTTAATTTTTGGGTTTGGTGCCCCTTTTATGTACTGGCTGACAACCTGTCACTATTTTGTGATACTGCATGGCCCATACTGCCAGATGTGGCTTCGTGTGTATGTAACTTAATGTAACCCGAAGCTCTGCTCGACCCCTTTAGGGATTGTGAGAGTGATTACATATTATAGATACACGTATGTATGTATTTACTTATCATAGGGAGAATAGGTAACGCTATTATAACATCAATTGCATTTTGAAACCGTTGTGATGGTGTGGTCAGTATCGCTGCCTACACACCAAGCGGTCCGGGTTCGAATCCTAGTAGCGGCAAATGTTTGTGTGACGAACACAATTATTTGTTGATGAGTATTTATATATTTCATCACAACAGCCTTTATAATTCGTCCCACTGCTGGGACACAAGGCCTCTCCTTGCTATCGAAGGAGGTTTAGGCAGTAGTCCACCACGCTTGCCCAATGCGGATTGGCGGACAGAGTATAAGGTGATCAATATCCCTTTGCTGATCCATTAGTCGCCTTCTACGACACCCAATGGAGGACATGGGGTGATGCTATTCTACTCTGCCGGCATCAAGCGGCCCTTTATATGTTTATTTAGTTTTATTTATTAAACTAAGGCATATTACCTTTTTAATTTTTTAGCATAAAAGTTAAAAAGGAAAGCAGCATGCAGCCAGTGTTATTGGTACACTTCCTGTTTTAGAGGAGGCGAAGTTTTTATCTGTAATTTAGTAGTTTATAAGTTTTTTGTATCTAGTTATAGTAACATTTTTATTACGTAGATTTAATTTGTTTTTATTAAGTTCTTATTTTAAAATTGTTCGTTATCTAGAATCCTTAACACGAGTTCTTAATGATACTTAATTTGGGCTAGATAATTGGTGTAAGCGTGGGAATATATTACATATATTATAATTGTACAGACTTCCAGCACCAAAAGCGTTTTAACTTTTGACGTCGACTCGTATATTAAATTGACATGAGAACTTGGATATTACTTTGCAAACTCGCGTAGGCACGGCACAATACATGGTTTATGCTCAGTGATATTTCCGACTGACATTATACTTATTGGATGTAATTCTTCTCCTTTAAATAGGTCGTGCAAAAGCGACGTCAGCGTCAACAGGTGTGCAAGCGCATAAAATGTTAATTAATTTTATTATTTATTATATATAGCTTTGGTTTCGTGTCGCAGGACAATGGCGCAGCGTGTGCGAGACTTGCGCGGGAATTCCCGAGAACACTTTATTTGATTTGATTGATACCTACTCATAGTGGCTAATGACTACTATAATACGGGCCATCAGCAAAGTATCGTTGTGGGTTTGAAGAGCGTGTAATGTTCTGAGTAATGTCCTTGAGTAAGTCATTCCCAGGATATTCGTCCTAATCCTGGCTATAGTATTGCAATTGTTCCCTGGATTCCCGATGTTATTGATAGTTGTATTTTGTTAAAGGCGCGCTCGCACTCGATTTTCGTCAAAATTGTCACATTTTGTGGATTTTCAGACCTTATTTGGAAGCGAACAGACTTTGCATATAAATTATATATGATGGGAAGATTAATTCTTGATTAAAACCACTAGAGAGATATTTGAATTTACACTTCTAGTTTTGTAAGGCGAGGAGAATCTTATGGCAAAAAAAAATATTGGTAAATTTTAATGAGGATATTTACAATGTTTTTGAAATAAAACTTAATAAATATATACATATTATACTAAAATTATTAATGCTAGACATAGTAAAGATATTTTAACATTGTCAAATGCAATCAGATATTTTTAATAATTATTTTTAAAATGGTCTTAATCCGAGCTCACGGCCATTTTTCGATCATACGCAGGGTCCTCCTAGCTAGTGGACCTATCGCTTTGTGAGCAATGTCTTTTATACACACATGTGCATGAGGTCACATAGACATGTGTATGTAACAACAATACAGCGAAAAAATATTTATTGGTACTTCGATGAATGCACGCTCGGTTTCTGTCATAATGTTGTCAGTCTGTCATGAAATTAGTTCAGGTTTTAATAAGAAAGTGCGTATACATTTGTAAAACGTTTTGTTGGCAGTCAGGCTTGCCTGGTGGTAAACAGACACCATGGCATATGGCTTGCGAAATTGCCGTGACACTCACGCGCTGCCATCCCTAGTCTCCTCGCGTCATAAAGCTTTGACGATCTTACTCACCAACAGAAACACACGACCACAAAAATGTAGTGTTATCTGGCTGTGGTCTTCTGTAAGGTGGAGGTACTACTCCAGTTCAGTGGTAGGGTTTTGACGATTTAAAAGTACTTAGCAAAGTCCATTTAAATAAAAAGCTTTTTCATTTCATTTCACGTGCTCCAAATTCGAGTAGCTACTCTGCTCTTCCCTACCTCGACGACCGTAACGTTTCTGTTATAAAGGGGCAAACCATCTGTTGTTAAGTGATCAATATCGCCAGTGAACAACCATTTTATATGTCGTGGCCCGATCGTATAATTGGCCAGATCATGAAATGCTTGGGCATATCGTCTACCAACCGATCCCACAGATACGTAGATTAGACTCCCCCACAAACAGTCCACTCCGTCATAAATAAAAATAAACTTGAACCTACTGATTACTCCGGACCACTACCACTTTTAGATAATGGGCTACTCGACCAGTGGTCGAGATTTTTATCGTCCAGTAGTACTTCATGATATGCCGCACATTTCATGATCTGGCCAATTATAATCGGGCCACGACATATACATTGCACCTGCTTTTTCTGCCTTTGTGAAAAGAATAGACCTTTCTTGAAGTTCCTTTCGGATCTCGTCGCAAAGGCGGTCTGTTGGTCGATCTGCTATACTACGTGATATAAATGAATGCATACTTTTATAAATATTTTTTTCATTCTACAAAAAATATCAATACATTAAATAATAATAATAGCAATTAAAAACCAACTGAGGTTTAAACCTGTGCTATTTCGAGTTTACAGAAACAAAAGAATCCGGGAAGGTAATACCTACAAGCATTCCCTATACAAACAAATATGTTTATATGAACAAAAACAATTACCTACATCATTGAGTTAGGTACTAACGCTTAATTTAAACATAACAAAAACATACAAAACTCTCCAATAACATCCCAAAATATAACAGTTCTAAATGGATTTTAGAAAAAACTTTTTTAGTTTATCTTTTAAATTTAACCAATAAAACAATAAACATAAATAAAGACATTATTTTTCTATTTCACTCGTAAACGCAATCGGGAGCAAAAGCGAATAATACCAAAAAAAAATGCGAGTAATAAAACAACGGCTTCTCTCTTCTTTGCTGTCAATCTATCAATCTTTTCAATTTATCTAATTTATAGCAAAGGCTCACTGTCAATCCGGAGTCCCTACCGTGCCGGGCTTCGATTTATCACAATTATCTTCATGCTTAGTTTTCTCTTCTTGTCATTTCGTAGAAAAAATTATTCTCTGGAGAAGTCTTTCAGATTAATCAATTTTTAATTGATTACTAGCAAGCAGTGTATTGTCAACAAATACTGAATACTATAAAAATATAAAATATATTTATAATCGAACTTCACAATAGGTTTAATCACTAACTATGTAGGTACTAAGAAGGGTCGGCGACGCTCTTACGCACTATGTAAGAGCGTCGTCTCCCATCCGGGAGGCACTGGTTCGATCTCCGCCATATGTACAGTCGACCAAATTGAATCATGACCCACCTTAAGATCATTTTCCTACAGTCACTCTATACAAAGTAGGATGAAATTCGCTTGAACGTACATTTCTAAGTAACGAACCTGTTATCAATTTGTTAGACACTGACAGTGTCAAAAAAATATGGCTTTTTAAAATTTGTTCAGATTTGGTCTGAGGTTCAGACTACTACTTGACATCTGACACATAACGTCATTTTATTTTTAAAAATATAATAGTTATTCCATTTTCTCAGTAGTGAAAAGAGTTTAGATTATGAACGACATCTTATTTAAAATTCCAATTGAGACTTTAGTGCAGTGTTAAGAAAGATTAAAATTGCGTAGATTTCTGACCCGTAATGACGCATTTTTATTCATTTTTAAAACGTACTAAGTGCAACACGCATGATAGCGAAGAAAACCTAACTAAATTTATGATTCTAAAGGAATGATCGGCCAAGTGGGTCATGATTCAGTTGGTTCGACTGTACGTTTAATCGACGCTTTTACGGTGAAGGAAAACATCGTGAGGAAACCTGCACACACCTATGAAGAAATTCTTAGTTTGTGTGTGAAGTGGACCAACCCGCACTTGCCCAGCGTGGTTGACTAAGGCCTAATCGCCCCTAATGTGGGGTAGGCTCGAGCTCCTCGGTGGGGACCACAGATATATCAGTTACATGAGCTGTTGATGATGACTAAATATTCTCCTAAAATTCGCTTAGTCCTTTTTTGTAATTACATCACACGCTTACTTAAATACCTACCTTTACCTACTAGGAAAAGTCCTAAGGGGAGTTTCTAACGAGTTCTGTACTGTAACACGTTTTGTTCTCAGTCCATGAGAGTCCATTTTTGATTCAATTCACCGTATAATTTTATATTATTTTCACCTGACATTAGTTGACAAGAAGCAGATTAATTCAGGTTAAGAAAATTCTAAACTTACCAATTTTTCTCTACATGACGTTAGCTTAGTGAAAATGTAGCACTAACGGTGAATGAATTTTAAAAATCCGAATTTTACAATATTTTCTCTACATAATATTTTTTTGAATTGACTGAATTTGACGCCGCCGTCTTGGTGGACTGGTCAGTATAGCTGTCAATACAAACACATCCAGCAGTCTGGGTTCGAGTCCTGGTAGCGGCAAATGTTTGTGTGATGAAAAGATCAGAAAATACTGTACAACATTTTCTGGGTACTTTTGTTTTTTTTTTTATTAAAAAAAACAGTTTTGTTTTTTAAAAATTATTGAAATCAACTCAGAAGCCGATCCCCAACCACCTGTATTCAGGGTATTGGTTATTTAATTCACATGTTGTATAATATAATTTTAATAATACCACAGGCAATATAATACATAAAACCTACAGCCATATATTACAGACACTATTCTTATATAAAATATTTTTCTTTCCTATGAAAATTTCAGGTAAATAGAAGCAACAAATAAATTTACATTCATCCCGACTGACAAAGAATAAAATTGCTGTATGTATAATGAGGGCAGCAAAGCCCCGGTTCAATACAGGTCCTTTTCTTAGACCCGTTGTTTTTATACTGTTTACCTATATGGGATTCAACATAGGTTTTGTTTATCTAAGTGTGTTGAATCTTTGACTCGACGGGTGTGTGTTTTTGTAAGATTATGCTATTTGTTATTTTAGGAGAGAAAGGCACAGTGGATAAGTTGCTGGCCAATAAGCCTTTCATATTAAATAAGGAATCAGGAATGTTAACAAATTATTTAGTTAGTAATTAGAATAAAGTAGGTAAATACTCGAAAAACCGAGACTCTGTATGAAGAATGCTTTGTAAGCCCATAAAAGGCCAGCGCATAAGTATGTTTATAATTAGAAATTTTATTTATCTTGTATGTATGTGTTTGGCTGTAGGCTTACCTAAATAAATAAATAAATATTGTTCGCTTGATAGTGCGCGATGTCACTCTAGTCGCAAGCGTCTGCCAAATAAAGTAAAAGTTGACTTTATTTGGTACAACGTTTAACCTTATTGTGTCATAAATGTGTTCTAGCTCGGATTCGACATTGAGAATAAACTTTTCCGTAATTATTAGGTGTGTAGCAAATCGGCCTTCTTTATTATTTCTCTTTATTTTTAAAGATTGTATAATTGATATTTATATAGATAGAATATTCTTAACTGCACACCAGTAGATGAGTATTGAAATACACAAAGAAAACATTCACAAAAAACAGACAACCTTTGGATGGACAGAAATTGCTGAGAAATAATGAGGAAACTTTCGTCTTATATTACTTCCTCATAAATATAGGTAGTGTATCAACGGTTGTCGAACTGTTTAACTCAACAATTATTGATAAAATCCAGACACAATTGTTTTAATTGTCTCACAGTAGATATCTACCGAGCGGGGACCAAAAGGTTTAATTTGACAATGTTAAATAATATCTATACATAGCATTCACAATAAAATAAGGTCACTCTGTCTATCTTAGAATTTTAAACTATCCTGCTTCTAACAGATACTCTGAACACACACATACCCTGCTTATAATCTATTTGGAGTACAGTATGTCTTACTATCGGGATTTGGCATTAGCTGGCCGGCTGCCTCCTGCCTAACACGAACTCTCCTTGGAAAGTATACCGAGTATTGGTAATGTTGATAGTCATACTTACGTATAAAACATTTTCTGGTAAAAATATGTTGTAACTATTCTGCGCACTCTTTGGTATAGTCCTAGGTGGACTTACCCATTAATTACTAATTAATAGACCGGGACCCAATAATTAGCACGCGCAAGTTGTACATAGAGGCCTGACCGAATTCTCGGTCACTCAAAATCAAATCGTTTCTCAAAAGGTCAAGCACTATTGCCCCAAAAATTAATGCGGCCAAGTCAATCGATTATCCGAGGGTTCTTATTTTGAAAGCAATTAAAGTTTGAATTGAAGTCTTGTACTTTTTTACTAGGTAAAAGTAGTTTACGAAGCCGCTCAAGTTATAAATTTATTTGAGTTTTCTGTCATAAAATTATTATAGAATGTGTACCGACCGAAAACTTTTACATTGTTATGTTACTCGTAATATTAGTCATAAATACGACACATACTATTGTGATATACTTACTCCGGAGAGGTTTATATTAAAACACAAAGTCAGTCTGTGATTCTCTCTACGTGGTGGTGTCAAACGTCCGTCTGTGTGGCGGTCCGAACACGACTGACTCAAGCGACTCTGCCAACGCCATTACAGCGTTTACCTTTATTGCCCATTTCACAACTACCTACATATTAAGTTCCATATCACTACTATCAGGCTCATAATCCCAATAGGGCTGAGCAGAGCTTTTGGTTACACACCAAACCACATCTGGCAGTATTGGTCAAATACTGTTCTTCCTTCATAAAAAAGGTACTAATACCAAGAAAGTAACAAAATTTTCAGTGAACCAACAAAGAAACGCCGACGACAATGATAGATGTTACTGTGTAGGAAGCGCTCTTAATAATCTCTCCTTTGAGCAGTTAGTGATCACTACCTACCTAAAAATTACTAACATTGTTTTTTTTATCCGACATGAATGGATTTTTTAGTATAACATGTAGCATATCTTGTACAATAGTAAATTATGTATGTTATGTGGTATATATTATTATATTTTTATATATATATTATTATATAAATATATTTATCATATATGAATTGTATGTAATTCTTTGGACCTATACAACATGTAAATTAAATAACCAACACCCTGAATACAGGTCGTTTGGGATCGGCTTCTGAGTTGATTTCAATGTCTTTTTTTTTAAAAAAAAACGATTTTTTTTTTGAAATAAAACAAAAAGTACCCAGAAAATATTGTACAACATTTTGTGGGTACTTTTTTTTTAAATCGTATTTTTTAAGATTTTTTTTTTAAATCACCACAGAAGCCGATCCCAAACCACCTGTATTCAGGGTGTTGGTTATTTAGTTTACATTTTCAGTTTTTGTAGATCCAGCCTCTACACTTTATCTCACGCACCTTACTGGTTGACTGGTAGAGAATGCTATATAGCATTAAGTCCACCCATTGCACTGTCTTTGTATGATAAAGTTTTTCAAATAAATAAATGTTACACTCAAAATATTTTAGCAGTGGAATGGAAGGACTACGAATATAACAACATGGGGTTCTTCAAGATAAAAAAAGCCACTGGAAATCAACAATCGTCAATTTTATGTCGCGGTCTCAGACTAGAGTATACGAGAGTATACCACTTAAGTACCAGTAATTTGCAATTCTACGATAATCTAAATGTTATTAAGTTATTTCCAATATTTATTTAAATACCCGTAAGAAACCCCATTCTTTTTCATTTATTCCAATGTGGTATTTTTAACCCGGTAGCGACAGTCCTTGTTGTATTATGGGGTGCACCTCCCTCCTAGTTATAGGTGGAGGCACTACCTAGTTCGTGCTGCTCCAAATTTGAGCGGCTAATCCGCTCTCGACTAAATCTGTTACACATACCGAGCTTCAGAATTCCTACTTCGTAGAAAAATACAACAAATGAATGATTTTGTTTATCCTCTTAGCTATTTCTAACAATGGCGTCGGAATCTAAGAATTGGTACCGAAATAAGTCGCAATATAAAACCAAAATATATTTTCTACAAATAAATGTGTTGCGAGGGACTTACATAAATAATACTCAACGCCCAATAAGCCAACATCAATGGGAATGGCGATCTCAATAAAGTCCAAAGAATTAAACGCCAAATGTTTCTCATATAATTTAGCTGGAATGTTACGTATTGAATATTTTATCCATATTACGAATCGAATGTCATTAATAGAATATGTTTCAACGAAAAACGTCGTTTCAGAATTTTAAGTGAAAGTGTTGGAATGAAAGTGCGAGAGTTTATTGTTATGGAAAAACGGAGTAGGTGGATAATATACGATTTATCCCAAGTATTTTAGTAATTGGATACCGTTAGGATGAGTCGATTAAGAAGGTCGTGTGTTCTTCGTAACAATCACAAAAGTTATGCTACCAAATGCGCGGTCAGTACTCGGATGAGTGACCAAATTTTTGTTCAACTGAATTTTCCTCCGTGCTTCGGAAGCCTATCGAAAGATACTGGTAGCAGTCGTGTACAATTAAGGCACGTCAGTGGAAAGACATGGCGACTTGTAACAACGGTGTGGCGACAGTATAAATCTAAAGCCAAAATCTATAGCAGTATTGTCGTTATCAAGACATAAAGTAGAAGAAGGAGCAGGGCAGAAAGAAGAAAAATAATACAGTCAGATAGATTCAACGTAAGCTTAAGCGAAATATATTATGTATGTATATACGAAAGAAATGGCACTTTACAACTTAAGGCCCATTTACATAGAAAGAATTTCTAGCCTAGAAGACAAGACTACGAAAGTAGGATAAAATAACTATATTTTATGTTCATGTAATAGTACATTGCTAGACAAGGGTGGAATGGAATCAATTCCCATATGAGGACGTAGTTGGACGGCTGTAGTCTGAGTAAGAATTGATTCCTTTACCCGTGTTAAGAGTGCTTAACACGGGTAAAGGAATCAATTCTTTTCATTTCGAATACCAGGAAATTAAAGTAGTTTTTTTCTAAAACATTAATTGATTAAAAATCTCGTATAAATATTTTTTTTTTTCGGTGACTAAAAAAAGTTGGTATGCTGACAGTTGAAAGTGATCATCACTGAGTGAATTACATATCCATTGCTGTTTTACACTACACGCTATTATCGCACTTGTCGTGTAAAAACAGCAATGAATATGTAATTCACTAGATGATCATCACTTTCAACTGTCAAAGTTAGCGAATGGCCCTACAGGAGTGTTGCCTGAAGTCAGTTGAGATACTTTTTATTAGCTGTCAGAACAATTATTCTTCCATAGATTTTGTATGGCATTACAAATTTGTGTCATAATAAATTCTGATAGTCAACTGACTGAATATTAAATGATTTTGATAGGCATAAAATCAAATTATAGAGTTAATTCTTAGACAAAGTTAATATGAAACGATGGAGATTTTCTGGCATAAAATGACATCACCTTTTACCATAGATTTACTGACGTTTTATCATTTATATGCCTTTTACCATTTTAACACTTTAACATCTTGTTACCCTTGTTATTATTTGTGAGTGGCGTCCAACCGTAATATTAGGTTGGGGAAAAAGTCTTTTCGCATTATAGTATGTATAAACTTGTAATAAAATCTCTTTGGCTATACTATTTGTATCTGGCTGGTTTTGGTATCATTGAAAGTTTAAATTTTAAAGAACATAATTCCAAATTCAAATTAGGAAAATGTGTGATTTTCATTGGTTTCTCGTACCGACAAGATGAGTGAATCTAATGAAGAAATTCGATACATTTTAAAATTTTACTACAAAAAAGGTAAAAATGCAACGCAAGCCGCGAAAAAAAATTGTGATGTTTATGGACCTAGTGCAGTGTCTATGAGAGTAGCACAAATTTGGTTTAAGCGTTTTCAATCCGGAAATTTTGATGTCAAAGATGCACGTCGCTCTGGTCGCCCTATTACAGATAAAATGGATGCCATTTTTGAAAAAGTGGAGGAAGATCGGCATGTTAGTAGTTACGACGTAGCTGAACAACTGGGAATTGACCACAAAACAGTTTTGGCGCATTTGAAAAAAACTGGGTACACAAAAAAGCTCGACATTTGGGTACCTCACGAGCTCACTGAAAGAAACCTAATGAACCGTGTACTCATTTGTGATTCTTTATTACGACGTAATGAAACCGAACCATTTTTGAAGAAGCTGATAACTGGTGATGAAAAGTGGATCACGTACGACAAGAACGTGCGAAAAAGGTCGTGGTCAAAGGCCGGTCAGGCTTCACAGACTGTGGCGAAACCCGGGTTAACTCGCAACAAGGTGATGCTGTGTGTGTGGTGGGATTGGAAGGGCATTATTCATTATGAGCTGTTACCACCAGGCAGGACCATCGATTCTGAACTCTACTGCGAACAACTGATGAGATTAAAGCAAGAAGTTGAGAGAAAGCAGCCGGAATTAATCAACAGAAGGGGTGTGGTTTTTCATCATGATAACGCTAGACCTCACACATCTTTAGCCACTCAGCAAAAATTAAGAGAGTTTGGCTGGGAGGTGTTAATGCATCCGCCGTATAGTCCTGACCTTGCACCTTCCGATTACCACCTGTTTCGGTCTCTTCAGAATTCTTTAGGCAGTGTCAGGTTAACATCACGAGAGGACTGCCAAAACCACTTGTCGCGGTATTTTGACCAGAAGTCCCAAAATTTCTATAGCAATGGGATCATATCCCTACCTACAAGATGGCAAAAAGTTATCCAACAAAATGGTACCTACATACTTTAGTTAAATGTAAATAAACTATATTAAAAAATGTTTTGAATTTTCTTAAAAAATGCGAAGAAACTTTTTCCCCAACCTATTATATAGGGATTTTTTTTTTAAATTTGGAACACACAGAGTTACCGTCGCTAACCATCCCGCCGATTTTGAGAGAATACTAACCAAATTCAGTTCTATTTTTAAAATTCATCATCCGTAGAACGGAAGGAAGCAATTATGGTAAGATTTTTCCAACCAACGGTGGCAATTAGCTTGCTCCACCAAATACTCAGATCAAACAAAGACTACTTTCCGAGTATGAGAAATGACAACTATATTTGTGTTATCGTACGTGAAAATCGTCTGAAGCGATTTGGCCGAAAGCAATAAATTTAAAAGCATTAAAACGGCAATTATATTTTTGTGGTCGAATGAAACCTACAATAACTTTTAATTTATGTACATATTGTACACACAATGTTACCTCTATTGGCTTCAAACTCAATTTTCCAATTATGTTCGTAGTCAATTTTATTACTTTATTTCATTGGCCACTTTGGTTGGCCATTACTTTCTTTGCAGAAATTAATCGGTAAGCCATCGGGCATTAATTGGTAATTTTATTTAAGTAAGTAGGTATCAAATTATCAATTATTTGTATTAAAATCACCGCTATACTGATGATCTAATCAACAAATAAGTTCGATCACTATTTCTTCCTTAAGACCTCACTGGTAGGCCACGTTGGCCCTGCGTCTCCCTGAACGTGGCCTTAGACTTCCATCAAGGATCTCCAACCCAATCGGCTGTCCGCATCCAGCGGTTTCCTGCGACCTTCACCAGATCGTTATTCCACCTTGTGGGAGGTCTACCAACGCTGCGTCTCCCAGCTGCCACTCTAGGACCTTTCCACCACAACCGCCGTCTCTGCCCACCTAATTCTTCGGGCTGAGTCTCGTGACATTAGTTCACCTGAGGACGTCGCCTTTTTTATAGGTATCTATTACTTGACATATGTAATAGAATTATGTCAAGTAATAGATGTAAAATTGCGATAGGGTAAAATATTTTGTGAATAATTTGATAAAATCTACAATATTGAGTATGTTAAATCATCATCATCATCATCATCATTATTTCAGCCACATGACGTGACTGAACATAGGCCTCCCCCAAAGAACGCCACAACGACCTATCCTGTGCACCTCGCATCCAGGCGTGACCGGCAGCCTTAACCAGGTCGTCAGTCCTTGTGGGGGGCCTACCCACACTGCGTCGTCCGGTGCGCGGTCGCCACTCGAGAACTGTTCGGCCCCATCGGCCATCTGCTCTCCGAGCAATGTGCCCCGCCCACTGCCACTTAAGTTTGGCGATTCTTTGGGCTATGTCGTAAACTTTAGTTCTTCTACGGATCTCCTCATTCCTGATTCGATCTCGTAAAGAAACACCGAGCATAGCCCTCTCCATTGCCCTTTGGGTGACCTTGAGCTTTCTTATCAGGCCCATTGTAAGTGACCACGTTTCAGTGCCATAAGTCATCACTGGCAACACACACTGGTCAAAAACTTTCGTTTTGAGACACTGCGGTAATTTGGACGAGAAGATTTTACGTAGCTTCCCGAACGCTGCCCAACCGAGTTGGATTCGTCGGTTGACCTCTTTCTCGAAGTTGGACTTACCTAATTGGACAACTTGTCCCAGGTATATATAATCGTCAACAACTTCAAGTGTAGAGTGACCGATTACCACGGGAGTAGGTACGACATGAGTTAATGATGTTAAATACTCCATAGTATATAGGTACCTAATGTTTAGTAAGAGGATTTTTTATTATGTTACATTTACATACAAACTGAGATCGTTGTACCCTAAAATTGCTGCTTATCATGGACATTGGGCATAAGTTCATCTGTTTTATTTGTCTAACTACAATAAAGTACAATTATTGCGAATCCTAACCAACAATTACCGACTACAATGCGGCGTTCACACGGGGCGATTATTGGTGTATGCGACTAGGTTAAGTTTAGATATTTTTTTATTTATGTTTTAAATCCATTTTATTGAAAATCGACGTAAACAATCTCACACTTTTAAAAACGGTAGGCGTGGGAAATTCATCCATCTGTACTTTGACGTTCAGCTACAAACCTAACTTATACCTAAAATAAATTAATTCACGTGTTCTTCATTATTAAACTAAATCATGGTTTTATTATACGTGACCTAGCTACCATGATCCTAATTTAGTGTACGATTAAGCTCGGAAATGTGATTTATTTTACTATGTAATTGATTTTTTTTTTGTTGTCTCTGCACTTTATGGGGATAATGTCGTAGATTATGCAGTTCAATAGCAATATAATGTATTTCTAAGCATGCTCCTTACATAGAAAGATTTAGTCAGATATTTGCTGACGCTTCAAAATAAAATAATATGTAATAAATATATGTATGTAAAAAATAATATTATGCAACCTTGACTTCACAATTTCACGTATTTTGTTTTTTTTTTCTATTTATTTGTTTCAGGACTTTTATCTAAAAAAGATATGCCATATCGGACCTTACATTGCATTCACACAACATAAACATTTACGTAACAAATTTAAATCGTAGGAGGCGGCCGCACTCTGCGCAGGTCATAAAGGCCAGTTGCTCCTTCTGAGGCTGGTTCGGCCAATAAACTTTAGAGCACCCCTATGTGTTGCCTGTTTATGTTCAATCTGGCAAACAGCGCCTGCCTCTCTGCGTGGCACCAGACACGCTCCATCAACAAGTGTTGGACATCTTCACGTAATTTCTTATAGTAGGTAATTTAATTAAACCATAATTATTATTTTTATTCTCTTTCACCTCGGACGGCACATGATAAGTGTGTTCTATTTTTCAATTTTCAACAATACGTCACAGGTATAAAGTTCAAAGTTTGTTAAGAAAATGAATAAGCTTAGCTGAAAATCAAATTATATTAGTTTGACGTGCAGCTGTATCCGTATTTTTTTATCATCAATAAATAAAAAAATGAGCATAATAATTTCATGTTTATGATATAAAAATCATAAGTATTTTTCTATGTATCCTTAGAGTTTTCTATAAGCAGAGTAAAAATTATACTCATTAAGGAAATCTTCCCGTGTGAACGCACTCCGCCAACTTAGCGCAGAACAAGTTTAATTTGATCGCATAATTTGTCCTACAACTTCGCCGCTGTCGAAATACATTCAAAATTGAATTATGTATTCTAAGTAAAAGGGGTTGAATTGAAATTCGTGTTTTGGAGATTTCTGCTGAGCCAATATGTTTTAATGGCAGACTTTTAATATATGTAAAATCCCTGTGACATTGCTAAGCGCAGATGAGTGATGGGCATACTAAAAGATTACATAAATTGTAGAACGATTTATTTACAGTTATTAAATCTACATTCAAAATTTCACCCATACCAAAACATAAGGTTGAAAGTTAAACACAACTTAACAAATTTTAACCACAGTTTAAAAAATGGCTTGTGTTTTACACAACTCAAGGGTTTATGATAGTAGTAAAATTTGAAAGAATGATAAAAATTTATAACATCTATTCTAAATATTTATAAATGCTTTGTGTAAGTAATAGGTAGTAATTACTGATAGAATATTAATAATAGATACAGTATACTTAGATTGATTTGACGTTGTCAGTACAGCAGTACATTAAGTTGTGATAAAAACAATTTTCTTATTGATAAAAATTTTGTGTATCTGATTAGCCACGAATAATATTATGAACGATGTATAAACAGTAGCATTGACATTGTATTTTAACCGACTTCAAAAAAGGAGGAGGTTCTCAATTCAACTATATGTTTTTTATGTTTGTTACCTCATAACTCTTTACTGGGTGTACCGATTTTGAAGATCCCTAATAATGCCTATTTAATTGGCATCGTAATCTTATCACTTGAGTGTCTAAAAGATGTCGAGATAGTTCCTGAAAACATCTATACTTAAAAAACTAAAAAGCAAAAATAAATTAATTATAAATAAAAAGAACGCCTTCAAAACTAGAAACGGGAGAAATATAAATAATAATAATAATAATAATTTGCTTCTCTGCCGAGGGGTATCCTCCCTTCCCTCGATCTGTCGAGGGACCGGGAAGAGTTTTTGAGAATAATCCATAATAATTTTTTATTGAAGAAAATTCAGTTACAGTTTACTTGTTACAGTGTTATAGTTTTGGTAATAATAATAGAATGCTGTAAATAATATTTAGAACTTCTGCTTTCTAAACTAGGAATAGTCCTGTATCTTAGTCGTTAATTTTGTTTATATACATTTAAAGTTTTAAAAATGGTCTCTTTTGAGGCCAGTGCCAACCTTTTTGGAATAAACTTTGTGGCTTGTATTTGGGACCGACCTTAAAAAAACATTTAGATTTTTATAAAAAAAAAATCTCGATATATGGCCATTTTATAAAGGTAGGTAATTTAAATGACATAATTCAATTTAATGTAGCCTATGGTATCTGGACCATGGTATCGAGTCGATTGACACCTTATATATCAAAAACGGATGAATAGCTTAGGCGCTGTGTAGGCACATACGTAAATATAAGCATACATACATACCTACATAGACTGCTAAAATCATAACCCTTCTTTTTGGCTTCGCGTAGTCGGTTAATTAGACCACAGAAATAAGTCTACGGTAATATTGAAAACCGATTACATGAAATACCTGAATAGTTCAATACTTAGGTACCAAGCCGCAGTGAAGACAATCTGAGCCAGAACATATCGCTGGATGAAACATAAACCCAAAGGGCTATTGAAAGCGGTATTGTGTCTAAAGGACCCTCGACACACCTTTTGCCAGACCCGGATTTAGGAGATTTTCAGATCCTTCATTGAATACCTACTCGTATATTTAAAACTGGGATGTATTTATAGTGCCCGGACTGCTAAGTAATTTAAAGTGTAATAACTTTTTTTATACTACGAGATGGCAAACAAGCTTGTGGTCCACCTGGCGTTAAGTGGTTACCGTCGCCTATTGACACTTTAGGGACTAAGACGAGAATGGGTAAAACACTTATCACTGCAAGTGCGTTGCCATCCTGGGGACTAAGATGATATGCTTTCCATGCCCAGTAATTACACTTGCTACCTTTCCCTTCAATCCGAAACACAGAGAACTGCTTCACGGCAGAAATAAGAAAGGCGGTGGTACCTACCCAGACGACCCTACATATGGGTCTACCATCTGCTCTGATTCATCTGCATCTGCAGTGCAATACGCGCTCGGAAATAGACGTGACATTGCACAGATACGAATATTAAATTCGCGCGGCATATAGCCGCTGCACGTGATGGCTATGGGTTCTGATAAACTCATGGCCAACGAGTTTTTGGCATTTGTTCAACATGCCATAGACACGATGGACGAGGTCAGCATCATGCAGATCTGCAAGTCAAGTTTTTCTGAAGACGAGATTTGCAGTGGCAAGAAGCTGCTCTTCGATACGCTCGGCAAGACCGCGCAGATGCCGTCCCGCAGGAGGGATGGGGGAGAGAGGAGTGTCCAGGACGTCATCACCTTATTGAAGGAGACCGATCCAGACGACGTGCCAGCTTTCGTGGCGAAACAGCTGCATAAGCTGCCTCCCGTCACATTCGACCACGTCGACGTCACCAGACTGCTGAAGGACATCACGTTCCTGAAAACCAGCCTGGCCGAAGTTCAGTGTAGGTTGGAAGTATCGGAATCTACTATAAGTGAGCTGCGTACCGAATTATCTTTATTAAAAAATAATGGTAATTCGGTATGTAGGTCACCTGAAACCGAGGCTTCTAACGTCAACACTCGACGTCGTGGAGCGCAAAATGCATCTGTCGGCAGTTTTGTGTCGCCGGTGTCAGTGACCGCTACGTGTGATGCATTGTGCCCCGCCGCCACCGCCCGCAGCCCCGCGCTTGACTCGACACAGTTGACGCCGCAGGGGCGCGATACTACATCGACCCAACCGCGTGCTTATGCTGCTGCCGCCGCCGGGGTCCCACCACCACCACCTCAGCGGCCATTAAAGGCTAGTAGCCGTTGTAAGGCTGCTAGCAAAAAGGAGCCTCCGCTGTTTCATCGGGAGGAGAATAAGTGCGATGAGGAGGGCTTCACCAAGGTGCAGAGGAGAAAGAAGAAGCCCGTCATCCGCAACCAGTGCGGAACCGCACCGACTGGGGACAATCAACTGCGTCCTGAAGTTCGAACGACGCAGCTGTACTTGTCACGTTTGCACTGGTCTACGAAGGTGGAGGAGGTCGTAGACTATGTCAGAAAGAAGACCACCTGGAAGCTGAGAGTCGAGCGATTGGAGTCTCGCCACAAAGTAAACTTTTCTTCTTTTGTGGTGAGAGTTCCAACCCATCACCTGCCGACTTTCATGAAGGAGGAGTTCTGGCCGGAAGGAGTCGTTTTTCGACGTTTTCGAGGACGACTCCCTAACGAGCTGCGCTACACGTCGCCGACCCTACGTGTGCCTTAGTGTTTAAGTTATATTATTAGGTATATATATGTTAGTTTTAAGGTATTTATCTATGGGCCCTTTGTTTATTTTAACATCTCTGTAAGCATTGTGTTGCCTGAAATAAATGAATTATTATATTATTATTATTATTGGTTGGGTCAATGAAGATTAAGTTGATTTTGGGTTCTATGCCCTTTTTGTGTAGGCGACAGGCTGGCAACCTGTATTTAACCCATATTGCCAGATATGGCTTTATGTGTAACAAAATGTTACCTAAAGCTCAACCTCTTTTGGGACTATGAGCGTGGTATGTATGCTTATGAACATGATTAATATAAATTTTAATATAAATGAAATGTAATGGATAATATGTATTTATTTCAGCGGTGTCCTTATATAAAAGTTTACAAAATCAAAATCGCAAGTTTCTTTATTCTACTCTACTTCTAAATTGTCTATATTTTTTCCTAAAATAGCAACAAAGACAAAAAATGGAAACTGAAATATTTGATACCAAAATAAACAAAAAAAAACAAATTCTTTGATGATCAAGTGCCTGAACCCGCAACCTTTATCCGGGCGAGTCCAACTGAGCTACACTGAGAAAACACGACGAATATTTACAAGCGTTTCCTATTTAAGCAACATAATGGTTTCTGACTAAGACTAAGACGGTGGGTCGGCAGTGGATAAGAGTGGCACAAGACCGGGCACTCTGGAAGAACCATGAGGAGACCTGTACCCAGCAGTGGGTCAAACAGGGTTGTAGAAGAAGAAGAATGGTTTCTGAGGTTTTACAAGTCGCTATTTTGAACACTACGGTTCTCTTGTTGTTCACCTCTTACCATATAATTACCGTCAAGCGGGCGGTATGGTTGTTTGTCATCTTTTTGCATAACAGAACCATTTTTATAGGTACTTTAATTGTGTCCCAAGACTACAGGTACGGATAAAATAGAGTAATCCATCCTTAATCCATCCCTGTACTCCTAAATACGCCAACACCAAGAGCCTCTCAGTCGCAGCTCTCACGAGACGTGGCGGGACTCAAGAGGATTAACAATTGATATTCAAAGGACAGAAAACGGGTCTTTGCCAGAAAAGTGTCAATATTTGAGTTTGCCAGAATCTTATGCGTCAACACAAACAAACGTTACTCACGCTAAATAATTTATTAATAGAACATAATAGTGTTGTTCGTGGAATTGAAGTTCAATTACTATAATATTAACTGTCCGTATTACAGAAAGGTCTCGTTTCAATAAAGAGGTTTTTCATTTCATTTCACTATTTTTACAATGAGCACTACGGAACAGCGGCTACAAAATGGTCAATTGCGCATCGCCTCTTCCGCGTTGATAAATGTCGTACCACCCTTATTCGGATACCCAATACGGGTCCATATTGGCTCACATAATATTCTAAATCCTATTCTTTGTCTTACTACCGATTTGTGTTAATATAATAATAATCACTCTTCATAATTTTATTTTTCATACTTTTTTATTCATACATTTTTATTACTACCAACGGAGCTCTTAACAGTTGGTGATCATAATTTTTCTATTAGTACTGTTACTACCTTGTTGCTTACAAAAACAGTGCACTCCGCATGGTCATAAAAAATAACCCTAACCTACCCATCACCCGTGCATAAAACACTAGACTCGCCCAAAAATGTATGATTAATGATATTATGAATTTCAATGATTATGTTTTATGAAGTTATGAAGAATGATTTGTTATGAAGAATGATTAAATGGTATGAGAAATATTTTCGGACCTCCAATGATAGGAATTGAAAAGTTATGTAAAAAAATGCGCACCCACCCAATACTTACAGACAACAAACCGTCAAGCCTCGAATATCGCCGAAAAGTGTTTCATTCCATGAGTGAGTTTACCAGCACTCCTTGGGGTAGGGTATGAGTTAGGGTTACGGCCAGCGTTACGGTGTTCAGTATTCCATCGAACCGTTCGTTATTTTAGCACCGTGTTCGGTATGACAAAAATACCGAAGTATGGGATTTTTTTCTGATTTATTTTTTCTCCCTAATAAACGATCAAACTAAGTAGAGATTAGAGAGAAAAATTTACTATCCGGCCGGATACCGGATAGTAACTCAATATCCGCCCGGCAGGGGCGTAGCGTGGGTATCGGCCGCCCGGGGCGGAAGATAATTTTGCCGCCCTCTTATTTAGGTATTCCAATTTAATGTATACTATGCATTACACACGAAGTTCAAAAAGTATAGATGCGTTGCACTCGCTCGAAAATGGCAACGAAAAAGTCGGGCAATTGCCGGATTTATATTCAATTTGGAACTAATGAAAAAAGAATCGGGAACGCTCTCGCATTTCGGCTGGTCGACTGCACTTCATTGCAACGCTTTAAGTAGGTAATCTCTCGAAAAAATGCCTGTCTGTGTTGTTAAAAAGTGTACAAATTAGGTACATTATCACTGTTAGAGACGTCATTGGACAAATTAATTTTTCTTATCAAAACAATTTCATATGGAACACATTTTTTTTTTTGGTTTGGGGAAACCCCCCCGCCTCTCCGAAAAAAGGGCAGGTCGATTATTTTCAGTGTATTTTTCCAGTCTCAAAAATATTAAAGCGTTTGTAAACGCAAAAAATTCTTGTACACTATAAGGTAGTTTCATCTTAACTGGACGTCAAATATTTGCAAAAATATTTCGTTCGGATCTTAGAAGTGCAAATTTCAATAATTTGATGAAAAAATGTTTACTATAAAAACATAAGCTAAACAACAATCAATACGTAAATCATGGGGTATATAAATTTATCTCTTTCTAATAACGGGTTTGCCTAATCATTGTGATCTATGCATAAAACATTCTTTGAATAGTCAAAGTCATTATCGCTGATTATTAGTCATAAGCAATTAAAGCACAAAATCTAAGCACAAAATATTCCTCGTGAACACAAAATAAACTACGGGGAATCGCCACAAGTCAGAATAGACGGTGTTGCCAGCAGTTGCTACAAAATATCATTCAAAGAAAGGGAATTCGTCACAGAATATCCAATGAAAATTTCCATACTCTTTTCGATTGGTCCGAATTTGTAGTTGCAATAAAAATATGAAATTTTTTTTTTTAATTATTGTGAAATTTTGCCGCCCCCTGAAATGTGCCGCCCAGGGCGGGCCGCCCCCCCTGCCCCCCCTACGCTACGCCACTGCCGCCCGGATACCGGATATTAAAAACTACGACAATTTCCCATAATAAATTGCAATACATTAAACTTTGCGAGGTAAATATCAATAAAATGGCTTATAATTATGACGGCTTTTATTTAAAGTCGATAAAGTCGGATTTTCCGTCGCGAATTTTCCGGGTGTAAATAATAATAAAAATTTTGTAATAAAACTATAAATATGAGTTTTTGACACTAAAAACGTTATAAATAAGCTAACAGAATATAATATAATTAGTAAAGATATTTACAAATAATAATAATAATCATCATCATTTTCATCATCGGAAAACTGTGGAGGGGGGGGATCGACCTCCAGGAGGTCGGCCGCCACACAGGTGTTTTTGACAGCGACCTCCAGGAGGCCGCGCGACACACAAGGGGCTAAATAACAAACATTTTCTTCTGAGGTATTCACTCTAATGATAAATACATAATATTAAATATCTAAACTAATTTTATTTAGTAAAAACTTAGCGAAAACGCCCGAATTGTTCTGATTGCGTTTGCGGTGCTAAAGTCGTGACGACATGCAACGAGACAATAGGCCAAAGATCCGGCCGCCGGATATCCGGCCATCCGGCCTCGCAGCTGGCCGGATACTCGGTATCCGGTATCCGGCCAAACAACTATCCGTTTCATTTCTAGTAGAGATGCTACTGTATCTGTAGTTAGTTTATGCGATATTGCTGGTTCATGCACGCGCTAACTGTTTTCGAGCCATTTTGTGGATTGCGGACGTGGAAAGAGAAATGGTGAAGGATGAATTATGTATACGATGTAATTTAAGTCTGACATGTCGCGAAATGCATGGGGCAGTTAAAGTAAATAAGACATAGCTGATGGAAACTTTTTTTTTTGCTCACTGTTTCTTTTTGCTCACTGTTCGGTATGTATTTGGAAAAGACCTGGCAACCCTAGTTACGGCATAGGAGAGATATATATCAGTATTATAATCGCCTACAGGCTCTCTCACCATCAGGCGGTGCTGCTTGGTTGCCAACCAAAAAACATAAAGAAGTGTTGGGAAAATTTAATTTATTTAACATTTCTTGTATTCTGGTGTGACCCGACGCGTGTAATCTCTTCCGGAGTTGGTAATTAGAAGTTTACAGAGCTTCCCTAATTAAAGAGATTTCATTTCATTTGGGTTGATAATATGTTTCCTCAAACGAAAACTTTGAACACGTGGGGTCACGGTGACATCTTTAAACGCTAGAGTCATTTCATATATCCAATTTCTTAGGAATAAATAATTTCGTTTTTTGTTTTCATAGTCGATACTTAAGTCAAAGTCAAAGTCAAAATTTCTTTATTCATTTAGGTCAATTTTGATGCCATCGGTTCGAGAGTCTACCAGGAGGCCTTGTTCTGAGGAGTACCGGCAAGAAACTCAACAAGTTTTTTAAAGTATATGTAGTATAAAATGAAGTCACTTTTTCTGTATGCACGCTTACAACTTTGAAACTACGCAACAGATTTCGATGCGGTTTTCAGCAGTAGATAGAGTGCTTCAAGACAAACGTTAATATGTATAATAAAAGAGAAATTCCTTGCGAACCGGGGTGGGTTGCTATAGTTATTAATAAATTAATAAAAATAACAGCGGTTAACAATTAGCAACCAAAATCTGGTATTTCTAACTGAGAATTAAATATTAAAGCCGACAAAAAATCATCGCAAGAGCCAGGGTTATTTTTTAATCCTTTTCCAAAATAAAAAAAATATCTGACACATTTTTCGAACATCTTAAATAATTCCAATAGCAATTTTGAGACTTCTAAAGTATCACGAAATTGTAAAATTTTATATAAAATCCTATCTTTTATTTGTATATTGAAAGTTTTATTTATAGGTCCCAGGCCCGAGACGCGTGCCTTATAGTTTGGCAGGAATGATCTAAGGGTGTTGCTTAATAGAGCGTAATGTGATTCTAAACCATGTGGAACTAACTCGGCAGACTCGAGAAATGTCAAGGTTACTTGATGCATCGCTGATGCAACTTTGAACGTAGGTATAACAACGACTTAGCTCAGCTTCGGCCAGTTTTCTTAGCGTCTGTAAACTTTGGTTCCCACCCACGGTAGGCACCGGTTCGAACCCCACGCACCAATGTGTTTTCAAATTTTAAATTCATAATGTACGTTTAATCGACGCTTTTACGGTGAAGGAAAACAACGTGAGGAAACTTGCATACACCTATGAATAAATTCTTAGGTTGTGTGTGAAGTCGACCAACCCGCACTTGTCCAGCGTGGTTGGCTAAGGCCTAATCGCCCCTAATGTGAGGTAGGCTCGAGCCCCTCGGTGGGGAAATATCATCTGTTGATGATGATTAAGTAACACATAGAGAACCATCTTTGCTTGCGAGTTCTAATCGTCCGAAAACAGCGTTAGGTAATATATTTATGAAACTTCGCACTCGTTTTGTTCGACTCATGTTCCGGCGCGTTTGGGAACTCGCTCAGTGATATCATTTTAGTATAACTTAATTACTCCTGCACGAGGTGCTTTCATGAAATAGGTGATTTCTTTCCCAGTTTTATAAAAAATACGAAATCATCGCCGTGATATAAAAAATTGTTCCTGTAAATGATATCATTCTAATGACATATGACTCCTACAACACTTGGACCAATTTGCCCATCGTCCTTTGGATTTATTAGGTTACTATACGGCACAAGTTGTAAGAGATAGCATAGCACACATACATACCACTATTCTCATAATCCCAAAAGGGTTTGAGCATAGCCTTAATTACACATAAAGCCACATTCGGCAGTATGGGCCATGGAGTGCCTCAAAATGGTGAGAGGTTGCCAGTCTGTCGCCTACATAAAAGCTGACTCATACTCTAAAAGTAGTAAACAAAGCTTAAATGAGCCAACAAATAGAAGCCTAGAACCTGAACAGATGCTCTAGCTGGACGATTTCAACATTTTTTCGATAAGTGAGGTACATCGTAAATTTGTTAACTACCCTACAATTCCACTTAAGCTCCGTCGTAAACTTCCAGCAGCCACTTAACCAGTTTCCGTGAAAAAGGTTACTTTTGCCATAAAGAAACAGAGTTGTCAGAACAAACATTCGCTTAAGGAAATTCAGATTAACATTTTATATCTTATGGAAGATTCATTGATACCTTATGTGGTTTGTATTTCATTTGTAATTTTGCACGTTGCAATAAATTATCTAAGCTTGCTTGTAATTTAATTTACAGAAATAATCTATTGTATATTGTACTTTATAAATGAAAGATTTCGTACTAAATTTGTTGACTAAGTTATCATACAAAAAATACAAGGGACACGTCGAAAAACCTAACTGGCAAAGTCAACCGCAAACGACCAAGAGGTTGAAAGGGAGTGCGGATCTGATGGGGTTTAGGCGCAAAATGTCCAATTCGCGACTTTAGGGCGTTTCTCAAATTAATATGCATCACAGAAACACAAGAAGGTGCTTAGTAAATTAATCACGTCACGATGAGTATTGGACATTTTGCGAAATGGACATTCTGAGAATTGGACATTCTGCGAATTTGACATTTTGCGAAATGGACATTCTGCGAACTGGTCATTTTGCGACCGTTGGACATTTTGCGAATTGGACATTCTGCGCCTAAACGTCTGATGGAACCAGCCCAATGCGTTGGTACCATTAGATCCACCCAACTTCCTACACCAAACTGTATGATGCCCTCCACACCACCTCACACAGAAACAAATGGCGTAACATATTGAGGAACAACTTTTCCAGGAGGTCGCGACCCTCTGCATTGAGGAATATAACCCAAGGAAGATATATTCCACAAGGATATGTTGAACATCATCAATGATGCCACAAACTTCAAAGTTTAAGGAGGATACCTGTCACATGATCTGAAAAAATTGTTGGACGGATAATGGCTGGACCGCAAACTGTGAAGTACAATAATATGTTTCCTTCTTATACTACTATTAAGGAACCACTGGTTCCGAGGAAGCTGACATTGTATAATTTTAAGCCCGATTCCTTTTTCAGTGATCCTTTCGTCCAAATATTCTTTAAACTTATTAAAATATATTCTTTTAAATTTTCCTAAAGGTAAAGATAGAAGAAGCAGAAATGCGGTAATTCCTACTGCTCAGACAAATAAAGGTATTTGATCAAATAATACATTATTAATTCGTATATTAATAATAGTGGTAATAAAATTAATGGCTCCTTCAGTATAAAATGGTACAATCAGATAGTACCGGGTTTCCATATCGAAATACTATTCACAGAAACACGTTTCCTGGGCGACATTTCATATAAAGATCAATTTGCGGAATATTTGTTTCCCGTAAGATTTATTAGCCCGATAGTTCGTTTCCTCGAAATTCGAATGACCGAATCTCATTAGCCCGATGGTGAAGAACTAGCTAGCTGTGTCACGTTTCTTTTGTTTTTTTGGCTTGTCAAATATCGGGAGAGACTCAATTATTCATAAATTTAGCATGAATATGCAAAAAATATGTGCATTTTAGCTGATCCTACATCACAAGCTGCGCTATGTTAGCAGAACTCTTTTTCTGGAAATCTCTCCCACTCGCGCAGCGTTAAAAACGTACAAATAGAATAGGATACGATGAGGCTAAAATGTGAATATCAAATCCCCTAAATAAATAATGAAAAAAAGAGGATATATTGACGCCAAAATAATGTATCTACATCGGTAAGTACTAACAATGAGGTGACTGGTAGTGTCTATTCAAATCTCAATAAATATTTGGAGGAACTAACAAAGCGCTAATCCAAAACGAAAGAGGGGAAAATATACTCTACCCGCCATAATCTTTATTACATTAGTTAATGAACCGATGTTTGTAAATAAGATTTACCTTAATCAAATAAGGATTTAGCTTTCGTTGTATCCCATAACAACGAGGGCTTAAGCCCTGGGGAGCAAAATATTTTATTAATTTCTCCCTACAAATAGTCACAGAGTCTCGAAAATAGAGAGCGATCAATAAATGAATGGGGAAATATATAATTATTTGTTTTCAACCGACTTCAAAAAAGAGGAGGTTATCATTTCGACTGTATGTTTTTTATGTTTGTTACCTCATAACTCTTTACTGGGTGTACCGATTTTGAAGATTCTTTCGATTTTTGGAAGCCGGTGCTTGTCATTTGGTCCCATTTAAATTTAAGCGACATCTGAATACAAATTCAAAGTTCTTTATTTCAGACAACATAGTCCATGGGTTAGTACAGAGTCACTTAGAAATAGTGTTAGTGACCTTATACTAGTACAAAATACAATTAATTTAACGTGTCATGTACCTAAGAGGCACTCCTTTAAAAGCTGAAACTTGTGACTTTTGTTATAAAAACACAATTTGTTTCTGCAAAACAACAACCTAGCAAGCTACGGAATAAGCCTAACGATATATTTTATACTAAAATAGAAATTAACCTGGACTGTTGCTTTTTAGGTTGTTGGCTTTTGATTGTTAATTGACTGAGGGTTTGTACCTTTTTGGGTTTGATTTGGTTTGATGCCCTTTTATGTAGGCGACCTGTCACTTTTCCTGAAGCATAGCGCATACTGACAGATGCGGCTCTAGGAATAACCAAATATTACCTAAAACTCTGCTCAGCCAGTCTTTGGGATTATGAGTTTGATAGTATGTATGTAAAAAAATACATACATACATACTCATACATGCCAACATCTCTTCAGAGCACCCAATACCAACGTCAATGGGCAGTTCAAAGTGACCACATTCAGAAATTTCGTGTTTTACGTTAACCTACTAAAATAAACGTGGAACTTTCTTGTGGCAAGTATTTTAATCTGTGCCATGTGTCAGACTTACGTTACAGTTACAACTCTGACGTCATCAGATCCGAATCGCTGGTTGGAGCGTTGCCAGGTCACGAACTAAATAGTAAATATTAACTGCTTTCAATAAGGTTATAAACATAATTATACTTTAGTGCACTTAGAGTGATATGAGCTTTCATTTACTGAAGTTAGTTTTAATTCTAATCATCTATGAGCACTTTTGCTGTTAACTGTACTAGGCCTAGAGGAAGATCGCCCACTAACCATATAAAATTTGGCGTAGGCGGCCTGTTGCATGAATGGACAATAAATAGAACTTCTGCATGCATTCGATCCAGCGAACTTATGCTATTCGAGATTTTGATACATCGATGTAAAGAACTGTCGAGGTCATGGTTTGTCGATGTTATGGTTCTTAGAGGAAAACTTTTTGAGTATTCAATAATCGAGCAAATAGCATTCGGTTTCAAGTAGGAAGCCCCCTGAATCGTCTAAGACCTCGATGGTAGAACCGGATGATATAGGGTACTTGAGTTCCCTTCCGGCTGGAACGGCTAGAGACGTGAAATCCTCTTGGGATAGAATTGTTGTTGCGGACTCTTTCCGACCATAGTTCTGAGTTTCTTTCGATTAAAATTATGTTCTGCTTCAATACCTTTTGAGGCAGATAATACTCCCTCCCGCTTGCTACGATCCTTACGTAAATATTTCTTTTGCTTGATCTGATTTCAAAAAATTAGGAGTAGTTTACCCGTGACTTTATCGTACACTGGAAAAGGCTCAAAAGTCGATAGAAACCTTATATTTTGATGACATTGCATGTTAAATTTTGGTCACCCATCCGAGTACCGACCGCGCACTTGGTTGCTCATTGCATGTTAAATTTTGGTCACCCATCCGAGTACCGACCGCGCAATTGATTGCTTAACTTTGGAAAAAAAAAAAAAAAAAAAAAAAAAAAAAAAAAAAAAAGTCGGTAGATTTGTAAACATTGTTCTCTGTATTTTATTATTTTTAACTGTATTCAAAGTTCATTTTATTTAAAATATGTTTTACTGATGTGAAGTTGGAACGATGTTCTGACAGTGGAAGTGTTTTCAAGGATAACTGTGAACTGCAGAGGAAGATATGAGCATAACCCTAACGGTGCATAACTACCTACGACACGGCTACTAAAAGGCTTCTATAGTAATTACTCTTGGAACAGCAGACTATGACTTGGTAATTTTCAAGTGATTACTCAATTTACCACTTTTAAGGAAAATTATTTTCTATAAAAACATTAAAGTCTAGTTTCTAATTGGATTTTGAAACAGCGACATCTACTAGAAGACTGTGTAATTACTGTGCGCATACGCAGTGAAGAGGAATATTGCTTGCTGATGCTTTGTTGTTAATGACACTGTACTATAAGTAGTTCCCGCTATTTATTTTAGAGGGCGCTAAAATGAACTTTTTTGACAATATTACCTTTCGCCCACGGAAACAAACAAAACCCAATAAAAATGAGAGCTGCAATTCAGATAGCATTATGGACATAGACCCCATAAATTCTACAGTGAACAGTGTATTGGAAGGAAGCTCAAATAGTCTCCCCAATTTATCTATAGACACCCAGGAAATAACAATGTTGAAGGAAGAAATTGACAGACTCAAATTAGAACTAGAAAGTGCACACGAGGAGATAATTAATATTAGCCTGGAAAATACTAGCCAAAAATTAAAAATCACGGAATGTGAAAAGCAAATTAATATGTTAAAAAATATTTTAAGCACATTTAAATCTGAGAATACTCCTAAAACAAATAGAAAATCTGGTAAATTTTATACACCCACAGTAAAACGTGTGCACCTAGCGACACGAGGATTATTTCGAACCCCAGTCTTAATGAAAAGTGACCAAAATACACATTCCAACGTAAGTGTACAAAAACTTACTATAGACTTACCACAAAAATCTTCTCAACTGTTTATATCTGGTTCAATAGATGGCGCTACTACAGACATAATAAAACAAAAACCAGAAAATAAATTATCGGAAAAACAAATGGGAAAAAAATACATCCACATTAGAGATAATAGACTGTTGTTATTAAGTAGCAATAATACAAATAAAGTGCTAGAAATTGCAAGGAGTAAGTTTAACAATCAGTTCAATATCCTTCACTACTCCTCACCAGGCGCTGGGGTGGAACAACTACTTGTAGGAATCGAGCACAAACTACAGGATTTCACGATGGAAGACTTCTGTGTTATTTTTATGGGAGAGGCTGATTTTCAGATTACAAAAAACTATTATAATTTAGTTAAATTAATACGAGAAAAACTGTCATCATTATATTATACAAATGTAATAATTGCTATTCCAACCTTTAGAGTGCATAATAGTGCTGCACTGTTTAACTATAGAATAGAAACTTTCAACAACCTACTTTATTTGGATAATCTACAGCATGACTACGCTTACTTACTAGATTCTAATTCTACACTATTCTACAATAAAAAATATTTCTCTTTTAGTTTTGGTAAATTAAATAATACAGGTCTTAAAAATATTTATAATAATTTGAAAATACTGATTAGTGAAATAATCCAAAACAATAGAGGCGAGGAGAACTGTGTGCCACCTGTCTATAACCAGGTAAATAAAGATTTTTTTCGTTACTAACTGTTTGACAATATTACATCAAAACATTTGTGGTTTAATTAACAAATCTGACATGCTGGCTGTAGCTATACATAATTTAACTTTGAATGATATAGATGTAGACATTATGTGTATCACTGAGCACTTCATGCAAAAAAACGATGAAAGTAACTTATATGTACAAAATTACAAATTAGTTTCTAGCTATATGAGAGACACACGTAGAGGAGGTTCATGCATACTCCTTCGCCACAATCATGAATACACAGTAATAGATGTGTCAAAATTCTGCTTAAAAAATGTATTTGAATGCTGTGCAGTAAACATGAAACGTGAGAATCTCACTGTTGTTTGTATATACAGACCCCCTAGTGCTGACATTGAATTGTTTATGACTAAGTTGGATTTGGTATTGAATAAGCTATGTAATAGTAACATCAAAAAAATTGTAATTTGTGGCGATTTCAATATTAATATGTTAAAGAAAAATAAATCATCTTCATATCTTGAAAATTTGCTGTTAAACTATAATTGTAAATTGCAAATCAGACAACCAACTAGAATAAGTAGTGGGACTTGTATTGACAACTTTGCTGTAAATTTTCGTGGCTGTAAAGCTAGTGTGTTTGAACTCGCGTTGTCTGATCACACAGCCCAAATATTACAATGCCCTGTTAACAAAATATGTTCAATTAATTCATGGCGGGTCAAAAAACGAGATTATAGCGAGGAAAACATTTCAAAATTTGTAGAGATAATTCAACAGCTGAGTTTTTGTGACGTATTTGAGACCGACGATGTTAATTTAGCCTACAGTACTTTCATTGGCACCATTTGCCTATTTCATAACCTATGCTTTCCATATAGACTTCTTAAAATTAATAATAGAAAAAAGCCAAAATGGATATCACGAGGTATTCGGGTATGCAGTAAAAAGAAAAGACAGCTTTTATGGGCATATCGATCCTGTCCTACCATAGAAAATAAGCAGCTGCTAAAAAGTTTCTCTCAGCGATATAAAAAAATTATCAACTTAACACAGCGGGTGCAAAACGGACATTTCATAAAAAAGGCAACTAACAAGTCGAAAGCAACATGGCATGTTATAAATAAAAACAGAAACCAATATCCTTCCGAAACAGTCCATTACATATGTAAGGATGGTGCTCGGATTTACGATGCTGAAAGTTTGGCGAATTTATTTAACAACTATTTTGTAGATTCCATTAAAAGTACAAACAAAGGCTGCGATACTACCTATACTATTTCTAAGCATATTGAAAATTCGATATTTATGCCCCCTTCAACAACAGAAAAGATCATAAAGATAATCCATTCGTTGAAAAATACAAATAGTGTTGGAATAGATGGTATACCTACAATCATTATAAAGAAATGTTCACATTTATTAGCCCTGCCTTTAAATCACATCGTTAATTTAACATTGACTAGTGGAATTTTCCCTGATGATTTAAAAACTTCCGTTATAATAGTAGAAGATCCGAACCTACATCGACCTTCACCGAGCTGATAATAGCATGAAACATATTTTATTATTAATTTAGTATATTAGAAAATATATTAAAAATGGGTTGTCTAAAAAAATCCTGGACAGACTATTTTTGATTATTTTTTGAAAAATGATTTTTAATATAATTGCAATAAAATATTGCAACATCAAGATAATAAGAAAATTTTGTCCTGACTGATAGTAGAAACCGTATAGAATGTGCAGCCATTGGGTTGTCTATTATTTACCTGCGCGAACTACTGGGTTGTCAGGTATGAACAGGTATGTGATATCAGTTACTTTCACTCGATTGGATAATAGAAAAAAATTTATATCATCATAAGCGCGCGACAAAATTTTCTTATTATCTTGATGTTGCAATATTTTATTAAAAATAATTTTTCAAAAAATAATTAAAAATAGTCTGTCCAGGATTTTTTTAGACAACCCATTTTTAATATATTTTCTAATATACTAAATTAATAATAAAATATGTTTCATTCTATTATCAGCTCGGTGAAGGTCGATGTAGGTTCGGATCTTAGACTATAAGACCCATACATAAAAAGAAAGAAAGAACAGAGGTGAAAAATTATAGACCGATAGCTCAGTTACCTGTTTTTTCCAAAGTTTTTGAAAAGATTATCTTCGAGAACATTTATAATTTTTTCGAAAAATATGACATTCTTGCTAAAGAACAATTTGGCTTTCGCATTAATAAAAATACTACAAAGGCTATCTACAGTTTCCTAGATTTAATAATGACTTCCATCGACAAAAGACAACATTTATGTGCTATATATATGGATATGACAAGTGCATTCGACTACGTGGATCACAAAATACTATTATCAAAACTCTATGCATACGGCATAAGAGGTACTGCCCATAAGTTGATACAGTGTTATCTTACTAATAGAAAGCAGTATACTGCAATATCTAAGATATGTAGAAAATCAAAAGTTAAAAAAGATTATCTATCACTATGTAGAGATGTAGAGTCGGGTGTACCTCAAGGAAGCATTTTGGGTCCCTTATTATTCATCGCATATATAAATGACCTCCCATCATCAATAGAGCATCCTATGGTATTGTTCGCTGATGATAGTACTGCGATAATTAAATGCGAAAATATCTTAACTTACGAAAAGGAAATAAATAACGCTATGAGAAGTCTTATTCTTTGGTTAGACAATAATAATTTAATACTTAATTCTAATAAAACTAAAGTTATGCATTTTCGACAAAATACTTCCATTCCCAACGTAAGGCTCAAGTGCCGAGAAGATGTTATTGAATCTGTGTCTGAAACCAAATTTCTGGGTCTAGTAATGGATTACCAAACCAATTGGAAATCACATACAGAAAATTTGTGTAAAAGAGTTAATAGCACAGTTTTCGCACTGAGTCGCCTTTCCAAAGTTACGAATACTGAGACTGTTGTAATGGCATATCATGGATACGTGGAATCCATACTTCGCTATGGCATCATATTCTGGGGGAACTCAGTAAACAAAACAGTGGTGTTTAAGACGCAAAAGAGATGCATACGAGCCATGAAGGGACTCAAATCCACTGACAGCTGTCAACCCTTCTTTGTGCAGATGAAAATACTGACACTGCCATCCCTGTACATCTATGAAGTGGCGGTGTACGTAATGCAGAACCAACACCAGTTTCTGACATTCTCACAAAAAAATAGCTATAAAACACAACGACATGGTAATAGAATATGTGCTTTAAATTGCAAAACAAAGCTTCTGAATAACAGCTTCTTTGGCATGGCACATAGAATTTATAACAGAATACCCAGCGTCTATAGGAGCCTACCGAATAATGCATTTAAGAAGCACCTCTTAACATTTCTCATAAATAAAGCCTACTATTCAGTTCAGGAATTTTTGGATGACAAAACCTTAAAATAATAATATAAATTGAATTGAATTGAAAACATTGTTATTATAAGTTAAACATAAATTGAACATTATTATTATTGCCATTTTTATTTTTATTATTTTATATTATTTAATTTGTATAACTAATTACCTGCTGATGCGTTGACTATAAATATTACTTATCTTGACTTTAATTAATTAATTGTGTTTTTTTTTTTTTCCTTATTGACATTTGTATTTTGTATTTGACATTTTTAAAAAAATTATATTTGTATACCTTAGCAAAGGTGGAAATGTAGTGATACTAACAAACCTTAACACCAATCATTGTAAACTAACCTACATTTCACAAATAAATGAATTGAATTGAATTGAATTGAATTGGTTGCAATAAGTTAAAGCATACTCGAGTTATCGTGCTAACGCACAGACACACAGACATAATTCCAAAAACGGTATTTTTGGACTTAGGAAGGTGTAAATCCGTCAAAATCTCGACGTCGAATTTTTTGACGATCACAAGACTTTCTCTATACTACGTATACGAGAAAGTAAAAATAAATAAAAAAGGAGAGCGTTATGGATACAGCGTTCGAAAAGCAAAGTTAATTAGTCAACTAATTAGTGAAATGTGAGACGTAAGTAACGAATAGGTATTCCTATAGTGAAATTAGAGCGTTTCGCCTCCTAATAAATAAACTTATAATAGTTATCGTAATCTGTGGATCATTATTAATATCCAAACACCTTGTCTCGCGGTAGATATCTTCTGAGCGGGGACCAAAAGGTTGAACAATTAGACATTAATTTGCAACCCTTCGCAACTGTAGATATTGTCGTTGAAAGTTATTGGCTTTCACCAATATACATCCCAATATTAAACACAAATGAATTTGTTACTTTCTTCTACAGATATCGTCAGACCACCCGTCACTAAGGGCACATATTATTGTGATTTGAAAATAGAAATATACATTATTTTATTAATATTAAAATCGATCGCTTAGGCAAGTAATTGACGCAAATAAATTAAACGCTGAATAAATAAATGTTTTTCATCTTCAGAATTGATTTACGACTTGTAAGAAACTTTATTTATCTTACTTCAGATTGTGTTGAGAACGTAATTAGGAAACTGATAAAGGAGAGGAGGCCGTACGATCATTGTAGTGCCTATATTAAAATTTAAACCCTATTTTGTAACACAATGATAATCTTATTTCATCGGTTTAAGTATTTAGCTTGTACTAATATTTGAACGATCCGAACTTCGGAAACTTCAAGAACTTTGAACAACTTTTAGCTATTTGAAGCGCATTTAAATTGTTAGAGCCGGTTTAAGTTCGCTACTTCACGGTTTATTGTAATAATTGGGTAATCAGCCATAAATGCTGCGATTAGAAGATTAATATCAAGCTTTATTGAGGACATTTATTTTCTTTACATGATTAGGTACATTGAGTCAAGTCATGTTTGGAGTCACTTCCTTGTTCCCTATCCATAGCTGTCCTTCAACTATCTATATTGTTTTTCTTATTTCATTCTGAATTGTTTGTATTTTAATTTTATATTGTATAAAATTGTAAGACTATTCCTTTGACTTTCCTGCACTTATACCCTATTTACTTTCCCTTCTTTTCCTTTCTTCCAAGGTTGCCTGGAAGAGATTGCTTATTTGCAATAAGGCCGCCGACTGTACCTAATAATAAAGTCCTAATATTATCTACATTAAAAATTAATATCAATGTTAATGCTGATTCGGAAGTAGAGATGGAATTTGAAAAGTTTTTCTCATATGTACTTACAGAAAGAGATAGTGCGCTTTTACTCGAGCCCTAAGCTGCGGCAATGTTTGCGAAGCGCGAATGGAGGTGCTTTTTCTCGAGCCTTAAACTGCGGCAATGTTTGCGAAGCGCGAATGGATGCGCTTTTACTCGAGCCTTAAACTGCGGCAATGTTTGCGAAGCGCGAATGGAGGCGCTTTTACTCGAGCCTTAAACTGCGGCAATGTTTGCGAAGCGCGAATGGAGAATGACAGTGAGTTCTACAATCTGACCGCATGAACAGTGAAGGAATAGGAATAAAAGTCAGTTTTATATGGTGGGTAGTTAAGAAGTGTACGCTAGTGATGTCGACAGGGACCTGGAGAATGAGAATCGCTCACGAAGATAGGTAGGATAGGACAAATTAAAAAGGATGTTAAAGAGAAGACGAAGGATTCGAGTGTTCCTACGATCCCTGATAGGAAGCCAGTTTAGTTAAAATCAGACACGTTTTCTTAGACCGAAAATGAATCTTATACAGAGGTTTTTTAAACGCCCTAGTTTGTTTAAAACGCCTTAAGTAGGGTTGAGATAGCAGGCATCGGAAGAAGCACGGAAGAAAACCGATTTGAAAAATTTTTCGTTCACCCATCCGAGTACCGACCGCGCACTTGGTTGCTTAACTTTCGAGCTCGTTACTAAAAGCGACAGCGTCGCCGTCGACCCCCTCGAAATTAATACTCTTTAAGCACATAAAATACATAACAAACCTAGCACCAACCACAACGAGCACATATTTGTACTGTCCCGGGGATCGAACCCGGATATCTCGCAGTATCTTTGAATTTGGACTGCACTTCCGTTTACCATCAGATAGGATTGAGTCAATAGGGTTGTTGACATCATTTACAAATAATTACAAGGTGTTAAATTCGTAAAAGGTGATAGCATTTTATGTCAGAAAATCTCCATCGTTTCAAAATCATTTAATATTCAGTCAGTTGACTATACTGTTCCGTTCCCTTCCTGACCTAAAAAGTGTGCTACGAATAAATAATTAAATCTTGTCAGCAAACCTTGTTTTAATTTTAATTATTCAAAAATATTAAAGACTACTTTCAATTAACAAATATCTCTTCGTCCTCACAAGCTGTGAAATTTAATTTTGCTGAAGAGGAATTTTTTTTATTACTCAAAAACGAAAATGACATGAAAATGTTGTTAACGATGAGGACAAATTTCAGAGAAGCTTGTTTTTCAGGACACCCCTAACAATAACAGCAAACTTGGTGCTTCATCATAGCCCTTTGCATAAACAATGAAAATTATTGAAAAGCTGCAGTTGTAAATCATGTTATGATGTTGGAAGTTAGATAGATATATTTGGTCAAAACTGGAAAACTAAGAAAAGGCATTGTTTCAACCTTGTGGTATGGTGGTTCACCCACCTTTCTCGGTCTCATTATCGGTCTCCGGGAGAGAGAAGACTAGGTGGTAAACCCATATGTAGGGCCGTCTGGCTAGGTATCACCGCCTTTCTTATTTCTGCCGTGAAGCAGTTCGCTGTGCTTCGGATTGAAGGGAAAGGTAGCATGTAATTACTGGGCATGGAAGGCATATCATCTTAGTCCCCAGGGGGGCAACGCACTTGCAGTATTAAGCGATTTACCCTAAATATTGCAAGTGTCTATATTGCTACGGTAACTACTTAACACCAGGTGCGCCGCAAGATTGTTTGCCATTTTGTAATATAAAAAATCTTATCTTATCTTATAATGGGCCCGTGAGTTTCCTAACGTTGCACTTCATCCCAACTTTTACTTTTTTTACTCCTTGAATATGTAGACCATCAGCCTAACTATTTCAATGGGCTTGAAGATCCTGAAGTACTCTGGCCTTGGATAAACCATTCCCAATTCCCAGGATGTTCATTCTAATTCTGGCTATCGAATCGTAGTCAGTTCCATGGATTCCTGGTTATATCGACATGTTGGTTAGTAAGAATTCAAATATCTAGTCACACTGTCATCTAGACTTTCTGCAGGGTAATAGTCGAAAGGGAATCTATTCAAACAATATCGATCAGAAAGAACTTAAATTGAATATACAATTTATATTAATCTCTGATTGAGTTTGCTCAATCGAGACACAAACAAAGGCTTTATTGAATATCTCGTCAGCGAACGGAATTGACGACATCATAATAGAAATCTTCAAGAAGCCAATCGTCAAGCTTTAAAGGTTAAATGTAAATAAATTCCAGGCAAAAAGTTGAAGAGAATTCCGTTTTCAATTCTCCAAATATAGGTATTGTTTCAAGTAGTAATCAAATTATAGATGAAATTCCAAATCAGCAGTGCGAGCACGGAACTATCGATAAATAACATTAAACAGTAAAATTTGACAGCAAATAATTTTGAGGGTATTCTTAAAGAGAGAAAAGTACAGTAGCGTTTGTCGATATAATGTCCATTGACAACTTCACATTCGCACCGTTTCGTACGGACCACAAAATTTTCTACAGTTCTCTGAAACTAGTTGAAATGGCGAAATGGACTGAAATTACAAACTACTGTGTTGTGTTGTGTCGTGCCGCGTCAGAACAGAAGCATTGTCGGTGTTAAACATTCAGTAAGGTTTGAAATACATTATTACAGCGTGTTGTGTCAGACACGACACACCACAACAAAGTAGATTTCCACTTTAGATAAAGCACGATTAGGAAACAGAAAATACTTTTCACTTTTATAGCACCATATGTATTTTGAGCACGCCCTTCCAAATTCTAATTTTCTTTGTAGTGATAGAAATAATGGGACATTATTCAGGAAAACGCTCTCCCAAAATTTTCATTTTGTGTTTCTATGAATATAGATGGATAATTGTTACGCTCAAACGCTGAAAATGCTCATAGAGCGAAAAATCGGGAGTCGAGGGGAGTTGACTTCCTCGTATATGACTCAAAAGTTGATAGAAACGTTATATTTTGATGTCATACATGCATGTTAAATTTTGGTCACCCATCCGAGTACTGACCGCGCACTTGATTGCTTAACTTTCGTGATCGATATCTCAAAAGTTGATAGAAACTTTACATTTTGATGTCATACATGCATATTAATTTTTTGGTTTGTATAATTGTTTATAAAAATTGTTGTAGTAATTTGGTTATAGCATACTAGAGTTATCGTGCTAACGCACAGACACACAGACACACACACGGAAATAATTAAAAAGTATACAAGAAAGTAAAAAACAACACACAACCATATTCTATATTTCAAAATTTGTTTTAGGTTGATTATTATTAAAACGGTCACTTTTTTTAATTAAAGTAGATGACAAACACGATGACGGCCCACGGTGGTAAGTGGACACCGTCGCCTATAAACACTTGCAATAACAAGGAAAAGATCACTTGGTATTGCAGGATTGTCATCCGGAGAACTAAAATGAAATGCCTTCTATGCCCGATAATTACACTGGCCACCTTTCCCTTCAACCCAAAACACAGCAAACTATTTCACGGCTGAAATTGGAGAGGCGGTATACCCAGACGACTCTACTATACAAGCCTACCACCTAGTGGCAATTACAGAAAGACCACTTAACAAAATTCATGGCTTCCTGGAAAATTCATGGCATTCAGAGTATAAAATTTCTGAATTTCTTAATTTTGACGATACTAATTAGATGAGCACTAAATGGGACAAAAGAAGTAATTAGAAGAATAGGACGTTAATTGAAATCACAAATTTTTCGACCCGAAAACCCAATGAATGTGAAACGACAAACAAATAGCCCGCGCCTTCCTATCTCCCTAGTTTCTAGCATTCGGAAGCGTTATTACAGTCGGATGCTTCAAATATTGATGTAGGTACTTCTGCGTATCACCAATTACATTACGGAGGCATTTGTTTAGGGTGCTTCAGTTTCTGATGTAGGTTCTCTTTAATATACGAGCTTTGTATGTTTCTTCCTAACATTCGTTTGATGAATATTCAGATTAATTTAGTGATATCAGTAGCTTTTCTGTAAAAGTCTTCAGTTCTTCAATCCACCATGAAAAATGTTGGTGTAAAGATTTTAACAATAAACATGACCATGCAAGGGCGCAGCAATTCCTTATATTATAGTAGCTAACCCAACCATGCGTTGTTGTGCTAAACTTCGCTAGGAACCGACCGTGGCGCATGAGGTTGAAGTTATCGTTTTACATGCATAAAAGTTAAATTTGACTGATACCATCAGATTCTAATAGGTTGGGGGAAAAGTTTCTTCGCATTTTTTAAGAAAATTCAAAACATTTTTTAATATAGTTTATTTACATTTAACTAAAGTATGTAGGTACCATTTTGTTCGATAACTTTTTGCCATCTTGTAAGTAGGGACATGATCCCATTGCTATAGAAATTTTGGGACTTCTGGTCAAAATACCGCGACAAGTGGTTTTGGCAGTCCTCTCGTGATGTTAACCTGACACTGCCTAAAGAATTCTGAAGAGACCGAGTCTCGTGAGGTACCCAAATGTCGAGCTTTTTTGTGTACCCAGTTTTTTTCAAATGCGCCAAAACTGTTTTGTGGTCAATTCCCAGTTCTTCAGCTACGTCGTAACTACTGACATGCCGATCTTGCTCCACTTTTTCAAAAATGGCATCCATTTTATCTGTAATAGGGCGACCAGAGCGACGTGCATCTTTGACATCAAAATTTCCGGATTGAAAACGCTTAAACCAAATTTGTGCTACTCTCACAGACACTGCACTAGGTCCATAAACATCGCAAATTTTTTTCGCGGCTTGCGTTGCATTTTTACCTTTTTGTAGTAAAATTTTAAAATGTATCGAATTTCTTCATTAGATTCACTCATCTTGGCGGTACGAAAAACAAATGAAAATCACACATTTTCCTAATTTGAATTTGGAATTATGTTCTTTAAAATTTAAACTTTCAATGATACCAAAACCAGCCAGATACAAATAGTATAGCCAAAGAGATTTTATTACAAGTTTATACATAGTATAATGCGAAAAGACTTTTTCCCCAACCTAATATATGTTTGTGTTCGAGTTAGATATATAAACTTTCAAACAGGACATTGCCGAGTATTTGTTGCCGTTGTACACAGATGACCGGCGACTATTTTGGACCCACTCTCTAGAACCAAGACGTGAGTACCTTTGGTTTGAAATTTGTTTAAGTGTCTTCCAGACGTTGCAGCACCAAACCCTTTATTTCTCATCGTGTGCTGCCCCCAATATCTATGAGAATTACAATAACCATACATTTTTTACTTACAAATAATATATACCTAGTAAGTCCTTGTTATAAATTGCAATGAAAAAAATATGAGAACTTATCAACTTAGTGGGACCAAGCCACACACATTTTTACAAACATTGTAATCGGTTAAGTGATTTCGGAGATTAGCGTGGTGGTTTATTTTTAAGATTAAACATTTATTTAAACATTATTTTTAAGATTAATCACGCTTACAGTCCCAAAAGGCATCGAGCAGGGCTTCAGGTAATATTTGGCTTCACACAAAACCACATCTGGCAGTATGATGGGCCATACAGTACTTACCCCCAAAATTGTGAAATCAACTTATACAAGTACCACCATTGGGGCCACTGTTGGTAGCAGGTGTGAGAATGCACAGGATTTCGGGTAGGGTTTGCAGTAAGTAGTGTTAAAAATAAACTTACCAATTTCAGCAATTCATCATAGTAGCTACCTTTTGAGTGACTTTTATCTTATTTGATGTCAAGACAATCTGCTTCATGAAAATTTTTACTAACTACAATAATCTGGAATTCATCATTAAAACTCAAGTTAATCATTAAGTTTGAACCTAGAAATCTGGCTAGTTATAAATAAAATTAGGGTAAAGGTCGGGTAGTAATCCAACACCGTGACTAATGGACACAAGTTGGACAATGGTGCGTGTTGCGAAGCGATACTTAAACGTTTATCTTTTAACATACTCCTAGCCGATACTAATATAGACAAGTATGATAAATGTTTTGTCAGGGACATTTATATAATAGGTCAATTAGAAAGAACGCTTGGGGCGAAAGATAGGAGTATTTTTATAGATGTCCGATACGATATCGCACTAGATACTGATAGAAGTGAAATTGACGTCGACTTAGATAAGTTAAAATAGATTCATTTCAGTTCTAGATGTACGGATATCTGTAGGTCAGGGCACCCAAATTTGTCAAAGACCTTTCAAATTTCGCTAATCATTAAATTAAAAGTCTATTGAGTTGAATTGTCAAATTTGGTGGCCTCAATTGTAGCTGTAGCCATCGTACACTTATTAATTGCGAAAAGTTTCTTGGTCGTAAATGTGCTCTCAAATATTATATTTCAAGAGGCTACTACGTGTAAGGAGATCTTTTTTCTTTGCATTTTTAATTTTGTTCCTAACTTTAGTTGAGTAAAAGAGTCAAGATCCAGAAAATGCTCCCTTCAGTCAAGGACTTACCTATTAAAAGGCTTCAAAAAGTCTCCCCTAAATTTATGTGTGCAAAATTCTTCGGCTAGAGAAAAAGCCTTGAAAAAACTATAATCACGAATAATCTGTCCAGAGTTAACGACTAAGAAGAAGAGATCAAATATCTATGCTTCCAGTAGTACTTTTTAAGAAAAAAATTGTAAATTTAGTAAGCTTCAAACTAAATAGATGCTCATAAATATTCAGTCTGTTAGTCTACAGACGGACAGAGTAAACTTTATAAAACTTAAAACTGTAAGACAAACTGAACGATTTAAAAGCTTTGGTGTTTAAAGGCGTTAGAGTATACAGTTTAGTGCAGTAGCAATTTTGTTTGATTTCAATCGCCAATGTTATTTATTTTTGTTCAACACGTTCGATATAAAGAGTTCTTATTACCCATTGTATACTGACTACGGATATCCGTACCGGTATCTATGCTGGACACCGACTACGGATATATCTGTAGTTTCTATGAGTGTTACAATGAAATATGTAGAACTCGCCTCTTCAACAGAGTGTGGAGGCCAAGCAAAAAAGTTAATGTTAAGTGCTTTAAGCTTTATTACACCTTCTCATTGTACAGTCAACAGCACGTCGGGCTATACAAAACTGTCAAATTTCTCCAAACGATTTTCAACCTAAAGTTATTCAATATAAAGTGCATAATCGATTGGGAAAATTTGACAGTTTGTGGTAACCCAACGTGCTGTTGTCTGTACATTTACTTATTGGCTGACACCTCAAATAAAAAAAGCATTAATAAAAGAGTAAGTTTATTAATCACAAGGATGGATGCATTCAATGTGTTAACAATGTCAATTTTAGTGTATTTTATTTTCTATTCCATATCGCAATTATGTGTATCACTTTTTGCTATCGACACTGTGGTACTTGCGCTACGCGAATTTATATTTTATAATAATAATATTTTATTAAATCTTTATTGTACCAAGAAGTTACAAAAATAAATTGTAGCCCTGACTCCTAATCTAGTATGAACTGTATTTAAGGAGTAATTTCCTGTATTATATTTAAATTCAGTGAAGTTTGTATAAAGTATGTACTTAGAAAAGCATATAAAGTAAATCATAATGTTGTTTTGCATAGAACTGTATAAGAACATTAAAGTATTTGGCTCCTAAGACTTACATATACATAAAAATTACTTAAAATATTGGTCACAAACACGTATTTGATATTGAAAAACAATGAAAGTTTTCCTAAAGCAAAATCTCGCCAGTCAATAAATTGAATGGGAAGATAACTTATCTACCTTTCAACGATAAAACACGTTAATTATACGTACAACAACTGATACAAGCACACCAAAGAGTAAACTATACCCCGTCAATATATATAAATTGACGATAGACTTGTAAAGTAACCTTTACAGAATCGTGTTAAGTGCTTTAAGCTTTGTTTTTCCTCCCGGTTGTGCATTTACTATGATTTCTGTCATTTGTTATGATATCACGATAGCTTTTAAAGTAATCTAGAGATGTGTTGAGCGAAGGCAAAGCTAAGTAAATTACATATTAAACAGTCCAGTTTCCATTAAATGGAAACTGGACTGTTTAATATAATGTATCTAATAAGTATAATACATTTGTCCGTTATCTAGTATAACACAAATTCTTAATGATACTTAATTTGTGCGAGATAATTGGTGTGAGCGTGGAAAATATATTATATTTGTAGCTTTTTAAAGACTAAAACAGATTCGCAATCCCTTTCATGTCTTACGAAACTTCAGTGAAAATGATAATGCATGTTTACCATAAGGTTTGTATTTTCCTTCACTGAGAAAGCCGGAAAACGTAATGTCCGACATATGGGTCGGTATATTGTTCCACTCCACGCTGTACGAAAGTGTTTGCGAAATGCTTCTCTGTAGATCGAACTCTGTAAGGATGGGAAGCTCATTTGGTTTTGGTGAGTAATACTGTTGCAAATAATTTCTTCCATAAAACAGTTGCTTTACCTTAGGTACCTACTCTTATCGTTATTTTTCCTAACAAACAAAGGTGTCTTGAAGGACTATGTTTTAACAGGTTCTTAATTAAATATTGTTTAATTATTGTTCCTGCCCACGTGATACGCGAAGTTTCTAATGAAAGCTTCAGTCCCGAGACACAATCGACGCCTGAATAAAGGTATCGTTTTATCTTGACGGTCGGGTAGGAGACGTCAACCTGCATTATGCTAAACAGATGCGACCGCCCATTGTTTACCGTCGCCATATTGATAAACACCCTCGAGGGTATCGGAAAACTAATGCCGCACTAGCTCCAGGACTATAATACACACGCGCGTAAATAAGTTTCCCCGCTCAAAAATTACTTCCAAACTTTTACTGTAAACTTCGATACGCCTCGAAAAGGACAAGAGAGGGCGCACAGATGGTTCGTTAGGGTTATTTATACCTCAAAAGTAAACCGAAATGCTTCTATATCGTGACTGATTTACAGTGGCCTCATAAACGCTCGCTCCAACATGATTCACGATAGCACAGAAAACATTTAACGATCGCGATTTTAACCGTGTTTCCACGGTTCCCCTCGATCTTCCGCTTACGCAGAAATCCAGAGCCGACACTCAAAACCTCACCGCGGCACCGGCGCGGACGCCTGCCAAGATTTCACCGAGAAAAAGTTTCACAAATACATCGAAAGGTGAACGAACGCAAGTAGCACTGACCTCCTTTCTGTGTGATGTTGAAGGTACGCAGCCGGTAGGAGTCCTCGTCGGGTTCTTCTTCTGGTTGGTGGGTGGTGCGAGGGACGTCGAGGAAGGCGTTGGAGCGCCGAGGCTGGCTGTGCTGGCCTGCTGGTGGGCGGCGGCGTGCGGACGCCTGCCGACGGACCTGGGGTGGTGTTTCGGCCTCTGCAAGCCTGGGCTCAGAGCTGTATCTGGCCCTGGTTTCCCTGTCCAATTGCTGCTGCTGCTGCTGTCTCCGGTGGCGCACAGATCGCCCACCGGTGATACGAGCTGACTGGGAGCGGGCCGCGGGCCGGCGGCGTGGAGCCGGTGTGGTCTCCATCGGCGCCGCGAGCGCTTCCATACTCGCGGAGGCCGGCGCGCATATCGACTGCGATCGCTTCGTACGTCCGTTCGTGGCCATTGTCGCGGCGTTACTGAGGAGCCCCGCCGCCCCCGCCCACCGCTAGGGCGGGCGTACTTGTTGCATCGTGGATTATAAGATCGCTGCTCTTTTAAATGTCACTAATTCGTGGGCCTTTATAAACGAGTGGCGTGCGAACGTAACATTTGCTAGGCGGGAATTTGGGCGGGCGGCCTATTAGGTAACTTTGTTTTTGTTATCGTTGGACAGTATTCACGTGTACTCTTTATTGGGCGGTGATTACTATGATTTGCGTATATTCTGGTATCTATTCAGAGCTCTTTTCTTTGAGATGCAATGCGTAATGGTTATAGTAGCTCTCAAGATGTTTTTATTCTGAATCAGTTATATTGCAATAATACATCGAGTAGCGCCTTGTCTATAGATGAGTCACTGACGATTTTTCCATTTGTGCGATGTAAAGTTTTTTTTTTACATTAAAAGGAAAAAGATTAACATATTTTTCGCCGGCATTAATGAGTCTTTATTTGCATACCTAATTTCCTTTTGCCATTTTCATCTAAGAAGCAGCTTTCAAAGAGCTTAACAAAACAATAATTAAGAATGTAACTTATTTATTCTATTTTTATGTTAAGACTTCAAGGAACTTTGAATTTTAAATATAGGTAAATTGGACGCCGTCGTGGTGGAGTACCTAGTCAGTAACGCTGCCACATCAAGCGGTGTGGGTACGAGTCGTGACTATTTTAATGAAATTTATTGAAGGGAATAAATTCATTAAATTAGCCTAATTTTTAGGGTTCCGTATCCGGAGGGTAAAACGGGACCCTATTACTAAGACTCCGCTGTCCGTCTGTCCGTCCGTCTGTCACCAGGCTGTATCTCATGAGCCATCATAGTTAGACAGTTGAAATTTTCCCAGACGATGTATTTATATTGCCGCTATAAGAATATATCCAAATAAACAGAAAAAAATATTTAAGGCTCCCATGCAACAAATGTGATTTTTTTGTTTGTTTTTGCTCGATATTGATAACGGCAACAGGTAGACGCTTGAAATATTCATAGAATATTTAATTATATACTTATTTACTTCAAAAATAAATAATTAAAGTAAAATAAAACAAATAGTTAAGGGGGCACCCATACAACAGTCATTTTCTTGGCATTTTTATAGATAATGGTACCTACGGAATCCGCGAGTCAAACTCGCACTTGGCCGGTTTTTTTTACACCATTTTGGTTAATCAATACGGTCCGCCAGATGGTAAATGGTCACAGCCTATAGACACTTGCAAACTTTTTCACGCCTTTTTTCAAGAAAGCAATGTATTTTTTATATTACGAGATGGCAAACAAGCTTGCAGCCCACCTGGCGTTAAATGGTTACCGTCGCCTATAGACACTGGCAATATTAAGGGTAAATGACTTAAGACTGCAAATGCGTGCCCAGTAATTACTGTCTACCTTTCCCTTTAATCCGAAACACAGTGAACTGCTTCACGGCAGAATTATGAAAATTAGGTGGTACCTACCCAAATAACCCTACATATGGGTCTACCACCTAGTAGTCGGTGGTAACTACCCAGACGACCAAAATTTCGTAGTCCTTTGGAAAAACATCGACGGGGAGTTCATTCCACAACCGATGCGTACGTGAAAGAAAATTTCTTTATAAATAAAAAAATATTTACAAATAGATATCCCGCCGAAGTCCACAGAAACAGGAAGTGAATCAATAACGCTGGTTAGGTAGATGACCTCGTTGAGTCGTTAATCGTTAAAACATTAATTAATCGTTGAAACATTAATTAATTTATTGGGGCGAGAAAAATAATATACTTATTTAAAATGTTACTTCAAGCGGTCCAGGTTCGAGTCCTGGTAGGAACAAATGTTTCTGTGATGAACACAAATATTGTAAATAAAATAGATGAACACAAGCGTGTGGACTACTGCCTAAACCTCCATCGATGACAAGAAGAGGAATTGTGTCCCAGCAGTGGGTCGAATTATAAAGGCTGTTATGATGATGATGATTGAGTCCTGAACCTTAATGCCTTTATATTAAGAATCACGATCACATAATGTACTAACATATAGACAGTACTAGTCAGAAAAAAGGTTTTATACATCTTGCGAAGTAAGCGAATCGTGGATCGAAACCACCGCGACGCGGGTTATTTCCGCGTCGCGGTGCGGTGGTTCCCAGTCGTCATCAATGGCGTTGGTCCCACTATTTTCTGGGGTATATATAGTTGAACAAAACATTTAATTTTTTTCCTTTTCTGCCTATTCCAAGAGATGGCTCTTGTGCAGCGTATGGCTGTCAGTTATCGTCGCCTGTACGTGATAAATCTCACTCATCGTGGGAATAGGAAACATGAATTTCTACTCAACACGTTTGACGCATCTTGCACGCCCTGCCAATGCTAAGCTCCGCCGTTCTTTGTGCTGAAGGTGGAATGTGTGACGCGCCTCTTCTTATTGGGCATAAGGCTAAGCAATATATTTACTCGCTGAAATAAATAAAATATAGATACATTTTTCTACGAGATCTTTCCTTATACTTCGTTTATCGTGATTTCAACAAAACATTGTTTTAATACCCGCCGACATCCACAGCGAGGCAAAAAGTGCCAATGAGACCCTACTTCCCCCAAAATAAAAATAAAAAGTTTAATTTCACTGTCCTTCAAGTGTATTGAATGAAACAGTCGCATGACACTTGTTTTATAATTTACTGTAATTTTTAATACGTACATACAATCCGGCTAATTATCCCAAAAGAAGTTGAGCAGAACCTTAGATAACATTTGATTACACATAAAGCTACTTCTGACAGTATGGGCCAATAAAGAGAAGGGAACAGAAGGTGCAGGAAAAAAGTAAATTACCTACTTAAGCAAAAAAGAAGGTTTATGACACTGAGCAATTAATATAAAATAACTTATGCTATGTAAAATAACTTATATTTGTCAAATTAGAATAGCATCAACACATATACTCCAATGAATCGTAGAAGGCGAATGGATCAGCAATGGAGTATTGATCACCCATACTCCGTCCATCAATCCGCATTTGGCAAGCGTGGTGGACTACTGCCTAAACCTCCTTAAATGACAAGGAGAGGTCTTGTGTCCCAGCAGTGGATCGAAATAAAAAGGCTGTTATGATAAACTTATGCTTTAGGTATAGTCAAGCCACAAACAAAAGTCTATAATCAAAACAGATACTTTTATAATACGCGTCTCGACAATCCGGAAATGTGCATGTTAATGTAAGATTCATTTTAAAATCAAAATATGCTTAATAAGCAATTTTCATGCATAGTATTCTAAAAGAAACGCAAATAAGCAAGTAAGAGTTTCCATGACGGAAAAAGTAATTCGAACTCTAAATGATACGAAATTCAAGGAATAATTTGTTATTTTTTTGAATGAAAAAAAGCCACTTCTGTTTAATGTCTTCGTCGTGGGCTATTAAAATTAATAAGATACTTCCACTGCTATTCAGATGCTAAAAAGTGTGGCAATTTGAACTTTATTACTGAGTATTAAGTATATTAAGGTACGACGTTGACTCTCGTACGTGAACCACATTTAGAACGGAAAAGGCGTAATAAAATGTTTAGACTTATTTTATGCTTAATGATGTATTATTAAGGGCGTGCACTCGATTTTACGTCAAAATTGTCACATTTTGTGGGTTTTTCAGACCTAATTTTGAAGCGATGTGAACAGACTTTGCGAAGAACTTATAAATTATAGGAAGATTAATTCTTGATTAAAACCACAATAGAGAGATATTTTAATTTACACTTATAGTTTTTTAAAGCAAGGTAAATCTTATGGCGCAGTTTTACGAAAATGCAGTTTGGAGCTATCTTTCAGATGAAATACGGGTATTATAATGGCAAACAATGTTTTGCAAAAATTAGTTTTATAATAGAAAATATACTATTCTAGACCACTATAGAGCCCAAATAAGTAAAAAAAAATTATAACATGTTAAAAAGAAATACCGAGAAAAGTTATAAATTGGTAAATTTTAATGACCATTTTTACAATGAATTTGAAATTAAACTTATTTAATATACTTATTATTTTAAAATAAATATAATGCTTGACATAATAATAGTAGTGTTAAACGCACTCAGATATTTTTAATAATTATTTGAAAAATGGTCTAAATCCGAGCTTGCGGCCGTTTTTCGATCGTACACCCCGGGTTACCAGCTAGTGGACCTATTGCTCGCAATGTCTATGTGTATATGTTCACATAGACAAGTGTATTTAACATCAATACAGCGAAAAAAATGTGATTAGTACTGTTGTAGTTATTGATGCACGCTCTTAAGGGCTTTCAACATTTATTGAACATATTTTTTTTTCTTAGTATTTCAACATTTATTGAACATATTATCTTGGCAGGAAAGGTCTTGTCCTTCATGTCAGCTGATGGCAAGCGAGGATAGGGCCGATGGTGGAAGAGAAATTCTCCTGGAACCAGTCCGGGATTAGCTATCTTATCGTCGACTGTGGTAATTATGTCATATGGACCTTTCGGAGCCTTATGTGAATAATGGACGACCCCTAACAAAAAATTCAACGTCGGGCAAAAATAACACATGAAACCCTAATAGGAGTACAAACGAGTAAGTCTGTAACCGTAGTCTTATTTTAAAAAAATATTTTTAAATAAAAAAAACCGCCTTCAAATCTAAAAACGAAAAAAGTAACAACAAATACAAGTAACAACGTTTAATCCAAATATTGAGGTTGGCACCGACCTCAAAAAAACATTTACATTTTTATAAACAGAATTTTTATTTCTTCGTTTTTAGTTTTGAAGGCGGTTTTTTTTATTTAAAAATAATTTTATTTTTTGCTTTTTAGTGTTTTAAGTATGTAAATTTTCAGGAAACGATCTCGAGATCTTTTAGACACACAAGTCATAAGATTACGATATCATCGATGTCAATTAAATAGGCATTATTAGGGATAATTTTAAAACTACTCGTCAGATGTCGATTAAATTTGAATGGGACCAAATGACAAGCACCTGCTTCCAAAGGTCGAAAGTATCTTCAAAATCGGTACACCCAGTAAAGAGTTATGAGGTAACAAACATTAAAAAAAAACATACAGTCGAATTGATAACCTCCTCCTTTTTGAAGTCGGTTGAAAAATCGTTACATCCAGTAAAGAGTTATGAGGTAACAAACATTAAAAAAAAGAAAATTGGTTGTCTGTAAAGTCGGTTTACTGACGATAGTTGAACGTGACAACGTCTTAAGAAAATACTGATGGAATGGTAGCATTTTTCAAAAGAAAAATTTAATTTCATTTGTTTAATAGACTCGCTTGCACTTCAAGCCTTACATGGAACGCCTCAGAGCGAGGTAACGCCGCATGACGTCATGTTTTTTCGTGCGTGCAGCCGGCTCTATCGAATTATAAGACGTTGTCACGTCAAAAACATACAGTCGAAGTCGGTTGAAAAAGCCGCTGTTACGTTACCTGCTGCTCGAAACTTCATTAGTTCATATAAGCCGTATGTCCAGCAAAGATTAGGGTCAGTCTAAAACAATAAGCGAGCCAATTACGTGTGTGGAGCTCTGGCGACGTGCGTCTAGCTAGCTCAAAGGAGGGCTTTGTCTATTCGGCTATGGCGAATATTAATCTGTACACCAGGACACTTGATTGCTTTGATTGACGGTTCTGAAGGCAATGCTGGTATTACAGCTTGTGTTGGTAGACAAAGAGTGCTTTAAAACGAGGCTAGTTACTTTTTTTTGTAAGACTACCGATCTTTTTCTAATTAATTTTAATTTAATTCACACCATCATTTTAGCACAGAGAGACACCCACTGTTGGACAATGGCCTCCCCCAAGGATCTCCAACCTGGTCCTGCGCTGTCAGCATCCAGCGGCCTTACACTAATCTGCTAATTTTTAATTTGATTAATAACACAATTACATATATGTACATTTTTAGTGTCCACTAGAATATCTTGACATATATTTTATTTTCAAGGGAAACATACATAGTTTGTTGTCTTATAAATAACTAGCTGTGCCCGCGACTACGTTTGCGTGGATGTCGGAAAATAATAGCCCATAGCCTTCATCAGTAAATGAACAATCCAAAACAAAAAAAAAATCAAATTTAAATCAATAGTTCCTGTGATTAGCGCGTTCAACCAAACAAACTCTTCAGCTTTATAATATGCTTAGATTTATAGATTTACACTTCTTAATGCAAATAACACACAAATAAACACAAAAAAAAACATAATGCAAATACACTTTTTAATGCAAATAACAATAAAGTTTTTAATACAGATTTTGATATGACTTTTTATGGTGCAAAAAAAAGTCATATCAAAATCTGTATTAAAATCATACAATAGGTGACAGGCTGAAAATCTAGTGTCAATATTTGGAAGCGCTACATGGCCCTTAATGCCGAATGTGGCTTTATGTGTAACAGTGTTCCATAAGCTCTGCTCAATCCATCATGGGATTGCGAGAGTGATCGTATGAATGTTTGTATAAAAGAACAGTAAGTAAAAATACAATATATACAGATGAGGAGGTCGATTCATTGTAAAGATCACGAAAGTTAAGCTACCAAGTGCACGGTCGGTACTCGGATGGGTGACCGAAAATTCAACTTAATTTTCCTCCGTGCTTCGGAAGACACGTTAAGCTGGTGGTTCAGGCTGCTATCGAAACATAGCAATCTTTCCCAAAGCAGGTTGGTATTATGCAGGCCACCCGTAAAAATCTACTACCTACCAATACAGCAGTATTTTCGTCGATATCAAGACATGCAACGACCCCAAATAATGAGAGACTTTTGAATACTTCTCACCAAAAACACAATCTCAACACAACTTGAGTAAGACTAAAGGTCACATTTAGCCGAGCCGAACGCGCCGAACGAAATGAATTTTAGATTTATTTATGCTTCAGAAATTCGAATAACGTCACCAGATTCGGCGCGGCTGATGCGGACGACTCGGTCGATGCGCTCGCATTCATTCTATTCACATAACAAATTCAGTGCAACGATTTCTTCGGCTGTGAATGCCATGTAATGTTGACAGATGGCCATGTGATGCTGGCAGAGTAGAATAGCATCACTCCATATCCCCCAATGGGTCTCGTAGAAGGCGACTAATGGATCAGCAAAGGGGTATTGATCATATTATACTCCGTCGACCAATCCGCATTGGGCGAGCGTAGTGGACTACTGCCTGAATCTCCTTGAGAGGCCTTGTGTCCCAGCAGTGGGTCGAATTATAAAGACTGTTATGATTCAATTCGTTCGGCTAGTTCAGCTCGACTAAATGTGCGTCCATCTTTAAAATAATTTTATACCAGCACTTATCTTCTTTATAAGGAAAGGAAACTTAAGACATAACTTTAAATAATACCACAACTATGAAAGATCCCGAAACTTCAAGAGTCATTAAGTTCAAACTTATGGCCTAGCTATCTTAGATAAGGCCACGAACTCCCATTAGTTAAGTTTGGACCGATCTTTTACAAGGCCTCTATTACTTTTTATCTGTCTCATCGTTTGGCTGCCCTGCTCGAAATTTTATTTGGGGTCGGCGTAATATGTTTTTCTCTCCCACAACATCTCTATCAGCCGTCATAGCAGTATTCATTAACTCCTATCCTATAAGTATAATATAGCAAAAACCGCTGTGCCAAAAAGCTGGGTGTACTCTTGAAGGTTAATCGATACTTCACACCACAGCAGCTGCTTCTTTTATACAAAGTACAAATCCGCCCGGTTATGGAGTATTGCTGTCATCTTTGGTACGGATCGCGAAATACCAGCTTGAAGCTTTGGATTCGGTAGAAAAAAGAGCTAAGCGACTTATTGGCAACCCAACACTCACAGACGCCAAGCTATCAAGTCTCGACCATCATTGAAAAGTAGCTAGTCTATCGGTATTTTATAGGATACACTTAGGAGAGTGTGCGACGGAATTACATGAATTAATTCCGCCAGCCACATTTCACTACCGGGACACAAGATGCAGGTTAAATTAACACCCTTATGTTGTTGATGTCCCTACCATTCGCACAAAGCGATTTGCTGACTCGTTTATAATGCGAACAGCTAAGGAGTGGAACCTGTTGCCTGCTGATGTGTTCCCTGATACTTATAACTTGGGTGACTTCAAGGCGAGAGTGAAAAGGCTATTTCTATGTAAGCATGTAACATCGTAGGCCACATCTTCGCTTAAGATCAGGTGAGAGTGTGGTCAAATGCTTTCCTATAGTCACTAAAAAAACTCTATTCTTTGGCATATCATCTCTCACACAATCCATCCATCTATTCTTCGGTCTTCCTCCCCTCTGTATCCATCCACAGTCCTGTTTATCACCTTCTTTATCGGCTTTTTCTTTTTAGGCGGGTACATATTTCATACATTTTAATTGCCTCCGATATCGTATCGGCTGCCGATACCGATATCGAATCGGATGTGGAACCACTCTTAACATTTATAGAGAGGAATATTTGTAAGTTTCTAAGGAATAAGCTAAAAACTATTAGAACCGCTTTCAAAAATTCTTTCACCATTAGAATGCTTCATTATTCCCGAGTGACATAGGCCATAATTGATTTTAAAATACGCTACGCGGACGAAGTCACTGACGGTGCACAAGTAAATAAATAAAGGTAGTGTACGAGTAACACGTTGTGAAGGAGCCGAACAATAGCGCTTGTACACGCCTTTCCGGCTTTCAATGTTTGCATTGAATTGATTAATATAAGTTATCGTACTCCCGAATATTTCGCTAATAACTGTATCGTCAAAGTTCAGCCAAATTAGCGGTGCTTTTGAGCAATTAATACTGGGATAAACAAAGTGGAAAGCAGTACATAAGTTTTACTTGTGATCCTTGATTGTCGCAACGATAGTTAATAAGTTTCGAAGAAAGCTTTTAGCCTCGTTTGTAAAGACACATAATTGTATTCCGGGAGGCACTGGTTCGATTCCCGCCACGTACCAATGTGTTTTCAAATTTTGAATTCATATGTACGTTTAATCGATGCTTTTACAGTAAAGGAAAACATCGTGAGGAAACCTGCACACACCTATGAAGAAATTCTTATGTTGTGTGTGAAGTCGACCAACCCGCACTTGGCCAGCGTGATTGACTAAGGCCCAATCGCCCCTAATGTGGGGTAGGCTCGAGCCCCTCGGTGGAGATATTGTATGAGCTGTTGATGATGATGATAAATTGTATTATGATCATGTAACTTATTTTTATGATAGACTTTTGTGAATTGAATTTCTTTCTTTAGGATTCTCACGGACCCGAGTGTACTACGATACTCAATCACGAAACTTGTAACACGAATAACTCCATCCCGAAATCACGCCACCACGAAAAAAGTTTACACGAATATTGTTTACCCGAATCACGAAATCTCAACGACGATGTGAGAAACGCCGTTAGGTCGATCGCCGGCGACTATATAGTTAGCTACTAACTTAAAATAAATCTTAAAGGAAAAGTATTTTATACTACACCTGATCGGAACAGTAGTCTTTGTGGCGGCGGTGGCGGCCGTGCTCAGCAAGGACGCGCGCTGCGTCAACTACCGGCCATTGGTTGGCCGGTGTTTCGCAGAACATCTGCAACTAGTGTTGCATAATCATAATCTCTTTATAATTTTATATAGGTACTGCTTATTTCAATTTAACAAGTCTTTGAATGTTCCTCGCAGGTGTAGTATAAAGCATTATGTAACACTTGGGAGAAAGTTCGATTCCCAACTCGGGAGTATTGTGGCCCTCGCCTGCTCCAAACTGCTCCCTCGTTAGTAATCTGACATTTTCGTCCCGCGGTGAACAATATACTATTATCTCGTGTGTGTAATGTAGTTATTGGTAAGCAAGTTTTTAATATTGTATCGCTCTTACACCGAAGGGAACACAGTTTATCTTCTAAATCTATAAAAGACACAGAAAGGAGAAACTGACTGACTGAAATATCAGCGCACAGCCCAAACTGCCTGGTCTAGAGATTCCATATTTGGCGCGTAGGTTCTTATGAAGTCTAGGGGTGCACTGAGAAAGGATTTTTAAAAATTTACCCCCTAAGGTGGTGAAACAGGCATCCAAAGATTTGGAATACAAAATTAGTTAGACTATTTTATTCGGAACTTCACAGGAGTACTCCTATCGATAAATAAGTAAACACGTATTTCAAGATTTTTCAGTATTGAACCCCTAAAAGGGGAAAATGGGGTGACAAAATCGGAAAATCAACATGAGGACTTTTTTTTCTACCCTAAAAAATTTAAATTCTGCCCAAAGTACCTAATTCATTTCGCGGGCAAAAGCTAGTGAATTCTTAAATTCAAATAGTCATTTTGTATTTTAGCTAATAACTACGTGTTAATTTAAATTTCTAAAACTAATATCTTTGGTATTTTCTTTCTATATTACCTGCACTATCTTATTTTAATCTGAGGTAATTAATTAATGGATTCGCGGGATAACGTATTTTGATGCCAAGTGAAAACAATAAAAAAAAAGTAAAATTATACGGTAGATTGAATCAGAAATAGCGTCCACAACACGATTTATTACAATAATACTCGGGTGAAACTCCGAAATTACACTATTTGTCAGAATTGCTCCATCAAACCCGTAGGTGTCGGCGTAATATTTAGCCAATGTAATTATTACTACGTACAGTTAATCCTGGATTATCTCTAGATGACAAGTTGGGTAGTACAATTACCTACAAGAGATGTTAGGGATTAACATTAATAATATACCACTAAATAATGTTAGGACCACGAAGAAGACAATTCCGAGCTTTTGTCAATGTACAAAAGGAAAGATTACCTACATGTATGTTATACCAACCCGCACTTGGCCAGCGTGGTTGACTAAGGCCGAAACGCCCCTAATGTGTGGTAGGCTCGAGCCCCTCGGTGGGCACATTATATGATCTGTTGATGATGATGTATATTATGTTTCACACTGTGGATATTGTTTTGTAAATGGCCATTTATTAAAATATTATTGTCTACTCATGCTCATAGATAGTTGAAGCCAATTTTTGCCGGTCGTTGCCGCAGCCTTTAATTAAGCCTGACGGATCGCTAGCTCAAACCGCCAATGAGAAAGCAGACTTATTTGCTTCGGGAATAGCTCGCATCTAGATGCTGTTGGCGTAAACCCACTTAAGATAACTCCGTGTTCTTCTGCGATATCGGAAGTTCACATCCACGAAAAGGTACTCAAACGCTCAGCACTCTTGATGTGAATAAAGCTGATGGACCCGATAGCATTCCAGCTATTGTCCTATGGTATTATGCGCAAGTATTATTATGGTACTGTGCGATCTGGACATCTGAACAATCTCATTATCTCTTTCTATCTGGCGTGATTGTGGACACACAGGTGCCACAACCTATTGAACATAAAAATACCAATTATTTCAATATATATATATCTACTTTCAAAAACAAAAAAAAAATCTATTATCAGTCCTATGCTCATAATATGAGCAATAAATAAACCGTTCGCATCCTGTTAAATACTAAAAACTTGAAAGCTAAAATCGTATGCATTGTAAGCTGCAGACACAAGATCAAAAACCTTTTCAAAAATCCTAGACAAGTTATATTTTATCTGTTCAGTGACTCCAGACTAATCAATAGTAGTTTACTGGTAGACTCGTCTTTTTTATTATTACAGTCCGCTTTTTTTGAATCCGGAGATTGGAAATTTTTTGTTTGAAGCCAATACAATGACAATAATAAAGTTTACTTTTGAACAGTAAATACTTTATATTTTGTGCAAATATTGAACATACTTTCAAAGTAATATTTGTAAATTTATCTTTATTGACACTCATATTTTTATAGATATTTATCATACTTATATAATATTTAATGTATAAACGTATAAATCACATATTTTGTATAATAAGTACTTATCCACTCGTCGACATGTGTGCATCCTCCTCTGATCGTCATTCATTATTTAATTAAATAAAAATAAAGTAATTATTTAATTTATTATTTAATAAAGTAATATAAGTAAAATCTGTCATTGGCTGTAAGATTAGATATTAAAATTTACAAGCTGTGGAATTTTGTGTTAAATAAAATAAAAAACAGCTACTTGTACTGTTTTTTACTTATTAGTGTACGAAATTTATAATAATATGTCGTTACACCTAGCCATGATAAAATTGTCATATATTATGTAAATAGGTGTGGTGATTTTAAAAATTCGATTGTTAAATTTATTTTGAGAGTTTCTCCCGAGTTCTTGCTGTAAAAACACGTGTTGAGAGACTCCACTTTTAACCTCAATCTACCGTAAAATTGTCTGCTACTTAAAAGTACATTTTCACTTGACATTGGCGAAATGCGTTATATATCGCGAACGCCATTTAATTAAAAAAGAAGAAGAATTTATTTTGAAATTCCCTATACTTTTGAGAAACCAAAAAAATATTTTATATCTTCGAATTTTTCATAATTTCATTTGTTATATTCACAGATTTAATAATACAAGGAGATAGATCAAGCCGGCGTTTAACTTGCGACAAGTTAAACGCCGGCTTGGTCTACATTTCCGCCACTTCGCCTTCCGATAAAGTCAAGTGAATACGTAACTCAGCGATTCGACCGATCACCTTTGCGGCTGTGCTTAACTTTCATCGCTTCGCAGTCCTTAAGACGCGCACAATGAACATTGTATATTACGGTATGCTCAACTAAAACCATGTTATGTAGTACGGCCGCTGATCGCGACACTCGGTCTTCCTATGAACTCAGCGATTCGACCGATCTCCTTAGATTGATATATCTGTGGTTATATCATATACCAAGCACTCTCTATATCATTAAATAGCCCTACGTATCGTCAAGCGCTGATTATTAATTCATCTGGTCAGACAATATCTTAACGTGGGCAGCGGGAATTACCCATTTTATGAAACCGCATCTTCACATCAAGAGATCAATTCTAAGACAACATTGAAAAGTTTCGGTGCGCACGCCCCTAATCCTCACGTCTACGGTGTTATTTAAAATTGACTTATTGTTATTAGTCCCATAGGGTCTGTCGGTCCCTCAGTGTGGAGGGTTCATTACATCTTACATATTTTTGGACCGAAATATAAAAATGGCCTTATCCACGTGCCAAGAGTGCTTTCTATATTTTCTCTCGTAAGGATGCAAAAACAACTCTATTTATGTAGGTACTTTTTTACCTTTGGCACAGGATAAATAATAACTGAGGTACGGTAAGGTTGTAAATTATTTTCCAAATAAAATGTTCTCAAGAATTTCGATGTGTAGACTTATCGTGATAGAAATTGGCTGCAAGCGAAAATCGTCTCTAAATATTCTACTACGCTATTTCATATCTGCAAGACGATTATAAAATTGTCTTATACAACAAGAGTGGCAAACAAAAATTCGATGGTAACCTCTGCACAATAATAAACGTACTTACAACATCATACGAAGGAGACTGGTGCGCTTTTAAGGTAGGTGTCAGTAAGATTTTTATTTCATTTTTTTTATATACTACGAGATGGCAAACGAGCTTGCGGCCCACCTGGTATTAAGTGGTTACCGTCGCCTATAGACACTTGCAAATACACTTGCACTTGCTTTGTCATCCTGAGGACTAAGATGATATGCCTTCCATGCCCAGTAATTACACTGGCTTTGTTTGTTTACTACCTTATAGTTTGTTTTGTAAATTTTGTGCCATGTAAATGCTGTGGTTTTAATTCTAATATACATGCTTGAAATATACAGGATCGTAAGAACCTATTCATAGACAACACTTAAGTGGGGATCAGCACTATGCGTACTTTAAAATCAACGCACAGCTTAGGTAGCTAGCTAGCTTAGACTAAGCTAGCTAGCTATATTACCTAGACAAGGCACAGGTCGAGATGCTCCGAAAACGAAACCTCCTTCAAACTTTTTGAAGTTTAAAGTTTGAAGGAGGTTTCAAGTAATAAAACGTCAGTACATTCAACGATGTGAACTCAATGACGTAGGGATTCTTGTGAACTAGGCAACAGAATCGAACCAATCACAGAGTTCCATTCAATGCAATGCGTTTATTTATCCAAGAGTTGAGAAACCTCATGGTTAATGTTTGTGAATACGGATGTAACTAACCAACAGAAAAATAACGTCACCAAAATGTAGGATTATTTGACTGTAGTCTTCTGTGAGGGGGTATGTAGGTACTACCCACAGATATATCAATCTAAGGGGATCGGGCGAATCGCCGAGTTCATAGGAAGACCGAGTGTCGCGATCAGCGGCCGTACTACATAACATGGTTCTAGTTGAGCATGCCGTAATATACACTATTCATTGCGCGCGTCATAAGGACTGCTAAGCAATGAAAGCTAAGCTCAGCCGCAAAGGAGATCTGTCAAATCGCTGAGTTCATAGGAAGTCCGAGTGACGCGATCAGCAGCCGTACTACAAGTGCCTACTAAAATGGTTCTAATTGAGCACGCCGTAATATACACTACAGATTGCGCGCATATTAAGGACTGCGAAGCAATGAAAGTTAGGCACAGCCGCAATATAATACAATTTGTAAGATAGTAGCGCATAATTTAAAGCGATTGTTTTTATGAATAAAAGTCGGACTATTTGTTTAAATATTGTTTTTTAAATATAAATCTAAGTTTTCGGTTCTTACGTGTGAAAAGTTATTCCATTACTTGATATATAATTACTGATTCACTGCAATGATTGCATGTTACAGTTGAACAGAACGGCATTTTGAAAGAAAAGCGGATGATTTGACATACGTACGTATTCACTCGACTTTATCGGACGGCGAACTGGCGGCAATGTATGCCCACTGGGCACACACTGTCACAAGTTAAACACCGGCTTCACCCATCTCCTTGTATTATTAATTCTGTGGGCTCAACTCACAATGATCCATAGTCATAGTTGAAACGAAGTCACGCGTCATGTTATCTTGTTCTTCTTCCTACCCTGCTCTCAACCAATTCGGGGTCGGTACAATATACCATTCTGCTATAGGTTTCGACACCACCTCCTTGGGAACGATTGCTATCTTTCGACAGTACCCGGGACCACCAGCTTAACGTGCCTTCCGAAACACGGAGGAAAATCGAGTCGAAAAAGTTCTTGGTCACCCATCCGAGTACCGACCACGCACTTGGTAGCTTAACTTTCGTGATCGTCACGAAGAAACACGACCGCGGCGTTATTGACCTCCTTCTTTGTCTCCTCCGTTTTAAAACCCTTATTTTAGAAGAAAATTTATAATTATAAAATCGCCTAAAATCAAAAAATGATAATTGAGAAATCCAGCCAAATAGTGGACATTCCAAAACATCGGCAGAACGTACACAGTTTTTGTCCGAGCCTCGTCGTTCTACAATCAGAATATTTTGACCCACGCGCTACCGACATTTTCTTCACAAATAGCAATCAACTGTATCGTATTGTAATAAGATCGATTGTTGGCTGCTGCTACATTTCAACGTGTTGTCTTCTGTACTACGTCTACATTTTTTATTAAAACAAGAAATAATTCTGTTGAACGAAGTTCAAGAGCTTATTATTGTATCATAATGCGGCAGGTCTAGGACCGGTGTGGCTAGCGGTCATTATCGTGTGATTGCTATAGAGTTAAAAGCATTTAGACCGGTCATTGAGAAAGTAACAGTTTGTAAGCAAAATGTTTTGAAAGAAAGAAAAAAATATTTTTCATTTCTCATACTCAGGAAGTTGCGTTTGTTGGGAACACGCTAATTCCCACCACTGGCCGGGAAAAACTCATAGTAAGTAATTTCTTCCTTTCCTAGAGCGAAATTTAAAAATAGAACTGTATCTAATTAAATTAAATTAGTGAGTATTCTCTCATATTCGATAGGTAATGGAATGGTAAGCGGCGATAACGCGGCTTTATACATAAGGGTTGTTGACACCATTGACAAATAATTACAAAGTGTTAAATTGGTAAAAAGCTTAGATAATACACCTGTAGCACAATATAAAGTACGTGTAGATAGGGCCATCGCGTGGCCTAACATGAGACAGCGATATTTTTCTTAAATTCCAGTGTTACTATTACGCAAGTTTTACCCTTAATATGGGTAAAACGGTATGCGCATTAGCTCCACCCTAAAGATACAATAATCCAACTAAGGTAAGCACATTGCATTTAACTAACAGATATGGCTCACAAAATATATAAGTAGGTGTAAGGCCGTTTAATCCGTTGTGTTTTAATTTGAATATTCATAACGAATAACGACATAGGGTCGTTACTTACTGACAAATACCATGAATTTGAAATGTTTCCCGTTTTTACAATAAAGAATAATATTTTTTATTAGGAAACAGAAATAAAAGTTTTTGGTTATGATAAAACCCACAAAACCCATGATAAAACCAAACAAAACGTATAATTTTTCCGGCAAGTTCAAGAAGGATCCTAAAATAGTCAGATAAAAAATAGACGCCTTTAAAATTTATAACTTAAGTAAATGATAACAAACAATAACGGATAGATTTAAACTCAAACCATAAATAAACAATGTTATTCTAAATTACGATTTGCTCCTGAATCAAAATTACCCTTCAAGTCTGATTTATACAAGGAAAGTAACAAGTCGGTATCTAACAGGCGCCAGTGATGGCGTCAAGAACTAACCACACTGTTGCAGTTAGTACGCGAGTATATTGAAGTCAGTGCTCACGCGTAGCGCTGAACTGACTTCAAATCCATTTTCACTAGGGCAGTACCGAGTCGTTTTGGTGTATTGGCGCACACTGGTGCGCCGATCCCAAAACGCCCCCCACAAGGGTTTAGGAGGGTACCGGTGGGTTTTAGCGGAGTAGGACCGGCGCTATTCCGCGCCGGTGAGTCCCGTACACGCCGTGCGCCTAGCCAGTGTGCGGTATGGTCCGTGAGTGCATTTCCCACCGTCAAAAAAAAGGGCAGTACCGAGTTAACACAGATTTTCTTAGAATTTGCAAGTCTGTTGCTTACCCTGTGTAAATCAGCCTTTATTCGTTAGCATACAATATTATGTTGTTGAAAGGACGAGGTAAGTGCCTATGGTGTCGAGTTGAATACGAGTTAATCAATATACTTACTCATAATCGTAACTATAAACGTTAAAACAAATCTAAAATACACCTAAACATAGAATTTAAGGAAAACACCAACTTTGTTATTAAACAGATAAAATTGAATTACCTATTCGTCACCTCTACAGCTTCCTGTTACTTCGCAGATGCGCGTGCGCAAGAAAACTGAATGTTACCAGAAACGGCAGTCTTCTGGCGACCACCGTAGAGGACGGACGTGATGGCTTCAAAGTTGATTTTTCTGTTAACATTAGTCGCTTGGTGCAGTGCTCAGAGACCAGGGCAGTATGAAGTTCCACCAGCTCGGCTTGAAGCCATCTGGCCGAAGGGCTTGAGGGTGTCTATACCAGGTAAGTTTATCACACAAATAATTATAAAACTTTAAATGCAAGGTAGTTAATTAAATAGTATTCCTGTTGTTATTGCTATTCGAACGGTACGATTAGCTATTTTTAATCGCAATGCTTTTGACATTAAGTACGGTAAAACTTAAACTTTTATATTTAAAAAAATGCTATTCAAACTAAATTTTAATGCTAATAAAGAATGGAATTATTATGGTTATAATCTAATAAACCTTACAGAAAGTTATCTCAAATATTGTAACAATATTGTATGAACCAGCAAAAGTATTTTGTCTACTGATTTTATTGTCAGGTACAAATTTTCTTACATGGTAGAATTGGACAAAAAATTAAGCGATAGAAGGCCATTTTATTTACAGCCAGAACCAATTTTAAAAGAATGTTTTTCTACTTCTTTTAAAATAATGGCGTTGGCGACACATTTATAGATAACGCATTTTGCCAATTTCGAGTGAAAATGTACTTAGTAACAAACAATTGTACGGTAGATTGAGTTAAAAATGGGGTCTCTCAACACACAACAAGTACTCGGGAGAAACTCCAAAAAGAATGTTAGGTGTTTTAACTTTGACTTGACTTAACAGTAATTTTGGATATCCCATCTGTTCTAATTCTTAAGGTCTGTCAAATAACATGACATCGAAATTGAAACTGACCTTAATTCTTACTGAATCCTAATCTAGAAAAGAATATTTCACAAAATCATATGGATAAATATTTGTAAAAACTATGAAGTGATAAATATAATGAAACTTTTCGTTTGTCACCAAGCTACATCGGCCAAAGCATAATATGACCTCGTCATATTATTTCTATCAACATAACAGCCTTTACACCCACTGCTGGGACACAAGGCCTCTCCTTGTCATCGAAGGATGTTTAGGCAGTAGTCCACCACGCTTGCCCAATGCGGATTGGTGGATGGAGTATAAGCTGATCAATACCCCTTTGCTGATCCATTAGTCGCCTTCTACGACATCCATTGGACGATATGAGGTGATGCTATTCTACTCTGCCGGCATCACATGGCTAAATAACTACAAATCCAAAAATGTTTACTGAACAATATACAGATCATTAAAATTGTTCTAACAAATCATAATAATAGAGGAAGACACGTAAGTATTTTACAACGACTTTGATAAAATGCAGTGTTTTCCTGCATTTCACATCGGTTATACGGTCTCGGGTATTTTGCTGTGATTAATAAGGTCAAACAACTAAGACTTGTTACTTTTCTTAAAAGTACTGTGTACAGCACATTAAGTATAAAACTTTTGGCACGTTGTCTTTTCCATGATTTAAGTGAGCCAGATAATGATGCACGTCGGTTTGCACGTGTAACAAAAATTTACAAGCTAACCAAATTGGGAATAACTCTTTCTTTGCAGTCGGGTAACAATAGGCGCATGATTTAAAAAAAAAATTGTTTTATTCAAAAAATATGCATATTTAAACACCGAGTACCGCAACAGGTCACCACAAAATGACAAATTCCTTCGTAAATTTTCAAAATAAATGTCTGTGGTTATAAGTTCAAAATGTCGCATATTGTGGTGTGGTATCTGACGTCCACTGTACTTACAAATAAAACATTACATACAGCGAAAAAAGTACCTAGGTATATTAATTTAAAGCTACTTACGAGTACGCTTGAAACGCCTGGCTCGTGCAAAAAATATCGGAAATTATTATTATTTATACACTCTTGGACTCCATTTTAGCTAATGGAGAATGATGTTAGAAGAAGAAGGAAAGTTAATTTCACCCGTAGACCTCAACCACTGCGGGACCTGTTAACACTTACATGAATTAATTCCACCAGCCCCATATCATTACCGGGACACGCAGGTTAAATTACCACCCTTAGGTATGTTGTCGATGTCCCTACCAACCGCACAAGACGATTTGCAAATTCTTTGATAAAGCGAACAGCTAAATAGTGGAACCTTTGCCTGCTGTGTTCCCTGATATTTACCTATAACTTGGCTGCCTTTACAGCGACAGTGAATGCGAGGCTACTTTTAGTTAAGCATGTAACATCTTAGGCCACATCTTCGCTTAAGATCATATGAGAGTGCGGTCAAATACTTTCCTATATTAACTTTAAAAAAAAACCTTAGTTACAATTCAAGCTATCCGATATATCACAAACAAGAAATATTTTTAACAAAATGATTCTCCGAATTAAATCTATCTATACTAATAATAAAGCTGAAGAGTTTGTTTGTTTGTTTGTTTGGTTGAACCCTAAGATCTCAGCAACTGCTGACTCAAATTGAAAAATTCTTTTTCCGTTGGATAGTCCATTTATTTAGGAAGGCTATAGGCTATATAACATCACGGTACGTTCAATAGGAGCCGAGCATCAATGAAGAATGTTGCAAAAACGGGAGAGAAATATTTCTTTTCAAAGCTTTCACTGCGTGCGCTGCGTAAACGGTTAAAGTTACGTAAAAATCAAGTATGACGGAATTGTTCTCCATTAAAATTTCTAAAGAAAAGTCCGCGACAGCATATGTCTATCTTTTATGGTTGGCTCACTATAACCTTTCTTTTTGGTAGTCAAATTTGTTTTATAATAATGCATTATCTGCGATGTTTTTTTTGTATGCATGATATTATTCCTTATCAAAATAAATACATTATTTATCACAAGCATTTAATTTTGAACAAAATTGTTCATGACTTCATTTGATTTCAATGAATATTTTAAGAGATATCATTATTTGAAATAAACGGAAAATAATATTTTTTGATTTTTAGAGCTTTTGTTGCGTGCGCTGCGTAAACGGTTAAAGTTACGCAAAAATCATGTATAACGGAATTATTCTCCTTTAAAAGTTCTAAAAAGAAGTTTTAGACAGCATTTATCTATCTCTTAAGGTTGACTCGCTATAACCTATTTTTGTTAATAAAATTTGTTCTAAAATAATCCATTAGATGCGAAGGTTTTTTTGCAAAAATAATATTATTCCTTATCAAAATTTATGCGTTATTCATCACAAGTATTTAATTTTGTACAAAATTGTTCTTTACATCATTAGATTTCAATGAATATCTTCAGAGATATCATAGTTTTAACATAACTCCGCAGCTAAATAATGATCAAGTACTACGCACGCATCTATACTGAGTTTTTTTTTGTTTGGTTGAATGCGCTTATCTTAGGAACTACTGATCCCGTCAGATTCGGACGCCTTAGAGACTAATAGGTTCAGAGACTCCTCCGAGGGAGATGCTCACCGGTCAGGAATCCTCTCTGGAGTGATTCGACCTTAAAGCTTGAGGACCCATGGAGGTCCTCTCCTTTACTAAAAGCCCTGGTGACTCCAAGAAGATCATCAGAGATATCCTGCAAAAATAGTATAAAAACCGCCTAGAAGGAGTCGGACGCGCGAACGAAGGGTTCCGTTCCATAGATTTTATCAAAACTGACCGAAAATTATTTGAATTTTATATTAATTTTTTTTTCAACTTTCTACCTGTTATCGTTATTAAGACCGAGAAATAAATCACGTTTGTTTTTATTTAATAATTTACTTTAAAACTGAATAATATAACTAAATATTCTGTAAATATTTTAAGCGTTTATGCCGTTATCAAAATCGACTAAAAAAGTCACGCTTATTCTATGGGAGCCCCTTCAATATTTATTTTATTCTATTTATTAGTATTTGTTGTTACAGCGGCACCAGAACTACGTCATCTAAGAAATTTTCAACTTCTAACTATGCTTCAAGATATACCTGGTGACAGATGGACAGACGGACAGTGGAGTCTTAGTAATAGGATCCCGTTTTACCCTTTGGGTACAGAACCCTAAAAAGAAGAACTACTGATTCAAATTGAAAAATTCTTTGATTGTCTATTTATCGAGGAACACGAGGTTTAGGCCAGAGCTTCCCAAACTTATTTTCATAGTGACGCCCTTAGGAATTTTCCCACTTTTACGAGCCTTCCCCCCGTTATAGTAACAGCCAAGTTAAGTACATACCTACAAAAACAAAAACATAGCTTTTTTGAAATTATTTAGGCGTTAACGAATGCGTATATATTTTAAAATTAGAAAGTAGACTGAAAAAAAATTACCATTAAAATGTAGCACCGACAAATTTTGACGGCGAAAGCAATGTCCCGGTAGCGTAGTGGTTGACGCAGCCGCCCGGATTGCAGAAGATGATGTGTTCGATTTTTTCGCCCGCGCTGGACAGTCGATTTTTTCAGTGCATTTTCTTATTTTAAAGACAGAGCTTCTCAAAACCAGGCTCAAGTTTTAAAATCGCGACTTTCATTTGTTGGTCTACATTTATTTTCGTTCGACTAGCTCGCATAGCTAGCTAGACAGCCATTCTATGTGGATCGTCTCACGACGCCCGCCCCAAGGATAGAACCGCGACACCCCAGGGCGTCGCGACGCACAGTTTAGGAAACCGTGATATAGGCCTATATACCACCATAACATCACTCTACGACTAATAGGAGTTGAGCATCAATGAAAAATGTAGCAAAAACGGGAAAACCACGCGGACGAAGTCGCGCGGGCACAGCTAGTGTTTTTATAAAATAACGTCATGTCTTCGTATCCACTTTACTAGAGATTTTTCTTAAAATTTGACAAGTGAAATCAAATTGAGCGTCGAAGTGAGTTCTTTACAAAATAGCGCGGCTGTATTTTTATCTCGTTCATTTAAAGAAGACTTTTATAAAATATATGTTAAAAACATGCTGTTCAGATTCAAAATTCGACCCTCATTGGTACTGATGTCGGTAGACATCAGTCACAGGACTCGCAGCCAGGTAACTTTGTCAGTTTCAACTTTTACGCGGCGGATTATCAAAATTAAATACCAAACGTAAAAATCATGGAAGTTAATTTGAAGCATAAATTCTAAATTAAAAAATGCAAGCTTTTAACATCAACCTGTTTGTTCCCTTCCGACTTGAACGCCCTAGAGGCTCTGATTGGTGTAAAGACTCCGCCAACTAGAAATCCTCCATTGGGATATTTTAATTACAGGCACGAGGACCCACCAAGCGTTTTAAATCGGAATGCCAACACACTTTTCTCTAAATAATAATTATACCTTTCGTTCATTATTCTGTTTCTATACTCCAAAAATATTTTAGTCTTTTTAGTCCGCTTTTTCATTTAAGTGTCTTATTTTTAGTTTTAGTTTGTTTTTATAATAATGAATTGCCATAGTGAGTTACATGTAACAAATAGAGATAATGCGATTTTATACATGGACTATCATTTTTATTATTCGTGCTAGCATTCTCCGCTCCTGCATTTCATTAAAATTTAAGTTGATTTATTATAAGAAGTTGTCATTTCGAGAAGTTTGCATTGCAAACAATTGGCATTTCGAGAAGTAGGCATTTCAAGAATTTGTCATTTTGAAAAGTTGGCTATTTGCGAGCGGTTGGCATTTCGCGAAGTTGGCAACATGAACTGAAACGCCACCAAGATCCGCGCCTTCTTAAAAACCAGGTGACACTGAGAAGACCATCCGCGGCCACCAGCATTAATTATTTACTTGATAGTGATGCTCTTGACCTAAAGCCGACCTTGGCCGAAGATGGAATAGAGCTCCACCTGGAACCCTCAACCACAGAGGACTGACTATCTTTTTTTAATCTTTAATTTTTAACAGTTTGAATAAAAGACTTTAATTTATTCCATTGCACAGACAGTGTAATGTCTCTTGACTATAAATGTATTTGACTCCGACTTCAAAAGGTTTCTTTGTGCGAAAATCATTCACCTATATCATCATCATCATCATTTTAGCCAAATGAACGTTGGATATAAGCCTCCCCCAAAGATCTACAACCCAATCGATCCTGCGCTGCCCACATCCAGCGGCTTCCCGCGAATTTTACCAGATCGTCGGTCCACTTTGTGGGAGGCCTACTAACGTTGCGTCTCTCGGTCCGCGGCCGCCATTCGAGGAAATTTCCACCCCAACCTATATATAAAACATAAAATCAAAATCGAAACATTATATATTTGATATGATTCTACTAAGTCGTTTTAGGCAGAGGAACATCCCAATCAAAATGAAAATATCGTAATAAGTAAATGTAATAAAACTAAAATTATTATTATTTTTAACATACCCTAGTTTATCAATCAAACCCGAACACGAATGAAATTAAGCAATGAGTGTTTAGAATTCTCGATAATTTCTATTACTGGATCACTGATTTTGTAAACGGAACCTCGAGTACGAAATTGGACCTAATTTATTCATTGAGACAGGGTTTACTTTATCACAATAGGTTTCTTGCGCATCCCTTTGACTTACAGAAATGTTTGCAAGCCTTTACAAACAATTGGATTTGACAACAATCCAGTGAAATTATAAGTAGTACTTGCTGGGCAAAAAGTGATTATTTATTTATCTATTCCAAGTCACAAGTTGAAAAGCTGTTACAAAAAATATTGGTCCAGTACAAGTAACACCCTTCTAGGGCACAACAAACATGAAGGACAACTATCACTTCTTATAAATTCAATTAAATTCAATCTTCATTCAATCATATTTATTGCAACACATATAAAGTGAATCGCCAAATGTGTTGCTAAGTACGCAAAACTCGAGAACGGCTTGACCAATTTTGACTTCTTTCCTTTCATATTTTCGATAAGGCACAAGGAAGTTTCTTACGGAGAGAAAAAACGTAAAAATTGCGAGGAAAATATTGATAACAACACTTTTCTTTTCCAATACAAACCATAGGATAATCAATAAATTTTGACACAACAAAGTCTATCAGGTAAGCTAGTTATAATATTCTGAACTTCTTCTCCTCTAAGAACTTTAATTATCACAAATCTCCGTGCACGAAATGCCTAAAAAGGGCCATAAAGTTTTTTGGAGGATATGGGGTGATGCTATTCTACACTGCCTGCATCACATGGCTGAAACATACGCTTACACCAAATATTTGGATAAATAAAGCGATAAATCTACGCGAATACGAATACCCAAGTAAAGAGTCGCCATTAGAAAAATATTAATCTTAAAAATAAGATATTATTTTTTGTTTTTCTTGGTATAAGTTAAGAGCTTAGCGGTATCATGACAGTTAATGGAATATTTGTTTTTAATACCAAAATAAATTAAAATAAAATTAAGAGGAAATTGCCGTTGACATTCGTCTGATGGGTTGAGCGTCCTTTGAACACATTTTGAACATTATGCTTGCTTATACTACAAAATAAATTACTTTGGCTTTTGTATGTCAAGACGAAGAGGAAACTGCTTTACTACCCAATTATATCACAGATTGAACATTCCATGTAAATTAATAAGGTTGATTTTTCATTGAAGTTCAATGCAATAATTTCCCCGTATTTCTGTCTATTTAATAAATGTTTATTTTCCACGACAACCCCTTTTGTATCCCGTGGGTGTTGTAAAAGTCGACTGAGGGAGATTCTGAACAAAGAACAAGGCCTCCTGGTAGACTCTTGAACCGATATGACATGATGGCATCAAACTTGACTTTCATAAGTGTACAAATTAATAAAGTAATTTGAGATTGTTTTTGAGTCTACATCCCGTGTAGAGTCCCATCCCAAGAAAGAGTCCTCGCGTGGTGTCAGTAAACCAACAACAGGATTTCCTAGTCGGGTTGGTGTCAGGCAGGCGGCCAAACATAAAACTATGCCAAAATCTGTAGCAGTACAATTTTATTGAGGTATCAGGCGAATTTTTCAAGTTGGCGCCGTGGATGGCCAAATCAGAAAATTTGAGGAATAGCGAAAAGTACTCAAAGGAGTCTCGGGACCGATTTCGATGAAAACTAAAACTGCATCATTGGATTTTCGAAAAATCAACAATTAATTAGTTAAGGCATAATGATAACGTAAGAAAAATAAATAGGTATTTTGTTAAGAATGAGCTCTTTCCTTAAGTTTTTATTTTGTCATCACTTTCCAGAATTTGTTCCTTATTAGCGACACTATTGAATGGTGTAATAATACAGGTTACGTTTTTTTTGTCAAAATCAACGGGTTCAATTTTTGGCCCGGAATATTGATTTTTCAAAAATCCAATGAAGAAGTTTTAGTTTTCATCAAAAAAACAATATTTGCTTATCTCAGTTTAATAAACATTGATCATTCTCTTTACAGGTAACAATTTACATTCTTTGTAGGGAAAAGTGTTTCATTGAACGCATAATTGTAATTACAATTTTACATATTTTGTAAATTGTAGTACAATTGCGCCCTGTGTCAGTATACAATTTTGTGGATTTATTTGATTTACAAGAAGAAATGGTTTGTTATTATTCAAAGATTTCCACTGTTCCGCGATGTCTACTGTGATACCACTTTTTTATTTTAAGGTATTTCACATAACCGACTGCAATCTTTATTTTCCGTTTATTCTCATATTTAAGAGACAGAATAGTGAGTTTTTTATTGTGCTTATTGACTTTCATCGTGGATCAATCAAATACAAAAGTACTCTGTTAGTTAAATGCTAAAACTAAATTCTAAATATTTTTAATTTCCAAGATTTTTAAAATCTGCACTCAATACAAGAAAGAATGAAGAACGAAAGAAATGTTCAACAAAAATTTACAGTTTATGTAATTTGTAACTTACAATTACAAATTTGTAGAGACAATATTGTCATCGAAATCTGCAGGAGTTTTCTACAATTATAAAGTTATTGAACAAGGTTTAAAGGCGTTAAATTTTACAAGTATTTAACTACTTACTTACTTGTAACTTTTATTAAACAGGGTCCTGGTTTTTGGTTCACTTTGTTGGTTTATTACTTTTTGGTGTTAATGTCCTTTATGTACCGGATAGGCTGAGAACGTAACCACACTTACACTACCGACACTACTTTGAGGTGCTGTATGGCCCATACTGCCGGAGGTGGCTTTATTTTTAACCAAGTGTTGCCTAAGGCAATAATACCCCTTTGCTGATCCATTAGTCGCCTTCTACGACACCCATTGGAGGATACGTGGTGATGTCGACCCACTGTTGGGACACAAGGCCTCTCCTTGTCATCGAAGGAGGTTTCAGTCCACCACGCTTGCCCAATGCGGATTGGTGGACGGAGTATAAGGTGATCAATACCCCTTTGCTGATCCATTAGTCGCCTTCTACGACACCCATTGGAGGATACGTGGTGAGGCATCACAGGACCAACACCGGGACGGCTAATAGTGGAAACATAATTATTATAACTGTATATGATTTGTAACATGCAAAACACAGTGTTAATAACAATCTTCACAAAAACCAAACAACTGCAATATTAAAGTTACTAGTTTTTTACTATATCCGGCGACAAGTAAAAATAAACAAAGGTTCATTTGCTCGGTCAGTGACTTGAGGTTTCGGCAAGCACACCCGTTGTCCATTTTAGAGTAATAATAATTTGATTTTGCTAAAGACTCACAAAACTAAACTTTGATATGGACACAGTCGGAAATAAAATGATTTTTTTTTTATTTTGTATTTATTGAAGTCCTTAAAAATACACTTTTCTCGAGTTTAACTTTTAATCTATACTAATCTATTTATATCTATACTAATATTACAAGGAGGAATTGTTTGTTTGTAACAAAAAAACTCAAAAACTACTGGATTGATTTCAAAAATTCTTTCACAAATATTAAAAGTTCATATTTTTTTAAATCCTCGCGTATCCAAACTGTTCTATTTTAAAATTCTTCCCCGCACTAGAGTGAAAAGCATAATTTTCCGACCGCTGCTCGAATTAAATATAAATTATTTTCCAAATATGAGAAATGAGAATATTTTTTACCTATGTAGACAACGATCCTAATAAACTGGTTACTCTGCCTGCTAGAGAGAAGTCAATGTACTGTAAGTTTGATTATCACAGTCGATTTGAAACACCTTAACAACATGATAGCATCATTTTTTTGTGTAGTCTGTTACCTTTATAAAACAAACCAAAAACTACTAAGTCTTTTATACCACAATTTAGTGTATAACATGATTATTCCGTTCTTCGCACTAAGATATAATTAAACTTTTTCCTGTTTGTCTTATTCGTTTATAAATTAGATGTATAATATGTTGTCGTCAATACATGTCATAGATTAATATAAGTACTTACGTAATACATGTCGTGGTAACCTAGAAAGCACTTGATGTAAATAAAACTATATATAATATTTAATAATGTACTCTTTGATAAAACTTGAGTTCCTTGCTAAGTAAAAGGTGTCAATTTTTATAAGGACTTAAGTATTATTTGAATTGAAATAAAAACACGCTATCAACGAGATAGAGTTGCCATTACGCCAAGAATTTTTTCCTCTCCTGTTCATATTGGAACATTTTTAGCAAAAAGAAAGAAATTTAGTACGTTTTCTTTTTATAAAATTCGACACAATACATTTAAAGTAATTTTGAAAAAATTTTAATAAGGAAAACGTATTACATACTTAGTTTAAAGAACTAATTGTGTTAAAAACATTCAAAATATCATAAAATTCGGAAAAAAATATTTATTTTATTTATTAGGAAAGCGGCCGCTAATGAGATTAGTTTTGGGCTAGATAATTGGAAATACTTAAAAATTTTTGCGTTCCAGATGACGGGTTCTCCTTATTCGCCTTCCATGGAAAACTGAACGAAGAAATGGAGGGTTTAGAGGCTGGACACTGGTCAAGAGACATTACCAAAGCCAAGGAAGGTCGATGGACCTTCAGGGACAGGAATGCGAAGCTGAACATCGGAGACAAGATCTACTTCTGGACGTATGTCATCAAAGACGGGTTGGGGTACAGGCAAGATGATGGCGAATGGACAGTCGCTGGTAAGTATCTCTCATTTTTCACTATGCAATCATTCTACCTAATCCTATTATAATGTGAAAGATTAGATATTTATATTGGAAACATGATTGGCCCCTTTTTCCGGACCGTTTTTTACGGTTCGTACCACACTGTGGGATAGATAGTTCGGCTTGTGTTGGACTCGCCCAGGAGTCCCTGGGAATGCCCACTGAAAACCATAGCTATAGGAAGCTGTAAATGGGCAATGTGAAAGAGAAAGAACATACTAACACGTATATTAGAGCGAGATAGATAGACGAGACCATTTCACGTACACGCAGGCGGCCTAAGGAGGCCTGTCAGTCATGTAGAAAAGGCAGCTACTGTCAGACTGCAATATTGTTTTTCACTCACACATTAGTGCATTTTTTTTGTCTCGCCCTAGTCGATTTGTTGCCAATCTATAAACGTCAGTAATTATAAATCTATAGTAAACCCATAACAGCATTCCCAGAGATGGTTGGCGTTAGGCAGGCACACGGACATAATGCAAAAAGCTATATCAGTATTGTGACTTAAAAAACTAACCCCAAATAAACTGGTCCCCAAGTAGAAGTAAAAGAAGCTCGTACTGGTGGCTTTAGTGGCATCCTCTGCAAAAGAGCAGTGTTCGTGGGAGTTCCAATGACATTTTGCGCGTTGTAGCTGGACGAATGCTGTCCATTTATCATGCATTGGTTCCGACTGCACGTCCTTTAAATCTCTTAAATATATGATGCTTGTTCACTCTGGCCTTAAAGATATCCAGATTATATTGATCCGGGAAAACAGATCTCGGCAACGAGTTCCACGCCTTAACTGTTCGCATAATGACAGAGGAAGCAAAGCGCTTCTTGATTTAAATAAACCTACTTTAAACTTAAATGTCCACAAGCTCGAAAGACAGGGAAGTAGGAGTGGATTGTGTTACCAGATTTTATAAAATACACATTCTATAGACGTGAAATTCGTTAAAACCCGTAGTAATAAATTTTTAATAACACGTTTTACCCATATGATTATTATCGTCTCAAACGAGTTTATATTTCCATGAAAGTAGATTATTAAAAATGTTTACTGATAAAAATTTTAAGAAACTATGATAGTCACCTTTTGAATTTAAAAATTGTACCAAAATATTATGTTGATTATTTTTTAAAATAAGATATAGGTACTATTCTACGCTATGTAGCATTCATGTAGCAAAATAATTATGTGTCTTGTTTGTTATGAATAGGCCCAAAACCTATTCATTACAAACAAGAAACATGATTATTTTCGTAGTATAGTATAAGTCGAATAGTTGACAGGCAAATAATATAAGACTAGACGGTAAAAAGTACAGAACACATATAAACGAGTCAAAGAGGGACTAAGAGGCATTTCTACTCTATTCTTATTTATGAAATTCTAATTACTAGTATTTTAAGAGTACTTAATAAAATGGTAAATATAAGATTATATCCCGGAACATAAACTTTCTGTTTAAATCCTTACAAAAATAGCCTTTAAATACTTGCATAATGATCTTACCCCAACCACGTGGGTCTTACCTTGCTCTATGACTTTTTAACTAAATAAAGCACATACATTCAATGTTTTTGGTTTAACACCTCGTTTCCTTCTTACCACGATTCCAGCTGGCCTGTGCCTTACTGTGGCTTCTTCTAACGCAAAAAATTGTTACTCATTTCTCTGCTACACTAATCGCAAGTGGATTCTCTGACAACACACATTAAAGAAGCATCTAAAGCTGGCAAAGTGAGATTAATTAGAGTGGCTCGTGTAAGTGCACCTTACATCTTACATACACTTCTAGTCTCCACCTTACTTACCATCTGGTGGTCAATAATTCGCCTGGCCTTCAAGTCTTTCTCCAATCAACTACTCCAACTCAAACGAGTAATGAGCTGTAATCGCCTCCCTATTATAAATTCTTTTCAAGTTGGTTATATTAAAAAATAACTCACTTTTTTTAAATTCCAGGGTACGTCAATGAAGATGGTACACCAGCTACTCCAGGTTCTACACCAACAACTTCAAGCACGACACCAAGAGTAGTCACTCAACCTACTCAAGCACCACCAACATGCCAGCGGTCTCGGACAGAGGTTCAAGGCCTGGACTCCGTGTGCACCGGCGCGCTGATCTTCAATGAAGAGTTTGACAAAAGTACCCTCAGGGATTTGACTAATTGGGTCCCAGAGGTCAGATTCGTGTTAGAACCGGTAAGCTGATAAACTTGTCTAATTTATCCCTATAAAGTAGATAAAACTGAAAAAGAGGAAAATATATTCTTATTCTTATTCTTAAATAAGGGGCTGAGGCCGTATCTCAGAGCACTTCGACCCTATGGGATCTTTTGTGCTTCCCCTTTCCTTATCACCCATCCCCGCCAATATCGAAAACATTTTGTATGAGTTTCACGATGTTGGCGGGAATAAGGTCTATAAAGTCCTCTGGTTTAGGGTAAGCTAAACCTAGGACCCTTAGTCGCCTGTTGGCTAGTGCATCGCAGTCACATAGTATGTGCTCCATGCTTTCTTCCTCCTCACCACACATTCTACAGATGGGGTCATCAGCTTTGCCTATTGTGCACAGGTGTCTTCTAGTGGCAAAGTGGCCAGTGAGAGCGCCTATGAGGCAGCGGATTTGGGTTCTGCTGATTCTTCCCATTCTTTTAAGGTAGCCTATGTGTGAGGATCCTAAAAATTTCTTTGAGTGTGTCAGTCGGGGAGTGGACAACCATTCCCTGAGGTGCCTCTTTTGACAATACTCCTTTAGTGCCATTTTTATGGTACTCCTAGATAATCCTACAAAAGGCTCGGGCCCATTGAGGTCTTGAGCCGATCCTTTCCTTGCTAGTCTGTCAGCATTTTCATTACCTTCAATCCCTACATGTCCCGGTACCCACACTAGTCTGACCAGGTTGTGCTTGCCTAGTCTGTTTAGTGTGTGTATCGCATTCAAAACTAGTTTTGAATTGGTTTTGTGGGTGGTTAAGGCTTTAAGTGCCGCTTGGCTATCACTAAGAATGTAAATGGTCATTCCTTTGGTGCCCATTTCTATGTTCTTTTGAGCACAGGCAATTATTGCATACGTCTCAGCTTGAAAGACTGTTGCATATTTGCCCATGCTTTGTTGGTACTCATACCCGTTGCCGTAAATGCCTGCCCCTATACCTGACTCCATTTTTGATCCGTCAGTGTACCATATAAGACTGTTTTCCTTAGGGGTTTTGAGTCCTCGCTTCCATTCCTCCCGCGTGGGTATATGGATGCTGAATGATCTCCTAGATACAAACGATGGTTGGTTTACATCGCTTGTCATCGCTGTGACGATGTCCAGGTTTAGATCCTTTTCAAATTTTGTGTGTCGTGTCCTCGGCTGTGAGTCCTTCCATGTTCCACATACCTGTAACCTATGGAGAGTGTCTCTTGCTTGTGATTCGATGACTATGTGCAGCGGTGTTAATCCAAGGATATTTTCTATGGCTGCCGTTGGTGTGGTCCGGAATGCTCCAGTGATGGCCAAGCACGCCATTCTCTGAAGCTTTGCCAAGTCACTTTGACAAGTAGATAACTTGGTTCTGGGCCACCATGCTATGCTACCATATGTAACAATCGGTCTGATTAACATAGTGTATAGCCAGTGCATTACTTTGGGCTTTAGTCCCCATGTTTTGCCGTACGTAGACCGACACAATCCGAATACCCTTTGGCATTTCTTTATTGTGTTGTCTACATGAGTTTTCCACTTTAGTTCTTTATCCAGTGTTATTCCTAGATATTTTACTTCCGTGGACCATGGCAGTTGCGTTCCATAGAGTGTAAGTGACTTGGTCTGTTCTACTTTCCTCTTCCTGGTGAATGGTATTACTACTGCCTTTTTGGGTTGATAGAGAGGCGGTGGTTGTTGCACCATTGTTCCACCCTTTTAAGGGCCTCTTGCATAAGCGCAGTTACTGTGCTCATGAACTTTCCTCTTATCGTAACCACTATGTCATCCGCGTAACCAACGGTATATAGTGGTCCATTGTTTAAGTCTTTCAATAGAGAATCAATGACTAGGCACCACAGCAGTGGAGACAATACACCACCTTGGGGGCAACCCATTGCGGTTTTGATACACACACTGTCTCCCATCAGTGAAGCTGTTATTATTCTCCCTTTCAACATGTTATTGATCCACTTACAAAGTGTTGGATCAATGCCAATGGAAAATATATTACTCCGACCCAAATTTGATATGAATGGCTCAAGATCCAGGGGGCGTAACCGTCTGCGATTAACCAACTAATCAAAAGATCTCACAAAGTAGCCCCTAGATATATGTGTGCGAAGTGTGTCGATTAGAGAAAGATGGTGGGAAACAGTGAAGAAGACCGTGCTGCGACCCCCATGTTCACGAGTACTCTGCCAAAAGTAAACGATTTACAAGAAGAAGGCCCCAAATAATATGGGGAACATGGCAGGCAAATGATGAAAGTAAGTATATTAAACTGATTCCAGATTTAGACCTGATCTGACAATGGTCGCTGTATGCGAGTCGTATAAAGTACCAAATTGCAGAAAAAGATTTGCATTGCGGAAATTAGTCGTACCTTGCTACCAAAGAAAAGACAAGAAGCATAAAGAATTGTGACAATTACTGCTTAAAAGTGTGGCCAAACATGATCTGGGCCAGTCGTTGTGTCTATTCTTGTTGAGGCCTATTAAAAAAATACAAAAGACTAAGTTACCTCCTAAATATATTTTAGCCACTTGATGGGGAAGCTTTTAGGCAAGATGATAAAGCGGGAGGTAGAAAGTAGCTTATTCCTAACCACTATATAGCAACAATACTCCCCGGAGAGTTGAATCTGAGATCTCCGAATGCGATACCGAGAAGTGAACCACTGTATGAATTACATTACGTATCCTCATATCTATTGTTTAGCTTCATGTCTCTCTCTTCTTTTTACAGGACTACCCTTTCAGCGCGTACATGACAGATGAAACAACCAAAATTGAGAATGGAGTCCTCTCCATAACTCCTGTTCTCTTGGAGAAGCAGTTCGGCCCAGACAAGATTGACGAAGAATTAGATCTTACTAACAGGTAATCATATTTTAAAACATATACACACACAAATGCACATTATCTCTGTGTGCAGCACCAGCACTGATCGCTCACGCAGACTGTCGTTGTATATTTGAAAACTGCCATGGCTCATCCGCGTTCGGAGAGATAAATAGTTATTTGTTCAACAAGTGAGCAAAATTATTTTATCGCTGGTTCGTGATTTAATATCGATATTTAATCACGAACCAGCGAAGTAGTCTAGAATTATTTACTACTGAGAGCAGTGAGTAATTTAAAGTCACTAGACAAAAAAAAATTGCCCTCGTGTGATACATACAACTTTTCACCTCTCCAGCGAGAAAATTGTTAGTGGTGAAAAAACAAGAGAATACTTCAATACATGTTTATTATGTTAAAAATAATAATTAAAAATTAAAAGTAAGATTTCTAAAACTACTTAGATTGAACGTTACAGTCTTGTTAGGAGCTCGCAGCAAAAAGCGTTTTTGCTTCGAGATTTTCCGGAGTGAAAGAGGTCTTTCGTACAACGAATATCATTCCTAATTCGTTGCTTTTGGAAGGTTTTTTTACTGGAAATTTTAAGTGGAAATATTATAGTAATATTGTTACTGGAAAATTTAACTCTGATCCAGTGGTTCCCCCACTGGTTTCAGACTGAAAAGGTTCCGGGTTTGATCTCAAGGACTCGTTTTGGATCGTTACAAGTCCTTTCATTTTTTGATGGATAATTCTGACTACTACGAAGCGTACCGCACCTTGGGCTAGACGGGTAAGCGAGTGTGGGACTTGCCCGGGAAAACTCACAAAAAACCACCGGTACCAACCGCTATCAGGCCAGAGACGTTTCAGGGACGGTGAACGGCGTAACCCTCGTTTTGGAATGTCTCCTGGGATTTCAAGTCCACCTGGCCGCCATAGACAGTTAGAGGTAATATAGCCTAGTCTTATTGAGGATTATTATGAAATGCGCTTATCCCCTTGGGCCTTAGGTATTTTAATTTTACGTCAGCTTTATTGAAGTCATTTCCCCAACGTAGAATAGGTCCTTAACCTTAAAATCAGTAGCGTTAAAATCCAATATTTACACACATTATTTTGAATTCACAGATGTACTGGTCAAATCGACACAAGGGAGTGCAAGCAGGTAACTGACGGCTGGCAAATAATACCACCAGTTTTGACCGGGAAAATTACAACCAAGAATAAGTTCAACTTCAAGTTCGGAAGAGTGGAAATCAGAGCCAGGGTCCCTGAAGGCAAATGGCTTGTACCAGGTAATACATTCTGGCATTTTTAACTGAAGAAAAGGTTTAATAACGATTTAATTCAAAGCAACTAAACAATTTAAAGTCTCTAATATATTTCAATTGCGAATATCATCGTATTAAGACGCCAAATAAGACAATCATTCTGAGGTATATGCGGACGCATAAAATGTCATGAGGAACCAGTGCCTCCCGGGTGGGAGGCGACGCTCTTACGCACTACGCCACCGACTCAACTTGTGATACTAATTCAGCCTATAAAATTGGACCACCTCTATGTCTCGCTTATATTCAGTCTGGCAAACAGAACCCGCCTCTCAAGATGACACCGCACACACTCCATCAACAAGTGTTGGATATCTTCCTAAAAAGGATAGAATACCAACAAGTAATAACTGTAGATGAAGAATCCAATTTTGAATTTTGCTATAATTTATTTACTTCTTTCAGAACTAAACTTGGAGCCTAAAGAAAATGTCTACGGCAATAGCCGCTACGAATCTGGTATGATGCGAGTAGCTTTCGTCAGAGGAAATCCAACAGAATCCAAGGTCTTGTTCGGTGGTCCAGTCTTATCTGACACAGAGCCTTACAGATCCTACAACTTGAAGAGGAAAATTGGCATTGACAACTGGCATAAAGACTTCCATAACTACACTATGATATGGAAGCCAGGTGAGACAATTAATGATCGTAATTATAATGAAGAATAATTGATATAAATGTAATAAATACGTTCTTCATGCCAGTAATTTTAATATTTACTAAACTATTATTCAGTTTAACAATCACCGCGAAATTTTATTCAGTTACATATCTTTATTTCTTTAGATTTCTAGATAAAATATTAATTCTTTAGATTAAAGCTAGCACATAATAAAATTGTTGTTATAAGGGCGTGGTAAATATTCCCCCTATTTGGAACCTTATAGGTTTCAACATAAGATAACAAATGAATTACCCAAAGTATATTTGGGTTATAAAGAGTTAAATAGGTATAAATTACCATACTTACGACTGAATTATTCTTATTTTCAGAGAGTATAGACCTGTTAGTGGATGGTGATTTGTACGGCACCGTCAATCCAGGAGCAGGATTTGCGGCAAGTGGGCGGGAAAATCTAGTAACACATGCAAGGCACTGGGAAAGGGGTAGCATAATGGCACCTTTAGATGAACTGGTAAGATGATTATCACAGGCATTAAATTTATGATCTAATATGCTTAGAGTAAATAGTAACTATAGGACTGCAAACTATCTCTAACATTTCCCATGAAATGCCGAATAATATAAAAGAATTAAATTACTAAGTGCACGGCCTGGACGGGGAACCGAAATTTTGGTGCTTAATTTTGCTCCGTGCTTTAGAAAGCACGTAAAGCTGTTGCTAATGTCAGAAAGCGACTTAAAGATGTCTGACTTCAGTCTGACCTCTAGCGACACCTGCACAATAAATTATCGAAGAATATACAAGATGAAGATAGAATCCTCAAATAGGATCAGCTATTATAGTACAGAACATTTCATGGTTATGGATCTATTCACGTTTTAAAGATCATAGCTATAATTGGGAATATAAAGTGCTGCACGAAATATTCTTATGCTTTGGCCGCACTTGCGCCTATCGTCCCGAAGTAATGCGTGGCGATAATTCGTACGATACACGCAAGTGCGGCCCTAGCAAAGTTATCGCGATAAAGCATGTGGCATTTCTTTATTTGTTCGAACTATCGTGCAATAATCCAAGATGGCCGAAATCAATTCCAGACGTGTAAATTGCGTAGTATTATTATCCTTCTTTGCGTTTAACTATGTATAATCACTTTCTTTACTTCTAAATTGTGTGCTAATAATTACGTAATGCATTTATTATAAAAAATAACTCAGCTGTATCGTATACTTAGTCACCCGTACGCGTCTGAACTAATGGAGAACAACCTTCGAAATGAACAACGCATGTCTGACCACTCAGCGCGATAGGTTAGCGCGCTAACACCCTGACGTACCGCCTCCCGGCCGATAACGCACACTCAACCCGAATATTCGTGACGATAGCCGATAACGGCCGGTCACATCTGCGTGTATCGTGTCCTAGCACGAAGCTTCGTGACGATAGGCGCAAGTGCGGCCCCAGCATTAGAATATTTTCGTTAAATCCCACTAAAAAGGGAGGAAGGCAACGGCCCATACCGTTATATCTGCTGAGCTAACCTCAGATCTCAGTCACGGATTCTATCGCCAGAACGTGCAAACTTATACTTAAATTTAGTTGTTGGCATAGTTTTTTTTGAGTGTGCTACCATAATAATAGTCTACCTATTGTAAAGCATTATTGTTTTCCGACCAGTCCGTCCCAGTTTGCGTTACTTTGCCATCACTTATCATCACGCACCATGAAAGTCAGTAGTTTCCCCGTAAAGTAAAAGAAAAGAATATCCAGAATAATAAATTGTGTCTACCGTTTTGTGTATCTGGACGACATTATAATGGTTAATTCTTCGCAGTTCTACATTTCCATCGGCCTCCGCGTTGGTGGAACTCACGACTTCCCCAACGGCAGCGACAAACCGTGGGATAACAAGAGCAGCAAAGCCACCCTAGCGTTCTGGCAAGCTCGCGACACTTGGGAAAGTACCTGGTACAATGCGAAGTTGCTTGTAGATTCCGTTAAAGTATACGCATTGTGATACCGAGACTGTTACCATTAGCAATAAGCCATAAAATAGGTGATAAATCTTGACAAGTGAAGTCGTATTTGAAAATTAATTCATTAGAGGATTAATTACAAAACATAACTTTAGCATTCCTTTCTTATTCATTCGGCACTTGAGAATTATAATTTCTTTGTAAGAACTACAACTTCGATAGCATATCATGTAGATAAGTAAACAAAGACTTTTAAATTACTTAATAGAAATATCAAAATGCAACTTAAGTAATTTGCAACATATGTACCGGGAATATAAATTTATTATTCCGTAGTGATTACCGTAATTAACTACATTTCTTTTATGACTCTTTTAAAATTTTTACATGTATCTCTAAAGTGCAATATTTGCAGATAGTTGTATAATAGGCTGATGTCAAATTTCAAAGTGCAATAAATTTTTTAATATTTTTATGATCTTCGTTTTATTTATTCCTCGTTTTCAGTTTTATACCCTAACTCGTCATGAATGTTGTGTCAGTTACAATTTACATCAGGAATCTCGTTCAACTCCACGCAATCTTTGCCAGTAATCTCCCAACAGTTGTAAACTAGGAACTGCGCGGTCGCTGAGTTTTCGGAAGCACATGTTCGAAAAGGAGTTTTATCGTGACTAGCCTCCAAGTAAGTCCTATTGAGGCCTTAAATGTACTTCTTTAGCTGGGCACTGGCAAAAAATCATAAGATATTCCCAGCTGGAATTGTTTTGATATCATCTGGGTCGATAATGTCTGTGTCTCCCCAAAAATGGCAGTTTCTTTTGTGAATGAGAGGTTTACAAAAGCACAGGAATTGCATTGGTGTTTCGCGGTCCTGTTCGTAGAATTTGCAAGCATCAGTCTCTTTTAATCCTATAATGTAGAGATGTCTGTTCAGCTTGCAGTGGCCAGTCAAAGCCTAATCATCACGCTCAGGTTGCCCCTGTTGAGCTTCAGTAGCTCGCCAGTGCAATTATGAACGAAGTAATCTCGGATACTGAAATGTAAAGTTTGCCCGAAAAGCCTACATCGAAATTTTAAAGTAGGCAACTGAGCCGTGGATCAGATATTTTGTGTCCGAGTTGCCCCCTAAGCCGTCCAACCCCTTTTATCAAAGGTTTAAATGGTATTGTTTATGTCGACGAAGACGACAGTATTTCAGCATTATATATTTATTTCAATATGAATTCACACATGTTGTATACATTGAGATATAATGTACTATACATTATAATATCTCAATGCGTATAATATGTTGTGTTTAGAGTAAAGCGTAGCTTGAGGCCAATAACATATTTGGATCAGCAATTCTGTAGTACAAGAGAAGCGACAGCCAAATTCTTAAAGAGCACCTGACAGGGTGGGGATGCAAGAGGATGAGAGTACAGAACCAATGGGATTTTTTCTCCGTTATTGTAATGCATTATTGCTCTTTAAGTATTTCGGAACCACCACTCGTTTATAGGCCTGAAAGGATTCCAATTAGCCTTATTCTCTATCTTAAGATATCCTCAGTAGTAAGTAGGCGAACAATAAAATTTAAAAATTTAAAAAAATCGGGAGTGATCTCCCCTTGACTTTCTCGTAGGTATACCTGAAACGACTCAAAAGTTGATAGAAACCTTATATTGTGATGTCGTACATGCATGTTAAATTTGGTTGCAATAAGTTAAAGCATACTCGAGTTATCGTGCTAACGCACAGACACACACACAGACATAAATCCAAAAACGGTATTTTTGGACTCAGGGAGGTCCAAAACGTGTAAATCCGCAAAAACTCGAGGTCGAATTTTTTTGAAGATTACAAGACTGCCTCTCTATGCTACGTATACGAGAAACCAAAAAAAAAAAATGCATAAAAATGAAAAAAAAAAAATCTGGAGTGGCCTCTCTTTGACTTTCTCGTATCCCGGAAACTACTCAAAAGTTGATAGAAACCTTATATTTTGATGTCATAATGCATGTTAAATTTGTTTACAATAACTTAAAGCACATTCGAGTTATCGTGCTAACGCACAGATACACAGACATAATTCCAAGCAACCAAGTGCGCGGTCGTTACGAGGATGGGTGACCGAAAAATTTTTAAAATCGATTTTACTCCGTGCTTCGTCGGCACATTAAGGGTATACGAGAAAGTCGAGGGGAGACCACTCCCAATTTTTTTAATAAAACTATTTTATTGTTAGAAACAACAGCGATGAATTTATGTTCCTTCGTAATTATTTATATGTAGGTATAGTGCATTGAGAAAGACATACTAACACAGTTAAATGACTACCCGAACATGACCTTTCAAAGATTATAATTATTATAAATAGTAGACTTGATAACACACATCAACCACGTTAGAGAAACAAGTAAGGGTGGGTCTACACTACACATAATTGAAAGCGCTGTACCGAATGTGAATTCGAAGCAAACATTTCCGTTACTTCACTAAATGTGAATTCGAATCAAACATTTCCGCTACTTCACTAAATTAGCCGACTGCTTTTATTTGAAAGTAAGTAGGTACGCTCTGGGAGTGTAGGACGTAGAGACAGTTTGGTGAGAGTAGTCACCATGGGACATTTTAGTGGATTATTGCGTATCTACTATCAGATTTGTGGTAATTCAAAAGATGCGTGAAGAAGCACCTTGCAGGTTGGTAAGGCGAGGACTGTACGGCTCACACGATCTCTCGCACTTGATCTTGCATTGGTTTCAACTTCAGCCTACCAACAGGTGGAACAGAGCCATTTTCTAGACTTTTTAAAAATAAAAAATAACCGTCCGCCCATAAACAGACTATTTTTTATTCAAAAAAACTTTCCACGCGTAAGTAAATGCTATAAAATATTTAAGTTATACTATGCTATATTACTTAAATATTTATTTACGGATTAAACTCCCGTGTCCCCGTTTTGTTACGGTCCGGTAAAACTTCATTTTTACTTTCTCATACCTATACGTAGTATAGAGGAAGTCTTGTTATCCTCAAAAAATTCGACCTCGAGATTTTGACCGATTTACACGTTTTGGACCTCCCTTACACGATTTTGTTTTGGAAATTATGTCTGTGTGTGTGTCCGTGTGTCTGTGCGTTAGCACGAAACTCGAGCATGCTTTAACTTATTGCAACCAAATTTGACATGCATGTATAACATCGAAATATAAGGTTTCTATCAACTTTTGAGTCGTCAATCACGAAAGTTAAGCAACTAAGTGCATGGTCGGTGCTGGGATGGGTGACCAAAATTTAACATGCATGTTTGACATCAAAATATAAGGTTTCTATCAACTTTTAAGTCATTTCCGGTATACGAGAAAGTCAAGGGGAGACCAATCCCGATTTTTTATTATAATTTAATTAGGTACATATCACATAACTTTATTTCTTACTCTGAGACATAAATAGTAGGTCATCTAACAAAAAATAATTTAGTATTTAAAACCCAATGACGTATTTTATAAATGCTAGAGGGCGAGCCTACACAGTATTTGAGACTTGAGGTTGGTGTGGTAACTCCATAACTTAAAAACATAATTAATAATTATTTTAATTAGTGGTTTAGGTCTCGTCTATGCAGAATTACTAATCCCGAAGACAAAAAACTTAAGACTGGATTTCTCATTTAAGCATCTTATTTAGTCTCGCCAGAGGGCGCTTACAAGTAAACATCGACTCCGTGTTAATTATTAAAATAAATTAGATATAATGCGTATTTCTCTAAAGATTTAAACTAATAGTAACTATAAAGTAACAATTAACGTGTGACAGTGTTCGTGGCAAAAAATTATTAACAATAAGTGAAATAATTGAAAGTGAAAATATTACATTTTGTGAGAGTGTTATGCTATAATAAATACCATACCAGGAAAGTATTTTAATTATAATTTATATTGAACACTCATAAATAACATAGAACTATATAAATAATATAAGCTTACAAGTGAATAGTAACTATTTTTTGAATTTACATAACGAATAATCAGTATGAACAATTGAACTTTGCACCCAAGAAATTCATAGACGAGCGTAAGGAACTCAATAATTGCTAGTACCGCCATCTAGCGCCAAGTAGCAGAACCATCTCTTAAATATCATAGCACACGAGAACTACGTTGCTTTCTATTGTAATAACTACTTTGCCATCGTAAGTCACATAATCTCCGCAAGATGGCAGGCGTGTGTGCCGGATGCCGCCAAAATATTCCCGATAGAAACTTTTTAAAGTGCTCAAACTGCTACATGAATTATGATCTTGAATGTGCAAACGTTTCTGAAAAACGTTTTTATAACACGATGGGCAAAGATCACAAACAGATGTGGAAATGTCAGCTGTGCAAATCTAACGAACCTAAATCCGACAACACAAATACCCCGATTAGGCCCCAAAACCTTCGCGAGAATGAAAATGTATCAAATAGCCAAAATCTTCAAAAAGATTGTGATGATCTTATTAGTCAAGATTTAATAGACACAAACATCACTTTAAGAAAACAGATCCCGCGTTATACAAGAGAAAGCTCAATACTTAGTAACGATGACACAATAAACTCTCCTCAAGGACACACACCTGTAGTTGAAACCCCAAAGACCCGTTGTAGAGAAAATATTGTTTTTACAAATAATAAAATAGAAGACGATCAACTTACGATTCATAAATTAAAGAATATTCTACAAGAAAACAACCGAGTTATCTTATCAGAAATACAAACATCTCTTCGTAATGAAATAGAAACGGCAATGAATAAAATGAGAGCCGAGTATGAACAGGGTTTTAAAAACAACTCTGCTGAGCAATCGAAGATTAAACATGAAATATTAGATTTAAAGTCAAAAATAGAGCTTCTAGATAAAAAATGTAGAACTCTACAAACTGAAAATGAAAGTCTTCAGAAGAAGATAGAGCAAATACCTATATTTCAGAAAACCGAACAAAACCAAGATAAAATACTTGTGCTACATGGATTAACAGAACACTTTTGGGAATCGGAGACAGAAATTACAAGTAGAATAACAAACATGTTTTATGACTTACTTAACATAGACGTTTCAAACTATATTGAAGGAGCCACTTTCATAGGAAAAAATCCAAATAAGAGACCATTAAAAATTGAATTTATTAGTAAAAAAATGAGGAATTATATACTAGAGAATTCTTACTACTTGAGAGATGATGGATTCAGTGTGACTGAGTACTTAAACCCACAGGCTTTACAAAACCGAAGAAATTTATACCACGCCTTACGAATGGCGCGACAACAAGGACAACATGCATATATAAAAAACAATAAGTTATTTATAAATGGAAAGGAGACAACAGAATTGCCACGGTCAAACACATATACGCTGAAAGAAAATAACGCCATAAAAAAACAAGGAGAGCAGCAGCAGTTATCAGACGAACATCGAGCTCCAACCACCCCCTGCCCACTACCCATTGCAACTCAAGCTCACCGTAAATCAAACCATAAAGACAATGCAGCTGGTGGCACTACTTTTCGTGGCCATTACTAACTATAATATCCTTTTCCAAAATATGCAAAGTGTTTGTAATAAAATTCATATTTTGGATGCTTTTTTGGAGGAAAGGTCTAACCTTGACATTTTGTGTATAACAGAATCTTGGCTAAATAAACAAAAAAAAGAATTACTCAAAATAGATGGTTATACATTGTCCTCTTCTTTCTGTCGTGACCTGCACGACGGAGGAGGTGTATGTATCCTAATAAAGAACACATTAGAGTTTTATGAGAGATTGGATATTTCCTCTTTTTCCGTGGAAATGATATTTGAAGTGTGTGCTGTTGAAGTTCCTAAAGAGAATATGTTAATTATAAATATCTACTGGCCCAATAGTAAAAGAGAAGTAGATACTTTCTTTTCCTGTTTAGATAAATTGTTAACCCTAGTACACAAGAAAGATTATTCTAAGAATATTATTATTGGCGGAGATTTTAATGTAGATTTTCTTACGGATACAAATATGAAAATTAGACTGTCTAATGAAATGTTATGTTATAATTTTCATCAAAAAAATAAAGAACCTACAAGAGGGCCCCGTTGTATTGACTTAGTTTTCGTTAACTTTAAAATGAACAAATTGAAGGTGACTGCTCAGGACTTTGGTTTTTCAGATCACAGCGGCTTATTAATTACTCTACCCCTGACCGGAAATAATTTAAAACACTTCATAGTATCTAAAAGAATTTTTAGCGAGCTAAATATAAATAAATTTAAAAACGAGTTATCAATAATAAAGTGGTCAGATCTTCTTCAACATAATAAAAATATAAATGCAAATTTCAATATCTTCAACAGTGTTTTGTTAAATGCTTTAAATAAATGTATACCTAAAAGAATAATAAAATTGAAAAAAACATCAACTAAAAATTACCTTACACTGGGTCTAAAAACATCATGTCGTTACAAAAGATTCTTAAAGATACTGGTAAGCAAGTCAAAAAATGAAAATGTGAAAAATCACTATAAAACATATTGTAAAGTATTAAGACAATCTATTAATGCATCCAAAAAAAATTTTAACGTCAATGTGTTTAGGAAGTCACAAAACAAAAATAAATCTATGTGGAAAATCATAAATAATCAAACAAACAAAAATAAACAGATAAACAGAAATATACAACTTAAAAAAAGCGACAATACAATCTTACGAGAACCAAAGATTATAGCTGATACATTCAACTCTTATTTTGCGTCTATTGGTAACTTACATTCAAGCTTGAGGCGAACGCCGCCAACTAAAAGTATCGAAAACAGTTTTTACTTAAGTCCAACCGACGCCTTGGAAATCAACTCTATAATAAAAAAACTAAAGGATAAAAAGTCCTTCGGTATAGATGAAATCCCACCTTTTTTGATAAAGAAATGTGCCGATTTGCTAACAGACCCCTACACATTTTTAGTGAACCAATCTTTTACAGAAGGTACCTTCCCTGACGCTTTAAAAATATCTTTAATAAAACCAATGCATAAAAAAGGTGTTCATACTGATATAAAAAACTTCCGACCTATTGCTCTCCAATCAACGTCAGCTAAAGTATTTGAAACAGCAATGGTCAAACGACTAAATTCATTCCTGGAAAAATACAATTTATTGAATGAAAACCAAAACGGTTTTCGTAAAAATCATTCAACCACCCTAGCGATATACAAATATTTAAAAAATATAATGGAAGAAATTAATAACAAAAAATATGCAGTAGGTCTGTTACTCGATATGAGTAAAGCCTACGACAGGGTATGTTTTCAAACCCTTTTGGATAAACTGTACCACACAGGAATAAGAGGATTATCTCACAGTTGGTTTAAATCCTACCTTGATAACCGGTACCAATACGTGGAAATACAAAACACAGACTTTGAGACAGGTATGATCACATACACCAGATCTGATGCTATCCGCGTTACTGGGTCAATACCACAGGGTAGCGTCCTGGGATGCCTCTTGTTCCTCATCTATATTAATAATCTTCCTGATATCTTGGATGATCTCTGTCTACTATTTGCTGACGATATTTCGGTGCTCGTTTCTTGCTTGAACTCATCAGAATTGAAAATTAAATTAGACTCTACTTTAGACAAAATTACTAACTGGCTAGAATCACATAATCTTCAACTTAACATTAATAAGACAAAATTAATCCAATTTAAGCCCTACCAAAAAAATCCATTACAGATATCATATAGCTATAAAAATATAAATATAGAAATGGTAAACTCGGCCACTTTGCTAGGTATAGAGCTTGATTCACATTTAAACTGGAAGCAACATATAAAAAAAGTAGAAAGTAAAATGTCATCATTTATCTACGCACTTCACCACCTAAAACGTGTGACAAGTTTTGAAACAGCTCTCACAGCATACTATGCTTATGCACACTCAATTCTATCCTATGGAATCATATTGTGGGGAAACTCTTCTGATATAGATAAAATATTCATATTACAGAAAAAATGTTTGAGGATTTTAACAAATATTAAACAAATGGATTCATGTAGACCCTACTTTATCAAACACAGAATATTGACACTTGTATCTATCTACATATTAGAGTCATGTAAATTTGTTAAGAAGCATCAGGACCTTTTTTTACCGATCCAAAAAACAAAAAGAAATAATAGATATTTAAATAAACTAAAAATACCCTTCACTAAATTAACATTGGTCTCTTCCAGCCCTTATTTTATGTCAGTAAAAATTTATAACGCTATCCCAAACCACATCAAAAACTTGGATAAACAACCACAGTTTACTGAGCAGTTGAAAAGGTTTTTGATTGAGAAATGTTTCTACAATTTACAAGAATTTTTAAATTATAAATAATATTAAGCATAGCATTCATTTAAAGTTGTTAATTAGAATTAAAATTTATATGTATTATTTTTCTGTGATCTCTTAGTTATTTGAGAATTTATTTTATGTTAGAAGTGTTAAAATTTAATTTATTAATTTTTATAAAGTAACTAGATTTGTACAATATTTTAATTATCTTTGCTGCGCCCTTGCAGGGCGTCACATGTATACTTACCTTATTTTTAAGATCGATGTACTCTGTACTGTAAATTAATGTGACATGCAAATAAAGATTCTATTCTATTCTATTCTATTCTATTCTATTCTATTATACTAATTATTAAATTGAATATTCGTAAGTTTTCCTGTTTGCTGCAAATGGATTAGTTTTATTTAATTATTGCTAGTTTGGCAATTAATAGTTTGTTAATAATAGACAATAACTTAAAGTACTTCAATCATTATATTTGGATTGTTTAACTTTTATAATTGGACTGCTGAGTTGTTTAAAGGTCATGGCACACTTGTCAGCACGGAAGGGAACGCCTCTTTTTTACTATGAACGTTACGGAACAGCGGCTACGAAACGGCTACAGCTTCGACTTCAAAAAAAGGAGGAGGTTTTCAATTCGACTGTACATATGTTTTTTTGTGTGTTACCTCATAACTCTTTAGTGGGTGTACCAATTTTAAAGATTCCTTTTAAAGAAGCTAAGGCTTGTCATGTGGTCCAATTAAAATTTGATCGTTAACTGACAGGTACTGTTTGAGTTATCCCTCATAAAGCCTATTTAATTGACATCGATGATATCGTAATCTTATTACTTGTTTGTCTAAAAGATCTCGTTAAAGTTTCCGGAATATTTCTACACTTACAACACTAAAAATCAAAAAATAAATTATTTTCAAATTGAATAAATCAAAACTAAAGACGGAGAGAAGCGTCGGTGGTGTAGTGCGTAAGAGCGTCGTCTCCCACCCGGGAGGCACTGGTTCGATCCCCGCCACGTACCAATGTGTTTTCAAATTTTGAATTCATATGTACGTTTAATCGACGCTTTTACGGTGAAGGAAAACATCGTGAGGAAAACTGCACACACCTATGAAGAAATTCTTAGGTTGTGTGTGAAGTCGACCAACCCGCACTAGGCCAGCGTGGTTGACTAAGGCCCCTAATGTGGGGTAGGCTCGTGCCCCTCGGTGGGGGCATTATATGAGCTGTTGATGTGATGATGATGATGATGAAAGACGGAGAAATAAAAATGTTGTTTAAAAAAAATTTTTTTTTTATTTGAGGTCAGTGCCAATTTCAATATTTGAAATAAACGTTGTCACTTGTATTTGGGACTAATCTCAAAAAACATTTAGTTTTTTTTTAAACAAAATTTTTATTAATACTAGAAAAATGCACTGAAAAAATCGACTTGCCTCAAGCAGGATGTCGATTTTTTTCAGTGCATTTTCTAGTATTAATATTTACGCGTTTGTAAACGCAAAAATAAAATTATTCCAAAATTTTTATTTCTCCGTCTTTAGTTTTGAAGGCGGTTTTTTTAATTACAATATATTTTTTTTCATATTAAAACGAGGCGATACGGTTCCCAGCTGATAAGTGTGCTACGAACCTAACAGTGTAAAACATCTGTCCAGTATTTTGTTAGTTGTGTGACTGAAGATTAAGTTACTTTTTGGGTTTGATAGGCTTATGTAGGGGTCAGGCTGGAAACCTGTCACTATTTGGACGCATTAAATGGCCCACACTAATTTTAGTTCTAATAAATTAAATACTTACTCAAATGTTATTTGATAATTAAATAAATACCAAATACACGAAACAAAGATGAACATAACAAACCAATCACCAAACTGACATCACCAAAATTACGTCGTTATAACTTCGTTAAAAAACTCGTGCAAGTATTTACTAACAAAATCCCAAGTTTAACAAAGCAAAATAACACTTAACGCTTAGACTTAAAGACTGTAAACAACTGTCGTACATACTACCTCAATTAAAAATAAGACAGGTTTATTATTTGTCGGAACGCGAAATCTATCAGTTCTTGTTTGTATACCACGAGCTGTAGACACAAATACATCAAGCAATTAAATCGTGAGTTACTAATGAGTGGATAAATCATAATGTCTTCGTTGCTAAGTGGTTTGGTTCTACTGGCGTTATCAAATATATTATGCAGTTCTCAAACTATACATGAAGTTCCTCCAGCAAAGCTAGAAGCGATATATCCTAAAGGACTCCGAGTTTCAATTCCAGGTAGGTTCCTTAATAATTTAGTTAAAAAATAACCATGTTTCCACACTCACACCAGTTCCAAATGAAGCATTATTAAGAACCTGTGCCTTTAATAATAGGTACTTAAATAACGGGAAAAGTACATAATAAATAATTGCTTATGCATTTTTATAAAAATACTAGCTGTGCCGGCCACGCGTGGATGTGGTAATTTCATACTACTGACCTTTAACATTGTATCTGCAGTAAAAAAAATGACTACTTATCAAGATAAAAACTATCCTATATCTCAAGTTGGATCAAACTGCACACGGTGTACAAATTTGATTAAAATCGGTTAAGTAGTTTAAGAGTCCATCACGGACAATTAACGTGACACGTAAGTTATATATATTAAGATATATAAATATACAGCCAGATTAAAAATATTATAATCATCGCAGTCGTGGTGGAGTGGTTAGTAATGCTGCCAACATATCAAGCGGTCCGGGTTCGAGTCCCGATAGTAGCAAATGTTTATGGTATAGGCATGAATATTTGATCACGAGCCATGGCTGTTTAGCTATACCTACTAGCTGTTACAAAAATACCTCTAAAGCAGAAAAGGGGTTCTGGTCCCATATAAAGAGGTCATTTACAATATTCAAACATCTTAATATGACTGTATGACTTACAGCAGAAATAAAACTTTTAATTTAACAAAATGTACGTACATTTTGTTATTATGACATTACATGGCCCACACATATGATATGATATGATACGTACATTTTGTTATATTACGGTGAAGGAAAACATCGTGAGGAAACCTGCACACACCTATGAAGAAATTTTTAGGTTGTGTGTGAAGTCGACCAACGCGCACTTGGCCAGCGTGGTTGACTAAGGCCTTATCGCCCCTAATGTGGGTAGGCTCGAGCCCCTCGGTGGGGAGATATTATATGAGCTGATGGTGATGATGATGTTATTATGACTCTTTGTCATTCCACAGATATTGTGATATTCCTATAAGTTAGAAAATATTGTCATTTTATAAATTTGTAAAAGATTAGAAAAAATACACTGAAAAAAAATCGATATCAGCATCTTCCGCAATCCGGGCAGCTGCGTTAACCACTACGCCACCGAGGCTAGTGGTTAACGCAGCCGCTCGGATTGAGGAAGATGCTGGGTTCGATTCCCGCCTGAGGCAGGTCGATTTTTTTCAGTGTATTTTTTCTATTAATATTAAAAATATTTACGCGTTTGTAAACGCAACAATTATTCCATTTGTAAAAGATATTGGAAAAGAACACGAAACAATTGTAGGATGTTGATTAAAAGATTTGAATTTGATAATATAACGTTTTTTCTGACTTGACGTTTTTCGAAGTCAGTATGTTCATCATATAGAATTATTGTTGAATAGAATGAACACGGAAAACCAAAAAACATATTCTAAAAAAACTATGTGTAAGGATATGGATGTGTGCAGCGCAAGACCGGGTTGGAGATTCTTGGGGGAGGCCTATGCCCAACAGTGGGCGTCTCTCAGTTGAAATAATGAAGATGATGATGATATATTATAGAACTTTTCCTGGGTCACCTAGTCGCCCAATGATTGAAGGCGAATCTGATGTATTAGCAATAAAAAATAAATAATTTAGAGGCACTAGTTCTGCTCACCCTTTGTCTGTAAGAATATCTCACGGTCATGCTAGGCGAGCTGGAGTGCCGATCCTGTGCCACAGTCAGCCACAGCCGAACAATCTTAGTGATATCGTCAGTCCATCCTCACGAACATAGTGTAATCGTATACATGCGATTGCCCTAAACCTCTTTAATGAACCATTTGTGTATGGAAGTTGGACCAAGGTGCCCAACGTTGTTACATGGTACATAATGTTCCTTAGAATAATACTAGTCGGTAACTCAAAGCACTTCAAAATCAATTCGTGTAGTATTTAAAATATATATTTGTCGGTGATTTTTACTAACCAAAAATCATAACTACTGTTTGTATACAGTTTATTTTTAAATAAAATAAAAATATAACGAACATAGGATGACATTATTACTAAAATCGCATATAATCTGAAAACAGCATCAAAATCGGCCATTAAGACTTGCAACTACATAGTAACTCCGCTGTATTTTTTGAAATATCTATTACAGATCCAGACAATCTCCTTTGTTCAGAAATAATTAGGAAATCCCCTTCGTTGTCGAGTCCCAGGTGTTACACAAGTTACTGAACTCGCTCAAAAGTATAAATTAAGTTTTTTGTTGATGAAACCCAGTAAAAAATCCGATCAGCAATACCCTGGCAGACCCAGCGGGGGTTTTACACTCAAATGACGGGTCAGAGTAATTGAAATCTCATTCGCCTTAGACAATCTCATTTGCTTCAAAATTCACCAACCAATAAATTACCAGTTACTTCAAACTATTAAAGCTAATGACCTCGAATGGTGAGGATGATATCATTGAAGAAAACCACAGACGTGTCAATTAATACTTCCATTATTATAAAAACTTTCAATTATTACAAAAACTTTAATATGTTTTTGTGGTAAGTACCAATTCGGCGGATAGGGCATTTTTGTTTATAGGTATCTACTATCTTTGAAGGCCATTGTGATCGAAGTCCGTAAGTCAACCAGGAGGCATTGTTATGAAAAGAACACAGTTAAGAGCACCGCACTAACCGCACCCCCGCGCCACACCGGCGCGACGACCGTGGCTGGCGTATTTTGTCTGCTTGTATATGGAGTAGACCAGGGTTGCCAGGTCTTTTCCAAAAAAATACCGGCAGAAGCAGAAGTAGATCCCGAGCCGTCCCGTATAGCGCACTGAAGGTCAAGGCGGGGAATCCTCCCCGTTTAGTAGGTATTGAGGGAACGCTTTTACCTCGAGTCCCACATATCCCCTGCGGTTGGCACCACCCCGCACGGACGATGCGTAAATGTATTTGACCTCCCCGTCAACGAAAAAAAGGCAACACACCTCGTGGAGCTTTGGCAAACTTACTAACCGACAGACCCAGAACAGAATGAAAATGTAGAGTCATTTGATTGCGGTCTCCTGTAATACGAGCGGCTAATCCACTGTGTCCATCTCTCCTAATTTCTCTATTCCACATTTCAGATAACGGCTACACACTCTTCGCTTTCCATGGAAAACTGAATGAGGAAATGGAAGGGTTGGAAGCGGGACAATGGGCAAGGGACATCGTCAAGCCTAAGAACGGACGTTGGATTTTCACTGACAAACAAGCCAGGCTGAGAATTGGAGACACGATTTACTTCTGGACTTACGTGATCAAAGATGGCTTGGGATACAGACAAGACAATGGAGAGTGGAAAGTAACAGGTTGGTATATATAATATTTCGTGGCCCGATCGTATAATTGGCCAGATCAAGAAATGTGCGGCATATCATGAAATGCTAATGGACCATCAAAAATCACGACCCCTGGTCGAGTAGCCCATTAACCAAAAATTGTAATGGTCAGGAGTGATCATTAGGTTCAAGGTTATTTTTTATGACCAAGCGGAGTGGACTGTTTGTAGAAGAATCTAATCTACGTATCTTGTGTGATCGGTAGGTATACGATTTGCCCAAGCAATACATGATCTGGCCAATTGTACGATCGAGCCACGACAAATAGATACCATAACTTTGTTTAATCATTGGTGCTGTTCGATGAGGATCAGTTAGGAGGTCAATGGCGTTGCGATCATTGCGTTTTTAGCAGCGATGACTAACCCAAGCTAGCTGAGTGCGCGGTCGGTAATCGGATGAGTGACCGAAAACTTTTCATCCCGATTTTTCTCCGTCCTTCGGAAGGCTCGTTATGCTGGTGGTCTCGGCTGCTGTAGAAAATTAACAGTAGTTTCCAAGGAGGGTTGGCGACATTCAAGCGAAAACCTATAGAAGTATGTCGATAGCAAGACTTCCTCCAGCTTGTAGCGAACTTCCCGTAATTGGTTTCAAGTCGACAGGTATCTCCCATGAGAGAGTCGCACTGTCGTCCAAAGTCTCTGCAGAGTACGATCCGAGCAGCGGCAGACCTCACGGCTCCTCGAAATGCTCGGAGTCTTTCATAGTAGACGACTATGAGCTACCCTGCTCTGCCTCAAAAACTGCCTCATTCCTTAGTCATGTTTTTAAAAAAAAATTTTTTTAATAAAAACAAAAGTTAAATATAGTGCCACTCAAAACTCCCTTATGTACAGATAACAAGACACCAAGTCAGCTGTTAAATTTTCTCCACTGTGATGATACACACAACTACTGAACCGATTTTAATGAAACTTGCACAGATCCCTAAGTTGGAATAAACCTAGTCTAACAAAAAAAAGAATTTTTGAAATCTGACTCATAGTTTTTGAGATATTCGTGGACAAACATACAGACACTCATGAAATTTGGTACCCGTGTTGAGAAACTAGTATAGACTAGCATACACCGTGTTCTTGAGGTTATACATTAACTTCGGCATGTTCAGTTACTATGGACACTTTTATGAATTCCATTTTCTTTAACATTTTTTATTTTCATAGAAACTAAATGCTTAGATGTAATTTATCTAATACTAGCTGTACCCGCGCGACTTCGTCCGCGTGGATTTTCCGTTTTTGCAACATTTTTCATTGATGCTCAACTCCTATTAGTCGTAGAGTGATGTTATAGAGGTATATAAGCCTATATCACGGTTTCCTAAACTGTGCGTCGCGACGCCCTGGGGTGTCGCGGTTCTATCCCGGGGGCGGGCGTCGTGAGACGATCCACATAGAATGGCTGTCTAGCTAGCTTAGCGAGCTAGTCGAACGACAATAAATGTAGACAAAGAAATGTAAGTCGCGATTGCTAAACTTAAACCCGGTTTTGAGATGCTCTGTTTTTAAAATAAGAAAATACACTGAAAAAAATCTACCGCCCAGCGCGGGCGAAAAAATCGAATAAGCATCTTTACGCTACCGGGACATTGCTTTCGCCGTCGAAATTTGTCGGTGCTACTTTATGTTTTTATGGTAATTTTTTTTCAGTCTTTCTAAATTTAATATATTTGCGCATTCGTTAACGCCTAAATAATTCCAAAAAAGCTATATATTTGTTTTTGTTGGTATGTACTTAACTTGGCTGTTACTATAACAGGGGGAGGGCTCGTAAAAATTGGAAAATTCCTAAGGGCGTCACTATGAAAATAAGTTTGGGAAGCTCTGGTCTATAGTGTTCCTCGATAAATAGACAATCATAGAATTTTTCAATTTGAATCAGTAGTTCCCCTTTGTAGGATTCTGTACCCAAAGGGTAAAACAGGATCCTATTACTAAGACTCCGCTGTCCGTCCGTCCGTCCGTCCGTCTGACCATCTGTCACCAGGCTGTAGATATATCATGAACCATGATAGTTAGACAGTTAAAATTTTCTTAGATGACGTAGTTCTGGTGCCGTTGTAACAACAAATACTAATAAATAGAATAAAATAAATATTGAAGGGGCTCCCATAAAATAAGCGTGACTTTTTTTGGTCGATTTTGATAACGGCAACAGATAGACGCTTGAAGTATTCACAGGATATTTAGTTATATTATTCACTTTTAAAATAAGTAATTAAATCAAAATGAAATTATTATTTAAGGGGGCTCAACAACAAACGTGTTTTATTTCTCGGTCTTATTAACGATAACAGGAAGAAACTTGAAATATTAACAAAATATTTAATTTAAGTTTCAAATAATTTTTGGAGATTTTTGATAAAATCTATGGCACGGAACCCTTCGTTCGCGCGTTCGACTCCTTCTAGGTAGTTTTTTTTTGCAGGCTATCTTTGATGACCTTCTTAAAGTCACCAGGGCTTTTAGTAAAGGAGAGGACCTCGATGGGTCCTTAAGCTTTAAGGTCGAATCACTCCAAAGAGGATTCCTGACCGGTGAGCATCTCCCTCAGAGGAGTCTCTGAACCTATTAGTCTCTAATGCGTCCGAATCTGACGGGATCAGTAGTTCCTAAGATAAGTGCGTTCAACTAAACAAAAAAAACAGCTCAGTATAGATGCGTGCGTAGTACTTGATCATTATTTAGCTGCGGAGTTATGTTAAAACTGTAATATCTCTGAAGATATTCATTGAAATCTAATGATGTAAAGAACAATTTTGTACAAAATTAAATACTTGTGATGATAAAGTATAAATTTTGATAAGGAATAATATGATTTTTACAAAAATACCTTCGCATCTAATGCATTATTTTAGAACAAATTTTATTAACTAAAATAGGTTATAGCGAGTCAACCTTAAGAGATAGATAAATGCTGTCTGGACCTTTTTTTCTAGAACTTTTAAAGGAAAATAATTCCGTCATACATGATTTTTGCGTAACTTTAACCGTTTACCCAGCGCACGCAACAAAAGCATTATTTTAAAACAAATTTGACTACCAAAAAGAAAGGTTATAGTGAGCTAACCATAAAAGATAAACATATGAGAATAATTCTGTCATACATAATTTTTCCCTAACTTTAACAGTTTACGCAGCGCACGCAGGGAAAGCTTTGAAAAGAAATTTTTTTTTCCCGTTTTTGCGACATTCTTCATTAATGCTTAGCTCCTATTGGACTTACCTTGATGTTATATAGCCTATAGCCTTCCTAGATAAATGGACTATCCAACGGAAAAAGAATTTTTCAATTTAAGTCAGTAGTTGCTGAGATCTTAGGGTTCAACCAAACAAACAAACAAACTAACTCTTCAGCTTTATTATTAGTATAGATATAGATGAACTAGCTGTGCCCGCGACTTCGTCCGCGTGGATTTGCCATTTTTGCAACATTTTTTTTTGCATCAATAACTCCTTTTAGTCGTAGAGTGATGCTATGGAGGTATATAGGCCTATATCAGGGTTTCCCATACTGCGCGTCGCGATGCCCTGGCACACCAGGGTTCGCGGTTCTATTCCGGAGGCGGGCGTAGTGAGACGATCAACATAGAATGTCTAGCTGCTATGCGAGCTAGTCGAACGAAAATAAATGTAGAGAAAGAAATGAAAGTCGCGATTTAAAAACTTGAGCCCGGATCGACTGTCTAGGGCGGGCGAAAAAATCGAACACAGCATCTTCCGCAATCCGAGCGGCTGCGTCCGTTTTTTTTTGTTTTTGTAGGTATGTACTTAACTTGGCTGTTACTATAACGGGGGGAGGGCTCGTAAAAATTGGAATATTCCTAAGGGCGTCACTATGAAAATAAGTTTGGGAAGTCCTGGCCTATAGTCTTCCTTGATAAATAGACAATCAAAGAATTTTTCAATTTGAATCAGTAGTTCCCCTTTTGTAGGGTTCTGTACCCAAAGGGTAAAACGGGATCCTATTACTAAGACTCCGCTGTCCGTCCGTCCGTCTGTCCATCTGTCACCAGGCTGTATATCATTAACCATGATAGTTAGACAGTTGAAATTTTCTTAGATGACGTAGTTCTGGTGCCGCTATAACAACAAATACTAATAAATAGATTAAAATAAATATTGCAGGGGCTCCCATAAAATAAACGTGAATTTTACAGGATGTCTCTGATGACCTTCTTTGAGTCACCAGGGCTTTTAGTAAAGAAGAGGACCTCGGTGGCTCCTCAAGCTTTAAGGTCGAATCACTCCAGAGAGGATTCCTGACCGGTGAACATCTCCCTCGGGGGAGTCCCTGAACCTATTAGAGTCTCTAAGACGTCCGAATCTGACGGGATCAGTAGTTCCTAAGATAAGCGCGTTCAACCAAACAAAAAACAACTCAGTATAGATGCGTGCGTAGTACTTGAACATTATTTAGCGGCGGAGTTATTTTAAAACTATGATATCTCGGAAGATATTCATTGAAATCTAATGACGTAAAAAACAATTTTGTACAGAATTAAATACTTGTGATGAATAATGTATTCATTTTGATAAGGAATAATATTATGTTTACAAAAATAACTTCGCATCTAATGCATTATTTTAGAACAAAATTTATTAACAAAAATAGGTTATAGCGAGTCAACCTTAAGAGATAGATAAATGCTGTCTGGAACTTTTTTGTAGAACTTTTAAAGGAAAATAATTCCGTCATACATAAATTTTGCGTAACTTTAACCGTTTACGCAGCGCACGCAAAGAAAAGTCTGAAAATCAAAATTTATTATTTTCCGTTTATTTCAAACTATGATATTTCTTAAGATAGTCATTGAAATCAAATGAAGTCATGAACAATTTTGTGCAAAATTAAATACTTATGATAAATAATGTATTTATTTTGATAAGGAATAATATCATGCATACAAAAACACCATCGCAGATAATGCATTATTTTAAAACAAATTTGATTACCAAAAAGAAAGGTTATAGTGAGCCAACCATAAAAGATAGACATATGCTGTCGCGGACTTTTTTTTATAAAATTTAATGGAGAACAATTCCGTCATACATGATTTTTCCATAACTTTAACCGTTTACGCAGCGCACGCAGTGAAAGCTTTAAAAAGGAATATTTTTCTCCCGTTTTTGCAACATTCTTCATTGATACTCAGCTCCTATTGGACATACCGTGATGTTATATAGCCTATAGCCTTCCTAGATAAATGGACTATCCAACGGAAAAAGAATGTTTCAATTTGAGTCAGTAGTTGCTGAGATCTTAGGGTTCAACCAAACAAACAAACAAACAAACAATCAAACAAACAAACAAACAAACTCTTCAGCTTTATTATTAGTATAGATTACTCTTTTCCTGAGCTGGCAACGTCGCATTTGAAACTTTGGTCCACATAAACTTTTCGAAACTTTTCTTGACGAAACTTCTTGAAATTCAGTTTGATAGTTTTGGTTGCACAAAGTGGCAACATTTCACAGATCTTCTCACTGCACAACACAATTAAATTGGTTAAACCTGAATTACCAATAACTTAAAAACTATGCTATTAAAACTACTACTTCCTTTGTACGATATGCTTAACAAGAGCTATAGAAGTATTATTCAAAGTTAATGTGTATCCTCAGGTACACGGTGTATACAAAAAACTGTGCAACATACATACTAGGGCTTTCAATACCGGTATTCCGGGATCCCGTAATACCGTAATCACGTTTTTTTCTTGGTATTCTTCAATACCGGTATTGATCAGTCGATACCGTGATTTTACGGTATTACAAATCAACAATCCTTTATTAGAATTCTATGAATATAAGACTAAATGTTAGGCATGAACCTTACCTCAAAGTAAAACTATAACTAGAGGCACTGATTTTGAATCAATAATAAGAGTAGGTAGAGAGATGTGTGTCTTCGAAACCGGTGGTTCCTGTAGTTCCTACAAGTGTAGAAGCTGAGCGAGCTTTTTCTTCAGTCAGCTATTAATGCAATAAATTGAGAAGTTCTATCTGATAAGTCATTAAACACTCTGTCCTTTTAAGATCACACTTTCAGACAAAAAAATCCAAAATCTTAAGGTTTTATTGATTATGTTTATCGTTTTATTTTCGTTTCTTTTGAATATTGTTATTTATGATTGTTGGATTAGTAATTATATGAATGTTACAAGGTAAAAGAATAGATGATTGTTTAGTAATCTATCTTTAATATATTTTTTGTAATGGTGATTGCCATGCGAAGTTTAATTAATGGGAGGGTATTTTTTTTGTATTTTTTATTTTAATATTTATTTAACAAACCTAAAACTACCATTATAGGGTTTATATTTTGTTTTGATAAAAAAAATTGGGTCTTTAATTTTTATTTCCGCCGAACTATTAATAAAAGATTACCCGGGAAGGGTAGAAACAATATGTTAGTAGATAACATGTATGTTTAATATTTTGTTAGCCTGTTTTTCATGTCTTTATTAGGTACCTATGTAACAGACATAAAGACTGATTAGAAATAAAACAGGCATTTTGTTTGAGTTCATATTTAATACCGTGATCCCGTGATCACGGTATTGAACATGCTAATACCGGTATTGATACCGGTATCGAAAAAATCCGGTATTTGAAAGCCCTAATACATACAGGTCGAATTGATAACCTACTTTTTATATTGAAGTTGGTTATAAAAACCCAAGAACGTTTTATTCTTATCTCATTATTTACTTTCAGGTTTTGTGAACGAAGCAGGCGACCCTGTTGGTCCAGAAGGACAAGAATTAGACTTTAGACCCACCAACATTCCTAGCGGGCAAGGGCAACAAGACAATATCAGACCATCTAACACGCCTTCACCGTTCCCCCGCCCTGTACAACCAGCCCCTCCTGCTGGAGGTATACTATACCCCTGCGAAATCTCCTTATCAACTGTGTCAGTTCCTGGGTATGTCTGCAAAGGGCAGCTGCTATTCGAAGACAATTTCAACAGTAGCCTTGCTAAGGGCAAGATCTGGACAACAGAGATTATGTTTCCTGGAGAACCTGTGAGTAATTAATTACATTGACGGTTTATTTAGGCTCGTTACGTCATACACAAGATCCCAGGGAGTTTATAAGTAAACCCTTTAGAGCACTTATGAATAACTTAGGAAGATAGTTGGGAACTTACCTAAGTCACAGCTTATAAGAGGTGGCTCATAAGCCGATAAGCATTAAAACGTTGGGAGAGAAATTAATTTGGACACAATATTTGATATCTAATGTATTACAAACGAGAAATTCAACAACACTTTCAGATTCCTTACGGGAGATAGCCAATATTAGATCGGCTCCTAAATTGCAATTATTTTGTATTTTCTACCATAAGACATTATTATTCTCCGTCTTTTTTTTCTCATAAATTTTTAAGCATTGCAAAGCTGGTATACAATGAATTATACCAGACTTTAGACTAGGCTTGGGATTTTAAAGCTTCTCCGTTAAATATTGGTAGCAGATAGTATATAATCATCAGCAACTATTTATATTAGTATCACTATATATAGGGCTTCCTACTTGGTTTAAGGTTCTACACCATATTAGTCCAACTCGGATTGTTGATTTAATTATACGGAATCAATTATTTAACATGCTTACCGAAGAAGAAGCTCAAAGTTAATAATTTTTGTGACCCATTAATATTTAGTATATTATAAAGACTTACTTAATTTAATTTTCTAAAACATAATTACACCAGGCAATCAACACATAAATAAATAACATCACGTAAGTACTTGTTTATGATGATGTGTCAATATTTAAAACCATGTTAATATTATTTCCAGGATTTCCCATTTAACGTATATTTGAACGACAGAAACCTCCGAGCTAGAGATGGGAAATTGCTGATCAGGCCAATAACCCTTGAGTCCAAGTTTGGAGACGAATACGTGACACAACAATTGGATCTGACCGCCAGGTAAGAATAAGTTATAACTTCCACTTAAAACTTTATTTAATCCAAATCATGAGAGAATGAGAAGAAATTATCTCTTGGACCAAAATCAAATCCATGCATTTGCCTGTACAGACGAAGAAAACTCTCACCTCAGCACAATTTGAAATTTATTTCTATGGGATAAGTTTGGATAAAATAATAGTGATTTGTTCAACAAGTGAGCAAAGTTAGTTTTTGCTGCGAGTGCCAATATTAAATCACGAACCAGCGAAGTAGTCTCATCATCATTATTTCAGCCGAGAGACGCCCACTGTTGGAAATAGGTCTCCCCCAAGGATCTCCAAACCGGTCGGTCCTGCGCTGCCCGCATCCAGCGGCTTCCCGCGACCTTAACTAGATCGTCAGTCCACCTTGTGGGGGGCCTACCAACGCTGCGTTTCCCGGTACGTGGTCGCCACTCGAGGACCTTTCCGCCCCAACGGCCGTCAGTCCTCCTCGCAATGTGCCCTGCCCACTGCCACTTGAGGTTCGCAATTCTTTGGCCTATGTAGGCCTTGGAAGTAGTCTAGTGATTCATAAATAGACTACTGAGCGCAGTGAGTGATTTAAAGGCACGAGACAAAAATATTTGCTCTCGTGTAAGACATACAACTTTTCACCTCTCCAGCGAGAAAATTGTTATAGGTGAGAAAAACAAGGCAATACTTTAATACGTGTTTATTACCTTAAAAATAATTATTGAAAATTAAAAGTAACATTACTAAAATAATTTTGATTGAATGTTACAGTCTTGTTCAAAGCTCGCAGCAAAAAGCGTTTTTCCTTCGAGATTTTACGAAGCAAAAGAGCTCTTTTAGTGCTGGAGAGGTGAAATTTTTTTTTTATTAATATTAAAAATATTTAGTACTTTTCACTTTTGTAACATATATCAATTATACATATTATATACCTACTGCTTTTCTAATGAACACAATAGAAAAACACACGTTGATGTTCCTTCCTAACCTTCATTTATTTTGAAAATCTTTTAAAATAAATGGCTTTACCCTTCTTTGTATTCTGAGCTAAATATCAAGTCAATTTCACTTGACTGCTGAATGAAAAGTTCATGTCTGTAATATTAATAGAGTACATCATTGTTCATTAGCTCATTTTGATTTTTATTTAACTTTTAATTACTTTCCAGTTTGGTAGATACTACATTTTCTTTTATTGCGTTTTTCCCTCATAATTGAGTTTCTCATCTGCTCTTATCAAATCATCAGTGCGGTTAAAGAAATAAGTCACTTGTGTGTTAAAACTATGCAATTTAGTAAGTCATATGTACATAAATTTTAGATGCACTGGTCTTATCGGTACAGAAGAATGTAGCCAACAAGCTTCAGGCTTCAGGATTCTACCACCCATAATTACTGCAAAGATCACCACAAAGGACCGCTTCAGTTTCAAATATGGACGAATCGAAGTGAGAGCTAAGATGCCCGTGGGAGATTGGCTTGTTCCATGTAAGTAGTTCAATGAGAGAAGTAACTTAACCCCTTCGGTCTTGGTGTCCATTTCAATGGACAAAGTTTAAAAATACTGTTATTATGAAGCGCTCTTACCAGAGTTGAAATATAATTTGGACATTCGTTACATTCTTAAGACGTTAAATCAAACAATAGCTAGGAAAAAATTGTAGGTACATTATGTTAAAAAAATAAAAACATCATTAAAAACAATATAATTATCCTGTTCAATAGTAAAAATATCAGCGAAATATTTTTTGAAGACAAAAAACTAATTCAGGTCTGAAGGGGTTAAACCTATGTTATTTGGCAGGCAGCCAAGCATACGGCCTGCCCGGTGGTAAGCAGTGACTGCAGCCTATAGACGTTCGTAACACTGACGTGACATTCGTTCGCTGCCAACCCTAGTTCCCGTCCCTACCCCGTGGAGCGCACCAAAAGAAACACAACACCAAAAAAATGTAATGCTATTGGACTGTGGTCTTCTGTAAGGTGGAGGTACTATCCTAGTTCGGGCTGCTGCTGCTCCAAATTCCAGCGACTACTCGCGAGTTGAATTAAATCACAATATTCTCATAATGAATGATGATGATCGACGCATCATCATCATTACGCGCCCTTACGCGTTGTCTCCCACCCGGGAGGCACCGGTTCGATCCCCGCTACGTACCAATGTGTTTTCAAATTTTGAATTCATATGTACGTTTAATCGACGTTTTTACGGTTAAGGAACATCGTGAGGAAACCTGCACATACCTATGAAGAAATTCTTAGGTTGTGTGCGAAGTCGATCAACCCGCATTTGGCAGCGTGGTTGACTAAGGCCTAATCGCCCCTAATGTGGGGTAGGCTCGAGCCCCTCGGTGGGGACATTATATGAGCTGTTCATGATTCTCATAGACGTTATTCTGAAATTAGATACTTTACTCTTAGTTATAGGAAATATAATGATATCGGAACGAAAATCGACACACAGGTCAAACTAAAGATGTGAATGCGTCTGATGAGGATAAAATATCACCTATTATTGTTGTTTGAGCAGATAATGATATCTCAACTTAGTACACAAGGTTATTAGCACTTGAGGAAAACAAAAATAAAAATGAATAAGAAAATATGCTTCTAGCTAATGATTCTGTTTGCAGTAATACAATTGGAGCCGAAAGACCACAAGTATGGGGTGAAGAATTACGCATCAGGTATCATGAGGGTAGCTTGCGTAAAGGGTAATGCCGAGTACAACCATAAGTTGGTTGGAGGACCAATTTTGTGTGATGGTGGTACTTTCAGGTAAGTTGAATTTAGAGTAGGTACATTCGACATTTTGACGCCGTCGTGGTGGAGTGGTCAGTATACCTGGCTTCACATCAAGCGGTCCGGGTTCGAATCCTGGTAGCGGCAAATGTTTGTGTGACGAACACGAATGTTTGTTTGCGAGTCATGGTTGTTTATACATTTATTTAAGTTTATTTATTATTTATAAAAATATCTAAAATTATTATGTATATTAAAAAAAAATATATATGTCCGTTATCTAGTATCCGTAACACAAGTTCTTAATGATACTTACTTCGGGCTAGATAATTGGTGTGAGCGTGGAAATATATATATATTACATTTATATCACAACAAGATATGCGAGGTGAAGTGATTTGTTCCCAACAGTTGTAAAGAGGAACAAATATTGAACTTGAACCACAAATTAGTGTACAAATAGTTATTTTTTATCATGGGGCTGACAAACAAGCAAACGAATGAGACATTTTTTACTCCGAAATAACTAGTTATAACTGAGGAAAGGGAGTAAAATCGTTATAAATGAAGATTACACCATTCTCTAAGCTAAACAATGAGAGATCTTGGAGCAAGGAGAAGCTGTGATTTTCATTCTAATTTAGTATAGTATCTCCAATATCTCAGAGTTAGTAAAAGAAGCAATATTGGTCCGATATAGGATCAGAGGCCTACGCTACATGAGCGACTGTTCAACCAACAGAGCCATCTAGAGGCTGCTGGATTTCAAAAACTTGGTTAATAATTTTGGACTTAGTAGCAGTTCTTATTGATTGTAAATTACTGGTACTGATATTAGTTCCACTTATCGTACTTTCATACCGAGTTTACTTATGCCTTGATATTTATTGCCTAATTTGTCATTATTATCACAACATGTTTAAATTATGAATTAGCTTATGTTTTATTTCAACCTTTCAGAAACGCTTATTTGAAGGAGAAAATTGGATTCGAGCAATGGTCCAAAGATTTCCATACCTACAGTCTAATATGGAGACCAGGTAATAGATTTTTTCGCAACTATACTTACGTTAAATGGTATAAGGAGCTCACTGGCGAATTGTGTTACACACTTTGGTTTCGATTGTGAAAGCTAAGCAACTTTCACTTTGGTCCAGAATGCTTTACAAAAATTTACAATTTCGAGCTACTTTTTAATCAAAGTTCTTTAGCAGTCACATTATGTCATTGGTCCATACTAAAGCTGCTTCACCGGCCGTTCGTTATTAGATCAGCGTGGTGTGTTATGGCTCCGAAATATTGTTCTAAATAGCTTTATTCCCTAATCCCACCTCAACACCTTGGAACAAAGAGGAAAGCTTCCATTATCTTTTAAAAACGTAGGAAAGAAATCATCTTCCACGTAGCGGAACGAGTGGTAATGATAGTAAGCGGTCACCATTCCTATTCCGAGACGTAGGAGATTATTGATCTAACCCAATCTACTAAAAACGATTTTTTTTGTAAATAACTGCATATTTCTGCGTTTTTGCTACAAATTTCCTACAAAATAGTGTGGCCTATCAATTTAAAATATTGTACCTTTATCACTAATCATAATTGTTTTTCTTTACAGATGGCATATCCCTATTTGTGGACGGAGAGAAATATGGAGAAATAAATCCAGGAAACGGATTTACAGAAGAGGGGAGAAAACAAAGGGTGCAAGCTTCTTCTCATTGGCTGAGAGGAACTGTCATGGCACCTTTTGATGAGCTGGTATGGTTTGAATAATTACTTTTAATTTTAAAGTCTTCACTCGTCCTAATCTATAGTGTGAATAAAATCTATGATAGTCTGTCGGCTTAAAGACATTTCACTTACTGAGCTAAAGCATGCACTTAGACTAATTTCGATGTTACGGTGAGCAAGAACAACAATATATTATCATTTGTAGATGTCAATATTATTTATCATGTGGGTTTCTTACTTATTTTTAAAAAGTGATATAATTTTAACAGTTGTAAATGGTGTTTGAAGGAGTGAGGAAATCGTAATTGAATTAGACTTTCATAAATATGTTTGTCATTTATGCGTTCAGAAACTTCGAGGTTATTGAAAATAGTAGTAATCAAGATAAAAAGAGAGAACAATACGCCACCCTGATGCACCCCAGCAAAAGAATTGCACGAAGAAGAAGAAATTCAAAATAATTAAATTTTTCATTATCTTCCAGTTCTACATCGCTATCGGATTGAATGTGGGTGGTATTCACGAGTTCCCTGATGATGACTCAAAACCATGGAAGGATAGGTCCTCGAAGGCTGCAATTAACTTCTGGAACGCCCGAGAACAATGGTTCCCGACGTGGTACGACGATACCAGCCAGCTGCAGGTCGAATACGTCAAGGTTTATGCCCTATAATTGTATTATGGTGAGTTACTTTTGCATATGTCGTAGACCAATCGTTGAGCTCCGCCGATCGAGATCTGCCTGAGCCTACCGATACACAGATATGTAGGTGCATAAGACAGACTCTCCCAACAACTGTCCATTCCGCTTCGTTGTAAAATAATCCTGAATTACTGATCACTTATGACCACTCTGAGTGGTCGAGATTTTTCTGGTCCTAACCTAACCTAAGCCGAAACTGTGGCGTTTCATGATATGCCGTTGGCATTTCATCTTCTGACTAATTATACAATCGGACGACGAAATAATACATCACGGATGTCATTTTGCATACAAGTACCCGACCATTTACCCGACTCTTTGCTATAATTTTCACCCTATATTTATCTACTATCAATCTAACAACATAAATGATCTGAGGGTTTGACGGTTTAAACTACTTAGCAAAGTTCATTTAAAAAAATACTTTTTGATTGATTTGATTTATCTTAATTAAACACATAAGCGACTCTGACTCGTAAACAAACATCCGTGTTCATCACACAAATACATATTTGCTCTTACCACGATCCGAACCCGGACCGCTGGATATGTGGGGAGCGTTACTGAGAACTCCATCTAAATATATACCTAGGCAATAAAATACTTAAAAAGACTTTTATCATTATCAACAGCTCATTATTATTAGACATTATGGAGCCTACCCCACATTAAGAGCGATTAGGCCTTAGTCAACCACGCTGCCCAAGTGCGGGTTGGTCGACTTCACACACAACCTAAGAATTTCTTCATAGGTGTGTGCAGGTTTCCTCACGAAGTTTTCCTTTACCGTAAAAGCGTCGATTAAACGTACATATGAATTCAAAATTTGAAAACACATAGGTACGTGGCGGGGTTCGAACCCGTGCCTCTCGGGTCTCAACTTCCGCACTACGCCACCGACGCTTCTTAGTAGGTACCAGTCTTAGTAGAACCAGTGCCTCCCGGGCGGAATACGAAGCTCTTACGCACTACGCCACAGACGCTGCCTAAAAAAAAAGATTTTACTCAAAATTAATAAAAGACCAAAAATGTAGATAGGTACCTACACTGAAAAAAAATGTGTATTTCCTACAGCAAAATTATATTAGAAAAGAAAATACGAGGAGTGTTTAATAATGAAATTGATCGTACTTTACTAAGCTTCCACGTCGGTACTCAGACACTATGTATATAAAAGATTTATAACATATTTTACGTATTTCGCATTACTAAGGATTTAAGGGGCTGATACGAGAGCTACTAGCGCCACCAATGCAAGTAATTTCATAACTTCAAAATCAGATCAATTATTCAAAATCTAAAATAGCCAAGATCTTTTTAATTGCGTGTAAATTTTGTTGTATGACATACTACTACTTTTATAGTTTCGTTTAGTTTTAAAATGTTTTTTTTGTTTTTAGCCAAAGTGGCCACTTTTAACTTAAAACCATTTTATGATAATTAAGAAATGAACAAACATTCAATAAGTAAATAGACGTATTCTATAGTGATGGTATCCGTTTTACATTTATTAAATTAATCTAGTTTAGAAGATTAAATCCATATGTGGCGCTAGTAAAATCGAGAGTGCATTCATTTTCTAGCGTAGCGTGCAAATAATTACAATAATGTTGCCTTTTTTCAGGTCGAAGGACGTCAATTGTGCTGTGCTTTTTATAAGGAAATAAAATGATTACTACGAAAACCTGTTTGTTTGCATTTACCTATGATTACCTAGATACATTTATACTGAAGCGCCTCGATAGCAACTTTCATGATTATCAACAGCTCATTATTATTAGACATTATGGAGCCTACCCCACATTAGGGGCAATTAGGCCTTAGTCAACCACGCTGGCTCAGTACGGGTTGGTCGACTTCACATACAGCCTACGAATTTCTTCATGTGTGCAGGTTTCCTCACGACGTTTTCCTTCACCGTAAAAGCGTCGATTAAACGTAAACGAATTCAAAATTGTAAAACACATTGGTACGTGGCGGGGTTCGAACCCGTGCCTCCCGGGTCTCAACTTCCGCACTACGCCACCGACGCTTCTTAGTACCTACATAGCACATAGTAACTGCGCCAACTTGCATTCCCCTGGCCGCCCCCGGTTCCAATCTACCGCCGCCACTGAGCTTAATAATAATAAAGATTTATTCTCCATCACAATCAAGTTGGCAAATTATTATAATTACTAAGGCTAACTTATTTTAACAGCTTGGTTTGTGAGGGACGGATGGCTAAAATGGGTATGCTACCTGAGCCATCAGGTCCTCCCTACGGCTATAAGCTATTGTAATGTGTACAAACTTCGGATATAGGGTTAACTTTATACGCGATGGTCTCTATACAAGTAAACTAAGCTAACAAATAGGCATTAGGACAGAATATGAAAGCAAATCAACAATAAAAAATAGGGAGTGGTCTCCCCTTGACTTTCTCATATACCGGAAACGACTCATAGTTTGAAAGAAATCTTATATTTTGATGTCATATATGCATGTTAAATTTTGGTCACCCATCCGAGTACCGACCGGGCACATGGTTGCTTAACTTTCGTGATCGACGGCTCAGAATTTGATAGAAACCTTATAATTTGATGTTATACACGTATGTTAAATTTGGTTGCAATAAGTCAAAGCATGCTCGAGTTATCGTGCTAACGCACAGACACACACACAGACATAATTCCAAAAAAAAATATTTTTGGACTCAGGGAGGTCCAAAACGTGTAAATCCGTCAAAATCTCGAGGTCGAATTTTTTGACGATTACAATACTTCCTCTATACTACGTATACGAGAAAGTAACAAGTAGAATTTGACTTGCACAGAAAAATTACAATTATATAAACTAAAGATTTAACTAAGTATAGTAATAATAAGCAGTAGTAGTATTTAGTAGTAAATGATAAGCTTAAAAAAATTAATACAAAACAACTAGATACAGTCAGGAGTAGATTAACAATTTAGTACCATGTCATAGCAACGCCAGAGTTTGTGCAGTAATAGTGGTGGTAGCACCATTACACATTTATTATTATTATGACAAGGTACTAAAGCGTTAATCTACTTATGATGTTGGCCGCTCGTGTGAAACTTCTGTACAGAAACCGGAAAATACCGCTATACACGAATGCTGTATTCAAAGTATTGACTTACAACGCAGGTTTGGCATGACTAATAACCGATATCAAATTCGCAGTAACTACGTAAGAAGTATCAGGGGATCCCCTTTGAGGTATTATAAGAATGGCATATTTAATTACAAGTAACAACGATTATCAGAGTCACGCCGAAATAGTAATAAAAGGCATAGCATGAAATAATAATTCTATATGATCTTAGAATTATTATGTCTCGACTTAATGCTGTAGATATCTCCTTCCAATCCTGGGTCATTCAAAAGTTCAAAAGAGACCTTGCAGGTCGACAGGGCAAGAGTGGCAGTGCGGCAATGATTTATTAAACACGAGGGTGTAATTAGCTCTCGCACTATAGCACTACAAAAACTAAACTATTTATATAATTATTTATCAGTAAGATGAATAAACACTGGTTTGCGCGATCAATGTGTATCTAAATCAATGAGTTATTTATTATGCATTTTCACTAATACTACAAAAAAAATTATCTCTACTTTATCTACCCAAATAGTTGGGTCAACATTCGACAAGAAAATGGTAAGGTCACCAATATTATTTAGTTTTTCATGACCAATACAAATATATGATTCACAAACGAAGACGTTAATTATTGTGTTTATATTGATAGCTTTCTTTTAATATATTTATTATGACTTTTGTATATGCGTAATGTAAGTATAGTAAAGGAGCACTATCTATCACTGCAAAATTGTGATTCTTACGGTAAATAGTGTATCAAGTATGTATATATATTTATATAAGTATAAATTTATAATTACATATTTTATGGTAATTATTTTTATTAATTATATACATATATTTATATATTATATTTATTTAATGTTTATGTACTTATTATATTTATTTATTACGTATTTTATACATGTATGCAATGTAGGTATTTAGTGTAGTTATGTATCATTATTTGTTACGTTTAGCTATTATTGAATTGTAGCATCGCCATCTTCCCTCTGTTTATTTGTTTTAATCCTGTCCATCCAAAGGTTGCCTGGAAGAGATCGCGCCTAGCGATAAGGCCGCCCATTGTGCATTGTACTGTAAATGTTTACTGTAATCTTTTTATATTTATGTCGATGTGCAATAAAGATTATTTCTATTCTATTCTATATTTATTTATATAAAAGGTAACCAACCGTTACTGACTCATCTTTCAACACACAGAGATCTATCAACACAGCTCAACCACTGAACGGATTGCGCTGAAATTTGTCACGCAGATAGTTTTTATGACGTAGGCATCCGCTGATAAAGGATTTTACAAAATTTCAGCCCTTAAGGGGATAAAACGGGGTCCAAAGTTTGTATGGAGAAACCCCGACAATACCGCGAGTGAAGCTGCGAGCAAAAGCTTATTGATATACCTACGTACGCAGATAACCCTGTGCTTTTCTAATGCGTCAGTGCCGGCACGAGCGTATGCATACCGACGCACACGGAGATAATGAGGACGTATTTCTGAACAGTCTCACACAGTCGGGGCTTACTCAATCCCCCATTTACGGAACCATGGGCAACGGCCTGGAGTTTGCAGCGGCAGTGAGCAGAGCGTCCACCAATCCGCATTCGGCAAGCGCGAGTCCACTGCCCGAGTCATCATCATAACAGCCTTTTTCATTAGACCCACTGCTGGGACATAATAGGGCCTCTCCTTGTTATTGAAGGAGGTTTAGGCAGTAGTCCACCACGCTTGCCTAATGCGGATTGGTGGATGGAGTATAGGGTGATCAATACCCCTTTGCTGATCCATTAGTCGCCTTCTACGACACCCATTGAAGGATATTGACTGCCGGCATCACACTGCTAAAAATTGCCTCAAGTCTTGGTAATGATATTGGTATTCAACGAAAAGAGTAATGGCGACAGTTAGGATCTTTGCGGGACTCCAGCTAGGATGAGACGCGGAAGGGAGCGTGTTCGCTCGACGCGGTAGCGAAAGGGGCGGTGCAACAGAAGTGTTGTATGATGAACACGAGTCGGTTGAGTTGAGTCGAGTACGTTGAGTAGGACTGCTAAGCCGTTGTGCTAGATCTTGTCGTACGCCTTCGGCACGTCGAAAAAAAAACGCTCCGGTGACGATTGGCCTCCTGGCGGAGTGAAGGTTGGACAGAACGCACTTGGTTGACGCACGCACGACTATCAAGCCATACTGCGTGTTTGTCAACGTTTTTTTCCGACACGAATTCCTGGCGGGAAAACAGAAAACTCACTAAAAGAGCTTACCCAAGGAACTGAAGAGACCGACTAACCGTAATCCGTGCACCAACGTTGTTTTATTTATATCAGTGGATTAAAGGTACATTCGTATCATTTTGAGGAAGATACCGACAATAACCCGAATAAGATTGTATTGTTCATTAAAAATATATGGACTATAATACTAGACATTGGTTTCCTGATATCAGTTAACAACTTAGCATGAGAAAATTTTATTCTGTACTTACTCAATAATTAACAAAACCCGTTAATCGACTCTTTGTATCATCGGCCATCACATCTTCATTCCTCTTCGCTCAGTCGTTCACTCCGTTTTCATTCATCCATCAGTAGCAAGATGGCTGCCTTGGCGGTAGGACGTGGATTAAGTTTATTTGTGTTGTTATTTCATTTATCTTGTGCTCAAAATGCATATAATATCCCTGATGTGACTATAGAAGTGTTTAACCCACGTGGACTTAGAGCATCTATTCCAAGTAAGTAGGTATTCAATTTAGTTTTTCGTAAATAAATACTTGCGTGTTGGAAATTTTAACAAGTTTATTTTGGCATGCTTGCCTTGATAACTTTTAGCAATCAAGTATTTTTGTATTTATGTTCTATTATCACAATAAACGTTATTATATGTTAATTTGGTATGTCGCTTAGCAATAATCGTATGTTGAAAGAAATACGTAAAATATTTTTAGCGTAAATTAACATAATGTTAGTATGATAATTTGCATTTTATAAATCAGATAATAAATCACTATTCTGTTATAAATTCTTGTTGGTTTAGGCCCATGAAGTACCACTAGTTTTTCTTAATAAACCTTATACCAATCGCAATAAGGAAAATACATTAACGCTAAGATAATTTGTCGACCTAACACGTAAACAAAATCGTTTTAAATTCGTCTGATCGGATGAGTCAAATATTAATGAAATCGACTTACGTATTAGTTGATAGAATTTTGTTTACATGTACCATGATTATTTGTTTATAAAATATGTACAAATAATAGGTCATTTTTTGTACCTGATGTCGGGCGTTTTGTGGTTAACAATTACTCAGCAACTATTTGTATTAAACTTTCTTCTCCCCGTAATTTCATTCGTCGATGTGTGCGGGAACGCAATCCTACTAAACCTAGCACTACACTAATGTAAAATAATTAATAAAGAGAAATAATGTATGTTTGTGTTCAATAGACTCAAAAACTTCTGAATCGATTTCAAAAATTCCTTCACTTATAATATTTCACATTGTCACTAAGTAATAATCGCTGTATTTTATTTTCAAAAAGAAAATCTATTTGGGCAAAATCGTTTGTAGAGCGTTAGTAATAATATAAATGCGTAAGTTTATATTATGTTTGTCCGTGAATTTCGCGACAAAGTTGCAATGGATTTGGATGAGAATAGGTACAAAAGTAGGTAGTTGATAGCCTAGATTGAAATTTACGATACTTTTTACCCAGAAATATTTTTTGTAGGATGGATTTACTGTTGACAAAACAACCACGCGAGTGAAGCTGCAGGCAAAAGCTAGGATTAAAATAACAGTAAAATGTTATGATAAAAAGTACTAATGTTCATTTCATACTGCACAATGCCACTTGGTTTAATTTTGTGTCAATTTCTTTCCGAAATACGGCCAATAATGTTCTCGTAACTGAGTAACTGTTCGCGACGATACATCGGGCCTGCTAAACAAGTGACTGCGGCGTGACAGTTGTTGTCTTCGACTCAGCGGCACAGCGCCAAATTAATACGTTTCTATAATATATTTTAATTTCATTGCAAAGTCTTACATAAAGTTCATTATTAACATCAAGGAGGCATTTTATTTAGTTCACCTCTTCGTGAGCCGAACAGTAACAAACATCCGTCCATTAATTAAATTTTCAGATTTATATTAAAAAGGAGTTTACGATCGTCAGTTGTTTTATTATTTAACATATTATTTAAGTCACGGCACTAATAGATAATAAAACATTTAAATACATATGTAATTACAATTTCTCGTACAATCGTTATCAAGTGGACACAATGGACATCACTCTCATAAATGACACTTGGGCGTTAGGCTAGATAATAAGTCTTAATCATCGTGACCTCTTCCCGATCTATTGGGTTATTCTATTAATTAATATTCGTCTTATATAACAAGAAGCATATTAGACACTAGACAAAAGGCACGGCCAGTTGCACCAAATTCCACGTTATACAATTTTGCAAAAAATAACGTTAAAGTCAATTTGATTCATACTAATGGATTGTTCCATTTTTGAAAATATGTTAATTTGGTGCAACCGGTCAGTGTTTTGGAAACAGCAGTGAAAGTAATGGACATAATATCGATCGACAAACGCATCTGTCCCTGTCTTTTTTTAAGAATATCTGTTACATAAATTAATCGATTTTGATTTTGTCGATGACGTCAAATTTTGTTTATCGAGACCTCAGAGCAAATAAACCTAATCATGTTCGAGGGGCTAATCGTTAAACAAAGTAAGAATATAACAGACGCCTAAATGCCGCCCTCGCATTCAATCACTGCAGACTAACCCCTACTTTGGAAATGTTATCAACTGTAAGGGCCGTATTCCAAAAAAGCAGAGATGTATAGAGGAGAGGAAATCCTACTAATACTAGTGTTATAAGCGCGAAAATTTGTATGGATGGATGGTTGTATGTTTGTCACTCTTTCAAGCAAACACTACTAAATGGATTTAAATGAAACTTTACTATAATATAGCGCAACATTAGAATAAAATAACCCTTATTGTGTCGCTGCCATTTTGCAACATTTCGCGCATGTGTCAGTTACTTCCGGACTTCCTGTCGCGATTTTTCCGCGTGTAATAAAAATGCAAAATGTTTGAAATTTTGCAATAAAACTTTGGTTTCTAACCACCGAAGCTGTGCGGAGGTGGGCTAGTAGAGTACAGTGATATATACTGGCTAAGTGATCCGAATACGTGGGAGTAAAATCGGCCCAAAATTTACGCATTTAAAATTGTAATTTATTCATATCGATGTATCTATTGACTGTTTCAAAATCATTACGAAATTAGAAAAAGACCCATATGTAGGGTCGTCTGGGTAGGTACCACCGCCTTTCTTATTTCTGCCGTGAAGCAGTTCGCTGTGTTTTGGATTGAAGGGAAAGGTAGCCAGTGTAATTACTGGGCATGGAGGGCATATCATCTTAGTCCCCAGGATTGCAAACGCACTTGCGGTGTTAAGTGATTTACACTAAATATTGCAAGTGTCTATAGGCGGCGGTGACCACTTAACATCAGGTGGGCCGCAAGCTTGTTTGCCATCTCGTAACATAAAAAAAACTCTCTCAGTGCTTGAGGGTTAAGTGAAGCTCGCTTCAACTCGGCCTTTTATTATTATTTTAGGTGAAATTAAGGTCGAGGTGAAAGGGAGCTATGGAATCGAATCGTGGACTCATAAGAAGGCTGACTTTGAATGGGTGACTTTGAACCCAAAAGACAATGCAGAGGGCTATGCTCGGAAAATCTCCCCGTGATCCTATCAGAAATGATGAGATTCGCTGAAGAACCAAGGTCAGCGACATAGACGCCCGTTGGGGCAGAAAGGACCTCGAATGGCGACTACCTACCCGGGAAACGCAGCGTTGGTAGGCCCCCCTATAAGGTGGACTGACGATCTGGTAAAGGTCGCGGGAAGCCACTGGACGCGGGCAGCGCAGGACCGACCGGTTTGAAGATCCTTGGGGGAGGCCTATGTCCAACAGTGGGCGTTTCTCGTCTGAAATGATGAAGGACAAAATCTTCCCCGTTAAACATTTAGGTACATAGGTATAACGTGTTAAAATATACGATCAAAAAAAATCCAATCCAATCATGTATCTTGAGAGGAGGGTGTGTTGGGTGGACCTTTATTACCACACTTTTACGACACTTATAAAACCATTCTACTACCTACCCGATTAAAATTAGATGGAAAGTGGTTAAATTTGAATTACGCCAAAAATATTATCTTCGAAAAGATAAGTCAAATAATGGCACTTAATAACATGTTAGTCAGTTACTAAGAACCAAATTTTTCCTTTTAATGTATTCTTCGATCTATGGGAATGCCCCGCATGTAAACAAACAGATATCATGACCCTCGGTATGTATGGTTGCCAAGAACTATACAGAGAACTACAGAAAGCTCAGATTCTTTGAATTCAGATTGAATTTTAATCGTCTTATCAAACGACCGACAATCAGTTAGATGATGAAGTAGCTTTCTAACAAAAATAAACAATTATATCGAACTTTTTGCTAGTGATGCACCAATTGACAAATACCTAAAACTGGACTAAAATCAATCCCATCTGCTACAACTAGAAAAGGCCTTTTCTCACCCGCTAGTTTTTCGATACTTTCGCTGATTAGGTTAGATGACCCAAAGACCAAAAAAATCGGGCTGAGGGTCTAAAGTTCCCGGGTTCGTGACGGTGATGACTAGGTGTGCGTAAGTACGCCAATCCCGAAACGCCCCCACAAAAAGCTTAGGAGGATACCAGTGGTTAGTGAGATCGGCGTCAATATAAGACGTCGGGGAGTCCCACACACGCAGCATCGTCAAGCCAGCGTTGCGGTACAGTCCGTAATTTTCCATCATCATCACAAAAAAAGCAGGGGTCTACAATTAGTACCTAGTTATCAAAATGTATGTAATGTATATATATTTTTGAAGGCGTTAGGGTTGTTGAAGCGTCGGTGGCGTAGTGCGTAAGAGCGTTCTCTTCCACCCGGGAGGCACTGATTCGAACCCCGCCACGTACCAATGTGTTTATGTTTAATCGACGCTTTTACGGTAAGGAAAACATCTTGAGGAAACAAACCTGCACACAACCTATGAAGAAATTCTTAGGTTGTGTGTGAAGTCGACCAACCCCCACTTGGCCAGCGTGGTTGACTAAGGCCTAATCATCCCTAATGTGGGGTAGGCTCGAGCCCCTCGGTGGCGACATTATAGGAGCTGTTGATGATGATGATAGGGTTGTTATGGTCAATTTAAAATGCTTTGTATTGACCATTATCTATGAACTCTCTTTTTTCTCCTATCCCTGCTTCCACTTTTATTAAGGGTCGGTGCAGTATGTTTCGCTATCGACATGCTGCTATAGGGTTAATCATTACATTTTTACAGCCGTGTGTCTGCCTGACACCAATTTTCCCTGGGAACGACTGCGATCTTTCGACGAGGAAAATCGAGTTGATAATTTTTCGGTCACCCATCCGAGTACCGACCGCGCACCTAGTAGCTTAGATTTCGTGTTTGTTAAGACCAAAAAGTTTGTCAAAGTCAAAAGTTCTTTATTTATAGGGGCCTTGCTAAGTACTTTTAAATCGCCAAAAACCCTAAGGTGTTAGGATAGCTACTATCGTTAACAGAATAAAAGTATGATTTTTTATGAAGATAAATATTATGTTTTAATTGAGAACCTCCTTCCATTTTTGAAGTCGTTAGAGTAGCCATTACACTACCGATTTTGTGGTGGGGGCAACAGCTGGCAACCTCGGTCATACGGAGTGGAGGATTCCGCGCTTGTATAACACACTCAGAAAACGAATAATATTTTCATCATCATAACAGCCTTTTTAATTCGTCCCACGGCTGAGACACAAAGCCTCTCCTTGTTATCGAAGGAGATTTAGTTAGGCAGTAGTCCACCACGCTTGCCCAATGCGGATTGGTGTACGGAGTATAAGGTGATTAATACTTTGCTGATCCATTAGGCGCCTTCTACGACACCCATTGGAGGATATGGGGTGATGCTATTCTATTCTGCCGGAATCACACGGGCAATATCACACGGCTTTATCTCATATGAATATTTAAATCATCAAGTTATCTATTCAAGATGAATAGAGTTTGATGAAAATAGCTCGAGTAATTTACGAGCTGTGGTACATTTTTTATTTTGATACGAGCTGTTTTAAAGTAATAATATGAAAAAAAATTGAAATGTTCCCATACTAACTTGTTCTATTAGTAGTCTAGTTTTAAAAGTATATTTTTTAAAAATTACGGTCTTATAGTTAACGCGTTATCTCATATGAATATTTAAATAATCAAATTATCCATACAAGATGAATAGAGTTTGATGAAAATAGCTCGATAATTTCGAGCTGTGGTACATTTTTTATTTTGATAAGAGCTGTTTTAAAGTAATAAAATGAAAAAAATTTGAAATGTTCCCATACTAACTTGTTCTATTAGTAGTCTAGTTTTAAAAGTATATTTTTTAAAAATTACGGTCTTATAGTTAACGCATTATGGTCGTTCGAACATTGCATATTACTACCAAAATACCCGATAGCATGGTAGTCAAAATTACACGTAAGCTCATGTTATGTTGAAGCAGAGTAACGTGTTTTGTGATGATTAATAGATCACAATATGTTACGTCTCACAAAGTTTCCTCTATGATGTACTTTCCTTAAGTCTTGTAGGCGGATGACGTCAAAAATATTACATTTTGTTCCAATTTGGCTTATCTTCGGATTCAGACAAAACCCATGATGTATAACAAGCAGTCCGGGCTCGTACCCTGGTTGCTGGAACCGCCTTAGCTGTCAAAATAGTTTATATTTTAACCGCCTCCGAGGTCTAGTGGTTCGTGCACCTGAATTAGCTCCAGAGCTCCCGGGTTCGATCCCAAGGACTACAGATATGTACTCAGTTTGTTAGATGGTAAGAATTTTTTCAAGTCCACCTGGATAGCCATCACCTCTTAACAAAATCTGTCGCTACAATAATACTGTTAACAGTTTTATTGTTTATGATAAGAAAACCAGTCCCTCTGTGTTTGAGGGTTCCGGATGGAGCTCGATTGTTTCTCCGGCCTTATCATCACTTATCAGTGAAATTCGTTCAAGATTTGAAAAAAAACCGGACAAGTGCGAGTCGGACTCGTCCACCGAGGGTTCCGTACTTTTTTGCGGCATAAACGACCGTATCATTTTTTTACTTTAACTTAGAAGTTTGATTTTTTCACAGCTTCAAGAGACCGTAAACCTGAGTATATGAGTTTAATCTCAACTCGATATCTCCACTCGTTCCCGAGATAAAGGGTCTTGATAGACAGACGGTCAACAAAGGGATCATATTATTATACGGGTTCCGTTTTTTCTGTTTGAGTCTACGGAACCCTAAAAATATTACCAATAAAAATGTACCTAAACTTCAAAATAATTTATATTCTCTGCGGTTTAAAACTATAATTTTTTTTATAAAAATGCCTGCCTATCTGCAGCGTTGCAGCATTAAAACAAATCCGGTTTTGACGAATGTCACAGCTTAGTTAGCGCTTGTAAGCGCTTAAAGTGCATACTGGGACAAAGTTTTTTTTATTTTCAATAGGTATATTGCGCGAATCCCGCTACGCGGCCGTGGGCATCAACCTTTTTGTCATATCTCGCTCTGGGTCATTGCGCTGTTCGGTTATGTACTTACAAGGGTCGAACTCCGCTGAGTTTTTATTTTACTTTTATTTATTTCTATTAGAAACAAGCAGTCATACAATATATCTTTTTCAGAATCGCTTTTTATAAACAGACCTATTAGTTTCCTTAATTTTCATAAATAGAGTCAGACACACAGGTATGAGCTAAGTTCAGAATTATTACTAATTTCATACAGACGGGAAACATATACTAATTGTAAAAAGTAATTACAATACTGTACTGATCTTATAATTCTTAAACATATTATAAGATCAGTACAGTCACATTATTCTAAGTAATACTAATTTCACTATATCGATTTATGTGTTGGGTATTTTATGAACTGCTTGGAGCTGCTTCAATTTCACTATTAATCCTCTGTGCTGTGTACCTCTCTTGAATTTTGCAATAGGGTATCTATATTATTGTATAAATCGAGCAACTTAATGACGTCTTAATAATGGTCGACTACGGTGAATCGTCTTTTTTGCGCCGAATTTCAATGTAAATTAAAAAAAAACACTCTTTTATAGTCTTAAATGTAATATTTTGCGGCATAAAGATTTTCAGTATAAAGTATACTTTCATTTTAACACTCATTTTTTTAGTAACCTTTTTTCATAAACACGTGCTGAAACCTAATATTTGTTATTAATTTATTCAATAAATTTTCATTTACAGATGTAGCCGGGATAAGCCTCTTCGTGTTCCAAGGGAATGTGAACCGCAAAATCCAAAGCAGCGGAGTAGGGACCCTCAAGGGGGAAGTTCTACGGGAAACTAACGGAAGGTGGGTCTTCGAAGACCCCAACGCGTCATTGAAAGTGGGAGATGTTATCAACTATTACGTCTTTGTGTCAGTCAGAAGTGTTGGCTACTTGAGAGACAACTTAAGTTATACTGTACGGAGTAAGTTTGTTGTTTATATTTATTTATTATTATGTAGCTGCCTTTAAGTTCTTGCTAGTTTAAACGTTTTCATCGGTAGTGACTAGTGATGAAAGGACTCGAGATTTTTAAACATTTTAAATCAAAGCCTCAATTTTTAGGACTCGACTCAAAAAATACGACTTGAAGCTTTTTACTAATGTAAGATGACTTCAGTCATTAGAGTTCAACTCTGAAATAAAACGACTCGAGTCTTTTTATAAAAGCTTAACGACTTAGCCGCAAACCTTTAAGTAAAGAACTCGAGTCGTTTAACATAGATGAGCTGTACCTAATAAAACTTCAGTACGTGGTTATGCATTATTATTGAGTATTCTAATTATGCATCACTTGATATTTTTAACATTACAATTTAAAGATAATTATCGTAATTTTAAATTATTACAAAATATTTTTTCAAAAGAAATCGAAAAGCTAAAACGCCGACCAGTTTTTCAATTTATTCAAGATTATAAAATAGTATAATTGAAATAAAATTGCTATAAATTATTGCTATTTTTTAAGTTATAGTATACGAGTATGAGCGTGCCTCACGACTTAAGACTCCCACGAACCGAGTCGTTTTAAAGGGGTTCGAACCTTTTCGTTGCGCCTGAGTCGTTTAAAATCCGGATTCATTTCAAAATGACTCAGTCTTAAAATAGTCCTCCAGTCCCAGTCTTGGACTCGAATAAGGCTTACGGTTCAGGGTTTAAAAACTTATTGAGTTGTTAACCGTATGAGATGAGTCTAGTTCCTTTTAAATAGCTTAAAAACCTCGAGTCCTTTCATCACTAGTAGTGACTATTAGGGGCGCAGTAAGACCTAGGGAATATTAGGGGGCTTTGAGATCCAATTCGTGGCAATAGCTGTTTTCAAAACGCGAAACATGACTTGCAATTATAGTTATTTTAAAAGTTCAATTTTGAAAAAAAAAATGGCTCTTTTTTGGTCAGCAGAATTAACCCTTGAAATCGTTGGAACTTATTTACAGGCTTATTTTTGGTACAAATGATTGATGCTATGTTTAGCTATAAGCTCAATTTACAATCCAAATTTTAAAAGATTAGGTAGGTAATGGAAGTTTTTAGAAAAATTAAAATACCATTAGTATGGAAATTTTTCACAAAAGTTTTTATGAAAATCTTCATAACAATTGACTGTTTTTCATACCAACTCTTTATTTTAACTACAAATCATAGTTTCGAAATTTAGAGTAAATAAACGAACAACCCTTAACTAATTCTATCATCAATAATTTAAGAAAAAAACCTTCCTCTTCTTCTTCTTTTGAACGAATGGCGATCGCGACAAATAAAAAATACGCATTACGCCAATATCAAGTGAAAATTTTATTAAACTAACCGACAATTGTACGGTAGATTGAATTTAAAATGGAGTATCTCTCAACACGTGTTTTTGCCACAAAAACTCGGGAGAATCTCCAAGAAAAAAACCATTTTGTCCATGAGTTAGTACGAATCAAATCGTCAATTATGATGACAAGATTAAGGACCATTTTCACATTTTTTTCAGAGTTTAACAATAAAAACTTAATTTTACTACAGAAATCTTGTAAAAAGTAATAGATAAAAAATAGATGATAGCCTAAATGCCGTGTGATGCCGGCAGAGTAGAATAGCATCACCCCATATCTTCCAATGGGTGTCGTAGAAGGCGCGACTAATGGATCAGCAAAGGGGTATTTATTAACTTATACTCCGTCCAACCAAGCATTGGGCAAGCGAGGTGGACTACTGCCTAAACCTCCTTCGATGAAAATAAGAGGCCTCGTGTCCCAGCAGTGGGTCAAATTATAGAGTTTGTGATGATGAGATGATAGCCCTAGAGCACTTATTGAAGTAAAGAAATTGCAAGCGTAGTTACAAGACAACAACAGCAACTTCTTATGTAAAGACCAAATACTTTACCTCACACAATTTACCAATAAGAAAGACGTAGATAATCTGAACGGAAACTATCCGATAATCGGACCTTCTGAAAGTCAGTCATGTCATGTGCCTGTGTACGACAGTCAGACACTTATAAAATAAATCATAATAATATTACTTGTTTTCTTTTTTCAGAATTTAGTACAGCTCCGGCAAACACTACAATTGGGCCGACGGAATGTTTGCCCACGTTGACAAAGGTGCAAACGGGGCAGGCCTGCGGGGGTCGGGTCATATTTCAGGAGGACTTCTCGATATTTCGCGACAATGTTTGGAGAATCGAGCAGTACATACCGTTCTCACATCCTGTGAGTAATCGTCATTATCTTTATACTTATCTTATAGCGTTGGAATTTTTAGGCCTTACAGACTCACGAGAGAAGTCTCGGCGAGACTTTTCGCCGAGACTTGACCCGAGAAACGAGATGGTATCTACACTCACGCGACCTTCTCATTTACTTTCTCGATCGTTAAGCGAAATGGACGACTTTGGCAGTTGTGTGCATTAGCATACTCCAATCTTGTGAATGTAAGAATCAAAAATAATATTAAGAAAAAAAGAAGGCCCAGGCGATGGTGGATGACACAAATTCATTGAAATAGAACAAGGTTTGTGAATACTAGAAAAATGCACTGAAAAAATCGACTTACCTCACGCGGGACTCGAACCGCCATCTTCCACAATCCGGGCGGAGTCCGGGAGGAGAATGAGGCAAGTCGATTTTTTTTCCAGTGCATTTTTCTAGTATTAATATTTACGCGTTTGTAAACGCAAAAATAAAATTATTCCATAAGGTTTGTGAATCTTATTTAAAACCACTCATTTAAGTTCTTTATGGCTACATAAAAAAATCAGCCGCTAGGCTGCGACATTCTTAGGCTGCATGTATACTGTACAATTTTTACTTTAAATTTTAATATTTTGAAATAAATGTTCAATTTTCTCGCAATCTAAGTGAAAAGCAGTGTGTAAAACACTGGCATAAACAAGCCATTGCCCCTCGACTTACTCATAAATCGTCTTATCTCAAAAATCGTCTCGGGCTACAATGACTCATGTTATGCCCTTTTTGTACAATCTACTATTTAGAATATTGATGTCACGAGTAGATAGATTTAATCCGCGTTTGAAATTCGATGTTTTAATTGTTATATTATTTGTTCCTAGGAATATCCATTCGTGTCTTACCACCGGTCCCAAGTGTCCATCAACAATGGGTACCTTCGCATCGCTCCGAGGCCGCTGGAGAGTCTCCCTGGCTTCAACAACGAGACCATTGCTCTCGGCCCCTTGGATCTCTCTAACGGGTTTGTAACGAATACTTTATTTTAACCGACTTCAAAAAAAAGAGGGGATTCTCAATGGTTTTCTTTCTTTCTTCTTTCAATTCGACTTTATGTTTTTATGGTACCTCGTAACTCTTTACTGGGTGTACCGATTTTGAAGATTCTTTTAACGGATGGAAGCTAGTGCTTTTCATGTGGTCCCATTTAAAAATCCACATCTGACGAGTATTTTTTGAGTTATCCCTAATAATGCCTGTTTAATTGACGTCGATGATACCGTTATCATTTTATTACTTGTGTTGTTTTCTAAAAGATCTCAATATAGTTTCCTGATAAATTCTATGCTTACAACACTAAAACGCATAAAATAAATTATTTTTAAATAAAAAAACTGCCTTCGAAACTAAAAACGCAGAAATAAAAATTTTGTTTAAAAAAATCTAAAGGTTTTTTTGAGGTCAGTGGCAACCTTAATATTTGGAATTTAACGTATTCACTGGTAGGTATTTGGGAGCAATCCCAAAATACATTTAGATTTTTTAAACAAGTTTTTTATTTCTCCGTTTTTATTTTTTTAACTGTTATTTGGCTAGTAGACATGGTGGTGGTTGGCTAGTGGTGATAAGCAGCCACCGTAGCGTATAGGTTGCATACTCATGACTGACGTGACCTAAATGATGAGTAGGCAAATTAAAAAAAGTGAATCAACAATAAAAGCCCACTACTATCGCAGCAAAAGCCCAAAACCATCTCAGCAAAAGCCCACAAGCATCTCAGCAAAGGCCCACAACTATCTCAGCAAAAGCCCACAACCATCTCAGCAAAATCCCACAACCGTCTCAGTAAAAACCCACAACTATCTCAGCAAAAGCCCACAACCACCTCAGCAAAAGCACACAACCCTCTCAGCAAAAGCCCACAACCATCTCAACAAAAGCCCACAACCATCTCAGCAAAAGCCCACAACCACCATCTGACGATATCTTCACAGTTGCACATCCCGCGCCGAGGACTGCTACTACGAGTCGAACGGAGCCATCATTGCGCCGCCCATCGCCAGCGGTCGCGTCGTCACCACCAACTTCGCCTTCACATACGGGACCATCAAAGTCAGAGCTAAATTGCCTTTGGGAGACTGGCTGTATCCAGGTAAAAAAATGTGATGATGATTTATGAAAGTAGATGAATGGATATATGTAGAATTGATATTGTTACTCAATCATACCAGAACTGCTAAACGAACCTGGATGAAATTTGGCACAGGGAGAGCGATGAATAACACTTGGCTACACCTACACTCAATTTTTTTATTTACGATTCCGGTAAAATTGACGTTTTACATTACAATTTCCACACGAATAAAGTAGCGGGCGCTAGCTAGTCTATAGCTACCTACTTATATGTATATTTCTAAACTGATATTATAAAGAGGAAAGAAGCCTGTGCCTGGAAGAGATAGCTGCTAGCTAGATAGAGATAGCAATAAGGCCGCCTATTGTACTGTCCTGTGTGTAAACTTGTTTTGTACAATAAAGAATATTTTTATTGTATTGTAATAAAAGGAAATATTTGTATGTTTGTAACGAATAAACTCAAAAACGACTAAACCGATTTTGATGAACTTTGGAAGAAATATAGATTAGTTGTTAAGAATAGCCTAGGTAGCCTATGTGGCTTCTTAACATCTAACCTATATTCATCTCCCATTTCATCTCTACACAGGTTTCATACCCTATTTCATCCCCACACAGGTCAAAATTTCAAAAATGCTAGAACAAAATTTTATTTAAGTATTTCTTATCAAGTGCCCTCATTCTAAGTTTCGTGGTTTTATCTCTCTTTTATCTTCACAGATGACGTTAATACAAACTTTCATCCCTTATTTCTACCACTTCAAGTCTTTTTTCACGATTAAAGGGTTAGCCTATGTCTTTTCCCAACGTCTAATCAATATTTGTACCAAAATTTATCAAAATCGATCAAGTAGTTTTTGAGTTTTTTCGTAACAAACATACAAATCTTTTCAGTTGTAAAGATTTTATGCCAAATATCCGTTTATCCCAAAATGTTTAAAAAAATAATTTGACGACGCCTGCGAAGCCAGTACGTGCCGCTAGTTTCTTATAAAGTTTATTTGGGATTGTTGCAGTATGCATATCTATCAACCTCACATAGGTACAATCAACAGCACGTCGGGCTATACAAAACTGTCAAATTTCACCAAACGATTTTCAACCTAAGGCTATTCAATATAAAGTGCATAATCGATTAGGAAAATTTGACAGTTTGTGGTAACCCAACGTGCTGTTGTCTGTATCTACTGTACTGCTAGAGTTTGGCATTTCAAGCCGGTGCCAGACTGTCTTCAAACACGCAAATAACTGCAAATTCTCGAAGTGTGGCACGGGCATTTGCGAATTTATGCAAAGTTTGAATGAACACACATTTGAAGTCAAAAAGACATACCTACTTAGGTACAAATGTTTCAAATGTGACAAACTTGGCTCCAACTTTGATTGCCATGTCTGATAAACCTTAACGAAACCTTCTTGGGAATAGTTTCTTTACGACTACTATCTTTTGACAGCCCCCGCGACCATCAGCTAAACGTGCCTCGGGTGTCCGAAGCACGGAGGAAAATCTTGTTGGAAAATGTTCGGTCACCCATCCGAGTACAGACCGCACGCTTGGTGGCTTAACTTTCATGATCGTTACGTAGAACGTACGATCGTGGTGCCATCGACCTCCTTCTGCAATCACAAAGCACTTATTCTTTTTTCAGAGCTTCTGCTGGAGCCTCTCACGGCGAATTACGGTAGCAGCAAATATGCGTCCGGTGTTTTAAAGATAGCGTCAGCGCGAGGCAACGAGGAACTACGGCGGGGCAGTGACAGACTGGGCAACAAGGTAATTTATGTTTCAACACACTTGCTCACCGTTTTCAGCTACTTAACACGTTGACCGCCAAGAAAAAAAATCGGGAGTGGTCTCCCCTTGACTTTCTCGTTTACCGGAAACGACTCAAAGGTTGATAGAAATCTTCTATTTTGATGTCATACACGCATGTTAAAGGAGATTGCTCAGATCCCATACATGTTTTGCCTCAGAACCAACAATCATGAAATATTATTTTCTAGGTTCGAAATTATAAGTAAATGACTGTATAAACGTTGATTATTGACGGACACTTCTGAGAACTTAATTATTAGCATACTACTTACTGATATTGAGGTTATGTTTCCAAACAAATGTAAAATAATAAAAAAAGAAACTAGTAAGTAAACTAGGGAAATCATGCAAAAACTCATTTACAAAGTCCGTAGTTCAAAAAGATATCAAGTCCGTTATCCGAAAGGCCAAGTAAAGTTAGAAATAAAAAATCGCATCGAACACCGTAAACAAACACAAACAACAAACACAAGCACCTTATATTTTTTAAATTCTCCCTATTATGGGAAGGTAAAGGGATCTAGGTCATACAGCCATGGCTTCAGTAGTTTTATTTCTTTTTTAGGTTTGTATTAAAACATTTTTATTGTGTAACACCTTTTAACGTATCTAGGTAGTGCTTGGCGAAAAATGAATGACAATAAACTTCATGGTGGCGACTACCATCTTTATTTTTGGCTTTGCACGTTTGCATTTAGCGTAAATAATGTTGAAAATAATAATATTGTTATTGATTGATTAATAAAATGTTATTTCATTTTAATCAATCTCTACCAAAGAGATTGTATTTTTGTAAATTAAACAACTTCGATAAATCTTTGGCTGTATGTTAGAACACCAAAGCCATTAAAAAGGTGATCTTATGGTTTCTAAAACGGTAGAATGATAAAGTCCTTTTTAAAATGAATATATTATGCAGAAGTGTCCGTTAGAATCTAATGACTGTTAATTATAGTATAAATTATAACAAGAATTATCAAATATCCCAATATTTTATTGGTTCTAAGGCAAATTTGAGCAATCTCCTTTGGTTGCAATAAGTTAAAGCATGCTCGAGTTATGTTGCTAACGCACAGACACACACACAGACATAATGCCAAAATTATATTTTTGGACTCCAAAACTTTTAAATCCCTCAAAATCTCGAGGTCGAATTTTTTGACGATTACAAGACTTCCTCTATACTTACTACGTACGAGAAAGTAAAAATGCATCTTCAAGCAGAATTTCCGTTCGGGCCGTATAGGCATATCGGCAGTAAATTACCTGCCCGCCTAGCATTACCACCAAAACACGATAATATGATATAGCCATTTATCGCTTTGAATTGTCAAAAATCATAAAAATATAACCGCAATCTTGAAATTTTATCGATACTGCAAACATGTACTGTAAGCCTTATAAGTTTGGATAAATTTTCAAGATGGCGATTGTAAACATTTCTTTGACAGTTCAAAGCGATAAATGGCTATATCATAATATAGTGTTTCAGTGGTCATACTGGTCATGGTAGGCGGGCTGGATGAGATCGTTTTTAAAAATAGGGTGGTCTTTTGAAGAAAAAAATTGCTGTTTCCATACTTAGATACTTAGCTATTTATAAAAACTGTGATGCCCGCAGAGTAGAAAGCATCCACCCAATCCTCCAATGGGTTTCGTAGAAAGCGACTAATGGATCAATGGAATTTTTGAAAAGGGGCATTGATCACCATAAACTCCTTCCACCAATCTGCATTGGGCCAGCGTGGTAGACTACTGCCTAAACCTCCTTTGACGATGAAGAGGCCTTGATTCCCAGGAGTGGGTTGTGAATTATTATTATAGAGGCTTCGATGTACGATGTAGATACAAAAACGTTATATTCTACTCTATTGTAGTGTACCTAACAATTTGACAGGTTTTATACGGAGGCCCCGTGATGGACGTGCACTGCCACGCCCAGCTGATGGGCAGGAAGGACTTGGACGAGTTCTGGAGCTCCAAGTTCCACGACTACTCCCTCACTTGGACGCCTAGTACGTATCTCTATTGATTGTCAGCCTGCACGGACAGCATCACAAGTAGAACACTTAGTAGGACCTACCTACTTTAGGATATGATAATGTTGTCTGACTCATCTTCTTTTAGAATGTGCAGACGTAAAATATTATAAAATAAACTAATAATATTTCCTATAAATTAAAGGCATTTTCTTCCTGACATATTTATTCGAACCACTGACAAATCAATACAAAACTCTATCAAAAACATTACAAGCCAGCGTTGCACGTTATCCACCTTCTTGGTGTATACTCAACATCTTCTCACACACACTTCTGCGTGCGAACTAAGGGACCCCAAATATATTCCCCCCGCACTATACCGCCCGTATACTAAACGTACGCGGGCGGTATAGTGCGGGGGGAAGTATTTGATATTCAACTGTTCGTAATTTCCACCGTTGTCAATTATCGACTTCCCCTATATATTGCACGGTACATCAACGACTTCCGTCTTTCCTGTCCATCTAAAAATTGTTTTCTAGTGTGTCTTACAACTGTACAAGGGCTTTCCCACACTTTTCAATCACCTACTTAAATAATTAAGGTGATAATTCAACCAACAGAATACATATCGCTGTCAGTGGATGGGCAGCAGTGGGCGAGAGTGGACGTTGCGTCGGCGCTGCACGAGCGGTTCCCGGCGTCCTGCGCCGACCTGCCGCGCAGGCTGCTCAGCAGGGGGGACAAGATAGCGCCCTTTGATAACTTGGTAAGTCACCAACTACTACTTGATAACTTGGTAAGTTACCAATTACTTTGATAACTTGGTAAGTTACCAACTACTTTGCATTAACGCACAGGGATTGGAGGAAAAAATGCGATTCGGCTTGATTCGACGTGTTTCTGTAGTCGACGCCAGGCTTTCTTATTATTTATTCTTAAATACCTAAGGGGCTGATGTGGCTCAGGCTGTCTGGACAAATCTTCAAAATAGCTTACATTTAAGTAGGTCAATAGGGCATTTTATGTGACGGCTAACCACCCTTACTTCAGAAGAGGTGACGCTACAGAATCTTAGATAATCGATCGAAACCGTGTCCAGCCAGCTTGAAAAACCACTTTTCGCTGGTCTCTCAATCTCGGTAACGGAAGTGGTTTTGAAGACTTTTTGCATATCAACGGGCGTCACATAAATTTGTGACGGGCATCGAGCTAAAAGTTTTGTGATACGTACAGCGGTTTATTAGAAAAATGCAAAAATCTGTGTCCAGCCAGCTTGAATTTACGTATAAAACTTCTGGCTGGCACTTCTGAATCTCGATAACGGGAGCGTTTTCGAATATGGTTCCTTTTACTAACAAAATGTGACGCAAGTTGTGACGGTAATAACGTTTGATTTATGGCATCACGTGTAATGGTTTACGAGAAATCAATTAAAAACTGGTGTCCAGCCAGCTTGAAGTTCAAGCTGGCTGGACACATGTATCTCCGCTGCCTGATGGTCTACGGCCTTCGAAATATGTTCAAGTTTTTGTGACGGGGACGATAATGATAATCTGAAGTTGTGACGGAGAAAGTTTACGTAGTTTCAAAGATATTGATCATTAAATTATTTTCATACAAACACTGCAGTAGGGTTACCAATATTGTAGGTTTTATGTAGAAACAAGTATATTATTTTAAGGCTTTAATGAACGAAAATACGTGTATTGGTGATATTAATACCTACCTACTAACCTACATTTACAGTACCTACATATTTTAATCGATAGAAGACAAAAGCGTAGGTGTTGAAAGGGGGTAATTTTTTGCGATATTGATTATTTACGTGCAGATAACTACTCTTTTTAGTGGGTAAGTATTGGTGTTTTTCATGGTAAGCATAAATAATTAATGCTATTGCATAAATAATGCTATAGCAACACAGGATACAATGGTTTCTTTTTTCTTCTAAAAATTCTATGAAAAGTAAATACTTTCCGGCAAAGAGAGTCAAAAATATTTTAAGTATATAGTAAGTAACTCTGAATCAGACTCTTTCATCACCCGCATGCTATACCGATTATGGCGCGCCCTACGACTAGGTACTTACTCTGAGTTTTCTCAAAAAAATGATAGTTAATATTTTCTCATTGAGGTGGGAAAAAAGAAAACAAATTAACGACGGTAAAGCATTTATTTTAATTAGGTAGGTACATACCTTATTTATTCTTTATTGCACAAAAAATAGTAGATGTGGGTACAAATCTTCATCCTAGCGAATACCCCAGTTGCATTTCGAAAGCTTTCACTTGGAAGCCTGGCCCCTAATCGGAGAGTAAGTAGATAGGGTCGGACTTCGAAACGAGTCGCCTGAATCTGAGGAAACTGAATGTGTAGGGGGCTCAAGGAAGCTCCGTAAGATCACCCTAAAACAATTTCGGCTACCGGAGTTGCCTTTAAATATTTTTAATTAATTTTTAAAATTCGTATTTATTGTATTGTGATTGCGTGAAACAAAACGTAATTTCTATACTTTTTTAGGTAATGATAAGATTTTAAAACTTTTGAAGTACTAAAACGCGTGAAACGAAACGCCAATCCACTATTTTGATAATAGTTTTGACATTTCTGACAGCGTTAAATTGCGTCATTCCGTTGGTTGCTTTCGAGTTTTCGTGTCTAGTGTTTTATGCACCTACATGGCTGGGTGATAGGTAGGTCAGGGTTTTTTCATATATTTTGAGGTTAATTTTTTATAAAAAAAAAGTAAGCATTTCCGGCATTCGAAATTTACGAGGAGCGACTCCCACCCCCCTCCCTTCCTTCCCCCCACCCTCCTCTACCTCCAAAAAAGGAGACTTATTTCGAAATTCTTACCAGTAGATATACAAATGGTGGACTTAATTAGGAAAGAAAACTATTCTGACAATCTGACTATTCAACTCGTAAAAACTAATGATGGGCAAAAAGTAACACAAAATAATAAGTGGGGGCTCTTTTTAGGCAGCGCTGGTAGTCAATTATTATTTTGAATTAACACTTATTTACGCTTTTTTAACCGAATTCAAAAAAAGAGGAGGTTATTAATTCGACTGTATGTTTTTTTTTAGTGTTTCTTACCTCATAACTCGTTACTGAGTGGACCGATTTTGAAGATTCTTTTGACCTTTGGAAGCTAGTGCTTGTCATGGGGTCCCATTTAAATTTTATCGACATCTGACAAATAGTTTTTGAGTTATCCCTAATAATGCCTATTTAATTGACATTGATGATATCATAATTTTATCACTTGTGTGTCTAAAAGATCTTGAAGTAGTTTCCTGAAAATTTCTATACTTAAAACACTAAAAAGCAGAAAAAAACCGCCTTCAAAACTAAAAACGGAAAAAATAAAAATTTTGTTTTTAAAAATCTAATTTTTTTTGAGGTCGGTGCCAACCTCAATATTTGTAATAAACGTTGTCACTTGTATTCGGAACCGACCTCTAAAAACATTTAGATTTTTATAAACAAAACTTTTATTTCTCCCGTTTTTAGTTTTGAAGGCGGTTTTTTTTATTTAATTTTTTTTTACTGCGGGAAAACCTATTCTCACGGAAAAAATCAAATACAATGCAGGTGTGGCCACAACCGGCCGATAAGTCGATTAAAAAGAAATCCTTTGTTTGTGTAAAATTATGGTCACCTAACATTATTAATAGATGTTTGTATGGAAAAAATTATATGATTAATATCTTTGAAACTACGTAAACTTTCTCCGTCACAACTTCACATTATCATTATCGTCCCCGTCACAAAAACTTGAACATATTTCGAAGGCCGTAGACCATCAGGCAGCGGAGATACATGTGTCCAGCCAGCTTGAACTTCAAGCTGGCTGGACACCAGTTTTTAATTGATTTCTCGTAAACCATTACACGTGATGCCATAAATCAAACGTTATTACCGTCACAACTTGCGTCACATTTTGTTAGTAAAAGGAACCATATTCGAAAACGCTCCCGTTATCGAGATTCAGAAGTGCCAGCCAGAAGTTTTATACGTAAATTCAAGCTGGCTGGACACAGATTTTTGCATTTTTCTAATAAACCGCTGTACGTATCACAAAACTTTTAGCTCGATGCCCGTCACAAATTTATGTGACGCCCGTTGATATGCAAAAAGTCTTCAAAACCACTTCCGTTACCGAGATTGAGAGACCAGCGAAAAGTGGTTTTTCAAGCTGGCTGGACACGGTTTCGATCGATTATCTAAGATTCTGTAGCGTCACCTCTTCTGAAGTAAGGGTGGTTAGCCGTCACATAAAATGCCCTATTGACCTACTTAAATGTAAGCTATTTTGAAGATTTGTCCAGACAGCCTGAGCCACATAGGGGCTGAGGCTGTCTCAGAGCACTTCGACCCTATGGGATCTTTTGTGCTTCCCCTTTCCTTATCACCCACCCCCGCCAACATCGAAAACATTTTGTATGAGTTTTACGATGTTGGCGGGAATAAGGTCTATAAAGTCCTCTGGTTTAGGGTAACCTAGACCCAGGACCTTTAGTCGCCTATTGGCTAGTGCTGAAATAAAACGACTTGAGTCGTTTAACAAGAGTTTAACGACTTAGCCGCAAACTTTTTAGTAAAGAACTCGAGTCGTTTAACACAGATGAACTGTTTAACATGAGATTATTATAATAAAATAATAAACTTCAGTACAGTGGTCTGTCTCAATAATGCAATTTATTATTGAGTAGGTATTCTAATTATGCATCACTTGATATTTTTTACATTAGGTACAATTTAAAGATAGGTAATTATCGTATAATTATTAATTAAGTATTACAAAATAATTTTGCAATAGAAATGGAAAATTTGAAACGCCAAAAAGTTTTTCCATATATTCAAGATTATAACGTAGTGTAATTGCAATGAAATTGCTGTAAATTATTGTTATTATTTAAGTTATAGTACCTATACCTACGAGTATAAGCGTGCCTCACGACTTAGACTCCCTCGAACCGAGTCGTTTTAAAAGGATTCGAACCTTTTCGTTGCGAGTCGTTTAAAATTCGGAGTCATTTCAAAATGACTGTCTTAAAATAGGCCTCGAGTCCCAGTCTTGGACTTGAATAAGGCTTATGGTTCAGGGTTTAAAGACTTATTGAGTTGTTAACCGTATGAGTTGAGTCGAGTTACTTTTAAAGAGCTTAAAAACCTCGAGTCCTTTCATCACTAGCTCCGCCCCTGTTGGGACTGTGAGCGTGATCCTATACCATTGTACTGAGTTCGATGATTAAAAGGCACAATAAAACTTTTTAACCATATTTTTTCAGTTCCGAATAACTTTGGGGGTAGCAGCTGGGGGCATCACAGAGTTCCCCGACGATACCTTCTCCTACAAGGGCAATTCATTATACATCAAACCTTGGGGGAATAAGCAAGCGAAGGGCATGCTCAACTTCTGGCAGGACAAGAGCAATTGGGAGAGAACTTGGAACGAACCAGAGATGCTTATAGACCGAGTGGAGGTGGTCGCCTTGTGATAAACTAGTCACCAGACAATCTATCCTAATGGGCTGGGTGATTCCCAGTTGACCTATGATTTCATATCATTGGACAAAATGAGAATTTTTTTCTTATTTTGTATATTATAGCGCACAGGTGTTCCATACCATTTTTCTCCAAACGGTATGGAACAAGAAAAAAAGAGTTTTGACAAGATTATCAAAATGGCCACTAGAAATTGACTGACTCGCATGAGTAATGACCTAGTTATTTACTTTGAGGGTATTATATTTTTGTAGTAATATACAGGGAGATTCAGATGTGGTAGGTCAGAAACGGTTCGCTTTCGGATAGTAGGGTCATTACGCCTGTTATCGTCCACTTAGTGGAGTTATCAACTTTGAAAATAAAATTAAAATATTTCTTTATTATAATTTTATAAAATAACTACTGAAATGAATTCCTATATTAGTCTATTTATAATTATTGCGAAAGTGTTAGTGGTGACAGTCATGTTGTTTTTAATATTTTAAAATAAGTAATAAAATGCCAATATTACCAGTTTCCGACCGCAAAGTTCAGTTTTCGTCCACCTGTTGTCCTATTGTCGACCGCATCAATTGAGTATGGATTTCATGAATAAAAATATGTTTTAAAATGAAATTGTTAATCAAGATAATAACTGTAGTCTAAAAATCAGTCTTCGTTATAAAAACTTGTTAATAGTTATCTAATAAAAAAAAATACAAGCGATCAGAATTAGTTTTCGTATTAATTAGGCATTTCTCTTAATTTAAATTTTGTTTTTATATCTTTACTCACACACTCACATGATATGAATCTAATAATACAGACAAATCAATTAATATTTATAAAACTTATAAAAAGACAACGAATAATATAACAAGACATAGTCTTATTCAACATAAATATCATAATTTTCTACATCACAATCACGACATTTCTATAAAACATATTTTTAAAATAAATTAATAATAATATGTAATAATTTTTGCGTTTACAAACGCGTAAATATTTTTTAAAACTAGAAAAAATACACTGAAAAAGATTGACCTTCTAAGACCCGAACGAAATATTGCCGTATATAGAGTAGAGGTAGGGCACAACAGACTAGTCGCTAGAATTTGCAGCCCAAGTTCAGGCTGCAAATTCTAGGTAGTACCTACCACCCCATTACAAAAGACCACAGTCAAAAAAATTTTTTTGTGATGTTGTATTTCTGTTGGTAAGTAAGGTCGCTAGAGCTCCACGGGGAAGGGATAAGGGTTGCCAGCGCGCGAGTGTCAGATCACTGTTGCAAGCATCTAAGGCTACAGTTGCTGCTTACCACCAGGCAGGACGTATGCTTGTCTGCCAACCATTTTCCATAAAAAATAACACCAATCACTATTCAAATAATGAGGTCATTACTATTATCCATCATAATATTACAAATTTAAAGAAAATTGGCCGAAAACAACCCGTTAGTCCGTTTTGCCTTTTTAAACCCTAAAATATGATGTTAAACTTGTTTTTTCATTCATCATCATCATATCAGCCGAGAGACTATAGGACATAGGCCTCCCCCAAGGATCTCCTAACTGGTCGGTGCTGCGCTGACCGCATCCAGCGGCTTCCCGCGACCTTTACTAGATCATCAGTCCACCTTGTGGGGGCCTACCAAAGCTGCGTTTCCCAGTACGTGGTTGCCAGTCGAGGACTTTTCCTTCCACCCTAATGGCCGTCAGTCCTCCTCGCAATGTGCCCTGCCCACTGCCACTTAAGGTTCGCAATTCTTTGGGCTATGTCGGTGACCTGGGTTCTCCTGCGGATCTCATCATTTCTGATATGATCACGCAGAAAAACTCCGAGCATAGCTCTCTCCATTGCCCTTTGGGTGACCTTGAGCCTTCTTATCAGACCCATTGTAAGACATTGTAAGGCCCATTCATTCAACTGTTTGAATATTATTTGAAAAAATAATATTGTAAAATATTATTACACTGTCATAAAATAATCACTTTAATTTATTCTAATAATAACAAAGTATATTATGTCGAAATCTGAGATTTTTTACTTTATATCGAATTTTCGACCGCATGCCATTTCAAATGTATTACATTTATACTAAATTAAATCTATTAAGCGGACTGAAATTGGCCGTCGTAATATATTTTTTCATCCAATTGTTTTAATATAAATAATGTTGTAACATATTACCAAATGTTACAACATTATTAAATGAAATATCATTTAATAATGTTGTAACATTTGGTTGCAGGTATCATAAAATAATCACTTTTAGTTTTTTGTAACAGAGTATGTCGAAAACTGCGACGTATTGTACTTTATGCCCGATTTCCGACCATAGACCATTTCAACGTATTAGGTTTATATTTTATTAAAGCTAATAAGCGGACGAAAATTGGCCATCGCGAATATTTGTACACATAAAGTTCATATTGCTAAATAAAATTTAGTTTACTTACATGCATTTTCGTATATCAGTCAGAACCTAATTGACATGGGCGGGCCTGTTATAGACCACCCGGTCGAGATTAGGACTTTCTAATAAAAAGGGCGTACCCTTTCTCGTCCACTTCGTTTTATATATTAATTAATGTAAATTAGAATAATAAACTATTCGTCCACACTATATTTATAGCAAGCTATATGTATAAACAGTAAACAAACCAAGAAACACAATAGAACTATTTTTTATTTACTGCGTAAGTTCCGGCACGTCACTATTTTTTCTGCAATATTTGACACATTTTCACTCTTTCGCCGGGTACCATAAACTGCATAGCTTAATCCTAGTTAATGGCCGCGTTCCAGTGCACTGTGTAGGCATGTACTTACTGTGAAGTTATTCAGGTCGTAATACATAAATATTTTAAGGACCTATGTATAACCGTTTTGCTATTTTTTGACGTTATATCAAGGACGGCGGTTAAATGGACGAAAAGGGGAAGCGGTCGGCAAACAGGCGCAATGACCCTACATCCCACAGTGAAATCGACTAGTATTGTCCTCTCTATCTCCCCTTAACGGGTCCGCCATTAATTAGCAATCACCCTGTTATATATCTACCTACTAATATGACCATAGAATATATTTTTATAGCTGTTCTTAAATAATATATTATATTCTGTCTACCTATCTATTCATAATTATTGGCTTCGCGATACAAAGATTACGCATTTTACAACAAGAACTCTGATGAAATCTTAGGATCAAACTCTTAATAATCGTTAAGAGCGTTTACGCCGTGCGGCAGACTCCAAGTTTAGGTATTTACACGCTGTGCGGTCATTCCCTCTCGCATTACTCGCTCTGCCGTCCAGGTACAGAGCACAAAAACAAATTCGATACTTTTTCACAAAATGAAATTAAATATACAATACAAGTTATTTAAATTGAATACTATGGAAAATTAACGGTTACACATTTAACATGAATTAAATTTTGAATATATATGTAAGTAATAATAACATCTGGTGGCCACCGGCCACCCTTGTCGCACCTATCATATAGTACATGGTATAGTAGTTCATGTTACTGTCACGTAATAGGGTTTATTAAAACACGAGCGGGCTTTAATAATATCCCGCAAGTGTTTTAATACCTAATTATGTGCAGTACATAAACTAGCGTCCCTTTGGCTCCCTTTGCCGTCCTGTTTTGCTCTAAGTTTTTGATTTTTGAGAAAAATAACTGTAACGTATTAAGCCGAACATGTTGCATAATGGTCATTAATTATGCAACAGGTAAATGACCTTTATTTTCATTTTGATTATCTTTGTTAAAAAGAATATCATTTGAGGTATATCATTGAGATAATAATTTTAATATTATGTCATGAGTGTAGATATTTTTTTGTGTTGGCTATTGCATTTATCGAGGAAGGCTCTAGGCTATTTTATGATATAAATACTTGTCGCGAGATTTACTTGTGTATATCAGCGATTGAATAAATAAAGAGATATAAATAATAGAAGCAAATCTTGCCACAAACATATGAATCATATAACTAGCGCTCAGCCCGTGGCTTCTTTTGCGTATTGTTGGTTATTATATAGTTAGCCTTTCTAGATGCATCGTCTACCTCACACAAAAACAATTTTCAAAATTGGTTCAGTAGATCCAGCAATTACCTCCTACAACGTCACAAAAAACAATTCACAAACTTTTATCATCACAGCCTTTATAATTCATTTCACTACTGGAAGACAAGACCTCTCCTTTTCAATGAAGGAGGTATAGGCAGTAGTCCACCACGCTTGCATAATGTGGAATGAAAAGGTAGTCAATACCCCTTTGCTGGCCTATTAGTCGCCGTCTACGACACCCATTGGAGCATATGGGGTGATGCTATTCTACTCTGCCGGTATCACGTATGGCTATTCACAAACTTACATAAACTATTTGCAAACTTTAACTATTTATCACATTAGTACATACTTACCTACATTTTTTTTTAAATGCAATTTAAGTTTACTTTCTTGTTTTTAGAGCAATTAAGTAAAATCTTTGTTTTTAAAGTTTTTATCAGTAATTTATTGTATAGTTATTTTGACACGGTTCATTCGCATTTTCTCTACAGAGCCTTTCATTTGATACCCATATTATGGTAGTGCTAAAAGTAACAAATCTTGGGTAGTCGACAATTCTACATTTAAAGTAATTTTATTTATTATAAAAGTATTTAGCAAAAACCATTGACTTTGCTTAGTAAAAAATACATAGATTGGAACATAGAACCTCCTTTTGAAGTTCGTGTATAACGTGAAAGAATACATAAGGACAAACAAACATAGGGACAAGAACGAACAGTACAACAAAATTGTACAGAATCAAGGCGTGGAGGGGAAGCCAAAGCAAGGACCACTGGTATATCGTTCTGTACATACCTATGATATTTTAAAGAATTATTCTCCATCTCTTAACCGTTACCGAATATTACTATGTGGACCATAATATTAAAAGAATAATCCTCAAACTCCTAACTTTTGCAGTTTTACCCTCCATCATCAGCTCACCTGAAAAACCTGATAGAATAGAAATAGAAAGAAAAAAACTTAATTCAACTGTCGATCTATACGAAGGTACCCATAATATTTAAGGAATTATCATCCAACTCCTAACTATTAGGAGTTTTTTTTTCATCGTCAGCTTACCTGAATAACATAAAATGATACAACTATCGGTTTATAAATACATATATTAATTCAAGAATTATCATTCAACTCCTAATCATGGAGGAGTTTTACCTGCCATCACCAGCTCATTAACATGATATGATGACTACCAGACGTAAATACTTCAATAGCTTCAGGAAATAAGATATGAAGCATATAATATCTGCATATAAAATTTGAGAGTTGCTCTCGATTTCCTCGGAATCTCATCATCAGATCCTGACTTGGTGACAATAGCACCATATCAGAAGGATTTAGAAAATAGGTCCACAATTAACAGATATATCCGTGAACATTCATAAAATAATACATAGAGTGCAACATAGAACTTTATATGAAGTCGGTTATCAATAATAAAAGTATCAACACCATCGTTCGTTCTGTAGTAGCATTACGAATATTTACGCGTGATCACGGAGCTAGCACCGAGCGACGTGACCTCTCTCCGACAAGCCTCATGGGCGACTGATTTGAAAGCGATTGCGCGGACTGTTTTATACTGATTTTTAAATAATTGTTATAAATATATTATAGTTTGTTCAGATATCATTTTTATACCAAAATTTAGAGTATATATTCTTCTTTTAAATTACATCATTTGTTTCTTCTAATAAGGGATATTAATTGTTAGAAATAGCAATTTTCCAAATCGTATTTTCGTAATACTTGCAGTGTGATTTGATTTTTCTTTAATTAGTAATTCTATGAAATTAATTTTTTTTTCTTTACAACTATTTTGTTCGGGATATTGTCAGTTACACAGTATTATTTATTTCATTGTAATATTAGCCTTTTCGGATATTAAGGGCTTCGAAATTGCATCTAAACGTAAAATTTTAAAAATGCTGTTAAGATATTTTGTTATAATTTATGAATAAAGAATTAAATGAAATATTTTCCTTTACAACTTTTTGCGAAAGAATATTATCTAGTAGTTTTTATAACATTTATATTGATAGAATAAGAATTCATGGAAATTAAGAAGCTCAAAAAGTGCCGATTTTCGCAAAATACGCGTAAACGCTCTTAATATGACAGATACAAGGAGGGAGATTTTGAGAAAAATAAAATGTTTTATTGCAGTTAGACTCAGGTGAAGGAGAAATAGTTCTATAGAATGAAATATTAATGAGGGGGAAAATTGTCGTTTTGTCCGATGACGTCAAGGTGTCCAAAAACAAATGGGAACTCCCCAATGAATTTAACGTAAGGTGCTATTCGTAATACCACAGATAATAATAATACTATACTAGGTAATACTTTCCATTGAAGCTCTGCAACAATCTTTACATTAGGAAGTTACCTTGAAGAGGATCCATTGTCCCTATTATGACGATCTGTAACATTTAAATAAAGAGAGAAATGCAGGTATTCTTTTATATTTTTCAAGATAAGATTATTTATTTAAAAGAACCAAATAGCATTTACACTTAAGAAAAACCTAAATAAATAATTTGTAACAACTTCTGTTAACGTTTGACGTTATTTGAATGTGATTACGAAAGGTCACAATTTGATCCCATCTCATGGCTTGCATTACAACATAGTTTTTGTTTCTATGTTTAGTTAAATTTCCTTTGATATATTTTCGAATATTTTAAATGTTTTTCAAATTAATAATTATTGTTACTTATAACAAGCAATATTTTTGTTACTTTTTATATATTATTTAATTTTATAGTAGCAAGACTATCATCATTTAATTTTTGCCAGACATGTCTAAAATGAATAATAAAACAGTAAATTTTCTTTGAAGAAAATATTAATTCAGACCTCTACCTAGTTGTATTTATGAAACAATTATATAGCTATATAAAGATATGAATATGCTGATAATAATGAAAAATATAACCTGCCACGGTCAATATAAATATATGTTAAGTTTTTGAAAAATAATGATTCAAATAATGCATTTAATAGTTTTAAGTGTTTCCCCATCATAGAATAATTAAGCTTCATGGAGTCCACTGGAATATTGTTCGGACATTATTTTTGACAACGGTTTATAAATACATATTACCTATATTTACTTATTACATGTTACTGTGATTGATATTACATTATGGTTTTGCAATAAATATTTGTTTAGATTTAATCTGTGTAAAAAAAGGAAGATACCTACTTTATAACAATAAAACAAGTTTTTAAAATTCCAGCTATTTTATTTGAACTTATATTATAACACATTGTATGATTGCGTATAGGTTAATCTATTTCAATACAATCGTACTGTCAATGGTCTACTTACAACCAGCAACTATCGTATAAGGTATTGTACACATAGTTACTTATTGGAAGTATACATAAAATGTGGTTAATAAATGATTTCAAAGTCAATAAAAACTAGAAAAATGTAACTTAAGACGTGTGATGTTTTATTTAAACCTTATTTCGAGTAGTAATTTACCATTCAATGAGTAACGTAAAATCTTGTAATTTCGAGTAGGTAGCTACATGCCATTATTTCGTCTAGATTACAATATCCATTATTTCTATGGGAATTTAAATTTTACATAAGTAATTTAACATATTAGTACAAACTATTCAAATTGCCATATAAATAAAAACTTATTACGTATTTCGAAATCTAGGCGTAATAATGATATTACAAGACAATGATGCTACGGTAGGTACTAACAAGATAACCTAGTAGACCTGGCGCCATACTTTTAGTTCGCTCTGAGCACGAGGCGATTACCTGAGCAGTGCGAAATTGAACCTTGTTGGTAGGTGATACGGCGAACGAAGCGGAAACAACTTCAGAGCGAACTGGAAATTTGGCGCGAGCTCTACCAATGTACCAATGACGGTATTAACGCGCTGTACTAGTATGCCTCGCCAGTACCAGTGGTACTAGTAAGTTTCTATCGCTAGAACCCTCAATTGTTGTAGATACTAGTATGAATGAGTTCCTCAGCGGTTCTACAAGTAGGATATCAATATTTACTATACGATTTTAAAGCATGTCACATGGGTATAAAGAAGTCTAGAATCTAAAACTTAGTCTGCATGGTCGTAAGTATACAGGGTGTAAAAGACATGAGCAGTCAAACGAGAACCATGTATTCTGCTCACCGTCATAACATTTTTCTTCCTTTAGACTATACCTGGGAAATTGATAGTTACGATTTTATTGAAGGTCAAAGTCATAATTTTTTTTTCATTTTTTTTATGAAAACGTAATCTATACGTTATTTCTTAATTATTGTTCAAAGAATTATTATCATTTTTTTTAGTATTTCATAACAAAAAATGGCTTCAAAACGTTAGCGTTCAATGTAGCTCACTCGATGCGCACGGACACTAACGAACGGGGCCCCTGTCAAGCAAAATTATCGCGGTTTTGCGAGTTGCGTGCGAGTTGAGCCCTTTACATTGCGCGGTACAATTTGCAATTTTTTTTAACACCAAAAAATAAAAATAATTTCCCAGCAATATTTTTTTTGAAATATGTCTTATTTTGATGTATAGAATACGTGGTTTTCGTTTGACTGTTCATGTCTTTTACACCCAGTATATAACTACTTTATATTGGAGTAGACATATCGCATTGTTCATTATTTGTTTAAAGATTTTCAAGTTCTACCCTACAGTTTTTTCACGGACAATTTATTTTCCATCGTAAAAATCAGAGGCGACTGTTGTTAATATTTCAAAATTACCTACTAGTAATTTATTGAGGACAATAGCGATATTACTAGTGTCATTCAACGGTTACAGACAAACAACTCCTACATATGTTAAAACTTTACACATCATTTTAAGTAAAGCTAAAAACATATGTGTATAGTCGTATAAATAATTCCATAAATCTTTACCAGTGGGACTAGTTACATACATTTTCCCGAAAATCTTCACTAGTGGAGATGGATTTTTTATTACACTGTTGGTAATTTTTGGAAAACAAAAAAACTGGGGTTTTGTTGAATTTGGTAAGGTTTTCTGGAATTATCCCTCCATTTTGAGGTTAAAAAAACAATACACGGTTAATATCAATCCTTGTATTTAAGACGCATAAGAATTATACGCATAATTTATCTCATTTTATTCGTCCACAGCAAAATTATAATGTTACTTTCATATCTAAATAACGATTATTGAAGGTGTCGTCGATAATATCAATTTCCAATTGCACTAATAGAACTAAGAATTTTTTGTTTGACAGAGATGAAAAAAGCAGACTCACAGGCGAGAATAAGAAATCACTGTTCAGTTGCAAAATGATTGTTATTACGAACATATTATGTACTATGTATTCGGTAAACAACACTTAAGGTGTAACACGTGACACTCGACATGTTTGGCAACGTTGCAAAGAGCGCGCGACGTTGCTAGATAGACGCGCGTCAACAGGTGCGCATCAAATGTTAGCATATGAAGACGTTAACGACAACAATGGGGCATGGAATAATTTTATTTTTGCGTTTACAAACGCGTAAATATTAATAATAGAAAATTGGTCAACGCAGCCGCCCGGATTGTTGAAGATGCGGGTTCGAGTCCCGCCTGAGGCGAGTCGATTTTTTTCAGTGCATTTTTTAGTAACCATGTGGTGTTGATTGAAAAATTATGTGCGTTAAAATGCCATGTGACGTCATGACTTCATAAGCCCCCACGGCTGAACTTAGATCCTCAGGCGACATGTCGGTGACTAATCATGTATGGATAGACAATGTACCGCGTAGTCGCTCAACATGATCAAAGTACATGTAGAGCAACATGTTGCGCCTCAAATGTTGCTAAGTGTTTCGTGAAATCTTTCTCTCACCTGTACGTAGAATACAAAACATCAGCGTAAGAAAGTTGTTACATAAAAAAGATTTATATCGTTAGATATGCCCTAGCTATGCTTTTAGTTCCGAGCAATATGCTGCTACACTTGTATTACGCCGCGGTGTATGAAAGGAAAATATAATGGTATGATTTATTTACAATTAAACAGAAAAAGAGGCACGGTATGTCTCGAAATGTTATTTGGTGGGTGGGCAAAGAAATCTAGCCCATACAGACCTACCCATGTCTTCGGTATTTATCTTCTCCCATAAGGTAGCATTAAAATGTGGGTGTCACACATTTTAATGCATCTAAGGAGTGCTTGGCGAGAAATGCATAGCAACAGACCTTATGATGGCGACTGATGAGGTGGAAATCCCACTATAAAAGTCTCAACATCATTCACACCACAAAACCTTTATTTCCATGGTTCCTCGTCTAATCGTCAACACGGATGCTTGAGCATCAAAATAACACTGTTTTCGCTGTCAAAATCCACTCTGAAAATCGAAACAAAGATCTTGGTCTCTGCGGAGTTTGAATCGAAAGGAAGTGAGAGACCGAATGGTCCTTCCTAAGGGCTCAGACATCGGTTCATGTGTTCCGAACATACTGTTAGGCATCAAAGCATATGTAACGATTTAAATCTTTGGTTAATTTTGTTTCTGTATACTCAAAAATCTCATTTACAGCAGACTATAAAAGAGTACATGTTATACATTTTTTATTTAATTACAATTTCGACATACATTTTTATAACGTACTACTTTTATTATTAAAAATGCGATAGATGCCTATTACCTTAGTATCTACAGAGAGTCGATCCCTAAATACCATTTCATATTTTGGTACCTATATTTATCAAACCATAACTTACGAATGCCACATCTAGATAGATTTTGGTAATAATATTTCCTCAGATGTGGCACCTAAAGGAACAACAGCTAAGATTATCAAACGGTTTAAGAAATAGACAAAAATCTATTGGATAAGACAAATTCCTTACAGATATGACTTGAAATCACATGCGATATTCACTACTTATAAAAAGTTTTCTAACATCTTAAATGTATAATAAGAAACACTATGTGACGAGGACAGACTGTGATGTATTCCCACCATTTGGATAGATAAAATGGTAATATTTAATGCAAATAAATTCGGAATATAAACTATGGCAACACCGAGACGGCATTTCATGACGTCACGTAACAAGCTCATTTCGACGCTCGAGGAGACACAGATCGAAAATATTCTATGACTAACATCCTACCGTCGAATACTTCCGTAGTATTTAAGCACCAAGATTAGACCAATCTTCAAGTTAGGATAAATAAATCCACTCCTACACCCTCATATTGTATTTGAAACGCGATGGAAAAACGACAATTTTATAATTCTAATATGTATGTACGAGTCATTCATACAGCGCAACAATTATTGAAATTAAATCTAGTTCATTTTCGGCCATAAAAAAGACCCGCACAACTAAAATGATATGAATGATATAATTATAGTTATTATCAATCAAATCATTCGAATTTTCTGCTCAATATAGTTATCAGTTTATCGTATCAAGATTTTTATAACTCTCTCTATCAATCAATTATCGTAAAAGAGATGTAAACCGTACATCACTTTTTGGTCCTTCGAGCGGGATTTGAACCAACGACCTATGAATGCAACCATTGTTTAACTAAAGTGGAACTTATTGCCTACTGATGTTCTCTGAAAGTTAAAATTTGGGTTACTAGAATTAATAAGCATTGAGAACCATGCTTATTTTGTTTATACCTATTTATGTTATGAAACGGAATTGTGCACAAAAACCCTTTGATAAACTCGGCATTTGTAATCAAAACCCCTTTACTAAATATACTGTCTTATTTATTTACTAATAGAATAGGTTTTGCTTTAGTAGTTTCAAAATTGTACGTATATTTTGGTAATTTTCCATCGCGTTTCTAACATCTCACCTACACTTAGCACTAAACAAGACATGTCTCCACGGCAGTCTCCTTAACATCATTTAATTGTGATTTTATATAACAATGTGCATACTTTTACCTATTTAGTGCTAAGGTTATCGAAGCAATTTGCGAAGCTCTGTGAGTTTCAATAGCATTGCGTAGAAGTTACTTTAGAAGGTTCAAAAAGAATTTTGTAGGTGTTTGGAGTGATTTGACAATTATAAGATATATGTTATAATATTGCTGATACAATTATATCATATCTAGAAAACGAAGAATTTTTCTTTACTTTATGCGTGTGTGATCTTGACTCCCACATATGAAAATTTATATACACATTTGAATTTTTACACTTCAAATATCGAGCGAAATAATTGAGTGAATATGTACAAAATTCATTAATGACTCTATTAAATGTCTATAAGGTAAAGATTGTTGAAAGTTTAATATATAATTATAAATATATAATTACTTATTTTCGAAAGTGATCTCGAACAAACATTTTTTATTTTTGTACATACAACTGATTTGTTTAGTTGCAACAGAAGTAATTTGCGTTGCATTTTTTAATATTTTTTTTTCTAAATAATGCTTTAGTGAAAATATTTTTTCAATTGAAAAATTGCACTAGCGTATACAAAAGCACTAATACAAGCGAATCAAATTCTTCAATGAAAGCTATGAGCAGATCTAATGGTTCTGCTTTTCAGCAGGGAGAACTTTTTAGAATATTGAAATTTTATAAATATTGGCGAGTTTTATGTAGAAATGAATAATTTGATAATTCAGCACCCAGGAAGTTTTAAGTGCTGGACAATAGAAAAGCTATAAATATCAAAAAATATTAGGAATGTGCTACAACGAACTTGAGTTGGATAGATATATACAACAATGTTCAATGTGCGTATCTATAACACACACAGACACTTAACTCTACCGGGATTCGAACCCATATCACTGATGTTTCGACCAACCGTCAATCTATTTCTTTGAACCGTATTTTTATAACTTATAGCAAGTATAAACTTCTACCCGTTATATCAGGTATAAAATGTGGTATCAAGTTTATTTGTAGGAGTATCAGTTTAACACACGTTATCGAAATACCTGAGTACTGTTGAAAATTATAGACACACCTAAAATGTTTAGTATAGAAATCTACGTATTACATCGTGTAATAATACACCTATCCTAAGCTGTTCCCACATCTCCGTCCTACTTATTCTAAAAGTATCTAAACAGGTCAGCAGTACAACCACATTTAAAGTTACGCAACTTTCATTTCTATAAAGAAACGAATGTACTTAAACTTACTTATAGATCTTACAGCATTATATTTAAAATTAAAATAGAACGTATCGACTGAAACTGTCGTAATCAAATGACCAACGAATCAATTCAAAATTTTATTAGATAAGGGTGACCAATGCTTTACTTAATCGAATCGATCCTCTTAGATTATAATGAAGAAACCAGCAAACCTTGCTGCGCTGCGCTTTGTTTCAAACATAAAACTTAGCTGAACACAGCGCAGCGCAGCATTGCTCAATGTTGATTGGTCACCCTAACTCGTGGCGTTAAGCTATTGGCTGATTCAGTCGCTACAAAACTGGGCTTTTTGAGTTTTGCGTAACTACAAATATGGTGGTACTGGGCTAAACATTAACTTAAATTATTTTTAATATTACTAAACATGATTCTAGCTTACTTCTTGGTTCATACTCTACACTCCGATAGGAATACTCAATTTTATTGACTACGACAAAGGGTAGATTTCTCAACGAATGTATTTTCTTCAGACCTGTATAAATCTATTTTTTATAAATTTAACTATAAATTAAATATGTAATTTAGTTACACGAATGTTATAACGTGTATTGTCAACGTCATTACTTATTTTGCATGAAATGAAAATAAAACACTAGAAAATCCACTTATATTAGCTTATTTTTAACATTAAAATTGAAGAATTTTACAATACTTTTGTGGAAATTCTAAGCGGGGAAAATTTTGAAATTGCCATTCATTTTTTAAAAAGTCATTGAAAAACCAACCCTTGACGTAGGTACAGGTGTAAACTATTCCCTATTGTCCACTAGAAGAATCTCCTACCAGATAAAAGTTTGTTTAAATAAAAATAAAATTCCACATACTTCATGATAAATCTAGTCCATCTAATAAATCACAATATGTAATATCATTGTACTTTCAAGTAATAATTATGTAAACATAGATAATAAAAACTGTAAATAAAAACAATTTCAGTCTGTTACAGTCAAAATATATTAAAAGTCAAAAAAGGTTTTGGTTTTGTCAATTTTTCAATTTCAAAAATTACAACTTATTTAATTATGCGTTACATTTGTATGACCACATCTTTTTGGCATACCAAGCAGAGAGAATTTTGCTTAAGTTATAAATAATAGCGAAGTAGTGATTTCAATTACTTCAACTACCACAAACGTATTCTGTGTTGTCATAAAAAAATTATAATCCTACCGATTATATAGAACTTTAATTTTGCTTTTTGACTGTAACACATATACAGATAATATTATATCTAGATAGATATAATATTATATAGATACAATAAAATCATATTTTATATTTAATATTTAGTTAGATAACTATGAGATATTCAAATACAAATGGCTAGAAAGACGAGACTTGTCAAAAATTTAACTGAAAACCGATAAAAATACGTATTAAATTTCATAATAGTTTTCCTTACCTTATTTTAGTAATACCTCGAAGTAAACATTATGAAGAATATAATCCCTCTAAAACCATACTAATCAGGAATGCTTCAACCTTATAAACGGCTATGTCATCCTACTCATAAGAAACTAGAGGACAGATACAACGCAATTAATCAATTTATAACGTCGTGAAATAACTAATATTTAATCTATTTCAGATCCGATATTCTCATTTAAATGCTGAAACAATACAAAAATATTGTCAAAATAACATTTTCACTTGAAATATTCAATACATTACGTAATAAGTCATAATTATATTCGTATTTACAAAATCATTGAAAATAAATGGATATTAAAAAAAAACATTTTTTAAATTATGTGGATAAACGCTAATAGTAATTGAGAATTTTAATTCCATTTATTTAAATGTCACATTGAACCTAAAACACTAATTGTCAAAGTCCGAAATCTATTATCGGTGCAAACATACCATGCCATCCACTCACAACCTTTTACGAAATCTCACAAAGGGCACTAAAAAACTTCACTATCACCACTTACAATTAAGAATAAAACGTCACGAAAAATAAATAAATGTTGCTAGAACAAAAAAAATACTGCAAAATCGAAAAAGAAGCTAAATACGATGAGGAACATCGATTTTGCCGTCATATATTGAGAACGGTCCTTTCTGGCCGATGCCGCACTCACAGCTGTCACTGAATACGCACCCGATACTGGCAGCATCACTTAATACGTCACTTGGATACTTCAAATGATCGTCACTCGACACCAACCTGTGATTCGTCACTTTAAGCGCTGTATTTTCACTAGAAACAATACTGGGACCTATGCTCTGTAAAGCATCACTGGACGCTTCGTTCAAAAAGAATATCGAGTGATCGTCACTTGATACGTTTCTGTGATAAATCACGGCTGGTGTGATGTGATTGTCGCTGCCGGTTGCCATTTCGCTTACTGCGCCTTCCTCTCGGTCTCGTGTCATACAAAGTCCATGGCATCGTGGGCCTTCGTCGAGAACTTTCCATAGGACCGCTTCTTGAGCGTACGCTCTATTAGCTTCTTCACTTCGCTTACTATGAATACACTGGATGTGAGGCAGATTAGAAATATGAGATCTGGAAAGAGAAACAAATTAAATGTTAATCAAAATACAAAATTGTGTAAACGACATTTGGCAGCCATATAAGACATATAGACTAAGCGTTTTTATGGCGAGCTTTGTTTTCGGAAAATTGGGAACAAAATGAATTTTTCGACATATCAGTAGAAGCTTTGACAATTGTTTAGCTCTGTCGAGACGCGCGCACGTGTGTCTGATTTGTAAGTCATTATAAAATTCGTGATATTTTGGGGTCGTCAGGAAATGTAGTACAATAAGATATTATAGATGAAAGGTTGTTTATATTCTTCACACATTTCACTTTCTGACTGCTATTAATACGGTCGATAAATTTGAGTCAACCGGCTATGTACACAATTTGCGTATTCGACTGGGTCATTGAAGTGAAAATATCGCAGACGTGCACCAAAATATTAAAGAAGATCCTAATTTGTCAATTCTTCGACGCTCTCAACAATTGGAGCTATGCCAAAACGATATGAAACAAATATTTGAGTTAAAGCGAGAACAATGCTGGGTGGAAAAATATGACTCAAGGTATGCGTACGTACACATGTCTACGGTATTAGGTATACGTCTTAATGGAGGCAACAATGTAATATAGATGTTTACAAAACCCAAAGCAGTATTTTCGATATCAAGATATACTGCACAGACCCCAAATAAGTTGGTAGCAGGGTAGCAGAAAAAGTATGTTTATAAATGTACCGTGTCCAGTGAGAGCTTCAGTTTGGAACACCCGCTGGAGCGGCGGAAAATATACCACCAACATTTGACCCACCAGGCTTAGAGTCACCGCCACCAGGAACATTCTGACGGGGAACAACAATAACATATTACAATAGAAAAGTACCTATTAAATTACAACTTCTCTTGTAAATTATTCTACGTTTATCCAGTCTGACAGATATTATGCACAAAAATAGTCATTTTTCTAGTACTAGAATAAGGTCACAAAATAATTGTTACGCAACTTCCTATTATATTCTATCGATTTTTTGAGATAACATCAAAAAAAGTTTTATTTTGTTATTAAACTTATGGTACCAAAAATTACGATATTTTTAAGGGACTCCTTTATAAGGCTCTTTCTATCAAATAAATTAGGATACCAATATTTTTATTATTATTGATTTTATTATTGAATTATTACATCTACGTTAAAATAAAAATCAACATTAATAAAAAAAATTACAATGAGGGTATTTGATAAACCAGATGACACTAGATTCTATATATCACAGTTCTAAGACAAAGGGTCTTGGTGTCAAAACAACTAAGGAAATTCCCGCTCCAAAAACGTTCTCAAATGAGGATTTATGAATGAAATCTTGACAGGTGGACATCATGTCACAGTACTGCCACCTGTCGAATACTATTTTTAGAAAGCCTTCATTACAATCATGAAGATAGAATTAAGAATGGAGTCATTACTCAAATGAAAAAAGTGAGGGCAAAAATTTTGACAACCCTTGACATTTCTTGACATTTTCTAGAGAGGCTCTGTCTCTTTCTAGTAGGGTGCCTATAGCACAAATTAATCACGGACAATCTTGGACTTCGTTAAGTTAATAAAATTAATTAGTACTCAAAGTTTAAAATAATTTTGAGTTTACCATGACAAAGAATTAACATTCATAATAATTACTTTAAACTTTTTTTCCTGGGTGCCCTTTAGCACGGTAATGTTATCTATTTTAGGCTCCCAGGAAAAAAATCAGCAGCCGAATTTCGGGGATTTATCGCTTCTGTGACTCTAGGTTTTAAGAGGCATTTTTATAGTTTAGTATACTGTAGCTTATCTCATGTCATGTCAACTCATAAATATTATTTTATTCTTTTTTTTCAGCCGAGGTCTTGTTGTAAAAACACGTGTTGGGAGACTCCAATTTTAACTCAATCTTCCGTACAACTGTCTGTTACTATAAGTAAATTTACACTTAACATTGGCGAAATATGAAAATGAAAAAGCTCTTTATTTAAATGGACTTTGCTAAGTACTTTTAAATCGTCAAAAGCCCTACCACCATTTCGGGACGAAATAATAATTATTATGCTGAGATGAAGCAGAAATGGCGAAAGACTCCGGCGAAGAACTCCACAGCTTACAATTTTGTAATGATTTCAAAACATCAATTCAAACTGGAAACATAACAAAATTAATTGAAATCATTTGAACAATGTAAGAGTAAATTTAGCACGTATACCAACTTCAAAATATGTTTACCGAATCTCTCGGTATTCTTATTACATATACATATTTTAGTTAGATACATACAATATAAAAGATTATTCCTTATACCAAATATTTTTCATACTAATATGAATACGAAAGATTGTATGTACTTCGGGAAATTTGTCCAAACGCCCAAAAACATCTATAAACTATATAAATAATCTATATATATCTATATAACAGCTATTTCAAAGACTTATATATATATATATATATATATATATATATATATATATATATTAATAAATTATAATAATATAAATTGTAAGCTGTGGAGTTCGGTCGGAAAATGGTTATTATTTTATAAAAATCCTAGTCACCCTAGTCAATTTGTTTACACATATTTGAACAAGTAATTTATGTATGAAAATTAATTAAATTCAGATAGTATTAAAGCCGAGTATCAGAAATTACTTTCCCCTATGGAGTTTCGCCCAATAACGATAATCATATGGAATTACATGTGAAAAACCAATTTTACTTAGGTGAACAATAATATGCAATTATAACACTTACAAGTGAAATTTCACACTGCATCCTGGATACCACTCACTTCTGCAACCACGAACTATACAGCGATGCACCATTTTGCACTATTTGTAGTTATTAAAATGTAAAAAGCCGTACCAAAATCGCGAGTCGATATTTATGAATACTTCAATTACGACAATTTATGTCATGTTGAGATTTCGGGACATTGACACATGAAAAGAGTGCTGCCATTACATAAATCCTTTCATTTCCCATAAGTTATAGAAAGAATCACAATGATGATTTTCAAAATAAAATACAAACCTAAACATTAAAAGTAAATATATTATATTTATTTCTTTCATTGATAATAAATACTGATAATTGAATACAATATGTTAAGTTATTAGCTACTTTTCTACTTTTGTTTTAGAAAGATGGCGAAATACTGGGGAAATCTTGTTTCTATGTAGTCGTGTTTAGAAAGAGATGGCGACAATTTCTAGAAAGAGAAATGTGAAATTTGAAATGTCAAGTATTGTCAAAAATTTTGCCTTCACTTTGTTACTTTGTCTAATGACTCCATTCTTTAGTATAAGCTCCTTGATTACAATAATACAAACAAAATCAACTTTCGGTCTGCGACATCGTGTGGGAGTATACGTGTAATATATTTGCGCGCGAGTATACGAAGGTTAATTAATTGAAGTCTATATTGCGTGTTAGTAAACCAAATATTTGTCGATTATTGTCGTTTTATGGGTCACACTCGCTTGTCGATATCTCCGACTGCTGCTGTGAAAAGGAGAAGAAAGCCCTAACAAACTCACTTGTTGGAGAAGAGGCCAACTTGGAAGATGGACTTGGTCTGCGAGCGGCACGAGAGCGCGTTGAACATGTCGAATAGCACGAAGCAGGTGAACGTCATCGTCGTGTCGCGTGGAGTGATCTTGTTGTCTGACATCTGACACAAGTAAATCAAAATCAGAAAATTTGCAAACATTAACCGCCGTGTTCTAGTGGGTAGTGGTGACATTGTCTCCCCTATTTCGATCTAATATACGTGTTAATATGCTTTTACCTATTGGTTAAGGTTCGTATTATCTGACTCCAATATTGTGGTTATTAGGTAATTAAATAAAATTCCGAAGTACTTAGAGAACCGTTTATTGGCGCGAGGTGCGCCCACAAAGAACCGGGGAAGACTGGCTTTGCCAGTCCCTGTTACGTACAAATATGCTGACTTGAAACAATGGGACATTGTACTAATGTGTCGCTACAGTACTCCCCCTCCTACAATTTTGAAAAAAAATAGAAAAACATTACAATTTAAACTTTACTCATTATAAAAATACTACGTAACAAGTTACCTCTACGGGAGTACTACAACAAAATTTCTGTGTAAAGAATATAGGCAATCTTAAATTACAATTTAGAATGTTCCTTTATTATAGTTATAATATTAGCACAATGCAACTCTATTATTATAATAATTACGATTTTGTTACTTATAGCTAGGCTAAATCATAGTTCATATCAAATCTTTACTTGGTAATATAGAACAAAGGTAGTAAGTAATAATTACTTAGAAGGAACAATTGCACCATTCTTTTTAGAACGTGACTATAAGGTAACCTTAGAAGGAAACAACAAAAGCTTGTCCCTTTGGGTAGTTGGCAAAGTGACCTATTCTGCTAATAAAAATAAACACCGTAAAGGCCAACAATATTCACGTTGTCAACGCCTTTCTCTTTCACATTGACGATCTACAGTTTCCTATATTTATGGTTTTAAGTAAGTATACAGGGTGTAAAAGACATGAACAGTCAAACGAAAACCATGTATTCTGCTCACTATCATAACATTTTTTTTCCTTTAGACTATACCTGGGAAATTGATAGTTGCGATTTTATTGAAGGTGAAAGTAATTTAATTTTTTTTTTCATTTTTTAATAAAAACTTATTCTATACGTTATTCTTAATTATTGTCCAAAGAAACATCGTCATTTTTTTATAGTATTTCATAACAAAAAATGGCTTCAAAAAGTTAGCGTTCAATATAGCTCACTCGATGCGCACGGACACTAACGAACGGGGCCGCCGTCAAGCAAAAATATCGCGGTTTTGCGAGTTGCGTGCGAGTTGAGCCCTTTACATTGCGCGGTACAATTTGTAAATTTCCCAGCAATAATTTCTTGGAAATATGTCTTATTTTGATGTATAGAATACATGGTTCTCGTTTGACTGTTCATGTCTTTTACACCCTGTATAAATTTTCAGGAAACTATCTCGAGATCTTTTAGACAAACAAGTATTAAAACTATTACGATATCATCGACGTCAATTAAATAGGCATTATTAGGGATTAACTCTAGCCATGTGATGCCGGCAGAGTAGAATAGCATCACCCCATATCCTCCAATGTGTGTCGTAGAAGGCGACTAATGGACCAGCAAAGGGGTATTGATCACATTATACTCCGTCCACCAATCCGCATTGGGCAAGCGTGGTGGACCTCCTTCAATGACAAGCAGAGGCCTTGTGTCCCAGCAGTGGGTCGAATTATAAAGGCTGTTATGATGATTAGGGATAACTCAAAAACTACTCGTGAGATGTCGATCAAATTTAAAAGGGACCACATGACAAGCAGCAGCTTCCAAACGTTAAAAGTATCTTCAAAATCGGTACATCCAGTAAAGAGTTATGAGGTAACACACATTAAATACAAGATTTATATGTTGTTTTATATTCGATTCTTTTTCCTCTTTGTTTTGGCGCGATTCTAGTGTTGATAAATTGTCTATGTCCCTATGAATTAATGTTCTTTGTTAATTATCACATAAAAACTTGTACTGGATTGTATACCTGGCGGATCAAGGAGTGCGAGCCTGATGACCTGTAATACAGGTACTTGCGTACCTAGCATAGGCATCAGTCTCACACAAACATTATTACTTATATAATTTACCATGTCATCTATTGTTTCTTCTGTATGTGATGAGAAATAAAGATTATTTATTTATTTATTTATTAAAAAATACCATAGTTTAATTAACAACCTCCTCCTTTTTTTGAAGTCGGTTAAAAATGACAACGGTTTGTTTACAATTATTGTTTACCGAACTTGGCTCAGGACAAACCTCTCGATTGAACACCCAGAGGGTACCAGCGATGATGATGGCTGCCGCCAGCAATACGTTGAGCAATAGTCCCCGCGAGATGATCCGCTTAGTGGTGTCCCGGGGCCGGCGCCGTACCACCTCGTGGTCCACGGGTTCCACTCCCAGGGACTGTGCCGGGGGGCCTGACAACAAAATATGTAGTTAGTATTATAAATAGTAAAGTATTAAATTTTAAAAAATCCAACTAGATAAAATCTCTAGCAACACCCTTTCAAGATTCTAGATACATTAAAATACTCTTATTTATCTATCTATGAACCATTGAATTGAGATCAATCTAATGAGCCCAATGACCTCATAAGGCTCAAGGTCACTCAAAGGGCAATGGAGAGAGCTATGCTCGGAGTTTCTCTGCGTGATCATATCAGAAATAAAGAGACCCGCAGGAGGACTAAGGTCACCTATATAGCCCAAAGAATTGCGAACCTCAAGTGGCAGTGGGCAGGGCACATTGCGAGGACTGACGGCCGCTGAAAGATCCTCAAGTGGCGACCACGTGACGCAACATTATTAGTAGGGTCCCACAAGGTTGTCTGACGATCTGGTAAGGGTCGCGGGAACCCACTGGATGCGAGCAAAGCAGAACCGATCAGGTTTGAGATCCTTGGGGAAGGCCTATATCCAACAGTGGCCATCTCTCGGCTGATGGTTTACAATTGATTGATGCACATCCTCTCCTCTAAAAATAAAATAATGACTACAATAAATGTTTAAACTGACCGTCCATAATGATGTTGATCCAGAGAATCTGCATAGCGTTGAGCGGATTAGGGATGCCCATAAGCGTAGCGAGAGCGATTAGCGATAGCGCCGCGATTGATGTCGACAGCTGGAATCGCACGAAGTTGCGGATGTTGTAGAAGATGCATTTGCCCTCTTCTATCGCCGATCTGAAATAACAGGATTTCTTTAAAGATCTCACAAATGATTATCCTACTTAGATGCTTAGTAAAATGGCAAAACGCTCTAAAGAGTTTCTGCGAGTAGAAACGCTATGGGACTAGTAGTATTTTTTTCCCAGTGGTTCCACTGACTGAACTATTGGGATTTCAAATCTCAGTAGTCCCGTGTGATACTCAGACGCATAAAAAGCATAGTTTATATATACTTATTAACCGTTAAGGTACGGGAACTCACATGATGGTAGCGAAGTCATCGTCGACTAGAATCATATCTGCCGCCTCCTTGCATACATCAGTGCCATTTCTGCCCATGGCTATACCAATATCTGCCCTCTTCAGAGCGACACCGTCGTTCACACCGTCACCTGCAAGTTATGGAAAAATTCTAATATCAGTTTTTCTTCAGGTCTCGAGCAACTTATAACGGTATCAACATAATAAAATAATAATTTCGTCCCGAAACGGAGGTAGGGCTTTAGACGATTTCAAAATACTTAGCAAAGTCAATTTAAATAAAGAACTCCTTTTGATCTATGTGGCCTGGTTTTCTTTACGTTATTTGGTTGGTAGACAAGCATATGGCCTGCCTGGTGGTAAGCAGTCACCGTAGCCTATAGACGGCAACAATGACGTGACACTCGCACGCTGCCAACTCTCAAACACATCACCACAAACAGGTTGTGTTATTTGAGTGTGATATTCTGTAAGGTGGAGGTTTACCCCAGTTTTTATTCTAGAACTTTATTCGAGTTTAAATGACGTTGAGCTATTCTAAAAGTCTCGAGCTCGACTTTTCTCGAAAGGAAGACACTCGAATTAACTTGAATGGTTTGTAGCGGTCGAGACGTAGATTTCGAATTCGAACCACCATAATTATTATCTGCAATCTATGATTTTTAACGCCAACAAGCTGCATGCAGTAAATTTAATAAATATCATTCACAAAGTTATTTTGAGATTTTATCGTAATCTTTGGTTTGTTTTTTGATTTTTATTAAATAGCTTATTTTACTTAGGTACAAAAGCAGTTTCTAAAATAGGAATTATGTAAGCACTTAATGGTATTTTTCCTATGCCTATTTACTAATTTAATTACATACTAAAGAAAATTTTATTTTATTCTTTAAAACCTGTAAAATAGATTTAAAAACTTTCAGAACATTTTGTAAGAGGTATGTTATTGCAACCGTTTTAAAACCGGATTAAGGAACGAAAAAGAATCGTAACGTGATTACATTCTCAAATGGCAACATTTCACATTAAAATCTCGAAGTTATTCGATAAGAGGTGAGAATAGGACATTCGAAAAAACAATCTCGATTTACGAGATTTTATGGTCGAAAAATGATTCGAAGAGTAAACTCGAATTCGAGATTATTTCGAAGGAAACGCGTCCCTTGACGTTGCTTTTGACATCTCGACCTGTGCGTTGCGTTAATACACCTAACAAGGTTCCTTATGCTACGGCCGCACACATCGCGATAACATTCGTGTGATAATCTTCGCCTTCGGCCTACCGCGAATGTGCATGGCCACACATTGCGCGCTGTAAAGTCTGTCGCGACGTGATCGCGATGTTACGCAAAAAACAAAATGGACGCCGCGGTCGGTCTATATTTTAAAGCAATTATTTTTTATTCTGTAAGGAATTATTGTTTAAGAAAAAAGCAAGGCTAAACAATATTGACTCACACTCCTAATTGCTAATAAGTTCTAAAATCCTGTCGTCATTCCAATCCATGGTAGAAAACTAATTTAAACCAATACGTCCGATGCGCACGATGTCTGTGCGCCGACTGAAGACCACGAAGTGTGGCCACGCAAGCGAATGACATCGCGATAAAAACGCTTTGATGTGCGCCAGTTTACCGACAACGGCGCGATGTCCTTGCGACTTCGCACGAAGTGCCGAAGTATGCGCGAATACTTGGCTAGACACATCGCGATAACGCGAATATTCGCGACATCGCGATGTGTGCGGCCGCAGCATTAGTAATGCATTCATTTTAATAGGCGCATAGTGCTTATCGTCACTCAAGTATTAACCATAGATATAGGAAACTGTAGATCGGCAGAAGAACTTACAAACATGTATATTGGAGCGAGATAGATAGACGAGAACATTTCAAGTACACGCAAGCGGTCATGTCGTTTTGTCAGTCACGTATATAAGGCAGCAACTGCCAGACTGCAGTACTATTTTTCACGCTCACATGCACATTACTCACACATTGGAGCATTTTTTTGGTCTCGCCCTATTCATTGCCAATCTATAAACGTCAGCGATTATAAATCTACAGGGTGTAAAAGACATGAACAGTCAAACGAGAAACATGTATTCTGCTCACCATCATAACATTTTTCTTCCTTTAGACTATACCTGGGAAATTGATAGTTGCGATTTTATTGAAGGTCAAAGTCTTTTTTTTTTTCATTTTTTATGAAAACGTATTCTATACGTTATTTCTTAATTATTGTCCAAATAAACATTATAATTTTTTTTAGTATTTCATAACAAAAAATGGCTTCAAAACGTTAGCGTTCAATGTAGCTCACTCAATGCGCACGGACACTAACGAACGGAGCCGTCTGGCAAAATTATCGCGGTTTTGCGAGTTGCGTGAGAGTTGAGCCCTTTACATTGCACGGTACAATTTGCAATTTTTTTTAACACCAAAAAAATAAAAATCAATTCCCAACAATATTTTTTTTTGAAATATGTCTTATTTTGATGTATAGAATACATGGTTCTCGTTTGACTGTTCATGTCTTTACACCCAGTATGTAATTGTCTATGAATAGGTTTTTGGGACTTTGTGCGTCCACGCACACTGTGAAACCTCATAGTAATGTTTGTGAGTAATAATGTGTTAATGTTTAAAAAACCGCCTTCAAAACTAAAAACGAAGAAATAAAAATTCTGTTTATAAAAATCTAAATGTTTTTTTGAGGTCGGTCCCAAATACAAGTAACAACGTTTAATCCAAATATTGAGGTTGGGACCAGATTTTTTTTTTCTTCGTTTTTAGTTATAAAGGCGGTTTTTTTTTATTTAAAAATAATTTTATTTTTTGCATTTTGGTGTTTTAAGTATGTAAATTTTTGGGAAACGATCTCGAGATCTTTTAGACACACAAGTGATATGATTACGATATCATCGATGTCAATTAAATAGGCATTATTAGGGATAATTTTAAAACTACTCGTCAGATGTCGATTAAATTTAAATGGGACCAAATGACAAGCACCTGCTTCCAAAGGTCGAAAGAATCTTCAAAATCGGTGCACCCAGATATGAAGTAACAAACTTTATAAAAAAAAAACAGTCGAATTGATAACCTTAAATTTAATAATACCTTTTTGAAGTCGGTTGAAAAAAAACTTAATATAATGTATAAGTAAATAATTTCAGGATAGTGTGAAACCACTCACCTGTCATGCCCACTATGTTGCCGCGCCTTTGTAGCGATTTAACTATAGCTAGCTTGTGTTTCGGCGTCACCCTGTAGAATACGCTCACCTAAACATAACAAAACACAAACAATTAATAAACTTTGTCATGTCAACTCAGCTTAATCTTTTACGAAAGAAAGATCATTTTTGCTTGACAAAGGAGACTGACCATTTATATATGGAAGCTGAGCCACGGCAGATGCCAAACATTGTCACATGGTGCTTAATGTACTAATACTAGTCTGTAATCCAAAGCACTGTACCAAAATCTATTCGAGGAGTTCTACTGACCAAAAATCAACCAACTTTGGGATTTGCGTCATAGTATGAATATTCCGTGCAAAAAAGGGGACTTTTTTACTGGCCAATTTATCAAGTCTGGTCTCAAAATAATTACTTTTTTATGTTATTTGGTTGGCAGACAAGCATTGACACAGGCAGTCTCTCACACACAGGTTCATGTCCTAAAATAAATGTACAATGTAATGAAAATTGTAACATATGTGAGAGAAAATAAATAAATATTCTAAATAGAAATATATACAGCCTGCTTGGTGGTTAGCAGTCATCGTAGCCTATAGACGCTTGCAACACTGGCGTAACACTCGCGCGTTGCCTACCATAGATCCCTTCCCTACCCCATGGAGCTCTGGCGACGTTACACACCAACAGAAACACAACAACAAAAGATGTAGTGTTATTTGACTATGGTCTTCTGTAAGGTAGGTACTACCCTAATTCAGGCGGTCCAAATTCGAGCGGCCAATCCTCGTAAAATACCTGCGCTGTGCTCTAACTCGTAAAATAAATACTTTTATCTACCCTCATGTCATAAAAAAATGGAACTTACCGTGTCAATAACCCTGTCTAATTCATCGTCAGCCATAGACTCCAGCTGATCACCGCCTAGAGATTGTGAATGGAGAACGTCCAGTCCAACCATTTGAGCTAAAAAATAAAAAGATTTTTCTTACAAACTATTCACGTGTCGCAGCCATATCGTATAAAAAAACGGCGCCGCGGATTGTAGTGTGTGAGAATTGAGTATAAAACCATTTGTTTATAAATCAGTCTATCAATATTAGTTGGCACTAGCTGTGCCCGCGACTTCGTCCGCGTAAAATTACTCCTTATTACACCAGCTAGCTGCCAAAAAAAGTCCCGTCAAAATCGGTCCAGCCGTTTCAGAGATTAGCCGGAACAAACAGACAGACAGACAAAAATTGTAAAAAATGTTATTTTGGTGTATGTACCTTATATACAACATGTAAACTAAATAACCAACACCCTGAATACAGGTGGTTTGGGATCGGCTTCCGAGTTGATTTCAATATTTTTTTTAAAAAAAAACGTTTTTATTTTGATAAAAAAAAAAAAAAATTAAATTGTTTAAATCAACTCGGAAGCCGATCCCAAACCACCTGTATTCAGGGTGTTGGTTATTTAGTTTACATGTTGTATATTCATATGCATGTAGTAAAAAACGGTTATTTCAATATTACAAACAGACACTCCAATTTTATTTATATGTATAGATGTATAGATAATCGCTTTGAGCTCGCGTAATATTGGTAGTTTCGGAAGAACTTGTATATTATAATCAGCTTCTTTGGAAACTTCGTAAGTGCGATTCAGGTTCCCATACTGATTATCGCGCTTATATGAGCTCTTTGTAAAGCGCCATCTATGCGTAGTCAGCAGAGTTACTTGACTGCCACAGTAGGTTCGTGTTTTTTTATGAGCAAGCGGAGTGGAACTATTGTCACTCATTACTCTCACACACTACAATCCACCGTGCCGTTTTGTAAAACGGTATGTTTAGGACACAAATACATCGTATGACAAAAATAACGTACATCCTAAAGTAGTTACATGCAAAATATAAATTTTTTGTTTAATAATTTCTAACAATACTTTATAAACCAATCATCCTCATCACAAACACAAATTACTTTCAAGGCGCGCTTATTAAAAATTCATTTAAAATCGAGTTGAAAATTTTTCAATCACCCATACGAGTAGCAACCGCGCACTTGGTAATTGGATCTCCTCTTACACAATTATAAGACATGTTTACAACAACTAAAGCCGATTCTGAAGCTTCAAAATGAAATATGTCAATGTCGTATCTAGAAAACAGAAATGGTCCTTCGAGCCAGGGTTTGTGTAAACTTACCAAAAACCAGATTACAAGACATGTTATTGTAAATTATTGAAATAATAATACTATTAACAATCATTTATCTGTCTCCATGATTTTATAATAGAATGCAACAGTTATAAAACATGTTTACAACAATCTTATCTTATTCTTGATTAATGGCTTCGCGATATTACACATTAAGCCAATGATATTATAGTTGTACGGTAGATTGAAACAAAAATGGAGTCATACAACACGTGTTATTACTACAAGAACACGGGTGAAACTTTTTACAACAATAAAAGCAGATTCTGAAGCTTCAAAATGAAATCTGTCACTGTCACGTCGAAAAACAGAAATGGTCCTTCGAGCCGAGATTTGCGTAAACTCACCAATGGCCAAAGCCGTAGGTCTGGCGTCGCCGGTGACCATCTTGACGTCGACGCCGCCGCGGCGCAAGGTGGCCACGGCGTCGCGCACCATCGGGCGCGGCGGGTCGCACACGCCGCACACCCCCGTATACGTTAAAGCTTCCAAGCTTTCGCCGCGACACATAGCTACTATGCGGAGACCTAGAATATAATAATAGGGGTAAAAGAATGAAGTTGCCGATTTTTTCCTCATTATTCATTAGTGTATAATTCCTTTAATACAATAGCTATGTCCATTATTATTTTTTTATTTTAAACTTCATTACAATGACTTATATTTATGTGTAAAATTTTATTCTTGTTTTATTTTTTTCACTAGAAATACATCTTCAAAAACATCCCGTCCTAAAAGGTGCCCGTCTCCGTTATAAAAATATGAATATTCTTTTACAGATATCAATTCTCAATTTTTTTCTCTATGTATCCTATAGCTTAATGTTGTCTAAATATATCCACAAAGTTACACAAAATTTAGATTTGTGGTTCCTTAAAAAATCTCAAATATATTTGTATGGAAAAATTAATTGTCGTTAAATTCTCCATACAAAACGGCAATTTCATATTTATACCCCTAATACAATATTATGGGATTTAGACATTTGACTGAACAAAGACGGCCTTGGAGGTTATTCATATATACTGGGTGTAAAAGACATGAACAGTCAAACGAGAACCATGTATTCTATACATCAAAATAAGACATTTCAAAAAAAATATTGCTGGGAAATGATTTTTATTTTTTGGTGTTAAAAAAAATTGCAAACGTTTTAAAGCCATTTTTTGTTATGTAATACTAAAAAAATTGATAATGTTTCTTTGGACAATAATCAAGAAATAACGTATAGAATACGTTTTCATAAAAAAATTAAAAAAAAATATGACTTTGACCTTCAATAAAATCGTAACTATCGATTTCCCAGGTATAGTCTATAGGAAAAAAAATTTCATGATGATGAGCAGAATACATGGTTCTCGTTTGACTGTTCATGTCTTTTACACCCTGTATATGTCAAGAAATTATCACGAATTCGAACTTTATTCCAGTTTCAATGATGTTGAGCTATTCTGAAAATCTCGAGTTTGACTTTCAACTCCACTCGGATGCAACATTACGAAGTAATTCGATTAGTGATGAGAGAATAGGACATTCTATAATGGCCGAAAAAAAAATCAAAGAGTAATCTCGAATTCGGGATTATTTCGAAGGAAACGAGAATTGCGTCCCTGGGGTAGGACCTCCACTTGAAGACCAAAGTCAAATAAGACTACATTTTGTCGTGTTGTGATTATGTTTGTGACTAAAGTTGTCAGTGACGCAAGCGTCTATAGGCTACGGTGTCTGCTTGTCTGCCAACCCAATAACATAAAAATAAATCTCACCCATCCGTCCAATGTTATACGCCTCGCTGATAAAGTCGTTCTGCTTGTCTTTGGTCATGGGCGCGTAGTTTCCAGCGCTGTCTATATACTTGGTACAGAGCGGAAGAACTTGCTCGATGGCTCCCTTCACGAATACCTCCTCCTTCAGTTTCCCATCGCTGAACTTGGGAGCGCACTTCACCACCATCATTTTTGTGTCTGAGCTGTTAACAATGATTTGGATAAAGTTTAACACGTTGACTGTCCGTGCCAAATCGAATTAACTCCTAATGACGTCCATTAGTGCTTAATTTTGTTTTTATAATAAAAACTTGTCGGATCATTTGATATTTATTTACCTCAATATCTAGCTATCTAGCTTAGACGTCCTTATGATATTTTTTAATGTAACTGAGACGTTCATGAAAATAAACGACATTTCGTATACCCACTTGCGTCACATGTGATGCATGAACGTGGGATTGGATATATAATTGTATCATATATGATGCAGGGACAGTTGACGTGTTAACCTATTTAACGCTTCTGTCGGATTCATCCGACAAAATTACAGGGTTACTTTCTTTCTTAGTAGAAGCAAAATTTTCAAACATATGCTTAAAAAAATTTTTTGTTTAATTTTAATGAGATTGGGAAAAATACAGTTTTTTTAATTTTATAAAATTATAGATCTCATTACTAAATACTTAATCAAGTGTTTATTTCACTTCGATACGATACGTTTTTAAAAAGTTATAATACATTTAACTTTGGTATAAAACTATACACCGCTTCTAGTCGCTGGCGCGGGGCTAATGGCCGCGTGAGTCAGTATATTCTACAGCGCTTGCCGCCCGCTCGCGTCCGCACAACATTTATACCTAATCCATACTTTATCATTACATTTTATTTGTATTCTAGTTTCATTTCATTTATTAGCGGCTCCCTGACGCGGCGACGCTCATCTTAAAAATATTTATTTCTAAATATTTATTTCTAAAAAATATCAAAAATTATTGTTATTAAAATTGTCCGTTATCTATAACTCGCGACTGCTTTGAGCATTTTTCGATATTCCTTATAGTTTAGGATTTAGCCCTGAAGGCCCACTTGAAAAATTCATCCTATATATTGAATATTTTTAATTTTTAAACATAAATTCCATAATACTAGAAAAATGCACTGAAAAAAATCGACTTGCCTCAGGCGGGACTCGAACCCGCACCTTCCACAATCCGGGTGGACGCGTTGACCAATTTCGCCACCGAGGCAGTGCTTTTCGCTGTCGAAATTTGTCAGTGCTTTTTTTTTTGGCAGTTTTTTTTTTTCAGTGCAATTTTCTAGTATTATATTTACGCGTTTGTAAACGCAAAAATAAAATTATTCCATAAATTCCATACTTGAACGGTATCTCGTGAAGTCTGGTGTACTGATCGCGGATATCGTTCATTCCGTTCTTCAAGGCGCACGCCAGTAAGGCGCCCTCTGTCGGCTGCCCGTACAACACATCGTCGCGGATTACCGCATTGTTGCACAGTACTCCCACCTGTAAAAGAGTACAGAAAAAATTAGGACAATGCATAGTCATTTTAAGCCGGGTTCAGATATGATCATTTGCCCGATCCGATCAGCGTATCACGTATAAAGACCCGTATCATGTTGCTCCGTATCCGTATCTTCATAATAGTCTTTTGATGATCGGACAAAAACCGACACGACGGGATGGGCCGTATCATAACGGCGTATCGAGATCGCGTATCATGATACGCATATCATCACCCGTCCACATATGCGATCATGATACGCGTCGGCGATACGGATACGCTGATCGGATCGGGCAAATGATACGTATCTGGGCCCCGATCGCGGTAAATAATTTCAAGATGAGGCGCGAGTGGAACACGAACGAAACGCAACTTTTCAATGTTTTCGTATCGCGGTGTTGATTTGACAGATGATCCGAACGCATGTCGAACGCAAATGAAACACAAACGCTGTCAAAGTGACGTTTATATTACGTTCCAAACATGAAGATAGAATTAAGAATGGAGTCATTAGTCAAATGAAAAAAGTGAGGGCAAAAATTTTGACAACCCTTGACATTTCATGACATTTCTTGACATTGCTAGAGAGGCCCTGTCTCTTTCTAGTAGGGTGCCTGTAGCATAAATTAATCACGGACAGTCTTGTGCCACGGGTAAGGTCTCACGTGCTCCCACGGTCCTAAGATATAGGGAGTTAAATGAGACACGAGAGATCCGTGCAGAACAATTTATTAAATGGTGGTATAATGCCCAATAGCGTGTACTCCCCTGGTGGTAGCCGGAGATGGTCTCGGTGAGGGTCGCTCAGTGGGACGAGTTAGGGCGGCTTGTACTGCTGCTCACTGTAAGTCCAGCCCTGAGCGGAAGTGAAGTAGCGGAGGCGAAAGCGGCTACCTTAGCCTAATCTTGGACCCCAATTAGGGGTTAAACACATTAAATAAATAACTATTATTGCACACGATTATCAAATTAGTTAAATAGTATTAGGTAGATCTTGTCGGTGCTCAATTTACTTAGCGAACCACGCAAGCGCAAAACCGAATCACCAAGCCTTTGTATGCGATTCGTGACTCGATCGAGACTGCCCGGCGACGCAGGCGCAATCTATCGGAGATTGCCCGCAACAGTCGTACGGTCACTAAAATGTAGCTTATTAACGTTGATATGGAGCGCTAAAACCTGTTGATAAATTTAGGAGGCGAACTCTAAAGAAATATTTCAATTAGATGAGCTTCCTTTTTATCTTAATTTATGTAATATTTATAAATAGTGTAATCTGATTTAATTAAAAAAAAAAATATGTATGTAGGTCGGTAAAATATGTATGTGTAACGTTACACTTGAACTTCGTTACGTTAATAAACACGAATATTTGTTTGCGAGTCACGGTTATTACATATTTATTTAAGTTTATTTATAAAAATATCTAAAGCTATTAATTTATATTGATAAAAATGACCGTTATCTACACTTACGTGCAATAAAATCGACCCAACTCGTCGGTTTCGATTCGACATATATCGGTATATAAAAAGAAGATTAGGCAAACAAAACTTGTAAATATAATTCAAATCAAATCAAATAATTTATTGCATTCATGAATGTAAATAACAGATGTTCACAAACAACACCAGCACATCATGTTGCCCATTTGGGCATAGCATAATCAAGATAAAAGTGTAACGGACTAGATTAGAAATTATTCATACTATATTAACTTAATTCGAATGTATATTTCTTACGCTTTATTTAACCTACTCTAAACATCGATAAATGAAGTGTTGGTGACAATAGACTAATTACTTCGGAAATCCTGGTTTCTCATTTTTGCGTAATACGCCATTTTTGTGACTATGCATAATGTTAAAATTCAATTGAGTCATTGTATATTCAATAGTTGATGATGCCTGATGCCCTTAAAATTATTTCCCCAAACATTTTAGCTCTCTGTATTAACTGTATACTATCAAGAAAAATTTTACTAACCAATTCAAGGGTTGCCTTTGAAAAGTGATTGAGTAGTGGTTTTATTGAAAAAAGGACTTGAAGTTTGACATAAGCAGTTGCCTTGAAAGTGTCGGTGTCTTGAAAGTGGAAGCTACATAGTGGTCCGTCGCTTCGGAAATCTAAAAAGAAAAGAAAATTTGATGTATACAAGTTAAAAGTCGTCAGTACAGCTGGCTACACATCAAGCGGTCCGGGTTCGAATCCTGGTAGCGGCAAATGTTTGTGTGACGAACACGAATGTTTGTTTGCGAGTCATGGTTGTTTATATATTTATTTAAGTTTATTTATAAAAATATGTAAAATTATTATGTATATTAAAAAAAAAATGTCCGTTATCTAGTATCCGTAACACAAGTTCTTAATGATACTTACTTCGGGCTAGATAAATGGTGTGAGCGTGGAAAAAAAAAAAGTGTATATAAATATTTATGTACACTTTTAACTTGTAATCAAATAGCATATTAAAAACTATCATTTGATAGATTTTAATATGCTATTTGATAACAAGTGCAGAAGAGCGCAGCCACAATTTTATTAATACTGTCTGTCTGTGTGCAATGTATCTGCGTTGCATGTTAGTACATGCAAATGTGAATGATAAACATTATTACACTAGTACAATCCAATCAATACTCTCATTATCTTTTTCTCAAATAAAATAATTTACATTACACAAATTACATATTTTATTTGTAAATAAACATTTCGAACTAAAAATGGGTAAAACTATTTATGTATTTTATCTATGTAACAGTTATTTCAAAGAATTAAATAAAATAATCTACCAATTTTGATTGCCATTTATAAAAGGAATGGATAGAAAGGGATATTATTTCCTTATAATTCCGGAAATCCTAGTCACCCTAGTCATTTGTTTACAAATATTTGAATAAGTAAATTATGTACAAAAATTCATTAAATTCTAAGATAGGATTAAATGCGAGTATCAGAAATTTCTCCCTCTTAAGGAGTTTTGCAAAATAACGCTAATAATCTGGAATTACGGGTGAAAAATGAAATTTATAGATTGAACAATACTATATGCAATTATGACACTTACAAGTGAATTTCACACTGCATCCTGGATACCACTCACTTCTGCAACCACGAACTATACAGCGATGCACCATTTTGCACTATTTATAGTTATTAAAATGTAAAAAGCCGTACCAAAATCGCGAGTCGATATTTATGAATACGTCAATTACGACAATTTATGTCATGTTGAGATTTCGGGACATTGACACATGAAGAGAGTGCTGCCATTATATAAATCCTTTCATTTCCCATAAGTTATAGAAAGAATCACAATGATGATTTTCAAAATAAAATACAAACCTAAACATTAAAAGTAAATATATTATATTTATTTCTTTCATTGATAATAAATACTGATAATTGAATACAATATGTTAAGTTTTTAGCTACTTTTCTACTTTTGTTTTAGAAAGATGGCGAAATACTGGGGAAATCTTGTTTGTATGTAGTCGTGTTTAGAAAGAGATGACGACAATTTCTAGAAAGAGAAATGTGTAATTTGAAATGTCAAGTATTGTCAAAATTTTTGCCCTCACTTTGTTATTTTGACTAATGACTCCATTCTTAGTATAAGCTCCTTGGTTGCAAAGGACGCTACTTTTTCACAAACGTTGCACGAACGTACACTAGGGTTACATCTCTAATATTTAAAATACCCTTGTGTTCTAGCTGCGTTTCATCTTAGCTTGCGCGTAAACTTTAGCGCGATACGGAATTTCACATTGATTGAAACTCAAATGGAACGCAAATGCAGGTGGAACAAAAACGAAACGAAGATAATTATTAGTGTTTTATATTACCGCGATCGGGCCCTTGGATCCGGCTTAAAGATGTCATATCTCTATCGTATCGGTTTGGGTGACATCACTAGAACAGTCGTTGTTCGACCATAGCGAAAGTAATTAAAAATGATTATGATTAGTGCAAACAGAATTAATAAACAACTATTGCGAAATCAAAATAAAACCACTTTATAAATACTCTGGGACATTTTATTATAGCTACATTACACAGAAGTTATAGTCATTGCGAATCTATGAAAGTACAGCCAGTTATTTTGGATTAATTTTGGCGACGGCGATACAGCTATTGAATTGATATTAATTGTGGGTAAGCTTAAAAAAAGAAGACATTGGGCTAAAACTTGGACATCAATCATAGAAGAGTTAAGAAAGAAAGAAAGAAATACATTTATTAACCAGCACAAAGACAAGAAAGCAAACACTATACAATAGTGTACACTTTTAGTGTTGTTGTCTCAATGGTTTTTTCTTTCTTTTTTTTTTGGTTAAATTTTCCCTGTTACGGGACGGCAAAGGGATCTAGCCCATACAGCCAAGTCTTCAGTTTCATCTTCTTTCTTGATTTTTGCGTTAAAATGTGGGTGCCACACTTTTTAATGCATCTAGGGAGTGCTTGGCGAAAAATGCATGGTACAGACCTCATGATGGTGACTGATGAGAATTGTATAGTGGGATTTCCAACCACTATACAATTCTCAACGCCACATACACAAAACCTTTATTTCAATGATTCCTCATAACTGCTCGTCAACACGGATGCTTATGCAACAAAACGACACCACTTTCACTGCACAAAATCCACTCCGAAGCAATTTTGAATTATCGAAATAAAGATCGACATCCAGACGCCATGATTTCCCGCCAAACAAAAACCTTTTTTCTTTCTTTCTTTCAATGAAAATTATAATGACAATGACATACAATGATAACAAAAAAGAAAAAAAAATCAAAATGAAACGAAAAGAAAGGAAAAATGTCTTGTGCCTGGCCAAAAGTTACTGCATTGGCACAATGCTTCAGGAACGCTGTTATTAGGGCAGACCGTAAGCAAGGCCTTTATCTCTCGCACTAGCTGGATTGACATTTGGACTCCACTTCTGCTTACCATCAGGTGGAATGGAGACATTTGCTTGACCTTTTATTAAAAGAATAAAAAAGTGTGTGTATGTGAGTGTGCAATTCACACACGGCAGAAGTTTCAGAAAAGTAGCAAAAATGATTTCAGAAGCAACAGATGATTATATTGGTTGTTTAAATGTTTAACAACTAAGTTATATGCGTGAAAAAATTTTTGGTATCGCTTTTTGGCGTGATAACGTCTTATAAATCGATGAATGCCGGCTGCACGCACGAAAAAGCATGACTCATTGTCACGTTCCGCGTGAGCCGAGCGTGCAAGCGAGAGCGCGGAACAAGCGATAGAGAGGCACGATCGGCCTAAGCGTTCGGCTTGTGTATGACGTTATTACGTAAAATTATCGTCCGTAAACAGACTTTACAGACAACCAATTATTTTATGTCATAGAATTTTCATATCACGATTCTAAAGAAGTTATTTAGATCGGAACCTCGAAAACCCATAAAATTTTTACCCATATTGATTTTATTTTTAAAAGTCACGTCTGCCTTCTTGGATTGGAAATGGAACCCCTTTTGTGACTCATGAGCGTGATTGTGAATATGTATTTTATAATACCTCAAGCATACTCTGCACACCCATCCTGGCGACGTCAAAGTCCCTGCCCTTGTAAGCTCGCAGCTGGACATCCCCGCGGCTGTTGTACCCGGTGCCCGTCACTTCGGCGATGTGCAAGCCGGAAGTGGAGATCGTAGTCACAGTCATTTCATTCTTCGTTAACGTCCCTGGATGGTGAAAGTTAAATTTACGACTACTTCGCTGGTTCGTGACTTAATATCGGTACTCGCAGCAAAAATTACTTTGCTCACTTGTTAAACAAATAACTATAGAACAATCAAATAAGTAAATTTATTTATTTATTTATATAGTAGATACACCAACGACGTCACCCTAACTTAGAATCACTTAACTCTGCTACTTTGGTTTTATTTATAGACTGAAACTTAAACAAATTATCTATTAAAAGTACCTTTATTACTTTAAATATGAAAATAATGTTAAATATCTCCCTTAAAGTTTAAAGGTCCTAGAACAATAAGCTCTGAAAGGGATAAGGCATAAAATATTAAGTCTTATAATGCAGGGCATAATACAAAGATTTATCTCCAAGATTAATATTAGTTTCTTACAAAAAGCTACTTATGAAATTCTGGCCGATCGAACTAAGTCATAAAAAGTAATACGAACCCGTCTTATCGCTGCAAATAACGTTGACACAGCCAAGCGTCTCCACTGTGGGTAGTTTCTTGACGATAGCGTTGCGCTTAGCCATTCTCATTACGCCCAAGGCCAAAGTCACAGTTACCACGATCGGGAGACCTATAAAAAACAATGACAGTTGTTGTTAGAAACATTATAAAGATTTCTAACAAGTGTGAGAGAGGGGGACGATGAGAGAACAGAGGGAGCTGTAAGCAGTGTAAGAAACAATAACGAGAGGGAGAGAGAGGGAGGAAGGGAGAGTATTAGGAAAGTGAATGAGAGAGTAATTGAAACACTTTTTAGACGTTCGTCACGTCAATTCGAAAAATGTGTTTGAGTGGATTTTATGCTATGAAAGCGTGTTGTTTTGTCCATTGAAAAACATGAAAATGAAAATGAAAAAAATTAAAAGATATTCTATTATTAGCAACATAAGGGTATTACAAAACAGAGGTTTGAAGAGAAAACCAGTCTCCCATAGCTTGGAGTGGTAGTATACAACATAGCCAGTGCAGAAACATTGGTATCATGGTGTGAATAATATTGAACATTTTATAATGGTTTTCACCACCACAACGGTCGCCATCATAAAACATGTCGCTATCAATTTCTCTTTCCATACAAATAACAAATACCAATAAAGGAGACTAAATTTCACAGCCCTTCGGGCAACTCAATCTTATCGCGTGACCTTCTGCCGCTGCGGAAATTAGCCCCCAATCCGATCCGTTGGACCCACTTTGAGTGTCCGTTCACCCCTCGCGCATATGCTCTAGTCTAAAAGGCAACGCGTCAGTGGCGTAACTATACCATGTGGGGCCCGTGGCAAATTCATATACATAGTTTTGAAATTTTTCGTTCTTTAAATTTGTAACTATACCATGTGGGGCCTGTGGCAAATTCATATAAACTAGGTTTTGAAATTTTTCGTTCTTTAAATTTAAAAATGTCAGTGACACTACCGGGGCCCCTATACCTCGGGGGCCTGTGGAATTTTGCCACCCATGCCACCCTATAGTTACGCCACTGCAACGCGTGCACCTCCCCCTCTCTTGAGGGGCGGCTGCTTCCGATATAGCCTTAACCATTTTGGCACTAGGCAATGGGAGTGTTTAGTCGGTAGGAGTCCTCTTTCTCTGCGTCTGAAAGGTCTTATCTCTTTCGCTCCTTTTGTGGGGGAAGGAAAGGGAGAGAAACTGAGTGGGAGAAGGAGGGAAATAAGCCGTAAAAAACCAGACCGTGATAAACTAAATATTTAACCCTACAATAATAAATGGAAAATAACGTCATCCGACTAATCTAACTCCACAAAGAAGAATATTGCACATGATACACCTGAACAAGCTATTTTGCGTTGCAGTCATTACACTGACAGCTGTGCAAATATAGACTGTAAATACATTTTATCCATTGTAGTCATTATTCCAGGAGATGCAAAACAAATATTTTTATAATAAATCGTAAACAAAGCCTACAAATTCATACTACAAGGTGTTCCCGCGCAAAGGTAATGTGAAAGATTATTCGCGAAAATTCATAGTAGGTACAGTGCAATACGCCTAAAATGTACTCTATTTGTGACACTATAAAGCTTAATTGTATTCCATTTTTGCTGTCGACTGCAATTAGAGTTAATTTAAATACAATATACCTAAACTTTACAATTTGAATACGCCTTCATTTAAGAAAACGGCGTTTTGTATTACAATACTAGTTCAAAGTTCACCGGATTTGTGGAGGGCTTGAACGAAGCGTGTTAACAATAAAGGCATTAATAAAAAAAATCTTATCGGTTCAAGGGTATGATACCTTCAGGTATAGCAGCGATGGCCAAACTGACTCCTATAGCGAACATATTCTGGGTCGCCTTACCATGCAGCCAGTCAGCCATCATGATGAAGCCGATGATGCAGAAGCTTTTCATGGACTTCTGGTGAGGAGTCTTTAGAAGCTTCTTTGGCTTGCAACATGCTATCCTAGATCAATGAGGCAGTGTCTTACCTTAGGGTATAGCGGCGACGGTCAAGCTAACTGCTATGGTGAACATATCCTTGATGGACTTGCCTTTAGGAACCCAGCTAATATGATGAAGCCGATGATGCAGAAACTATCTATGGACTTCTGAAGTCTTGGGAGCTTCTTCGGCTTGCATCATGCTATCCTAAATCAATGAGGTGGTGTCTTACCTTCAGGTATAGCGGCGACGGCCAAACTGACTCCAATGGTGAACATGTCCTGGATAGCCTTGCCCTGCAGCCAGCCAGCTACCATGATAAAGCCGATGATGCAGAAACTGTATAACGAGAGCTGAGCTCCGAGCGTGTCCATTGACTTCTGGAGAGGAGTCTTGGGGGCTTCTTCGGCTTGCATCATGCGGAATATGTCGCCGAATTCCGACCGTTCACCAGTACTCACTACGATACCCTGGCGGAGAATATAATTAAGCACTTTAAAGTATTCGAATTAGAGACTTACAGCCTTATTCATCAACACTCAATAAACCTATTTTAGTTATTACCTTGTTAAAAAGTGTTTTGTCTCATTCATCTCGTCACAGAGTGACAGAGACAAACAATTTTTAAATCTCTAATAAATTTACTTGTTTTTATGAATATGGGGATTAAAATATTATGGTATAATGTATGTAAAATTGACAACGTTCGCGGTGTACCACTTGCAGGCGATGATCTCGTGCCATCATTAAAGGTATTTTTTCAAAGGACCCTAAATAAATTGGGACCAGGGTTAGTGGTAGATTACGTTGAAATATGTTTAAAGAATAATTTTATAATAATAGTTTATGTACTGTCACGTATTCGAGGTTTTTAAAACACGAGCGGATTTTTAATAGTATATAAATATACCTACACTACTTTAACTCATATATACATTCAAATACAACAAAAATAGGCTGTTACGTTTTCCGAAAATGGTTTTTTTTATTTTCCATTCTATGAAATCATTATGACATTTTTTATATGCTTATTTTGATTTAACTGGCAACAAAGTATTTGTTATCTCAGTAGCTTTTACAAAATATCCAGCAGATTCAAATTTTCTGTAGGGGTTAGATCTCTTTGCCTGCCAGTAGGGAGAAAGAATAGTCAACCAGTAATTCAAATTGGCTGTTTGAAAACACTTTTGCCATACGTTTATTATTTTTAAGAAAAATTATGTAATAAAATGTGTCGAAACTATGTTATAATGGTACTATGTTAAAAGTTTTTTTTTTTCATTTAAATTATCTGCCTTAAAACGTATGTCAATATATGTTCAACGTAGAGATCATAATTCGAATATTATTATAACATGAGTGTAGATCAAATAAATTATATTGTTATTATTTCTTTTACTGTAGTTCTTGCTTACCTTCGCGTTGCCACATCTCACAAGGGTGCCCATAAACGCTATGTTATCTTTATGTACTCTCCCGGCTGCAGCTTTATTAGGCAACACATTCTTGACCGCCGGCTCGGTCTCGCCCGTGAACGAGGACTCGTCTATGGAGAGGTCGGTGGACTCGTACAGTCGCAGGTCTGCGGGCACCCTGTCGCCTACGTTCAGGTGGACTATGTCTCCGGGCACCAGGTTACGGGCGAGGAAATGTTCTATGCTTCCTTCGCGGAGACTGTAATTACAAAAGGATTGTATCATAAAACATTGTTATTGAAATCAGGCTTTGTTCACGTTAGCTACAGACAACAGCACGTTGGATTACCACAAACTGTCAAATTTTCCCAATCGATTATGCACTTTATATTGAATAGCCTTAGGTTGAAAATCGTTTGGAGAAATTTGTGACAGTTTTGTATAGCCCGACGTGCTGTAGACTGTACAACTAGCTGTTGCGTGCGCGGTGGCAGGAGCTATTATTTTACATACGTAATAATTGGTAACGTGCAAATTTTGAAAGATCATCGCGCGTTAAAAATAAGAGCGTTTATTTTGAAAAAAAAAACGCCTTCAAAGCTAAAACGGAGAAATAATTTATTTTTACAAAAATCTAAATGTTTATCGAGGTCGTTCCTAAATACAATAGACAACGTTTATTCCAAATATTCAGGTTGGCACCGACCCCAAAAAAACATTTAGATTTTTATAAACAACATTTTTATTTCTCCGTTAAAGTTTAGATTTTTTCAGAAAACTATCTCGAGATCTATTAGACAAACTATTAATAGATCTATTACGATATCATCGACGCCCCATAGCCAATCCCCAGACGGAGGATCTGTGCACAATGCACATGGGGGTAACATATGTGCAGGCCCACTTTGGGGCTGGAGAAGGCTGGCGATCGTTGCTGCCCGTCTTCTCTTGCCCATCCATCTGCTCTAGAGGAGAGCGGCTAGGGCATCTTCCTCCTGCTTTCTGTCCGCGACCTCCTTCGAGATCACCGTCTCGCAAAAGGAGGCGACTCTCTCTACCAACTTACCAGTTACACGTCGGCGGGACCAGCTTGTTCAGCTCCTCAAGAGATTTCTCCGACCGGTACTCCTGGACAAAGGCCACCGTCACCACGATCATGATGGCCACGGTGATGGAAATCGCGTCATCGAACTGCCTCATGCAGATGCTCACCACCGCTGAGCCTGGGAACAATCGAGTAAAGTTTCAAGGAAAATCTTAGAATAGGTAACATTTATTTCAAACCGTTTACTTAGAGTTACGTGTTTACTTTTCCAAAAAGATCAATATTTAAATAGTACGTTGTAAGAATTATTTATGGGATATTTCATCGACAATAATAAGGATAAATTTTAAGATTTTTTGCGTTAGCTTGCAATTTGGACACCGTCGTGGCGAGTAACATCACAACAGCCTTTATAATTCGACCCACTGCTGGGACACAAGGCCTCTCCTTGCTATCAAAGGAGGTTAGGGCAGTAGTCCACCACGCTTGCCCAATGCGGATTGGCGGACGGAGTATAAGGTGATCAATACCCCTTTGCTGATCCATTAGTCACCTTCTACGACACCCAACATTGGAGGATATGGGGTGATGCTATTCTACTCTGCCGGCATCACGCGGCCACTGGCGAGTAACGCTGGCTACAAATTAAGTGGTCCAGGTTCGAATCCTGATCGGCACAAATGTTTGTATGTATGATGAACACGAACATTTTTTACGACTCATGGCAGTAAATATTTAAGTTTACAAAAATAGTATATACTTACTTAAAGAATATCTGTCGCTTTCTAGTCCATCCATACCTACCTAACACAAGTGCCCAATGATAGGTACTTCATTGCTAGATAAATCGGTGATGGATATGAGAAATATATTATTATAATGAAACATAGGGACGCATAATATTATAACTTAATATAGTTCAAGAGAGTGCCGATACTCGTCGGAGAAACGAACAGATAGTCAGCTCCACAGATATATGAATCTTAAATCTGTTGTCTGCTCTCACGCGACACGGAACCTCAGAACATCTCAAAACAGTACGAACGCGAAATGCTGCGGACGTTAATTTTACTACATATTTTTTAACTGTGTCTATTTCTACTTTTTCTAATAATTTCCATTAAACCATTTCGTTAGCAACCATGTCAATAGCAATCTCATTGTCCATCGCAAGTGCAAATTACTAATGCCTTCAACTGTTATTACGCGTTCAAAGTCACGGCTTATTAAACCTTATGTGTATGTGTAATAAGTAGTGTAGTCGTGTATCATCAAGGTCAAATTAGATGAGGTACAGTCAAACAACGAAGCCATAAGCTAATTGGAGAGCTAGTGGAAATTGACTGCAAATTGTGTTATTGTCGAATTTGATTGTTTGTTTTTCATGCTATACCTACCTACGAATTGGTATTTCCAATCTATTTTTGAGTTCTGTAAACAAAAGGTAGGAGCATTTTAAGGTTGCTGTAAATTAATTACTTATATTTTAAATACAACCATTTCACATTGGGCCCGAGTATGGTGTACACAGATATATCAATCTAAGGAGATCGGTCGAATCGCCGAGTTCATAGGAAGACCGAGTGTCGCGATCAGCGGCCGTACTACATAACATGGTTCTAGTTGAGAATGCTGTAATATACACTATTCATTGCGCGTGTCTTAAGGACTGCGAAGCGATGAAAGTTAAGCACAGCCGCAAAGGAGATCGGTCGAATCGCTGAGTTACGTGTTCACTTGACTTATCGGAAGGCGAAGTGGCGCAAAATGTATGCCCACAGGGCATACACTTGTCAGAAGTTAAACGCCGGCTTGGCCTATCTCCTTGTATTTATTATTATATTTATTATTAAATCTGTGGTGGTGTAGTTATACGCTGCCGCTAAAATGCGCGTATTGAATGAATGAATGAATGAATGAAAACTTTATTTGTATAGTTTTACAACACACATACACAACAAAAAATAAAGAATCTAACTATACACACTAAATAATTTTACATTACATTGCAATATATGTGTGCTGCAGAAATACAAAAGGGTGATAGCTCAGTGACTGGTTTTGCTTTTCAAGCAAAGCACTGGTATTCTGCTATAACCCAACGGAGGACAGAAAGAAAAAACAAAAATGCTACATGATATGGAAATGTTAAATAAATATATACACAAAAAATATTCTAAAATGAAAATGATTATATATTAATTACATAGATATCCAGCACTAAATAAAATCTACATAAATTTATTATTAATAAATGGTTTGCTCTCTTAATATTACATTGATATGACCAATCTACTCCGGCACCCAGTGATCACTCCCACATGTGCTAGATCTGATAGCCAGATCCCGGCCAAAAAAGTTAGTCAGACAGCAAAATCCGCCACCGAGTACCCGTTTGGTATACCCACACATTGCTTTTCCAAAAGGAAAGATTTCAGTTTTCTTTTAAAAGTGTACTTAGAAGCAATCTGTCTCAACGGTGGGGGTATATTGTTCCAACACTTGGTAGCAAGGTAGCGGAAACTACCGGTGAATGCCGTGGTCTTATGTGCATGAACCTCCAAGAGACACCTCCTAGTAGATCTGGTTCCATACCTGCTATGAAACGGTGATATTTTTATTTTAGAATATAGGTATGTTGGGGTTTTTGAGTTAATTACATCGAACAACAGACTAGCCAGATGAAAATGTCGCCTAGAGGTCATGTTAAGCATCATAGCCCCATTTAGATATGGTGAAACATGCGTTCTGGGGGGAATCTTAAAGCAAAAACGGCAACAAGCGTTTTGGACACGCTGAATAAGGCGACGAGTCTTTGACTGCATATTCGAGTATTCGAGTATGCGTATTCGAGTATCTTAATACCAACCAAGGGATCTAAAAAAATAAGGCTCTACCTTATAATATTAACTCACAATATTTACTCAACACTAAGACGATCAAATCATAACTTATGGTGTCTTTAATAGTTATGACAGAAATTAGTAATATTCTAATTCATTTTGATATTAAGATATTAGAACAATAACAAAATAACCTTTTAGCATTCAGGACAAGACATCAGGATCATTCTAGACGTGTTGTTACATAAATTTGTTTATAATAGAACATGTTGCGCCTCATGTGTTATCCATTATCCATAATTGTTCCATCTGTATAACAATGACTAACTAAAATTATGCAGATAAGTTTTAGCAAAAATATCCACCTAAATTACATGTATTTTTGTGTTCACAGCATACATTATTTTTAAACAGCAGTCGATTATAATATTTTTTTCTAAACCTAACCATACCCGACACTTTGCACTGCAAACACCGCTCTTAGTACGAACAAATAAGGTTGATTAAAGTTGTATTAATTTTGCAAAAATTAAAAATTACGGAATGATGAATACTGACCGGGGACTACGTCATATTGGTACTATCATCTCATCACAGAGACTTGGGTCGACTGCGGCAAAAGTTACAGTGAATTGTAATACTAGATTTCAACTGGTTGTATTTTCCTTTCCTAAATGGGTATATATGAAGTGAAACAACAATTTGATGGTTTGGCAGTACAATGTTTATTTAGGGTGGACAATATTCTGTTTGTTGCACTAGAAAAGTTATTTACTTACAATTTACATATTCCAAATAATACACCTTTGTGAGAATTCTCTTCCTTGAAAATACCTAGTTTACACAAGTTAGATTTTACACAATTTAGACCTTCTAACTTATATATCTAATAGTAAAATACAACCATAAAAATAATGAAAGGTAGGGTCCTGGAGTCTGCTCTGATCGTTAACGAGTGGAATTTGGGTATTACTATGTATAAATTATTAGTAAACGCGTTATGAGACAACCTTCTGCAGAGTATTTGTAGAACTCTTCGACAGTCAGCCGCTACCGTTTGGTTAGTGTAGTGTACCTGGATCAGTGCGTTGTGTCTTGGCTCTGATAGATCAGCCACTAGTTAGCTCTCTCTATATATTGTAGTTCACCGGTCACTTTTCCAAATTGATCTCACACCTCCAAACTCTGGTTTTGCGCAGGTCTCTCTACCAGGCGACTATATTTGTAATGGAAATTTGGGTCTCTAAACCCGTACCGACGACCCTGAAGATGTGTCATAATAAAACAACATCAATAAATGTTACACTACTCATTATAAAACCCCAAGAGGGAGTTGGAACCACAACTTGTCCAAAAACTAATATAAAACAACGGCAAATCTTTGAGCAATTACGAAACCCGACCAACAGTACTTAGAATATGATCTCTCGAGATGTGAATTATTCATAATTTAAACAAATAGATCATTCATTGCCTAAAATTTCGAACCTGACAAAATATAATTACCTTAGTAGGTAGTCAGGCAATTTTTACAAGATGAGGCGGTTTTTTACAACCGAATTTACTAATTTACTGTAACACAAAATCAAGGCAATCACAGAATTTACTTTTAACTTTCAGAATAATTGAAAAACGATAAGAGTTTTATAGTTACCTTTCGGGTGAATTATTAACTCCTTAACGGTTATTTATCCGTTCCAGGATATTATGTAAATACGGAATTATCTTCCTTCCAAATTAGAAAATAGTTCTCCTTCGTTAATACAATCCTCGCATATGTTATTATCACGAAGATGTTTAACGTTCCTCAAAAAAAAATTCAGCCTTGAATTTGAAATTCGAAATGCGAATGAATAATCTGACAAGCAAAAACAAACGTCCCTGATTGGTCGGCCTACCTATGGTTTTTTTTAACGTCTGAGGCAAAGGAAAGTGAGTCCATACATCCGAATGAACGAAAAATTCTTGTCAATACGAATCTTTGCGAATAACTACTTTGAATGAATTTTGAACAACTAATATGATCCCCGTAAGCCTAACGTCACCTAAATAATGACGAGACTATAGAAAACGCTCTAACGCGCCCCAATTCAAACACAAAGTGTAAAAATTCCATAAAGACGACCACAATCTCTAATATCGAACTGAAACATGATACCACTTACCAAGACAAGAAACTTTCGTCTGAACTATTTCTTTTTTTTTTTTTTTTTTTTTATAAGTCGCTGGGTATAGAATTTATCACTTTGCCTAAATGTCAAACTTAATGCGAAACGGAACGTAATGTCACTTGTCAGATGACGATGTTGACTTTGAAAAATTGATAAATAAACAATGCTACAATATCCCCCTACCCGGGTAAGAATTCACGTAGTGAATTCGCGTTTGACGCCCACGTCAACACCCAACACAATACCTACTCAGACAACTGACCAAACCAAACCACACAAAAAAACTAAGTTACCTCTGCACAAAATACTAAATTAAAACAAACATAAAGAAAGATCTTCCAACGCACAATTCCTTCCTATTTTATTGAAATAACTAACTCAAGGTATTTCATGTTAGTGAAAAATATATCAAGTCTAATGGGACATCATGGATGCAACCGTGAAACTTCTTTGCTTTCACAGTTATCAAAAAAACAAAATCATAGACACGTATAGATTCTTGATTTTATTAAAAAAAAATTAAACCTACTTTTAATTGAGTTTAATCAAGTTATGCTCTAGTTTAAATAAAAAAAAGTACCTTAAAACAAAAAATTAAGCATCTTCACTTAAGTAAAATCATCAAAGTAAAAAAAAATAGAAAAAAAATAAATGATAATGTGCTATCTATCTACTCAATGCTTCTTGGCACGATAAAATGTGTAACTATGTCGCTAGATGGCAATAGCTACCCAATAACCCTTCCCCCTGCTCCGATAGTGATGAATGAAATGCGCTTACTAGATGGTGTTGTTAGCTTACCAACATTTCACACTCAATTACGACAATGCCTGCCCTAATACCTCAGCCCCTCTTAAATTTTTTCCCTTGTATTTAAATAAATGATCAGATTTAAATAATATTATATGCTTAAGTAAACTAAACTCCATTACTTTAGTTTTACCAAGCACATCATGGCTACAAACGTCAAACTAAGGAGAAAGGGAAAAAACGAAAAACTGAGGCAACAGGCAGGCACCACCGGCCCCATCTGATCTTAATAGAGCAAACCCTACAGTCGGCTTCTACGACACGCCAGGAAGTACGGCGGGGTGGATATTCTTCGACCGTCAACCCACGGTGATGGAAAATCAAGCAAATTAAATAATTATTTAAAATAAAAGTTAAAAGTTAGAATAAAGAAAATGAGATTCACCCATACAGCCGGGTGTTTCATATTACAATATCTCAGTAAACTACACGGTATCTTAAAACATACCGGGATAAAAAAATAAAGTAACTTTAAATGTAAGGTTGTTGTCACACTACCGTGTGCAACAGTAAGTATAGAATAATTTTGTAAAAGTTCATATTCCCTAAATTCTAACGGTACTCGTACCTCGTTCCATTGGGTATCATCACAGAGTTTAAAAATGCTTTTCGTGAAACGTATTAATCTACCATCTACCATATGAAAATTCGGACACACTCGTGGCCTATCCGTACAACTTTTTATAATATTATTATGCCAAGAATAATTATCGGAGATTATGTTTATGGGTGCCACTGGAATTGCAAGGGAAAATAACAATAAAAATACTAATAAAAGTGGTAGCTTGCAACCCCAACGAGCCAAGGCTGTCAATGAACGATTCCCATAGGCTATGGGAATTCGTATATTATCTATGGACTGTGTAAATGTTTCGCATATGTCAAAACTAGGGCATAATCTCTTCTTTTCAGCAGGAAATTTTTCAAAATGAGAGATGACTCTCTTAGCCTGGCTATGCTCATCCTCGGACAGCGAGTCAAGATCATGCAAAGCCCCATCTGCCGCCACAATAGTGTCTACCTTTTCTTTTTCAGATAACAACTTGCCACCTTTCAATAACGCTAAAACATCGGGAGCAACTGAAAACTTTTTCCAAAAATTAATGCCGAAGATAAACTCTGTGATACCAGGAACGACAAAGAATCTAATTAAACGAGTTCTCTCATCAACTGTTACCGGCAAATACATATATCCAGTTACAGGAGATAAGGAACCATTCGCAGTTTTAATAAATTGTAGGTTATGTGAAGTATGTAAATTGGTAAAATTAATAAAATGATTTACTGAATCCCCTCCAATTATTGATATTTCAGAGCCGGAGTCTAATAATCCTCTGAATTCCGAATCATAAATATTTACTTTTAAATAAGGGCGTACATCACTATGAATAGAGTGAACTGACTTTGAAACACATGTAGACTTTATTGTATTAATTTTATACTCTTGCCTTTTATTAGAATGCACTGTCTTAGACTGCACATTTGGCAAATTTTTCTTAGTGTTACAACTAGGACAGTTCTTAGCAGTAAACTCCTTTGTACCACATCTATAGCAAATCACAACAAAAGGTGCCTTACAATTACTTAAACTGTGACCATTTATCCTACAACGGACACAGAAATCATTCTGTACAGGCTGAACTGAAGCGACCTGTTGTTGTGTAACTTTTGGTTTACCCCTATAACACAAATCAGGGGCTAATGAATATGGGGTATTATTAGGTTCCCTAAAGAGTCTACACCTCTCCTGTGCCCCCTCCAGTAATCTACACTTCCTTTTCAATTCTGCCCATGAGTCTACAGGAGTCAAAGCTAACTGGGCTGTGTAAAATGGCCTTATATTAAATAAAACAATATTCAACCTTTCATCTTCAGATAAAGGCTTAGATAAACGACTAAAATAATTTTGCATAATACTGAGATAATTTATAATATTTTCATCAGAACCTTGCGTTCTAGAACGAATTTCCTGCATCAATCTATTATCATAATCATAAGGTAAGTATTCCTGTAGTAACAAAGATTTTAATCCTACCCAATCATGAACATCCGATTTGACACCCCTATACCAAAATAGAGCTTCATTGGAAAACAACTCAGAGGCTGAATAGAAAAGTTTTGTTTCAGATACACCTCTAGATAAACAAAGCTCTTCCAAGCGTTGTAAGAAAGCCTTAACGCATGATTTGCCATCGAATTTCAAACCAAGCTTATGGACTGCCGCGTCCCCTACCAAGTTTTGGCTAGCAATATCTTGTGGCTTGCTAATGGAATGTTCTCCAACTTTCTCCTGTGCTAAGCTACTTTTGAATGTGTGCATTATATTATCAATCCTTACCAAAACGCTTTCCAAACGCTTTTGGTAGGTATCAAGCATAGTGGAGAAGTCGCTGTCAACTTCCTCCTCTACATCAAGTCGACCAATTCGGTGAAACAAGTGATGAGCCAATGTCTGAATTCTATTCAAAGACTTGAGGGAACCTGCCTTTGATGAAGATATTGAAATAAGTCTGTCCAAATCCTCAAATTTTTTATGAACAATTCTTAGCTCAGAAACTACATCCAAATCACACTCCAATATCTCATCAGAGGGTAAGTCCTTATTGAGAGAACGAATCTGTGCCTTCAAAGCAGTTACTGTATCTGCAGGTTTTGCACCCCTAATTCTAACTTCATATTCAAGTTCATCTTTAAGTAGTAAATTAAATGTAATAGGTCGTTGTTCCATGTTTCAACTTTATGAAAACAAATAGGTAGTATGACTCTTCCTAAAAATGTGTATAGTAAGAGAAGGTTTATGTTACCTAATGTATGTAATGTAGTAATTTGGAGAATAAAAAATGATATAGGTATGTATTTGCAAAGATTAGAGTTAAAAAATAAAAAAAATAAGTGTAATATTTGGTTCAAGCTCAAAAAATAAACTGCAATTTCACATATATTTATATTTTCAAACACTTTGTGAGTGGTATGAAAATATTAGCTTATTAGCATTCAAAAATGTAAAAAAAACCCATAAAATTAAAAAAAACCACTCCAAAATCGATCAGAGCTTACAAAACTCCATGTACATGAATGCAAAAATACCTAAATATACAATAGTTAACTGGAGAACAAACAATATTAAAGTTTATATATTGCCACCTTTTGGCACAAATTAAAACAAGAAAAAAAAAACCTCAAATCCTCACCGTCAACGATCAGCCTTCTCTGAGCAATTTTGACCAGACAAGAATTAAAAAAAAATAACAGAACCTCCTCTCTTAATGTTCGGGCGCCATGTAATACTAGATTTCAACTGGTTGTATTTTCCTTTCCTAAATGGGTATATATGAAGTGAAACAACAATTTGATGGTTTGGCAGTACAATGTTTATTTAGGGTGGACAATATTCTGTTTGTTGCACTAGAAAAGTTATTTACTTACAATTTACATATTCCAAATAATACACCTTTGTGAGAATTCTCTTCCTTGAAAATACCTAGTTTACACAAGTTAGATTTTACACAATTTAGACCTTCTAACTTATATATCTAATAGTAAAATACAACCATAAAAATAATGAAAGGTAGGGTCCTGGAGTCTGCTCTGATCGTTAACGAGTGGAATTTGGGTATTACTATGTATAAATTATTAGTAAACGCGTTATGAGACAACCTTCTGCAGAGTATTTGTAGAACTCTTCGACAGTCAGCCGCTACCGTTTGGTTAGTGTAGTGTACCTGGATCAGTGCGTTGTGTCTTGGCTCTGATAGATCAGCCACTAGTTAGCTCTCTCTATATATTGTAGTTCACCGGTCACTTTTCCAAATTGATCTCACACCTCCAAACTCTGGTTTTGCGCAGGTCTCTCTACCAGGCGACTATATTTGTAATGGAAATTTGGGTCTCTAAACCCGTACCGACGACCCTGAAGATGTGTCATAATAAAACAACATCAATAAATGTTACACTACTCATTATAAAACCCCAAGAGGGAGTTGGAACCACAACTTGTCCAAAAACTAATATAAAACAACGGCAAATCTTTGAGCAATTACGAAACCCGACCAACAGTACTTAGAATATGATCTCTCGAGATGTGAATTATTCATAATTTAAACAAATAGATCATTCATTGCCTAAAATTTCGAACCTGACAAAATATAATTACCTTAGTAGGTAGTCAGGCAATTTTTACAAGATGAGGCGGTTTTTTACAACCGAATTTACTAATTTACTGTAACACAAAATCAAGGCAATCACAGAATTTACTTTTAACTTTCAGAATAATTGAAAAACGATAAGAGTTTTATAGTTACCTTTCGGGTGAATTATTAACTCCTTAACGGTTATTTATCCGTTCCAGGATATTATGTAAATACGGAATTATCTTCCTTCCAAATTAGAAAATAGTTCTCCTTCGTTAATACAATCCTCGCATATGTTATTATCACGAAGATGTTTAACGTTCCTCAAAAAAAAATTCAGCCTTGAATTTGAAATTCGAAATGCGAATGAATAATCTGACAAGCAAAAACAAACGTCCCTGATTGGTCGGCCTACCTATGGTTTTTTTTAACGTCTGAGGCAAAGGAAAGTGAGTCCATACATCCGAATGAACGAAAAATTCTTGTCAATACGAATCTTTGCGAATAACTACTTTGAATGAATTTTGAACAACTAATATGATCCCCGTAAGCCTAACGTCACCTAAATAATGACGAGACTATAGAAAACGCTCTAACGCGCCCCAATTCAAACACAAAGTGTAAAAATTCCATAAAGACGACCACAATCTCTAATATCGAACTGAAACATGATACCACTTACCAAGACAAGAAACTTTCGTCTGAACTATTTCTTTTTTTTTTTTTTTTTTTTTATAAGTCGCTGGGTATAGAATTTATCACTTTGCCTAAATGTCAAACTTAATGCGAAACGGAACGTAATGTCACTTGTCAGATGACGATGTTGACTTTGAAAAATTGATAAATAAACAATGCTACAGAATCAGAAATCAGCGTGCCAACACGCTATAGGTACGTCTAGTCTGTACAAAATAAAACAATGAAAAAAAACCTCGGCATACGTGCTACTTTGTAACACTTTTAATACCTCTTTAATGCTCTTAGAGAAAACATCAATTAGGGTTAGATAAATAATTACTGTCTGTACGTGATACGTGCTTTGTCTGCAGAAATGATTTACCACTTTCATTGTGTTACAATGATAAGTTGTGACGTGTCTGATGAGATGATGTGTTTTTTCTCACTACATAAAACAGTAGGTAGACAAGCACGCGACCTGCATATCGGGATTTGCAAGTTGGCATCCAAAATAGGAAGCGTCGGTGGCGTAGTGCGTAAGAGCGTCGCCTCCCACCCGGGAGGCACTGGTTCGATCCCCGCCACGTACCAATGTGTTTTCAAATTTTGAATTCATATGTACGTTTAATCGACGCTTTTACGGTGAAGGAACACATCGGTCGGTTGACTAAGGCCTAATCGTCCCTAATGTGGGGTAGGCTCGAGCCTAGGTAGGTGAGGACATTATACGAGCTGTTGATGATGATGATGATCCAAAATGTACAAACAGTCGTAAAACTAATAAAATAAGTTTCAAACAGCCCAGTGGTTGAAGCTGGCTATAAAATTGAAAACATTATAATTATCTAACTGACACGGCAAACGTTATTCTGTCATTTTGTTATTCTTTTTTAAGCGGTACGAAAACTTTACGGCCGAGATTTATAATATACTTATTACATTGAATAGAAAAAAAATTGGTTGCAATAACATAAAGCATACTCGAGTTATCGTGCTAACGCACAGACACTCACACAGACTTAATTCCAAAAAAAAATATTTTTGGGCGAGGGAGGTCCAAAACGTGTGAATTCGACAAAATCTCGAGGTCAAAAATTTTGACGATTACAAGACTTCCTCTATTACTACGTATACGAGAAAGTAAAAACGCAAATAACAAACCAAACGCACATTAAATGTAGAGTTGCCTCGAGTTGAATTCAAGTTCCTTGATTTGTAATTGAGTATAAATATCGAAGAATGAATTATTTTAGGTAATACACGAGTATATAATAAACATTAAAACCAAAGTAAATCCTGGACGGAAATGATTCTTAGAAAAACACAAGCGAACTTCCACATCCATCCGGTCATCTCAACAACCTCTGTTTGTCGAAAACATCCCAACATAGCAATTACCAGTTGTGTACAAAGAACCCAATATAGCTAAGCCATAAAGCGCGTTACACACGGTGATTCCATACTAATATTATAAATGTGAAAGTTATTGTGTTATTTTTTGAGGCGAAAACCACTGAACCGATTTAGAATAACTTTGGTATGGAGATAGATTGAGATTCACTTGGGAATACACAAGATACTTTTCGGCGCGATAGTAGTATTCTATAATACCTACTACATGATTCTCTTAATAATATAAATGTGACTATGAGTTCCACGCTCACACCAATTATCTAGCCCAAATTAAGTATCATTAAGAACTTGTGTTATGGATACTAGATAACGGACTTTAATATACATAATAGGATAGATATTTTTATAAATAAAATTAATTAAATACATAAACAACCATGACTCGTGAACGAATGTTCGTGTTCATCACACAAACAGTTGCTCCTACCAGGACTCGAACCCGGACCGCTTGATGTGTAGGCAGTGATACTGACCACTTCACCACGACGGCGTCAAACGACGTGATGTGACGGCGTGAGTTGTTTGTTTGTTACTGTTTTTACGACTAACTGATAATCATGAATTTTTGTCACAAAAATGGCGATTCTCACACTAGTAGGTAACGCGCTCCGCAACCGTAGTCGGTTCTAATAAATATTAGTGTGAATAAGCGAATGATGATAACTTAATTATTGGTTTACCCTATCAATAATTAAGTTATCACCATTCGGTTCTATTTTTATGATTATGACCAAGAGAAAGTGTTTTTTTGTAAAACCGCCTATGGACTTATAGCAGAAAAGTAAAGTGTGTGATGCGCTTAAGCTCTATCTCAGTTATGTAAACATAGCCCGCTATATTTATACACCCCACTTTGAAGAAAGGTCTTATCATTGTGCTATTCATAGACTTTTAATGTGAAGTGGTCTACATATTACCCACCAAGGTCCTCGTACCTTTTTTAAAATCCGGTGACGCTGTAAAGGCATTCTGCAGCCAACACCAATATTAATAATAATTTATTTCTACGCTCACCCCAATTATCAAGCTCAAATTAAGTATCTTTAAGAACTTGTGTTATGGATACTAGATAATGGACAAATATACTTAATGATCTAAATATTTTATAAATAAGCTTAAACAAATATATAAACAACCATGACTTATGAACAAATGATCGTGTGTATCACACTAACATTTGCCACTACCAGGACTCTAACCCAGACCGCTCTATGTGTGCGCAGCGTTACTGACCACTCCACCATGGCGGCGTCAATAATAAGTCCATAAAAAAGTCTTGCGGCTTCTATTTTGTCCGCCTGGGCAGCTCATCATCCATCTTTCAAAGTTTGACGCCCTAGCAGCAATTATAATTGTTTCATTATGACAGTTAGAGGCAAGGTTAGCAAGTTATTCGGTTTTTAAGTGATTCCGGGTAAAGCTTCAGCCTAATCTTGAAACCAAGGCGTGCTTGCCCGTCGTGTTGTTTGCATCTTCTTCTTCCTACCCTGGTACATTTCATGAGAGGTAGATTAACACTTTAGTACTTTGTCATAACATTTATTCATACATATTGGTGTCAAGTATTACTGCACAAGCGCTGGCGTTACTATGACATGGTTGTACTAAAGTGTTAATTTACTTCTGATGCTGACCGTGCCAATTTGTTTTTGGTCGATGCAATAACGGGTGTAAAAAGACCTATGTCAAAGCAAAAAACTACGTATTCCGCTCATCATTAAGAGCATTTTTTCTATTAGACCTGGGATTAATACCTAGTTATGAAGTTATTGAAGTTCAAAGTTAGAATAGAAAAGAACTTGTAAACATTATTTCTTAATTTTTGTATAAAGAAACATTATTTAAATTTTAAGTATTTCGTACCAAAAAACGTAAGCGCTCAATGTAAGCACTCGTTATCGGGGCCATTCCACTCAGCCGACCCAACGTTTGGAGTTTTTTAACACCAAAAAATAAAAATCGTATCCCAACAATAATTAATATAAATCTAGCCCAAAGTAAGTATCATTAAGAACTTGTGTTATGGATACTAGATAACGGACATTTTTAATAAACATAGTAATTTTATTTACATAATTTTATAAGTAAACTTAAATAAATATATGAACCACTATGACTCGCCAACAAAAATTTGCCGCTGCCAGGATTCGAACCCGGACCGCTTGATGTGTACTGACCACTCCACCAACACGGCGTCCATATAATTATGGTTCTTTTTTTATACATAAAAGTTTCTTGTTATGATATATACAACATGTAAATTAAATAACCAACATCCTGAATACAGGTGGTTTGGGATAGGCTTCTGAGTTGATTTCAATATTTTTTTTTTGAAAGAAACGATATTTTTTTTGAAAAAAAAAAAACAAAAAAGTGCGATGGTTTGCACGAATCCCCCTTTTAGGAGGCCCACGGAATGAGAACTGGGGATCCTATTCGTGACGTATACATTGTTAACGAGACTTGAATCAAGCAACCAATCAACTTATAAAAAAAACGAGCAAATAAACGTCAAATTCCTCAACGTAACATATCCTTCAATTACTGTATCTCTCGCAAAAAAACATCAGATGAAACAAGTATCTCTATAGCAAAAACTTAAGCGCCTCTAATATGACTTACGATGTAATAAAAGAACCGGTCCGTTTCAAGTGCAAGCGACAATGACCTGAGCGCCACCGCAATACAATTTGCGCTTGTCCACACATCCGTCTCTGACAGTGTGTTAGCATAATTGAATAAGAAGACTCGATCTTCAATAACGGAACCCCAAAAATCTTCAACAAGAACGATCACAATTCTTCTAGCGACAATGGTTTGTCAAAATATGAGCTCTGAAAAGTAAGAATTCGGTTCTACGGTTGGCAGTATTTTGGATAATTTTATACGGAGACAACAGGCATAGAGTTCACCTGATGTTATGTAATGTACGTCATCCATAATTGGCCACGGTTGCGTTGTCTGCCTTTAAAGGAATAGGCTCTTTCTCGAAGGTCCCTAAATCGTACTTCCTCAGAAAGACTGTTGTACGAGCTGATTCCACAACTTAGTTGTAGAATCAGCTTGCTGGAAATTGTTAGAAATGATTTGAATTGACAATAGATTTTTTAAGTCGACTCATTTCCAAGTGATTGAAATTTTGATGAACATATTGCAGTTGCCAGTTTCAAAACGGTGGGAGTTTGTTGCGCCGTTTCTTCTTCACCGCATAATAATTATTCGAATAGGATAATTATTATTTCAGAGAAGAGCGGTGGTGAGGTTTTGACGATTTAAAACTACCTACTTAGCAAATTCCATTTAATAAAGAGCATTTTGAACCTTTCTCAAAAATAATAAGGAATGGGAATGTTGAACCATTTCATTGTCGGGACACGAGACACAGGAATTCCACAATATTGTAGATATCCCAACTATCCGCCCAAAGCCGTTTGCTAAGCCTTTCGGAACGCGAACACCCAAGAATTGCAACACGTTCCCTGCTGTGTTCCATGAACATTATAACTTAGGTGCCTTCAAAGTGAGAGTGAATAAGCTACTTCTTTAAAACTTACCCAGCAAAAGCAGAATCAAAGGGTTCTGAAACTGCTCGATGTACTTCTTCCATAGGGGGTCCTGCTCCTTCACCTGGAACTCGTTGGGACCGATGAAGTTCATGCGGTCGTTCGCCTCGCGCCATGATAGCCCTCGGCGAACGTCCACTTTCAGTCTCTCGGCCACCTGCAACAAAGAATAGAGGTGTTTAGAAGACGAACTATTTTGCTCGCGCTCTTGATTCTTAATAAAGACTAGCTTTTGCCCGCGACTTCGTCCGCGATTTCTAACTGAAAGGCAATGTGCCAATTGTTATGGATTATACTTTAAAAATGACGGATTTGCCTACAAACTTTGCACTTCCTTTTCACCACCTTAGAGGGTGAATTTGAAAAATCCTTTCTTAGTGGACCCCTAGACTTCATAAGGAACCTAAGTGCCAAATTTGGAATCTCTAGACCCAATGGTTTGTACTGTGCGTTGATATATCAGTCAGTCAGTCATTCAGTCAGTATTCATTTTTATATATTAGATATATAAAGTTTAAGGCGTCATATAATAGGAAACCGTAGCAACATAAAAACAGATATTAAACTATACTGATATAAAAATACAAGGTGTATCCTTAAACATGATGTGACATTTGTGTGACAACTATACATTTCTACGGGTACAATACATTCATAGACAAGCTGCATTTGAACTGGACTAGTGACTGCCAAATAGCAGTTAAGTGCAGTTAGCACGACTGTAAATAAATTTGCAGCAACATGCAGTCCAATTATAGTCAGTGTGCTGTTCCAACGACTCCACGCAGTTGGACCAACTGCATTTGAACTTTAAAGGTTTTTAAAATTAGAAAATACACTGAATAAAATCGACTGTCCATGGCGGGATTCGAACCCAGCGTCATCCGCAATCCGGGCGGCTGCGTCAACCACTACCTACTGAAAATATACCTAAACAAAGTAGTTGCCTATGTTCAGTCACAATAGGTAATTTGTAACCACATTTGACAGCTCGTGGCTCTTATTGCGTGGGTAGGTAATAAAGACGGTCAACTGTCAATAATGGGATATATACGTAGGTACGTACAATTACGTACATACTAATTTTCGAAGAAATTGAATCTTCGATGCTTCTTTTACCTCGTCGCCGCGTGCTCGTAAAGTCAAGAGAAAGTGAAACGTGGTTATAATAAATATTGTGATTCAGTTCTATTCCAGTTCAAAAACAGTCGACGTGCAGTTCTAATATGTATCTTTGAAACATCATCAATCATCATCACCTTTGGACTTATGCTGTGTGCGACTGATAGTACCAATTTTGTCAGAATCTGACGCAACATAAAAATAAATTGTTCATTTCCCCAATTGGTATGCATGTATTCCCACGACCTTAATTATTCCTAATAATTATCATAACTACTCGAATTTTGCATACATGTAAGTAATATGTAAATGGAGCACAATATTAGTATACTGTTCCAAATACTATCTGATAAGTGATAACCAACGAACATGTCAATATAGAACGCGTGCTGCTGTCACACAATTGTTGTTTAAACACTAGTCAAAGCATGTATCATACATATCCCATCACCTTTGTTATAACACTATGACGTACATTATTATCAATATATCGGAATAGGTAATACATTACACATGTCATGTTCGAGAACTGAATGGTAAGGTAAATGTACCAACGTGCGACAGTAAAAATATAGTAAATTAATGAATTCTAAAACTGTACCAGTACGCATACCAGACGCCAAGCAGATTAGGAATATGAATATAGTTTTACCAATAAAACTATTAATGAATTACGATTATACTTTTACTTTTATTGTCATTTCGACGCTGCAGTCCTCAAAACCTCGTTATTTCAAGGTTATTTTATAGAAAGAGATTATATCGAGCCAAGAAACTATTAAATGGAGGACATCAATTTATGCAAAGATCGTGATATCAAAAACAAAAAGAAATTGCAAGAACTCAGACCTATTTAATTCAGATGTATTTAAGAAATTTAACACAAAGTGAGGAAATTGAGATCATCGTGGACAGGAAGTTTAATAATGAGAATCGATTAGAGGATACCGTTCTCTTGGTGATTTATGATGGTGAACAGAAATGCAAAAAAAATCTTGATACATAACAAATTCAACCTGTAAAAAGTAATAGGATTACAACTATCAGAATCAGTGAGAAATAAAATAGTCTATGGACACAACTTTCTTTTCAATTTTGATTGTTTTCCGGACTGTTCGATTTCTCCTAAGGTAAATGACGACTGAGAATGAACTCAACCCCATCACATTTTAATTATCAATATTAAAGAGTCTGGTACAAATAAGTTTTTGTCAACATCTATCCAAGATAAATCACAAGTTCACCGATCACGTATTTCCCCCTCGTGTTGTTATTTGAATTGTTTCTGCTCACCAATCCGCATCAGGCCAGCTTTATGATGTTACAGCTCTAATCTCCATATGTGGTTCTAGCTGGTAAGAAGTTACATGAGATTAGACTCGCAGAATTGAACCTTAGAATAAACTTTCTACTGCTGCATCTCTTGAATTAAATTTTACTGAGTCATGGATAATGTTATATATTATATTTGCATTTAGCACACAGTAGTTTAACCGCCGCGCTTTTCAAATTTCTATCAACACAACCTAGTTTAGATGTATACTAAACTAGTACATACTTCTACATACAAGGAATAGAATCATAAGTTCGTTTACTTTACGCAACTGAAAATGGTAGCACCTGCCACATAGTCGTTAAGGCTTATGCGGGTGCAAAGTCGTAAATGTAAAAAGTTTTGGGAGCAAAAACAAATCATGGTAATCTGTATCTTAAGAAGCTGGATATAAAGGTAGGTACTTTAATTTGACGAGCATGTTGAGAACAGTGATGAAAGTAGATGAAGCGAAAGAAATATGTAAGGATCGTAGCAAGTGGAGACAATAGATCTCTACCTACCGCAGAAACCTCATAGTAGTTTGTGAATACGGGTATTATATGTAAGTATTAATTTGCCATCAGGGAAACATTTATATTGTACTGTTCATGTTTATTTCTTTCGGTGTATTTATTGCGTTATCTTTTGTAAACCCTTTAAAAACTATTTCTAAATTAGTGTTGTCTAGTTTAGCCTCAGAGTTAAACAGTATCAACAAAGCATCTCATATCTCAACCACCACATCAACAGTGCTTTTGTGACCTCTCTGTCGACCTTTCCAGAACATTCCACTTAGTGTAAAGAACTTAACGTTTCATTACTATCGATCGCGTAGCCACGACGTGTCTCGCCGCCACTTAAACAGAATGCCAATCAATTTCGCTTCATTTTCCTTCCAATGACCGCCTGTCGTGACAGTGGACCTATTAATTATTTAATAGAAACGGTTGACCACAGCGCGCAAATTAGCCATAACTTGGTCTTCGTAGCAAAATTATGTGTTTTATTGTTTCTATCCGCTAAAAGAATTCGAGCTATTACTAGAAAATGGTACTACCATGGAATTGTACTTTTGGAGAAAACTTGAATATTGTAATAGAACACGAAAACCAATAGGTATGGTAAATAGTTTGTACTTATGTTGACGATGATGCTTCTGGCCGCCGTCTGTCCTGACGGTAAGCGATGATAGTAGCGAAGGTGGAAAAGCAAGATTTACCTGGAACCACTCTTTTGAGGACCAACTTTGTTAAGGTTTAGCTGGCTACCAGCTAGGAAAAGTTAAAACAAGACTTATTACCAACCTACCAACACTGTTCCAGATTACATATATGTATCAAAGGCGTTCAGAAATGCCATTACATTAAAATATTGTAACATATTCCATTAATAAAATCTTACGAGTGAGGATATTATTTTTTCTGAGTTCTCCTTCGTAGTTTCATTAGAAATAATGATACCAATGGATAATAACCATGACTCTTTGCAGAATTCACTAACATAATGTTCAAATTCCAATATGAATTTAGATAGAATGCATGAATGAATGGCGATGCATAGACAATACCTATGACATAATATCCTTTGAAAATGCCGAACTCAATGACTAAATCAACCAGTAATAACGTTAGCTTAGACTTAAGAAATGTTCAGTCAAAAAGCCATGGGCACGGAAAGAGAATATTTCTCAGGAAAATGTAGGTTATACAGGTATTCCAACTAATACTCTCAATTAGGAAAATCGAGCAGTTTCATTCTATCGATCAAGTGTAATAAAGAATTATAACATTTATCTCATTTTACGTACAGCATAGAAAGATAGAAAATTCTGAAATAATAATAATACTGTCTTCACATGTGTAAAATATTGTATTACACAAATTCAGTGGTAAGTAGTTCGTGTTTGATCAGCTTTTTATGGGCATCTGATGATGATGATAGTCCTACAAGGGACATACGATAAAGCAATATAAGCCAATTGATAGTTTATGGGCCCATCGAGGAGACATTGTATTGGATATGGGGCAGTCACCACTTGTTGATTTCGGCTGCTGCACTACACAAGGGAACACAAAGCTGTAGGCTTTGGCAAAGGGAGGCAATGCTACGAATTTAAGGAGTAAAATGGAATATCATTACATCCAACTTTATATCGTTAAAATCACAGACGAAGAGACGTTTGAGAGAGGTGTGGTTTGAATAAAAAAATATATAGTGACAAGAATTGAGAGAGGTATGCTCAAAGGGTCCGGTCAAGTAGAAAGGATGTGTGACAGTAAATTGACGAATAGGTTATATGAATCTGGATCGGGAGTGAAGGGAGATGGCGGACGGAAAAGAACTATGAGATTGATAAATTTGAAAATCCCTTGAAAATAGGTCAGATCAAAAGTAGGTGGTAGACCCATATGTAGGGTCGTCTGGGTAGGTACCACCGCCTTTCTTATTTCTGCCGTGAAGCAGTTCGCTGTGTTTCGGATTGAAGGGAAAGGTAGCCAGTGTAATTACTAGACATGGAAGGCATATCATCTTAGTCCCCAGGATGACAACGCACTGGCAGTGTTAAGTGATTTACTCTTAATATTGCAAGTGTCTATAGGCGACGGTAACCACTTAACACCAGGTGAACCGCAAGCTTGTTTGCCATCTCGTATTATAAAAAAAGGTACTCGAAATCGACTGTTATGAGCGTTATCTACTCTGCGATAGAAATATGTAAGGATCGTAGCAAGTGGAAAGTGCGTAACTTATGTATGTATGAGACTTTTTATCAGAAGCTAAGCATGCTATCGATCTCTTCATCTCAATTTCTACAGGTTTGTCAACTACTGGACCCTTCCACGTCAGGGAACAAAATTCAGACTTCTCATGTAACTTAGGATTGTCCATGTAACTCACCTCCTCCCAGGCGAGGATGGAACTCTCCACGGCGCTGATCCACATGTCGCCTGCGCCCGCGCTCACGTCGACCAGCCCGCGCCCCCCGCCACACTCTTCTGTGTTCGAATGCTGTAACAACACACAATTTGACATTACTTATACCATAAAGACTAATTTACACAGGGTAAAGTAAAGAGTCAGTAACAGGCGTCAGCGCCGAGAACTGGAATGACCACACCGTTTATATGAAGTCAGTGGGGGTTTCACTCAAAATGAAGTGTCTGAACCCAAAATGAAACACAAGTGCTAAATGAATTCATGAACCGATGCAACCGTGTTGGATATTGGCATTCGGCATCTTTAAATCCCACTCGAATAAACGATAAGTGAACAGTCTGAACACTGAGAGAACGTCCATAATTATTGATAGTAGGTAGGTAATTTAATTTAATTTTAATTTAATAAACTTTGATTGTTGTGGTTGACGCTGTGTCTTATACGTAAACTGTAGTCTAGAAACGATAACGTTAAGAAAATACCGGTATAAAGCAGGGATGTTACGGAGCTTCGACTCCGGTTCCGTTAAGTCGGAACTTCCGATTATTATTACACCTTCGGTTCCGACTTCGGCTCCGACACTTTTAAATCGGAGGTTTTAATCGGAGGTCGAAGCATAACATAGCGGCGACGGCGGCCTGTGTCGACTGTTATGAAAGGTTTTTTTTTCATTGTTTATGTTTTATTTTATAATTTAAAAAAAATTGATTTAAGAATGTTTTATTTGTCTGTAAATAAAAATTCTTTCTCATGCCACCACTTCTGACCCTGCCTCCGACTCCGATTCCGATTCCGATAAATCAAATTTAAAAACTCCGACTCCGACTTCGGTTCCGATACAACTACCTCCGTTACATCCCTGGTATAAAGGTAATTTAGGTGTGTCAAATGTTTTATGTTGCGAACCGGTTGCGAACAAAAAAGTATTAAGTACCTCCCATTTTACACAAACTTCATATTTTCATTGAGCTGTTTTAAGTATAATCGAAAACAACTATTATAAACATTTGCAATATCTAGTAGATTATTATTATTAGATATTTTTAATTCCGTATAATAAACTTAAGCTGTTAGCAAACGGGTTAACTGGTGCAACGGGTCTCATCTATACCAATATTATAAAGAGAAAATATCTACTAAACCAATGTTAAATATTCTTTCAACGTTATTATAATGCTTGTTTTTCACTGAGTAACATTGTCTATATTTTATTGCAAAAAAGATAAACCTATACGCGGGCGGAGCGCTAGTTCATTAATAAGAATCAACAATCTTAAGCACGCAAACCGTTATAATAGGTAGACATTAAATAATTAAAGATTTTATGTTCACCTCCCAAATTACTTAATATCTTAACATCTTTAAATCTTCAAACTTGAAATATTTAGGGTAAAATTCAATCGATAGCGTGGATAAAATACTTATTTCTAATTCAAGCTATCGGAAAACCTTTTTTTATATCACACGTATTTTTTACCTACAATCAGTCGCTGGTTGATCAGAAAAGCGATCCGTCATCATAAAAAGGTCAAACTAGTAACGATCGTGATCTCATAATCTATCTTTGAGGCTATCCAGAAATTGCAGGATTAGCTTCAGGGCCTGCGCAGACAAGGGACTTTTGTTCCCGGAGAACTATCCCCGAACTATCGCAGAATAATGTCCGCCAAGATCTTGACGCAGACTAACGCCCATATTCACAAACAATACTTGTACAAGTAAATAACAATGCTTTGAGAAATAAGGCACTTCTCAGATCTTACTTATATGATCTGAGCACTTCTCAGTGCATGCCTTTTGTCAAGCCTTTAATTCATAAACAATACTCAAACGACTCTTGGAAAAGTAAACGCATTGCGTTGAATAGAGCTCTGCGGGTTCGTTTTTGTTGCGTAGTTCACTTCGTTGAATTAACTGACGTTTTATTACTTCAAACTTTAAGCTTTTGACGTCTTGACGTTGCTTTTGACATCTCAACCTGTGCGTTGCGTAATATAACTAGCTATCAGTGTCCGCACATGAACGCGCCGCGTCCTATGTGCGTTGTTCTGCAGAGATAAGGTGCGGTTTATAAGCAATGCTTGCTGACGCTTCGTGTTGACGCAGTACTACCAACGCGGCGCGGTGCAGGTGGCAACCGCCCCGCACTCCGCTGCGCTTAGCAACCGCACCGCGTTCGATGTGTGGTGCTCCTTAGTTGTGCGTTCATTTTAAAGTACCTACGCATAGTGCCGATCCCCAATCAAGTATTGTTCATGAATATGTTTTTACGACCCTGTGCCTCCACGGGCACTGCGCACTGAGACTTCATAGTAATGTTTAGTAATATAACGGGTGTAAAAACACTCGCGAACATTTAATTTTGTTCGTAAAGCGGGTTTTATGGAAACAATTATTCTAAGATATCATTGAAGTCCGCCGCGCCGATATCCTCGGTTGTTTGGGTGACTTTTACGCGGTACTTTAAGTCCCTCGTATGCGTTATCCCATGAAGTTCTTTATTATAAAACATGGGCTAAAGTTAGCCGTGGTACAGAACTGATGGTCTTTCAAAGCAAATAAAAGTGACAGCATTAGTTTTAAACCATGACTAACTTTTGTATTTAATAATAAGGGGCTAAGCGTTCTATTTCGCCGGACAAAAGTCCCTCGTCTGTGCAGACCTTATCTCTGAGAAATGTCTCCTGGGCGGATCTTCAGATCTAAATTAATACTCCAATTTGGGTTAAGCCCTCGGTCAACGTAGTTGCTATTCTGAGAGATAGGTACTATAAGCCATATAAGTAAAGGGTTAATTACACAGAACACAAACCCAATAGAAACGACAAGTATTTTTTTAATTAAAATATCTACTAAATGATCCCTCCCACTTGATGGGAAGCAAAAGTGGAGCCCAAATGCACAGGTAGCAAGTGTGCGAGAGATAAAGTGCCGCATCGCCTTACTGACCTGCAGTATGCTTCTTCTTCTTCACGGCTCTTTTGAATGACCAAGGAATGTCAGAATTTTACTTTGAAACTCTTTCTGTAAGTACCTCTTGTGACCAGGAGTCCTTAGGGATACGTATTAGTTTAGTACTAGAGTCAAGTCAAAAGTAAATCAATCAAATTTTCCAGACCTATCTCAAATTATGCAATGCAATTATAACTTTATATACGTCAACGTAAAAGTGATAAGTCTAGGTACTGTAGATTGTAGAAAGTACCTGCTCAATTATGTAGTTCAAACTATCAAATCTAATGCTACAGATGTTCATGTGAAAGTATTAATGACGTTAGATATTTGAGGCGGTTTACCATATCGGCAACTGATAATTGAACTTACAGAAAGTATGATACCTATGCTTTCTTGTTTTGGTCTATAAACTCAAACTTATATTATTTATTCCATACCGAGATAAATAAACCCGGTCACAATTTGTTATTACTATTATAAGTCAATCCAAAATTCATGGGAATTTTTATTATACTTTCCGAGATTTACGGACATAAAGATCATCATCATCATTTCAGCCGAGAGACACCCACTGTCAGATATAGGCTACCCCAAGGATCTCCAATCCAACACAATCGGTCCTGCGCTGCTCGCATCTAGCGGCTTCCCGCGACCCTTTACCAGATCGTTTTGGTAGTATCGAAATAAAATCACTTTTCTTCTGGAAAGTACACATGTTCTTATAACGTGGGATCCAATGGAAATAACAAATGGGACCCAACGTCCCAACAAAAAATGGGATCGAAAATTGGGATACAACGAAAATAAATGATACTAAAGCTAAAATATATATAAATATGGAATCTGTTTATTCTCCTGGGAAGCTCTTTGGATGCAATACAGTCGAATGTGGAAGAGAACTTCAATTAGAACAGAGGAACTGGCTATCCCGGGAGTACGGGGACACTACAACGCAACAAAATAATCTCTAAGTGCACATCCGATAATATAGGAGGGCATAATTAAGATTTCCATTAATAGTTTAACGAAATTTTAATGATAAAGTTGAGGTCAAAACAGGTGTCACATTGGCGGCAGGTGCCCCATTAAAATACAAAACTGCAAATGTGTTTGCGAATAATTCAAGTTGCTACGACGCCGTCGTGGTGGAGTGGTCAGTAACGCTGCCTACACATCGGGCGGTCCGGGTTCGAGCCCCGGTAGTGGCAAATGTTAGTGTGATGAACACGATCACTTGTTCATGAGTCATGGTTGTTTATATATTTATTTAACTTTATTTATAAAAATATCTAGATTATTAAGTACCTTTATTTGTCCGTTATCTAGTATCCATAACACAAGTTCTTAATATATTATATATTATTATTATTATAGCTTCACTCATCAGGGGCGATGAAAAAATCACTGTAATGTAAACACCAATCACATTAAAAGAAATTACTCTAGAAACGACTCTACGAGGGTATGCGATGGTTCTGTACAAATCAATAGCCACAAGGCCTCCGCTGCAAGATTATATTGCTAGCTGCAACAATGTACACTTGACCCACAAGACAAAGAGCGACTTAAAAATAGACTGAACAGGCTGAAAATTAAAGGCAACTTTTAGGTAGAGGACTCTCAAGTTCCAAGTTTGGTTTAGGTGTAAAAAGGGTTTTTTATAAGGAGAAAATAAATTATTACTACGAAAATGTAATATCTCATTATCTCTCTCTCCTGTAAAAATAAACCATTTTTCCATCAATTCCTTTACTCCCTCATTTCAGTACCACCAAACTACTAGTATTTTGCTTCACTTCCTTCTTAGCGTCTAGCTTCTAAAGTCTTAGTTTCATTTAGGTACGTCAAATCGAATTATTTATTGCATCTATATCAATTATAATCTCCATAACTGATCCAATAGACTCGATTCTGACCATATTCTATGCACTTTCCAGCACATTCCAGCATGTAACCACCACCTGGTTAAACACAATTAGACTTTGATTTGGTAAACAACTTATATGTATAGTTTGGAAGCCGAGGTCAACGTTTGATGCGTTGCAATAAATATAGAATGGATGTTATTTTTATTTTAGTTATCAAATTAGACGCTTCCGAAACAAATTTATTTTGAATCTAAACGAACGCAACTGAACTGTTCGTTGAATTAGTTGAGTTCGAGATAAGTTTTATAAGCCTATCTCTACAAGTTCTACAACCTTTCTAAATATAAATGTTTACATTTGAAGTCGGATAAAAATAAGGAAACTGGGTTAAGAGTATATAGTAAGATGTTTAAATAAGAACCAGTTATAAAGACTGCATCGCAAAACTTAAATGCCCTGAAGGTTTAGGGATCTTAATCCTCCGCAGACAAAAGTCCCTCATTTGTGCAGGTCTGAAGACGCAAGAATGATGTCATTTTAATGAAGCGATAATTTAACATCAGACAACCGGCAAAGTGTTTCGTCTTAATAATGGTAGCTTTTCTCTCAAGACTTGTCAAAAATGTGGTCAAAAAAGGGCCAATCAAAGTCAAAGTCAAAATTTCTTTATTCATTTAGGTACAATTTGTACACTTATGAAAGTCAATTTTGATGCCATCGGTTCGAGAGTCTACCAGGAGGCCTTGTTCTGAGAAGAACCGGCAAGAAACTCAGCAAGTTTTATCCTCCCTTTACAGTTTTCATAGTATTGATTTGGAAATCGCTTAAATCATTCGGATATTATCACCAATGAGATCGATGTTAGCGATAAAATTGTTCATTACCCATAAAGCCATCTTTAAATGGCTTTTTAATTTGAGCGACGACAAACAAATAAAATTTTATCAATGTATGTACAGTCGAACCAACTGAATCATGACCCACTTGGCCGATCATTCCTTTAAAATCATAAATTTAGTTGCACTTAGTACGTTTTAAATATGAATAAAAATGCGTCATGACGGGTCAGACATCTACGCAATTTTAATCTTTCTTATCACTGCACTAAAGTCTCAATTGGAATTTTAAATAAGATGTCGTTCATAATCTAAGCTCTTTTCACTACTGAGAAAATGGAATAACTATTATATTTAAAAATAAAATGACGTTATGTGTCAGATGTCAAGTAGAAGTCTGAACAAATTTTAAAAAGCCATATTTATTTGACACTGTCAGTGTCTAACAAATTGATAACAGGTTTGTTACTTAGAAATGTACGTTCAAGCGAATTTCATCCTACTTTGCATAGAGTGACTGTAGGAAAATGATCTTAAGGTGGGTCATGATTCAATTTGGTCGACTGTACTTATAAAGAATTTAAAACTAGAGTCCCATTTTTAATACTTAATAATATTTTTTTTCTAATTTGGAAACCTTCTACATATTATGTCCATAATCCATATAATTATGTATAATGTAATAGATTGTGTTGGTGGTAATAGATTGTGTTGTGAGACATGCTATTACAGACATTCAACAGACATTCAATTACTAAATCATTAATTTTTTTTAACTACGAGTAAATTTTTTTACTAACATTAAAACCCATAATTTATAAGAAAAATATTTTATTGTTATAATATTAAAGCAATCAGTAATCTTTTTAGATCTTTAATAACAATAATTTATGTTTAATTAAGCTTGAAGTAACTGTGCTAAAATTAGGTAAAAACTGTTGTATCACAAATTACAATCAAGTCAAGTTAACAGCCTGTGTCCGTCCACTGCTGGACTACTGGTAGGGCTCAGTAATGTTACGCCATCGTTTTCTATCATGGGCTTCCCTTAAGATCATCAGACCAACAGGTACCAGAGCGCCTTACACTACGCTTGCGTATACGTGGTCTCCACTCCAGGATTCGTCTGCCCAACAGTTTGCGGTTCCCCGGCAGACATGAGAAGCCCATTGCCACTTAAGCGTATCTACTAATTCTATGGGCTATATCGATTATCTCTCGGCTATTTCATCAAAAGACAGGGTACGTAACGAGCATCTCATCAATGAACGAAAGTTAAATTATGGTAAACATTACAATAGTTCTGTGGAAAATTGGTATAAAAATATAAAATTAATATTTTTTTATCTCCTGCAAGCTAATAAATACCAAATATTATGCCCCAAATCTAGTCCCGTTGATAATATTTTGTACACTTTTAAGACTATATTTTTTGTCTTTGCAAAATGCACCTTAATATGCATAAGATCTAGATCAATCTTCAGCATCAATTCTACTGCTGTACCGCAGCGTGTCTTGTTATGATATGTATGACGCACGCGAGTTGACCTTTCGACGTAGTCTAGGTAACGTCTAATATCCATAGAAGACACAACAAGAGCATCAATACAAAATTGAAAAATCCTTAGCTCTTTATCTGCAACTCCACTAGATTTACGAGTCATAAGAGTTAAATTCGGAAATATCTTAAATTATAATAAAGTATTTTTTTAACTCTAATGCAAAGATGAAGTGCATTTAAAACATTGTCATTCAATAAGAAAGTTAATATAGTCCACACAGTTCACAGGAGCAATACAGTTGTTTATAAAACAAACCTTAACAATAAGTATCTTTATAATAAAGTAAAAAATGGGAACCCGCGTACCTGTAATTTAAGTCTGAAAGTTCCCAGGTAACGACAACAGAAAAATCACTAGCACAAAATAAAATTTGCAAAAACAAATACCCTTTCGTGTTCTCACGTCACTGTATTGGTAAAAGTGAACAGGTGACAACAAAACCGATTACGTTTTCATTACTCGAATGAAAAGAAACAGCGTGTACACGCACGCGCGCGATCCGTGCGACTGATCAACAATTACTAATAAACGATTTAATTTATTCTCTAGTTATCTGTAGCGGTACACAGTAGCACGATACGAAGAAATTGACATTGAAAAATGAAATACCTAGTTGAATATTTACATAGTGGATCATTAACCCAAACGTAATCCACTTTACTTTAGAAATTGAATTCCAACTGTTGACAGTATACGTCGTCATGCATTATCATAATTAATTTATTTATATTGAAAATGGGCAACGGGAATGGCCCTGATATTTTATGTAAGTATGAGACTTTAACAGCTGGCATGAAGCAAACAATTATGTATACATGTACATAAATAGTCCCCCATAAGGTGGACCGACGATCTGGTAAAGGTCGCGGGAACACGCTAGATGCAGGCAGCGCAGGACCGGGTTGGAGATCTTTGGGGAAGGTCTACGTTCAACAGTGGGCGTCTCCCGATTGAAATGATGATGATATAAATTGAAGAATACGTTGTAGTTGTTGCATCAGTTACTTAATTTAAAAAGTCAGTGCTTATCTTAGTCGACATACTTACGAGTATAATAGTGGCCAAAATTATAAGACTTCATAGTAAAAAAATACAATACTTTATTTTACAGATGGTAATCAGTTGCCGTACTCTACAGAAATTTTTTTCAAACAATTACAGGATGGATGAATCTACTTCAGATCAAATCACTACAGAAAAAAGAGATTAGAATGCGAACTTCTGTAAGTGTGCAAGTATTAAAAATTCATGAGTTAGTCTGCTGTGGTCTAATTCTATTAAATAATTTTAAATAAAAAAACTCTTATTAGGGTCTATTTTTCAAGCAAAATTTAAAAAGCAGCTGTGAAAATCGATAACTCGTTTCTCTATACGACGCTCATTTCGAAGTTCGCTTTTACGTCCACCTGGCGATATGAGAAATTATAATGGTATGTTTAGAGGTATTATTGTGTTTGATAAACTAATTTGAAGTAAATTAGGCAAGTAATCCTATCTATCCAATCTTGGCGTTTAAGTAAAAAATCGTCATTATCTTATCAAAATATTTTAAAATCAATTAAAATTATCATTCAAAATCGATAGACATGTGGTTGTAAATCAAGTGCATACAGCTAACGTAAATGAAATGGAATACCATTAAAGAAACTAACTATAACATTACTGGTGATTAGAAAGAAAACAATATGAGCTACATAATTAATGTCTTAAAAACACATAACTATCACAAATTATTTTTAAATTAGGTATGTGAAAATTCTTCTGCTGACAGTACCGACACTATAAAGACAGAGGAAGTCCAAAATTTAGTTTCTGCAAATCTCAAAATTACAATCGTTACTCACGAATGACTCTCGCAATAATAAATTCGGGTAAAAGGTGTACCTATGTAGAGTTGAGATTAGAGAGCAAAATTAATTGTATAAAATAAATAATGCGAGATGCCAACTTAATATCATAGTCATTTACGAACCCATTCAGCTTTAATCCTTGCAGGTTTAAACATCAGTACACTTTATTTCCATCATACATATTTTTTTGAAATATAACTTATACTACACGACCCGTCACACCTTCACGGCAGCACCGCACTAATTCGACCTTCGATAAATTAGTCATGGATGCAATTAAAAAGAAAACGAATTAAAACGTTTGTATGCCTTTCGCTACAGGGATACATACAATACATACGTGGCAACGAAAACTTCGCTTTATATGGCGATTGTATTACCCGCTTGTTCCCAACGAGTCACACTGTAACCTGTAACACTGTAACAAGTTGGGAAAACTTTGTAAAATAATTCCCTACCAGTCACACTGTAACACGTTGGGACACCTTTCTTAAAATTATATCCAACCATTGACACTGTGACACGTTGGGAGACCATTTCGAAATTTACGAAATACAAATACTCACTTAACAAGTTATTTTTATATAAGATAAACAGATATACTGTTTCCAGGTGAACTTTTAAGTCTGTATGCTTCCAACCTGAAGTACCATGTAGCATAGTAGGCTACCATGACTATGCAGGACATGTTTAGCATACTATTAAATAATCTTTTATAATAATAAGTAACCTCTTATATGAATTGAATTGATAAAAGATTGGATAAAAGGTTCACCGTGTCACAGTGTGGTGGATGTCCCAACGTGTTACAGTGTGACTGGTTGGGAATTATTTTTCAAAGTTGTCCCAACGAGTCACAGTGTTACAGGTTACAGTGTGACTCGTTGGCAACAAGCCGTTTACCGCCTACAGTAGCCATATAGCTATGATGGACCGATTCCACCTATTTTAAGTGAAATCGGTCCAGCTTAGCAAGCGAAGCAGCAAGCAGGCACATAGCCATCTATGTGCTTTCGGAAAATATTAAAGATCAGATGGTCTAATCGTTTGCGAAACAATGAAGTGCGTGTGGTGTCGAAGCCTACCGCAATCGGCGGCAGCTTCGGTGGTGCGGTCACGTGTCCCGAGTGGCGAAGCGTGTCTTTTATTTAAAGCTTAAGGAGGGGAAGCGTAAGCAAGGCGGGCAACTTCTCCGTTATAACGACGTGTTTAGTACGTTACGTGAAAAGATGTGACATTGATCCCGCATGTCGGGAAAACCCAGCATCCAAACGCAAGAGATGACCTGGTTCGTCAGCGGTTGAGGGATAATGACCTGTTCGTCAGAGATCGAGGGATAAAGCTCGGTTCCTCTTTTACCCTTATAACGATTTACCAATTTTTTTTGTATAACAAACCCTTATTTTTGGCCCACCTGATCAAAGGTTACTCAACATCTATATCACATTCCATTGCAATTTAATTTCTTTTTTATTTTTTACATTACAATTGGCGCCCGGTGAAATGGGGGTCAAAAGCCTGAATCGTCAAAAGAATCAAAGTAGACAATGAAACATCCAACCTTAGGCGCGAAGCACACTGATCTCACGTCTGGCAAGAATACGGCGCGGACATCATTCTATTTCATTCAAATATCGTACCAAAGACACGGCAATAAGGTCATTAATAGAACAAATTCAACGCTGAAATGGCGTGCTGTAGCGCGACCGATGAGGGCTCAATTATTGACCTTATTGCCGTGTGTTTGACACGGTATTTGATTGAAACAGAATGATGTCTGCCCTTGCCAGACGCCAGATCAGTGTGCTTAGCACCTTACACACATATTGCGTTAGAACAGACGCCACTACATCAGACCAATACCCCAGTACCATAAACTGCAAAATTACAAATTACTTCAACGAATTTGAGTTCTATGAATTGAAAATGAAGAGTTTGACTTTTGAGTAGCCTCAAAAGTCAAACTCTTCATTTTCAATTCATAGAACTCAAATTCGTTGAAGTAATTTGTAATTTTGCAGTTTATGGTACTGGGGTATTGGTCTGATGTAGTGGCGTCTGACTACTGTACATCAGGCATACTAGACTAGGCATCTAACTCAAGGAGGAATCCATCAAATTTACTGAACAATACTGCATTATGGCGATGGTCTGCGGAATCTCCCTCAAGCGGCTTTTACGACATTCACAGTATGAGAAGGGCCCACCCCTACTCCTATTTATGACCGGTATTACACTAGTTTTTGGCAAGCATAGACTACTGTACATCAGGCATACTAGACTAGGCATCTAACTCAAGGAGGAATCCATCAAATTTACTGAACAATACTGCATTATGGCGATGGTCTGCGGAATCTCCCTCAAGCGGCTTTTACGACATTCACAGTATGAGAAGGGCCCACCCCTACTCCTATTTATGACCGGTATTACACTAGTTTTTGGCAAGCATAAGTTAAATTTAAAAGTAACATTATCATAAGGGATTATAAGAAAAGTTTACTATCAAATGTATAAATACACATTTTTCATACAGTAGGTAATACTTTATTTCAATTACTGATGTAGATTCTAAATTAACTGAATACAAACATATTCAACATTTCCTAATATTTACTTTCAGAATAAATTTACTTTTTGAAAACAAATTAAATTACAATAAAAAAATTATCAAGTGAAAAATATAAACTAAGCAAGTGGGGAGAAAAAATAAAAAAGAAATATGGTACAATATGCGCAAAAATAACTGTTAAAATTGGCATGACCGTATGCTTGTCTGTCTGCCAACCATTTAAGCAGTTTATTATTAGATGACCAAATTCAAAATTTAAAGCTAAAATTTTAATAATGCATTCTGATTTACTAGTGAGCAGAATAGTCTTTAAATTTATTATATTATAGTCATTTATTTACGTCCAAAATATTTTTTATTAAAAAGATTTTAATGACAATCTTTTTGATACCCAAAAATGGCCATATTATAAACTTTTTTCTCCTACCCCCATATGGTTGGTGCAGATGTTGGATTTTAAGGCCAGCCACCTGAATGACATCAAGCCATATTATAATTATTATTGCAATATAAATTTCCTTCTTAATTTCCTATGTCTTTACCTGGACTGCTGAGATAATTTTGAGTGTAACATCTCTCCTGGTTGTTGGCATTAGTTGGTTTGTTTACTGAAGGATTGTTAATTTTTGTTTTTGGTGCCCCTTCAGTGTAGGCAATAGGCTGGCAACCTGTCACTATTTTGGGGTACTGTCCCATACTAACAGATGTTACATTCCTTGGCAAGAAAATTGAAGTAAAAATAGTTTTTTAATTAAAGTCTTAAGAGCAATTTGGTTATGTGATACTCGTCAAGAATGAAAAACTCCCAAAATGTCTAGCTCGCAGTGGGACTTAGGCAATGGTAATGGGTATCTGAACTACTTTAGAATTTAGATTATAATGCTATACAATTTTATTTGAACAGTCTGGTGGTACAGTCACAAGCAAAAGCATGTATCCACTTTTTGAGTGTCCGAACATCGAATGCAGTGCATCGGCAATGCTTGCTGACATGCTGCACATGCTCCATATACACGCATACAATAAGAATCACAAACATTCATAATTGTGGATACTTATTATTGCTTGTTCGTGATCCCAAAAGGGGTTGAGCTGAGCATTAGGTAACATTTGTTTACATATACAGCCACCTCAGGCAGTATGGGCCATGCAGTACTTCAAAAAGTGACAGAATTACTAACACTCTCTCACTTTTTGAAGCTCATACTGCCAATGTGACTTTGTCAGTTAGAAAAGCTCTAGAAGGTTAATTAATACACAATATTTCATATTGAATTACAAAGAAGTGTGTTATCCAGACACCTACTGTGTTGACACAAAATTAATATTTACTGAGCAGAACAGAATGATTTTTAACACACATAAATTTTTCAATACAAAGCATTTGACTTTTCAATGTACTCTTTAGAAATAAAGGTCTATAAATAGAATAAATAGCTACACACACACCTGCTTAAAAGGTATCTCTAAAAGGGCACAAGGCAATTTTTAAGAAGCTATTGTATATAAGAAGCTATTGTTTTTTACTAATATTTTTTTTTGTTTGATCATCATGCAATAAGTCCTTCAGACTGAGCACATTTTTACTAATTTAAGCGTTTTCCAATTATCTAAATACTATGTGTCGGGGACTACCAACCTCTTTTTTATACTTTTTTCATAGTGAATTTGTAAGTGACGTTTATATGTAAAATAATTTTGTTTTTTTTGTCTGTCAATAAAAATCGTCTGGAAAATTTGCCTACCTATTTTTTTCTCTCGTGATAAGTTAAATTTAATTATTCTTCACATAGTGGCGACCGTGATTGTTTGACAAAATGGAAAAGGCAAAACAGGAGAGATCCGTAGCCAGGCGGTTATTTACAATGTCCACTACAAAATTGACCGAGCTTTTGAAGAGCGGCGACAAAAGTTCTATCGCGGCAGAATTTGCCAAACTTTCGGAACGTTATAATAGCCTGGTAAATATACAAAACAATATATTATCGCTGTGGTTAGATGACCCCGAAAGAGACGAGGATGAATTTGACGCTGACCTGAACTCTTCAGAAGAATATGTCGACAAATGGTTCGTGCTCAAACAAAAGGTAAACGAGTACATGGAGAACATGAATTTGTCGTCAAGGCAAGACCAAAATAAAGGTATGTGTGCATCAGTTGTATCGAATAAAAGTAATAGTCCACACCTTCGGTTACCGAAATTAGAATTGCCGAAGTTTGATGGTAAAATAAGTAAATGGCTCTCATTCTGGACACAATTTAAAAAGATTCACACAGATGAGCATCTGGACAATGATGAAAAATTTCACTATCTACTTCAGTGTATGGAGCAAGGTTCGAGCGCCCGTGAATTAGTAGAGTTTTCCACCCACGGGTGGCAATTACGAGATCGTCATACAGCAGCTGAAAGACCGTTTTGCACGTGATGAGATGATTATTGAGCACTATGTTCGAGAAATCATGCAGCTTGTAGTGGCACAGACCAAAGGCACACTGAAACAGTCCTTGCGGTCTCTATACGATCGGCTGATGACCCAAATACTAGCTTTGGAATCTCTCGGTCTCGCCCAAGATAAGTACGCTGCTTTCTTACACCCTTTAGTGGAGTCAGCACTGTCAGAAGAGACACTAAGGGCCTGGAGTCGCTCTCACATGCAGGTAACTGAGGAGAAAGGGACAGCTTTGTCTCGTCTTCTTTCCTTTGTCAAGAAGGAGGTGGAAGCAGAAGAGCGGATCCGGTTGTCGCGGTCAGGATATAGCGATACTTTCTCACCTGCCTCACCAACCGCCACTTTTTTTACTAGTAGTGCAAGCACGAGTAAGCTAAATGAGAAAAATAAGAATTATTCACAGCCAGAGCAGATGAAAGCGAGAGAGTGCTTGTGGTGCGAGCGAACAACACATTCAAGTTCTGAATGTAAAATGGCCATGAACAAAACGATAGAAGAGCGCAAAGAGTTCATCAAAAGCAAGAACGCTTGTTCTATTTGCCTCATGAAAGGCCATATTTGGAAGAAATGCAGGAAGTATCCAAAATGCCTTGTATGCAGTAAAAGGCATTTCACGATAATGTGCGAAAACCTAGCCAAGGACAAAAGTAAGAGCGAGCTCATGACCTCCGCTGTAAACGCTGACCAAAGCACGTTAAATCAAGCTGTTTCTTCTGAACCTGAGACCGTATTATTACAGACGCTTAAAGTAAAGCTGATAAACGGCGATAGAGAGCTTGTCGTGCGCGCGCTGTTAGACTCAGGAGCCCAGCGTTCGTTTATCAAAAGTGACGTAGCTGAGAAACTACAATTGAAGAAAATTGGATGTCGAGAACTAAGCCATTCACTCTTTGGAGGAAGCGTCACTAAAAAACGTAAACAAAATATTTATGAACTATATGTACAAAGCCTAGATGGCAGATACGGAAGAAAGTTCACCGTCATAGAACAAGAGGCAATCTGCGGGGACCTACCTAAATTAAAAAAGGGCAGTATATTAACTTTGTTAAATAACATAAATATTTCTTTATCTGATTGTATTGACGACGTAACAGAAATTAGTCTTTTAATCGGTTCTGATGTTTTAGGTGGCATATCTGCGGGACGATCGATTCAGATACAAGAAGACCTTCTGGCCGTCGAGACAAAATTGGGATGGACGCTGCAAGGTCCAGCAGTTGGTGTACATTGCTCCTTCGGTAACGTAGACACACTCGCAGTTAACAATACATGTTCTTTTGACATTGACGATTTTTGGAAGCTAGAGACGCTAGGTATTAGGGACCAGGTAGAGGTAGTGAACGAACAAAAGGTACACTCAGATATTTTGAAGTCATTTAAAAATACGGTTCGTGTCAACAATGAAGAACGATACGAGGTTAACCTACCATGGAAACCCATTGCGACTCTTCTCGACACGAACTATAGCTTAGCGTTAAAACGACTAAAGTCTACAACAACAAAACTCATTAAGTTAGACATATTAAAAGAGTATAACCAAGTTTTTGAAGAGTGGTGTGAGAGCAATATAATAGAAGAAGTACACGATGATAACCCACTTAGTGGTCATTACATGCCTCACCACGCTGTGGTCAAGGAGTCGAGTCTCACTACCAAAATTCGGCCTGTATTTGACGCGTCGGCGAAGGATCGCAATGGGTTATCTCTCAACGCGTGTCTAGAGAAAGGTATTAATTTGATCGAATTGATACCTAAATTATTATTGCAATTTAGAAGGAATGCTATAGGCGTGACGGCCGATATTAAAAAAGCTTTCCTTCAAATATCGGTCAACCCTCGCGATCGCGATTATTTGAAGTTTCTGTGGTGGCGCGATATTAACGCGGTTGACAGGGTACTTAAGGTTTTTAGACATCGGCGTGTTGTATTCGGTGTCACAACTAGTCCATTTTTACTGTCGGCTACAATTTTACATCATCTGGAGCAGTTCGACAGCGATACGGCGGCTAAGTTGAGAACTTCGTTTTACGTAGATAACTGCGTACTTAGCGTAAAAAACGAAGAAGAAATGCAACGTTTTATAACGGAAGCGAAGGAGTTGATGATCAAAGGTCAGTTCGAGCTTCGCTGTTGGGTGACAGGTCCACTGATTACAGAGGGTGAGTCGTCTCCTATTTCGGTTCTCGGACTAATGTGGGACCCTCAGTGTGACGAAATCTTCTGTAAGACACCTTTTGCCATTATAAAGACCGAGGAGAAGGTGACGAAACGATCCATACTTTCAGCAGCACAAAGCGTTTTTGATCCGATTGGCCTCGTGTGTCCAACAACTATCATTCCAAAATTAGTTATACAAAAGTGTTGGATTCTTAACATCGACTGGGATCAAGATATACCTGAAGACCTTCAAAAGATTATAATAGATTGGCTTCGACGACTAGACTGTCTAAATTTCTGTCGCATACCTAGGACACTTAGTTGTTTCGACTTAGACAGTAGTAATAATTCTATTCATATATTTAGTGATGCGAGTCAAGTCGCATACGCCGCTTGCATATTTCTTCGTTCCGAATATAAAGGCAGAGTGAGTGTTCGATTGGTCATGGCTAAATCAAGAGTAGCGCCGACGAAAGCGATTACTATTCCTCGCTTAGAACTCATAGCTGCTCTAACGGCTGTAAGATTGTATGCAGAAGCGAAGAAAGGACTAGACTTACAGTGCAAAGAATATTTTTGGACCGACTCCAGCATCGTGTTAGCATGGATTAAAAGAAAAGTCGGTTTAAACACCTTTGTACATAACCGTGTGAGTGAAATCGTAAACAGTACGGATGTCAACGATTGGCGACACGTCCCAGGCGAACGGAACCCAGCAGACCTGCCTTCAAGAGGGTGCTCTGCAGAGCATCTTCTTGAAAGTAGATGGTGGGAAGGCCCCGATTGGCTGAAGGCATCACCTGAGGAATGGCCAGTTTCAGATATCACGCCAAACCTAGAAGAGGTAGAAAAGGAAGTCAAAAAGAGTTGCTTAATAGTTCAACATGATAAGTTTTCTGATCGTCTTTGTTAATTCAGTAAGTATACGAAGATTGTTAGGACAGTCGGTTGGATATTGCGATTTGCAAATAATAGTCGACAGAATAAAAATGAAAGGAAAGGAGGCGAATTAGATGCAGAAGACTATGCACAAAGTGAACGTTGTATATTAAAATTATTACAATTAGAATTTTTCCTTAATTTTGAGAATTTATTTACACAATTTAGATTAGAAACTTTTAAAGATAGTCATGGTTTAATTAGAGTTAAAACGCGGCTTACATTAGGTGAAGACACATACAATTTCAAATATCCGATATTAGTACCGGGTCAAAGTGTCATCACTGAGCGACTAATTTTTCAAAAGCACGTGCATAATCTTCACGCCGGATCACAAACCTTAATGGGTATATTACGTGAAGATTATTGGGTGATAGGTGTTAGAAGATTGGCGAAACGGGCTGTACGGCAGTGCGTAATTTGTAGACGCCATAGCGCTAAAGCCTGTTCAGCGCCCAACCCTCCACTGCCAGCGGACAGAATACACTGCGGCTCTGCTTTTGAAGTAACTGGCATAGATTTAGCGGGTCCATTGATATTGAAGTCAGGGTCTAAATGCTGGATTATACTATTTACGTGTGCAACGTATCGCGCGGTGCACCTTGAAATCTGTACTTCATCGAGCACCGAAGATTTTTTATTAGCGTTGCGAAGATTTATAGCAAGGAGAAATAATGTCAGGATAATATATAGTGACAACGGCACTAATTTGAGAGGTGCTAGCAACCTCTTGAAATTCGTCAACTGGGAAGAAGTGTCGAATCAGATGTCATTGCAGAGAATTTTATGGCGCCATATACCTCCAGCAGCGCCATGGTGGGGAGGATTCTGGGAGCGACTTATTAAGGTTGTCAAAGAAACGCTGAGAAGAGTACTTGGCAAAGCAGCCCTGCAGCTCGAAGAATTGTGTACAGTACTCTGCGAAGTTGAATCTTTGATAAACTCCCGACCCTTAACATACATTGCTGTGAGCAGTGAGAATGTGGTCCCACTTACACCTGCGATGTTTTTGAACGTAGGGTCGACTAATAGTTTCGATACAGATTTGTTTGGTCGATTGAATGGCGCTGTTCTGACAGCTCGGTGGCGTTATCTAATAAAATTACACGACGACCTAAAGCAGAGATTCCGAAGCGAGTATCTATCTTTACTAGCTCAAAAATCGTCTGTCAAAAGAACTCAATATCAGTTGAAGGTAGGTGACGTCGTCATTGTCGGCTCAGACGATAAAAAGAGAGTTAACTGGCCGCTTGGGGTCATTTTAGAGATTATTTCCGGATCGGACAACGAAAGTCGAGTAGCACGCGTCAAAACTCAAATAGGAGTGTTGCTTAGACCGTTTCAACGGCTTTTTCCCCTAGAGGTTCCCCAGGAGCAATGTACCACAACTGCCGGTTCTCCCCCGGCCCATAACAGCTCAATTCATAACACTACAGAATCGTTCGTTCCGTAGATAAGAGCGTAGTCTTTAGTTTTGTAATTATGTTTTATAGAAGTGTGTTATGTTTAGCGGTGTATTATTTGTTTGGTTTTTGTGTTGCGTAATGCAAGGCGGGGAGGATGTCGGGGACTACCAACCTCTTTTTTATACTTTTTTCATAGTGAATTTGTAAGTGACGTTTATATGTAAAATAATTTTGTTTTTTTTGTCTGTCAATAAAAATCGTCTGGAAAATTTGCCTACCTATTTTTTTCTCTCGTGATAAGTTAAATTTAACTATTTTTCACACTATGTTCAATCTACCTATATTTCTATACTAATATTTTATAGAGGAAAGATTTGATTGTTTGTTTGCATTGAATAGGCTCTAAAACTACTGTGCTGATTTTGATGATATTTGGTATAGAGATACTTCTTAGTTAAGCTAGTTCATAAAAATCCTGTATGAAGGTTATAATATTTACTTTAATAGTAAATATTATAACATTCAATACAGGAAATTATATACTGAAAATATCAGTTTTAAAAGACCACAACTGAGATTACCAGTAACCTACAAATAAGTCTTTTAAAGCTGACTAAAGCTAATAACAGACACATTTTGTTAAAACAAATGTTTAAAAAAACAAATAGTGTAAAAGTGTTTGTCATCATAGCTAAAATAACCAATGTGGACAAATTGATATTTAGCAAATCATTTAGCACCGAAACAGGTAGGAAAAGAGCAGTAAAAGTTCTAAAGTGTAAAGGAGAAAGTAAAACACATGAGTGATGACACTGCTGTCTGTGAGACCAATTTCTAACACATTTTAAACCTGTTTGTCTACTTGTACTCTAATAAAAGAACTTATTTTACTAGAATACTGAATGTTTTGTTTCAAATACGTAGAAAGATCTAGGACGGTATCGAAGAACACCACAAATTTAACACCGCGTACGATGACTAACCAAACGACAAATCATAACAAAAGCTTGACGAAACATACTCTGGTATAAGAAACTATTGTTTAGAAAAGAGTTAAAATTTTAAAACAACTTCACAAATCAATAATAATGTAAAACGTACACAAACAAAATCAATAACTTGTACAAATCACTAACCACACTTGCGGTGTCTTGACTGTCTAGCGAATACTTGTCAGTTTCTTTCCCTTGCTGGTCGTTGGAGAAATGTTCATATTTGCGCGTAGGGCTACTTTTCATTGTTCACACTAAGCTTTAAAAGCTTAAGCTTTCAAAGACATTTTATTCACCGAACGGAAAGACAACACGAAACAACGAAACAAGAAAAATTACTGAAATAAAACGTCAAGTCAAACCAACAATCAGTCAAAGTTGACGTTTGTTCAGAATGAGTTATGAGCGATTGAATGAATGAATGATTATTTTTATATTTTTCCTATTACGGGACGGCAAAGGAATCTAGCCTATACAGCCATGTCTTCAGTTTTCTCTTTTTTCTTGATGTTCGTATTAAAATGTGGGTGTCACACATTTCAAAGCATCTAGAGAGTGCTTGGCGAGAAATGCATGGCAGTAGATCTCATGATCACCATCATGACCTTGAATCCTGGATTCTTTGTGTAAGCTAATTATAGACTAGTTAATAAGCTAGTTATCGATACGATGCCTCGACTAGCGATAGCTACAGTTCTGTCACTATGGCTACCAAACGATAATTGCTATCGCCGAAGCGTTAGCGATTAGACAAACCCACAGATATATCAATGTAAGGAGATCGGTTGAATCGCCGAGTTCATAGGAAGACTGAGTGTCACGATCTACATACATGGTTCTAGTTGAGCATGCCGTATTATACACTATTCATTGCGCGCGTCTTATGCACTACGAAGCGATGAAAGTTAAGCACAGGCGCAAAGGAGATTGGTCAAATCGCCGAGTTACGTATTCACTTGACTTTATCGGAAGGCGGAGTGGCGGTAATGTATGCCCACAGGGCATACACTTGTCACAAGTTAAACGCCGGCCTATCTTTGTATTATTAAATCTGTGGACAAACCCGACTCGTTTCGAGGCGTGAGCATCTTATCTAGGCCCTCAGACCCCTTGGTTTCCCGCCAAACACTCTCGAATGACTGAGTAATGAAATGTTTACGTTTCAATTCAAGCATTTATTTTAAACAAGTAAGTGTTTACTAAATTGATGTATTTCATTCATTGTTAAAGTCAAGTGGCATGAAAAACTTTCTTTAATACAATAATATACATATTTATGATTTTGAACCTTTTCATTTCCCAAAGTCATTTTACTTACTTCAAATTGTTTGCTATCATCCCAGATGGTAATTTTTGTGTAGTCTTTAGAAGCATCAAAATTCTTTTGATTCCGGCGAAACATCTGAAAATATCACTTTTTAATATAGGGTGCCAGCCAAATGCCGCTAACTCTCTTGTAGGTATAGTCTCTATTTTATTTTATAATAACTTACATCAAGCTATATCAATGCAAACTAAAAATAATAAGTTCTACTCGCCGCACTTTAATTGAAACACGCCACCCGAGCATTATTGTTTCAAAAAACTTAATTTCAAGATTCACAATATCACATTATTATTCAGTCTTTTGTCAAAGCCGGAATATTTGTCACACCATCCATACACGAGGAAAATGGTATGATTCGTCAGCTACACGGCATACCTACCCACTACTGCTTATCAACATAGTACTGATAACGATAATAGATAGGTTACGTACGATATCACTTGTTTCATTCAAGATTTCCTACCTAATTAAGTTATCTTTGAACATATTGATTTTGTAATTAGCCAAAAGAAACTGTGCACTCTGATAGTAGGTACCTACGTAAAGTAGGTAGTAAGTATTCATTTGTTGAATGTCGTTTTGTAGACTAATGTGCCTACCACACGTACAATCGTACATGCTTGACGACAGTTTTGCTTGCGCATGCCGGCTTGACACTGTAGTATGCGCGTATGGCTTGATGCATGTGCAAGCAAAACTGTGGTCAAGCATGCAAGTGACCACTAGGTAGTGTTGTAAGAGGCGACTAAGATGTGAGAGGGGCTCGTCATAGGTAAGCAAGTACCAACGGGGTCGTGGAAGTTTCCGCAAGAGTTCCCATGGCCCCGTCCGACAGTGACACCTCCGCGGCCGACGCGTTCTCCTCGTCCAATGACGGGGATTAAGTGGCGGTCTTTGATGTTTTCGCACCAAGGTGCATGTGAGGGACATCGTTGGGTTTTAGCAAGAAGGTTTTTACCTACCTTTTTGGGTTTTAGCAAGAAGGTTTTTACCTACAACCTTCTTGGGTTTTAGCAAGAAGGTTGTAGGTAAACTTTCTTGGGTTTTAGTGGGCAGGCCCTGTCTTCCCTAGGATGAGTCGCACATAACGCTCACGCCACCCCGGGCGCGACATAATATAATTGTGTAACGCTTTTCCCAACGTTAAAAAAAGGAATTGACTAAGATAATTTTAACCTGACAACACTATCTGTTGGTCATAGGTCACCCCGTATATTCCCGTGTAGTGTTTCCACTATAACAATAGCATGCTGAAAGACATGATCTTTATCTGTAAGAGAATAAGGTCGTGTCGTCTGATATGGGCCTTAGTGTGAGAGTTCACAAATCTCTTATTTTCAATTTAATTTATTTTTTTATTTTTATAGCCTACTTTTATGCTGCTTTTATATCCCACTTTTATTATGATTTTTCTATACAATAAAACAACAACACCGTAATGATCTAACAAGATTTATTTAAATATCGCCTATTAAATAGAATTTACAAAATATACAAAAGGATTATGACTTCAAACTGTCCTGCAGACCAAAACCCGGACCTGTTGGCTCTTCAGTGAGAGATGTCAAGCCTCCCAAGGGTTCAGAGGCAAATCGTCCGCTTCTGGAAAACAAAATAGAATAAAAATAGTACATTTCTTAACTAGGGAGGTAAAGGGTAAAACCAAGAATGTCTCAGATCATAGGCATTCGACGCCTGAGCTGAAGACGAGGGCGATTAATATGGTAAGTACAAAATGTTATTATTATTTTGGTCCTGCCTCTAAAATCGTACGCTACACACCTTGGTCCTGGCTTTGGCTTCTCATCACGCTTTAGTTTCTCGATGATTTCCTTTGTATCTTCTACACTCAGGTCTTCCTGGAACCGAAAAGTGTTAAGGTTAGAGAAAAAAGAAACCATGAGTGCTGAAATAGTAGATTGTATAACAATGGAGCAAAATTGTATTTTTGGCGAGGGATTCAACGTACATCGCCCGAGGGAAAAATAATTTGCTCTCGAGTTATATACTCTACTTTTCATCCCCTTTCTATGAGAAAATAAATAGGAGACGCTGTTATGTAATTAATGAATATATTTAATTAAAAGACAACATGTGAAATGAAGTAAAAATAATTAAACTTTATATTTATATTGGATACGCTAGCGCAATTATTAAAAGTTATTAAACCGTTTTATTTGGGATCGATATTGTTGTCGATTTATTTACATTTTGAATATTTTTACGACGTTGTTAGCTTCTATAGTTATTGTTTCAGGAGTTAATGCATTATCACTTTCATAACTCGAGGTATTAGAACTCATTATTTTTGCAAAATACTATAAAATTATGTAGTGAGGTAACAAGAACAGAAAAGTAATTCACGCGCTTTTGTTTTTTTTTTTAGTTAGTGCGGGTGCCGGTGCCGTGCAGCCAACACTTACCAGACAGTAATTCATACAATTTGCGTTCGATTTCTATGAATGATATATGTTCTAAATTCAAATCTCTTTTACGCCCGCTAAAAAGTTCTTATCGGAAAAGAGTTATTTTGTTCCCACTTATAGAGGAACAAAGCGACACTTTTCGAATAGAAGGGATGGCTCTTTGGAAACGACTGCTGCTCTCCGAAGTACGGAGCAAAATCGAGTTGATAAATTTTAGGTGAACCATCAGAGTGCCAACCGCGCAACGAATAATAATGGCTTAGCTTTGCATATTATTTCGACAAAAAGGATGTAACGCGATGGATCTAATGATAATTTGTCTTGGGAAGAAAACTGTTTGTTGGACTGTTTTTATTTTATTTAAGTTTTATTACTTACGTAATAATCATCATTCACTTGAATCATAGGCGCATTGACGCACGCTCCAAGGCATTCCACCTGAAAATGAGAAAGGTGGAATACATGAAAAGGTTTCTTATGATATTACAGCACCCAAAAGGTTACCTACTGGCTATATCTATATCCTGTAATTAAAAATTATTATTAACTATGGAATTTCATCTATACTTATATTATAAACCTGATTACTTGCTAATCTCAGGAACTACTGATTCAAATTAAAAAAAACTTTTTGTATTGGATAGTCCATTTATCGAGGAAGGCTATATAACATCATAACACGCAAGCAAACTCGCGGGCACAGCTAGTAATATTATAAAGAGGAAAGGTTTGTATGTATGTGTGTAACGAATATGCTAAACAACTACTGAACCTAAGAAGCAGTACGGATAATTGGAGGAAACAAATACTTCACTGGTATCCCAGAGATGGCAAAAGGAAAAGAGGTTGGTGCTGCCGTTTCGACAACAGAATTGGCAGAAGGAGGTTGTCGAAACGGCGACACCAGAGGTTGTCAGTTCAACCTATGGGAAGATGAACTGCGAGCTACATTAAGGACCATTTTGGTTGAGAGTGGATCTCAATAGGAAACAGTGGAAAGAGTTGGAGGAGGCCTTTCCTGTAAGGCACTCCGAGACATGGCATATAATTTAGAATATGTATTTAGAAGAAAATCACACAATCAAACAAATCTTGGAAAAATATAATGAATACCAAAAGCCCTTATATATCTGCTTCATAGACTACTCAAAAGCTTTTGACAGCCTAAATCATAAATTTATCTGGTTGAGTCTGGAACAACAAGGACTGAACGAGCCCTTATACAACTGAGAAAATCTAATGCATAAGCCGCATCAAATTAGAAACCAAAGGAGACCTATCTTTATATATATAATTCTTCTGTGAGTGTGTATGTCACTGAACTTCTCTTAAACGACTGGACCGATTTTGATGAAATTTTTTGTGTGTGTTCAAGGGGATCTGAGAATGGTTTAGATTCACAATTTTGTCCGCTGGACAGGACAACGTCTGTCGGGTCCACTAGTTTCCTATAAAAAGAGGTGTAAGACAGGGAGATCCACTCTCTCCCAAGCTGTTCAATGCAGTACTGGAATATGTATTTAGAGGATTGGACTGGGTAAACTATGGTATCAATATCAATGGTAGTCGCCTTAACCATCTGAGATTTGCTGATGACATTGTCCTGCTAGAAGAAGACCCCAAAAAACTAGACCACATGCTAAAAACCTTAGCAGAAAAAAGCAGAGATATAGGATTAGAGTTGAATGCAAACAAAACAAAACTGATGACCAACTCCACAGAGGTCAACATAGAGGTTTACGGGAACAGGTTAGAATATGTGAAAGATTATGTTTACCTAGGTCAAATCATATCACCGGGGGACTCTATGTCTAAAGAAATTAACAAAAGAATAGCTAGAGGATGGAAAAAAAATACTGGTCCTTTTAAAAGAAATAATGAAGAACAAAAATATAGGCACACATATCAAGAAAAATACTTTCAACACCTGTATCCTCCCGTGCATGACTTATGACTCCGAAACATGGGCTTTAACAGATAAACAAAGAGAAAAACTAGCTAATACACAAAGGGCTATGGAAAGGAGCATGTTGGGAATCAGACTTCATGATAAAGTAAGAAATTCAGAGATAAGAAAAAAAACAAAAGTTACAGATATAATATCTCATATAGAACATTTAAAATGGGGTTGGACAGGACATATGCTGCGATGCAAAATAAACAAGTGGAGCAAACAAGTAACTTTATGGTAGCCAAGGGAAGACTGTAGAAGAAAAGGACGTCCGAAAACAAGATGGTCAGATGATATCCGCCTGACCTTGGGACCCTACTGGACCAGAGTAGCAGAAGACAGAACTCAGTGGAGAGGGCTGGAGGAGGCCTATGCCAAGAGGCACGCCGAATTGCGAGACATTCTATAAATAAACTTGGAAATATGTTCTGTCAAAGTTGTAGCAAAGTCGGAGGAAAGAGGCTTTATTATTATTATTTAGAAGAAAAACTTTAAATTACTCAATTGGTCTCAGAAATAAAGGCTATTTTATTTTATTTCACTTTCAGGTTGTGCATTATTTCTGTTACATGTTGTATAAAACTAAGATTATATAGATCAAACAGATCATTGAAGAGTTTAATACCTCAGATATGGAGAATTTTCCACAAGGACTGTTGCCGCCAACTTCACAACCAGTCGCCTCCTTGACAGCATTCAATACTGCATCTGATCCTCGCAGCCAGCACGGTGTTGTCGTGCAAACTTGGACATGGTATTTGCCAATAGGTCGTCTGGAAAAGTAAAGGGTAACATTTTACCACATATTGCACAGACAACAGCACGTTGGGTTACCACAAACTGTCAAATTTTCCCAATCGATTATGCACTTTATATTGAACAGCCTTAGGTTGAAAATCGTTTGAAGAAATTTGACAGTTTTGTATAGCCCGACGTGCTGTTGACTGTACAATAAAAAAGGTCAAAAAAGATAAATGTTTGTATCACTTAGTGTACAATGGACAAGTTCCCAGTGTACCACTAATGGACAAGTTCCTATCAGCATACCACTTGTAGGCGTATGGCACCAAGTTCTTTGATTGATTGGAGACCTAACCCCAATACCGGTTTGAGCCAATAAGAGCAGACCATGTCGTCGGCCATGCTAGAGCGACTGTACGAATACGCTGCGCCTTATTGGTTGCGCAATATTACGTTAATATTCTATAGGCCAGAGTAAAAAGTAAGCAGGGTTTAATGTAGGACACTGCATATGCAATAAAAACTTTCCATCTATACTGAATATGTGAAAATTGGTTTCATTATATAGGTAGGTATATCAATTTATAGTAATGGAAAGAATGGAAGTAATTAAAGAGCTGATGGTAAATTTTGAATTCTAACGAAAAAAAGTTAGGGAAATAATAAACCGTGCTACTAAAAATTCCAGAATGAGCTACTTAAAATACAAAATGGGCGACTGATCGGCAATTAGTCGCTCATTAAGGATTATTCGTCGCTCGTTCTGGATTTAGATAGTTTTAGGTTAGGTTAATCTGCTAAATAGTTCATTACGATCCATAAAATTATATATACCAAAATAAAATTGTGGGGTGTATTCCTCAGAATGGCTAAATTTATAATAATTAGTATGTCTATATATTTCTTTTAACACAATTATATAAGCTTCACCTGTACGTTTGCATGTAACTGTATGTTTGTATGTAACCGACTCCTTTGTACGCAATTTTGACCCACTTTAAACAGTCAGATTTCATTTAATCTTTATAGACTTATCAAAGACCGATGACATTACAATAATTCAATAAGAATATCCCATTATCCTGGTTTGAATCGCCAGGACTAATACAATAACGTCTGGAAGGTTAGTTTAGTTATACGTTAGTTGGAGTTGTCATTGTTAAGTTGGCAGGTGGTTGGCAGTGTTAAGTTTTTTTAGTAATAAAAGTACTTTCATCGGCTGTTCTAATTTGCACTAAAAAGCGGAAAATAAAATAAGTCTAAAAAAATAAAAAATAAACACGCTTTTATGTTAAATCGGACTAAAAAGTGAAAAATTACTCTTTAGTATAGAAAGTTATTTAGATTAGACCAGGCCGGATTACCGCGGCTCCACTGTACTATTTATGAACTAGTAGTATCAAATTGATAGAATATCTAACAAGAACTTTTTTGTAGATTTGGTGACTCTTGTGAACATAATTTAAAATAACCAAATTGGGAAAGAAATTCTGTCTAAACAAAGTAAATAGGACATTCAGAAAATTTGCTTTACATATAACTATAACAACTTTTGTATACCTAAATCAATTCCTAAAATATCTGAGATTTACATTTCAAAAATAAAATGTGGTATTTATAAATTGTGATATTTGTAGATTCCACCTTCCAGATTTGCTTTACATATACAACATTTGTATATCTAAATATACAAATGTTGTACTATAACAACTTTTGTATACCTAAATCAATTCCTAAAATATCTGAGATTAACATTTCAAATATAAAATGTGGTATTTATAAATTTTGATATTTGTAAATGCCATTATGTAATACCTGGACTGCTGAGATGGATTTGAGTGTAACATCTGTGCTGGTTGTTGGTGTTAGTTGTTTTGTTTACTGAAGGATGGTTATTTTTTGGATTTGGTGCCCCTTTTGTGTAGGTGACAGGCTGGCAACATGTCTCTATTTTGGGGAGCTGTATGGCCCATCCTGCCAGATGTGGTTTTGTGTGTAACCAAATGTTACATGAAGCTCTGCTTGGCCCCTTTTGGGATTGTGAGTGTGATTATAATATAAAAAAGAAAATTTAATAATAGCAACTCACCTAATAAACATGGTGTAGAATGTAGCTACTTCATAAACCCTCATGCGTGGCAGGTCTAGGATTTCAGCAACCTTGTGCATAGCAGATATCGGTAACCAGCCTCCACACTGGCGTTGAGCTAAGTCCAGTAGGGGCATCATGGCAGCTCTTTTATGACCCTCAGGATATATTGCCAAGAGTGCTTCAACCCTCTGTAAAAAATATTTTTACAACAATTAATTGTTAACTTTAACCCAATATTTTTACAACATTTAATTATCTACTTTAACCCAGTTATCATAATAAATAGTTGCACAAATATTCTAGGAAAGTCCTTTGCAGTAGATGTGCAATTTGGCAGAGGCTTTTGTCGGATTTATAATAATAACAGCAGTAATAACTTCTAGACCAAAATTTTTAGTTATCCTATTCTAGACATAAATTTGTAGTTATTCCTAAATTACCTCACTAAAAGGATGATGAAGAAGAAGAGTAGCATGTACACTTATTGAACATCTATCGATGATGTTATATTAAAATAGTAGCAGATATAATCATAGGCGTGCACATTGTGTAGACTCAAAAACAACCTAATTAGTAATTAGGACATCTTGCTAACAGTCTGTGTCTGGCGCAATCACGTGCCAGCCATGTCAAATTCTTGTCAACTTTCATTTGTGTGTTTCAGAAGTTACTGTACACTTTAATTCTTTAAACTTCATTCATTGCGTGAGACAACATTGGACAGTTTCAGATTGCATGGCACAGGTTTCAAAAAATTACTATGAATGTAACATATCTATAGTTTATAATATCATTGACACATATGACTCAAAAGCAATATTCTCAAAATTTGAATCAAAATTCAGATTTTTTATTTACATTAATTTTCTTAAAAAGTATTCGATCACTAAGGAAGGAAGAAATAAGTACCTATTAGTACTTTATGTATAAAACAAAATATTTGAAAGAAGAACAGCACAAATGTTTTGTGTTCCTAACCCAAACAAATGAAGGTTACCTTTTGGTTTGGGGCAGTGAATTCAAATGGTATGCTAGAGTTATCTTCTGGTGTGTCTCTGTGCACGAAAAGACTATCATGGTGCAAGGTCGAGCTGGTCTGCAAAGCCCTAGATGAGACACGCCACTGAAAACAAACAATATCTAGTTGGTCGATAGCTGGCGAAGTGAAGTGTCAAATTATATAATCTGATTGTTTACAAGAAATTGCACTTATATGATTTTCAACTCATTAAGAGAACGCACCAAGCCCTGGACTCCAGACCTAAGGCTCGACAACATGTTTATTTACAGTAATTCTAAGGAATTTAATATTTTTTCTCTAGTCCCTTTTCTCCAGAACGAAGAGAAGAACTGTCAATAACTAACTAACTTCGCGTAGCTCTGTCACTCGCTCTAACTTCGTTTTTGAACGATAATTTTTTTATATTTGTCTGAAGGGCGATTGAATGTGCATTATATGCATAACTAAAATAGTAAGTAATTAAAAATTAATTTTCTCTCAAAAACCATTTTTAATTTAGCTGTAGATTTAGTGGTAAGATTAAATAATATTATACGGAGCAAAATCCGTAATATCCATCTGTTTTTGGACGAGTTTAACTAACTTCAAGGCGGTTTTTTCTACGGATGCAAAAAAAAATCACAATAAAATCCGTACATATCCATATTTCATTATATAGTCTTATTTTTGATTGTACGCTTTAATTCCCTTTATAGAGGATAACGAAAACACATTTTAAGATTACACTTCAAATTAAAAAAATATAGCCACATCTATTGTTTACCTTCTTCAAGCAATGCATCTAAAACACAAAATGTTGCTAGTCATAATTTAAAAGGCAATCATTTATGTACTTACTTCAAAGCTTTTTGATATCGAAATAAGCCTACCTACAACATAAGCAATTAGTAGGTACCTACCAAAATGTTAATTTAATATCAGAAAACTTCTGACTAACTGACTGACTGATCATCGCCCAGCCCATACCGTTGGACCTAAAAAGCTGAAATTTTGTACAGAACAGAGGTTCCTTAGGGATAATGTACCTATGTTCTTTTGGTTAAAAACTAAGAAAGAGGCATTTTACGCTTAGATTAAGAACCATTTTACGATATCACGAAATTCCATCCACAAGGGTATAAAATAGGCGATGAAAGTTTGTAGGTACTTACGTATAAAAATCCGTAATTTTTAAAGTAAAATCTAAACTTAAAACTAAAATTGAGATAAAATAATGATTTTCTCGAAATTATATCCGTGAGGGTTAGGATTAAAGTTTGTTTGTGTAAATGTGCGGGATATCATGAAATGCTACTGGACCATTATAAAAATCTCGACCACTGGTCGCCTTATCTAAAAATGGTCAGGAGTAATCAGTAGGTTTAAGGCTTAGAATAAGAACATACTAGAAGGATAGTTCCATACAATATGCCGCTTCAAAACTGACGCAAAAAATTTGGTATGTGTGCCAACGCTTACACACAGATACACGCACACTACTAAAAATTGGTGTGGTCACTAAAATCTCGTCACCCCAAAACCAGGTAATTTAAATAAAACATGAATACTACTTCTGATTTTGAAGTGAAACTTCTTTTTATACGATAGGTACATCGTAATTTGAAAATTCGATGAAACGGAAAAGCCACACCAAAGTTTTTGACGGATAGTTTTAAATAGAATATCATGGTACCATTTTGGTAGTTTTCGGGGGTCCCGATTAAAAAAATATATATATTGAGATCCAAGATGGCGGACGTGACTTTTTAATATAATATCAATATGGGTATCATTTTCTTGGTTTTCGGGAGTCCCGATTCCGAATTCAACATCCATTTTGAGATCCAAGATGGCGGACACAACTTTTTAATAAAATATCAATATGGGTATCATTTTTGTGGTTTTCGTGGGTCCCGATTACGAAAACAAAATCTTTTTTGAGATCCAAGATGGCGGACGTGACTTTTTAATATAATATCAATATGGGTATCAATTTCGTGGTTTTCAGGGGTCTTGATTACAAATACAACATCTTTTTTGAGATCCAAGATGGCGGACGTGACTTTATAATATAATATCAATATGGGTATCATTTTAATGGTTTTCGGGGGTCCCGATTCTGAATTCAACATCCATTTTGAGATCCAAGATGGCAGACACAACTTTTTAATAAAATATCAATATGGGTATCATTTTCGTGGTTTTCGGCGGCCCAGATTCCAAATACAACATCTATTTTGAGATCCAAGATGGCGGACACAACTTTTTAATATAATATCAATATGGGTATCATTTTCGTGGTTTTCGGTGGTCCCGATTCCAAATACAACACCCATTTTGAGATCCAAGATGGCGGACACAACTTTTTAATAGAATATCAATACGGGTATCATTTTTGTGGTTTTCGGGGGTTCTGATTACGAACAACAACTTTTTTGATATCCAAGATGGTGGACGTGAGTTTTTGATAAAATATCAATATGGGTATCATTTTCGTGATTTTCGTGGACAAACACGTCGAAAATGATACCTATGTCGATTTTATAATAAAAAGTCGCAAACACCATCTTGGATCTCGAAATAGATGTCACATTCGGAATCGGGACCCCCGAAAACCACGAAAATGGTATCCATATTGATATTATATTAAAAAGTTGTGTCCGCCATCTTGGATCTCAAAATAGATGTTGTATTTGGAATCTGGGCTGCTGAAAACCACGAAAATGATACCCATATTGATATTTTATTAAAAAGTTGTGTCCGCCATCTTGGATCTCAAAATGGATGTTGAATTCGGAATCGGGACCTCCGAAAACCACGAAAATGATACCCATATTGATATTATATCAAAAAGTCACGTCCGCCATCTTGGATTTCAGAAAAGATGTTGTATTCGTAATCGAGACCCCCGAAAACCATGAAATTGATACCCATATTGATATTTTGTCAAAAAGTCACGTCCGCCATCTTGGATTTCAAAAAAGATGTTGTATTCGTAATCGAGACCCCCGAAAACCATGAAATTGATACCCATATTGATATTTTGTCAAAAAGTCACGTCCGCCATCTTGGATTTCAAAAAAGATGTTGTATTCGTAATCAGGACCCCCGAAAACCACGAAATTGATACCCATATTGATATTATATCAAAAAGTCGCTTCCGCCATTTCGAACTTCCATACAAACTTTCATCCCCTATTTCAACCCATTCAACCTTTTATTCGCGATAAAAAGTAGCCTATGTCCCTCCCCGAGATCTATATTTGTACCAAATTTCATCAAAATCGGTTCAGTGCTTTAGACGTGAAAGCTTAACGGACAGACAGACAGAGTTACTTTCGCATTTATAATATTAGTAGGGATAAATATTTCTACGCTCACACCAATTATCTAGCCCAAATTAAGTATCATTAAGAACTTGTGTTATTCTTTACTTTGAATTCCTTTGCTTCGATCTTGAATCAAAGTAGCGCCCTCGCCGTAAAAGTAGATTGTATGATAAGGGAGCAAGATAGCTCCCTTATCATACAATCTACTATTCCAAACCGGTCTAGGCGTAGAAACATACATAAAAAAGAAGGTTAAGGCGACTTGAAAACCTCCTCCTTTTCTTAAGGCGGTTAAAAATGTCCATACGTTAAGTCAAAACAATCTAATCATCAGAAAATATTTTTTTTATGTCCTTAGTATTTTTTTATAGAACAATTAATATGATTAAATTATTGCATTCGACTAAATTCTTAACAACTAAAATAGGTAAAATAATTTCTGTAACTGGCAGCACTCAGTATTTAAAAAATACAAAATTAAATATTTGGTTTTTATTACTTAAAAAGTGAAAATACAATAAAATATTAAAAACTTACGTGTGAAAAGTAATGTTCTCACTCTTTTTATTTTTTTCAGTTCGATTATTACACCATTTAATAGCACAAATCGTCATTTTTTAATAATTTCTTGGAGATGCGTACGGAGTGCGTTGACCTCGAGGACTACGCATAGAGTTTCCGTATGGTGCCAAATAAGGCCTAATATTGGTTGCACCAAATTGAGTGCCCGGATACGGTATCTGTATGTTCTTAATCTAAGGTTTATAGTTATTTATTATACAAGAGTGGAAAGTTCCTTTTTAACCGCGTGCTCGATTTGGATGACCGAGCAAGCGAAGGATTCTAAAGTTGAATCACGAGCGCAGCGAGTGATTCTAAATTAGAATCCTGAGCGTCAGCGAGGGAAACAAACGAGCACAAGGTGAAAAATCTTTCCACTCGAGTGCAATACGTAACTTTTCATCCCACCTCAGCGAGGAAATGACAAAATGAAAAAGAATTTTTTCACAATTTAAAAAGTTCTAATCATAAATTTGGCACCATAGAGGTTACATTAAATAGGTTTAATGACGTTTTGAATTTACAATTATATTGAGTACTCATTATATGTGATGTTCTAAATTCAAATCTACTTTGCCGCTCAAGCGAATAAAATAGAATTTTCCAGCCAGATTTCGAAGCGCAAAATTACACTTTCCGAGGTGGTGGGATGAAATAGTTATTTATTATACAAGAGTGGAAAGTTCCTTTTTAACCGCGTGCTCGATTTGGATGACCGAGCAAGCGAAGGATTCTAAAGTTGAATCACGAGCGCAGCGAGTGATTCTAAATTAGAATCCTGAGCGTCAGCGAGGGAAACAAACGAGCACAAGGTGAAAAATCTTTCCACTCGAGTGCAATACGTAACTTTTCATCCCACCTCAGCGAGGAAATGACAAAATGAAAAAGAATTTTTTCACAATTTAAAAAGTTCTAATCATAAATTTGGCACCATAGAGGTTACATTAAATAGGTTTAATGACGTTTTGAATTTACAATTATATTGAGTACTCATTATATGTGATGTTCTAAATTCAAATCTACTTTGCCGCTCAAGCGAATAAAATAGAATTTTCCAGCCAGATTTCGAAGCGCAAAATTACACTTTCCGAGGTGGTGGGATGAAAAGGTTATTTTTTTTATGATCAAGCGGAGTGAACTGTTTGTGGGAGAGTCTTATTTACGTATCTGTGTGATCAGTGTTGATCTGTACCCGTAGTGTAAGTTTTACTGTTTAAAATACGCAACTATTTTAGTCGCGATAAGAGCTCAATTTGTATGGGAAACATGATTTGCACTTCTTTCCGCTAGGGGCGCTATTGACGTTTCGTATACAAATTGAGCTCTTAACGCAAATAAAGGAGTTGCGTTTTATATACTAAAAACTTATATTACGGGCTCTGGACAATTATGCGATCGGGCCACGACACAATTATCCGTCATTTTTAAATTAAGTTCATAAAAATTAGAAATATTTTAGGAACTCTCAAAATTATAACTTTTTCATACTAATTTGTTGTAGTGTTAGTGGGGAGCTTTTGGCTTTTGTCCAGACTCCAGAGCGGCGAAATGGCTAGATCGGACCTTGATAAAGGGTATAAAATAGGGGAATAAAATCCTGTACCCTTAGTATGAGTTTTGGCAGTTTTCTCCCAGTCCATACCCTTGGAGCAAAGTATTAATTAGGAATAGAATAGAATAATAATAATATATTTCTATGCTCACACCAATTATCTAGCCCGAATAAAGTATCTTCAAGAATTCTTGTGATAAGGATTCTTGTGATAAGGATACTAGATAACGGACAAATATATATTACTTAATAATCTAGATATTTTTATAAATAAACTTAAATAAATATATCTATAAACAACCATGACACATGAACAAATGATCGTGTTCATCACACTAACATTTGCCAATACCAGGACTCGAACCCGGACCACCCGATGTGTAGGCAGCGTTACTGACCACTCCACCACGGCGGCGTCAAGAATAGAATACTTACCTACTTAGTGAAATCCAAATCTTTTTAATGGGTTATGCACCTACTATATGATTAATATGACTGTGTGCCTGCCTACCCCTTTTTATAGAACCGACAAATTAAAGATTTAAATAAGAACAATTTCGAGTCGACGCTACTAGTTGGAGCACTCTTTAAAAAATAAAATTGTGGGTATTTTTTTATTATACAGTGTGCTCCGAAGAAATTGTTCTTAATTACTTAAATCTATATTTTGTAATATTCATTCCGCATAGTCTAAACTACGTTGTGTATAGGTACCTACCTTACATGAAACGAATCCGAAAGCATGAATCAATGTAATAAAAATATCTTTTTACTTTTCAAGCAAAACATGGAGCCTAAAGGCATTGTCTGCTCGCGCCATGTGCCTATATTTCCGTGTGAAAAAAGTAGAAAAAGGGCAAAATGAATGAATAGACAAAGCGCGATCGGCAAAACAACGACGTGGTTGCCATGGCGACTGCCGCACCCACTCTCCCTGCCTGCACCAAAAATGTTTGCCTACACCTACATTTCGGGTGCACCGTTCTAATTTTCTATTAGCTGATGGATTTTCTGTACAATACATGAGCTGAATATGCCTGTGGTTATTCTATTTTGTATTCATTAGCCGCTAGAGTATTTACGTGATAACCTTCAGTTTAAATTAGTTGGTAAGTACTTAGGTATTAAAAAAAGAAACTAAATTAAAAGGGCTTATTAAATTTAAACATAGGTATCTTACCGACATAAATCAAGTGTTCTTGGTCGCATAAATATGTTTGCCTTCCTACCAGGAACAGATAAATATAATAGACCGGAACCTACCTACTAATACTAGTAGTAGGTACCAGGATTCAGGATTCATACCAAGATTCGAACCCTGAACAGTGTACAAACGCGTAGACATATTCTCTCTATATCTATGTACCCACGCACGTACCTACCTATTGTAATGCTGGTCCCGTGTGCCGGTCACTTCACCAAGTCTACATAACTTATTGTACTTACTAAATAAGTAATTGTTTTTTTTTACCTTCTGAGGCAAAGAACCAACAATAGACTATCACATTTGTCATCTCACTGCAATATGGCCGTGTATAAACTCAATTTATTTTACATTGTTAATGTTGGTATCGCTTATAAGAATTTAATTCCTTATCAATGGTGCCACTGGCATCCCGTTATTTAATTTATGAATTGGGTGTCGGACATTTGCGCGCCATACCGTGACTAATGAAATAGTTTGTAGCCATTTTTATTGAGTGAAATGTTATTAATTAAGCGCCGCCGTGGTCTAGTGGTTAGTCCACTGGATCCAGATCCAGTTTGGTGGCTAACCTAAGATAGTAGGTACCTACGTCGAGGACATCCCCATACAAAGGAGAAAATGTTATGCTTATTTTCTAACCCTTATTTCTTATTCGATCTTTATGACATATATAGAATGCAAAACTATTTTGTCTGTACGGTTTTTATTTCTTCAAAATTCGACTCCTGAAGAAATTAGTTTATTAGCTCTGACGATGAAGTGCACATTCCGTCTTATTTATACGAATTAAATTTATTAATAATAGCGCATCCTTGGTTTTAAGTTAATTCTATCGATAGTCCTGCTGTAAATACTCTTTCTTCAGTAAGGCCAGTTTACCAATAAAATTTCCCAGAAAATCTCATGATGGGGATCTCGGAAAGCGTTGTTGGTAACGCGTTGCTCTTGCATCGCCAAAAACAAAGGGATCCAAAGCCCGACAGCAATGAACATAAAGTTTAAAATCAAATATTTCCATCTTAACCAATAGTGCAATAAATAAATCTGATTCCGAGAATGTCTGTAGGTCGAATGCTAAGCATTCGCAGCCGTGCTCCTTTATGAGGACATAAAAACTGGAGGTCATCGCGAGTCTCGAACTTTGGGCTTAGCAACAGTGCAAAATGTATTTGGTTACTTACTTTTACCTAGCGACCCGCTGGTTTCATCCGCGTGTATCCTCGTGTCCTGTGTAGTCGCATCGCACTATTGTCACGTAGGTGATGCAAGCGTCTATAGTCTGCTTACCACTAGGCTAAGCTTGTCTGCCATCCACTTGACATCAAAAAATTAAAATTAAACTTGTACATTACAATATTCATGATATCGAAACGAGATTATAATCCATTGTTTTCGCCCGATTTGAAAAAGATGTGCAGTTAAATAAGCAATAAATTACGTTTGAAACCGAAAGTATATCAAATTATTCAGATTTATTTAGGTTCCGAAAGTGTGTCTTACAAAAGAACAGGAAAATAATCTGCTAATAGTTGATTAAGATGTAACAGTCTAACGTGGTACGGATGTAATGAGAAGAGATGATGAGCATAATGAGCATGCTGCAAATAGAGTGATATCTATGAATCTCGATACGACGAAAGACACCTGTGTACAATAGGCAAAGATGATGACTCCATCTGTCGAATGTGTGGAGAGGAGGAAGAAAGCATGGAACACATACTATGTTACTGCGATGCACTAGCCAATAGGCGATTAAAGGTCCTGGTTAGCTTACCCTAAACCAGAGGACTTTATAAACTTTATTCCCGCCAACATCGTGAAACTCATACAAAATGTTTTCGATGTTGGCGGGGATGGGTGATAAGGTAAGGGGAAGCACAAAAGATCCCATAGGGTAGAAGTGCTCTGAAACACGGCCTCAGCCCCTTGCAAAAGAATAATACTAATAATGAACGTCGATAGGTATAGAGACAAAGGAAGACCGAAGAAAAGACGAATCGACTATGTGAAAGACGATATGGCAAGCATAAATTGTAAATGGTAATGTAAAATGTTGATGACTGATCGAAAAGTATAGAAAAGGAAATAATTATTCGGTTTTAATTCGTGTAGTGAATGTTTTACATGTGTTCATTGTCCATGTGGTACAAAATCACAAGGAATTTATGGTCGTAAACCTATACAGTCATCATCATCATTTCAGCCGAAAGATGTCTACTGTTAGACATAGGCCTCCACCAAGGATCTCCAACCCTCGGTATTGCGCTGCCTGCATCCAGCGGCTTCGTTCGTCGTTCCATCTTCTGGGGGGCCTCTTAGCATCTCCCGGTACGCGGCCGCCATTCGAGGACTTTTCCGCCCCAACGGCCGTCGGTCCTCCTCGTAAAGTGCCCTGCCGACTGCCACATATGGATCGCAATTCTTTGGGCTAGGTCGGTGACCTTAGTTATCCTGCGGATCTCATCATTTCTGATATGATCACGCAGAGTCCTTTGAGTGATCTTAAGCCTTCTTATGAGACCCATTATAAACTTACAGTGAGATACTCCAACTTAGAGGAACGTTACATTCTTTTTACAGAAGATGCAGTTAAATAAAAGTGCCTTAGTTATAAGGTGTCTAGGTAGTCTACATCTAAGAGCAAAGTTATTCTCGTATTGACAGAAGCTCTGAGTTTTTTTTATACTATGGCAAACAAGATTGATAACCTCCTTTTTTATTTTGAAGTCGGTTAAAAATATGTAACAAAATTGGCATTTCTACGTTCGTCTGGTTCGTTCATAACGCAAGAGATGGCGCTATGTATCGCAACGTAAAGGCACCGAGATTTTTTTCCGGTAACGGAAACAAATAAAAGATCATTCATTTACCATTTCCTAGACTTAAGAAAAATTAAAATCAGGGAATCGATATAATTAAAAACATGTTTTACTGAGAAATTATACTTTTAAACTTGATATTTATTCTGGATTTACCTAAGTGCCTTTTTATGAAACAAGGATGGAAAACAAAGATAAGTAGGTACCTACGTAAGCTGTTAATGATACTTAATTTGGTCTATATAATTTGTGTGGACTGGAAATATATTGTACAGACCATACTTTATCACTACATAGTATAAAACAAAGTCGCTATCCGCCGTCTGTCTGTCCCTATGTATGCTTAGATCTTTAAAACTACGCAACGGATTTTGATGCGGTTTTTTTAATAGATAGAGTGATTCTTAAGGAAGGTTTATATGTATAATACATGCATATTTACATAAGCATTGCACCCGTGCGAAGCCGGGGCGGGTCGCTAGTTTGTTATATATTGTATAATGCTACGAGGCTGCTGTAGCCTACGGATGCTTGGGCATTGATGCAATTTACATCTGCATATCGACTCTGCCGCGCGAGAAACTGTGTAGATTCCGTGAGAAACTATTATAGACTCCATGTTTTTTTTGTCTGTGGTTGGCCTTTTCTGGCACCTTTTATTTGATGACGATATAAAATTCATTTACACACCGTTCTGCAACGTTGGCTAGACAATGCGACGTGTGTGGGTTTCCCCAACGTCTTGACATTGACGCCGGTGGTGGTGTCCTATCCATTAATAGTTTTAGTCCTCCGGTACCGGTACCCTCCTAAGCCCTTTGTGGGCGTTTCGGGATCGCGTCCCCGGCTTTTTCATGTTCTCTACAGTAGTGGGTTTGCTCTGAAAGCGACAGTAGTCAATCCTATTCCATCGTATACGACAACTTCCTCTAAATCCTTTGTTTTGTGCCCTTAAAACTCTGTGGGTACCTAATACAAACATGTTCCCATTGAGCACATTAGCGACCACTTAATCTTTCTACATTTGTTATACAATATCTACATCCGAGTTACTTAACCTGCTTATTTCACGTTTCTATTGAAACAGTTCTATATACGTTCACATTCACACGCGATAAGCGCATTTGGACAGATGGACAGGCGTACAGCAATCGTTAGAGTAAGTAGCCTCAAATTATAGGCCGCTCGCTTGAGTAATTGATTTTTATTACGGCAATGACGAGTCAGATGAATGAAAGGCAGCCATTTTTGGTGCCAAATAACACTTTGCTACATCTCAAGGCTTTTAAAAGGTGGTAAGCCGTTCAATTATCAATGATCTCTACTAGTAGATTGTTAGATTCGACACAAAATCCGCTTAGCTAGCTACCGCCGTGTTGTATACATAATTCTGCTGCCATTATACTCATCATCATCATCAACAGCTCTTTACAATGTCCCCACCGAGGGGCTCGAGCCTACCCCACATTAGGGGCGATTAGGCCTTAGTGAACCACGCTGGCCAAGTGCGGGTTGGTCGACTTCACACGCAACCTAAGAATTTCTTCATAGGTGTGTGCAGGTTTCCTCACGATGTTTTCCTTCACCATGCCTTCACCGTAAAAGCGTCGATTAAACATACATTGAATTCAAAATTTGAAAACACATTGGTACGTGGCGGGGATCGAACCAGTGCCTTCCGAGTGGAAGACGACACTCTTACGCACTACGCCACCGACGCTTTTTTTTATTTTTCAAGTAATAGTTCGTCTTCATCTAGGTACCTCTCTTACTAAAATTTACATGCGATAAGCGCTCTCTTTTTGTCAATTTCGTCTATTTTAAGTAGCTTTTTTTAAAAAAATATGATATAAATAATTCCTAAATAACACAACGCATCCTCTGTCGACGACATCACGATACGTTGTGAGCAAGCTTCAGTATGTGACCAACGTCGAGCCGAGTAAGTTTGTGAACTTAAAAACCGCATACTTTAAGTGGGCATGTCTATCACCCACTATTAAAGTTTTAAAATCATTTCTAGCCTCTATCGACTACCTAGAGCAAGAAGCTTATATCTTACCTATCTTCATCTATCTTCGTTACATAGAGTCTAGGGTAATGTTTGCGTTCATGCCTCCGAGGTTCATGCTCTGTTCTATACAAAAACTGCGAAGAGGCCTGACAACAAGTCAACAATGTAAAGATTGACAAGTCTATAAAAGGTGAACGTGGTGTTGCTATGCAATAGCATACGCCGAGACAGGTTCCCTTTGGCGTCGAACACTCATATCCGTATTTTATTTATAGAATAAAATATTGTCTTTGTTTTGTCTTTGTCTTTTCTATATCTTCTTTCCCTGTTTTTTTATTTTAAAGAAATGTATTAATACATTATCCTCTAAGCTTATTGTTGCCAATAGGACGAATTAGCTACATACTAGCTCGCTTTGGATTGGGTGTTTCCCGTTGGCTAGATTGTGGCCAGACTAGTCTGGTCAATGGGAATTTTCTTTCCCGTTGGTCAGATCAGCTCGTGGCTTAGCAAAGTACCTACTATTACAAGAATACAAACAGATCAAATGATAAATTAATAATGTCAATCATTTATAAATAATGTATCACAAAATTAAAAGATTTCGGCTTAAACTTTTCCTAATTTCCTAGTATAATAATTAGGTAGGTATAGGTACATTGATTTCTACTTTTTGGTTTTATTTAATTGCTTTACAATTATAATGAGTTACATGATACATGTATATAAATTTAAGTATTAAAATATAAATATTTATTTTTAATATGAAAATATTGTATTGTCATCCAGTTTGGGTCAATGCGCAACATTTCTAAGCTCTATCATATGAGAAATTTATCACAAAATTTGTAACATACATACATACAAACAGACAAAGCAAGCTTAATGAAGTGTTGGTAAAAATAGCAAAACAAATCGACAGTAATTTTTATGTCTTTTCCAGCTCAGAAAGAAATTTGGCCAGCGGGAAAGAAAATTCCCGTGGCCAGACTAGTCTGGCATCTACCTTCGACTTCAGAGGTGAGATGCAGGTAAAAGACCTCTCCGTCAACTAAACAGAAAGTAACCAGGTGAGATTGTGAGCAAATACTTGCTTAACAAATTAAAAAAAGCGGACATATTTTGTTACATATTATGATAGCTATATTACTTTCCAACATTCAATAGTTATTGTCCACGTCCCGCGATCTTTTCAGCCGAGAATCGAACTTCGCACAATGGGTGCGAGACCGCGTTCGCTAACGGTCGTCAAATCAGATTGTCATTACACGCTTCTTTTTATCTCGGCATTCTTTGCGGCAAAAAGATTCGTTTTGCTCTCCACAGTAGCGCTGTTGTATATTGGCTTCTATTTGTCTCAGGAAAATGAGGAAGTCTATGTGTTTCTCTGTAACGATAGGTAAAGGACAAATGACCTCGTGACTAACTGTCATTTAAACCGTTGCTTCCACAGTGGCTGGTGAAAAGTTAGAGGCAACCATAATAGATGTACTGCTGTTGTAGGATGCAGGTACCTTTAGGATTTAGGTATCTTTGACGGCCTACGACGGCGACGGTGGGAATATGGCCCTGCCAATGTTATATAGGAGTGACGCCGTCTTGGTGGAGTGGTCAGTATAGCTACCTACACATCAAGCGGTCCAGGTTCGAGTCCTGGTAGCGGCAAATGTTTGTGTGACGAACACGAATATTTGTTGACGAGTCATGGTTGTTTATATATTTATTTATAAAAATATCTATAAATAATTATGTATATGAAATAGTATCTAGTATCCATAACACAAGTTCTTAATGATACTTAATTTGGGGTAGATAATTGGTGTGAGCGTAGAAATATATTATATTATTATATTCTACCATCACATACCAAGAACCATATACAGTCCACACTCCATAGTTGTCAAATGGTTAGGTTTAAACGACTGCACATCATCCTTACTATTTTTGTAAATGATGTTTATCTTAAAACTCATCAAATTTACCTATACATTGCAAGTCTCGAATTGAAATGGAAATATAATTCTTTCTTTCTTCATTCTCAACCCAATCTCACGAATTTCTCAGCAAATATGTGTGTGTGATTTATTAAAAATCTGATGTTTTTAGTTATAAAACATCACCGTATACTGCATTCACGTATTCTGCATTTCTTTCATGTCCAATCCTTATTTTAGGAAACGTAAGGTTATTAGTTCTACGTAGCGCTACAGTCTACGCGTAAACTGCTTTTCTGCTGCGATAGATGGCGTTGATTACACCTTCATTTATCATTTTTGTTGAAGAAAATTTATAGATTCGTGTTTGGAGAATATTGAAGTAAAAATTTTCAAAGTAATAATAACAACATGTAAAATCTAATCACACGCGAGTTAAATTCCCAAAAGTTGTTTTATTTACAATGTGTAGTGCTCGCGCAAATCTAAGAGAAGATATTTTTTAAAGGGTTAAAGCACAGATAATATAATACTATAAAGCAATATAAATTTTAGATTTTATTTTATTATTTATGCGATTAATGACGGTTGCACTGCACAAAATATTAATAAATTATATTTTTACTGTTGTATAGTAAGGACTATGGACTATTAGTTATAATGGTTAATAGTGCACATTTTATTCAAAATATTTTTAATGGAGTTACTAGCAGTAGACTGATAGGGAACTACTGATCGCAGAAGGAAGATAAACCACCTGTACGCCTTAGCGGAGAAAGCGATTCGCTTTATGATTTGACGAGATTTTCTAAACTTTTGCTTTCTGTTATAATGTTATTATATGATCTGAGGCTATAAATAAATAATAGAAACTTTAAAACCTTTAAAACATAGCTTCTAAAAGTACTCTTATTTATGTATTATTTAGTAAACATTGTTCTTGAGTTTTTTTTACATTACTACTGGTGATTTTAACACAAATTTTGTACCTAAGGATGACGGTTCTAATTAAAAAAGACACTAAGTTTATTTCACGAAAAGAACGTTTATAGAAAACGAATCGCTATCTTTTAATTTGAATTCTACTTCTGCTTACCATCTCTTTATTAAAAAAGAATCGATTAGACATGGTTCCGATTTCGATAGTATTTCGATAAGTATAATAACGACATCTACAATGACCATTTTAAATGAGATCTACTATAGCGAGGCGCCACGCGAGCAGCAAGTGTTAAATTGGAACCGACGTCGGCGAGAACCTAAAAAATATAGACCAAGATAGCTGATAAAAAATACGCTGACGGCGTACTAGAAGCTGGAGCCCTTTAAGGGCCTGTCACAGTGACCTGGATACAGTCCACGTGACACAGTATACACGAATGAAGATAGGAATATGGTAGAAACCTATCAATCAATCAAATAATTTTTCATAAAACAAAAATGTACAATACTTGCTTTGGTTACCAGACGTTCCGTCGAATGTAAATTTCATATAGGTACCTATTTTAATACGCTTATATGTAGCTTCACCTGTACGTTTGCTTGTATGTAGCCGACTCCTTTGTACGCAATTTTGACCCACTTTAAACGATCAGATTTAATTTAAACTTTATAGACTTATTCAAAGACCAATGACATTACAATAATTCGATAAGAATATCCCATTATCCTGATTAGAATCGCCAGGACTATTAAATTAAACGTTTGGAATGTTAGTTCAGTTATATGTCAGTAGATGGCGATGTCATTGTTAAGTTGGCCTGTTAAGAGTTTTTTTTAATAATATAAGTACTTTCATCGGCGGTTATAATTCGCACTAAAAAGTGGAGAGTAAAATAATAATTTAAAAACTGCTAAAAAAGACGTTTTTATGTTAAATCGGACTAAAAAGTGAAAAAAAAATTTTAGTATAGAAACTAAATGAGGAACGAAAAGTATAATTATTATTTAGAGAAAAGCGTGGTCGCAATTTAATTGTACCGATCGAATATTTTCAAGAAGATTTCAATATTTTTATTGAGCAAGTCCCACCTTTTTTCCACGCTTTTCTCTAAATAATAATTATATTTCATTGATGATTTTACTTTCTCGTATACGTAGTATAGAGGAAGTCTTGTACCTAATCGTCAAAAAATTCGACCTCGAGATTTTGACGGATTTACACGGACCTCCCTGAGTCCAAAAATACTATTTTTAGAATTATGTCTGTGTGTGTCTCTATTATCGTGCTAACGCACAGACACACAGACATAGGTACATACACGCATGCACGCACGTATGCTTTAACTTATTTCAATCAAATTTAACATGCATATATGTTAATATAAATATAAGGTTTCAATCAACTTTTGAGTCGTCGATCACGAAAGTTAAGCAACCAAGTACGCGTTCGGTACTCGGAGGGGTGACGAAAATTTAACATGCAGGTTTCTATCAACTTTTGAGTCGTTTCCAGTATACGAGAAAGTCAAGGGGAGACCACTACCGATTTTTTTAAATATGACTATTTAATATCGGCACAGACTCCGTGGTCCGCTTGGCTCGCATCTTATCAGGATCTGTCGCCATAATAACTATGTTGACGGCATTATTATGTATTCTGACAATTAATGATTTCCTTCCTTCCTTTTAAGGACTACGCGTGCTGGTCTACGTTGTCACCGACAAACTGTGGCTACCATTCCAACGCGAACTAAGAATTTTGGTAACTCGATTCTTGGTCGCACAATCAAGAAATGGAATTCACTGCCAGCACACGTTTTCCCTCCTTCCTACAATCCTGGCTCATTCAAAAGAGGCGTGAAGAAGCTCCTTGCAGGTTAACAAGTCGAGGGTGTCTAGCGCGGTGGTTTATTTCTCACGCCAGCTATCTTCGCATTTGGACTCCACTTCTGCTTACCATCAGGTGGAATGGAGTCATTTGCTTGACCATTTTATAAAAATAAATAAATAAATAAGCAAATCCCTGTCGTTGGGGGTTCTAGGTGAAGTCGATTCCATCTTTAGCCTTACGTTTTTCTGAGAACAAAGGTCTCCTGATGGAATTTGACTTTCACAAGTGTACAAATTGTACCTAAATGAATGAAGAAAATTTTGAATTGACTTGACTTGATGATATAATCTTAAAACTAACTTCAACTTTAAAGCAGGTAGGCCATCTGCATGTTTTATTTAAAATATTACTAGCTATTGCCCGCGACTTCGTCCGCGTACAATAGTTATTTAGGGCAGCGTTTAAATTTTCTTCTAACCCAAGCGCCATATACTTCAATGTTCATCGATTTTACTTTAAAAAATGTCAGATTTCCATACAAACTTTTCTACCTCATTTTACCCCCTTAGAGATTGAATTTCCAGAAATCTTAAAATACCTCTTTCTTATTTTTTTTAAGGGAAGGCCATGTACAAACTTTTATGGATTTTACTTTAAAAATGATGGATTTCCATACTAACTTTTCACCCCCTTCGAGGGTGAATTTCCAAAAATACTTTCTTAGTGCACCCATGGACCTCTTAAGGAACCTACGAACCGAATTTGGAATCTCCAGACCCAGCGGTTTGGGCTGTGTGTGTTGATATGTCAGTCAGTCAGTCAGCCAGTCATTCATTCAGTCCGTATTCATTTATATATAGATAGCCCATTCACTATTTTGTTTAAATTTATTATGACCTCTTTTTTTAGATAATAGATGTATCGTCAGGTTTCATCTCAAATTAAGCCCAGACAGACAAAAAGCTTGCTTTCTGTTTTTTATTGGTCACAGAAAAACGATAATCCTTAAAGTTTTTCCGTTAATTTCTGTCCAATTGTAAAACTACCTCGCCGACGAAAAAATTGACCAAGAACATCGTTACCAAATAACGCTATTATAAGCGAGTACTTACTGTAAACTTGCAAACAGTGTACCGAATTTTACACTTTTTGTACGAAAGCTGAAAGAGGTAAGTACAAAATGAAAATCGGATTCTTATTCTGAAACTTAGGGGCACCGATTGCAAATTATAATTATGTTCAAAGTTGTTTTTCAACTGATTTCAAAAAGGAGGTTATCAATTCGGCTGTATGTTTTTTTTTAATGTTTGTTACCTCATTGTCGCGAATACCGCGAAGTTTTATAATCTGTAGAAATATTATTTTCGATTGGCGGTAGCCGTCAACGGTGCGAGCGGACTTTTTTGCGTTCGTGAGACAGACACAGTCGATTAACCGAGACGAACGGTGCATTTCAAGGAACCGTGAGTTTGTACAATTTAGTGTTTTACGAATGTACTTTAATTCTATGTTTTTGCATTGCATATACCTAAGGTGAATTTATCGGTCGATAAATACATACCTACCTACCGTTATCTCAGTGTTATAACTCAACACACAATATGGTGATAATTATGTGTTCTCAGGTGGTTCTCAGTTTTAAGACTCAGATAAATTGTTCAGGTCCAGACAGGGACATACTCAGAATAATAGCTCAGTAATGTTGAGTGGAAAGGGGTCGCTATAAGGGGTGGCGGAGGCGACTACCAGGCTGCGGTCCTTTTTGACGTGCGTATCAACAATGTTGATAGCACAGAACTGCTCAGAATTTCAATCTCAACTCAGTAAAGTCCGATCTCTTAACAGATGTGAGACTTTGTTTAGTTATCATCAGGTTATCATCACATATACAACAGAAACTACAGTAATCGCCTTGCGTGGCTGAAGCAGATATAATTTTACAGGCCACGTTTCGCGACACTCATAACTCTTTAATGGGTGTACCGATTTTAAAGATTCTTTCGACTTTTGGAAGCTCGTGCTTTCCATTTAAATTTTATCGACATCTGACGAGAAGTTTTTGAGATATCCCTAATAATGCCTATTTAGTTTACATCGATGATATAGTTTTCTTATCACTTGTGTGTCCTCTCGAGACGAAAAGACCGACCGAAAGACCTCGAGAGAGTTTCCTGAAAATTTATATGCTGTAAACACTAAAAAGCAAAAAATAAATTATTTTTAAATAAAAATACCGCCTTCAAAACTAAAAACGGAGAAATAAATATTCTGTTTATAAAAATCTAAATGTATTTTTGAGGTCGATGCCAACCTCAATATTTGGATAAATGTTGTCACTTGTATTTGGGACCGACCTCAAAAAAACATAAAGATTTTTATAAAAAGAATTTTTATTTGTTCGTTTTAAGTTTTGAATGCGGTTTTCTTTTTCTTTGATTTAGTGGAACCATCCGATAGAACATCAGGGAGAACTCTAAACGAAATAAATTATAATAATAATAATATATTTTCAGGCTCACACCAATTATCTAGCCCGAAGTAAGTATCATTTACACACAACTTGTGTTACGGATACTAGATTCTTTTTTAATGTACATAATTTTAGATATTTTTAAAAATAAACTTAATTAAATATAACAACCAAGACTCGCAAACAAATATTGGTGTTCGTCCCACAAATATTTGCCGCTACCAGGATTAGAACCCGGACCGCTTGATGTGTAGGCCGCTATACTGACCACTCCACCACGACAGCGTCCAATAAAAAAATAATAAATACTCATGCACTGAGCACTGAGCCAGGATTTTCAGGAGCAGTCCTGGGTTGCTACTCGCTGTTCCAAGTCTTAAAACGGGTGAACATTGTGGAACAGGGCTTGAACGACGGGGTGAAGGCTCTGAAATAATTTTACCACCAAATATTTTTTTATTTAATTTAAATATGAACGAAAGCTGGATCAATACGTTACCTAGGTGGTAGACCCATATGTAGGGTCGTCTGGGTAGGTACCACCACTTTTCTTATTTCTGCCGTGAAGCAGTTCGCTGTGTTTCGGATTGAAGGGAAAGGTAGTCAGTGTAATTACTGGGCATGGAGGGCATTACCATCTTAGTCCCCAGGATGGCAAACGCACTTGCGGTGTTAAGTGATTTACACTTAATATTGCAAGTGTCTATAGGCGGCGGTGACCACTTAACATTAGGTGGGCCGCAAGCTTGTTTGCCATCTCGTAACATAAAAAAAACCCTTTCGAAGGACCTTTAGTAGACGACATAGACGAAACTGGTAGCAAAAGCTACAGAGAAACTTTAAGTAATCCAGTAACCACAGTAAACCACTTGAACCCCATAAGAACCGCCAGAAACCCTCATAAAAACTCAACTATCCAAAGGTTTTGCAATTTTTGCATCAAATCAAGATCAAATCAAACAAATAAACCACTTCCCACAACACACCGCTCCAAAGCTCAAATTCTATATTCTCAAATGAAACCAAGACTATTTGGACGCAAAAAGACATTTGGGCTTCCCTCTCGATAATCTCGGAGCGTAAACAAAAACAAAATGCCTTCGCCCGTACGGGAGTCGGCGTAATTGTTTCAAAATAACAAAACTCATGAATGAGACGTACCGGGTAAACGATAAAAAGCACGCTCCATATTCGAGAAATGATTAAAAAAGAAGGACAGGGAGAAAACGAGCAAGACGCCATCTTCGAGCACGTAGTTAAAAAGAGAACTATCGCTGAGCGTGAATGGACGGCGGTAACCGTAATCTTGTGATTATTATTTTTATTTTCGTATCTGAACACCTTTTTTTTATTATTATTTAGTCTTATTTTTACCTTTTTACACTTTTTACGTTGTCGTATGTAGGTCAGGAGGTGTGTTTTTTGATTTTTCGCTGCAAGGTCGCTCGGCTTGTGGATGTGAGTGCGCCGTGGTTAAGGATCGTTGAACTGCCTTTATTTGAACTGATAATTAACATGTACCAGCCTTGTTGCTTGAGCACGCTGTTAACAATTGTCATATTGATTATTTTTAATTGCAACTTTGTATAAATTACATGTCTGAAGATTTGAATTTGCATTTTGTAAAATGGTATAAAAAATTTACTACGATAAAGAATTTGGCATCATTTTGTAGCTAATTGTTTAAATGCTGTTAGGAGAAACTAATTACTTAAGCTATAAATACTGTTTTATAGCTAAAATAATTCGTTTTTTATAAAAGCATTAAACACAATTCCTAAACTAAGCTAAGACGCTTACACTCTATTTATAAGAATGATAAAAATTTTGTGAATCGTTTTTACTTTCTCGTATACGTAGCATAGAGGAAGTCTTGTAATCGTCAAAAAATTCGACCTCGAGATTTTGACGGATTCACACATTTTGGACCTCCCTGAGTCCAAAAATATTTTTGTTTGGAATTATGTCTGTGTCTGTGCGTTAGCACGATAACTCGAGTATGCTTTAACTTATTGCAACCAAATTTAACATGCATGTATAACTTCAAAATATAAGATTTCTATCATATTTTGAGTCGTCGATCACGAAAGTTAAGCAACCAAGTGCGTGTTCGGTACTCGGATGGGTGACCAAAATTTAACATGCATGTATGAAATCAAAATATAAGGTTTCTATCAACTTTTGAGTCGTTTCCGGTATACGAGAAAGTCAAGGGGAGACCACTCCCGATTTTTTTGATTCGTAGTCGAATACGTGTAATTAAGTATGCAATTGCAATATGACGATTGCAATTTTTTTCTTAAGAGTATACATAATTTTTTTTAAATATATTGATACGTAGGGGAGCGAGGGGCTTGTTGTAACAGGGGTAAGTAGTAACAGGCTCTTTTCACTAGGATCTTAAACGCAATTGACGTATTTCTTTGACTCGATTTAACCTATAAACCACGCCGTATCATGTTGCCATAGCTAGTGTCCCGCCGGCCGGCGCAGTGAGCGGAAGTGTGCGCGCGCTTCATTTTTGCCAGGTAATATAAAATTGTACTGTCGTACAATTTCGGTTTGCGTTATTATTATCGACTAATTTCAAATTTTCTGTATCTTATTTCCATTCAAATTAATCTATCTCTGATAATGTGTAACAGTTTTTATGATTGCTAAATTGTTTAAATAGTTATCTTGATAAATGTTAAAAATCATACCATGGGGCTAGTTGTATCAAAATCCAGGGGCTTGTTGTAACATGTTACAACATGCCCCAAGTTATGATGTAGAAACTTACTTATTTCTTTTCCATACTTCTAGAATGAGGGTGTATAAAAGAAAGTCAGAGCGGGCAACACATAGCCAAGAAGTGTACGAGTTAGCGGCAGCTGAAGTTTTAGAAAAAAAATGCAGTATTCGGAAAGCTAGTCAGACTTTCGGATTATGTCACGTCTCTCTTTATAGATACATAAAGAAAGAGAAGAATAATGAAAGATTAAGAGTTGGTTATGTTAAGCCTAGACAAGTATTTACTGCAGAAGAAGAAGGTAAGATAGCTTCCTACCTACTCAAGTGCGCCGATATATATTTTGGACTACTTCCTATAGAAGTAAGGAAACTAGCTTACCAATGTGGAATGCAGCTTAATGCTAAAAACATTCCTCCTTCTTGGCATCAAAATAACATGGCTGGTACTGACTGGTTCCAAAATTTTATGCGCAGAAATTCACATTTATCTTTAAGGACACCAGAAGCGACGTCTTTCAATAAGACTAACGTTAATTTATTCTTTGAAAATATATCAACGACTTCTCCAAAAATATCAGTTTAATGCTTCTCCAATATGGATTTTTTTTTTTTTTTTTTGATGAAACAGGGGTCACAACGGTTCAAAAACCTAAGAAAATAGTAGCTGCTCGTGGCCAAAAGCAAATTGGAGCTATCACATCGGCTGAGAGGGGAACTCTTGTAACAGTTGCTTGTGCCTCTAACGGTGCGGGTAATTTTATCCCACCAATGTTCATTTTTCCCAGATCTAAATATTCTGAAATGTTTATTCGTGGTGGATCTCCAGATAAACAATTTAATCACTGTGATTTAAAAGTGCCATGATGATTATAAGTAGTGTTTAACTAAATAAGACTGCTAATTACTTAATTTTTAGGTGTTAATTACTAAAAAGTGTATTTACGTTGATTTTTGATAAGAATTATATAATACTTACTTTAGTAAGATGTGAATGTTGTTAAAAACAAACAAAATATAAATGATTAGAGGTATTATTGTCGTTTTTTTTGGCGTTACTACTTGCCCCGTTAGATGTTACAACTTGCCCCAAGCACGAGGTAAGTTGTAACACCGCACTTCTTCTAGAAAATAATTGATTGTAAAATAATGACGAATAGTAATGGTATTTTTTTTACTTGATTTGGTACAGGAAGAGTTACAGCATTCATCCATATTTATTTAGTAGACATTTAATCAATAGATCTCAAGATATATTAGTTTTAAAGAAAACTGTTACAACAAGCCCCTCGCTCCCCTACTTGTTAACGTAAACGCATACAATTGCAAATGCGTAAAGTAAGTATTTTTTTTTTAAGTTTCGAAACAAAAGAAACGTCAGACAAAAGTATATCTTTAAAAAAATCTTGTATTGATCCACACCATAAATATAATGAAGTCCCACATAAATTTTTTTGATTGCTTCGCAAAAGGTTTATATAGCAATATTTTTCCTAAACCAAAAATAAATAATAGCTTCGTTATTTCAAAGGCAAATTCCTTACAGTTACGTAAGTACTTCATATTTCTCACGTATCTCAAAAATATCTAATTTGGCAAATATTTGTGACCGCAACCCAGAAAATTAAATGTCTATTCTGAAATATAGCTATAAAAATTAAAGGCTTTTTCTATATTCTGGATATTCTGGATAATGAGTATTGCTAGACTTTTTGGAAGAGAGATTCTTGTGTGTAAAGAGAATTTCTAATCTATTTGATCACTAAAAATTTCTGGGTACATTCAGAATAAGTCGCCGCCGTGGCTGAACTCTACTAAATACAATCAGTCTTATTTTGAAAAGAATACTGTCGAAATACAAATACAAAGAACAAAAGCTTCTTCTTTAAAACATATTTACTGCATTAAAAATCTACTGAAATATAGTTTTACAATCATAATTACCTGGACAGGAGACGTATGTAAACTTGATAATTTCTTGACTTGAATATGAGATTACACGTTCATTACCTACACACCTTTAATGTCGCCCGTGGCAAATTATATATAGTCCAATGTAATGGAAAAATATTTAAAATATGTATTTTACTCTTAAATATTCTGTGGTATTATTAATATAAGTTGGGATTGACTGCTTCTCTTCACACGAGTTCCTAGTAGAAAATAGGTGTTGCCATAATTATTTTTAATTAGTATTGAAATAAGTAATGATGGAAAAAATCTTACGACAGGCAGGTGCTTATTCTCCTGCTTTTCACTTGGTGAATTGATTGATAAGGCCAAATGTGATGAAGGTCAGGGAGTGACCATCTTATTATTAATAACTAGCTGTGCCCGCTACTTTGTTCGCGTGTTATGATGTTATAAAGCCTATAGCCTTCTTCGATAAATGGACTATCCAACACAAACATATTTTTTCAATTTAAATCAGTGGTTTCTGAGATTAGCGCGTTCAAACAAACAAACTCTTCAGCTTTATAACATTAGTATAGATCTGTTATTGTATGGCGACAGATTTGATGAGATGGTTGTAATTAGCATGGAGGACTTAAAACGAGTCGTGATAAGGCGACGAACCAATTTTCATTTTTCTATTGAGTATAGTGTTAGAATTTAGGTAGTGAGTTAATTACCCATTCGTTCTGAAGAGTTGTAGAAAACAAGGAACGTCTATATTAATTCGACAAATAAAAACTGTAAATATAATTTCAAAGTTTATTTTATAAGCTTTATTTTCACATAAGTACCTATATTAAACATCGGTAAACGAAATGTTGCTGATATAAACATGTTTTTGTGCAATAAATACATTTGTTAATGAGTCGTCTTTGTTCGTCGTGGATATTTGTAATTTTATGTGTCTATTTATTATTCATAGACTGATTTAGTAGAAGCTTTATTAAAAGTTATTAATGGTGCTTAATTTATGCTAGATATTTGGTTTGGGCTTATAAATATTAGGTTGGGGAAAAAGTCTTTTCGCATTATAGTATGTATAAACTTGTAATAAAATCTCTTTGGCTATACTATTTGTATCTGGCTGGTTTTGGTATCATTGAAAGTTTAAATTTTAAAGAACATAATTCCAAATTCAAATTAGGAAAATGTGTGATTTTCATTTGTTTTTCGTGCCGCCAAGATGAGTGAATCTAATGAAGAAATTCGATACATTTTAAAATTTTACTACAAAAAAGGTAAAAATGCAACGCAAGCCGCGAAAAAAATTTGCGATGTTTATGGACCTAGTGCAGTGTCTGTGAGAGTAGCACAAATTTGGTTTAAGCGTTTTCAATCCGGAAATTTTGATGTCAAAGATGCACGTCGCTCTGGTCGCCCTATTACAGATAAAATGGATGCCATTTTTGAAAAAGTGAAGCAAGATCGGCATGTCAGTAGTTACGACGTAGCTGAAGAACTGGGAATTGACCACAAAATAGTTTTGGCGCATTTGAAAAAAACTGGGTACACAAAAAAGCTCGACATTTGGGTACCTCAAGAGCTCACTGAAAGAAACCTAATGAACCGTGTACTCATTTGTGATTCTTTATTACGACGTAATGAAACCGAACCATTTTTGAAGAAGCTGATAACTGGTGATGAAAAGTGGATCACGTACGACAAGAACGTGCAAAAAAGGTCGTGGTCAAAGGCCGGTCAAGCTTCACAGACTGTGGCGAAACCCGGGTTAACTCGCAACAAGGTGATGCTGTGTGTGTGGTGGGATTGGAAGGGCATTATTCATTATGAGCTGTTACCACCAGGCAGGACCATCGATTCTGAACTCTACTGCGAACAACTGATGAGATTAAAGCAAGAAATTGAGAGAAAGCGGCCGGAATTAATCAACAGAAGGGGTGTGGTTTTTCATCATGATAACGCTAGACCTCACACATCTTTAGCCACTCAGCAAAAATTAAGAGAGTTTGGCTGGGAGGTGTTAATGCGTCCGCCGTATAGTCCTGACCTGCACCTTCAGATTTCCACCTGTTTCGGTCTCTTCAGAATTCTTTAGGCAGTGTCAGGTTAACATCACGAGAGGACTGCCAAAACCACTTGTCACGGTATTTTGACCAGCCCGCCTAGCATGACCACCGAAACACGATATGATATAGCCATTTATCGCGTTGAACTCTCAAAAATTATTGGATATAATCGCAATCTTGAAAATTTATCGAAACTGCGAACATGTATAAGCCTTATAAATGTTCGCAGTTTCGATAAAATTCCAAGTTGGCGGTTATATCCAATAATTTTTGACAGTTCAACGCGATAAATGGCTATATCATATCGTGTTTCGGTGGTCATGCTAGGCAGGCAGAAGTCCCAAAATTTCTATAGCAATGGGATCATGTCCCTACCTACAAGATGGCAAAAAGTTATCGAACAAAATGGTACCTACATACTTTAGTTAAATGTAAATAAACTATATTAAAAAATGTTTTGAATTTTCTTAAAAAATGCGAAGAAACTTTTTCCCCAACCTATTATATTATTTTACAACTTTTGTAGAACACATAGGATCGATGGGGATTTTTAAGACTTTATTTTTAGTGGTATACCCCAGCTCTCAACCAATATTTGTCTCTCTGGGATTTTTTGTTATTTGACCACTGTTTTTATGTCTAAATTGACCGGACTAAATAGTTATTAGATGAAAAGTATCTACTGTAGAGTAAATTTATATCTATAGGTGATGGATATACCTAGAATTTGCTCTTTGTTTCATTCATTGTTCATATCTTTCTATAGCTATATTAACATTAGTGTATCAAGTGTATGGTATATTACCAGCCTCCATTTTGTATAGTCGGTTAAAATCCTTAAGAATGCGTTAATTGAACTTGTATACGTCCAATGTTAATGACCTCGAATGGCCTTTACAATCTTGCAAAGTATTTTTATCATCGTAAAGTTAACGCATTATCCATTTTCCGCGATAGAGTACATTAAAATTTTATGATTTCAAGTGACTTTTTAAAACTTTTTTTTATACCTTGAAGCAGGTTTAGAAGGAATACTTGCGTAATAAAGCAGCTCATCACAAAGAAGCAATAAAGCCTATGAAGGTGTAATTCTTACAGGATTACCTTTCTTATCGTTATTTTGACACCATTGCGTTTGCATATGTATATCTATACTAACATTCTAAAGAGGAAAGATTTATAAATTTGTAACGAATAAACTCAAAAATTACTAGACCGATTCTGATGAAATTAGGCACAAATATAAATTAGATGTTAGGAAACCACATAGGCTACCTTTCATCTCTATTTCATCCCCAAATAGGCGAGAATTTCAAAAATGCTAGAGCAAATATTTATTGTTTTCTTATCAAGTACGTATTTCTAAGTTTCATGGTTTTATCTTCACCAATGACGAACTTCGATACAATTTTTTATCCCTTTTTTCAAACACTTTATGCCTTTTTTTCCACAATAAAAAGTAGCTTATGTCCTTTCCCAACGTCTAATAAATATTTGTAGCAAATTTTATCAAAATCAGTCCAGTAGTTTTTGAGTGTATTCGTTACAAACATACAAATCTTTTCAATTATAAAAATTAAAGATTTGTTTGAATGAAACTTTGAATTTAGGCACTTTAAAAAGAAATATATAAATATTTGTTCAATCGTTTTTGAAATTTTGACTTATGTGGCGATGAATTAGGGGATTGAAGGTCGTGTCATGGAAGTCTAAACCAATTCACGATCTCACTACTGTGATTTTGATGAAATTTGGTACAAAATATGATAGGACATAAGCTACCTATTGTATTTGGGCAAAAAGGGTACGAGGGGTTAAAATATGGGATGAAAGTTTGTGTGGGAGTTCGTTATTATCGAAGATGACTATGAAACTTTGAATTATGGCACTCGACAAGAAATAAATATATAAACCATATTAGTAGATAACTGAGCAATCCCCATTATAATTGTATCTTCTCTTCTCTTCTTCCTCAACTACCCACTTATCATTTGCCTTCCTTGCTCGCAATTTTAATTGGGGTCGGTGTAATCAGTTTTTTTCTTCCTACATATATTCACCAAACATCCACCCACCTTTGACATACCTACCTGTCCCAATCTCGGCTAGATAATTATCATGGTTTTATCTTCAACAATGACGAACTTCCATAAAAACTTTAACCCCTTCAGGTAATTTTTCTTAATAAAAGGTAGCTTATGTCCTTTTCCAAAGTCTTGTCAATATTTGTACCAAATTTAATCAAAATCGGTTCAGTGGTTTAGGCGTGAAAGTGCAGCAGACAGACAGACAGAGTTCCTTTTGCATTTATCATATTAGTAGGGACTAGTAGGGATCAATGCTTTTTCTTATCACAGGTAATTTATGTGTTCTTGTTTGTCTGTAGTTGTGTATTTTTTCCAAATGACAGTGGATTTTAAAAAATCTTATTAATTTGCATGTTGTGTTGCTTTATACTCATTAGGACACAATCTATCAAAATGAGTTCAAAATACATTCTTATGGATCAAATCAAGTAGTGGAATTCATTGCCAGCACACGTGTATCTTTCTTACAATCCTGGGCAATTCAAAAGAGACGTGAAGAAGTATCTTGCAGGTTGGCAAGACGTGGGTGACACTTCAGACCCAAATTTTTTATTTGTTCTGAGGGTGCCCCAAGCGTATATGATCTCCACGGACTCCACGTCCACTTACCATCAAGAGGGATGGGTCATTTGCTAGAGCTTTTGCTAAACATCGAACCAGGGGCTTCGGGAACGAATACTGACGGGAAAACTTCTAGATCACTGTTAATAGCCAACTTAAGATAACAGCCGCGCTAATCATCTAACTAATAAAAGCTCAATAGCATAGTTCAATTCAAACAAAAAGCCATTGCGAAGACAAAAACATATGTACAAACCAATATATACGAACAGTGGCCTCATCTCATTTAGTCATCGTTCCAAGTAAAAAGTAAAAATAACTTTGACCAGACTCTGCATCTCGACTCAAGGCCAAATCCTGAACGCAGAGAGGGACAACAACACATTCACAACGGCGATAAACAGAGACGGGCGAACCCGGTGTCTTCGTCCTTTGAAAAGGGAAAGTGGTACTTTAAGCACTGGCGAGAGTGAGATGAAAAAATGTCCGAAGGGCAAAGCGGGAGGGAAGTACGTGTTTTCGACGAGAGCGAACGAGGTGGAAGACGGGAACCGGTTAAATTTAAGGACTCAAGTCTTTGGTCCAAGCTTAAGCCGTGTTAGGATGGATGTTTTTCTTTATGATTATATGTTGCTGTAATCATTTATTGGGTAATAATATTTTTATGTTTGCTTCTAAGCAAATAAACATTCTATTAGAATATTTTTCATTCTTAGGGCTGAATCCTTAGTTTTTACATTTGAGACATCATTGAAAAAAGCTTTTTTTTGTTTTTTTTATGACATTCTGAAAAATACATATTTTCCTACTGCCAATTTCAAAATTTTCAAAGATTTACCAGCGTCTGTGGTTTAATGATTACCGTCTAATCCAGGGTTCAATTCCCGTGGGGAGTTCAAATTGGTATTAAGTTTGATAAAGGTAGGGGTATTAAGTTCGTGTTGTTTCAACGATCGTCATCATCAAAGTTAGTCGTCGATATCGTGTTAACAATCCGTTGATGCGGATTTCGGGCGAATCTCGCTTCCACAGTTTTATAACCAGCAGGAGATTAACAAACAGCACATACTTACTCGTAAAAATAGTTATTAAAGTTATTTAATTAAAATAATTATTTTCGTCATGAAGCGCTTTAGACATTTTATTTTTTCTGAAAATAACTATCTGTCAAATTAGTTGATTGTATGTCGAATTTTCTTCATCGAAATATCCGTTCTCGGCGGCTAATGCGATCAAGTCAAGTTGCTGGTCAAGAAATTACCTGGCAAGTAAAAAAATAGACAGGAATAGAACAACGTTAAATAGGTAGTTTGGGTTCATTTTGGTCTTTTTGGTGGGGGTAGGTATACCGCAATTGAGATTTCCAGCGGCAGAATACTGTAGTCTACCTCATGTAATGCCTCTTGTAACTTTAAAGTTATAAAAGTACCGCTGCGACAAAATGACGTTCAACAGATGCAGTCCACAAAAAACGATACGTTTAGAAACGGGTTTCCTCCTGACCGATTGCCTGATTGACCGCGGCCGGGAGCTGTAACTTGAATTGCTGACTTAATGCCTTAAAGTTGTAAGACTGCTTTTAATGTATTCTCTGTAGTACTATCTAGTATAGAATTATATTATCGACGGTACTATCAATTTCCTTATTAAATTTTACTTTTGATATGGAAATGGTAAATGTAGAGTTTGACCCTTGTGCAGGTGCCCTAGAATGCCAAATTTAGTATCGGACTTGGGCCATGATTGCGTTATAATGAAATGAGTGCGAAAGAAAAAGAAAAATGTATAATTTATGTGGGAAAAATATCATTAAATTATTTTTGGTAAGTTTTGAGAAATAATAATTGTTAATAGTCATTTTGAGGTTACATTAAATTCATATAATTGACAGTATGATTCTTCTTCTCTGTCGTTTCGCTCTTGGGAGAGCGGTGGTGGTCACGTTGAGGCGTTCACGTCGGTGGTAGAGGCAGACACAGCTCTCCGCACGATCTCCCGCCATCTCTCTCTGTTGGCAGACTGTCTAGCGCAGTCAGACACGCGACAGAATGATAGCTGAAGTTTTTTGTTCTTAAATTGTCCCTATTTATAGGATGGCAGTGGTGTCTAGCCCATACAGCCACGCCCTCAGTATTTTTTCTTTCTTGAATTTCGTATTTTAAGGTTCTTTTTGCGAGATGACACCAGGATAAAACAACATTATTAAGCTTAATTTGGATAGCCAATAATTTAGACAAGATCGTTTTTAGTGAAACTACTAGTATAGTATTATATTATCTGTGGTGAAACTAACTCAACATGCGGCTGTGTACACATAAAATCTTTTGCCTTCCAAGTAAAGGGTAAATAAAATGTAGCAAGAAGTCAGTGCGGCATTAAAATTAAAAATATAACTTTTTAAATAAAATGCTTTGATATAAAAGATAAACATTATGAAAGCATAATTCATTAGATTATTTGGGAGTTTCTCCCGAGTTCTTGTTGTAAAAGCACGTGTTGAGAGACTCCATTTTAACCAAAATCTACCGTACAATTTTTTTTGTAACTATATAATTAAGTTTTCACTTGACATTGGCAAAATGCATAATCTTTAAGATTTGCGAATGCCATTAATTAAAAATAGAATAGAATTAGATTATTTTTGAAGTATATTTGGTTATTGCGCATTGTGGCCAGGTTTGGGCATTCACCTTTGTGCTTTGTTAGGTCGGTGGCAGGGCTAGATTAAGTCAACTTGGCTAGTGACCACCATATTATCAAAGTATGTCGCCTTAACAATACAGTTAACATCTGTCCCTCGGTGGCTTAGGGTTCAGTAAACTCTTTTTTACCCTCGCCCTTCTTCTTCGTACGAGCAGTTTCCGTAACTCGACGTCTGCTGCGCCTATTTTGCGTCGGAGGGTGTGGGCCGGATCACTCCAGCTATCCCAGCTCTACCAGGAAGGCGCCTAGCGCCTTGAGGTTGTCAAGCAACTCCTGGCCGCTGCCCGGCGACCCGAGGAAGCGGGCCCGGTATTCTGCCGCTCCTCTGCACTGCAGCAGGATGTGAGCGGCTGTTTCTTCCTCCGCCATGCAGGCTCTGCACAGTGAACTGTCTGTTATACCTATATTTAAAAGATGTTTGTTAAAGTTGCTATTGTCCCGAGATTGCGCCTGTGATTAGACGTAACTGGTATCTTTTTAGCTGTAGTAATTTCTTAGAGAACCTTGGGTCGATATGCGGTAGAAGTAATCTCGCCTGTCTGCATGTCTCTAAGGTGTTCCAATATCTATCGTGTGCTAGGTAGGAGGGTTACCTTCGTCGCCCTTATCATCGAATAGCAGTTATACTTATTTCAATTATTAGAGAATAAAACTACATATTTCATGTATCTCTACTGATATTATCTTCACCAGACTCTTAGTTACTTTTATCACAGTAGCATCAGTAGGTTGAAGGTTTTTTTTTTATGACCAAACAGAGAGTTGAGTATGTCAAGTTCGTAGATTTAAAACCACAAATCTACTGATCGTTACAACAGCCTTTTTAATTCGACCCACTGCTGGGACACAAGGCCTCTCCTTGTTATCGAAGGAGGTTTAGGCAGTAGTCCACCACGCTTACCCAATGCGGATTGGTGGACGGAGTATAAGATGAACAATGCCCCTTTGCTGATCCATTAGTCGCCTTCTACAACATCCTTAGTCGCCTTTCATTAGGTGGTAGACTCGTATGTAGGGTCGTCTGTTACCACCGCCTTTCTTATTTCTGCCGTGAAGCAGTTCGCTGTGTTTCGGATTGAAGGGAAAGGTAGCCAGTGTCATTACTGGGCATGGAAGGCATATAATCTGAGTCCTTAGGATGGCAACGCACTTGCAGTGATAAATTATTCACCCTTAATATTGCAAGTGTTTATAGGCGACGGTAACCACTTAACACCAGGTGGGCCGCAAGCTTGTTTGCCATCTCGAAATAATAAAAAAATTATGTGGCCCAGATGTGGCTTTATGTGTATCTAAATGTTACCTAAAGCTCTGTTTAACAGTTTTGGATTTATAAGCGTAATTTTCTATGGATGTTAATTTTTAGTTCAAATAATTGACACAATTTAGAAGCCGATCCGATATTGGTTACGTGCGTAAAACATAAAAAGGTTATAATAGAACAGTAATCGCTCCATAATTTCAATCTGAAATCCGTCATTGCGTACAAAACACTGAGAATAAATCTTGAAAGTTAAGCCAATAAAAGTGCATCGACCTGGACAACTTACTTTGCCAAGTTCGACGCAAACCGTGCTACCCTTCACGGGAACCAGTTGGTATCTTAATAGTCTTCGTGAATGCAAATCTTTCGTCATCGAGTTATTACTACCCGCATTCTTTGAATATTTTTTCTGACATTTACAATTATCTAAATTTGATTTTTTGCTTATGTAAAGGACAAGAACTCACCGTCGATAAGGCCGATGGTAATACTTCATATCGAAACCTAATGTTGTTAAGACAATTTTGTGCTGTTATATGTCTATGGGTCTGTGGAATAATTTTTAAAATGTACTCTTACAGGGGAACCAAAGGGAGCAGGCCAATACAGCCATGAATATATTTATTTGTATTATTTACTCATAATATTTATTTGTACTATAATTTAGAATGTAAGAATCTCATGTATGTGTACCGTATTACTATAAAAAGCTCGATTATCAGTCACTCACTCACTGTCTCACTGATATCAACGCACAGCCCAAACCGCTGAACTTAGAGACTTGAAATTTTGCACATAGATACCTTATACAGTGTAGGTATCCACTAAGAAAGGATTTTTGGAAATTCCACCCCTAAGGGGGTAAAATGTCCACGCGGACGAAGTCGCGGGCGGAAGCTAGTTTGCTATAACTATATTGTTTTTCTTTTTTGCCCGAATGTCACAGGAAATTAAGTTTTGCCCATAATAACAGCGCTCCTACGGCGATACATCGTAGATGCACATACTGAGGCAGGGACTCAATATTAATCTATGCAGGGACCTATTGGCCTAGCTCAGGACATGATTTTTATTTGTTTTTTTTCTTCTGTTTATTGATTTCATTTAAAATTAAGTTTAGTCTATTTGTATGTTTTTGGTGATGTCTTGTGCTGGTCAATAAATGTGTTTATTTCTAGTATTGTTATGGCGTAAAAAATTGACGATAGTGAGGTAATAGCTAAGCAGGTGGACTTAAAACTTACCCTATCGTCAACCAAACTAAGCACAAATTCGTACTTCACTAAATGAAGTTGGGATCTCCTGATCTCATTCCGTTGAGCGAAACACCAAACCACGAAGGCGGTTAAGCGATAAGTTTGTGCTATGGATATTTAAAAAAATATCGTCAGCGTCTTACTCGGTGGCACTGATGAGCTATCTACTAACCCTGATAACATCCCCTAGATATGGAGAAGTTCTACTTGTGAGACATATTCTTGACGAGAAGACAGTATAAACAAAGGTTTTGCATCGCTTGACCAATATGCAGTTTTGACGAGTGTGTCGTAAATCATTATTAAGTATGATTTATAAAGTCTTGTGCCCACCAACTATCAGCAGACGTAAGACATCTTGTTTGGTCAAATAAGTGGGTTTTGGAACAATTTCTGTTAATTAAGATTAAATCACAAAGTTCCTTCTAGCCATGTGATGCCGGCAGAGTAGAATAGTATCACCTCATATCCTACAGTAGGTGTCGTAGAAGGCGATTAATGGATTAGCAAAGGGGTATTGATCACCTTTACTTCGTTCACTAATCCGCATTGAACAAGCGTGGTGGATTACTGCCTAAATCTCCATCGATAACAAGGAGAGGCCTTGTGTCCCAGCAGAGGGTCGAATTGTAAGGGCTGTTATGATGATGATGATAAAGTTCCTTCTAGTTTTAATAAAAGTAATAATCTTCGTCTAAGTGACAAAGTTATCACACTACTTAAATACAACAGAAATAGTAGTGTCTACAAATGTTACACAGTCGGGCGTGCACAGATGTACTTAATACTAAAAATCGGGAGTGGTCTCCCCTTGACTTTCTGGTATACCGGAAACGACTCACAAGTTGGTAGAAACCTTATATTTTGATGTAATACATGCTAAATTTGGTTGCAATAAGTTAAAGCATACGCGAGTTATCGTGCTAACTCACAGACACACATACAGACATAATTCCAGAAACGGTATTTTTGGACTCAGGGAGGTCTTAAAACGTGCAAATCCGTCAAAATCTCGAGGTCAAATTTTTTGACTATTACAAGACTTCCTCTACTACGTATACGAGAAAGTAAAAAATATTTTTTTCAATTTCAGCATAGTTTCGCTCCTTTTGAGTGACTGTTACCTCATTTGAGTCTGATACTAGCTGATGTGGCTTCATCTGTAACCGAAAATTACCCAAAGCTCTACACAACTCTTTTCCCGGATCTTCCGGACCCCGATGGAAGGACGAGGTACAATCCTCGTGGATACCTGCCTCAGGTTATGTTGGTTGCGGACCGGAATTTTCATTATCTAAGCTTTGCGGGCAGGATATGTAGCGTTCATTTGCGTGTATGTTGTGCACGTAACTGTACACAGTACTGCAAATAAGTAGTAGGTACTGTAGAATACTGTAATTTTGCCTACATGTCATCATTTGGCTTGTTGACGTCACAAATAATTAAATTAAACAATATTTAATACTAAAACTAAATCTGGTTCGCAAAACTGAGAGAGTGTTGACTAAGGACAGCCAGCAATAAACTCGGTAACCGGTTGTCTCTTATTAATGAAATCATTATAAAATAATAATGATTTATATTTTAAATAGCATTAAACCCTAAAATAAATAACAAAATAAAAAAACAATACATTACGGTCAATTAATTAATTTTAACATTAAATTTTTTACTAAATCCCTTCGATTTTGGTTAAGATCGAAGAGAGCAACACTTCACCGCATTCAAATTGTATTGTGACGTGACTCGAGGAACAATTTCAAATTGTAGCGTTTTAATATGTAAACGCAAAATGCAATTACGAGCTTGATCAATGCCGACCAAATCCAAGCCTGAAGCGTGATCGTAACGTTCAGGTTGCTTCCCCATCAGGCGATTCGCGGGAACAGGTCAACCGGCCTCAAGGTCAGGGGGAGGTGGACAGCGGCGGCATGGAGTCAACGCCTAGTATTTTTATTGCTTTTAATTTTATTATGCCACCAAAACATATTAAAATAAAAAAGTGCGAGGTTTTCTAATTTACTATTTCAATGATATTCGCCAGTTACATGTGGACTGTTCACACAAAACTGTTAATTTAAGGCGACGATAAGTGTTGGCGACCTTGCTCATAGTGAGCGGAGCATCTCACTTTTGCATAGCACATTCAAAAAACACAGAAAACTAGGAAACTATTGATTTTTCTTTTTGTCATATGAATATTTAAATACTGAAATTATGTACAAGATGAATAAAACTTCATGAAAATACCTCCATTAGTTTCAGAGTTCTGTCCTTTTTTATTTTGGTAAAAGCTATTTTCATGTCCTATTTAAACAAATGTACAAATTTTGAAATTTGTTCATACTGATTTGTTTTGTAAGTAGTCTAGTTTCACATGTATATTTTTTCAAAATTTTCGCTCATAATTGCTAAAGTCTGATGATTGTTCGAATATCGGTAAAATGGCGTGCTACCACTTATCCTCCCCTTAACTGGCAGATATATCTTCATCAGAACCCGTGAACCAGGCACTTAATGTGGTTAATACATGACGGAAAAGTTATGTATAAAAGCTGTGATCTTATAATATTGATAATCGTCATAATACAAAGTCATCGTCATCAGGAAATTATAAGTACTATAAAGTGGGGATTCAGGGGCTTGTGAATTTTTACAACTATATAACACAATAAATAATTTTAATTTATTCATGTTCATAATATTGTCTCGACCGAGAATTAAACCTAGATATTTCTGTGAAACATGTAGGCATATACACTCGAACCAGGACCGTTGTACGGAATGTTATTAGTGGTAAAGTTTTGGAGAAAATGTCATTTGCTCGTGTTATTATTTGTAATTGTACTTTTTTATTTATTTATAATGGTTGCTTAAGTAACCCTAAGTAAGTAGTAATTTATTATATATAAATAAAAAATGCATACAAAAATACAAACTACTCCACAGTGCAACTTTGCCTCTGTTCCCAAGTCAACATTTACCAATAAGTATTTGTGTCCACACGCAGACATCGAAACACATTGCGGGCTCACGTTGGTGTGCGTGTGTCCTACACGCTGCACAAGAATGCAACGCGCTGTTGACACAACCAACTTCAATATTCCTTTATTTATTGCTATAAAAACTCTTTGACGAAACACGAATTTAATTCCAACCTTAAATTCTGTGGCTGTAATTTCAAATCAGCTGAAAGTTCCAAGAGCTTACGACCTTCTTTTGTTTTTCCTCCCTCTTAATCAGACAATCGATTTTAATCTTAAAGAAGATATACATAAGGTTTAGATTTTAAAGGTTAGTTTCAGGTTGTTTATGCCTTAGCAAGTTTAGTTCGTAAAAGGTATATTTAAATAAGGATTTATGCGTTGCGTTCTGTCTGGCGTTTGGCGAGATTCGTGGATAAAGGATGGTTGGATTAAAAACGCGAGATTCGCGTAGATTTGGTTCGGGGAAGATTCGTGAGGGTAGTCCGAGTATTGGAGCCATTTTGTAGTGGCAAGATAGATGAATGGCACTTTTTCTTCGTAAATCGAAACCAAAGGATGAAAGCTATCTTATGACTAAACGACCGCGGAAACTGAACAGCATTTGGTAAAGTTGGTGATTGAAGAGCAGTTTGAGTGTTTCATGTCTCAGACAGGTGGCGACATAACTTTGGTGTTTTGGTACTTCAATACAGGTGCATATGCGCAATATTTTTCTTCAGATTTTCAACCACAGTTCTTACAACAACCCTCAACATCCATGGTAAAACATTGACCGTAAGCGGTTGGAGTAGTCTATTTTTTGGTAATTGGCTGACCGTCAGAACTTCTTTATATTCTTTTACGTATACCACGTTACGTTATTTATAAGCTAGGTATTTAACCACGTCTTTGTAAATTATTCAAATTGTAATTGTCATGTGTCTGTTCGTCCTACCCGGACTTCTGAAATGAGAGTGTAACATTTGTCGTTGGTGTTAACTTTTGGGTTAAATTGCTTACTCAAGGATTGTTCCTTTTTATGTAGGCAATAGGCAACCTGACTGACACCTAGCAGTTAGGGCCATGCAGTGCCTTATGTGTAACAAAATGTTACCTAAATGAGCAGAGGCTCAACCCCTCATAGGATTACGAGCGCGAACATATGTGTATGTCTTTGTCACTTATCTCCATTATCCAATGGAGATAGAGACATACACATATGTTTTTCTTATGGTTGCTATATAGCTAATAGGCGACTAAAGGTCGTGGGCCTAGGTTACCCTAAACCAGAGGACTTTATAGACCTTGGTGGATCCTCTAGCCTGTAACTCAAATCTTCCCAGAGAAGATCGGCCTCGAGAGTCGGCATCTCCCGCTGGGAGTTTCTGATTACAGTCTCTAGGGAAGGGTTACGCAGCTTTTTACTCTTATAGACCACTTCCTGAATTGAAAATATTCCACGGATCATACCTCCCCCTTCCATGCACCATCAGAGTGCACTTCATGCTTCATTAAGACATCAGTGGCCGCTGTAATCATCGATCCGACGCGTGTGTTGCGCGCACTCCTGGCACATCAAGTCGTTGAGTAGGACAGCTGAAAGTAACCGAGAGCAGCCCGGCGCGAAGTAATGTATTTGTGTTGTCCAGTCCCAGAAGGATAAGTGTAGGAAACAAAGGGACAAGGACGAAGACTAAAAAACAATTTGTAGGGAGTAAAGAAGGTGCGCTGTGAAATCAGAGCCTCCGGCAAGTAGCAACGCACTACTCCTAAGGTTTCGGCCTGTTCCGGAAAGCTGCGCCAGGCTGGGTTGGTGATAGATCATATAGATCATCCCTCCCACCGCGCCGGAACACGTTTAATATTTAAAAATCACTTTTGTTGTTAATTAACCGATTTAAATAATATATTAATCCGCATTTCTAATACAAAAATAGAGTCGCCATGTTGAGCATAACAGTGCAAGTATCTGAGAGTAAGTTTAAAAATAACTTCTTATAATAGTAACTGTTGAAGTTATGTGTGTGACAGTAACTGACCTGTCTGCATACCGACAGAACCTGTCTTACCTGCGTGGACTTTATGTCTGCCATCGGATAATTAATGACAATCAATATTGAACGTATTATTGACTGACACAGAGAGGTACCAGAGGTACTGTGCGAGAACATCGTGTATGTTTTAACTTTGAGAAGATTCGCTATTCGATTCCAAATCAAATGAAATAAAAAATTCTATATTTATATGAAAATATGTGCGGTGACGTAATTTTTAATAGACAAACAATGTATCGAAAACTTTATTTTAATGGTTTCTGTTTGTTAACTAAGCTATGTAATTTTTTGAAGTAAAACTTCTTTAGGCGCGACTAGGGGGTAACTCAGATTTTTCTAACGGAAGTAACGCTCAGTATTCTATAGTCTGTGTAGTTTCCGCTATTTAAAAATAGTAATTTCGATTGGTCGTCATATTTTTTTTTAGTTAAAATTTAATCATTTCAGTGATCTACGTCAAAGAAGTTTTACTTCAATCGCGCGTAAAGATTACACGCACACAATTTTTTTATGTATGTTTGTTTCCTAATTAAATAAATAAAAAAACAGTACTCTTCTTGAGAAAAACATTGAATTGAATACCTGCTAAAACCGCTCACAATTTATTTGTAAAGTTGAGTACCTATATTTTCTATGATTAGTACCTCTAAAATATCCTTAAATTGATAACAATATCCTACAATCACATGTGGTTCTGTCAGAAAGGTACTACCGGGCACGCCCACTTTATGTATGCCAGAACGTCGAATCTAGAACAGTACCTACTCATTTTTTCTTCGGAAGTACATATTAAAGTCCTGATCCTACGCTGTACAAATTGGCATGATTATAAGTCTATACATATCGATAAAAACAGAGCACATAGCCAACATAGGACAGTGCAATAGGCGGCCTCATTGAACAACAATCTGTTCCAGCTTCCAGCCCACATTAGACCGTTCGGTATAAAAAAGCCCGTACATTCAACTTTCATCACGATCTTCATTACATGGTTCACATCTGCTCAATAAATCTATTCAACTCAGGTAATGACCAAAATAAACTAGACCAGTGCATCGATCCAAAACGAAATCGAAAGTTCGCCCAAAACTATAGAGAAATGAAAAAAACTACTTTCGATACAAACTTTTCCCATCGTGTCTGCCCAGAACTGGTTTTGATAGCATCACACAAAAAAACTTTATATTAATTTGGGATCCCCACAAAAAACGAAGATAGCCACACGAACAAAAAAAGCTAATGGCCACTAAAAAAAAGAAACAAGATTGAATCGGAGAAAAAGGATTAAAAAGAAAAAAAGTCTGGCCGAAGAAAGGGTTTGGTGTTTACAGGATGATCACTTTGTATATCTCTCTCTAATATAATTATTATTTTCTAGCTATTAAAACTTTTGCGATACTTATGTAAAGTTAACGGTTTAAATAAACATAGCAATTTTTTGATTTTTATAAAAAAAAAATATTGGCCTATGATATATTTTTTCTAATAATAAGCTAGTTAATCATCCATTTTTGAAGGTAAATAAATAGTTAACCATTTTTTAACAATATTCAGACTAAAGTCTGAATTTACAAAAAAAATTTTTTTTTAAACACACATAAACAAGCTCACAATTCCAAAAGGGGTCGAGCAGAACTTCAAGCAACATTCGGTTAGACAGAAAGCCACATCTGGCAGTAGGTATGGGCCATATAGTACCCCCAAAAGGGGTCGAGCAGCGCTTTAAGCAACATTCGGTTACACAGAAAGCCACATCTGGCAGTATGGGCCATATAGTACCCCCAAATCAGTGAAAGTTTGCCAGCCTGTCGCCTACACAAAAGAGGTACCAAACCCAAAAATGAACAACATTCAGTATTCAGTAAACAAACCAATTAAAGCCAACGACCAGGGCCGATGTTACACTCAAAATCATTTCAGCAGTCCGGGTATGTTAGATAAGTATAACAATATTAAAAATACACAATTCGTTTCGTAAATAATGTTAATTAACATAAACTTTTATGTAAATATTTATTTATTTGTTGCAAGTCACGAGTTGAAAAGTTGTTACATAAAATATTGGTCCAGTACAAGTGACGCCCTGCTAGGGCACAGCAAACATGAAGGACAACAATTGCCTGTTACTTATAAAATGAAATTTCACATACATAATTAAATTTCCTTAAGTATCTAACTAATATTAAAAATTAAATTCATATGCATTAAACAGGTAATTTATTATTAAGAGTAGGTAACTAATTTACTTTCATCATTATATTTTATATAATTGAATAACTATTATATTACACAATTTTATTAAAATAAGATTATCTATTAATTGATGTTCATAAAAAAGCTCCTCGGTGTTAAACTTAATATGAATATAATTTGATACTTTTTCAGAAAATAAGTGGTTGCAAGTTCGAGCGCATCCTGTACATCAGTTTGACATATTTTAAGTGTCACCTATAGTGTGGTCAAAAATTCTTTGTCCGTGTGTTCGTTTTCATTTATCTTCGACTGCTGCGTATAAAACGACAGCATAATAGAAACGATTGGACACTTTTAATTGGATCACGTTTGCCTTTGGACTGTTAAAGTGAAATTTAATTGGTCAAAATACACATACACATCTTTGCGATATAGTTTTCAGTTGCTAACATTTATAAGGTCAATTATTCATAATAGCAAAAATTATGTGTCCATCACTATTGCAAACAATAGTAGAATATAATGATAAACATTGAATGACTTGTCCCCGCCAACAAACTTCTTATTAAATCTTTTGTAATAAGCCCTTATGCTTTTTGTTTTTTTTGTTGCCCTTTTTTTATTATTGCTTCCTTTTTATTTAAATTGATTATGCAATAATTGATAAGATAAGTTTCCTATACTAACTTCCTGTAACTAATATTTCTATAACTATAGCAATAGTGGTTTGTATGAAAATGTGGTGACAAAAAAAATAACGGTGTACGTGGGTGTACTTACCTATCTTTTACAACTTATGAAGAATGTGGACTGCATGTCGCTGGTTTCTGTGTTTTTCCAATATGGAAACCGGACTTTACGAATGTACCTATAAGCTTTCTGGTGCTAACTTTGTGGTTATCAATCATCGATTTCAAAAAATCACCAATTTAATGCTACTGGGGATGGCATGGCGCTAAAATGCCTGTGATCACCACAGGCATTTTAGCGTATTATAGCGTATACATAGGTTCATTATCAAACGATATTTACATTACTCCTTTTTGATATTTATCTGTATAGGTAGGTATTATTATTATAAATTGTATCTTAACAGAGGACACAGAAAAAAATAAGCAAGTACAATGCACAATCACGAATTTTATTGCTTGAAAAATATCGGCTTACGAGAATAATAAATACATTTCTGTATTCGAATATGACTCTCACATAATTATGAAGTGATAATTGCTTTCTGTTTCTTGTTTTAAGATGGCTGTCATGGATGGTTATTATGGCACAGTATTTTTCGTTAAAATTATGACAGAGTTAAGACTTAATAATGCCTTTAAATTGGCCTCTAAGGTCTTCTTGTTTCCCCAATGCGCACGATACGATCACGGGGGATGAGCCGATGTTTCCCGGAGACAGCCGAACGTAACCGATCGCCTGCGGCGGGAACAGGTGCCTTACGCCGGACGCTACTGCGACTGAACAGCCGTAGTACTTGATGACAGTGATTAATGGAGATAAAAAAAAGTGTAGCTTTGACGTAAGCCGAGGTCGCCCTTCGGGTATCCATGTAGGATTGCATCTCCTCCTTTCCTCGGGGTTCGGAAGGTCTTTTTAACTCTTTTCGTTGTTCCGTCTTTCGCTCCTCCTTGTGGGGGAAGGAAAGGGAAAGCAACGGAGTTAAGGGATAAAATACACGATTGTTGGTAAGAAATTACTTTTGTATTCTGCTTTGTTTAGCCCAATGAGTTAATTTTTTCAAATATCTTGAAAAAAATCCTGGTATTTTTGTTTGTACACTTTATTTTAATTATTCAGCCTCAGCCTCAAGCCTCAAGGTACGAGGTCTCAGAATGCGCGGTGACGACCCTGGTTTGCCGAAGTATTTCACCGAGCCACCTCCGGGCAATTGACTAAGTACCTACGTATAGTAAGGGGCCATTTAATCAATTAAAGTTATCAATTAAAGGGTACCTACCTACGTATAGTAAGGGGCCATTTAATCAATTAAAGTTATAAATTACCCCAAAGTCAGCTTACGTAACAAATAAATGACCCCTAGCCAATGTTGGTGAAAGACTCGTGAAAGATTATTTTTTACAGTATTTTAAAGGTGCTTATCATTTTTAATTAAGTACCAACTTTCTTTAGTCGTAATACACATCTCACCGTGCGAAGGAAGGGTTAATGAAGAATGTCGGTTTTTGTATCACGATCTACGAGTACTTTAGGCAACACATTGAACACGACCAGCTTATATTGAAATAAATCTTATTACACATACATATTAGACGAAACTCAGCTTATTACGTTATTCTTGAAATGTATAAAACCAATTTTATCGTGGTGTTATTATTTTAATATTAAATATTCAGCATAATTTTAGTAAAGTCTTGAAAGCTATACTCAAAAAAGGTCTCTTGCGGTAACTTTAGGTCCGTTTTCACTTTTCTAAATGTTAAATAGGGCACTTGCTCTTGTAGTATGTCATCATAATATCAATAGATTTAATTTTAGATACCCATCTTTTATACGATAGGTACTAGCGCTCCGCCTGCGATTCCGTTAGCGTGTAGTTTTTTTACAAAAAGAATTTTCCAATTTGAATCTGCAGTTTTTGAGATTAGCGCGTTCAAACAAACAAACTCTTCAGCTTAATAATATTAAGTATAAATTTATGTCTTTTGATATTATAAGACAAAAATTTCAATCCAACAAATTAAGTATCATGAACTTCTGTTTTTTCTTCTTTCGGAGCTAACCCACATAGGTACAGGTTAGCCTGACGTCGGGACTTTACAAGTCGCCATTTCTGTCCGTGTGATCAGTAAACAAATGTTTCAGGTGATTTCAGAATTCAACCCCTAAAAGTGGAAATGGGCTGATAAAGTCTATAAAATTACCATGTTCATTATTCTTTCGTCATTATTGAAGATAAAACCATGAGACTTTGAATTTAGGTTTCTGATAAGAAGCAAATAAGTTATTGTCCTAACGTTTTTGAAATTTCAACCCACATGAGGATAATGTAAGTTCGTATATAAAAGTGGTTAAAAAATGTTTACTTTACGTATATTCGGAAACACGTGTATGATTAGAAAAAATAAAAGAACCCAAATACATTTAAAAGACTGCCTAAGGAAACTATCCAAAGCGGTCGATGTCACGGGCAAGAGCCAGTAATATTATAAATGCGAAAGGAAATTTCTACGTGACGCGTGACTCACACAACCTAAGAATTTCTTCATAGGTGTGTGCAGGTTTCCTCACGATGTTTTCCTTCACCGTAAAAGCGTCGATTAAACGTACATATGTATTCAAAATTTGAAAACACATTGGTACTTACGTGGCGGGGTTTGAACAGGTGCCTCCCGAGTGCCCAAACGCACTACGCCAATGACGCTTCCTGAAGTCGCGTGAAGTTGACCAACCCGCAACTTGGCTAGCGTGGTTGATTATGGCCTAATCGCCCCTAATGTGAGGTAGGCTCGAGCCCCTCGGTTAGGACATTATATAAGCTGTTGGTGATTGATGATACATACTCAGATCAGATAAAAAAGTGCATGCACGCACACATAGAATCATGCTCGTAGTCTACATGTGGCAGTGTGGGTACTTCAAAATAGTAGCAGGTAGGTAGTAGCAATAGACAGGCTGTCTGTCAGTGTACCGACACTGACAGACAGCCTATCTACCACCTACCCGACAGATATACCCGATACAAATAACCAGTGATGAGTTTTACATACCTTACAGTATATACAGATTTATATCATTTTCCTACCATGGTCGCAATTTATTTGGGGTCGGTGTAGTATACCTTGATATCGATAATACTGCTTAAGGATTCGACATTACATTTTTACGGCCGTGTGCCTCCTTGGAAACGACTGCTATCTTTCCACAGCACCCCCCACCACCAGCTTAACGTGCCTTCCGAAGCACGGAGAAAAATTGATTAGAAAAATTTTCGGTCACCCATCCGAGTACAATCCGCGCACTGGGTAGCTTAACTTTCGTGATCGTTACTAAGAACGCAAGACCGCGACTTCTTCTTAGTATAAAGATATATGGGACTCTTTATTACCTTTGACATGGATCTTGGCCTTCCTCTTGTTTGCCGCTACTTTACAGCATCGTGAGTTTTTCCAAGAGACGAAGATCTTAGAGGCTACCCCGAGCCTTTACGACAAAGTATTTTCCGCAGAGACTTTGTCGGTAGTCTTGAGACATTAAAAAAGTATTCATCCCTCCTTTAACAACGCACATCTCCATCTCCAGATAATGTCTCTCACACACCAACGGTCACTGTAACAGTCCGTTATTTTCACCTTAATCAAAATAGCGAAGCTGTGACGTCACAGCTCAATGCGCAGGCGCATTGGTCACGGCTGACTCTACTCAGAGCTTGGGCTTTGAATTAGTTCCGTTAGGTTTCATGAAATTAGCGATAAGCTAATTATTCGCTTCAATAAAATTATCGATGTCATTAGGCTTACGAGCGTAGTGAATTTTATTCATTGGTTCGAACAGTTTTAGTTTGATTCGATTTTTGTTGCTAAAGTAACTTTTTAAAGAACAGATATAAGTGAGGTGAGAAGGAAGTTTTCTTTAAAAAATACGGAAAAGATGTCTCAAGTTTAGGTATAACAGACGACTTACGCAGAGCATTAAACCTAAGAATTCATTCATAGGTGTATGCAGTATGCAGGTTTCCTCACGATGTTTTCCTTCACCGTAAAAGTAAAACGTACATATGAATTCAAAATTGATGATTTGCTATAGAATTTTGTGTGATGTATTGATGTCGTTAAGCTGAGATTTTCCGATGACCTCTGAACTCGTGAGTGAGTATCACTAAGATATTTAAAAGCGGTCTCTTAGATAGGTTAGTGTTTGCGGATCGTCGGCTAGTTGCGGAAACAGCTATAGGTTTTGTCTTGACACAGTTAAGGTACATAACGCGAGGCTCTTTCCTATTCATATCCCCCACCCCTCTCCCATGATGACCGCCAAACGTCGTGGGAAGTCGCTGGATGGCAGGCAGCGCAGCACCATCGGATTGGGTTGGAGATCCTGGAGGTAGGCCTCAAGTCCAACCTCAAATAAACCGAAATTATGTTCGAGGCGCGAGGCTGTGGGTGGTGGCCCACGTCACCCACGTCTTGCTCCGCGTCTGATTACCTACACTTCTCTTCGTAACGAGTCACGAAACAAGAAAAATTTAAACGAAACCTAATTCGAGCCATATTTATCTCTCTCAAAGCACCCAGCCTCCTCCGAAGGCAAAACTTATTTCGCACAGTTTACTCAAAAGGCACACCCATCGATCTAAAAACACAATGAAAAACGTGTAACCCAAATTGCTAGTGTTATATCTAAAAATTTAAAACAGCAGACGCTCCCAGGCCTGAATGAAAAAAAATATACATTTGATGGAGTGTAGTTTATCTTACAACTGGGAAAACACGCTGAAAAAATATCGTGCGCCAAGGAAAATATTCGTAAATGAAAAAACAGCAGTCGTTCGTCCTACGTTCAGGGATGGCATTTGAATAAGACAATAATGCTTATATATTTTTTAATTGAAATCAATAGATAAGTGAGATATGTCCTTATGCCTAGAGAGTTCTTGATATAAAAACCCGTGTTGAGAGACTCCATTTTTAACCTCAATCTACCGTACAATTGTTTGTTACTCTAAGTGCATATTTACTTGACATTGGCGAAATGCGTTATACTATATCGCGAACGCCATTTATTTAAAGAAAGAAAGAAAGAGACGTTTTCGGTGACGAGACGTACGTAAGAATGCCGATCCCGAAACGCTGACATAAGGGTTTAGGAGGGTATGGGTGGTTTTTAGTGGGTAGGACCGGTGCTGCTCCGCGCCGGGGACTCCCACATACGCTGTATACTTAGCCAGCGTTCGACGCGGTCCGTGAATGGATTTTCCATCATCATAAAAAAGTAAGACATTTTTTTACCAAGTTCTTTCGTATGGTTTATTTTGCATATTTCTACCATGTAAGAAAACCTGCACCCATAAGTTGTATACAAAAATAAATTGCGTGCGTACCGCCTCCGTCTAGACAACTCTATTGGTTCGCCCATCAAAATTAGAGAAATATCCCGGGTTCGAACTTCCCTGGTATATAAAACAGTACCGTACGTAATAGACCCTTCCTAGCAAGATTTTTTATATATCTTGACAGTAAACTCTTGGCCCCCCACAAGGTGGACTGCCGATTTGCTAAAGGTCTTTTTATGTGTTGATTTATTACCTTTACCTAAAACTGAGAGGTGGCAGCCCTAAGGCTCAAGCGGTGTCGGCGGAGACAGGGCGAGGCTCTACTAAATGAGTGTTAACGTGATCACCTCAACAGAGAAATGAATTATCAAGATAACGGTTTACCGCTGTGATAACAAGACCCTTTGTATGTACTACCCATAGGTTAAATTTCTGAGAAATTCAGTGTTTCAGCTTGATATATTGTCATTAATTATAATAATTCTAATTTTAATGTTAACTCGGTGCTAATTGCGTCTCTGCGACCTGAAAATCTATTGTGATTAGCCTAGTGCGAGGAGGACTGACGGCCGTTGGGGCTGAAAGGTCCTCGAGTGGCTACCGCGTACCGGGAGACGCAGCATTGGTAGGCCCCCTTCAAGGTGGACCGACGAAGGTCGGGGGAAGCCGCTGGATGCGGGCAGCTTAACATCAATCGGGTTGGAGATACTTGGGGGAGGTTTATGCCAACAGGGCGTCTCTCGGCTGAAATGATGATGATGATGATGATGTAAGTAAGTCCTATTGAGACCTCATGTGGACTTTAGCTGGAGTTTAGCCCATCTAAGTAATAAGCTTGGATTGTTTTGATCTCATCCGGGTCGAGAATGCGTCTCCCCAAATTTGTTTTTGTGCATGTGAAGTTTACAAAAGCACAGGATCCAAAGAAGGTGATGAACATTAGTGTATTTGGGTATAGAAAAAGACTCGAATACCGAAGAAAAATGAACTGATTGTGGAAGAGATGTATCGAAAGAAAAAAAATCTGGCAAAAATCACAATCTTTTCGCTACTGAAATGAAATTAAATGAAAAAGTTCTTTACTTAAATGGAATATTGTTTAGGGATATAATAATTATTTTACTTGAATATAATCATTATGCTGAGACGGAGAAGAAACGGCGAAAGAAACTCCACAGGATACAATTTCGTAATGATTTCAAAACATCATTACAGATCACGGGAGAGTGCGCTGCCAGTTGCCGGAGGCTCTGGTTTCACAGCGCACCTTTAATTTATCCTACAAGTTATTCTTTATCTGTCTCCTTCTCCTTGTCTCTTTATCTGTCTTCTTGTCTTTCCCCTTTCTGGGGCGTACATCACTCACACGCCTTCGGTGCCTTCCAGGTCGTCCGAGCCCACCCGAAGTGGTACCGCTGGCTCCCGCTGCCCAGTCTTCTGCCTCTTCTGCGGCGTCTTCTTTCTGCACATCTCTCTCTCTAGTCCACTCCTAATTTTGTGCCATCGTCGCGCGAAGTCCCGTAGCTGTCTGAAGTTCACTTCCGTCCCTCAATAAAATGGACACATGCATTTAAAACACTATAGCTAGGAAACAAGTGAATCCTCAAATAATGACCCCCCACCCGCAGTGGGGGTGATACAAGATGGCGCCGGCGCACACGCGCTTGTTATTTTTCGCTTACCGCCTAATATTTTCCGAGGCCTAAAACAACATGGGCGGGCAATTTTTGCGACTGTTTTCCCGTGACGATATTCCACTCCATCTGTCTGCGATATTGCGTTATTACATCTGCTTTTATTCGAATTAATAATCGTGTTTTTAGGGAGTTGTAACACAATTTGAGTTTTAGTGGTTTGGTAAGTAAATTGTAAAAAAATAATTGTAGAGTTGTCTCGATAACCTGATTTTTTTAATATTATCGGGGAAGAATTGGCCGTGTGATGCCGGCAGAGTAGAATAGCATCACCCCGTATCGTCCAATGGGTGTTGTTCGAGCCACAAGCTGAACATTGGACTCTGCGGCTGCGTGGTCAGCAGCGAGACAACAAACAACTTTCCGCGGATCAGCAACTACGTGCACCGTCGGCTACTTACACCTATGAAAGACATACAAAAACCCTTCATGGTGTACATTAGAACAATGTAATATATAAACATAATTAATGGCAATAATAAACAGATCTCAACCGTCCGTGTTGGGTCTCACTACCTCCCCGCTGCTGTCTGCCAGGGCTACTCCCTGGGGCAGTTCCTATCACCGTCATGCTACCTGCTAGGGCTACTCCCTGGGACAGCTCCTACCTATCATCATATCCTCGCTGACCAGCCTTACACCCTAGCTCAGCATTCTTTCCATGTACTTGTGGGAAGTGGCGCCTTACAACCGCCACGACCTGCTCGTACAGGTGTCGTAGAAGGCGACTAATAGATCGGCAAAGGGGGTATTGATCACCTTATACTCCGTCCACCAATCCGCATTGGGCAAGCGTGGTGGACTCTTGCCTAAATCTCCTTCGATGACAAGGGAGAGGCCTTGTGTCCCAGCAGTGGTTCGAATTTTAAAGGCTGTTTTGATGATGATGGTGATCGGGGAAGCTCTTGGCCTTCATGTCGCCTAATGTTAAGTAATAATAAGACCGGAGGTGCAACCGAACTTCACCCTGGTCAGGAAATTTCTTTATCATCCTAAGATTGAACATTTATCCTAATTTCTAATATGACAAGGCCCGTTTTCCCTTGAAACGTTAATGAGAAAAAAACCCATTCATTTTGCGAAACGGGAGCCAATTTCAAGAATTTTTCAACGTTAGAAATACTAAATTTTATAATACTAATAAACGATTTATTGCACACAGGATAAAAATAAAACTAACATGTACAAGGTAGGTGGCCTTATTGTTATACAATAATCCCTTACAGGCAACCTTGGGTGAAAAAACGGACAGCTACAGGATGGGTGCAAGAATAGAGAGCTTTATTACAATAGCCTAAGAGTTATTTTATATTAAACTAACGACCCGCCCCGGCAATACTTATGTAAATATGCATGTATTATACATATAATCCTTCCTTAAGAATCACTCTATCTATTAAAAAAAACCGCATCAAAATCCGTTGCGTAGTTTCAAAGATCTAAGCATACATAGGGACAGACAGACGGCGGATAGCGACTTTGTTTTATACTATGTAGTGATATTTAAAAATTAGGTAATAGAATTGCAATATCCTATTTCTAATCCTGGAAGTTATAGTCTAAGATCCGAACCTAAATCGACCTTCACCGAGCTGATAATAGAATGAAACATATTTTATTATTAATTTAGTATATTAGAAAATATATTAAAAATGGGTTGTCTAAAAAAATCCTGGACAGACTATTTTTAATTATTTTTTGAAAAATGATTTTTAATAAAATATTGCAACATCAAGATAATAAGAAAATTTTGTCGCGCGCTTATGATGATATAAATTTTTTTCTATTATCCAATCGAGTGAAAGTAACTGATATCGACATACCTGTTCATACCTGACAACCCAGTAGTTCGCGCAGGTAAATAATAGACAACCCAATGCCTGCACATTCTTAACGGTTTCTACTATCAGTCAGGACAAAATTTTCTTATTATCTTGATGTTGCAATATTTTATTCATTTTTTTTTAAATCATTTTTCAAAAAATAATTCCATGTCCAGGATTTTTTTAGACAACCCATTTTTAATATATTTTCTTATATACTAAATTAATAATAAAATATGTTTCATTCTATTATCAGCTCGGTGAAGGTCGATATAGGTTCGGATCTTCTACTATTATCATAATAAGTATTAGCCTCCTCTAGCGTTTATATAAGTGTAACTTGTCCTCATGAATAAACTGTAGAGAATCATCGTAGGGTTAAATAAAACTGTTGAGGCCACTAACTAATGTCATCTCTACATGCTTGCTTGCGACTTTCTATCTAAGTCAAGGTTGTCGCGACGTGCTGGCGCGACGGAAGGGACAAAAAGATTATACCGTGATTCTTTCGCGATTTTCCCCACACACTACAATTTATTCCTTCTGGATTGGACATTCCGGCAGGAATAAAACATAGTGGAGGGGGGGCTATTGTGTAAGAAGTAAACAGCAATCTCGTATATATTCTTAAGAAGTCTCTACGCTCTTTTATACAAAGAAAGATAATAACTTATGCTAATAATCCCAACAGAGTTTGAACAGAACTTTAGGTAACTTTTAGTTAAACATGCCACATCTGGCAGTATGGACCATGCAGTGCTATAAAATAATTTGCTGTTGCAAAAGGGTCATCAAACTCAAAAGGCACCTAAACCTTCAGTGAACTAAGAAAAGCTGTCAACCGGTTCGGATGTACAGGAAATAACATCACTTATTATTGTCTTCTTAAACTTACCCAGTAAAAACGCTTCTGTCTAATATAATTATATCTTTCTTTCATCCGGACTTTCTAATTCTTCGTAATCGACGAAAAATTTCACAACAATCTGAAAAAGAAATCCTTTCATTGCGACGTTGCCTTTGAAACAAATTTTAAAAATATTTCACGTAATTTTTTGTTCTGTGCAAAACTGGACGCGTAAAACATTCCTGAATTTATTGTGTCTATTGCGCGAATTTGACATGCTTTTACTAATCTGAGAAACCTGAAATAAAAAGTTTTGTTTCTTTGACTATACATTTAAGGAGAATACGAAGGATTGATTTTCAGTGTTGTGGTTACGAAGTTGGCAAACTTCAAAACATACATACAAAACATACATAGAGACGTAGTAATTAATCTATATAAACGTGTTTGACAATTCATATGTATTAACTTTCGGACTTTACTTCGGTAGGTAATGTTTGACATTGTATTGTTATAAAATATTGTGTATGTGTTAAATGTAAAATTTTATTGACTTACTTGCTGCCGCTTTGGAAATATCTGTAAGTTAGCAAGTAGGTACTCTGTGATAAATAAATAAATAAATACATACGATCACGCCCATAGTCCCAAGAGGGGTTGAACAGAGCCTTCACATCATATCACATCAACAGCTCATATAATGTCCCCGCCCGTCAACAACGCTGGCCAAGTGCGGGTTGGTCGACTTCACACACAACCTAAGAATTTCTTCATAGGTGTGTGCAGGTTTCCTCAGGATGTTTTACTTCACCGTAATAATCGTCGATTAAACGTAAATATGAATTCAAAATTTGAAAACACATTTTGGTACGTGGCGGGATCGGACCAGTGCATCCCGGGTTGGAGACGACGCGCTTGCGCACTACGCCACCGACGCTTTGTTGAACAGAGCCTTAGGTGGCATTAATTTTGTTACACATGAAGTCACATCTGGCAGTATGAGCCGTGAAGTGCCTCCTGAATAATAATATTGTTTAAAAAAATACTCTTATTTGAGCTTCATTTCATATCTTACATGATGTTTAGCAAAAATTTTCATGGTCTGCGAACATTAACATTCTTTTTTAGTAAATTAGATCTAATCTAGAAAAAAATCTGTCGTAATTATCTTTGTCTTTTCACAAGTAAATATTTACGCGTTTGTAAACGCAAAAAAAATATTATTCCATAGATCTAATCGACTAAAAAAAAATGTTAATGATGAATTTTTTTTTTGAAGTCTCAGCACTCGCCTGACTTATCATAATTAATTTAATCAATATAGGATTCTGTCTGCTACTTTACAAAAATAATTAAGCTTGAATTTATGGAACTCGCGATTTTAAAATCGATTTTCGCATCGGTCCATGCGAGCACGCGCCTCTCGGATCGATTGCTGCGCGTGCGATGTCACGCACGTTCTGTCGTCCGGTCTCGATTCGGTATCGATTCATTCGTTTTTGCTCCACATTTTTTTTCTAGGCGCCCGTTTTTTGGCTCGAGCCGCTTGTCTCGCAGCAATCTCTTTGGTAATTTTCTTTTTTTGGTTTCTTTGTTCGCCGGTTGACAGAGCAACTTGTTTTTTGATTTTCAACCGTTGATTCATGATTCCGTTTTGTTAAATTAAAATTGGATCCGTTATTCGACGATTGTCTGCACCTCGCATTGAATGTGCAACTTCATCAACAGTTAAAGTATGAGGTTTACTTGTTACATAGTAACATACATACGTCGTTACATAGTAACATCTTAGATATATACTAGCTAGTCAAGAATTAACATGTAAAATTAGCAACGAATAAAAATATTTCCTTTCTTTCATTCACTTTCGCTATCTTATTATAACATCGGCACAAAGAAAGGAGATTTTAATTATCAGTGCTTGTTACACTTACGGCGTAAACGCAACCAAGCTGCGTCACACTGGTTGTATGTGTTTTGGCACATGTAGTATATAAAAATCCAACAATAAGGTAGGTATGTTTTAAAATACCAACTACCCTGCTAATATTATAAATGCAAAAGTAACACTGTATATCTGCCTGTTAATACAGACAGTGTTTTCACATGAAAGGTTGTATAGACTAGAACTTGGGAAAGGACATAATTAAGCTACCTTTAATAGCGACAAAAAGCTTAAAGTGGTTGAAATAGGGGATGAAAGATTGTATGGAAATTCGTCATTATTGAAGATAAAACCATGAAACGTTGAATTTAGGCACTTGATAAGAAATAAAAAAATATGTTTTCTAGAGTTTTTGAAATTTTGACCCGTGTGGGGATGAAATATGAGTAAAATAAGTACAATAAAAAAATGCTGCCTAATGTAGGTAACTATTCCACGCATTCGAAATCACGGGCAAAAGCTAGTTAACCGTAAACTTATATTTTAATGTCTTCCATATATAGCAAGGTAGAAAGCCATTGGTGTCTGATCAAAATCAAAATCTCAGTTCGGCCGATGCTAATTTTCTAGTGTTAATTTCAACTCTAAAATAATATAAGTAAAGTATGCTACAGTCTCTTAATAATAATGCATATATTATGAACCCCAAATTTTAATTATTAAATGTGTTTTTTAACAAGCCATCCATAATAGTGTTCTTGATTAAACAATTCATCTCATTACAAATTGTTATTACAGTTGAATTAGAAAATAAATTAGTCGTTCATTTTTAATTTAGCTACTGCACTATCACTATTATTCTCAACAATGGTAGCGGTCTAGTGAGAGCTGTGTTCTATATTAAGGGTTCCGTATCGTCTAATTGTTGGTTTCAGGGTCCGTTTCTTCATAATGTTGCTTAGCTTGTTTCAACCGCCTCGGCTAAAAATGGACAGCGTAGGGATTACTAACAGAAAATGTCTTTGCCATCCATTTTTTTTATTTTTGTCTACTTAACCTTAAAGCTATAAGCGTAGCTATAAGCGTCGGTGGCGTAGTCTGTAAGAGCATCGTCTTCCGCCCGGGAGGCACTGGTTCGAACCCCGCCACGTACCAATGTGTTTTCAAATTTTGAATTCATATGTACGTTTAATCGACGCTTATACGGCGAAGGAAAACATCGTGAGCACATCTATGAAAAAAATTCTTAGGTTGTCTGTGAAGTCGACCAACCCGGTCTTGGCCAGCGTGGTTGACTAAGGCCTAATCGCCCATAATGTGGGGTAGGCTCGAGCCCCTCGGCGGGGACATTATATGAGCTGTTGACGATGATGATGATGAAAATTGAAGATTTGACAGGTGTGTTTTTATTTTGTAGAGCCCATGATATTAACCCCAAAAATATAAAAGTTGCACTTACTTTGTTTTAGAATGAATAAGTTTTGAAATTTTAAATTAAAATACTTAGAATCAAAATGAAAGAAAATAAAAAAATACGGTTTGAGTCTTTTAATGTCTATTTTCCATCCATATAATAAACAAAAACTTTTAAAAAATGTAATGTAGAATTGGGTTTTTCTGTCAGCACACGTGAGGGGGAAAGACAAAACTTCGATAATACTGTTATCAATCATTATTACTATGGCAACAGATATTGATAGAGGGCGATAGCCGTGTGAACTTGAAAAAAGTCCTACCACCAATCGAACCCTGGACCTCTGGATTGAATCCCGGTGGACGAACCACCAGACCGCGGAGGCTGTAAAAATCATTCTAAATAAAAATATTAACTAACAAGCAAAATGTGTAAAACACTATAACCCGCATAGATTTATAAATACTGACGTTTATAGATTGGCAATAAATCGACTAGGGCGAGACCAAAAAAATGCACCAATGTGTGCGTGAAACATTGTACTGCAGTTTGACAGTTGCTGTCGTTTCTACGTGACTGACAGGCCGACATAGGCCGCCTGCGTGTACGAGAAATGTTCTCATCTATCTATCTCGTTGTAATATACGTGTATACTCTTTCTCTTTGACCTCGTTAGGACAATGTATGTATGTATTTTTCTCCAAAATTATAGATGATTAGGGGGAAATATTTTTAAAAATATAAATAGATGTTTAGAGGGAAATATTTTGTACAAATATAAATGTTAGTTATGGGTAAAATTATTTAAAAAAATCGGGAGTGGTCTCCCCTTGACTTTCTCGTATACCGGGAACGACTCAAAAGTTGATAGAAACCTTATATTTTGATACATGCATGTTAAATTTTGGTCACCCATCCGAGTATCGACCGCGCACTTGGTTGCCTTTCGTGATCGAAGGCTCAAAACTTGACAGAAACCTTATATTTTGATGTCATACACGCATGTTAAATTTGGTTGCAATAAGTTAAAGCATGCTCGAGTTATCGTGCTAACGCACAGACACACACAGACATAATTCCAAAAAAAAAATTTTAGACTCAGGGAGGTCCAAAACGTGTAAATCCATCAAAATCTCGTGGTCGAATTTTTTGACGATTACAAGACTTCCTCTGCACTACGTACGAGAAAGTAAAAATCATAACTGTATATTTCCTATTATAGGCTATAGCACAGATTAAGATAATCTTTTCTACGTGTTATACAAGAATTAAGGATTCCAAATCAAATCAAATCAAATATCTTTATTGTTGCGGCAGTGCGTTAACCGCTATATGAAAATAGTTTTTGAGGTGCAGTTACTGGAGTATAAATGAGATAATGCGTGTACTTGATCAACTTGCGTGTTTAATCGAAGTGACATGAAAATTCGGTTACAAAAATTAACAATTAAGCTAGAAACAGGGAGAGGGGGCTTATCTCCAATAGCGTGGTAGATCATGCTGGTAACTAGATGTGGTGGTCACCCATTGGCACGACGCTGCGACCACGTAGTTACACGACGTGACGTCATTGGGACCCGATACTACACGAGGACGTTGGGTATACCCAAGGTATACCAAAGTTAAAGGGTTCCAGTTATGCTCGATAGATGGCTCCATAGGTCTCCGCGCGAACATGCCCCCGGCCTTGAAAGCAGTGCCTTTCAAAATTATTGTCAGTCCGTTGCAACGAGTGGACAGATTTTGGTGTAACAACGTCGTACAACTCCTGAAGATGTGCGTAGGTCTGCCACTCGTGAGACACCATCTTTGCCCGGTATGGACTGTAGAACACGTCCCAATTGCCATTTCAACGTGGGAAGGTTGTTGTCCTTTATGACGACGAGGGTGTCGGGCTTGAGTTCATCTTGATGCTCTCTCCACTTGGTCCGCGCCTGCAGTTCGGAGATGTACTCTTTGGCCCAGCGAGACCAGAAATGCTGTCGCATATTTTCAATCATCTGGTACCGCTGCAGTCGATGAATGGGCGTATCTCGAAGGTCATCAGTAGCAGGTGAAGTCAGTGGGCGACCAATTAAAAAATGACCAGGAGTAAGTGGACAAAGGTCTTGAGGATCTGCCGAGAGGGGAGATAGGGGTCTGGAATTTAAGACGGCTTCTATCTGCGTTAACACCGTACTAAACTCCTCAAAAGTGAGGTGTGCGTTACCCACTACCCGACGTAAATGGTATTTGCAGGATTTAACTCCCGCTTCCCATAAGCCGCCAAAATGTGGAGAATACGGTGGTATGAAACTAAACTTAATGCTGTTATTATGCGCGTATTCTAAAATATCAGGACTACAATTTTTTAAGAATTTAGAAAACTCATTCATGAGACCAACAAAGTTACGACCGTTGTCGGAAAATATTTCGATAGGTTTACCACGGCGTGAGATAAACCTATTTAGCGCTAACAAATATGCCTCACTAGAGAGATTGCTGACTAATTCTAAGTGCACTGCGCGGGTTGTAAAGCACACAAACAAACAAACGTATGCTTTATGCGTTTTTGCACCCCTACCTTTGCGATTCAGTACTAAAAATGGACCAGTATAATCTACTCCACTCCTTGCAAACGAAGAACTTGGAGTTATACGCTCCACAGGTAGGTTTCCCATCAGTGGTGTCAATGTTTTACCCTTAATGCGCGTACAGGTGACACATTCATGTACAGTTTGCCTAGCTAAGTTTCGACCTCCTACAGGCCACCACAGTTCGCGAACTTGATACAACAAAGCCTGTGGGCCAGCGTGTAGCAGTCGTGCGTGTTCATGTCGAAACAGTAGCTTTGTAAAATAGTGTTTACTTGACAATAATATGGGATATTTTTTATTGTAATTAAATTCAATTGAGTTGCCTAAACGCCCCCCAACTCGTATAATCTTGTTGTCATCGAGAAATATATTTAATTTTAATAAATTAATATTCTTAATAATTTTTCTACCTTTCTGTAAACAATCATATTCATTTGCGAAAGTTTCCATTTGACAGAATCGAACTAAAGTTTGCTCTGCCTGTGCCAATTCATCAACAGTAATTTTACTAATCCGTTTAATTTGTCGGCTTGACACATTATTCAAAAACCGTAATACATAAGCTAGCGCTCGCTTCATGCGTCTTAATTGTGAAAATCTGGTAAATGGAAAGAACGAAATGGACTTAGATTCCTGAACGGGACACGAAACAATAGTTGTCTTGACTTCAGGTAGATCTTCTGTCAAGTACTCAGAAGAATCGGTACAGGGAACTTCAAAGTCACTATCCTTTAAGAAGGTAGGTCCTTCCCACCATAAATTAGACGAAGAAAGTTCCTCTAATGTACACCCACGCGACGCAAGGTCGGCGGGATTATCCTTTCCCTTCACGTGACGCCACGAACAACCCTGCGTTAGTTCATGAACCTCCGCAGTTCGATTCTGAACAAACGTTTTTAATTTGTTCGGTGCCATACGTAACCACCCTAAAACAATAGTGGAGTCTGTCCAAAATAACACATTATCAAAGGTCATGTGCAAAGAATGACGCACCTTATTATATAGCTTGGCACCAATTAAAGCACCGCACAGCTCAAGCCGTGGTATACTCAACGGCTTTAACGGCGCGACCCGGGCCTTCGAAAAAAGTAAGCGAACGGAAACATTACAATCTTTACCAATAGTGCGAACATAAACGCAGGCACCGTAGGCCGCTTGCGACGCATCGCTAAAAATATGAAGCTCCACAGTGCGAGGCTGACTACCAATTACGTGGCGAGGAACATGAATGCTATCTATAATGCGCAAAGAAATAGCAAACCGGTTCCATGCCTGAGCAACGCTAGATGAAACTGTGTCGTCCCAACCTATCTTCAACAACCACAGTTCCTGCAATAGAATCTTTGCGACGATTATTACAGGGCTAAGAAGTCCTAATGGATCAAATATTTGCGATATATTTGATAAGATAAAACGCTTAGTGATTGAATTATTTTTATTTTCGATTTGCGTGTTAAAATAAAAATAATCTCTTAAGTTATTCCAACCAATTCCTAAGGTTTTGTTTGAAATATTTTCATTTAATTTTATTTCTTTGTACGTACTATCAATGTTAGTGCTATCCTCAGTAGAAAAATTATATATCCACTTTCTAAGAGGAAAACAACCTAACTGTAAAGTATTTTTTATTTTATTACATAATTGCAATAATTCCAATTTATTATTTGATCCGCATAACAAATCGTCAACATAAAAGTCTTCATTAATTACTCGCTTTACGTCGGGATTGTTAGACTCCAATGCCAATTGTTTTAAGCACCTTACGCTTAAAAAGGGAGCCGACGCGGTACCGTAGCTGACGGTATTCAGCTCATACATGCTCAGTTCGTGTGATGGATCTTCACGCCACAAAATCATTTGTAGGTTACGTTGTTTCGGGTCTACCAAACATTGCCTATACATCTTTTCGATGTCAGCGCAAACGACAAATTCATGTTGTCTGAATCGTAAAAGAATCGATATCAAATCTCCCTGTATGGCTGGGCCGACTAATTGTAAATCGTTGAAAGACTTTCCGGAGGTAGACGCTGCGCTTGCGTCGAACACAACACGCAACTTAGTTGTGGTACTATGCTCGCGGAAAACACCATGATGCGGCATAAAATAACATGGCGATTGACAATTATCTACTCGAGACATGTGACCTAAATTCTCGTATTCCCGTATAAATTCTGTGTATAACGATTTGTATGAAGGCGATTGTAATAAACGTTTTTCTAACGAAAGGAATCTGCGTTTTGCTAGTGCATACGAGTCACCTAAGGCATCAGAGGACTGCTTTAGAGGTATAACAACACTGAATCTACCATCAGCAGTGCGCGTAGTGTTGCTAATGAAGTGCTCCTCACATCTACGTTCCTCTTCAGTCAATACGTCATTAACATTGGGTAATTCCTCAATTTCCCAGAACAGTTTAAGCTGCGAATGTAAACTGTTAGCTAAATTACATTGAATGTATTTAGAATTTGGAATGTTATTATATAAAGGGCCGGAAATAATCCACCCCAGCTGCGTATTTTGTAAATAAGGGCCACACGGTAGTCTTATGCTTCCAACAGTCATAAGATCCCAAAACCTATCGGCACCTATCAAAATATCTATCACTTTGGATTCTAAAAACTGTGGGTCCGCTAACTGTACGTTGTCAGGAACATAACGTTGTAAACTAAGCTCGCGAACAGTAACACCGGGTATCGTGGATGTAATTTGTGGTAAGACGTAGCAATGAATACGCGTCTTATAAGTGGAATCAACACGAGACTTCATTTCAATAACAGAACTTTGCGAACAATGTAACACTGAATCACCTATACCTTTTATGCAATTAGTGGACTGTAAAATTGGCGTATTTAATAACTGGCATAAAGACTCGGTAATGAAGCAACGCTGGCTACCACTATCGAGCAAAGCGCGAGCCCTGTGATAACCACCACATACATCAGCGACATCTATTATTGCAGTGGATAACAAAACGGTGCTACTATTTTTTGCGTCATTTACCTGGAAGGAACAAGTGGCGGGGAATGTGACGTCAGCGCAAGGCGACGAGATACACGCTCCGTCCACACTTCCAGTCCCAGCTGTCCGCTCAGTAGCTATCACGGAAGGCAATGATAATGTTTTATTGTTTAGGTTTGCGTCGTGGAGCAACGAGTTGTGCTTTTTATTGCATTGTCTGCACGGCCCAAATCTGCAACTATCCAAAGCATGTCCCGAGCGTAAACAGTTTTCACATAGCTTATTTTTGCGAACAAGTTTTAATTTCGATTCTAAATTACTATTGATAAATTGAACACAGGAATAAAGTGGGTGATTTCCATTACATTTGTAACACGGCTTTCTAGTGCGGTTCATATTATCTTGCGGCTTATTGGTGGAAAAATTACAGTGCGATGTAGTTATATTTTGTGATTTTGTGTATGTGTTTTGTTTTTTGTTATTGAACGTGCGATTATCTGTGTTACGTGAAAGCTGTAATGTTTCCAACATATCCGCGCGATCTTTTAGAAACTTTAATAAATCGTCTAGCCTAATTCGCCGTTGAGCAGTGTTATCACTCGATAACAAAGTGCACTTGTGAGTCTCCCACTCCCTTTCGGTAGTTTTATCTAGCTTTGACACTATAATATAGTTTATTAGGGTATCCCAGGTGTCTGTAGGTTCACCTAAGATTTTTAATGCGCGCAAATTTTTTAATATAGTGTCAATAAGTTTTCTAATTAGGGAGGGGGACTCTTTACATAAAGAATCTATTGTGAATAGCGCTTTAACATGATTGGATATTAACAGTCTAGAACTATTGTACCGCTCAAGTAACAATTCCCATGCAACTATGTAGTTATCAGACGAAAATTCTATGGAATCTATAACTAATTCAGCACTACCCTTTAGTGACGATTTTAGGTAGTGGAATTTCTGAATGTTAGTAATTTGTTTGGAATTGTGCACTAACGACAAAAATGTGTCCCTGTACTCCAACCAATTTTCGTACGAACCATCGAAGGTAGGCATAGAAATAGTGGGCAACTTAACCGATTGTAATTGAGCGACATTTTGTGCGTTATTAGAGTAGTCAGCGATCTCACCATTGTTAAGCATACATTCGGCTTGTGCCATGGTAGTATAATAAGAGTCCTCAAATAGTTCTCTTTGGTTTAACTGGTCAGGTAGTTCGCTATCAGAAACATTTTCCTCGATCTTAGTTTGGATTTCTGTGAATTCTGTAAATAGCGTAGTAGCGCCTTGAACTCGCAATTTTAAATCTATGCGATTCTGCGTGGAGATATCGCGCTGTCTATCAGCTATTGATTGCAAATAATTGGCGAACTTTGTAAGTCTACCCTTAATGATGCCGCGCTTTCTAGTTAAGTCTCTCACTAGACTATCACATTCTACACTAAGAACATTAGGGGACTTATCACGAGATTTCTCGATAGGCATTTTGGCGGTTTATGAAAATAAAGTACTCACGGTTTACGAAGGCTGTGCTAGCAAAACGACACCAAAGTTAGCACGGGCTAAAAACAGTAGAATAAGGAGATGGGAAAGGTATTTAGAGAAGGGATTGGTCCCACCAGACTGCGTACGGGTATTACGGCTCCAACACCTTCGATTCCTTGCGCGTAGATGATTCCTAGCCCAATCTCGTCTTGCGTAAGTTGCTCCAGAAGTGGCTGCGTCCTTGGATCCAAATCGCTGATTTCGCGTAGAATTTGGCTACGAAGGTCCAAAATGTTGCGGCAGTGCGTTAACCGCTATATGAAAATAGTTTTTGAGGTGCAGTTACTGGAGTATAAATGAGATAATGCGTGTACTTGATCAACTTGCGTGTTTAATCGAAGTGACATGAAAATTCGGTTACAAAAATTAACAATTAAGCTAGAAACAGGGAGAGGGGGCTTATCTCCAATAGCGTGGTAGATCATGCTGGTAACTAGATGTGGTGGTCACCCATTGGCACGACGCTGCGACCACGTAGTTACACGACGTGACGTCATTGGGACCCGATACTACACGAGGACGTTGGGTATACCCAAGGTATACCAAAGTTAAAGGGTTCCAGTTATGCTCGATAGATGGCTCCATAGGTCTCCGCGCGAACACGTATCACATAACATTCACAAGGGTCTTATACATAGGCTGTAGTTCCTGTGATACCCCGTGGGGGCACTGCAAACATTAATTAAGTACTTAAAATCTATAATCATATTAAAGTTTGCTATAAACTATAAAATAACATAAATTAAAATTTTAACACTATTTTTACACAACAATTTAACAATTTTATTACAATTCCATGAACATAGTACAAAATTTAATATTAAATTTAAAACAGTGGTATTTCTGTCTTTTGTTAAACGTTGCCAATCTTCACACCAGTTGAGGAAAGTATTGGAGTTAATAGATCTACACAACTTTTCTTCCAATTGATTTCTCAATTATGATTTGGTACAGTCATTGAAACGCTATTGCGGTAATCGGTGATTCTTTTTCATTTTGTGCACTAGCTGCTTAGCGGTTAACACTACTTTTCGCCTAGTGTAATATTCATCATCAACAGCTCATATAATATCCCCACCGAGGGGCTCGAGCGTACTCTTAGGCCTTAGTCAACGCTGGCCAAGATCGACTTCACACATAACCTAAGAATTTCTTCATAGGTGTGTGCAGGTTTTCTCACGATGTTTTCCTTCACCGTAAAAGCGTCTATTAAACGTACATATGTATTCAAAATTTGAAAATACATCCGCATAGCGTACTCTTAGGCCTTAGTCAACGCTGGCCAAGATCGACTTCACACACAACCTAAGAATTTCTTCATAGGTGTGTGCAGGTTTCCTCACTATGTTTTCCTTCACCGTAAAAGCGTCGATTAAACGTACATATGTATTCAAATTCAATTTGAAAATACATTGTTGGTACGTGGCGGGGATCGAACCAGTGCCGGCGATTTTTCAACAGTATACATTACTGGATAGCAATTAGACTGACTACAATCAATAGAGGACATATAATTTATGAGTTTTTTTAATATTCTATCCCTAGTTAGAGACAGTGTTTTAGAGTTTATGTTTTCATAAAAATCGGATTTTTCGATATTCCTTTTAGTTTAGGATGTGGCTCTGAAGGTCCACTTGAAAAACCTCCCTGTATACTGGGTTTTAGTAACTTATCTTACTATGTATAATATTTGCTTAGATACCATGTATAAAATTTTGACAGGATTTCATTCATTCCAAATTCGTTGGATTTCATATTCAAATATGTCCTAATTCTACAGTTACTAAGGAAATAAACGTTTTTATGTTTTTTTATCTTTATGGTTGGGCAGTGAGAGAAGCCACGGTCAACTTTCTCTACCCAACCAGTGAGTGAGGTGACTGCTGAGGCACCATAAGGGCCACCTTAAACAGTCACCTGGATCACAAATTGTCCTGGCGAGGAATGATAAAGTCGCAGGAAAACATGTAGAGATGACATTTAGCTAGTGGCCTCAACGGTTTTATTTATCCCTACGATGTTTCTCTACAGTTCATCTATGAGGACAAGTCGTACGAAATAAACGGTAGTGGATGGGAGGCTAATTTTTGACTACGGTCACCATAGAACTTTCTCACTTAAACATCGTTTCATACTTTATTATTATTTTCGTTAGACGTTCAACGCAATCGACTGGCCACTTGGCTAGGCCCTCTGGCTCCCGTAATACGTTCGTCATGAGCGTAATACGTATGTAAGTCTGTTATATATTCCATACATATATAAGGAAGTTGTTTACTGAGTACGATGTCAATATGCTCCGTTGATTTTAGAGACCTCTCATTAATCATTGCAATATGAGCGGCGGCTTTTTAAAAAGGCGCCCAAGTAAAAATAACATTGCAAAAACATGCTTATACCAAGTTAATAAGGTCGACGGAGCGCTACCTCTCGCCCTATCGACTAAACTTAAACGTTTCTCATAGCTTACTTATTAATTAGTAGTAATGACTGCGAATGTTCTTACGTAAGTATTTACTTCGAGTAAAAGTCAGGGTTTCTCAAACTTGTACCTTCCTATTAAATACTACTAGAAAGGTAATTTTATCAGGTCCATAATTTATTATGATTGTGTGTCACTCGTATAACAAAAATTAAGTCATCAACTTATATTTTTGATATTAATAAAAGTATAAGTCATAATTATATTAGATAGTATCTTTTCAAATTTGTGTTCGAATCCTTGTAAGATGGTGCGTTCGTGTGTAGAATATTAATATTTATCTACACTCATGTCATAATATTCGAATTACGATATCAAAGGTGAACATAAAATGACATACTTTTTAATACAGATAATCAAAATTAAAATTAAAAAAAACAACCTGTAACATAATGACCATTATAACACCGGTTCGACTCATTATGATACAGTTATTTTTCTTAAATACTCGGGAAGGCAAAGGGATCTAACCCATACAAAAAAAAAATCTGTTGTTTTATTTGAATTTATGTATGAGTGTAGATAAAGTAGTGTATGCAACTGCATATAACACGGGTATTAAAACACTCGTTACTATTATGAAACTCGCTGCGCTCGTTTCATAAACTCACACTCGTGTTTTAATACCCTTCATTATATGACAGTTGCATAAACTACTATTGTACAACTAGGAAAGATTGTTTATACCAACATTACTTAAGTAGGTACTTTTTATTCAAAAAATTAACATGATACGTTGATTAGTTAAAATATACACACATTCATACAAAAGATCGCGCTCGTAGTCCCAACAAGGGTTGAGCAAAGCCTTAGGTAACATTTCATTACACATAAAGCCACATCTGGCAGTAAGGGCCACGCAGTGCATCCAAATAGTGACAGTTGCCAGCCTGTCACCTACATAAAAGGGGAACTCAAAAAGTAACAATCATTCAGTAAACAAACAAACAAAGTTCGTCAACCAGGATAAATGTAACACTCAAAAACATCTCAGCAGTCCGGGTATTAACATATTCATTAATTTCATATGTGCGTTTCGAAAGGCCGCGTGATGCCGGCAGAGTAAAATAACATCACCCCATATCCTCCAATGGGTGTCGTAGAAGGCGACCAATGTATCAGCAAAGGGGTTTTGATCACCTTATACTCCGTCTGCCAATGCGTATTGAGCAAGCATGGTTTCCCAGCAGTGGGTCGAATTATAAAGGCAGATGTGTGTTTATCCGTTATTTAGCAATTATATTTCGATTCATAGTTAAACTAATAATTATTAAGTGACTTAATATTAATAAAATTTTGTTTCAATTACAGAACTTAGGGCTTAGAACTTTGAGGAGCACTGTCTCAAGTTATCCGAAAGCCAGTTGAAGATTGACAGATAAAGTTTTCAGTTCCCAAAGTCTGAACCAGCGACCTCGCTACTTGTAAGATTAAAGGCACTTAACATTTGATTTGGGCATCTGATGCACGCGCTAGCTTCCGTCCGAGCGTGACTGATCACCGGCTTGTTACACACTGCCAGATATTACTTATAATAATAATATAATATATTTCTACGCTCACACCAATTATCTAGCCCAAATTAAGTATTTCTAAGAACTTGTGTTATGGATACTAGATAACGGACAAATATACTTAATAATCTAGATATTTTGATAAACAAACTTAAATAAATATATAAACAAGCATGACTCATGAACAAATGATTGTGTGTGGCTGGTAACCACCCTCCAGGCTAATCCTAGCCGCCAAGTGACTCTCGTCGTGTTCCGGCTTGAAGCCTGGCGTTGCCGTTGCTGCATGATTGCTGCGCTGGGTAATCGTGGAGGGTAGCGGGATTCTAAACACGGTTTCTACGCTGGCCGACCGTAGCAAGTAGGGGAACCAAATAGTAGGTTAGCCAGCTATGAAAGGTTGTCCCGCCAACTCACGAAAAATCCCAGGATGTCCCACCTTTTGGTGAGGGGGGGAGGGGGGGGGGGGGGGGCTATGTTTCCCCTCGCGCAACTGCGCTATTACTCGTCAATGTCGCGTCACAGCTGCATCGCTTGGCAGGAACTTTGCAGCGACTCGCTCATCTGTTCTTCATATCCCCTTCCTTCCTGTTCACTCTGTTCCCATAACCAAATAGGACTACGCCGAACCAAATAAAACGACACCGACCCCAAACAAATTAGGAGTAGGGTAGTCGACAAAAGATTGTCTTTATAAACATATCGAGTTATCACAAATTGTCAAAATTCAATCGGTTTTGCGCTTTATGCCACACTTTTAAGGTTGAAAATAATTTTAGAAAATTGAAGTAAATACAAAAATAACGCTCGTTGATGTCTTTCTAACTCCCCCTTCTGAAGTTTAATTTACTATGCTATTCTATTCTTAATTAATGGCGTCGCGATACTTATAACGTACGCATTCAAGTGAAATGTAACTAAAGTAACAAAAATTGTACGGTTGATTCGAGTTAAAAATGGAGTCTCTCAACACGGGTTCTTACAACAAGAACTCGAGAGAAACTCTAATTTACTATGCAGTTGTCTCTTTCTTTGACAGTTTTGGGTAGTCTGTCGTCCGTAACAATATCTTTTCGATTTGTCTTGTCTATACCTGTAGCACAACCTTTATCCCAAAGCTACCGGTAAATACCAAAGAGCATTTCATATTAGACATCACTCGCTCGTGATCATCAACGTGCACGCTACTTTAGCATTCGTAATATTTAATCGATTCATAACATCTCGAGATGTTGCCTCGAATCGATTTGCGCTCAAATTAACGCCACCGACAATTTTACAGCATCGTGACGGACAGCCAATAGTAGCTGTTAAAATTGGGCTTACACATTGATAATGATTTTGTGAAATAATAAAATATTTTATTTCAATCTATTTTGTTGTTTAAGTTCTAGTAAATACTAAGCAATAAATTAACAAACCAATTAACAAAAAATGGCTATATCATGGTTTGTTTGTAGTTGATACTATTTTAGTCGAGGCACAGCGAACTAGCCGCTTGAATTTGGAGCAGCCCCAGATAAGCGCATACCTCGATGATTGATTAGGTAGGTACTTTAAATAAAGACTATATTTTATATGATTTAATTACAAATGTATAGTTGAAAAAATACACTGAAAAAAATCGACCTGCCTCAGGCGGGAATCGAACCCAGCATCTTGATGAAGATGCTGGGTTCGATTTCCACCTGAGGCAGGTCGATTTTTTTAGTGTATTTTTTATAATATTAAAAATATTTAATTACAAATGTATAGTTGAAAAAATACACTGAAAAAAATCGACCTGACTCAGGCGGGAATCGAACCCAGCATCTTGATGAAGATGCTGGGTTCGATTTCCACCTGAGGCAGGTCGATTTTTTTAGTGTATTTTTTATAATATTAAAAATATTTACGCGTTTGTAAACGCAAAAATGATTCCAAAATGTATAGTTTTTAGAGTTTTCCCTGTATTTGTAGTATAGGACAATATTACTTACCAAATTTCATAGTTCTAGGTCAACGGGAAGTATGAATTTTGATCCCTTGAGAGTGTCGAAATATATGTTTTTTGCGGCTATACGGCCGTATCTTTTTTGCGTTGCTGAAGTTTGATTTTCTCACAGCTTCAAGGGACCCTACGGTCCCTTTTGAGATTTGAGTATATGGTTTTAATTTCAAGTCGATACCTCCACTCGTTCCCGAGATAAAGGGTCTTGACAGACAGACGGACAACAAAGTGTTCCTATAAGGGTTCCGTTTTTTCCTTTTGAGGTACGGAACCCTAAAAAGGCAGTTTGTCTAGAACTTTCTATTCCTAAGTGACTCTAGTGTACTCTCGCAGAATCTTAACAAATATGGCTAGACAGAAGGAGAAGCCAGAGTGAGTAGGTGAGTGTTGTTGCGTCAAGGTCCGTTAAACCTTGCAATGCTCCTATCTCCCTCTGCAACACCATGGACCCGGCACCGCACATGGAATGTTAAGAATTTTCGTCTCTCAATAACTACTTTTGATTTTTGTTTTATCGTTCTTTCTTAGACAAAAGCCAAAATCAAAAGTGGTACATAAAAATATCGTGTTCTCACAATGCAGTCATTAGGCTTGTTAAATATGGTTTTTATGACTATCGCTGAAAGACTTTACAGCGACATCGGAGATATTTAAGAAGGCTTGGACTTTGAAGTGTCCTCTATGCTGAGGGCGACCTTCCCGTACAAAGCTTCTAGGCTCACTCCAATCTAGAGTCTGCAGGGTTCGAGTTACCACAAAGGAGTGGCATTTTTTTATACTACGAGATAGCAAACAGGCTTGCAGCCCACCTGGTGTTAAGTGGTTACCGTCGCCTATAGTCACTTGCAATATCAAAGGTAAATCACTTAACACTGCAAGTGCGTTGCCAGCCTCGGGACTAAGATGATAATGCGTTCCATGCCTAGTAATTACACTGGCTACCTTTCCCTTCAATTCGAAACATGGCGAACTGCTTCACGGCAGAAATAAGAAAGGCAGTGGTACCTACCCAGACGACCCCAGTAGTAAAGGTGCTTTTAAAGAGTTTTATCGTTAGTAGTTAAATAGGGTATGTAGGCTATTGTTACATTCCTGATGTTACTCTCCTAAAGGTAGAACCAATTAATTATAAAACCTAGTATTATAAAGACAAGTTTCAGTATTTAGATGAACTCCACCTCGAGACAAGATAATTTGAATGCAATAATTGGCGTGTTAGTCAGCGCCATTCATCAAGGCTCTGTTTGCTAAAACGCGATGTTTTTTCGTCGAGCACAATCACCCCGCGCGTGCCGACAAGACTGCCACTTCCAAAAGTATTATACCACTGTTATCAGGGGTGCCACAACATATTTAAGGAGAGGTACGGCGGCTTACTACCGCGAATGTAATGCACTTACGTCCAGGGATTGTTATTACTACGATGGGTTTTTTTTACCATCTTTCCCCTTTTTACTTCATTTCCTTTTTATTCCTAATACAAAGGGTTGATTGTTAAAAATATAAAAATATTAATAATAATCTTGTTAACCCGTCCAACTAAGCTAGTTAATGCGCTTGTGCGAGAAGTGGGTTCACGTCGGGAATAACGACGGTTGCAGTGATCGTACTCATTTCATACAGAAACGAGTCCATTTACAACTCATAAATAATTTAATAACTTCAATTGAGACAACGCGCCTTTTATTTTTAACAGATATAATACAACATCGAAGACAATAATAATGACTATAGTATAAAAAAGCTGATGCCTTGAGCCATAGTTAAGTTAATGAAGGTATTTAATTAATACTAAAACAGGAACAAAAGGGGAAGGAACGAAAGGAGGAAGAAGACCTTCCGGACCCGGAGGAAAAGAGGCGGTGGATCCTCAGGGCAGCCTATAGGTTATATCGCACTCCTACCGACACAGCTCTACGCTCGATCCTATTGATATAGATACTTAACTGAAGCAGCCACCTCCTCAGGAAATTGAGAGCTAGCCTAGCATATAGACTGGGGCATAGGCGTGGAAGGATCGATCAGGCACCAAAATTAACGTATTCGGAAAATGGTTGTTTTTTATTTTACGCCGTCTTGGTGGAGTGGTCAGTATAGCTGCCTACACATCAAGCGGTCCGGGTTCGAGTCCTGGTAGCGGCAAATATTTGTGTGATGAACACGAGTATTTGTTGACGAGTCATGGTTGTTTATATATTTATTCAGGTTTATTTATAAAAATATCTAAAAATATTATGTATATTTAAAAAAAAATGTCCATTATCTAGTATCCATAACACAAGTTCTTAACACTTACTTTGGGCTAGATAATTGGTGTGAGCGTGGAAACATATAATATAAAATAACATAATATAATATATAATATAATACAAAATGACTATCAAATTTCCTCATCCACCGGTAAGCGCAAGTGTAGTCACCACAAAAGTTAGTTATATTATTGACTAGTGACCCCAACTTCGCACGGGTGCAACGTAGATACATTAACGAATTATACATTTAAACCTTCCTCTTCGATCACTCTACCTAATGATGAAAACAGCATTCAAATCAGTTGCGTAGTTTAAATGATCTAAACGTACAGACGGACTAACTTTGTTTTATACTATGTTGGAATATGGTAGGTAACGCAAATGCAAAGAAGGCAGCACAAGTAAAACCTACTGTTCTTTTTTTAAACCCACTTTATAATTTAAGTGACTTAGTTTTTAGATCGAATTAAAGTGCTTACTCGGTGCCAACCCTAGCTCGCTACAGATTTGTCTAGAGAGTAATTAAGGCCACGAGACACCTGCAGCGGCCTACCGGAGACCTACGTGACATAAACACACATTTACCGATTTACAAAGAGTGAAAATCGGATGTGCCGGTATATCTTAGCTTAGACGATAAATAGCGTGTAAGTTTTGTGGAAAAATTTAAAGTATTTATTTTATTTAGGTATTTATTTATCAAGCCTGTTCAAAGTCAATATAGGTACCTACCACTGATTGTATTTGTAGAGATTAGTAAGGTGATTTCTTTTAGCCTATTGTAACCATGCTATGGAAGAGTGGGGCTACCTAACACAAGTAAAATTTTTGCTGTATAGGCAGCTCCAACCACTTAATATTGTACTAGACTAAGTTACCGAAATAAAGATTTTTGTATTTATTACTCTTTTATGTACATGTTTTAATCTAACAACACATACAAAACTCATTTCAGCGCTTATCTTCCTTATTATTTTTTAAAAAAAGGCGGGTGTTATAAGTTTGACATGTGTCTGTCTAAAGCATCGTGGCTCCCAAACGAATGGACTGATTTTGATGCGGTTTCTTTTCGAAAGCTGACGTGATCGAAATAGTTCTTAGTCAATTCAGGTGTGCCGGTATATATTAGCTTAGACGATAAATAGCGTGTAAGTTTTGTCAAAAATTTAAAGTTTTGAAGTTAAGTATTTATATTATTCAGGTATTTATTTATCAAGCCTGTTCAAAGTCTGTTTGTGTCTGTGTAGTATTTTATTATCTTAATTATAAAGAGAATTGCTAAGTTGCCTTCATCCGGTTTTCGATATGTTCAAGTTAACCAGTGAAGAAAAAAACATTAGACAAAATTAAATCAATTTTAAAAAGTTCTTAGTAGGTACTCTAAGTTCTTAAAAAGCTGATGTGATCGAAATAGTTCTTAGCCATTCATGAAAATCTGTTCAGGTGTTTCAAGGTCATCTCCCAGTCAGCTCTCTCTTGAGTAATATTCACCTAGCTATCCATCGGAATTAGGGGCCGCGAGTAATTTGAAAAGTAAAAAAAAAATATAAAAATAAAAAATTGAAGTAAGCCCCCAACACAAAAAAAAACTAAAAAGCAAAAAATAAAGTTTTTCTCTAGGCTAAACTTCATTAAAAGAACCTATTAATATTTTTTCATCCCACCACCTCGGAAAGTGTAATTTTGCGCTTCGAAATCTGGCTGGAAAATTCTATTTTATTCGCTTGAGCGGCAAATTAGATTTGAATTTAGAACATCACATATAATGAGTACTCAATATAATTGTAAATTCAAAACGTCATTAAACCTATTTAATGTAACCTCTATGGTGCCAAATTTATGATTAGAATGAAGATTATTTTGTCATTTCCTCGCTGAGGTGGGATGAAAAGTTACGTATTGCACTCGAGTGGAAAGATTTTTCACCTTGTGCTCGTTTGTTTCCCTCGCTGACGCTCAGGATTCTAATTTAGAATCACTCGCTGCGCTCGTGATTCAACTTTAGAATCCTTCGCTTGCTCGGTCATCCAAATCGAGCACGCGGTTAAAAAGGAACTTTCCACTCTTGTATAATAAATAACTATTAAGATGACGTCGCTGCGTTGGGGGACCGCTAAGTAAATAAAAGGAAAACAAAATAGAAATAAAAATAATTGATTATTAATAATAAAATGTCTATAATTATTTAAAAAATGATTTATTTACTGGGGTACTCCATACCCCTGGGTACTGTTACTTAAAGTCTATGATGGGTACGGTTCTATGGTTAAGAGTGTAACATCTGTCCTGGTTGTTGGCTATTATTTGATGTTACTTTTTAGGGTTTGATGCCCTTTATGTCGCCGACAGTCACTATTTTGAGGCCCTACATGGCCCACACTGCCAGATGGGGCTTTAAGGAAATGTTACCTTAGGCTCTGATTAACTCCTTTTCGGATTATGAGCGTGAATTTATGTATAAATCACTATTTAGTGCCCGTGGTCCTACTGCGTGGTTCTCAAATTTTTTGTCCGTAGATCTTTCAATAGGACTACTGACAAATAGCAGCGCCCATAGTTCAACTAGGAGAAATAACACAATTTTTCCTGTTTATTCAATTAAGCCACTTGCAAATTACACTAGATCACAGAGGCGGGTCATCATATCTTAACAGCCTTTATAATTCGACCCACTGCTGGGACACAAAGCCTCTCCTTGTCATCGAAGGAGGTTTAGGCAGTAGTCCACCACGCTTGCCCAATGCGGATTGGTGGACGGAGTATAAGGTGAATACTCCTTTGCTGATCCATTAGTCGCCTTCTTACGACAACCATTGGAGGATGTGGGGTGATGCTATTCTACTCTGCCGGCATCACACGGCCAGAGGCGGGTAATCCCATGTATCCTTTTTTTCGGAGAGGTCAAATGCATTTACGCGTCATCCTTACAATACAATGCAACTGCCGGGGTGTGTGGTTGCAGGTAAAGGCGTTCCCCACACTGCCCACTAAACATTCCTCTGGAATAATGCCGGGATCGCGAACTTTCTACACACACTATGACCGGCAAATCATCTATGCCCGCCCTTTCGGGCCCAAAATCCAATGTATCCTACCGTTCTTTAATAAAAGTTTCATTATAAACTTTTGTATATTTAAGAACCTAAAAATAGAATTTAAAAATATAGATCATTCCTAAAAGCGGTCTAGCGAACTGTTTTGCTTCGCGGTTTCAAACAAATGGGTTAATTGTGACTAGTCTAATGCGCGTCTCACCGCAGTTGATCTACATCACTCGAGTCAACTTTAATACCATGTGTTAAGGCTTCTTTTGCATAGGCTCAGTTTTGGCTAGACAGTGATTTTGGGTTAGATCTATATTTTGGCAGGCGACAGTTATGCGGTTACCAAATTTGATTGTAATGACGGCGGAGTGACGGTGTTATTGTAGGTTTTATAGTGTTTTAAATAATTTATGCCTACATGACGAATAAACTCATCCGTAGTTAAGAAGTTTCCAACACAACCTTAAGCTCTTTGGTAGACTGCGGACCCTCCCATCTCAGGTCAGTACTTAACCGATCTGATTAGTTTGGAAGAAGTGGAGTGTAGTGCAACCGGCGGTAGACCATACGACCCTGAAACACGTCTCCTTTTAAATAAAGTTTGTCTACTTGTTGTCTACGGGTTGGTTGTTTCACTTAAAGCAACCCCCTAACGTAGCAGAAGTTCACAGCCAACCTTGTTCTTCAAACCGTCTTTTCTAAAGTTCAAACTGCGGCCAAAGAACTAGGTTTTCTCAACAATGTTAAGCGTTGCTTGACGCCGCAAAAATTTTGGTCTTATATAAGGCACAAGTTCGATCTTTCATGGAGTATTGTTACCACCTTTGGGTCGAATAAGCAAAGTATCACTTGCCGCCCTCGACTCGGTTGATCGCAGAGTCAGGAAATTTGTCGGCGATAACAGGTTGGCGCAAACTAAACTGCATAGTTAGGCTCATCAAGGTGTACAGGGTCTGATAAAGAGGAAAAAGTGGTACAGACACGAGGAATATTGTGTATTCACATTTGATAGTTCGTGCCTCTTATTCTGTTTACTAGGTGGTAGACCCATATGTAGGGTCGTCTGGGTAGGTACCACCGCCTTTCTTATTTCTGCCGTGAAGCAGTTCGCTGTGTTTCGGATTGAATGGAATGGTAGCCAGTGTAATTACTAGGCATGGAAGGCATATCATCTTAGTCTCTTGCAGTCTTAAGTGATCTACTCTTAATATTACAAGTGTAGGCGACGATAACCACTTAACTCCAAGTGGCAAGCTTGTTTGGTATCTCGTAATATATAAAAAATAATGCTGGAAATAAAGATGCCGACATGTCGAAAATGGTTGTAAGTATGAAAATGGGTTACACATAATTCATACAGCCAGGACCACTAGCTGAACGCGCCTTCCGAAGCACGAGGAAAATCGAGTTGCAAAATTTACGGTCACCCATCCGACCCCGCACTTGGTAGCTTAGCTTTCTTGATCGTTACGGCATAATCGACCTCCTCCTAATCCATGTATGTAATATCATTGTATTGACAATTTACACTTCATAATTGATCCGATGTAATCGTGGCCCTTTCACGCTGACCCTAATTTCGAGCACCGTTACTTCGATAGAGTTGTTCACCAATTTGCTACAGGGTGATAGCGTTTTTTGTTTATTTTTATTCTTCTCCTTATCGCGCCATCTATAACTGTAGCTCTGTAATTATTATCTTTCTTTGATGGAATAGATTCGGCAAATATAGATGCCCACTGGCCCACTCGCGTTCACTGGTAGCGGTAGCAAATTAGGAACAACGTATAATATTTTATTTTATTTTCTATAATAAAATAATATTTTATTGTTATGATAACAAGAGTCAATACAGACGACAGAACCTTTGACCTTTAATCTAGTTTTACATCAACATTAAACCTTTTAGGGCCTAGACTAGTCATTAAGAATTTCGAATCAAGTATTTTTTATTTAATAGTGTGTGTGTGTGTGTGTTAGTGTGTGTGTCAGTGTCATATACAAGATGAACAGAAATTAACGCACACCGTGAAAGTGATTTCTTACTAATATGTAATTCGACAATTTTTAATTAGATCATTTCAAATAATGATACTATTTACTTTAAAAACGAATTATCCTCGTCACAAACGCATGAGCAGTACAGTATCTGCACCACGCGATTACAAGAAAATACTTTCAGTGTTTTCATTACTTCTGCTATACGTTGTATATTTTTATGCGATATTTTATTTCGTTTGAAATGAAATGTTGGCATGTCTGATAAGTGCTGTTGCAAGAAATGTCGACTTTAAGTTGACGAGGTGTTTCTATCCCATCATCATTTCAACCGAGAGACGCATATTGTTGGACATAGGCCTCCCCCAAGGATCTCCAAGCCGGTCAGTCCTGTGCTGCCTACATCTAGCGGCTTCCCGCGACCTTTACCAGAGCGTCAGTCCATATGTGGGGGCCTACCAACGCTGCGTTTCCCGGTACGTGGTCGCCACTCGAGGGCATTTCCTCCCCAACAGCCGTCAGGGGTCGTTTTGTTTCCCAAACTGGTTATTGTTTATGACCAAGGGAATATTGAAATGACTGCTCGTAACGTAAGTCTCCAACATTTAATATTAGGACAAAAATTTAATATGGATTTGCTTTTGAACAAAACTTAAAATTAGTTTGCGATTTCGAGCTCTAACTTTCTGTCGTGGTTTTGGTTAGAAATTAGTCTGCATTTTGTGGCATCATTTCGTGCGGCACGATTTTATTTGATTATAAATATATAGGTTTTGGTTAGACCATTGTTTAACCGCCTACGTGGCGGAGCGTTCGCCCCAGAGGTAGCGGGTACGATTCTCAGGGAAGTACAAATTTGTGGTTGATTCCGTTGATGGTTGGACTTGTTTGTAGCCCGCCTGGCTAGCTACCAACATCTTTTTAACTAGAAAAATTACAATAAAAAAAATTGACGTCAATCTTTTCAGTTTATTTTTTCGAGTCTTAAAAATATTTACGCGTTTGTAAACGCATTAATTATTCCATACCAACATCTTATCAAAGTCATATGGCCATAACCATTCTAGATATATGTAAGTGTAGAAATAATTACATTAGAAAACAGATATAAAAGAAGATTTGTGCAAGGAGCGACTTTATCGCTAAAAGTTTTCTCTTTGACCTGAGTATAGACATGATTTTAAAAATTCGAGGGAAGATAGCGACTTCTCATATGATAGTTAATGTAAGAAAGGATACGTTGTCAGTTTCTTAACTTTCATTTAACTTAACGTTAAGAAACTCTATAAAAAATATCAATCCAATTTTTCTGCTGACCGTTCGTAGTGGACGCATGAGCGTCAGAGCACGTAAGGAGATGGGCATGACATGCACAACCACGGTCTGACATTACTTCATTAAAATTCTATTAACGGAAGCATTCTCTGTACTAGACCATACGAAACATCTTGAGACACCCTCTCAGCCAAACGATTTCGAACTTTAATCTTTAGCTCCTCAAACCTATTTCAGAACAGACGACAAAACAGTTGATACTAAATAGGTGCCGACGGAATTGCAATTTTATGTCTAATGCAGTAAAAAGTTAATTTCATTGCAATAGGGTAATCGAGCAGAGAAAATCTTTTCGGCGCTTTCCTCGCGATATATAGGAAGTCAATTTGCGTCTGAAGAATTTGGTGCAGAAAAAATAAATGCAGTGTTCCATCTTAAAGTTGCTTTTGCGTGTGACGTCATTTTTTTTTAATAAAGCAAAGGAAATGAGTAGGTGAGCGGGTTTGTTATTTAATGAAATTGGTTTTTAGATTATGAAGCTAATTTTTTATAAATATTTACTGTGAAGCTCTTGGCCTCCATCTCATTTGATGTTAAGTGATGAAGGCTGAAGGTTGACATTGGCTTCACCTGAAAACCTCAATTATTAAGGGACTGACTATCTTAACTTATTCCTTGACTTAGAGGTCCAAAACGTGTAAATCCGTCAAAATCTCGAGGTCGAATTTTTTGACGATTACAACGACTTCCTCTATACGAGAAAGTAAAAATGATTGGTAATAAGTAACAAAATTTTAAGTACCTAGTTACTAAACACTTTAGTAACTTTGGTGACTACTAAACTCTGTAGGTACTGTTGCTAAATTATCAGTTGACTTTATTTAGCTACTATTGCTGAATGTTAAGTAACGTTAACACAGCCAAATATATGGTTGAAAATAAAGATTAGCAATGACAAGCTAAACTCATCCGCAAAAAGCTTACGGTCTAGCGGTTTAGCTAAGTATTTATGTACGGGTTGCTAAATAAAATTTTGCTAAATTTGCTTTGCATCCACAGCCTACCTATTTAGCTGGTGTTGTTAAACTTTGGATGTTAATTACTAAAGTTTAACCACAGAAGTATTAGCTAAACAATTTAGTTAACGTATTTTTTTCAGTGTAATTCCGATGGGCCACGGTGGCGCTTATCTAAACTAATATGGATCTTACTCTTTACAAAATCTGCAAGTTTTATTCGTAATCGCACGCGGTCTCCTCGCAAAACTTTTGAGAAATTGTTATCCAGTTTCAGTGGTGAGTTCGGACCGGGCATCGAACCGAGGGCCGGCTTGGCACGCCGCCGCCTCCGCGAGCCAACTACTGATTTATGACCGAATCCTATTCACCACTTACTTGTCTGTTAGTTATTTTAAATAGTGAACTTCTAGCTGCAACGCGTAACATTTTGAAATACTTAAAATACGCACATAGTTCATGCCCAAAAGCTTTTTATATAAGAAACACGATCTGGTTGTTTAGTATGAAACTCGTCTGTCAGAATAAACAATTCGTTTGTGGTACAATGTATACAAATGTAATATTCTTCTTCTTCCTCGTTTCCTCATGACTGAGGGTCGTGACCACTTGAGGTCGTCATTTTGTGCACCAAGGCTCTCCACTCCACACGGTTTTCCGCCTTCCGGATTGACGTCTGTAGAGTTCCCTGGCAGGCTTCCTTCACTGCATCGGTCCACCGGTTCGGTGATCCTCCACGACTCCTTTTTCCTTCCACGTGGCCAACCACAATAAGCTTTTCCAAGCTATCTGGTTCACGTCTAGCCACGTGACCGAAGTACTGCAGGATCCGCTGGAGGCAAATGGTCGATAAGCGGCACTTGACCTGTAGTTCGGCCAGGATGGACGCATTGGTGCGACGCGCCGTCCAAGGTATTTGTAGCATTTTGCGCCAGCACCACATTTCGAATGCGTCAATCCTGCTGCGAATTCGCGCCTTCAGAGTCCAAGTTTCTGAAGCGTACAGAAATATAGAGAAGATCAGGGTTCTCATTAGCTTCGTTTTGGTTCTTCTGCTAATACTTCTGTTCCTCCAGATCTTCTCTAGTCGCTTCACTGCTGCTTTTGCAATCTGGGCTCTCCTTACCACCTCGTTCTCACAGTCACCGTCCGCAGCAACCAGAGATCCAAGATAGACAAATTTGTCCACTGTATCAAGGTCAGACAGAGCTCCCGTTCGTTCTAACGCGCCCGCACGATCCACAAACATGAGTTTAGTCTTAGTCCGATTGATATGTAGGCCATACTCCACGCTCACTTTTTGGACTCTTTGCAGAAGTTCGGCTAATTCTGTTTCGTTCGAGCCTATAATAGTAGTATCATCTGCAAAACGTAAATTATTAATGAGCTGTCCTCCAATCCGCACGCCCCCATGCCAATCCTCCAGAACCCTTCTCATGATGTGTTCGCCCACGAGATTAAATAGTTGTGGCGAAAGAATACACCCTTGTCTAACGCCACGGTTGGTCTTAAAGGCATCTGATTCATTGTCTTCGACTCTGATCCTTGAATTACCGTCGAGGTACAGGTTCTGCACAAGAAAAGTAAGGTGGTCCGGTATACCCATCTCTCTCATGACCTCGAACATTTTCCTCCAGCTGATGCAGTCAAAGGCCTTAGCATAGTCAATGAAGCATAGTGCCATAGGCACGTTGAACTCTCTGGCCTTTTCGATGAGCTGCCTGATGTTCAGTATCTGTTCGCGTGTACCTCTACCTCTCACAAAGCCTGCTTGCTCCCTTGCAATCTGACCGGCGATGAAACTTTCGAGCCTTTTGTTAAGGATATGCAGAAATACTTTGCTCGCATGTGATGTTAAAGAGATGGTACGATAGTTCTCGCATTTCTTCGTGGAACCTTTCTTGTGCAGCGGAACCACCACTGACTCCATCCAGTCCTCAGGCCATTGCCCAGTTCTCCAGACTTTCAGGCATATGAGATGAAAAACCTTTGTGCCTTCTGAACCCAACCACTTAAGCATTTGTGCGGATACTCCGTCCCCACCACAAGCTTTGTGTTTTAGGCGCGAAACCGCAGCTTCCACTTCATGTAGGAGGATGTCCGGCTCCCTTTCAGTGAAATCCATCCGATCTTCGACGGATTCATTATGCGCACTGTATAGCTGTTGGCAGTACTGGCGCCACATCTCCAGTACAAGATGTTTATCCATCAGTGGTATGCCCATTTCATCCTCTATTGTCCAGCTTTTTGGTTTGAAATCCTTAGCAAGGACTTTCACCTTTGCGAACATGTCTTTGGTGTGAGCATGGTTTGCTGCGCTTTCAAGATCTTGACATACTTCGTCGATGGCAGCGTTTCTGTCCCTCCTGCATAACCTTTGAACCATGCCATTCAGTTCCCGATACCGCTGCCTCTCCAACTCCGAGCTAAGTCCACCCTCCCTAAGACTTCTTCTGGCCTCAATGAACGACCATGTGTCCCCTTTCATCCAGTCAGCCTTGGGACCCGACTGTCTAACCCTTCCTGCTACCTCTTTAGCCGTTTCCAGAGTAACAGACTTTAGGGTCTCCCATGAAGCGTGTGCCGAATCAAAAGGATCCACTTTCAACTTCTTAAGGCGTAGTCGCGCCATCCTCCGAAATTCATCTTCGGCTTGCACTGGTAAGTTGATGGGTTTCTTCGAAGATTTTATACGAGCAGCCTTCAGGCGGATTTTGACGGCAGCTGCTAGAAGTTGGTGGTCGCTACCACAATCCGCTCCCGGTCGCGTCTTAGTGCAAGTGATTGACGACCTCCATCTTGTGCCAATCATAATGTAGTCGATTTGGTTCCTATGTTTCCCATTCGGTGACGTCCAGGTATAAAGTCTGCGCGGGTGTTGTTTGAACCACGTATTCATGACGGTTAAGTTATTCTCCACGCAGAATTCTAGCAACATTTGCCCTCGCTCATTCCGTGCACCCAAACCAAATCTGCCTACAACTTCTCTCAAGTGCTCATCCGATGAAGTGGCTCCTATCTTCGCATTAAGATCACCCAGCAGAACCGTAACCTCTTTAGAGGGTATGCCTTGATAGACTCGACTCAGTGCATCATAGAAGTCAGTGATCTCTGCCTCGTCAGACGCAGATGTGGGTGCATACACTTGTATCAAATTTATCGGGTGAGACCACGCTCCCAACTTCAAACGGGCTATTCTGTCACTTATGAGGTCATATCCCAAAATTGCGGTTGTGAGGTGTTTTGCAATTAGAAAACCGACTCCACTGAAACTGTTAACTTCACTACCCGCATTTAACATAGTCATTCCGTTGCCTGTCTTCGAATGCCCACTTTGCTTAAGATGCGTTTCGCTTAAACCCAGTATATCTAGTTTGTATCGATCCATTTCTGCCTCCACTATCTCCAGTTTTCCCGTTTTGTTCAGTCCGCGTACGTTCCATGTGCCTATCATTAGAGCCTGATGTCTGGTGTTAAGTCTTTTGTCAGCAGTAGTCCAAATTCTGCAAGAAGCCTGGTGACCCACTGCCTTGCAGCCGGTAGCCAATTTCACACCAGGAGACCCGGAATCCACCTGGCGCCGGGGGTCAGCCGGGTGGCATGACAAACTATTACTCTGTGTTGACCTCATCATAGTTTTCTTGGGATGTATTAGTTACGGTAGTGTCCCATTCCTTTCCGCACCAGAATTTTTAGGAACCATTTATGTCCCAAGGCTGCTGCAGCCTCCTCTAGCTGGTTACCCGGCTAGGTGTATGGTTATCCCGCCATTTACTCGGTCGCCAGAGCCTTTTCTGTTGTCTAGCAGGGAGCACCACGGCCACCTATTGGTGACCGCCGCCATCCGGCGCGTGCAGGTGAGGTTGACATTTGGGTCGGAAAGATGTTGTGTTCCGTTCTCCCCTTACTGTAGATGTAATATTAGAGATTTGTCTATTAATAAATTTACAAAAACTGTAAAAACTAAATTATTAAAAAAGCTTATTACAAGATAAGTGATTATTTAAATAAGTTAAATGCGTGGAATTAAAATCTGCCCAAAATTTGACGCATTTAAAATTGTAATTTCATCTTTACAGCCTTTATAATTCGACGCACTGCTGGGACACAAGGCGTCTCCTTGTCATCGAAGGAGGTTTAGGCGTTAGTCCACCACGCTTGCCCAATGCGGATTGGTGGACGGAGTATAAGGTGATCAATACCCCTTTGCTGATCCATTACTCATCTTCTTACGACACCCATTGATGTGGGGTGACGCTAGTCTACTCTGCCGGCATCTCACGGGCAGAGGCGGGTAATCCCATGTACCTGTCTCAGCATATAGTAATTATCACAGAACATGGATATAGTAATTATATAAGTAAAATAATTATTTGGTACCGAAGTGGTGGCTTTTGACGATTTAAAAGTATTTAGCAAAGTCCATTTAAATAAAGAGCATTTCTATTTTCCTTTCCATTCATTTGCGATTATGCGACATGGAAACGGGTTCCCAATTTTTTTCTACTACTACCTTTGTTCTACAAAATTCAACCCACGCGTATTAAGAAAACATTTCCGATTTAATTTCAAAGAATTTTGCGTACAACCATAAACAATAACGCTTAATTAGCACCAATACAGGACAAACATGTACAAGGGACCACGCGTTGACGACGTCATTTTCATTACAACTTCAACTCTTATATCTGAGAAAGTAAGGTTCAAAGTTAGCTGTAAACTGTCGTGGAGTAATGGCTGTATATTGTACAACTCTCTGAGTAATGTTACAAGTGAAACAGAGTTTTTGCGCAGCCTTGGTGTTCTTATAGTTTGTTCACCTTTTACTATTTATAAACAATCTTACAACTTTTGAAAGGGAAAAATAATATTGGTTAATTGGTTGTCGACTTCAGCTCTCGCCTTGTCATATTACATTACGAATGACAGCACTATATATACAGCAATATTTTTCATCACAATAGCCTTTATAATTGGACACACTACTGGGACATAAGGCCTCTCCTTGCTATCGAAGGAGGTTTAAGCAGTAGTCCACCACGCTTGCCCAATGCGGATTGGCGGACGGAGTTTAAGTAGATCATACCCCTTTGCTGATCCATTAGTCGCCTTCTACGGTGAAATACGATGAAGTAGATGTGCTTGGGGTTGTGCTAATAAAACCCAGTAGTTTGTGGTAACATGTTTTATTGTCAGAGGTTACAACACAAGAGAGCGATTATAATTAAATACAGTAAATATATATTACTAAACTAATTATATTTCATCACCGACATACGTCATGTTGCAGAGCGTAACGTTCAGTTACGGTGCAAGTATAAATACGGGTATAATACAACGGCACCCAATGGAGGATATGGAGTGGAAGGACATAGCCCAAAAAATTGCGAACCTTAAGTGGCAGTGGGCAGGGCACATTGCGAGGAGGACTGACAGCCGTTGGGGCGGAAAGGTCCTCGAGTGGCGACCGCGTACGGGAGACGCAACGTTGGTAGTAACGACATAAAAGGTGGACCGACGATCTGGTAAAGGTCGCGGGAAGCCGCTGTTTGGAGACTAGGTGCTAGACCCATATGTAGGGTCGTCTAGGTAGGTACCACCGCCTTTCTTATTTCTGCCGTGATTCGGATTGAATTTCGGATTTCGCTGTGTTTCGGATTGAAGGGAAAAGTAGCCAATGTAATTAATCGGCATGGAAGGCATATCATCTTAGACCCCAGGATGGCAACGCACTTGCAGTGTTAAATGATTTACCCTTTATATTGCAAAGTGTCTATAGGCGACGGTAACTACTTAACACCAGGTGGGCCGCAAGCTTGTTTGCTATCTTGTAGTATACAAAAAAATCCTTTGGGGAGGCCTATGTCCAACAATGGGCGTCTCTTGGCTGATATGATGATGAAGATGATTGCATTATTATTCTTGGCGAGTATAAGACGAAAATAATATTGGGCGCTAACCTGGTTTCCATTGCTCCCACGTGCTGGGTGTTCAGGACGCTATTCACCACACTTTATTCCGAACTTTTCACAGATTATTTTTATTTGTTCACAATACGAGTATTGTAAATTCTGTGTAGATCGCGGATGATTTTTATGGTTTAATTGTCTTCGACGACAATTAATTTTATTGTGAACGGGGCGTCGAGCTAGACCAAACGACGTTTCGGAAGAGAAGATTCTCGATGTACTCCCAAGTGGGAAAGGAATAAAATGCGGACAGGATGTCGAAACAGTTTATTATATTAAAGTACGTTGGAAATCTACCGAGTAGTAGTTAAATAGTATGGTTGAAGAAAGTTAGCAAAACAACTAAAAGAGATTTTTATTTATCTCTTCAACAATAAATAATCATATAATAATAGTAATAAGCCTTTACATTTCCAAAAACCTTATAAACATATTTTTCTTAATTCTACTTATAATTAATTTTACTTTGTTATTGGAACCCCACTTTGTGTATAGCTCTCTTCCAGTGACTGACAATGACAAAAGTCATACGTCATAAAGTGGAGGCAATACTATTTAAATAAAACGTACAAGTACTAGTCTCGCATACACTAATTTGACTTGTAAAAATAAACAGAGCAATCTGTTTGTAGTGGAATACCGCCGTCATGTTACAGTAACTGCCGGTCTCCTAACCTCGCAAATAATAATTTGTGCCATAGATTTCAGGAGCGCTAGAGCCGGTATAATAAATTAAGCGAAAATAATGTTAATTTATTTACAAAGTATTAATTGTTAGTTATGTGTTTATTTCAAAATTGTAGTTTCCATGAGCAATTTCCTTTTAAATTTTAGGCACAACTTATTATTTTTTTAACATTAGTTTTTTTGTAATACTGTAGTAATTATTTTTAATTATATTAGACCTTATAGCCACCGATCCATCCATCCAGATAGCACGGTAAGATAGTATAGTTACAATATTATTTTCGTTCAGGTTCAAAAAATATTATAATTTTATCTTAGTGTTTTATTTGTTATTATAATAAAATTTATCTATAACATAATTGAATAGAAATAAATAATAAATATAATAATATTAAAAAAAGATATAGGTACAAGCGCAGATTAAAAAAAATGACAACAAAATTATAAAACACAATTTTTTATACAGGGTGTCCCAGAAGCCGACGTCAAGCCGAAAGCAGGTGGTAGACTAACTGTTATATGTTATCAGAAAAATATAAAAAAAAATCTAAGTTAGCTATTTAAAAAAAAATCTAGCATTAAAAAAAATCGATAAAATTTACACCCTGTGACCGTTTTTTCACTGTTGTTGCTACAATTCTTGACTTTTCTAAACATTTTCTTTTGTTTTGTAATACTGAATAGTGTTTCTGTATACTCTAATCTTAAATTTAAAGCCAGCTGCTGGAAATTAGAAGAATATGCCGATTTTATCGATTTTATTTAAATGCTAGATTTTTTTTTAAATAGCTAACTTAGATTTTTTTTTATATTTTTCTGATAACATATAACAGTTAGTCTACCACCTGCTTTCGGCTTGACGTCGGCTTCTGGTACATCCTGTATATACGGAATATTCGAATCTGACTTAATATGATTCTTGACATAATTATGCGAGAAACATCGATGGCCAAAAGATAGCCAAAATGACCTTAATATTATCAAAAAACTGCTAAAAGCTTCAAAACAAATAAAAGTCCCTGTATTTTTTAGCCTTTTCATTTAATATTTTACAAAGGGTATCTAGTTATAGTCAGTTAAAGTTACAAACTTTTTAATTTTTCTGTCTATCCTTAAGTAGGTCTATGTCGCAGACATCACATTGTCGTAATTACCTACGTCTCATCTACATATTTCCTCCTTCTAGCCAAGTATAGTCATTAAATATCATTAACAGCTAATTAAAATCATGCTTACAGTGATTTTAATTGAATCTGTTATGTTTCGTATTGAATAAATTTATTTTTTTTGCTTGTGCGAATAATATATTGTGTAATAAAAAATAATTTAGAAAGACAAATGTAATAATAAATAATTAAGTAATGGTGTAGAGTGTCGTAGTTTATAACACTTTCTGTTTAGATTTCGAAAGAAATGTTTCGGCTCGGCACAAGATGGGTTTTTCTTACATGCTCGTACCACGATAATTTTTTAGGTACCTCTTAATCAGTCTCTGATACTTTCAATCTTCCTCTAATTTACTGATTCTTCCCTTTCTTTATTCTTGTGATAGTAAATACAAATTAACCGATTGAACTTCATCTATATATCAAAACGCGAAGAAATACTTTGTACCTTGTCTGTACTTACCTACCTCTTTTGGACATATTTAAAGTTCATATGGAGAAGAAATAAAGAAAAATATAGTTACAATAACTACCATCGAATAAAAAAGTCGGCACTTTTTGCCGAAGTTTATATTACTCGGCCATTCGCTAATAATGACAGTTGCCTAAAAAAACCTCTTTTACATCTGCATGTCCGAGGGCGAATTGAAATAACTGATTAGTCTACTAACTCTCTTAACAAAATTGTCTACCTCATTAAGAAGCTTTCAACGTCTATTTATAGAACCTAAATTAGAATGTGTATCCACAGATTTCTAAGGCCCATAACATTTCCACGATCTCACCGCTTAATAGTCAATTTTAATGTGGTCAAACGCATTATACCTTATCATCATTGTTACCAGAAGAAATAGTTCAAATCCACAAAAAACAGATTTCGCACAAGCCCACAGACATTAGTAATTATTTCGCATATTTTTAGAATTCATGAGGAGCTTCAGTGTTAGCGGACGAGTAAGCTTTATGAATTAAGCATAGATATTCAAGGGGAAATTTTACTGGTTGTTGAGTCGTTTTAATAGGTAGTTCTATACAAACAACTCTTGCTATGGGTTAAAAAAATTCATTTGTTTCATACATTTTGGTTGCGTAGATTTTGCACTTTTGTATGGTATAGCTGATTTTTACTTTCTCGTATACGTAGTAGGTATAGAGGAAATCTTGTAATCGTCAAATAATGCGACCTGAGATTTTGACGGATTTACACGTTTTGGAAGAAAAATACCATTTTTGGAATTATGTCTGTCTGTGTGTCTGTATGTTAGCACGATAACTCGAGTATTGACTGGTCGTCGATCACGAAAGTTAAGCAACCTAGTGCGTGGTCGGTCCTCGGATGGGTGACCAAAATTTAACACGTATGTATGACATAAAAATTTAAGGTTTCTTTCAACTTTTGAGTCGTTCCCGGTATACGAGAAAGTCAAGGGGAGACTACTCCCGATTTTTATATGACCAATGGAGTGGATTACTCGTAGTTTGTGGGAGCATCTATTAGTGCCCGACAATCCGGATGGCTTGCGGAGGATGCTGAGTTCGATTCTCGCCTGGGGCAAATAGATTTTTTTCAGCGTATCTTCTAGTTTTAAAAATATTTACGTGTTTGTAAACACACAAATTATTTCATAATTTAAGGTAGTTTCATCGTAAACTGGACGTCAAATATTTGCAAAAATATTTCGTTCGGATCGTAAAAGTGCAATTTTCTCAAAGATTTGACGAAACAATATTTACAATAAAAACATAAGTACCAAGCGCTGACTTTCGACAGCGAAAACATTGTCTCGGTAGCGTAGGGGTTAACGCAGCCACCCGGATTGTGGAAGATGCTGGTTTTGTGGCAGGACGATTTTCTTCAGTGTATTTTCTAGTAATATAAAATTACTACACAGATTCGCAGTTTGTCCCGCGGACACTGGCGCCACACTGCCAGTCATTAATTCGCGATTATGCACAGACGGACAGTTAGTCTGTCGCGTTATGCCAGTGAGCATAGTAAAAGCGTAGCTGTTTCCTGCCTAATATTCTGTTCTGACCTGGGCCTATTGTTAGGAAACTATTTTTAACTTTCGTTACAAAGACTAATGATATTCTTACGACCTCAGGTGTGTAGGACCATGCTATTTTTAGCGAACAGTTTAGTTCCAGTCGATTTAAGTAACAGCAACTGCATTGTTTTTTTAATGTCATAAATGCGTGCAGCATGATGGCTAGCGACCACCGTTTGAATAGGGATGTCACGGAGGTGACTTTATCGGAATCGGGGTCGGAACCGAAGTTTTATGAAATATAATTTATCAGTATCTGATTCGGTTCAGAACCGGAGTCGGTGCTTTTTTTTATTGTGTTTATTATGAATTTTATCCGAAATATTTATCACTATGTTGGCTGTCTGTTGTGGTTTTAGCAACCTCATTAAAGCTACTGATCATAATAATAATATAATATATTTCCACACTTACACCAATTATCTATCCCGAAGTATATCATTTAGAACTTGTGTTACAAATACTAGATAACGGACATTTTTTTTAAATATACATAATAATTTTAGATTTTTAGATAAATAAACTTAAATAAATATATAAACAACCATGACTCGCAAACAAATATTCGTATTCGTCACACAAACATTTGCCGCTACCAGGTCTCGAACCCGGACCGCTTGATGTGTAGGCTGCTATACTGACCACTCCACCACGGCGGCGTCGAATAATGTCGAGGATTGACGCTTTTATAAAATTTATTACAACTTATTCTTATTTTCATCAGCTGATGGCGATACTTGAATTGTCCCTTGAATCGACTCTAGTAACTTTTGGTTGGACTATAGAGAAAAATCCGGAAATTATCCCCTGCCTACATCATTAAAGGGATCTCTGTGCAAAATTTCAGCTATCTAGGTCCAAAGGTATAGGCTGGGCGTTGATCATCAGTGAGTAAGGACATTTCTTTTTCATCATCATCATCATCAACAGCTCATATAATGTCCCCACCGAGGGGCTTGAGCCTACCCTACATTAGGGGCGATTAGGCCTTAGTCAACCACGCTGGCCAAGTGCGTGTTGGTCGACTTCACACACAACCTAAGAATTTCTTCATAGGTGTGTGCAGGTTTCCTCACGATGTTTTCCTTCACCGTAAAAGCGTCGATTAAACGTACATATGAATTCAAAATTTGAAAACACATTGGTACGTGGCGGGGATCGAACCAGTGCCTCCCGGATGGGAGACGACGCTCTTACGCACTACGCCACCTTTTTTTCGCTCTTTTTCATAAATGGGATTATTAAAGATCAATGCCTCTAATCCCCAAACTAATTAAATCTAGAGAAAGACAAGAATATCGATCCAAAAGATACTGTTTACAAATATCAAGATCACTGTGTCATCCTAGGACATATTAAAAACATTGATGACTCTACAATTTCGACTTTACCACAACGATATACAATCTATACAAAGTCACTGAACTTATCGTAGAATGCATTCTAATTAATAAAGGCCGCTATACACGTTAAGATAATAACGAAAGTGTTGGCCCTTATCCTAGATCTGGCGATGTTATCTCGAGGCATTATCCGAGACGGTCATACTTCTTCCGAACCAGTTATTACTGGAATTGCAGGCGCCAGATAAGTGTACACCGACCTTTATATAGGTTTTAAAACTACATTGTTCAGAGTGGAATCCGGTTAATATTATATTATGTTGGGCGTGCAACGGTTGAGAGTATATCACGAGATTCGAGACACTGAAGAAAGAAAATATAGGGTCTTTGCATGCATAGATGCGCCGTGCCGGTATCGGGTCCATAGTGTTCCATAGTGGGGAGAATATTAGAGCTCCCGATTAGTTCAATTCAATTCAAATATTTTATTTCAGGCAACGCCCATATAACTACATAATTAAATAAGAGTATGGGTTGTCACCCACCTGGAGGAGGGGTGAGTCCCATCGGTCAACAAGCACCTTTACGATTCTATTCTATTCTTAATTAATGGCGTCGCGTCGCATTAAGCGTACGCATTTTGCCAATGTCAAGTGAAAATTTTACTAAAGTAACAAAAATTGTATTATTATATTGAGGATAGTGTTGGCACTGCCGCGTATATAGGCGAGTAATCGCTGAAACGCACTGTTTCCCCTTGACAGCAGCGAAGCCATCGATACGCGCTCCCGAGAATATTCCAGACGCACTACACCGCCGAGGCAACCCCAACAATATCCTCAAGGCTGTACTGTACTGTACAGGTCGCTGCATTTCCGCTGGCTGTAACTAACCCAAAGGTTGCAGGTGTAGAATGTTGGACAGTATGCTTTGAATAACGTGACCTTGACTGGCCCAGTGCAACGAGCAAACCTTCGAACCAGCATGTTGCAGCGCACAGCCAGCGACCTGCTCTCTCTATGTGCAAATGTGCAGGTTGTCTCTTAAGACCTTAGTGACCCAGTGACCAAAATATTTAAAACTTTTGACACGTTCCAAAGAGCTGATCGACATAGTGATATATCAGGAACTTGTGTATAATTCAGCGATTTTGATTAAAAAATAATCAATTCTTCTTCTTCTTCTTTTAAATAGATGGCGAACGCGACACAGATTACGCATTTCGGCAATTCTATGACATCTGCTCGGGTTGTTGGCATTTCTTTGTTAGTTTACTGTAGGTTTTGTGACTTTTTGAGTTTGATGTCCCTTATAAGACGGCGGTAGGCTGGGAACTAAATATTACTTAAGGCACTGCTCAAAGTTTTTTTAAGATTATAAGCGTTATTTTATATTGTACTAGCTTCTGCCCACGACTTCTTCTACGCAGGATTAGTGTAATAAATTAAAGCCTATGTTATTCTGATCTATGAATATTCTAAAGTTTCATTAAAATCCATGAATGAAAGAGTAACAAACACACGTCCATACAAAATATAGCGTTTATAATACACTGGCATACAAAACTAAGTATCACACTTTTAAAATTACAATGACTTTCTAAGTATACAAAATAAAACTTTTGAAATAAAAAGGACTCGAAAAGAGTTTAATTTTGTGAAAATTACTTCATAGTCGAGGATCTTTTTTAAGAAATGGCTAAAATAAACTTTAAAAACAAAAATAATCCTTTTTCTTTCAATTGTAATATCAAAAGTGTAGTACTTAGTTTTGCAGAACAGTTTATTAGTAGGATGTACGCATTCTAACCCTGGCTATAGGATCACAGTCACACAGCAGGTGTTCCATTAATTCTCGGTCATTTCCACAGCTCTACAATTTAGTGCTAATATCACTCTTCAACAACAACTGCACAATTTTCCAGGCAACCAAGTTAGCACCCGATAAAAAGCCTTTCTAAGCAGTTCTAAATCAGCTTCAAATTGAACGCTACAAGTGCACTAATGAATTGGTGACGCTCCATCACGCCACAAGAATTATCTGAACGTAAATAATGGTAGCTTGCGCCGACAAAAACGTTTGGGTACACCGTTACGACGGAAGACGAGAGGACGCGTCATAGCGTGGCGGTACACACAGTATTACTCCTTACTGCTAGCGCCCTAAGTTCTCTGTCCATAAAAAGCGCAAAGGAAACAATATTATTATGTCAAGGGGCTGTTCCATTCGGTCCAAGGCTGCGGTCCGTTGAACGAATAAAGCGATTTTAGCGCGCACAAACGTGGTCCGTAGAACCGTTAACGCCCGGCTGTGAGCGCTGTGAGTAGTCATAGCGCTTTTATTCGTTCAACGGACCGCAGCCCAAGTAACTTCACATTAGCGTTTTTGACTGATAGTCCATACAAAACTGTCAAGTTTAATGCAGAACTAATAAAAATAAAATGACACAAATTACCTCCACCATACAGAAGATCTCAATAAACAGTACAATTTTGTGGTGTTGTTGTTAGTGAGTAAGGTCGGCAGAGCTCCACGGGGTACGGAAGGGGACTAAAGCAGGCAGCGCGCGAATGTCACGTCATTGTTGCAAGCGTCTATAGGCTACGGTGGCCGCTTACCACCAGGAAGGCTGTATGCTTGTCTTTAAACCATTGAAATTTAAAAAAACAAATACCTACCTACATATAAAAGCCCGGTGCGAGACCTCTTCGATACTGCCTCAGTATGTGCTTCTGCCGCATAGTGGTGTAATTTTTCGATTTTAATTATGACGTGAAGAAGGTGATGAAGTTATAAAACCTAGCATACTACCTCCGGCACAGTGTAACGCGGCCTTGACAAGGCGACTTTTAGTTGGTCATTCGGCGATTCGTTCTGCTACAGTTCTACCGAGGCAGTTTTGTGTAAACGGTATAGTGTCTATACATTTAGATTCTGGTAGTGTAGGCTGCTGTACTATATTTTAATTTGTTGTCATAAAGTAAAAAAGTCAATAAAGGAGAAAAAATATTTAAACTAAGAATATGGCTGTATGGACTAGAGTCCTTTGCCTTCCCTGAAAAACGAAAAATTAGTAAAATTATTCAATAACACAAAACAACACACTTAAGGCAGTAGCTATTTTCTAATAAAACACTTCTGATCACAAGTTTATCCCCCCAAATCGAAACTAAGTCCAGTGTTAATTTGTAACTCCCAAAAGGAGTTTCTTCTTGCTAAACATATAGAGAAACAAGCATTATTTTTTGCCTAAATTAGGCATAATGTGTTATAGATCAAAGTGTAGTGATGTAGCGTGCACGCACATAAATCCGTCCGCTGCTGGAGCGTTGCCAGCGCGGGTGACGTGCCAATAGAAGACTTTACTCCACTCACAACTTAGCGTTCAACCAAATTATTACGCACCATCGCATGACGCTTTTTGGTTTATTTATTGGTTGCTATTTAAGCACGGTGCTAAAATTATTTTCTTGTGTTACTAACATTGTAGGAATTTCAGTACAACCCATTAATTAAAACTGTTGTTGGTTACAATCAAGAATTGTGAAATGTTATCAATTTTTACTTCCATATAAAACGTAATTGACGATTTTAATGGCAGTTGCGGCAGATAATACAACATCAAAGACGCTATGGTCAATTTTTGATTAAAAATAAAATAAAAAACTGCCTTCAAAACTAAAGAACTGTCTCGAGATCTTTTAGACAAACAAGTAATAAAATGATAACTATATCATCGATGTCAATTAAATAGGCATTATTAGGGATAACTCAAAAAGTAACTCAAAAATCAGTATACCCAGTAAAGAGTTATGAGGTAAAACACACATAAAAAACATACAGTCGAACTGAAACCCTCCTCCTTCTTTGAAGACGGTTAAAAATTAATCTTTTTCGACATTGCGTTATTAAAGTAATGTCTAAAATGGCTGCCAGTTGTGTGTAACCGACGCTGCCAACCTGTCCCCGTGGAGCTTTGTACACTTTATCCACCGACTGAAATAGAATATTTATACTAAATATTAAACTGGATCTAATTGTCTAAGTTTTATGGTTTTGTGGGCTTTTTTGATTCTTAAAAGCGCCATCATAATCAGGGCGTCAATAATCCGATTGCGTATGGCAACCTAGGATCCGCTTTCCTTTTCTTCTCCGCTTCGTACGATCTTCGGAATCACCCGTAGAGAGACCATTAGTATATGCACAGTACTCTTGCAGTTTATCTGCAATATTACTTTTACTTGTATACCTACTGAGCCTATATCCTAAGTAACAGTCAAGCAGCACTCAAGGCCCTCTTGAACCCCCGCGTCGACTCAGGTATAGTACTCAATGCGGTCCAAACCCTAAACAGGGTCGGTAAATGCAATAAGGTACAAATAATCTGGGTCCCAGGACATGAGGGGATCCGAGGCAATGAGAAAGCTGATGAACTGGCAAGGAAAGGATCAGAAACCCCATTAGTAGGCCCTGAACCATTCATCCCCCTATCCAAATGCTACATCAGCAAAGCCATTAGAGACCACGTCTTCAAAAGACACTGTATGGAATGGAAACTGTCACCTGGTATGAAACACTCCAAATCCTTCTTAGGAGAATGCCCAAGAGGATGGAGTAAATCCATATTTGGAGGCAACAGACAACAGGCCCGCCTAATCTTGGGTGGACTCACAGGGCACTACGCCACAAACCACATGCTCAACAAAATGCAAATTTCGACAACACCAAATTGCAGAGCATGTGGGCATAACCAGGAATCCATGGAACACCTACTATGTGACTGTGATTCCATAGCCAGGACTAGATTAAATATCCTGGGATTGTCTTACCCAAAGCCAGAAGACTACAGGCTCTTCAAGCCCATGGATATAGTTAGACTAATGGCTTGCTTATTCAAGGAGCGACAAGAGTGAACGAGACTGGGGAGACACAAAAGATCCCATTGGGTCGAAGTGCACCGTGGGGAAACTCACGGCCCCTACATAAGATAAGATAAGATACCTACTGAGCACTTTTCAAGCAAATTTCTTAACAAAGAAAATACACAGTTAATTATAATTAACAATTACGCGTAATATTTCGCTCGCAACAGCTCAGGCATCACTTTTGGCTATAAATCGCTCAGAGGCTGGCTCGGCGCCACGGTCCACGCTAAAAGGAAAGCATGCTTTGATCGGATAACTAGCCAACGTGGAATCTCCGGATACGGTTACGGATACGAAACATACAACACTAACAACGAAATAAATTTAATTATTTTGAACATAAACTGCCTTAGGGACGATAAAGCCATTGAAAAATACTGCGATTGAGATGCGTAAGTATATTGATTTTTTGAAGCATTCGGTGTATAGGTATAGTCGGCTGCACATCATGTTGGAACAAGGAACTAAGTATTACATAAATTTTAAAATTTTATGTAACCTGACCTGGCAGTCTGTACGTCTTTTCCCCGTTGATACACAGAGTAGCTAGCGGTGCCATATAAATATAATACAGCAAAATCAGAATATGATACTTTTTAGGTACAGAGTGGGCAGAAGTTATTTTTTTTTACAGTATAAAAAGACACAAACACGATTTAATTAATTTTCGCTGACCACAACTACATCTCTTTACACAACTCTTTATAATGCAAGTGACAATGAGTTGCCATATGACGAACGGGATAAAAAAAATATCAAAATATGTATATTATCTAAAGGTCTACTGATGGTGATGGAGCAACGGCTATAAACTGGTAAGTTACCACCACACATGAGCGCAACTGAAAAGATCCTTGAATTTTTGGATAGTGCACAACATAAAGGCCCTCGCCTACGGCGACTTTTTGTAGCGATGCTGTCGCGCGGTCGCATCGATACAGTCTATACAGTCGCGATGCAGTCACTAGGTGTGTTGCCCTCGCCCACATAACCATGATTCAGTCGCGATGCAAACGCGATACTGCCGCGCTTCTGTCGTCGAGTCCCATATTACAGGGCGGTTTTGAATTCCCATAATAAATGTTTCTGTGTCTAACCACTCCATTTTGCTCATGTGACGGGCAACAGCACTCTCGACCTGTCTGTGCTGCACTGATGCTCGGTTCTCCACTCACGCGCAACCTCCCCCTGTTCTCACCCCGATTTCGTCCAACACGGTCGCGCGTTTGCATCGATACCGTCGCGATCCTAGCGCGTTGGCATCGCTTTTGTAGCGCGATGCAAATGCGACTTTTTTTTATGTTACGAGATGGCAAACAAGCTTGCGGCCAACCTGATGTTAAGTGGTCACCGCCGCCTAAAGACACTTGCAATATTAAGTGTAAATCACTTAACACCGCAAGTGCGTTTGCCATCCTGGGGACTAATATGATATGCCTTCCATGCCAACTCCATGCCCAGTAATTACACTGGCTACCTTTCCCTTCAATCCGAAACACAGCGAACTGCTTCACGGCGACTAGTGTGCTCTTAGAAACCAATATAACATCACAGCCAATCAGCCAACTACACACAGTAAGCTGGTTCTTGACTGGTCACAATTTTGAGGTAGCAGTTTCTTCATTCATCATCATTTGATCCCAGTGCTAGGGATCGTCGTAATGATTTCTTCTTTCACTTTTCTCGCTACATAAACGGGGTACCAACCCAAAAACTAACAATCCTTCAGTAAACAATCAAACGCAAAAGGCAACTGGACAGATGTTACACTCAAAATCATCATCTCATATGCGTCGTGAAAGATCTTAAAACCTCCACCAAAACTAAAAGTCTCAACTCAAATGTTCTTCCAAGCATTTTGTCACTCTTAAAAACCAATGTAGAAGGAAATCCTAGTGGCTATGGTATAAATAAGAGTGTGAAATTCGATTGTGAGGCGCTAACGCCGCTGGCGTGCTGCCAGTGATAGATTTATGTCCTCCTTGGGTGACCAACAACTCTTCGCAAGTTAGGACTGGTTGTATCAGTTATTTTATACTAGCCAGCACATGGATTGGCCCACATGTGCATCAGATAGAGTCTCTCCGATTGAGGATTACCTTGGTACTTCCCGGATAGTAATTGAACCCACTGTTGAATATCGATGGCCGCCTATGTTTTTGCATCCATTCCATGCCTGAATTATTGTTATTATTATTTCTTGTTTTTCGATTCCATTTACTATTTTGTTTTTAGAGTAGCTAGCCGCATGATACAAAAATAATATTAGCTGAAAGTTGTGCGCGGTTGTAATTGAGATACAAAGTTATTTGTGTTTTGTTGTAATCTTCTTTTTTATATGTAATTGGTTACATCTTATAACTAGGCCAACAAATAAATAAGTTTCCTTGAGTTGCTCATGCAGACCCCAAAACTTCATATAACTTTAAGTAAGGATAATACTTCTATCTATAGAATATATTAAAAAATCGAGATAAAACGTAGCCTATGTCTTTTCCCAATATCTAATCAATATTTATACCAAATTTCAAGAAATTCAGTCCATTATATGTTACTCTACCATTGTTCCACAGTTTTATATCCCAACCATAGATTTATTAAACTGACGTTTATTGATTGGTAATAAATCGACTAGGGCGAGACCAAAAAATGCACCAATGTGTGAGTAATGCGCATGTGTGCGTGAAAAATGGTACTGCAGTCTGACAGTTGCTGTCTTTTCTACGTGACTGACAGGACGCCCTAGGTCGCCTGCATGTACGTGAAATGGTCTCGTCTATCTATCTCACTCTAATATAATCGGCAATGTGAAAAAGAAAGAGCATACTAACGCAGTATGCTCTTTCTTTTTCACATTGCCGATTTGCAGTTTCCTATATCTATGATACCTAGAATCTTTAATTATTAGGTACAGTCAGCATCAGAAGCAGATTAACACTTTAGTATCATGTCATAGCAACGCCAGCGCTTGTGCAGTAATCATCGCCACTATCACATTAGAATGATTTATGACCTAACTACTGATGCTTGTCATAGGTACTAGTATTTAGTCAATTTTATATTTTTCATTATATATTAGATACCTACAAACAAAGCATTTTTTTAAACACGCAAAAAATGTTACATAAATATTGCTATTCAAATTACATTTACGGTGTCCAAATTTAAACAACCACAATGAAATGTCAACAGTTTTGTGGTCGAGATCCGCAACGGTCAGAAAGTGTGGTCACCATACTTTCAAGTTGTTCTTATATGAATCAGGTCGCAGTGTTTTAAGAAATTAGATTGTGGTGTGTAATTTAATACGAAATTACATTTGTAAAATTGTGTTATCATAAAAATTGTGATAGGACGATGCTTGGTGCAAAAAGTCCATATCTGTAGAATATCAAGCTTTAAAAAAAAAAAAAATTTAGTTGTACGATTCATTTACATAAGAAAATTAAACTATCGTCTGTCCTTTAGGAATCATTTCTCGAGATCCATTTAACAGCTTTTGTTGTCTAGCTAGGTTTGATTCCAACGGAGTACAAATTTGTGTTCTATTGGTTACTGGTGTTTGAGTCAATTTGGTCCGTCTTCCCGCTGATATCAGCATATTTTCTGGATTGCGTATCAATACAGCCCATTTTCGTTACAGATTGTATTATTAGGAAAGCTATTATCACTCGAAATCCTCAACAGACTGGTAGAAAAACTACCTAGGCAGCTTTTGAATGCCGGAACATAACAGTATAGGTTGATTAGAGTCCACAGTTCAGGTTACGACTTTTGACGAACGCATGAAGATAGGCAAATGGTCATTCCATGGCGTGGACACAGTTTAAAGGTCGAAGCACACTTCATCAACAGCTCATATAATGTCCCCACCGAGGGGCTCGAGCCTATTCCACATTAGGGGCGATTAGCCCTTAGTCAACCACGCTGACCAAGTGCGGGTTGGCCGACTTCACACACAACCTAAGAATTTCTTCATAGGTGTGTGCAGGTTTCCTCACGTTTTCCTTCACCGTAAAAGCGTCGATTAAACGTACATATGAATTTAAAATTTGAAAACACATTGGTACGTGGCGGGGATCGAACCAGTGCCTCCCGGGTTGGAGATGACGCTCTTAGGCACTACGCCACCGACGCACCGAAGCACACTTATTAACTTGGAACTATATCAAAAAATATTTTTAAGTAAAAAACCGCCTTCAAAACTAAAAACGTGGTAATAAAAATTTTGTTTATAAAAATCTAAATGATTTTAGCGGATCTGTGTGTCTGTACGTTACGTTAGCACGATAACTCGAGTATGCTTTAACTTATTGCAACCAAATGCATGTATGACATCAAAATATAAGGTTTTTATCAACATTTGAGTCGTTTCCAGTATACGAGAAAGTCAAGGGGAGACCACTCCGGATTTTTTTTTAATAATTTATTTTTTGCTTTTTAGTGTTTAAGTATAGAAATTATCAGGAAACTATCTCGAGATCTTTTAGACACACAAGTGATAAGATTACCATATCATCGACGTCCATTAAATAGGCATTATTAGGGATAACTCAAAAATTACTCGTCAGAGAGTCTTATCAAATTTAAATGAAGCCACATGACAATCACCAGCTTCCAAAGCTTGAAAGAAACTTTAAAATCGGTATACCCAGTAAAGAGTAATGAGGTAACAAACATAAAAAAACACGGTCGCATTGAGAACCTCCTCCTTTTTTGAAGTCGGTTAAAAAGAGGCGATACGCTATGATCCGTAGTCGTTTCGTAGCGTTCATAGTGAAAAAGAAGCGTTCCCTTTCCAATCTGTTATGTGACCCTTATTTGGTTCTACGTAAGATGCAAAAAACAATCGTTGATTGACGATAGCGTGCTTGTGACGTGTGGTTTACGTGGACAGTAGCGCCGTGAAAGGCGGACTTAAAATAATCACAGAACAGATTATTTGAACTCATTTTTTAAATAAAATATTTGACCCGTTTCGTGCCAGATACGAGATAACTCGTAGTGCGTAGTAACGTAGTTCTGACTACGAATACATTCGTAGATTTTCATGGGCCTGCCATACAAAAAAATATTTATTGGCACTACAAATGAGGTTGGTTTTTAGGTTGGCATTAGCAAAGAAAACACAATAAAATCAAATATTTTTCATGAAGAGAACTTTAATGGGAAACTACTATGACATGACAAACACACGACAATTTGTTTTATTATTAAAACCAAGGATATATTTTTACTATGAAAATTAAGGGATATGATATAGAAAGCCGGTCTCACACATTTTATCTTCACGGCAGCCTAGCCGCGCGCCTAGGGCACTCTATATCAAGTCCCTAACACAATCAATTAAACACAGCGATCTAATAACGACTTTATTTTCTCGTTTTAAAAATCAATTTTGCAGTTTAAATTCTTGTAGCTTAGTGTCCAGTTTTTTTTTGTGCTTTCAGGTTACTGTAATAGGAGGACAGATCCTCCCTCTAATCCCTCATTAGCTCCACAAGGCCTATAATAGCGCTATATCAAATCATATTCTAACGACATCACAACGCGCACCAATTAAGGGTAAACAGAGGGACCGACGCGTCAAAGTTGAGCCTCCCCCCCTCATGCTGCTGCAATTTTTTAAGGGGGCGCCCCCACGGCAGACTGTTTGGTGACGCTTGCACCTCTGTACTGGGGATCAGTTGAAATGGCTCATGAGGGTATTTCGTCGATGGCAACGCGTACGTTCTGCGTAACGATCTCCAACACTAAGCTAGGGAATGCGCAGTCGGTGACCGAAAAATTTTCAAGTCGAATTTCCTCCGTATTTCTAAGGCAATAATAATCTAAGTGTGAACTTGACAATTGAAATGAAATAATATAATTATGGCATATACATTTACAGAATTTAATCTTTCTGCTGAAGAGGCGAACGATTAAGATTAAGGATTTGGCGAAACAAGTAACTTTAAGAAAGTTGTCGTGCTCTTAGACTTATCTTCCAAACTATAAATTATCTTTTTAACTTGCATTTACCTATAATATCAAACCCAAAAAGTTACAAACCTTCAGTGATTCAACCAGGATAGATGTTCACACTAAATCATCTCAAAAATATTTAAACATATGAGCTTTTACTAGAAAAAATGCACTAAAATTCGACTTGGCTCAGGTGGGAATCGAACCTGCATCTTCCGCAATCCGGGTGGCTGCGTTGACCATTACGCCACCGAGACACTGCTTTCGCTGTCGAAATTTGTCAGTGCTTGGTGCTTATGTTTTTATTGTAAACATTGTTTCATCAAATCTTTGAAAGCACTTCTAAGACCCGAACGAAATATTTGACGCTCAGTTAAGATGAGACTACCTTACATTATGGAATAATTTTATTTTTGTGTTTACAAACGCGTAAATATTTTATTACTAGAAAAAATGCACTGAAAAAATCGACTTGCCTCAGGTGGGAATCGAACCCGTATGTTATTTTTTTTTTCTAGTAATAAAATATTTACGCGTTTGTAAAAATAAAATTATTCCATAACGTAAGGTAGTTTCATCTTAACTGGGCGTCAAATATTTGCAAAAATATTTCGTTCGGGTCTTAGAAGTGCAAATTTTAAACATTTGATGAAACAATACCATAAAAACATAAGCACCAAGCACTGACAAATTTCGACAGCGAAAGTAATGTCTCGGGGGCGTAATGGTCAACGCAGCCAGCCGGATTGCGAAAGATGCGGGTTCGATTCCCGCCTAAGGGAGGTCGATTTTTTTAGTGCATTTTTTTAAGTAATAAAATATTTACGCAAAAATAAAATTATTCCATACTAGCGACCCGCCCCGGCTTCGCACGGGTGCAATGCTTATGTAAATATGCATGTATTATGCATATAAACCTTCCTTAAGAATCACTCTATCTATTAAAAAAAACCGCATCAAAATCCGTTGCGTAGTTTTAAAGATCTAAGCATACATAGGGACAGACAGACGGCGGAAGCGACTTTGTTTTATACTACGTACTACGAGCTTTTCTTCGGCAGGTACTGGTTGTGCAAAATAATAACTTCCAAAGACCAATACACGCCAGCCCGACTACACTACCGTCCATTTTGACGTGCGGATTTTTTTCCACCCGCCGCATGTTTTCGTTTATTTCGGTGCACACAGCGATCGACGCCGATCGATGGAGCGCCGTCACGGCACACGCTTATGTCATATAACCAATGGGCATGCATAACGTGCTTTCGCTTGTCTCACAACGAGGTGTATGCATCATTTTTGTCTGCCAAGTGGATTTTTTTCGGGATTCTTCTAGGCAATTGTTTCATTACGATTAGATACCGGAATTCGTCATCATAGGCCATATTATTTGGTCCACAAAGCGCTGTGAGGGTGCCAATGGTTTTAAGTGGGTATTCCTGGGAACCCCCGGGAGAGTCCCACACACGCCGCATTGTCTAGCCCACAGTGCGGTACGGTCCGTTAAGGATTTTCCATCGAAAAAAAGGCCATATTAATTGGTTATTACAGCATCTTAGCTTGCACTACCAACTTACTTAGAGCTTCGATTGTCCACGTGATTTAACAAAGGCTTAAATCAATCCCATACAATTTCTTCTTATCGAACAAGTAGTGCAAGCCTAAATCGCGCTTACGAAGTTTCCAAGGTACATCAGTATATATACAAGTTTCAACGATGTACGAATACAAGTCAATAAATAATTATCAATATAATTTAAGTAACAGTTTTACATGCGTAAATAATATAAACTAAGTAATTTAAATTTTGATACCTACCACCATTTTATATTATTATTAGATAGGTACAGACAGACATTCCTTTCAATTTAGGAGCTAAGCATACATTTATAATCCTTAGGTGTTAGTGGTAGACAAAAAAATCCAAAAATGCATTAGTTATTTATACAAAATTATTCACGAAAACAAATCCTACGTTTACATCAAACAAGAAACCATGAGATGACCATTACTGGCATAGTAGTGATATCAGTAAACTTAGATCTGTATACGATAATTGTAAAGTTGCAACTGTTATGTCATACTCGTAAACATAAATCCTGCGTACCTACTCAAGTTACTAACTCGAAATATACGTACGGTAAAGCCACCTAATAATACGCACAAACGAAGAGTGCGTCTTATTATAGTATTGCAACCGGCAAATCTTTTGTATGTAGATACAATTGCCAACAACACAATATTCTTCTTCTTGGTACGCGTCGTTTCTGCAACTCGACGGCTGGTGCGCATATTTGCGTCAGAGGGTGTGGATCACTCCAGGCATCCCAGCTCTACCAGGAAGTCTCCTAGCGCCTTGAGGTTACCAAGCAACTCCTGGTCACTCCTCGGCGACCCGAGGTACTCTGCTACTCCTCTGCACTCAAGCAGAACATGAGCGGCTGTTTCTTCCTTCGCCATGGCTCTGCACGTGCAACAACACGATATTAAGTAACTGATACGCAGTTGATAGCCGCCAAAACAAAACACTATGCCAATTGTTTGTAATTATCACAAGCTTACTGCGTACACTTTAGAGGCTCGATTCTTCAAGTACCCATGTACTTGTATGTACAGTCGAACCAATTGAATCATGACCCACTTGGCCGATCATTCCTTTAGAATCATAAATTTAGTTAGGTTTTCTTCGCTATCATGCGTGTTGCACTTAGTACGTTTTAAATATGAATAAAAATGCGTCATTACGGGTCAGAGATCTATGCAATTTTAATCTATCTTATAACTGCACTAAAGTCTCAATTGGAATTTTAAATAAGATGTCGTTCATAATCTAAACTCTTTTCACTACTGAGAAAATGGAATAACTATTATATTTTTAAAAATAAAATGACGTTATGTGTCAAATGTCAAGTAGTAGTCTGAACAAATTTTAAAAAGCCATATTTGTTTGACACTGTAAGTGTCTAACAAATTGATAACAGGTTCGTTACTTAGAAATGTACTTTCAAGCGAATTTCATCCTACTTTGTATAGAGTGACAGTAGGAAAATGATCTTAAGGTGGGTCATGATTCAATTTGGTCGACTGTACATACGTAAATTTCAAATATTCGGCCCAAAGGACCATACTAGAACATTATAATAATCAGGTCAATAATGTAAAATAATGATTAAGCTACTTATTATTTTAGCTTTTAATATTGTAAAACATAAATATTTGTTTTAAAAATAGATAATGCTTGAGCTTTCTTTCATTCCAAACAAAGGGTTTTTTACTTTTTCAAATAGAACCAAAAACAATTTCAATAAAATTAAATCCATAGCACGAATTATGTGTGCATAATGTATGGGGGCAGTGTCGTCCAATTGTCCAGAACGGGAATGGAAAACGCACCGTTTAACAATCATCTTACGGTAGGCCGCGCTCACGCCGCAGATAAAGCGAGCTATTCCATAGATTAAGTTTTTGGTTGATTTTTTTAAATTTAAATAAAAGTAGTTCTGTAACATCGTTATTAAATAGTCGTAATAATAGTTTACGTTATTTATACTTTGTTAACACTACCGACCGGTTGCACAAAGTTTTACTTTTTACAATTTCGTAAAAAATTAACATATTTTTAAAAATGGAACAATCCATTCATATGAATCAAGTTGACTTTAACGTTACTATTTTCAAAATTGTAAAACGTGAAATTTGGTGCAACTGGCCGTACGTGTCATTATATATATTTTTTTTACAAAAATAAACAAGTAAATGTCTCCTCCCATAATCATAATCGCCATATCAAAAACCACAGAAACATTTAATTAGGTAAGTACCTATATGAAATTTTATCAAGCAATCATGGTGGTGATTAAGTTATTACAAAAAATAATCAAATAAACCGACACAAAGTCAGTAACTAAAATTTAACTCTCCGTTATCGGTTGTATTATAATCGGCGATACCGATATACCGATTTGCCGATTATATCGGCCGATATATTGATATCGCAATTGTCACGTCACTAATAATTGCCTACATAAAACGATTTTAAAATTTTAAGACCATGTTCATCTAAAAGCACGCAAAGAATCGCAGATGGCACTACTCAGTGACAGACAAAAGTAAAATGTCAGTTGACCCTTTTATTTTAATTCGGAGCCCTATCGAAACATGCATTAATTCTGGCTAAAAAAATCTAGTACTCACGCAGACAATGCAACTGTAGGCATTGTATTTTTAGCCCTAACACAACCTAACTCACGCGTCTGTCACTCCTGGCAGTCATACTATAAACTGGGGGAAAGACTAATGGCATTACTTTTACATTGGGTCCCTAGATCCAGTCAGATAGCCTTCATACCAATTAGCCAGGATTTGTTTCGAATACTAATTTGATTTTCAATGTTTTTTTAATGTGGCAGGGGCGTTGGCGCTGTTTTGGTTGATCGCGTTGGCTAAGCGAGTTTTTGTGTGGATTATAGATATGGGTGACCAAAAATAATGGCCGAATTGGAAACGAGTATATGGGTCAGTGACAGAAGCTGAGTTAATTTCTGTTGTCTACCGCACTGACTCATATTGAGACAGTATGCATGTATCATGGCTCACTTTCGTTCCTGATATAAAACTAATATAGGTACCTAATATACAAAGTAATTACTCCGAATCCGAACTCTCAGACGTATATTAGGGCTTTGGTGTAAAAATGATAAGGATTTCCCTTCAAGTATTATGGTAACTTATGTAATGTTGAAACATTGATTTCATAATTACTAGATGGTAGACCATAATGTAGGGTCATCTGGGTAGGTACCTACCACCGCCTTTCTTATTTCTGCCGTGAAGCAGTTCGCTGTGTTTCGGATTGAAGGGAAAGGTAGCCAGTGTAATTACTGGGCATGGAAGGCATATAATCTAAGTCCCCATGATGCCAACGCACCCAACGCACTTGCAGTGTTAGGTAATTTACCCTTAATATTGCAAGTGTCTATAAGCGACGGTAACCACTTAACACCAGGTGGGCCGCAAACTTGTTTGCCATCTCATAGTATAAAAAATATTTTATTATTTATATTTTATTAACATCCAGAAAGGTATTAAACAATTACGTTCAAAAACATTTTTACTTGGTTCAACGGTTATGACTTCAACATACAGGTACATAGATGACCGAGTAAAAAATTTTTACAACCGAAAAGTAGTTAAGATAATAGAGAACATGTCTCCAGATTCTAAGAATATATTTGTACGACAAATCGCAAAAAAACACACTTTATATGAAAAATCGCAGAACATGGAGTATTTTCAGATGGACAAAGATGTGATTAATCTAAAAAAAAACATTTGATCGTCACTATTTGGACAAACCTGGGGGCTTAGACAAGTGGCAATAGTTTCATAACGATAAGATATCGAAATTCCTCGTCATAGGCCATATTTATTACAGCGTTTTAGATTTCGCTACCAACTTTACTTACGAGCTACGATTGGCCACGTGATTTACCGATGGCCAATCCCGTATATTTTGTTTTTTGTCGAACTTTGTCTACGGGCCCTGTTTATATTGTATCATGTAATTTAATGAGGAGTAACTACTTAAAAATTACTACCACATAGTAAAGAAAAGTCATTCCGTAGTGCGCGTAAAATCTTTTTAGGCAAATTTCAATGTATGTTCGGGACAATGGCGCTAGAATTTTTAAAGAAACCTCTCCGAATCCCGAATGTCCATTAGTTAGTGCGAAGTGATGAGAGAATGTTCCGTAATTGACGAGTACTCTTTGGGACATGACCTGAGCAAGCTGCAATGGCATTGTTTTTCGGGAGTCTTTTTGAAGACCTCCAATGGAATATGTGCTTTGATTTCTATGTCACTAGAATTGAAATTGCAAGCTGTCCACACTTTTAAGTAGATACTATTGTACATTTTGATTTTCTTTCTTGTTATCAAAATGACTTTTTTTAAGGAACATTGCTGTTGGCCGCAGATCGCCTTTACAGCCTTATCCTCCGTGAACCACGTGGGATTTAATAGACCCCAATTACAGAAAAGTCGTTATAGGAAATTTCTCGGAATTTTCGACGCTCGAGGAGCTTGAGTTGCGACGTTACTACACCGCTTGGTGGTAGGTGTTTAGTAATCCCATCGCCAACGAAGCAAACAGACAATCTCAAAGTTCGCTTGGGTACCACAGACCCCATATAATAGGTTGGGGAAAAAGTTTTTTCGCATTTTTTTAGAAAATTCAAAACATTTTTTAATATAGTTTATTTACATTTAACTAAAGTATGTAGGTACCATTTTGTTCGATAACTTTTTGCCATCTTGTAGGTAGGGACATGATCCCATTGCTATAGAAATTTTGGGACTTCTGGTCAAAATACCGCGACAAGTGGTTTTGGCAGTCCTCTCGTGATGTTAACCTGACACTGCCTAAAGAATTCTGAAGAGACCGAAACAGGTGGAAATCTGAAGGTGCAAGGTCAGGACTATACGGCGGATGCATTAACACCTCCCAGCCAAACTCTCTTAATTTTTGCTGAGTGGCTAAAGATGTGTGAGGTCTAGCGTTATCATGATGAAAAACTACACCCCTTCTGTTGATTAATTCCGGCCGCTTTCTCTCAACTTCTTGCTTTAATCTCATCAGTTGTTCGCAGTAGAGTTCAGAATCGATGGTCCTGCCTGGTGGTAACAGCTCATAATGAATAATGCCCTTCCAATCCCACCACACACACAGCATCACCTTGTTGCGAGTTAACCCGGGTTTCGCCACAGTCTGTGAAGCCTGACCGGCCTTTGACCACGACCTTTTTCCAATGTTCTTGTCGTACGTGATCCACTTTTCATCACCAGTTATCAGCTTCTTCAAAAATGGTTCGGTTTCATTACGTCGTAATAAAGAATCACAAATGAGTACACGGTTCATTAGGTTTCTTTCAGTGAGCTCGTGAGGTACCCAAATGTCGAGCTTTTTTGTGTACCCAGTTTTTTTCAAATGCGCCAAAACTGTTTTGTGGTCAATTCCCAGTTCTTCAGCTACGTCGTAACTACTGACAGGCCGATCTTGCTCCACCTTTTTAAAAATGGCATCCATTTTATCTGTAATAGGGCGACCAGAGCGACGTGCATCTTTGACATCAAAATTTCCGGATTGCCAACCAAATTGCGGATTGCGGAACCAAATTTGTGCTACTCTCACAGACACTGCACTAGGTCCATAAACATCGCAAATTTTTTTCGCGGCTTGCGTTGCATTTTTACCTTTTTTGTAGTAAAATTTTAAAATGTATCGAATTTCTTCATTAGATTCACTCATCTTGGCGGTACGAAAAACAAATGAAAATCACACATTTTCCTAATTTGAATTTGGAATTATGTTCTTTAAAATTTAAACTTTCAATGATACCAAAACCAGCCAGATACAAATAGTATAGCCAAAGAGATTTTATTACAAGTTTATACATACTATAATGCGAAAAGACTTTTTCCCCAACCTAATACGTGGTTTGAGACGTCTTCTAAATTGTACCGGGCCATCGAATAAAATACCGGGTCGCAACATTCCCGCCTATGCTGGTCGGTTTTTCAACACTACTTTAGACTTATGATAAAACTTTCGTCATTTTCCGCGAACTTGGATTCTTTAGTAAAAAATAAGCAGCAGCTCCATACTTCGCACTCAAATTTAGTTACTAAATAGGTGAAACGTTTATACTATTAATAAATGTGAATTATTTTACCTAATGGAACCAGCTGGATTTAAATTAAAAGTATCAATTAAGTGGGTCACGAAGGGGTAGTGCTGTGAAAATTACAGGGCTACGGCAGAACAATGTTTGGGAAACACTGTTCTAGAGTATTTGCAGGGTTCAGATCGAAAGAGCCTAGTTGACAGGTGGAGTTACCTGACGTCTTGGCCCATTTTCATCTGAGGGATAAGATCCGATCATGGGGGAAAATAGAAGAGATTATGAAAGCAAAAAGGCTGCACATACTCGTATATGTTATGTTCTCTTGCTAGAGGCCTTTAAAAAAAACAGCAATTATTATTGTTCTTTATTAATTGAGCTTGAGTGCTGCCATTCCATTCTGAAATTTCCCTGGATTTTAAATAATGTTAAAGGACACCACGCTGGCCAAGTGCGGGTTGGTCAACTTCACATACAATCTAAGAATATCTTCATAGGTGTGGACACACCTATGAAGATTTCCTCACGATGTTTTCCTTCACCGTAAAAGCGTCGATTAAACGAATGAATTCAAAATTTTAAAACACATGCGTACGTGGCAGGGTTCGTGTCGGTGCCTCCCGGCAGGAGACAACGCTCTTACGCACTACGCCACCGACGCGTCCAATTTATTGGGGTTTACAATTTACAACTACAGTTTACAGTTACCAGAATGGAGACATTAGGGCCAAATTCTCAGTTGCTGTACGTTACTTTCGAATCCTAATTTTATTCATCATATCAGCCGAGGGACGTCCGCTGTAGAACATAGGCCTCCCCCAAGGATCTCCAGCCCTGCTCGCATCTCGTGGCTACCCGCGACCTTTACCAGATCGTCGGCTCACTTTGTGGGGTCCACTGATTTTATCCAGCTTTCCCAAAAACTCAAAAGTGGTGCTGTTAATCTATTCAGTCTATTTGAAATCAAATACACATTAGTTCCATTTAAAGACCGCTTAAATGTATCATACATTTAAGCGGTCTTTAAATGGAACTAATAAAGCGAGTAAATGTAAGAACCAATGACACCAATTTTGAGTATTCTTAAAATTTACATTTTTCTATACGAAATTCGATATTTAATAACACTTACATATTTGCGGAACTTAAAAGCTACGTAGCGATTGAATAATCGGTTCATGGACTAGAAATTAAAAGGGGGCTCGAAAAGTTTGGTAAAAAATTACTTTTTAGAGTTCTTAAACAATATTTTTGTTATTTCTTACAGCGACAGTAAAAAAGTATAGTAGATAGAGTTTAAAGTTGTTAGACTTTAGGGAAACAGTTTATTCATGTGGAACCAGTACGGGAATTAGAAAAATAAAAACATACATACTCGCAAGTTATTGACGCGTTATTATATACAATACCCAGTACCACAGATAATATAATACTATACCAGTACTAAAAAAATTTCGTTAATTCATAGTTATGTTTTGATGATGGATAAAACCGAGAAAGTCCATTAATTTAATAATATATATATATTGTAAGTGTAGACATTCTGCTGATATAGATACATATTCTAAATAGTCGAGGTGGAGCACTAAGGTGGTAGACCTCCACCTTACAGAAGACCACAGTCAAATAACACTACATTTTGTGGTGTTGTGTCTCTGTTGGTGAGTAAGGTTGACAGAGCCCCACGGGTTACGGAAAGGGACTATGGTTGTCAGCGCGCGGTCAACAAGTCAGTTTTGCAAGCGTCTATAGGCTACCGTGACTGCTTACCACCAGACAGGCCATATGCTTGTCCGCCCATCAAATAACATGAAAAATGGCCATTTTGCAAAAAAACGTAGATTATTCGGCTCTCATTGCTAGAGACCTAATTTACAGTAAATGACAGACATTTGAACAGCCGTAGCAAGCCCTTGAAAGGCGCACAATAGCAAACATGCATACATGTGACCCGTGATCAGTAAATTAGCAATTAATGAATGCAGCGGGCCCTGCGGGGGCGGCCATTTTTGTTGTTATATAGGTAGTCTGTGCTGGACTGACGCGACGCACAAGAGGTTAAGCTCTAGACGTCGCGTCTGAAGATATTGCCTTTTTGTATTTAACTCTACTCTTTGAGTAATTTAGATAATTGTGAGTAAGGATTAAGTAAGTAAGTAAGGGTAAGGTTGACTTGAAATTTCTATGCTTACCTAGAATTACCTAAATTTCAAGTCACTCTCCGCGTCGATCGAACATCCTAAGGACTGATCTGTCGATTCGGTGTAATGGCGTACGTAAAGTACAGCGATCCCAAAACGCTCCCATAAGGGCTTAGCAGGGTACCGGTAGTTTTTAGTGGGTAGAATCGGCGCTGCACCGCGGCGGTGACCGCGTCCGTCAGCGTGCGTCAGGGTGAGATGGAAAATTCGTAGACGGATCACCGTCTATGGATTTTCCATCGTCAACAAAAAAAAGGACTCATCCTTGAAAGAGGAATCCAACTATAATATAGTATCCAACTATAATAAATAAGTATTGTTATACCTTTAAGTTGGGAATAATAAAAAATTTTCTCGTTTTCATTTTCAATCGTAGAGATATTTCTCTCGTCGACTAGAAATCCTTTAGAAGGTTAGCCTTACAGGTTTGAGACACACCAAGGTCCTCGCTTTCTAAAAAACTTCGGTGACATTATGAATGAAGTTAATCTGCGGTCAACTAGTCTGTCAAAAAAAAACTTGCATTTGTGGGAAGCGCGAATTATATTAAATAACTGTTTGGATTTTATCATTTTAGCCTTTGATTTTGTAACACTTTTCATTTAAATTTGCACATATTCTTTTTTTTGCATTCTGAAGCAAATTTGGTTATGCCTACGATAACATTATATCTATTGCGGCCGGATAAGTCTCCAATACTCTTGCAGGAAGTTTTTTTTGAGAGCGCGACTGGTCTCCAACAACGTCACGCTTCCTCTTTGGTTTTCTTACTTTATTCTTGACGACTTTGGAGACGCTTAAATAAAGCACACAATCAAGGTAGGGCACAGCGGATTAGTCGCTCGAATCTGGAGCAACCTGAACTGGGACCTCCACCTTACAGAAGACCACAGTCAAAATTTTGTGGTGTTGTGTTTCTGTTGGTGAATAAAGGTCACCAGAGCTCCACGGGTAGGGAAGTGGACTAGTACTGGCAGCGCGTGAGTGTTACGTCAGTTTTGCAAGCTCCTAAAGGCTACGGTGGCTGCTTACTACCAGACAGGCCGTCTGCTAACCATTTGACATAAAAAAGATTCTAAATCCCGAAGTTGACAGACCAAATCGAAAATTTCAAATATTTATACAACCCTGTCTAAGCCCGTATTACAGAATGACACTCAGAAGTCAAACATGGTCTTGAGAATCGTCTGTCATTTTCTATCACGCACAAAGTGATAGAGACGTAGGACGCTCAAGTCAGCGTTCATTCTTGAAACTTATTCTATAATACGAACATAAATCTGAAAGAAATTACTCGTACTTCATGACGAGTTTTCGTTTCACTCTTTTTATGGTTTTTTCTTCAACAAATTATACATGCGCCTTATTTTTGAAAGCGAAATTAGAGTGTCTTTTTCTACCCTGCTCCCAATTTTCTTTGGGGTCGGTGCAGTATGTCTTAAAACGACAATACCGCTACAGATTTTGGCATTAGATTTTTGCTACTGCTGACAGCAACCCTACTTGAGAGGACGAAATCGGAGAGTGGACTTTGAAATTGCCTGTTTTTATTCATGAAAATCTTAAGACCTATCTCGTGACCTCTCCCTCAGGTAGCGTTGGCCATTTCAGCTTTTTTCGCAGCGAGCCCGCAGCATTCGTTTTTCTCATGCCGTCCCCCTGTGGGCCTCCACCCCGATAGCACCGTGCGCAGAATTTGATTAATGCAATGTTCACGATAATTATTCCTGTTACTATTTTTTGACAGGCCAAAGTTTTTTATTTACGTTCAATTTTTTTACATTTTTCGTTGCGTTCCGCTATGTATGTGCCTACATTCCGATTTTTAGTTTGTGTTCCCAAACAAAAATGGGCGCCATTTCTTTGTTTTAAGCCGTGTGTAATGTCGGTTTTAAAATTGGAATACGTTGTGAAATGAGAGATGTTCTGTGGGCGCCATTAGCGGAAATCGGTAGTCGAAATATCGAAATCGACTTGTTTGAATTGAATATTGTTATGACTGGGCATGAGTTTCATTTAATACTATAGTCGGGCCGCTATAATATATGGTAATATTGACACAACTGGTATTGGGGTACATTAGTTGGGGAATAGTTATGTTAATATAACTGTATGGTCTTCTTCTTCCTCCTCAGTTCCCAATTTATCTTGGGTTCAGTGCTGTACACCTTGCTATCGCCATATCCGCCTTATTGAATACATTCCTGCTCATATATCCCCACCAGAGTTTTAGTAAGTTTTTTACTTTCTCGTGTAGGTACGTAGCATAGAGGAAGTCTTGTATTCGTCAAAAATTTGGACCTCAAGATTTTGACGTATTTACACGTTTTGGACCTCCCTGAGTCCAAAAATACCGTTTTTGGAATTATTTCTGTGCGTTAGCACGATAACTCGAGTGTGCTTTAACTTATTGCAACCAAATCATGACATCAAAATATAAGGTTTCTATTAACTTATGAGTCTTCGATCACGAAACGCGAAAAATCACGATCCACCAAGTGCGCAGTCGGTACTCGGATGAGTGAACAAAAATTTAACATGTATGTATGACATAAAAATATAAGGTTTCTATCAATTTTTGAGTCGTTTCAGGTTTACGAGAAAGTCAAGGGGAGAGCACTCCTGATTTTTCATGAATAGCATCAGTAGGTTGGTGGTTAAATTAAGCACTTGACATATTCACTTACTCGTGCTTTGGATATGTTGCAGCGTCACGCGACCCGCATCATCGGCGAGGTAGAGGTGTCCAAGCATTTTGAGCCTCTGCAATTGCATCGCGATGTTGCGTCACTGAGCGCGTTCCACAACAAATCTTGGGTACTATGGTCTTCTATAAGGCCCCAATCGCTAGTTTTCTGTTCTCTTCTCCGTTTACAGAAGTAGTCTACTACCTTGAACAAACTCTACTTAACTTTCGTAATAGACGTTTCTTCTACAACCGGTATTAAATCCGAGTTTTACCTAAAATAATAAAAGTAATTCGAGTTTGAGGTGAGAGCGCCGTAAAACAATCTCCGGCGACAATATCCGGGCGTAAAACTATGTTCCGCACTGTTCACCGTCTTACCCATTAGATTATAGGTTTGTCAAACCATCAATAGATGGCACTGCACTAAGTTACATCGCGGTAACGAGGTGTTTTGATTTATTGTATAAGGCCATGTTAAGTTTAGTTCTCTGGTCCATCAATAGATGGCGGTGAAGTGTTGTGAATCGCGCTATCGGAAGTTTGTGTCTAAAATGTATAGTCCAACTGTGTTTTTATATCAATGATGGAAAAAGGAATACAATTCAGTTCAAACTATAGTGGTTTTATTTAACCCTATAGTTCCAGTTCATAGTTCAATTAGGACAGTAAACATTGGTCCTTCGACGTCGGATATTTGAAGAGGTCCAAGTGGAGACCTCTCTTCGGTATACCCGCAGTGGATCGCTGCAGTAAAGGGTATACTGCGCAGCTTGCAGCAGCAGCAAGCAACAACAGCGCGGTGGCTATCGAAGCAGCATGACGTCACGGAGGTTGTTACGTCACAGGTGTATAGTGTGAGTGAAGTGCAAATGTGAGTACAATTTTAAACCTTATTACTATTGAAGAACAAAAAGAAGAATTCAAGATAATTTAGACTTTATTAGTATCAAGTAATAAACATAGAAGAAATTTAAAGATATTTGGACTTAGAATAATTAGGTATAATTTAGACTTAGAATAGTTTTAGTGTTTCTTAGACTTAGAATAATTTAAGAAAAAACGAAGGTACGGGGAATCCATGCCCGATTTCTGTCCGGTCTACAAGTAAATTAAAAGACTTATAAAATTTTCAGAAATTTACTTTCTCTTATTTAGCAGTTTGTTTTCAATTTATTTGTGTTTAAGATTTTCTAAGGCTATGGATAACTTAATAAATGTTCAAAAAGACCTACAAAGGTCTATAGAGAGAGGACTAGTTAATTTTAAAAAGAGTCCTAAGGAGAGATTAACTTTAGAATATATTGAGACAAGATTAGAAAATTTGGATAGAGATTGGCTATTGTTTCGGGAAAATAATGCAAAGTTGTATGAAACCTTTAAAGCTGTAGAAATAGAGTCATGTTCCTATGTAACTTATGAGATCTATGATAAAACCGAAGACTCCTATATTACGTACAAGTCCGTTTTAAAAGCTGAAATGAATAAGCTAACAGAGTCAAAGAAGGTTGTTGTTAAAATTGTTGAGGATGGAGAATCCACCAGTTCCTTTGTAAAATTACCTAAAATATCCATACCAATATTTTCTGGCAAATATTCAGAGTGGCCAACATTTAGAGATCTGTTTATATCATTAGTAGACAAAAATAAGATGTTAGACAGTGTGCAAAAATTGCATTATTTGAAAGGACACCTCACTGGAGAGGCTGAACAATTAATAAGGCATACTCCTATAACTGGAGATAATTACAGTCAGTGTTGGGAGCTTTTAGAAAAACGATATAACAACAAACGATATCTGTCTAACTGTATTTTAAAAAGATTATTTGGTCAACGCCGTTTAAATTTTGAGTCTTCTACTGGTTTAAAGGAACTTTTGGATAATACATCCGATTGTTTAAATGCATTAAAGAACTTAGGCGTAATGGTGAGTACATGGGACATAATAATAATTCATATAGTTACGTTCAAACTCGATCCTGAAACACGTAAGCAGTGGGAGTTAAACGTTTCTAGTTCAGATTCTAATGAATTGCCAACTCTTGAACAGTTCAATGTTTTTATCGAGAACAGATTTAGAGCATTGGAGTGCTTAGACTCCAAAAAACCAGTGCCGCAATATACTGGTACAAAATCTTTTCTAGCCACAAATTCATACTCAAATAGTTTAAAGTGTGAATTTTGCTCTGAAGGTCACAAACTATGCTTTTGCAAGGGTTTTTCCAATCTTTCATGTGAACAGAGGCGTGACTTTGTTGTCAAAAATAAAATGTGTTTTAATTGCCTTGGTGGCAACCATAATGTATACGACTGTAAGAAACCGACCACTTGCAAACTATGCAAGAAACGTCATCATTCGTTACTTCATCCTTATTTTTCTTCTGAAACAAACAAAGTACAGCCTTCAGCTAAACGCGAAACATCTTCAATTAGTTCACCCTCAGTTAAAGATCCTCCCGTTGTTACATGCTTATCAACTGGTAAATTAGAAAGGCCTAGGCAGGTTTTATTAGCCACAGCGCTAGTAAATATCGAGTCCAATAAAAAAGAATTTCAGGTAGTAAGAGCGCTATTAGACCAAGGCTCACAAGCCTGCTTCATAACAGAAGCCGCTGTGCAGCTTTTGAATTTAAAGAAAGTACATTTTCATGGTATAATTTCTGGAGTAGGCGAGAGCAAAGATGTTTCTGTAAAAGGTGTTGTTAATTTAATAATTCAGTCGCGAATTGATCCCGCATTTAAGATCCCTGTTAAAGCCTTCGTGCTTAGTAAAATTACATCATATCTACCCGAAAAACATATAGGCTCAATTAACTGGGTAGATCTGAATTATTTACAATTGGCAGATCCTAAGTTCAATGCATCTAACAAAATTGATATTTTGCTTGGTGCAGAAGTATACAGCTACATTCTTAGAGAGGGTATTAGGAGAAGTCCATCTGGTGCTTTAATAGCGCAGAACACCACTTTAGGGTGGATCCTTTCTGGAGTAGTAGGCACGGAAAGTTCAAAGAACAAAGAAAGAGAGAGTCAACGGGTAGCAAATAAAATAACGGTTATGCATACACAGTTCAACGAAGATGATAGTTTGAAAAAATTTTGGGAGATCGAAGAACAAGCACCTGTTTCAGTAAGAAGATGGACAGAGGAGGAAAATCGTTGTGAAGAGATTTTTAAGAACACCACAACAAGATCACCTGAAGGTAGGTATGTGGTAAAGTTGCCTTTTAGAGACGATCACCCACAGTGCGTGAATTACGGATCAAGAGAAATTGCAGAAACGAGATTTTTATCACTGGAAAAAAGATTTGCAAAAAATAAAGACCTGAAAGAAAAATATGCTGAAGTAATACATGAATATTTATCATTAAATCATATGAGACCAGTTCAAAGCACAAATATAAATCAAGCGGTATATTTACCACACCATGCGGTGATACGAAATGATAGGACTACAACTAAAGTTCGTGTGGTCTTTAACGCATCTGAAAAAAATAAAAAAGGCGTTTCTTTAAATGATTCTTTGTTAGTAGGTCCTACGTTGCAAGCAGATTTACGCCATACAGTCCTCAGATGGAGAGTTCATCCCATTGCACTCGTAGCTGATGCTATTAAAATGTACCGTCAAGTACTAGTAGCTGACGAAGATGTGAAGTACCAAAGAATACTGTGGAGGGATGAACCTGAAAATAAGATAGAAGAGTATGAGTTATTAACAATTACGTTTGGGACTGCATCAGCACCATACCTGGCAGTGAGGGTGTTGCACCAGATTGCTGAAGATGAAGGCAAGCATTTCCCTCTAGCAGCTGACGTAGTGCGGAACAGTTTTTATATGGATGACTTGATGACGGGTTGTTCCAGTGTCGAGGAGGGTCTAGAACTATATACACAAGTAAGCGGATTATTGGAAAAAGGGGGATTTAAGCTTCAAAAATGGAATAGCAACAATAACAGCCTTCTAAATAGTATAAATGAAATAGAACAAAGACAGGAAAGGGCAATGAAAGGAAAAGAAGGAATAGATCAAAAGATTAGTACACATGAGAAAGTGAAGGCAGAGATAGAAATAAAATTAGACAATACAACTAAAATACTAGGACTTACCTGGAACCGCAGCGATGATTTTTTCCAATATTCGGTGATTCTTCCTCCAGTAGCAGCACCTGTAACAAAAAGAGCAATTATTTCTGATATATCAAGGTTGTTTGACCCTTTGGGATGGATAGCACCTACAATTATAATAGCAAAGATTTTTATTCAACGTCTATGGCTAGCTGGTGTAGGATGGGATGAAAAGCTATCTAATGAACTAATAAATGAGTGGAGTACTTACCGTGAAACGTTGGTAGAACTTGACAAAATCCGGATACCTCGGTGGCTTGGCACTAAAACTGATGATGTTGATGTCGAACTGCACGGATTTTCCGACGCCTCAAAGAATGCTTACTCTGCGGTAATTTACATTAGAACAATCGATGTCAAAGGTCACATTCACGTTTCATTGTTGAATGCTAAAACAAGAGTAGCACCAATAAAACAAGTAAGCATTCCAAGATTAGAGCTGTGTGGCGCAGTCTTGCTGTCAAGATTATTAATCGAGACTGCTAGTGTTCTCAGTATTCCAAAGGAGAAGATTAGAGCTTGGACCGATTCAACGATTGTTTTGGCGTGGTTAAATAGTCAACCCAGTCGGTGGAAGACCTTCGTTGCCAATCGCACGTCAGAAATTTTAACAAACTTGAATGCTTCTCAGTGGTTTCACATTTCGACAAAGCACAATCCTGCAGATTTGGCCTCTCGAGGAGTTTTACCAGACGTATTAGCCCAAAGCAACTTATGGTTTACCGGTCCAGCAATCATTCGAGAAAAAACTATATTGTATCAAAGACCGTTAGACTTAAAATCAAATTTAGAAGAGTCAGTTCGAACACATTTCGCTCCCATCCCAGAAGAGTCAATTTTGGAAAGGTTTTCTTCTTTGCAGAGATTGCTCAGAGTCGTGGCATACTGCAGAAGATTTTTAAAGAAAGGAGAACGTCAAGCCCGTTATTTAGTTAAAAGGGAAATTGACGAAGCTCTCCAATGCTGTATTAGACTAGCTCAAATAGAGTCGTATCCAACAGAGTACACAAATTTAAAGGACAATGGATTTTTGCAACTGAAGACTAGTGTTCTTAAGTCACTAAATCCGTATTTAGATAATAACAACCTAATCCGAGTAAGTGGTAGATTGCAAAAAGCTCAACTAGATGAAAATTTCAAACATCCAATAGTACTACCGAACAAACATCATCTTACGAAATTAATTATTAGCGAGGCACATGATAAAACTTTACATGGTGGTCCTCAACTCGTGGCAAATTATTTGAGATCAGCGTACTGGATAATTGGAGGAAAAAACTTAATAAAGCAGCATGTCCGAAGGTGTGTAGTTTGCGCTAAGCAAAGAGCCGAGACCAAACCGCAAATGATGGGTTCCTTGCCGTCGGTTCGATGCTTGCCAGCTAGACCATTTCTCAATAGTGGGGTGGATTACGCTGGTCCCATAAATATAAGGACTTCCAAGGGTAGAGGTCATCGATCCTACAAAGGATATATTTCTTTATTCGTGTGCATGAGTACCCGCGCGATACACTTGGAGTTAGTCAGCGATATGACCACTCAAGGCTTCCTTGCAGCGTTTAGGCGTTTTACGGCGAGACGAGGACATTGCGCCCATGTATGGAGCGATAATGGTACCACGTTTGTAGGAGCAAGTAAAGAACTACAAGACCTTAAATCAATACAACAGTCCATAGCACAGCATTTAGAGATAAGCGGTACGGAATGGCATTTTATACCTCCTCGCGCACCCAACTTCGGCGGACTTTGGGAGGCGGGCGTGAAGTCAACCAAGTTTCACCTGAAGCGAGCCATTGGAGATTCGACATTAACATTTGAAGAAATGAGCACTCTTTTAAGTCAGGTGGAGGCTTGTTTGAATTCGCGCCCTATCAGTGTAATTAACAGTGAAGATCCTAACGATGCACTTCCATTAACCCCTGGCCACTTCTTGATAGGAGAGCCTTTGTTGACCGTCCCTGACGCTAATTATGAAAACTCTACAGTGAGCTGTTTAAGTAGGTGGCAATTCATACAGAGAACTTTACAAGACTTTTGGAAGCGGTGGTCCCAAGAGTACTTAGCTACCACGATGAATAGGTACAAGTGGACATCTCGTGTACCTGAACCAGATGTAGGACAAATAGTTTTAGTAAAGGAGGACGATTTACCTCCTAGTCGTTGGCTTTTGGGTAGAATAATAGAAAAGCATCCGGGTTCTGACAACATCACCCGTGTAGTCGCCTTACGTACTCAAAGTTCTATTATTAAAAGACCAATCTCAAAGCTTTGTATTTTACCTATTGCTGATTGATTACATCAATCGTAACTTGTTTTTTTATGATGTTTTATTATAGTTTTAAGTTCGATTTAGTTCATACTAAGTACCATTTGTTTTTCTTGTTGTTTTATAATAGTTTTATCTTACCATGACACATTTGTTAGGACATTTCGCCACTAAATGTCCTATGGGGGCGGCATGTTCACCGTCTTACCCATTAGATTATAGGTTTGTCAAACCATCAATAGATGGCACTGCACTAAGTTACATCGCGGTAACGAGGTGTTTTGATTTATTGTATAAGGCCATGTTAAGTTTAGTTCTCTGGTCCATCAATAGATGGCGGTGAAGTGTTGTGAATCGCGCTATCGGAAGTTTGTGTCTAAAATGTATAGTCCAACTGTGTTTTTATATCAATGATGGAAAAAGGAATACAATTCAGTTCAAACTATAGTGGTTTTATTTAACCCTATAGTTCCAGTTCATAGTTCAATTAGGACACTAAACACGCACACTAAGGCTTGTGGCACACGGGGTACAAAGTTAGGTACACCGGGTGAATCTTACAACACGATTAGAGTTCTGTTGTGAGTATTACTCACAGACTTTAATCTTGAATAATATCGTAATTAATATTAAAATGCGAATGGAAGTTTTTTGTTTTGGTTTGCCAATCACGTCAATTATCTAGCCCAAATTAAGAATAATTTAAAGCGTATGTTATGGTTACTAGATAATTTGTATAAATAAAGTTTAACAAATACATACACGACCATGATTCACGAAAAAATGTTCCTGTTCATGACACAAACATTTGTTTCTACTGTGTTTGAACCCGATCCGCTTGAAGTGTAGCCAAAGTGAAAAAGTACTTAACTTGTCTATTAATCAGTAAGTAATGCTGTTAAAAAGCTATGTTTTTAACCGACTTCAAAAAGGAGGAGGTTATCAATTCGACTGTATGTTTTTTTTAATGTTTGTTACCTCATAACTCGTTACTTGGTGGACCGATTTTTAAGATTCTTTTGACCTTTGGAAGCTGGTGTTTGTCATGGGGTCCCATTTAAATTTTATCGACATCTGACAAGTAGTTTTTGAGATATCCCTAATAATGCCTATTTAATTGATATTGGTGATATTGTAATTTTATCACTTGTGTGTCTAAAAGATCTTGAGATAGTTTCCTGAAAATTTCTATACTTAAAACACTAAAAAGCAGAATAAAAATTAAATAAAAAAAAACCGCCTTCAAGACTAAAAACGGGAGAAATAAAAATTTTGTTTAAAAAAATCTAAATGTTTTTCGAGGTCGGTGCCAACCTCAATATTTGTAATAAACGTTGTCACTTGTATTTGGGACCGACCTCAAAAAACATTTAGATTTTTATAAACAAAATTTTTATTTCTCTCGTTTTTAGTTTTGAAGGCGGTTTTTTTTATTTTTTTTTTTTTACTATCAACTTCCTTATTTTACCGGTAGGTATATCAGCAGTCTGTCCTTCAGTGGGTGAGGATTCCGATAAATCTCATGTCAACCTTGGTCCTCATCATTTTTTGTTTTTTTCTACGCTCATACCAATTATCTAGCCCAAAGTATGTATCATTAAGAACTTGTGTTATAGATACTAGATAACGGACATTTTTAAAATACATAATAAATTTAAGTATTTTTGTAAATAAACTGAAACAAATAATATCTATAAACAACCATGACTCGCAAACAAGTATTCGTGTTCGTCACACAAATATTTGCGGCTACGAGGACTCGAACCCAGACCGCTTGATGTGTAGGCATCCATAATATCCATAATCCATAATCCTGACAAAAAAAAGGTTTGAAATGTAAAATACAAGAAAAAAATCATGTTAGGACTAAGTGATTCATGATAAAGCCTCAGACTTTTTCTTGCCATTCTTGTCATGTGTTTTCAAACATTTTTAATCGTTAATTTAATGTCAAGTGGTTATCAGACAAGTATATGGCCTGCCTGGTGGTAAGCAGCTAGTCACCGTAGCGTATAGACGCTCGTAACAGGTAAAATATAAGCTTCTTGCTCGTAACACTCGCGCGCCGCCAGCCCTAGTCCGTCCGTACCCCGTGGAGCTCTGGCGACCTTACCTACCAACAGATACACAACACTACAAAATATATTGTTATTTGACTGTGGTCATCTGTAACTTTTAAACATGCCAAACAAAGTTAGAAACAAATTTAACGTATTCTGTCAAAGATAAAAAAGTAACTAAAAAGCAAATATAACGAGTTAGGTTAGGTTAATAAACAAAGAAATTTTGATTTTGTCAAAAAGTTCAAGCATGCTGTAACTACCGAGAAGCTACCGAGACGTTACTTCATGTTTGCTTGAATTTTTAGACTAAATTATCTACGTTCGATTGTTCAGGTAAATAGAATTCTGACACACGGTAGAACCTTGTTATATTCAAACTGACTTTAGTTGATCTGACAAAGACAGTAAATATGTAATTTTCTTTACTGTGATAAGTTTCTCCATTAGTCAGGATTCTACTAGCTCGATAGTACCTGAGAAAGAACTAAAGCTGCACATACAAAAGCGACCATAGATAATCATACATTTTACGAGTTAATTTTTATCCCAGCACGAACACATTATCCCGAATCCCGATACATCCATAGTCTGGTGTAATGGCCGCGCGGTCATCCATCACGCCTCCCCCCGCGCCCCGCGCCCGCCCCTCGCATCAATCTTATGCAATGCAGCCTGCACGCTCATGTGATCCTAGTACTTTGTTAGCAATTTGTTGATAATCTATGAGAGATTTTCTGTTACTTTTTGTACAAATGTTAAAAGTAAGCAGTGTCTAATAAATGGCTAAACTGCGGGTATTCCACTCACCACCAGAACGACACCCCAGAATGTGTCGTTTGTAATCACTATTCCGTTCGACACCCTCTAGTGATGTCTCGAAGCAAGCTTTACTTACTTCAGTAACCACTAATAAGTACCTAGTCTGTGATACTGTCAAAAACAAAAAAGGAGACAATTGATGTTATTTTTTAATCGAATAGGCTTTTAACTATTAGTCTAATAAGACAATAAGTGTTCTCACAGACTTAAAATATGCTTTTATGAATTTTTCTTCTTCAATCCTTTGGCCGGGAAAGATATGTTTGGAAAACATTTTCGCTGTATCCATGATAATAGTGCTACACTGCTCGCTTTGTGTAGAGATGTTCATCACATCTCGTTTAGTTTGCGTGCCCATGGATATGAGAATATCCGGTGTATCGTCGTCACTTCTGAGATGACACTGATTCTCCGGTAGCTTCACCACGAAATCTTGAGTACACGATACATCAAATACATAATCAGACGTGTATTTTGGACATAAAATCGATTAACTCTTCTTGAGTTATCAAACTTATCAACGACCAAGTAGGCACAGTAAGTTGTAAACATAGGAAATCACTGTTCATTGAACTACTAAAAATAGAGGAAATACACCTATGATAATTTGCAGGACATCACTAATAGTCGGTAGTATCGAACGGAATATTGAGTCCAAACGACACCTCCTGGGGTTTAGTTCTGGTGGTGTCGAGTGGAATGAACGCTAAACTGGGTATACCAGAATTGAATGCCCATTCACTATCAACTAGTTTGGTTGGTCCTTTTAACTCCTGGATATGTACTGTTAGGAGGTGTGGACTCAGAGTCGTTTAAAAAAAATATAATTGAAAACACGGAATTAATTTTGAAAGAGTCGACCGTTAGATATGGAATCAGGATTGGGACTAAATAACGGACCGGGCGGGAGAGTTGTAGTACACGGGACGTCACGAGGATGCTGAGAAGGCGTTGGAGAGTGCAAGGTAAGCATAAAGGGGTGCAGAGAGGATTTATCAGAGTACTGTAACCATCACCCTGTGTGTCACCTTATCACTGTTAGCAGCATCATCATGTTCCGACAGTTACTGATAAGATATCCCGTCCCTCTGTCGTTAAGGGTTCCAGGTGAAACTCGATTCCAATTCTTTTGGACTTCTCATCACTTACCACCAGGTGAGGTAAAGGCCAAGAACTTCTCTGTCATAGATTTAGAAAAAAATATATTAATATATATTCACAGAGAACACCATACAATTTCCAGATTCTCAAGGTAAATTATTTTGTCACGAGTACAACACGATCGGGTAAATTTTCAAAAGTTGATTTCACCCTCGACGTGCCTTGCCATCACTTAGGTTATCTAGGTCATAGTTTGTACCTTACATGATTGTGCAATATACGCAATATCAAAGCATAGTAGGTTGTTTCCTTTGACCATTCCCAAAGGAACACCTCCACTTATACCAAGATATATGGGCGCTATCAAAATTATTAAAAATCAATTACTCTAAAGTTTTTTTTTTTCATGTATTTTGCCTAGACTTTTCTAAAACTCCCGTAAGTTCTGTACTGGACGCGTAATAAACCGGTTATGCAGCTCTCGCGGAATCTAACTAGCTGGGCAAAGATAGATGCCATAAGGATGGACAGGAGTGAAGATACATCATAAGGAGATAGAAGGAGATACATCTTAAACCTACACCTAAATCACAAGTCACAAGCACAGCTCCTGGGTCCCATCTCATGGATGGTTTGTTATTGACGGCAGATCGACAACGATGGAGAAAGAAAACCAAATAGGGTATACAACATTAGGAGCAGGGAGGCAAAAACGCCAAGCAAATGACTTCATGCCACCTGAAGCTCGAAACAGCATTACGTAGACTGCATGGTCGCGACACCTTTGACTCCTCGAGATAGCCAATCACGAGCTCGTAGTACGATTCAATAACCATCGAGTTCGAAGTCATTTACAGAAGGCTATTGAGAGACTTCCTGGTGGAGTGGGATAGCTAGATAGATCTCTCTCTCAACTCTAGTTGCGAAAATTGTTCGTACGAAAACTAAGAAGACTATTGAGAAAACTTGACAGCTTGTCCGACATGCAACCAGTATATTCCACCTCTAAAACTTGTGCTCCGTGTCTAAAACTAACAAATTCAAACCGCACTCTCTTTGTCTGAGAGGATTACAGAGTTCAGCCGTTTAACGATAATTCATACAAGTCTAGTTGACAAGATTAATGTAAAAATAATTGATTTTAAACTACCGTCACATGTTATACTCGGTTTATAACGACCCCTCTGTTTTTGTGGCATCTTAAGGAATGCTACTAAAGAGGTCGTTGTTGACAGAGACAGGTTTTATTGACGAAATTACATAAAAATTATACGTAGCATGTGTGACATTAGACGCTTTTTTAGAAGCTGATTAAAAATGTATTAAAAAGTGAAGCCGATAGCACAATGAATGTATTTTTTATCATGTCTAGTAACCATGATGATTATTATCTACTACTAGCTTCCGTTCGCGACTTCGTCCGCGTGGACATTTTACCCCCTTAGGTGTGGAATTTCCAAAAATCCTTTCTTAGTGGATGCCTACACTGTATAAGGTATATAATATGTGCAAAATTTCAAGTCTCTGGGTTCAGCGGTTTGGGCTGTGCGTTGATATCTCAGTCAGGACTTCTATTATGAGTACTGTCTAGTAAGTAATCATGTTTTTTTTTCGTTGAAACGTGTTATAATTTGTTATTATTTTTATTGTTATTGCTTCTATAATTTAAATTAAACAATATTTCTTTTCATCTTGACTTTTATTTATTAAACTTTAACCACAAAAATCTTAGCTCAAAAATTACCAACTCTAAAATCCTTTCATCGACACAGCACAGAGCACAGATTCGATATTTTCCTTAACATTAAAACCATTATGGTTTTGGATAGTTGGCACTTTGTGCATCAACAAAACGGAAGGTCTTCTAGGAAGCTCCAAAGATTTCTTTGGGGTCTATGTATTGCTTTATAATAAAGATTTTGGCATTAGGTCTGGGCCAGACGCGACGCGTTTTGCGTCCACAGTCAGCAGCAAAATAACAATACGAGATAAACGGGAGGTGCAAGGCGCGACCGGAGTGCACGGCATGCAACCGCAACCAGCGGAGGGCATAGTAGGTGGTTGCGAATCCTGCGTATTTAGCCAATCATGTTGACTTTGTCGCTTTAACGTGGCATACTACAGAGGCAAGGCGCAGCGTTTTCACTCCTTCGCTTTTGCAGTCACCTCCGCTCCCCGCAGTCGCTCTAAGGTAGCAGGACACTTATCAGCTCGGGAAAGTTCTCTTTTTTGCTATAAAATACGGCTACGAAACTAAACTGGACGGGCCGTAGCGCATCGCCTCTTTAACATAGTAAAAATAGTGTGCTATGCTACGACCTCTAGCGTAGCTAACGACTTAGTTTTTACGTAAAACCAATCCTCGTTGGGAATTGTAACGCGCGAGTGACCTTTTGGAGCGATTTTGATGTGCATAGGGTGCAGAAATCGACTTGGCCAGGGACTATACTATACTAGTGGCCGCCCGCAGCTTTGTTCGTGTTAATGTCGGATAAATTAAACCTTATATGTTATTCTGATGTATGAGCTACAATACTGTAAAGTTTCATCAAAATCCGTTCTGTAGTTCTTGCGTGAAAGAGTAACATACACACATTCAACTATACGTCCATACAAACTTTCACGTTTACATTATTAGTAGGTATATATCGCAGCCGTATCTTATAGCACGCATTACAAAACGGCGCGGCGGATTGTAGTGTGTGAGAAGTGTCAACCAAATAGAACAGATTGTTGATAAATCCCTTTAGATTCTATCAATTATAGCATGTTTAATGGAATGGAGATGGCTTATTATTGGTAGGTCCAGGTTATTATTTTATGAGCAAGCGGAGAGGAATTATTGTCACTCATCACTCTCACATACTACAATCCGTCGCGCTGTTTTGTAATACGGGGGGTTTTACGGCTGCGACATATATACGAGTACCTACATTAGTTCAAGTTGACGCCCGTCTTTCGAATTTTATTATGCATCAATCAAATTCATGGAAGCGAGGATGCGCTCTACACATGCTACCTTCGGATTAATTTCAAATTTTAAATTCTTTACGCCTAGACCGCTACCGCTTCCCAGAAGGCGGTACCGGGGAAAATTGAGGTGAAAAATGTTCGGTCACCCATCCAAGTACCGACCGCCGACTTGGTAGCTTAGCTTTCGTGATCGTTATAAAAACGCACGACGCGGCAGCACGGCGGCGCCAAGAGCACTCGCCTAGACAGCGAATGGTCGCGGGTTCGACTCTCAACTTCGCACTAAATCATTACTCGTATTTATTTCTCGTTTCTTGTTTTCTATTTCATTTGGTACGATTTTCGTACATTTCAAATAATGCCAAATAACATTTACATGTTCGATGTTTCTGTAAGAGTTTTTAATATTAACTTACGTAAGCACAAAACAACGCCTCATCATCAACATGATCCCACAAACTATTTAATCGTCTTTCGAACATTCTCAGGACATTCGCCATGACGGGTCAAGTGTCCGATAAAAATCAAAAGAGTTATTCATCTCATTATCGAAGTCACAATAGGAACTCTATCGAGCACTAATAAGATCGAGAATCGGTGGTATTTATGGGCATCCTTACTTTTATCCTTGCTCGCAGGTCGTGACTGTCAAACTGTGATGTGGATTAACGAATATATATGCTATTCAATTGTTAGAAGGTTGGAAGTTGTGTGGCACGTTAATGAGTCAGTCAGGTCGTCAGATGAGGGTGGATTCCGACAAAAAGCTGTTGGACCGGTCTTGCGCTCGCCGGAGCCCGAATCCCAGAATCATTCGACAAAACCGAATGCCCTAATAATATATTCATATTTTTTAGATCGATTAGTCGCTCAAATTTTTCTGTTACATCTTGTGAGAGATAACATGCTGTGGGAATATTTGTATAAGGCTCCATTAATAAGCCACGCCGTTTTGTGAATATAAGTATTTGTTTTGGAGATGAGGCTCATCTGATAATGTAGATAATTAAGTAGATAGCTAAAAGCACTTTTATATTTTGGTTCCAGCTTCATTGAAACAGGTTGATATGAGAAATGCTCAAACCAAAGAATAAACTGTGACAAATAAAATACAATTAACTAGGTGGAAGACCTATATGTCGGGTCGTCTGGGTTCACTGGGTAGGTACCACCGCCTTTATTATTTCTGCCGTGAAGCAGTTCGCTGTGTTTCGGATTGAAGGGAAAGGTAGCCAGTGTAACTACTGAGCATGGAAGGCGTATCATCTTAGTCCCCAGAGGCTTTAGACAACATGCACATCGACAATCGCTCTCGCTATCGCTAAGTAAAAAAATGTATGGGATTGACATAAGCAATCGAAAAGTGATCTATTGCTTATGTCAATCCCATACATTTTTTTACTTAGCGATAGCGAGAGCGATTGTCGAAATGCATGTTGTCTAAAGCCTCTGGATGGCATCTCACTTACAGTGTTAAGTGATTTACCTTTAATATTGCAAGTGTCTATAGGCGACGGTAACCACTTAACACCAGGTGGGCCGCAAGCTTTTTTGCCATCTCGTAATATATCAAATGTTTGTATGACAAACACGAATATGTTTTTAAATCTTAATCAAACATTAGATTCGAATAAAACTTTATTGCATATCTACACCTCAGACAAAAAAAAATACTTTTTATTTGGTCTGAGATCTACGTAAGTATAAAACGATACAAACAAAGTTATTAACAGTAAAATGTACAATGGGCGGCCTTATCGCTATGAGTGGTGTCATCCAGGCTACCTTGCCATGATTTAATACAATAACTAGAGGTAAGATATAGCGATGCAGCAACTCAGAATCTAACAATGAAAGACTCATAATAATTAATACTAGAAAAAAATCGACTTGCCTCAGGCGGGAACGTCAAGAACGGCAAGTCGATTTTATCCAGTGCATTTTTTCTAGTATTATAAATATTTACGCGTTTGTAAACGCAAAAATAAAATTATTCCATCATAATAATTAGTTTAAGTTTATTTATTTAAATTTTTCGTTGTTTTGTGTAGTCAAGTTTTTTTGGTTATAATGTTGAATGATTGGCAGACAAGCATATGCCCTGCCTGGTAGTAAGAAGTCACCGTAGCCTATAGACGCTTGTAGAACTGACGTAACTCTCGCGTGCTGCCTTCCCTAATCCCCCTCCCTATCCCGTGGAGCTCTGTCGACCTTACTCACCAACAGAAACACAACACTACAAAAATGTAGTGTTATTTGACTGCGGTCTTCTGTAAGGTGAAGGTCTACCCCAATTCAGGCTGCTCCAGATTCGAGCGGCCAGTCCACTTTCTCCTATCTCGACTCAAGTACTTAATTTGGGCTTATTTTTGTTTTATTTACAAGGCACAATAACAAATATCAGACAGAAAACTGACAAAACTAACGGTCGCCCGCGGCTTCACTCGCGTTAATGTTGGTTATCGCGCCAAAAAGTATCCTTTTTCCTTCCCAGGGTCTCAAAATGTCTCCATAGCAAATTTCATCAAAATCAGTCCAGTGGTGTCGGAGCCTATTCAATGCAAACAAACAATCAAATCTTTCCTCTTCATAATCTTATTATAATATAAATAACGTGTCACGTTGTTTGTCCGCGATGGACTCCTAAACTACTTAACCGATTTTAATCAAATTTGTACACCGTGTGCAGTTTGATCCAACTTGAGAGATAGGATAGTTTTTATCTTGATAAGTGATCATATTTTTTTACTGCAGATACAATGTTATATGTCAGTAGTATGAAATTACCACAGCAACGAGTGGCCGGGACAGCTAGTATTAGTATAAATCACAGATTAGAAAGAATATGTCTAAAGAGTATGAGTAGAGCCGTCTCAGCACTTATATGTTAATGACAAGATTTTTACTTGTTTTATCGTGTTCTGTTATTTGAAATAATTTTCAAACATGTCAAACGACGCTAAATAAAATTATAACCAATTTCAAGTTTTCAAATAATTTGAGCATGGAGTCGGGTTTAGCCGCGACCATAAAATTGCTTGGACGCCAATTAGATCCAGTCATCTTGTGTGAGTCAGGGACTCTCGTTTTCCCCGACACTTTCCTTGAAAGCGAGTCTGTATTCAGTAACCACTGAGGAATGCGTCTTGCGAAGCGGGGTAGCGAACTTGTTTATACTACGCGGACTAATGTCAGAGTCGGTTGAATTAAAAATTGTTTTCATAGTATACAGAGTAAACTTTTCAAGTGGACCTTCAGGGACAAATCTAAAACTATAAGGAATATCGTAAAATTCTCAAAGGAGTCGGAGCCCAATTTTGAAAACAAAAACTGCACTATTGGATTTTTGAAACATATTTATTTTCTCAAGTATTTTTTGTGTACAACTCATTTTTTTAGTAACAATATTGCTTAAAATCTATGTTAGTAATTATAATTTGGGTGCATTTTTCACTTTCTCTCACGTAGTATAGAGGAAGTCTTGTAATCGTCAAAAAATTCGACTTCGATATTTTGACGGATTTACACGTTTTGGACCTCCCTGAGTCCAAAAATATTTTTTTTGGAATTATGTCTGTGTGTGTGTCTGTGTGTTAACACGATAACTCGAGCATGCTTTAACTTATTGCAACCAAATTTAACATGCGTGTGTGACATCAAAATATAAGGTTTCTATCAACTTTTGAGCGGTCGATCACGAAAGTTAAGCAACCAAGTACGCGGTCGGTACTCGGATGGGTGACCAAAATTTAACATGCATGTATGACATGAAAATAATAAGGTTTCTATCAACTTTTGAGTCGTTTCCGATATACGAGAAAGTCAAGGGGAGACTACTCCCGATTTTTTTATTATAACAATATTGCTTAAAATCTATGTTAGTAATTATAATTTGGATGCATTCTTCATATTTATGCTCTGCCACTTGACATGGCACAGCAACGATTGACATAAGAGCAGTCAAGTCTACTTGCAATCATTTTCAGTCGTTCGATTCTGTAATTTCTGTAATGTAAATTCTTCTCACCACGCATCTCGTTTCCAATTTAGCTGTTAAATGCAAACGAATATTTCACTGTTAAAAGGAATATTTTTAATCAATATGATTTCTCATTTAGATTTAATGTCGTTAAACACTACCATGGCCCATAGCTTAAACCTTGTCCAGCAGAGCGAATTCGCCGCGAAACATTACGCGCGAACACGTACTGAAGCTCATGGCGCGAATTTGAAACTCACGCGAAGCTTGTGGACGCAATGTATTGAGCCCCAGCACGTCGCCATCGCGCGTTGTGTGTTCGCGCGTAGAGATTCGCGGCGAATTCGCTCTTCTGGACAAGGTCTTACTTCGCTTTCAGTTTACTCAACAAAACTAAGGATTTTCCATAAAATTTTGACAGCGAAATCGAGGTGTGAGGTATTTACAGAATCGCACAGCAGGACGCTGCTAGGGCTGCCACGCACCCTGCGCACTAATGAAGCACTATAGAAATTTGCCATATGATTTTTCCGGCTGCTTTCCTAACACCATTCCTCCTTGGGGATATAGTTTCTTAACGTCTGCTAACTTTCAACATCAGCAAACCTACTACCATTAAATAAATTCCTAAGAACCATCGCATATTTGTATCTATATCAAATCCTGTCGTCTGCGTTGTCAGATCCACTACTGCAAGTCCAAACTTTTGAGCGGTTATACCGTTCTTATTTCCACGGAATTGGTCTCAAAATCGTACAGCATGTGTACGGCATGATCCGGTTCATTGCAGTACAAGGACCTACATCAATGTCTAGTTCAAGCCGGTTTTAATTGAAGATATGCATTTTATAAAGTCGTAAATTTTTCATACTAAATAAAGACCTTTTAAAGACGTGTAAGCTAAGTGCGTATGCCGAAACGACGTTTAATATTATAGATTTTTTTCAGTGCATTTTTTCTAGTATTAAAAATATTTATGCGTTTGTAAACGCAAAAATAAAATTATTCCATTACTATCATCATTGTGTTTACTGTTCAACACACAAAGTCAAATTATCAGTCTGAAACCGCTGTAAAGAACGCACGATAGCCATCGACTTCTTCACTGAAAATTTGTTACTTTCTGGCTTTCGTGTCTCTTTTGTTCGTTTAAGTCTTATAGAATCAGAAAGAAAATTGACAAAAATGTAAGTATTTTTACCTTAATCTTGACATTCATTTCAAATTGAAAAAAAATAAAAGCAATTTGTGTTCGTTTCGGCAGCTATTTTGAGAAAGCAGAACGAATTACAATAAAGTTTCCGTACTTTCAGTAACATTTTAGTATTAGATATTATATCAAACAACTGATTGTTGACTTTTTATAATCACCATGGGTGGTACCTGAATAAGACGCTGTAGATGGTAAGTTATGAATTCTTAAAATATTTTTCTTTAAAAACTAATGTAATTTTCAACAACGCGATGAAAAGTACAATATAGGTTTCAATTATTATCATCTTTTACGTGGAAAACTTTTGGCCTTTTGGTGACTTCTCTTCTTATCAAGTAACTTAGTACTGAGAGTTTTTTTCTAAGTTTCAGCATTACATTGTTATGGCAGGCCACTTGCCTGACAACAAACCTACTTGTGAAAACATTCCTAATACTTATTCATAAAAATTACAGCTCAAAATTTAGAATAAAGAAAAAAAACATGTGTCTTGCAACAGAGACCACTTTCTAAATTTAAAGATGGCGTAAACTGGAAAACTGGACCAATTAAACATAAATTATGCTAATAACGTTGAGGCAGGTCGCGCACAAGGTGAGCAATGCCAAGAACACCGCAAGGACGAGGGAAAACATCGTGTTAATATCATCATAAAATTATTAACAATTCGTCATTCCACTCCACACACTTGCCACTCGTTCATAACAGCCGCATAATTAGTTTGTAGCTTCCAAGAAAAAAACGCATTTGCATTTTTAATCTGTGCTTTTTTTGTGTTGTTTTAAAATTTTCCCTATTATGGGGCTAGATCCCTTTTAAAACAACAGAAATAAAAAAACCCTTTATAATCTAGCCCATATACAGACATGCTTTCTGTATTTAGCATTAAAATGTGGATGTCACATATATCTCCGGGCGAAAAGTTTATAGCAAACACACCTCATGATGATGAGGTGAAAATCTCTCTTTGAAATTGTCAAATCATCAAGATAACATCATTGCACAAAGTCCACTCCGTAACAAGATTGAAATAATAAAACAAAAATCTTTTCGATGCCATGATTTCGCGCCTAAACATTGTTTTTACTTCGTCCGTCACCCTATTTTGGGAAGCAAAGGGGGAAGCGTCGGTGGCGTAGTGTGTAAGAGCGTCGTTTCCTACCCGGGAGGCACTGGTTCGATCCCCGCCACATACCAATGTGTTTTCAAATTTTGAATTCATATGTGCGTTTAATCGACACTTTTACGGTGAAGGAAAACGTCGTGAGGAAACCTGCACACACCTATGAAGAAATTCTTAGTTTGTGTGTGAAGTCGACCAACCCGCACTTGGCCAGCGTGGTTGACTAAGGCCTAATCGCCCCTAATGTGGGGTAGGCTCGAGCCCCTCGGTGGGGACATTATATGAGCTGTTGATGATGATAATGAAAGGGATCTAGCCTAATATCTTCAGAAATTTTCTCTTTCTTGAAGTTAATGTGTTATAATTTGGGTGTCAGACACAATAGGGAAGTTATTTTTGTTGCCAGTGCCGATATTAAATCACGAACCAGCGAAGTAGTCGCGAGTGATTCATAAATATACTACTGAGCACAGTGAGTGATTCAAATTCACAAATTTGCTCTTGTGTGAAACATTTCACCTCTCCAGCGAGAAAATTGTAAAAAAAAATGAAAACATTTAAATACATTTTTACTACGCTAAAATTTAGTATTGAAAATAAAAATAAAATTACTGTCGTTGAGTGGGTCGAACGTTACAGTCTTGTTAGAAGCTCACAGCAAAATCCGTTTTTGCTTCGAGACTTTACAAAGCAAAAAAGTTATTTTGTTTAATCTGTGCCGAGGTTCTTTTTAAATTTTTGTTTACGATGATTGTCTAGTGCTGGCATGTAATGTCTTTTTTAACCGACTAAGGCGAAACCCAAAAGTGTTGTGATTTTAGCAGTTCATGTCCTGGTCGTTGGCTTTAGTTGGTTACTGATGGATTGTTAATTTTTGGGTTTGTTGCCCCTTTAGTGTAGGAGACAGGCTGGCAACCTGCCACTATTTTGGAGGGTACTGTATGGCCCATACTGCCAGATGTGGCTTTGTGTGTAACCGAATGTTACCTGAAGCTCTGCTCTACCTGTTTTGGGATTGTGAGCGTGATTATATGTATGTAATTGTATTTTTAATTAACAGATTTATGGTGACTGGGACAAATAGTTAACAATACAAATCCATATAACAGTATGTTGTTTACGCCAAATTGTTTCTTTTGTTAACCCAGATAGAGTTCCGATTGCAATTCTTCGTTGGTAAGAGGAAATCCTTCCAAGGTCTGCAGGTGAATGGGTTGCTTAAATCATAATCTGTGTTTTCCTTTATCTTGTCGTTACGTAAAACCTTCTCAGGATATTTATCGGTGGTAAATTTTTTAATAGTAATTTGAATGTAATTTCGTTTACTGGCAGTTTTATGGTGTCAGTCAGTCAGTAAAGTTTCCAGACCTTCACAGTTTATCTACCGTTTAATAGCTACAAAATTGTCACAATAGTTCAATTCAATTCAATTTTTTTATTTGCTAGAAAATGGTACATATTTGCAGGAAAACAGTACGCTTCAGTTGAAAATATTTGCACTATTATACCACTCCTGTCATCCCTGGACTTTGCGAAATAAGTTAAAGTTAAATAAGCTTCAGTAGTCGACTTACAACAAACATTGTAGAACGATCCTATAGTTTGAGAAATGAAAAAGAAGAATCTACCCCAAACGCCTAGTGCCAAAAGAGAGAGACTAAAGCTTTTAGCATACCACGGATTCACAGTGCAGGTCCATCGCCTTGCAGAGAGGGGAACCAGAAGCAGTGCCTGGATTTGTGACCACAGGTGTAGGATAAAGGAGTCTCCTTGTGGTGCACCGGGACTCCGCATCCCCTATCCCGACCTCTCTCTCTGCCTGCCTAGCCATATTTGATACGATTCCGCGAAAGCCGCTGTAGATACGCATTCCAGTACAGGACTTATATAAGTTCTAGACAAAACGTTATCTGGATTCAGCCGTTATACTCCTCTCACCTACGCATACAAACCAACGATATAGCCATTTTAATGTACACGCTTGAGTGTCCGTGAGTAAAGTAGTATATCCGGCCTAGATGCAGAAACCGCTACATCGTTTGATATTTTTTATAATGTTTCTCATACGTATCCATCAGAAGAATCAAATCTGGAGCCAAGTGTAGAATAGAGGAACACCTTCACGTATGACTACTAATACCTTATCGTGACGACGCGAATAATGAACCGCCTCCAGGAGCACCCAGCATCCCATCAATGTATGTATGTAGGTGTTCCAGGCGCTTCTCCACACGTGTAACACGTTATTTCGAAAGTTGTCCCCAACGCACTAAATTACCCTGATCAGGGAGAGTGATCTGAAAGGCATTGATTGAGCCATTTTATTTCAATAATTTTGTTTTTATATGCCTCGTTATTTTAATATGCTTAGGTTACCGATCTAGTGTTTAACGTAACCTAAAGTCTATGTGGTTGTGTACCTGTGGCCTGATGCTACTTTGAATATTCATGCGCTCGATATGTCAGTACCTCAGAACTCATATGATCTGAGGTCAGTACGCATGAAGAAAGCAACGGGCCGTCTCGGAGGGAAGCACTGTGAAGTTATGGACATTGATTTGAGACTGCATATGCTTGTTATTAATAATATTCATTATAATCTCCCGGGAGAAAAATTGTAACCAAATACATAAAGATGAAGAAAGTGAACGTATATGGATAAAGGGAATAATTGCTGGACGGACGGCGAAATAATCCAGGTGAGTACCTTTTACAATTATCATAACGAGGTTATAGCGCCTGTGATTCCACGGCCTATCGAAGTGTTGAGCATGCGACCAATCGTGTAGTAGAGTGCGCCACTTTAAAGCCAGCGGAACACGGAATTCCCCAGAGTTGTCCAATCATTTTGCATGAACCCTGTATTTATCATTGGCATTTTGTTGAAGGAGTGATTTTCCAATATCCCGGTCTTCTGATAATTGTAATATTATAAGCGTATTTGCGTATAAGTTTAAAAAACAAGTTGCAAGTGTGACGAGGAAAAGTGCCAGAACTCGACTTGGCGCGGTTTTCCATAAATTAGCACGCGTCGCTGTCGTGACGCCTGCCGGGTTACACTGTTGGCCGGGGAGAGTATATGTCAGCGCTTCTTCTTCTTCTTCAGATAAATGGCGTTCGCTTCTTCAGATAACGCATTTCGCCAATGCCAAGTAAAAATGTACATAAAGTAACAGACAATTGTACGGTAGATTGAGGTTAATAATGGAGTCTCTCAACACGTGTTTTTACAACAAGAACTCGGGAGAAACTCCATTTCAACGCTCATACCAATTATCTAGCCCAAATTAAGATCTTACCTACCCTCTATCTTGAGCTATGACTCTAGATAAGGGAAGATTTTATATAATAATTTAGATAATTATTTTTTCATCCCACCACCTCGGAAAGTGTAATTTTGCGCTTCGAAATCTGGCTGGAAAATTCTATTTTATTCGCTTGAGCGGCAAAGTAGATTTGAATTTAGAACATCACATATAATGAGTACTCAATATAATTGTAAATTCAAAACGTCATTAAACCTATTTAATGTAACCTCTATGGTGCCAAATTTATGATTAGAATGAAGATTATTTTGTCATTTCCTCGCTGAGGTGGGATGAAAAGTTACGTATTGCACTCGAGTGGAAAGATTTTTCACCTTGTGCTCGTTTGTTTCCCTCGCTGACGCTCAGGATTCTAATTTAGAATCCTTCGCTTGCTCGGTCATCCAAATCGAGCACGCGGTTAAAAAGGAACTTTCCACTCTTGTATAATAAATAACTATTATAATAATGAACTGAATATCCTAATCCCCACAGATATATGTCAGCCTGCTTAAAAAACAACAAAACTATGGTTTGGCAATACATTATTTTAAGTACGTATATCTACAGTGAAAAATAATTATATAAAAATGAGTTTGTTACTTAACCAACAGAAACTAACTAAAAGTCTGCTAAAATACACAAAATGACTAACACTTTATTAAGTTTAACTATGATGAAATTATGGACTGGAAATGAGATTAAAAACATTAAAAAAGAATGTTGCAAACTGAAATATTTATAAATATTTGAAATATTACAAAGACAAAAGAAGATTACGATCGACAATTTGGCAATTAAAGTCCTAAAATTATGGTGATTTTTGCTTGTGACATAATTATCTACTTTGACATGTGATATAAACAATGTTACATTGTGTTTACAGGGAGTTTCTCCCGTGTTCTTGTTGTAAAACACGTGTTGAGAGACTCCATTGTTAATTCAATCTACGTACAATTTAGTGTAGAATAAGTAATTAACTATTTTCCCTCGATTGGCTACATGCTTAATGTGGAGCCATAATTAAGATTAATAATAATGTGGTTACAATACAAATGTGTTAACTGCTTAATGTTCCGACAGTTAATAATAAGATATCAAGACTCTCAGTACTTGATCATTACGGGTGAAGTTTGCTTCTATTCAAAATCCACTGAGATCAAAACTAAACGCTTAACCGTTACTTAAAAATATATATTATTTAATAACACCTTTCCTCGGCCAGCAGTGTACCAATCTGTCGGCAACTTTTCCCATGCCCCGCACGGAGAGGAATGACTGAAGTTAGAGGGTCCAAAAACTGCACTAGAAGCCAGAAAAATCCCTCTCGAGAGGCTTTTCAGACCTGCCTGGAACTGGATACTCTCCAAATTAGCACTTACCTATGTTTTAACAAGTCTCAAATTAACTTCTATTCGGTCTGTTGTATGTTCAGGCAAATTTATGAAGGAATTCTTTGGCTTTGTGAACTGTTGAATAGCTAAGCTATTCTGAATTGTTAGGATTTTGAGTCGTGTTGATACTTTGATTGCTGATCTCAAGTATTACTCTCCATTCACACGATATAAGAAAGATACAAGCTGAAAGTAAGGGAATGTTAGTACATTAATTGAATTCTCATCGAATTAGTTTTACCGATTAAATCGCGATATTTAAACCTACTACATAATGGATTAACTAATTCAGTAATAAACAGCGTTCTGCAGCGATGTACATCACTGAACAGTTCATATTGAAGAGCTCATCGCAAATTCAATCGAGATTCATTTGCTCTATTTGGAACGAGCCAATCGATTGCCGAAAAAAAATTGCTCAAGAGCGAGTGGACACGCAATGACTTTGGGTTCCGTACCTGAAAATTTAACAGGATATTACAGGGACCAAGTCTCCATACAAACGGAGGCAACGTTTACACCTTAATTCTTATCCGACCTATAAGATTTTTATAAATAACGAATGATATTTAAAATTAACGAAAGGCAATATACGATGAGTGTGATATGACCCTAAAGAAGATTAATACTGTAAATTAGTTTTAGAATCTCCATTTTTATTTCAAAATTGCCCTGTATGTTCAATGGATGTAATTTTAATGAAATTATGCGAACTTCACATAAAATCCTTAGCCACTGGAGGATCTTATCGCTAATTGCCGGAACACAACAATTCAGTTAACACTATCGTTACGTCATCAGACTGTGCTAATATGGATAGATAAGAATCAATCTTAATAAATAAGGAATAAACAAATAAAAACAATTACATATAATTAAACGTAGTCCATTTTTCATTCTTATTTTACAAGTCATAATTTATTTTATATGTTCCAGGTTGGCGGTTACCCGTAATTTATAGTTTCTGTTACCCTGTGACGTATTGCATAAATACTCGTAATAACCAAACGGCGTCTTCATCAATTTGGTGCTTACATGATAGGGAATGCAATCACGTAAGAAAATCTCAATCCCGGACTGGAAATTTTTGATCCCGCGGGATCCCACGTTATTAATTAAACTTCACAATTAATCGCAAATAGATACTTGCATTGAACCCTGAGCAAGTGAAGGATTCTAGGATTAAACCAAGAGCGATGCGAGAGGTTCAAATATAGAATCCTGAGCGTAGCGAGGGTTTCATACGAGACACAGAATTACTTTGGTGCCGAGCGAAAGACACACTTTTTCACCCCAGTACAGCGACAAAAATACTAGGTGCAAAAAACAGCTTACTTGGTGTTTATTATTTTAAACATGTGGTTTATTTACTACTCTGTGATATTACTGTAAGTACTAACTAAAAGTAAAATTACTGAAGTTAGTAAAATTAAGTAATCTTTTTAAACGTCCCGTAAAAGGGTGACGTCATTATTAAACCAATATGGCGGACGGCCCAGGATGGTAGACTAATTATGCTTTTATTTAACTTGCACTAATAAAATAGTAAGTTAAATAAAAGCTTGTAATAAAAAATGCGCTTAAGCGTCGGTGGCGTAGTGTGTAAGAGCGTCGTCTCACACCCGGGAGGCACTGGCTCGATACCCGCCACATACCAATGTGTTTTCAAATTTTGAATTCATATGTACAGACAACAGCACATTGGGTTACCACAAACTGTAAAATTTTCCCAATCGATTATGCACTTTATATTGAATAGTCTTAGGTTGAAAATCGTTTGGAGAAATTTGACAGTTTTGTATAGCCCGACGTGCTGTTGACTGTACGTTTAATCGACGCTTTAACGGTGAAGGAAAACATCGTGAGGAAACCTGCACACAACTATAAGAAATTCTTAGGTTGTGTGTGAAGTCGACCAACCCGCACTTGGCCAGCGTGGTTGACTAAGGCCTAATCGCCCATAATGTTGGGTTAGGCTCGAGCCCCTCGGAGGGGACATTATGAGCTATTGATTATGATGATGAGTAAAAAATCCGGAGAATTTCGGTGTGTATAAATTCATATTAGCCATATTAAAAGCAACTATGGAATGTTTATATAAACTATCTGATTGATTGCATTGAATGCCCTCGTGTTATGTGTAATGGCGACGATTGCAATAGTTTAACATATTAGTTTGTAAGTTCTCATGTAAGTGACAACCGTTTTAACGAGAATAAAGATCTTCGAACTGATAACAGGCTTATTTTTTGGTAATAAGTAAATTAATTTGCCTACGGAACCCCAACCACCCCAAATAGTCAGACAGTCCGCATTGCGCTTAATCGGAAAAATCAACATTGTCGAGTGGGCTCAAACATATCGGACATATAGGGTCATTGCGCCTGTTTGCCGACCGCTTCCCCTTTTCGTCCATTTAACCGCCCTCCTTGATATAACGCCAAAAAATAGCAAAACGGTTATACATAGGTCCTTAAAATATTTTTGTATTACGACCTGAATAACTTCACAGTAAGTACATGCCTACACAGTTCACTGGAACGCGGCCATTAACTAGGATTAAGCTATGCAGTTTATGGTACCCGGCGAAAGAGTAAAAATGTGTCAAATATTGCAGAAAAAATAGTGACGTGCCGGAACTTACGCAGTAAATAAAAAATAGTTGTATTGTGTTTCTTGGTTTGTTTACTGTTTATACATGTAGCTTGCTATAAATATAGTGTGGACGAATAGTTTATTATTCTAATTTACAATAATTAATATATAAAATGAAGTGGACGAGAAAGGGTACGCCCTTTTTATTAGAAAGTCCTAATCTCGACCGGGTGGTCTATAACAGGCCCGCCCATGTCAATTAGGTTCTGTCTGATATACGAAAATCCATGTAAGTAAACTAAATTTTATTTAGCAATATGAACTTTATGTGTACAAATATTTGCGATGGCCAATTTTCGTCCGCTTATTAGCTTTAATAAAGTATAAACCTAATACATTGAAATGGCCTATGGTCGGAAATCGGGCATAAAGTACAATACGTCCCAGTTTTCGACATACTCTGTTACAAAAAACTAAAAGTGATTATTTTATGATACCTGCAACCAAATGTTACAATATTATTAAATGAAATAATATTAAAACAAAAAATATTTACGATGGCCAATTTCATTCCGCTTATTAGATTTAATAAATTATAAATGTAAGACATTTAAATGGCATGCGGTCGTAAAATTCGACATAAAGTAAAAAAATCCCAGTTTTCGACACTTTACTTTGTTATTTTAGAATAAATTAAAGTGATTATTTTATGATAGTGTAATAAAATTTTACAATATTATTTTTTCAAATAATATTCAAACAGATGAATGAATGGGCCTTACAATGTCTTACAATGGGTCTGATAAGAAGGCTCAAGGTCATCCAAAGGGCAATGGAGAGGGCTATGCTCAGGGTTTCTCTGCGTGATCATATCAGAAATGATGAGATCCGCAGGAGAACCAAGGTCACCGACATAGCCCAAAGAATTGCGAACATTAAGTGGCAGTGGGCAGAGCACATTGCGAGGAGGACTGACGGCCATTGCGGGTTTTTTTTATGTTAAATAGGCTGGGCGTTTGACCACAATCTCGCCTGATGGAAAGCGATGATGAGGCCTATGGTGGTACACGCTCGCCTAGAAGATGCTTGTTCACTCTGGCCTTAAAGATGTCCAGATTATACTGATCCGGGAAAATAGACCTCGGCAAGGAGTTCCACTCCTTAGCAGTTCGCATAATGAAAGCTGAAGCAAATCGCTTCGTGCAAATTGGAGGAATGTCGACAACATAAGGGTGAAAGTCCCCGCCGCGCCTGGTCGTCCGGTGGTGGAAAGGGGCAGGAGGGATCAAATTATGTAAAACTTCCGCACACTCTCCGAAATGTAACCGTAAAAAACAGAGAGGCTAGCCACCGCCTTCGATGGTCAAGGCTCTGGAGATTTTCTCCAACGAGTGCGTCATTACTGATGAGTCTCTTCGCACGGTGCTCCACCGAGTCTAATGCATCTAACTGATATCGAGCAGATCCGTCCCAAAGGTGACAACAGTACTCTAAGCAGGAGCGAACTTGCGCTCGATATAGGCTTAGGAGCTGCTCAGATGTGAAATATCGTCTGACCTTAAAAAGTATGCCAAGTTTTTTGGCAGCGGTTTTAGCAATGGACTCGATGTAGCGACCGAAATTTAGGTTGGCGGAGATATCTATACCCAAAAGCTCGAGATGGTCGTTAATCGGCACGGAAACATTTCGGAAAGTCGGAGTCAGATGGAGTGGACTCCGTTTCGCCGAGAAAAGACAAGCCTGTGTTTTGGAGGGATTGAATCCAACCAAGTTAGCTTCACCCCAGAGGGAAACAGTTTCCAGGGTTGAATTCACTCCCTTCATCATTGCCTCCCTCAGTGATCGGACATCTGCACCAGACTTCGCATCAGACAAGTACCTCTCCGAGACTGTGCTGTCGTCTGCGTACCCAAAGATACCGGGAGCTGTGAGCAGATCATTGATATGCAGCAGGAATAGAGTCGCGGAGAGAACAGAACCCTGGGGGACTTCGGCATTTATGCCAAGCAGATCTGACGAGGAGCCGTTAATGACTACTCGAATTGATCTACCTCCCAGAAAATCCGCAATCCAGTTGCAAAGCCCGGTAGCGATTCCATATGAAGGAAGCTTGCTAATGAGACTTGCATGCCAAACCCTGTCAAAAGCCTTAGAGATATCGAGAGAGACGGCGAGAGCTTCACCGTGTTTCTCTATGGCTTCGCTCCATAAGTGAGTAGCATACACAAGAAGATCCCCAGTAGACCGTCCACGGCGGAAACCAAATTGACGGTCACTGAGGAGATCGTTATCTTCGAGGTAAGCCAGGAGACGGTTGTTCAATTCGGGGTGGAAGGAAAAGTCCTCGACTGGCAACCACGTACTGCGAAACGCAGCTTTGGTAAGCCCCCACAAGGTGGACTGATGATCTAGTAAAGGTTGCGGGAAGCCGCTGGATGCGGTCAGCGCAGGACCGACCGGTTAGGAGATCCTTGGGGGAGGCCTATGTCCTAAAGTCTCTCGGCTGATATGATGATGATGAATGAAAAAATATGCAAGTGTAACATCATATTTTAGGGGTTGAAAAGGCAAAACGGACTAACGGGTTGTTTTCGGCCAATTTTCTTTAAATTTGAAATATTATGATGGTCTCAAGACGAAAGTCTTTAATTCGTGTGTGTTGCCAGTGATGACTTACGGAACCGAAACGTGGCCTCTAACAATGGGCCTCATAAGAAGGCTCAAGGTCACCCAAAGGGCAATGGAGAGAGCTATGCTCGGAGTTTCTCTGCGTGATCATATCAGAAATGATGAGATCCGCAGGAGAACCAAGGCCACCGACATAGGCCAAAGAATTGCGAACCTCAAGTGGCAGTGGGCAGGGCACATTGCGAGGAGGACTGACGGCCGTTGGGGCGGAAAGGTCCTCGAGTGGCGACCACGTACCGGGAAACGCAGCGTTGGTACGCCCCCCACAAGGTGGACTGACGATCTAGTTAAGGTCGCGGGAAGCCGCTGGATGCGGGCAGCGCAGGACCGACCGGTTTAGAGATCCTTGGGGGAGGCCTAAGTCCAACAGTGGGCGTCTCTCGGCTGAAATGATGATGATGATGGATAATAGTAATGACCTCATTATTTGAATAGTGATTGGTGTTATTTTTTATGGTAAATGTTTGGCAGACAAGCATACGTCCTGCCTGGTGGTAATCAGCAACTGTAGCCTTAGATGCTTGCAACAGTGATCTGACACTCGCGCGCTGGCAACCCTTATCCCTTCCCCGTGGAGCTCTAGCGACCTTACTTACCAACAGAAATACAACACTACAAAAATTTTTTTTTGACTGTGGTCTTTTGTAATGGGGAGGTAGGTACTACCTAGAATTTGCAGCCCGAACTTGGGCTGCAAATTCTAGCGACTAGTCTGTTCTGCCCTACCTTGATTAACAATTTCATTTTAAAACATATTTTTATTCATGAAATCCATACTCAATTGATGCGGTCGAAAATAGGACAACTGGTGGACGAAAACTGAACTTTGCGGTCGGAAACTGGTAATATTGGCATTTTATTACTTATTTTAAAATATTAAAAACAACATGACTGTCACCACTAACAGGTTCGCAATAATTATAAATAGACTAATATAGGAATTCATTTCAGTAGTTATTTTATAAAATTATAATAAAGAAATATTTTAATTTTATTTTCAAAGTTGATAACTCCACTAAGTGGACGATAACAGGCGTAATGACCCTACATAATAACCGATTCTTGTATTATGTACGCCGATTCATTAATTATCTATAAAATGTTTTGGTATTAAGTAATTAACATAGAAAACGAGGCCAATTTCAAACGTAAACATTTAATAATAATAATAATGTTTCTTTTTTATTTAGATACTCATTTAAGTAAATACATATTTTAATCTAATAACACACAAAACTCATTTAGCGCTTAACTTACTTTGTTTGTTTGAAGGTATTAAGGTTCGTGCAGATAGTGTATTAAGTGGATAAATATTACAACTACTATGCTACCTCAATATAATTTTTAGGTATTCATGTTTTTTTTTAGTAATTTAGGTGAGATACGCGTCGCCAAGAATAGCCGCCTTATAGAAAAGGCGTTTAGAGCAGACATTTAGTATGTCCCAGATATATTATACTAGTGGTCGCCCGCGGCTTCGCTCGCGTTAATTTCTGTTGTTATTTAGCCTATAGCCTTCCTCGATAAATGCACTATCCGACACAAAAATAATTTTTAAATTTTAAGGAGTAGTTCCTGAGATTAGCGCATTCAAACAAACAAATAAACTCCTCAGCTTCCTAATATTATTAGTTTAAATGAGAAAATATTTACGGGCATCGGTGGTTCTGTAACAATGTAGATGAACTGACATGGGATTAACAAGGCTTTATAAAAAAACAGTAATGATGTGAATTTCTCTGAGTTAATCAACAATGAACACTCAAAATGATTGGTAATTTTACTGAGCTCTATTTGCACGGAAAATTGGATATTTCCATGGGCAGTAGCTAACATCATGGACGCTGCACACGTTTGCGGTACGGAGACCTTTTGTAATTTTATTTATTGAGAAAGTAATCATAATGTCTATAATTTATAGCATTACCATAATATGGGTATCAAAATATTATTTAAAAATGCTCTAAAAAGAAGAAAATAAAATAAACGTTAAATTTAAATGTTATAAAAGCTTGTCGCGAGATTTACTTCGATCGTTGTTTAATGTACCTCTTTGCCGATTCTATCGCTAATTATCTACACAAGTATTTTTTTAATTTCAAAACATTGCGAACACAAGTGGCAGTAGGCAGGCAGGGCACACTGACGGCCGCAGGCGCAGCGTTGGTAGGCCCCACACAAGATCAACCGACGATCTGTCAAGGTCGCGGGAAGCCGCTGGATGCGGACAGGGGGGCTATTCGCTAACTTTTTTTGACAGATGAAAGTGATGATTACCGTGTGAATTACATGTCCATTGCTGTTTTACACAACAAGTGCCATAATAGCGTGTCGTGTAATACAGCAATGGATATGTAATTCACTCGGTGATTATCACTCTCAACTGTCAAAAAAAGTTAGCGAATAGGCCTACTGTACAGGATCGATCGTGTTGGATTGGAGAGCCTTTAGAAGGCCTATATATGCAACAGTGGGCGTCTCTCAGTTGAAATAATGATGAGTGCTATATGGATTTTTATACCTTTTATCAAAGTGGTATGATACATGCATCCGGCTTCAAAAACCGCTCCCGTGCAAAGCGTCCTAATTGAGTAACGGCCACTGTAATGTGAGCGTAGTTTATTTTTCACGTGCAAATAGTACCCTCATTGGACTCCATTATTTGCTTAATTACAACACAATATATTGACATTGAGTTAATTGAGATTGGGTATTACCTGCGTACAAATAATTTTCATAATAAAGCAAACAGTGTTGTGTTTTCTGATTAACTTAATGTCAAGCATGTTTTTTTAAACACTTTCTAGTACAGGATGGTTGGCGTCTGGTAAAAGTTTTAGCTGAATCAAATCAAATTCAAATATCTTTATTGCGTATTACATAACAATAAGGGTCTTAGGCCGTGCGCTGCGTTAAGCGGGTGCACGGCTCGGACATCCGCGCGGCGGGCTATTTATGTCATCTCCATAGATATGCCCGCGTCGCGTGCGACGGGTGACGCAGCGTTGCTCTATGGAGATGGCACGAAACAGCCGGCCGCGCGGCTGTAGTTGCTGTGATACCCCGTAGGGGCACTGCAATTTAAGAGGGTACATCATTTACTTAAAATCAATAAAGTTAATCATAATAAACTTTGCTATAAAATAACATAAAATCAATATTTTAACATAATTTTGAAAATACGTATAATTTATTTTTTATAAAACCCTAAGTCTTGTATAGTAATGTGTGGGAAGAAGAAAACATATTATACCTACCGCTACCCCAAATAAAATTACGCGCAGGGCAGGCAAAAAGTAATGATGATCAACACATTCCAGCGACCTGATGATAAACATTAACCTTAAAGACACTTGTACTCGTATTCACAAACAATACTTGTCCAGAAAAAATGCACTGAAAAAATTCGACTTGCCGGCGGGAACCGAACCCGCATCTTCCGCAATCCGGGCGGCTGCGTTGGCCATTACGCCACCGAGACACTGCTTTCGCTGTCGAAATTTAGTGCTTGGTGCTTATGTTTTTATGGTAAACATTGTTTCATCAAATCTTTGAAATTTGCACTTCTAAGACCCGAACGAAATATTTTTGCAAATATTTGACGCCTAGTTAAAATGAAACTACCTTACATTATGGAATTATTTTTATTTTAGCGTTTACAAACGCGTAAATATTTTTAATACTAGAAAAAATGCACTGAAAAAAATCAGGTAGGGAAGAGGATTAAGGTTGGCACCGCGCGAGTGGTGCTTACCACCAGGCAGGCCGTATGCTTGTCTACCAACTATTTAACATACAAATCGTTTCCAACTCATAAACTTTTCATATACTTTCATGTATTTGTCTTTTGACTTCGCTGGAAGTAGGTTTTCCATTGGCAACTTTGGAGTACAATCAATCTCCATTTCACTCTCTGAACCGTCAGAACTCATTTTAATTATTAAATTTATAAATATATTATGTATTTAAATAACAAATCAAGACGAATTTTTAGCTTTGCCGCCAATTTTCTATTTATCACCTGTGCCGAAAGACAAACGCATTTATGGATATCCACCCTTTTATGGTTATATACATATTTTGGTATATGCCAAGATTGATAAAAGAAATCCAATCAAAGAGTATTTAATAACTCCAGCACGTCGTTTCATACAACATTGCTGGAGCGTTGTAATGTTCCAAATTCAAAAAACGTTCCAGCAATGGATTTGGTTTTCTATGGCCGTAAATTCGATACTTCGCGTGTTCTTTTTATCGAAAATAATGACAATATTTCCATGCATGTTTGAGAAAAGTACATTATATTCTATTCTATGTATATCCAGATTTTTCAACTCTCAGCCAACGGTCACCAGCAGGCAACATTGTCGCGGCAAGGACACCACTGTAGTACTCGGTGCAGAGGTCAGAATCATACCCTTAATTATGCAACGTATTAATGCGCCTCATTATGACCTATCGGAATTAAATTTTTCTCAAGATTTTAACAGCTGGTGATTGAATATGTCTCATAAGACTAATAGTAAATGAGGCCGGGCTAATTGCGTTCATTTGGAGTGGGTATCGAGCCAGCGACGGCGTGACCGAGTCGAACCGCGACCATATATTAGGGATCCGTCCACGGGAACAGGGATTAATGCATCATGCAGCGGGGGGCGGGTCTGAGTTACGAGAGGGCGCGATTTAAGTCCCTAATGCATTTTACGTGTTTGTGTTAAATAGCTTATTAATTCTTAAACCACTTTTTCAATACTCAAGCATTGTCAACAAAAGCACCAACGCGTCATATCACAAGCAAGACAACGTCATACGTCAATATCAAAGACAAACACATAAGCAAGTATTATTTCCATTACGGTTGCTGTCAGTTACCTACAGAGCTGATCAGAGTCACTAGTATTTAATTTACATTTATCAACATCTGAAACAAGCTTCGTTAATTAAAAAAATTGTGTGTGTCAGCTCCGACGCACGACTGGAGTTTACTCCGAGACAGGTGAGATGGCGCACCTGCTGTCAACCAAAACCAAAAACATAACGAGGTCATTCGAGGTCATTCATCGATAGAATTTACTCCTCACATTTTTCTCATACCGGGCCCCTTATATATGCAAATCGATTCTTAAGGAGTAAACTCCAAAAAAAATGTTATTTAGTTTAATTTCGTGATCCTATGTTTATTATTTACGTGGCAAAAATATCCCAAATTTAAAATTTTCCGAAACATTTAAATGAATAACACGTGAGTAGTTTAACATACAAGTATTAATATATGTTCTTTTGCTATTTCAGGGTTCATGGTGCTTGAATAGACTATTTGAATGCCCTGGGAACTCGCTCTTTTGTTTTCCATTTGCCGCTGGCTCATGCCGCTTGGGCCACGCGGCACCCCGGGCTCCCCTCCCCGCGATGTCTTGAAGTAGATGGATTACACTCCTGAACGTTTGTTGTGCCTCGTATAAGTACGCGGGCACTTGGGATAGGTTAGGTTTTATTGAAACCAAGTTATTAATGGCGGCCTGCTTCAGCTATCCGTGTATCGGATCGGTACAGTTTCGGCATAATTAAGTATCGTATCATACGCGTCGGTGGCGTAGAGCGTAAGAACGTCGTCTCCCACCCGGGAGACACTGGTTCGATCCCCGCCACGTACCAATGTGTTTTCAAATTTTTAATTCATATGTACGTTAATCGACGCATTTACGGTGAAGGAAAACATCGCGAGGAAACCTGCATACACCTATGAAGAAATTCTTAGGTTGTTTGTGAAGTCGACCAACCCGCACTTGCCCAGCGTGGTTGACTAAGGCCTAATCGCCCCTAATGTGGGATACGCTCGAGCCCCTCGGTGGGGACATTATATGAGCTGATGATGATCAAAAAGTTGGACCCGCTTCAGACTTAACATACGAGACCATTATCTGGGTCATAACATTTTAAGTGATTTGTCACTCTTACAACAAATGTTACTCTTTACAACAATGGTGCACACTAATTATTAGTTTGCCAATAATATAATAAAATAAAAATATACTTAATTTGCTTTTGCCTGCAACTTCGTCTGCGTGGAATAGTTCGTGCATCATTTTAATTTAGTTAGGGTACCTACCTACTTATTTTTTTACTAATCACCATGAGCCCTGAAATAACAAAAGAACATAATTATAATAATACTATGTACTGTATGCTAAGAAAGTTTAATTGTGTTCTTTATTTAATATGTTTTGGGAAATTTAAATTTGGCATATTTTTGCCACGTGAATAAGGTATAATCATCATCATAACAGCTGTTGTGGACTGTATTCGATTTGTTGTGAAGTGAAGCTGTTTGTTGAGGTAAGGAAGGTTCTTGTTGTTTCTTAGAAGTAAAAGTCTCATCGGTAGTTCACTTAATTTATTTCAAAACACATTGGCTATATACATTTTATACCTATTGCACTTATCACTAGTCTCAACGATCGATTCCAAGATTCAACCTTGAGTTTCAAAAGCGGGAGGGTATATCGGACGGAGGTATTGCAGTTAGTGACTGGTAGACCGATCGCGGCGCGCTGTCCTCTACAGCTCTCCCCCCGGCGTAGACTCGTCGCAGCCATCTTTCACTGGGAGGACGGCGAGCTTGGTAGTTGGACGTCGCAGGATCCCTCCTCGTGTGCGGACGTCGGCGGAGCGCACTCGGCCGTCGGGGCCTGGGTGCACCTCGATGACCTCTCCTCGGGGCCATACGTTTCGTGGCAGGTTGGGGTCGGCGATCACGACTAAGTCGCCTCGTTGGAGTTGCTTCTCTCCAGGTGTGGCGGCAGCTTGACGGGGCACGAGTGTAGGAAGGTACTCGCGCACCCATCTCCGCCAAAATTCGTTGGCAAGCGCTTGACTCGCTCGCCAGACGCGTCGATCGGCTGGGTCGCAGGGTCCCGTGTGTGGTAGGCTCATGGAGGTTCCCAACAGGAAATGGTTCGGTGTCAGCGCCTCCGGATCATGAGGATCGACGGAAACGTGGGTGAGGGGCCGAGCGTTGATACTGTGCTCGGCCTCGGTCAGTAGTGTTGCCAGCACTTCTTCGGTCGGTGTCTTTTCGTGCAGGACGCTGGTCAGCGCGACCTTCACTGACCGCACCAGGCGCTCCCAGGCTCCCCCCATATTGGGAGCCCCAGGAGGGATGAATCGCCAACTTGTGCGGTGTCGCTGGCCAAGTTCCTCTCGATCGGCGTGGTGTGCTTGTCGGTGCTTCTTCATCACCAGCAGGCCTGTAAAAGGGTGCCTGCCGGTCAGGATCGTAGGCTCTCTCATGTCGCGAGGTACGTCGGCGATCCGTCCGTTCAAGCGCAGCACGCTGTCCCGCAGGGTGGGGTCCAGCTTGTATAGCGGGCTGGACCGGGTGATTCCCTTCCCATCCTGTAGGCTTCGGATCTTCGCTTCGAAGCTGTCTTGCTGTGCCCTCTGGATCCACATCTTCTCGGCTTCCTGTTCTATTGGCCAAGTGTCCTCTGGTCCAAGCAGGAAGGCAGGCCCGTCGAACCACCTGTCGTTGGCGGCTATGGGCTTGCTTGATGTGTGCGTCGCGTCGTCAGCTACGTTGTGCAGGGTAGGCACCCATCGCCAGTGTTCGGGCTCGGTGCGTTCGGCTATCTTCCCCAGACGGTGCGCGACGAAAGGCGTGTAGCGTCGTGCGTTGCGTCGTATCCAGTGTAGCACCGTGCGGCTGTCAGTCCAGTAGACAGTGCGATCTGGTACCCACTCGTGCTCGGTGACGACAGCGTCGGCGAGGCGCGTTCCTATGACCGCCGCCTGTAGCTCTAGGCGGGGTATGCTTTGTGTTTTGATGGGGGCCACCTTGGCCTTGGCTGCGGCCAGGGTGACGTCGATGGTGCCGTCGATGCGTCGCGTCCTCCAGTATGCAGCGGCGGCGTAGGCTTGCTCGCTTGCATCGCAGAAGACGTGCAGCTCTCTCTGTTCGGCGGCTCCGTACCAGCGCGGCAGGCGTAATTGCGCGACGCTGCCTCGTAGCGTTCGCAACCAGCATGCGAGGTCGTCAGCTTCGGCGTCAGGCAGGGGCTCGTCCCATCCAAGTTTGTGTCTCCATAGATCCTGCAGTGTGATCTTGGCTCGTATCGTGAAGTGGCTCAGCAGGCCCAGCGGGTCGTATAGCGACATGACCGCACATAGGGCTTCGCGCTTTGTTGGTGTGCGCTGTCGCCCGATGACCTCCTCTGGAACTCTGTGTAGCGTCGTGTTGAAAGCCAGCTGATCTAGCTTAGCGTCCCACAACAGGCCGAGTGTCTTGTCTGGTGCCGGCGCCAGGCAGGTGGGGTTGTTCGATCGGAGCCCCGTTTCGATGTGTTCTCTGACTGCGCGTGCATTGGAGTTCCACCCGCGCAGCTTAAACCCTGCTTGTGCGTGCACGAAGTTCACCTCGTCTCTGATGCTGATGCGCAGCGCGGCGTCGAATACCAGGCGCAGCTTCCCCGGTTTGTTGGGATCGAAAACCGTGAAGTGCGGTAGGTACCACTGCCTCTTGCTGCTCTCTTCGGTCCCGTCGCATGGCTTCATCAGCAGTGCCTCAACTTCGTGTTCGTATTGCGAAGCGAAGCCTGGCTCTCGTTCAAACTTCTTTTCGATTGGTTGCAATCGTCCAAGTGCGGCGTTGCAGCTTGGCAGCGTGGCGACATCGTCTCGGCGCCACGGTAGTTGCACCTCGAAGCGGCCGTCTACTCGTCGGGCGGTGGCTTCGAAGATCTCGACGGCTTGTCGTTCGGAGTCCGCGACCCCCGGCGCGTCGATTTCGAAATGTTCTTCGACTATTCTTTCCAGTCGCTCGTTCTCTGCGTCGCTGTGGTTCGGTGTGAACATGTGCAATATCGACGCGCAGTCTCTGTCATATAAAGACCGCGGTACAGTGCCGTGGATCGTCCAACCGAGTTCGGTGAGAGAAGCGGCCGGTTCGTTCTTTCGGCCCATCTTAACTCGCCGTGACACGATGAGGTGCCAATTGTCGGCGCCTATCAGCAGCTGCGGCTTCGTCTTCTTGTAGCAGACTTCTTCTTTGTTCAAATCCTGGAGGTGCGCATGACTCAGCAGCGTGGCCGGTACTGCTTGACTGTGCAGTACCAGTTGCTGTGTGGTGCGCATCTTCACCCGGTGACTGTCGGCGCCTCTCTTGCTCTTGATCTCTGCCTCGATGAGCTGGCTGTTGACTTCTCGGCTGCTGGATGTCGCACCGTGAATGTGGAGCGGTCGCGTAGGCCCCTTGAAGCCCAGTCGTCTTGCCAGTTCCTCTTCCATCAGCGACACGGTAGAGCCTTCGTCCAGTAGCGCGTAGGTGTCAGCTTCCCCCTCCGGGCCTCCGACGGTGACCGGAACCACCTTCAGCAGCACCATGCTTCTGTCTTCGGCGGCGGCGACAGCTACTGACACGTTCTCTTCGGCGGCAGCGACAGCTACTGACACGTTCTCTTCGGCGGCAGTGGCAGCGGCGTGTTCCGGCGTCCTGGATTCTTCTCTTCTTTCTTCGAAGTGTAGCAGGCGGTGGTGGGGGCGGCGGCACTCGTTCAGACCGCACGCTCCCCTGTTGCAGCGTTGACGTCGGTGGCGGCTCTCCAGACACTTGAAGCACACGCCGTTGTCCTCGACAATCTTCCATCTTTCGTCGACGCTGGCTGCTCGAAACTTCTTGCAGTTTGGCAGCAGATGTTCTTCGTTGCAGCTCGTACACTCGTATTTTCTTTCTTGCGGCGGTGCTGTGGCGTCCGTCTTCTTCACAGGAAATGCGGTGTCTGCAGTAGTCGTATATATGTTGACCTTCTTCTTCACGGCGCCCGTCGGAGCCGATGTTGCTAGTCGGGACGTCTTCGGTATCGCAGCCGCAACCGGGTGCGACGAGTACGTAAATTGTAGCGCCAGGTCCTCTTCCTCCATCAGGAACTGTGACAGCAAGACGAGTTGTGGGTCGCTGCTGCGCATGCGTTGTTTCGCGTAGTCGCACCACCGGGCGCGCAAGTAGGGGCTCAGCTTCTCCAGTACCTCCCTCGGCAGCATCGGGTAGTGTAGATAGTCACGGCGATCTATGTTTTGTAGCACACATACGATGTTTTGGAGTTTTACTGCGAACGTGTTGATTTCGTTGGCGGAGCTTCCCAGGCGCGGCAGGCGGCGCAAGTCTTCCATCGCCTTGTCTATGATGAACTCTGGGCGACCGAAGCATTGTTCCAGTGTGCGCATTACTTGTGCGGGGGTTGATACGGTACACAGGAGACCGGCGACTGCTTCGCGAGCTTCCCCTCGTAGACAGTTTCGAAGGCGGGCCATGTTCTCGGTGGGCGCGAAATTGTAAGTGGCGGTGGATTCTATCATCGCCGCTTTGAAGGGTAGCCACTCGTTGACGGCGCCGGAGAATGTTGGCAACTCGGTGGCCTGCCGGGGCGCGGGGCGCACCCGGGACATCCTCTCGAACGCTTCTGTGAGTTGCTCGATCCCCTTCTGTCGTCGTGTTGGCGTCGGTGATCGCGGTCGGCGAGCGTCGTTTTCATCGAAGTGCACCCGTTCGTGGTGCCGCTGGGTTGCGTATGTCGGTTGCTCCCCCCGTGCGGTCAACGGGGTCCGCAGCGCCTGCGTAGGGACGGCGTCGTCGGTTGTAGGCGCCTTGTGTCCCGGAGTAATTCTCTCCCCCCGTCGCACGGAGGGAATTTCGACGTTCTGTTGCAGCCAGCTATCGATGCGCTCGTTGATGTCGGCGACGCACGAACCTTCTACGTCGACTTCTTCTTCTCGAATGTTCTCGATGTCGACGGCTAACCTCTTCCTGATGAGACTTGTTTCAATTGCGAGTTCTTTCTTCCTTATTTCTGTTTCAATTGCGAGTTCTTTCTTCCTTATTTCTGTTTCAAATGCGAGTTCTTTCTTCCGTATTTCTGCTAGTCGCTCTTCCGTTTCCAATTGTGCGTTCCGTATGCGGGCCACGGCGCTGCTAGTCGATCTTCGTGATGCTCTGGACCTCGAAGGTGATGGGCGACGTGGTGACTCAGCGCGTAGAGCTTCGCTCGGACGAGAGAGACGCGAAAGGTGCGCAGAGGTGTGCAGCGCTTCGGCGCTATAGCCCCCCCCCTCGGCGCCCATGGCGACAGTCGCGTCTCTGTTGTAGTCCGCTGGTGCGTTGCTTGATGCCTCAAGTCGGTCGCGAAGAGTGGCGTCGATCAAACCACCCGAACGTGCCGCGCTTTGGCTTGCGTTTGCCGACGGAGAACGCGGAGGATCGGTAAACACTGTTTTTGGTACGCGTTCTTGAGAGCGTGTCCTCACCATTTTTTCTTGCATTAAATATGGTGAGCGATGAAACCAGGAAACTGTTGTGTCCTGGCGCGGGTTTCTTCAATTAAGTTCTTAAAATCCGGCAATCGATGGACCAGGAAACTGTTATGTCCTGGTGCAAGTTCTTAAAATCCGGCAATCGATGGACCAGGAAACTGTTGTGTCCTGGTGCGAGTTCTTAAAATCCGGCTCGAAGGACCAGGAAACTGTTGTGTCCTGGTGAGAGTTCTGAAAATCCGGCTCGAAGGACCAGGAAACTGTTGTGGACTGTATTCGATTTGTTGTGAAGTGAAGCTGTTTGTTGAGGTAAGGAAGGTTCTTGTTGTTTCTTAGAAGTAAAAGTCTCATCGGTAGTTCACTTAATTTATTTCAAAACACATTGGCTATATACATTTTATACCTATTGCACTTATCACTAGTCTCAACGATCGATTCCAAGATTCAACCTTGAGTTTCAAAAGCGGGAGGGTATATCGGACGGAGGTATTGCAGTTAGTGACTGGTAGACCGATCGCGGCGCGCTGTCCTCTACAACAGCCTTTATAATTCAACCCACTGCTGGGACACAAGGCCTCTCCTTGTCATCGAAGGAGGCATAGACAGTAGTCCACCACGCTTGCCCAATGCGGATTGATGGACGGAGTATATGGTGATCAAACCCCTTTGCTAATTCATTAGTCGCCTTCTACGACACTCATTGGAGGATATCCAGTGGTGCTATTCTACTCTGCTGGCATCACATGGCTAGTCTGTCATACATATAAAAGGAGCTTCGACCCCAAAAAGTTACTAATCTTTCAGAGAATCAACAAACAAAGGCTTTTTCAAGTTATTAAGGTATTTTATGTATAGTATCAAGTTATATTTGTAATACAAATATACTTTTATTACAAAAAATATCGAATTAAACTTCTCGTTTAGTTATGTTGTGAGTTTTCATTGATATCTCCCTGAAGTGTTCTATAAGGTAATAGTGTGATAATGGGAATTTGGATCCTAATCCTGCTAATATTATAAACGCGAAAACTTGTATGGATGTATGGCTGGATGGGTTTGTGTTTGTTACTATTTCACGCTAAAATACTGAATGGATTTTAGTGGAACTTTACAATAATATAGCTCATACATCAGAATGACATATAGCCTATAAATTATACTATAATTTATACTGATAAAGTCACGGGCAGAAGCTAGATATGAATAATTGTCTCAGGTTTAACATCTTTAATAAATCTTTACGTATGAAATTACCGATTTTTAGTGACATAGTATTAAGTTAATAACTTCCATTAATATGTAATTTTTGGCGTGATCATCCTGGTGATTTTCCCCTCGGGCGTTTAGGGTTATGCCCTAAACGCATATAAATACGTACATATCATAAAATATGCATATAGGTAAGTAGTTATCGTGCAAAAAAAATACTGGTGCCTTTAATTGAAATTTTGATAAGTACTACAATAACGACTATAAATACAGTAAAGCACATTGTAATACGCAAATACACTTTACAATGTTTTTAATCATATTTAATGTTACAATAAAACGTGTTCTACATAATAAACAATCGATCCTTGTTGGATAATTGGACCGTTTAATTCGGTTGTAAACAAACTCGATCGCCTTCTACGGCAAGGATTAAAAAACGCCTTTCACAGGGTTAATAAACGTCAACGGCCCATTAAAACACTGTAAGCAAAACACAAAGGCCTAAAAAATCACTTTCAATTCAAACAAAGTACGTAATCACTTAATAAGACTATCTGGGCGCAAATGAATAACACCGTCCAATTTCAAACCGAGAAGACCCAAGAAAAAGATTGTTGCACTCCGTATTAACACTTGCTTCGGAAATTCATTTCTTTCAGCGCGTTCTTAAACAAATTCCGTCCCTAATAACCAACAAATAGATACCAAATTCCAAAAACAAGAGAACGCAACTTACGCCGCTTCGCCCAAGCAAATCGCTGAATCATTTCGCTAAAAGACAAAGATGGCGAACACAAAAGCTCGGTGCTTTGTTCGGATTAGAAAGAGATGACTATCGTTCAGTCATTGTGGTCGGAAGCGTCTGGCTAATGCATTGCGTCTGGTTTCTGACGAAGATTGATGACTCTTCTGCTTAGTTGAATGAGTGCAGCCGGGAGAAGGAAAAATGAACAATTAAAATCAAGAACTCTAATAACTTCTTGGGAGTAAATACGAGTACCTAGTCTGCGAGCTGTGGTGTGTTTTCTTATTATATACAAAGACTTTTGAAATCAAAACTCTCTTTAACACTCTCATAAATTACTTGCGGTTCCAACGTCCTTAGGGTTCCCTCGTTAGAATCATAATCTTCAAAGAAAAGAATGTAAGTGCTAAACTAGCTTCAGCCCGCGACTTCATCTGCGCAGGGTTACTATAAATTATACCCTATACGTTATTTTGATGTATGAGCTTTATTATTGTGAAGTTTCATTAAAAACCATACAGTAGTTTTGGCGTGAAAGAGTAACAAATATACATCCATCTATCCATACAAACTTTGGTTTATAATATTAGTAAGAGTAAATTCCATTTCTGTGTTTGTCAAATTAATTAACTTGATAAATACTGAAATGTTAATCATCCATCATCATCATTTCAGCCGAGAGACTCCATCCTTGACCACTGTTACCTCCCGCAAAGTTTTTCCAAGCCGATCTGTGCTGCTCGTCAGTCCACCTTGTATGGACTTACCAATGCTGCGTCTCCCGTTATGCGGCAACCACTCGAGGACCTATCCGTCCCAACGGCCGTCAGCCCAAGGATCGGAATTACATTCAGAAGTTCTGGGTTCGATCCTCAAGAGTTGGATTCTGCTGTGTTTGGTAGATGGTAGAATTTGTTTTTTAAGTCCATTTGGCTAGTCAGGTACCATACCACAATTTTATCAATGTTTCTCGCCCTAATAGCGTTATTGTGTTCCAACAGTTAATGATAAGTTCTTCTTGGTTCCGTGTGAAGCTTGCTTCCCTCTTCGCCCTTATCATCACTTACTATCACGAAAGCCAAGAGTTTCCAAGACAAAAAAGACCTAGACGTTAACAAATGACATTTGAATTCGTACCTTTGTCTTAGAAAATCTAGATGTTACTGGATTTTCTTACGTGTCAGTGAACTATCCGTCAAAAGACGTAAATAGGTCACAAAAGATACATTTTCAAAATAATTTTCTACTAAATATAAAAATGAAACCTTTAAAATATGAAATTATTCTCTTTTAGTATTTCACAAAAATTTTCTTGTACACAATTGGAAAAACGTGTTTGAAAGTAAATTCAATCAGTTCTTATTTTTAATCATAACTTTGCTATAATACGTACTCTCCCCGTCAATAAGCTTTAGCAATCTAACTTGCTCTAGCTAGATGCACATCACTACAAAGTATATATTTGTCACCTTTAACGAAGGTGTTATGAATCTAATTTAACCTTATTTACTATTTTGGAATCATAATGTATTTAGGTTTTTAACCGAATGTAATTTTTTTAAAATCCTAATTTGTACTAAGGTTTTTGTAAAAAAGTCATGCTAAGACAGAAAACCTTTAATAATCTCTAGAATTTGTTTTTTAGCGTATCAAAATTACAAAATTATCTGTCAGCTGACTGATTGACTGACACATTGTCAAAATCGATTAATTTTACAGACATTCTGGCGACAACTACATGGTCATAGGTACCATCTTGTACTGTAATTTAATAGAAGTCATTTCTATTGAAATGTGAAAGAACTGCAATGGTTCATATTTTGGTATCCTATATTTTAAATTGGTTCTACATTACCTACTTAATCACGTATAAAGATCTTTGAAATCCGTATTAAAAGAAATATAATGCCGCGGGCCACACACAATATTTTTTATCCCCTTACAATATAGAACTAAAGGCTACCTCTGTCCTAGACACATCCAGCAAATTACCCAGAACTTGACATTAAGGTGTGTGGTACAAGTCATGAGAGCACTATTTATTAAGAGTAAATTAAAGCATAGCATAACTGAAAACGCAACAAAATTACTATTTCCGCCCAATTTGGCACTTAAGGTGAGGATATATTTATTATTTATTGCTCTTGTCCTAACCCAAACAATATTTCCATTTTCAATTTTATTTCGGAATTTCCTGCCTATCAGTACGAAATTTATTTTAGCAGAAACACTGTTACTGTCTATTTTTGACTACGCTTATGTTTCCTACGCAGGCCTTTCGGAGGAGCTACTTGATAAACTGGAGGGCCTGCAGAATTTACGCATTTACGAATAGGCTCTCCATTCGTCGGCGGCAGAACTTACACGTTCTATACCTTCTTTTATTCTTTTCTGCTATTTCTTTTATGCTATTTCTTCCCACCTCTCCACCTTATCTCCGATCTCACTTTTCCTTTCGTTCTTCTTTACTAACTTTGCGTTCAAATTTCAATTTCACCCTTGATACTCCAGTTCTGTACGTAGCCTGTAGCCATATGATGTTGGCAGAGTAGAATAGCATTCTCCTCCAATGGGCATCGCGTAGAAGGCGACTAATGAATCAGCAAAGGGGTATTGATCACCTTATACTCCGTCTACCAATCCGCATTGGGCAAGTGTGGTGGACTACTGCCTAAAAGCTTAAAGCTCCTTCGATGCTAAGGAGAGGCCTTGTATCACAGTAGTGAGTCGAATTATAAAGGCTGTTATGGTCATAATGAGTCCTTACCATCATTCTGACTTCCTTACCTATTTTTTTCCGTTCATGAAGTCCGGCTGGAATGCGCTACTTGTGTTAGTAGCGCTCACACGTTGGAGTCCTTTAAAATCATGTTCGGAGTCATTTCCTTTCCCTCATACATGTCTCTAGTTGAGTATTTTTAATCTACTGTTTGTTTAGCTTATTCAGATTGCTGGAATATTGAAACCACAAAACATGATCGCTATATGCCGTGATTGAAACCACGTTTATTTAGTAATACAAAATCAAGAAATGGAATTCACTGCGAGCAAATAAAAATGCATATGTTCCCTCCTTCTTAAAATCCTGGGTCATTCAAAACAGGCGTGAAGCATCTTACAGGTGCTCAAGGCGAAGGCGGCTAGTGCGGCAGTAACATTATAAAAAATAATAAAAATAGTTTATTTCGTTATCCTTTGATTACAAAATTACATGTGGCCAGAACCACCCAGGAAGCATGTGATAATGCTTGTATTGGGTGTTTCTGCTCTTCCCTAGTACTATAATATGTTAAGGAAACAAAAACATTTTATTTAATTTTTAGATATCTCTCGCACTAGCTATTTTTTCATTTGGTGGAGTCTTCTGCTTACCATCAGGTGCAATGAAGTCATTTGCTTGACCTTATTATAATTGTTGCGGACCTCCTTGCAACCATAGTTTTAAGTTCCTTTTTGGCTTTCAATAAATATTCAAAATTATAGTGTTCTTGTCAGCGATTATTATTGTCAAGGTCTCGGGGTTTATTTAACGTGTGTGTTACTTATCGATAGTTTGTATTTTTTTCAATTTTTCATTCAATATGCTATTTTAACATTTAAACAGTCCACTCCTCATTTATTCACCTTTCGTTCGCTTCAATAATAATTGAACCGCTGTTCGCTTATGCGGGTACCACGTCCGTCTCAGGGACCGGTCGTCCTTGCGGATCCACTCTCGGTTTCGCCGGCCGTGGCCTATCGGCGGGCTAGACTGCCGGCTACCTACCACAACCACGCTGTACTGCGACCACGAATATTAATCCTTTAAGGTGCAGCCACATCGCAGTTATTATTTTGAGATGCAACATTATGCGACGATAACATTAGGTGTCATTATTTAGCTATAGGGAACAATATATTATTTAGAAATGTTGCAAACGCTTATGGGGGTGGCGATGCATATATCGTCGTTAAATACCTTACAACTAGGTATTTATATACTAACCATTGTCTGCAGCTGCGCTCGCGTAGATATCGATTTCCGGAAATGAATAGCCGGACTCCTCTGTTACAAAAATACATTTTTTTTAAAATTAAATTATATATTTCTATCAACATTTGATAGAAATGAATAAATTTCTTTAAAAATGAAAGAGAAAAAGATTTTAGCAGTCTACGTATGTATGCATATTTGTATTTACGTATGTTATTCCGTAGCGCTTAAATTATTCATCCAATTTTGATGAATGAAGTGTCAATCGATTCGTTATACTGGCTCGGTTAACAAACATTACATTAACCGACTTTAACAATAGGAGATGTCGCTTTTAGCCGATTTCATTGGTTTCTTTTTCCTTAGACGGGTTACAGTTTTTAGACACAAGTAATTTATATACTACTATTAAAAAAAAATCCCATCCTACTCCGTGAAAAGGTAGTATTCTACCGGTGAAATATTTTGATAAGTCAATGTAGTAGTGTTTGGTCGTATGTATAACAAAGACACTATGTGGAATACTGCATAACAAACACACTGTGGAAAACTTTTATTTGCGGAATAGTTGGTATCTTTCTTAAACATAAATATATTATTCTGCTTTTGTTTGTTAGTACACTGAAAGTGAACTAGTACTTTTTGGGTTTCATGATTGATTATTTTAATTTAGAATAAACTCTTTTTTTGATTTTGAAGACGGTTAAAAAAGATTTGCAAATGTAAAAACCTTTTTCTATCACAACATGGGAATTTTATAAATAGGACTAATAATAAGTAGTTTATCAATATGTAATATAAATATTTATAATAACTAGTTAATGTAGTTTTCTTTTCGACCATGTTTTTTTTTAATATAACCTGTCATGTATTTATGAATAGTAATATTAAAAATATATAAGTTTAAATACCCCTTATTTTGTACCCAGACTCTAAAATTCCTTAATAAATATGATAAGCGTTAACTATCTTTCAGTCATTCGATTTATGTGATTCCAGCTACTCGAGCAATCGCAATTAAACTGATTGACTCCGGTTGAATTCGACTGAATGAAGAGAGAACGCAATCTTGTCGCTTTTTGACCACAGTAGCTCGACACGTTGAGCTTTTGTGGATGCGTCACTTTATGTTGCAGTCAAACTAAAATTCTTGATCCTAATCGAATAATAACTATCATTAAGAATAAAAAATGCATAGAGAATTTACTGTCGTAGTTTTTTTGTGTGACATGATAAGACGAATATCATGACGAAATCCCATGTCGTACCCACTCCTGCGAATATTGGAAGTTCTACACTTGAAGTTGTTTACTGGACGATTATGTTTACCTGGGAAAAACGTTCCAATTTAGCAAGTCCAACTTCCAGAAAGAGGTCGTTGATTGACCTCTTTCTGGAAGTTCCAGAAAGAATCCAACACGGCTGGGCAGCGTTCGTGAAGCTACGATGCATATTCTCAGCCCATCTACCGTATTTCCTCAAGACGAAGACGTGCGTGTTGCAATGATAACGAAGCTTTAACTTTATTTTATGTCAAGTTGAGTAATTTCTCCCAAAATTTGTTGTTAGATAGCATTGTACTATTTTGACGTGTTAATAAAATAAAATACATTTAATAACCTAATCCTATGATTTTATTAAATTATTCTCGTGCCCGATTTCACCAACGTCGCCTAAATTTTACGGGCCCATAAATATGTTTAAGGTCCGCGTCTGTGCGTTTCACTGGTTCTAACTCATAGGCCACATAATTCTAAAAGTAATTATAGATTTCACGGATGCAATAGTTATCCTATAACTTACACTGCTGGTTAAAATGAGGTTTTGATCAAACCATTATTTTACTGCCACGCAAGACGTCTGAAAGACACCTATTGAATGGACAGTTAGGTCTCGTTATACTTGGTGTATTTAGTGGATTTGTTAGGTGACTTCCGAACCTGGTTTTTATTCCGTGGAAGGTGTAATCAAACTGCATTTCAAGCTAATGAATAATGTAGAAAAGCTTCGTGGGACGACCGCAAAAGTAATTCTGAAATAATACATTTTTTTTTATTAACTGTATTTTACTTTAATTACCATTAATAATTTTCAGATAGAATTCACATACCTAAATTCAGTTGGTATTATTTATAAAGCGTATCCATTCTATTTTATCGACGTATGGGCCTCTCGTGTTTACTTATATCGAGTGTCTTAAGAACACACACGCACGCTATTTTAGACTTATAACATAATATAACAGCTTATTCAATAGATTTTTAATATTAAAATAACGCGTAACCTCACAAATGTATAATTTAATAAAAATCACTTTGATTCAAACTTCTTAATTGCCATTGGTTATTGAGGTGAGCAACCTTACATTTAAAAACTCTACCAATAGCTCCTAGGCATCCCTAGGAATCAAATGGATGTCAATCTTGTTATGGAAATGGGGTTACCTTCATTTTACTTGTTTTTCATTTCCTTTGCGAATTACATTTAAAGCATTTATATCTAAATAAATTCTCTTATTTTCATGGAAAGTGGCAGTGTTAAGCTAATAATTTAGTAGAATAAACTCAAGAATAGGTATTGAAAGACACGAATATGGAATATGTATTTTATAAAGTTTTGTTTTACTTACAATATTAAATAATAAGCATAACAAAGGAGTTCATTTATGGTCTTAGTAATCTCTAATTTAGACTTACGCCAAAAGAAAACCGACTAGGGTATCCTCATGGATACCCTAAGGGCCAAAACCCTAGGGGCCGGCCCTTAGGGTATCCATGAGGATTCACCCCCTCCTTCCCTCGCTTGTCCGGAAGGTTCTTCTGACTGTCTTCGCTGCTCTGTCTTTCGCTCCTCCCCGTGGAGGAAGGAAAGGGAAAGCAGCGGGGGGTGGGGGAGTCAGGGGAGAAAAAAAATGACTGGTGTAGTATTCAAAATTGAACATACAAAATCAATGAAGATAGATAGAAAGAAACTTAGTTTGAAGATGGGGGCCAATATATTTTCTCGCTAACATTAACAGTGCCTACAAATATAAATAGTAAAATTAATCCTCAATCCATTATGTCTTGCGTGTGTGCGCCCGCTACCGTACTCTTAGTCCAGTTACTGACCTCTATCTTTCTTTTTTCTCCACATTTTTTGTCTCTCTCTACGTAATAACGTAGTATTTGGAAGATTAATATGTGGGCTTAATGCATATCATTAGGTTGAGTGGCTCCTCTCGTGGGTACTGCCGGCAACATGTCAGAAGTGACATGAACGAGTTACGTAATTAAGATGTTAGTTGACGTCAAATTACATTCTTCTAGTAGGTACTACTGCTCTTTGGTTCGGAAACGTGGACGGAAACGAATGTGGTGTTGGAGAAGAATGCTGCGCATATCATGGATTAAAGAACATAGAACTGGTTAAGGTCGGGCAACGGCTTTCGGCAATAGGGTATTTTACACCATGAAAGAAAAAATATAAAATTGCATTTTATTATAGATATTGCAAAAGTAAAGGAGAAACATCGATATTTATTCAGAAATATGCAATTTAAATTATATAATTTTAAATATCGCCTTTTTAATTTGTCCCTAAAATCTTTAAAACACTATTCACTATTTGGAATGCAGGATTGATTTAAAACAGTGTTCAAAAAATTATAAATACCCTATTGTTAACTGTCGAATTTACAGCCATTTTGGCCACATTACGCGCAAGAATCCAGTATTCTCCTATGGAGGAACTCGTTGTTCAAGAGTAAATGGCTCAAGATCTAATTGGCGCTGGTCTCTGTGACGGACTGACCAAATAAAGACCTCACAGAGTAAGCGGAGAGAGCCTTTCTCCCATAGGGGTAGTCAGGGATCCACCTCTTTCCTCTTGCTACGATCCTTACATATTTCTTTCGCTTCATCCACTTTCATCACTGTCATCAACATGCTCGACGGTTTCAAGTACTTTTGTCCTAGATTTTTCAAGACATTCGCCTACGTCTTCCTCGTCCAACATCTCTGTTCACTGCCGATTCTTATATCCGTTTCATCAATCTACTTTCACTCGTCCTTTCTACATGACCGAACCATTTGAGCATCTCTTTCTCAATTCCTGTCACTATGTCTTCTTTCAAACCACATCTCACTCTTATCACCACAGATATATCAATCTAAGGAGATCGGTCGAATCGCCGAGTTTATAGGAAGGCCGAGTGTTGCGATCAGCGGCCGTACTACATAACATGGTTCTAGTTGAGCATGCCGTAATATACACTATTCATTGCGTGCGTCTTAAGGACTGCGAAGCGATGAAAGTTAAGCATAGCCGCAAATGAGATCGGTCGAATCGCTGAGTTACGTTTTCACTTGACTTTATCGGAAGGCGAAGTGGCGGAAATGTATGTCCACAGGGCATACACTTGTCGCAAGTTAAACGCCGGCTTGGCCTATCTCCTTGTATTATTAAATCTGTGCTTATCACATTGCACCTTTCACTGAATTTTACTCCAGCCATGCTCCTCAAAGCTCTCATTTCAACCCCATTTATTCAGCTTTCATGTCTTCTTCCATTCCTAACTTTTATTTCCATACATCAGTGTTGAGATCAGCACAAATTCATACCTTTCGGATATTTTTTGACCTCTTATAAAAATGTACAAATGTAAGTAAATACTTTGTAAATATTGACAACATTTCAAAAAAACAAGTTTTGATAATTACGAAACCATTTGTAGCTTTGGTCATCTAGAATTTTTTCAGAATTTATTACTTGCTAAATATTTTTTTTTACTTTTGTAAAGCCCATGACATTACTTTTGTAAAGCCCATGACATTACATCCTACAGTTACGTCGTTTTAAAACAAGTAAGTTTTGAAATTTGAAAATAAAAAACACGTGTTAAATCTTTTTAGTGTCTCTTTTCCATCCAAATAATAAAAATCGGGAGTGGTCTCCCCTTGACTTTCTCGTATACCGGAAACGACTCAAAAGTTGATAGAAACCTTATATTTTGATGTCATACATGCATGTTAAATTTTGGTCACCCATCCGAGTACCGACCACGCACTTCGTTGCTTAACTTTCGTGATCGACGACTCAAAAGTTGATAGAAACCTCATATGTTGATGTTATACACGCATGTTAAATTTGGTTGCATTAAGTTAAAGCATACTCGAGCTATCGTGCTAACGCAAGACACAAAGACACACACACACACAGACATAATTCCAAAAAAAATATTTTTGGACTCAGTGAGGTCCAAAACGTGTAAATCCGTCAAAATCTCGAGGTTGAATTTTTTGACAATTACAAGACTTCCTCTATACTACGTAAGTATACGAGAAAGTAAAAATACAATAAAAAAATAATGTTGTCAATTCCGAGATTTAGATAATCTGACCGTAATATATCAAACTCTACCAAAGTTGGCGCACTTTATTCCGTCCATCATACGATTCAATGCGACTATTTACTAAGTTATAAAGTATCAGGCGACTGTAAACTTTAGTGCCGTGATATAGGGGAGATCGTTTGACACGCGACAAAACACTCAAGGTGGTATAAATCGTAAAAGTAGCATTGTTATCGATCAAGAGGTTTTTGTTTCACTTTAAGGCTTGGGGGAGTTTTGTGCAACTTTCCATGGTCGTTCTCAGAATCTCTTACTCACTTCATCATCAACAGCTCATATAATGTCCCCACCGAGGGGCTCGAGCCTACCCCATTTAGGGGCGATTAGGCCTTAGTCAACCACGCTGGCCAAGTGCGGGTTGGTCGACTTCACACACAACCTAAGATTTCTTCATAGGTGTTTGCAGGCTTCCTCACGTTTTCCTTCACCGTAAAAGCGTCGATTAAATGTACATATGAATTCAAAATTTGAAAACACATTGGTACGTGGCGGTGATCGAACCAGTGTCTCCCGGGTGGGAGACGACGTTCTTACGCACTACGCCACCGACGCTCTCTTACCATACTCTTACTCACTTACAAACCATTAGTTATACATGCTAGTAGCCGATAAGTTGGCACAAGAAGTGCCGACTCATTTATTCAATCATATTTGTAACACATCTTATATAATAAAAATCCTTCGTTCTTGTATTAGAACTTGAACTCCTCCTATTAAACAGTTGGACCGAATTTGATGAAAATTTTTGTATGTGTTCAGGCGGATCAGAGAATGGCTTAGACTCTGAATTTGAGTCGATAAATAATGTTTTTCTAATTAAATTATCCATTTTTATTTGTTGTTAATTTTTGAATTACTTTCTTTGGATCCAGCAGACGGCGCTGTGATCGCGGCATCAAAGGATAATAGCCCGATTTAGTGAGGGATTTAAACTATGATTGCGCTTTAATGAAATTAGTGCCAAAGATTGGGAAAAACCTATAAATTATGTAGGATTGTCAGATTTAGACCATTATTCAATACATTATTAGGTAGCAATTTTACGAAATCTTAATTATTAGTAGTCAGTTTAAGTTGTAATGAGGTTATAAATTACATACAAAAATAAAAAAGCATTTATTTTTTCTTCAATTCTCCCCATTATGGGAAGGCAATGGGATTTAACCCGTACAGTCTTCAGTATTTTACTTCTTTCTTAAATTTTGTATTTGGATTGAATTGTCAGTTACAACACGAACTGAAAATTAATATGATTTTTTTTAACAGTATAATGTCTGTCAGGACCGCTAGTAGTTATATTTTTTTTATACAATTCTTCTGTATATGAACTTTAATAATGTCAAACCTTACACTCCTCTGTGCGCGCAATAAGCTTAAAAAGGGGTACCTACAAAGGTTTTTCTTCACCAATTAAATACAGAAGATTTAAATGTAACAATCCAAATCCCAAAACGGACGACGCATTAAAATAACAGCATTTTAATATCCATAACACAAATTATTCTAAATAATTGTTGTGGAAATGAAATATTTTGACGCGCAGATAAAGATACAACTAATTACATTACACTACTTAATCTAACACTTTTTTAATGACGACACAAGAGAAATGAGTTCCAAATGCATTAGATCTGATTGGCCATCAATCAAGGCGTATTTGCCCAAATTACCGCCGCATGTAGAGCATCTCGCAAATTACCTTATGCATACATTATTGTTACAATATAAAAAATAGATGGCACGTAGATACTGACACGAAAGAGTTCGTGATTCGAGTTTAAAATGATGACGGCGCGGATGCTGAGTTAACTATGAAGTTTAAGATTTTATTTGTTAACCATTTCATTTGGCGGGAGTTTAAATGTTTGTATATTAATAATAATATTATTTTTTACGTTATTTGAATGGCAGACAAGCATATCGCCTTCATGGTGGAACGCAGTCACCGATTTTTCGTGGTGATGTGTTTCTGTCGATGATTGTTTGCCTGAGGTCCACAAGGAAATGGGGTTAAGGTTGGCAGTGCGTTGTTATTCTTATTATTATGCAAGGTGCTTGCTGAGGCTGGGTCCAGAGCACTTCGACCCTATGGGATCTTTGGTGCTTCCCCTTTCCTTATCACCCAAGCCAACATCGAAAACATTTTGTACGAGTTTCACGATGTAGGCGGGAATAAGGTCTATAAAGTCCTCTGGTTTAAGGTAACCTTTGGTCGCCTATTGGCTAGTGCATCGCAGTCACATAATATGTGCTCCATGCTTTCTTCCTCCTCACCACACATTCTACAGATAGGGTCTTGTGCAGTGCGTTAGTGACACATCAGTGCTAGAACCTTCTATCTAAAGTAAATAAACGTGTGTGGTATAATCATCTATGACAAGGAGAGAAAAGCAGAATCCTCTACAGAAGGAGCAGTGAGGTAGGTCGTGGAGTGCCTCAAGATATGTAGGTCTTGGGAAAGCTTTTATAGTTAATTACCGTTGTTCAATAGAAGAAAAAGCCACTCAAATTTATAAATCATAGTAGACAAAAGACATCATCAACAGCTCTTATAATGTCACCACCGAGGGGCTCGAGCCTACCCCACATTAGGTAGGGGCGATTAGGCCTTAGTCAACTACGCTGGCCAAGTGCGGGTTGGTCGACTTCACACACAACCATTTCTTAATGGGTGTGTGCAGGTTTCCTCACGATGTTTTCCTTCACCGTAAAAGCACCGATTATACGTACATATGAATTGAGAACACATTGGTACGAGGCGGGATTCGAACCGGTGCCTCCCGGGTGGGAGACAACGCCCTTACGCACTACGTCACATTTATGTTTAAAAGTAAACTTTCATATTTTTACGCCTATCACCCATAGAGGCAGGAATAATAATAACAATAAATTGCCATGCTCGAACCAATTATCTAGCCCAAATTAAGTATCATTAAGAACTTGTATTATTGTTACTAGATAAAATAGAAATATACATAATAATGATTGAAATTGATACCAAATTAAATAGAAACGAAAAACATGGAAAAAAATCCTGTCATGGATAAGTGCTGAGACGGGACCATGTTTTTCCATGTTTTTCGTTTCTATTTAAGTTGGTATCAATTTCAATCATAATTAAACTTGCCAAACAAAAATAAAAATAATACCTGTACATTATAATTTACATGTATTTTTTTTTGTAAATAAACTACCGTGACTTCGTTCCACTGACACAGAAACGTGAAAGGATCGTATCCTTACACATTTTTTTCGCTTCATCCACTCTCTTCACATACCTCATACATACATTAGGTACCTATTCTTGATAAAACCCTTCTATGTAATGATATGATAAGAAAAACAATTTTCCATATATATTGGTCATTCATTTACTATCTCTTGATGACAGACGCGCGAAAATGCATCTGATTTTAATCACTTTACACGTCCTAATGAAATGATAATACAATATGTGACTTACATAATTTTTGCTCACGAAAGCGTGAAGTAACTTCGCAAACCTAATCACTATCTTACACTAATTAGCAAAATTAATCTTGAAATACAATTAGTACAAAACCGATTTTATTACGACGAAATAAAGTTGTTACAAAGTAAGGAAACAAATAATTCTCAAATTTTATTCACCACAAAAAAACAATAGAATCGCAATTTCTGTTCTAATAGCGCCAGTAACGAGGACCGCGAATCATTCCACGTCGCATTAAAAGCGAGGGAAAAACTACTTAAAAAAACAAACGTATGCAAAACCCGCATCAGATTTTTGTCGAGAGCACTGGAGAGCCGAACGTATCTATCATTCATTAGTAAGTACATCTACTATCTAGAATCCAATACGACATTTTTTACAAACCGGGCACAAAGAACCACCAACCCCCACACCCAAACAGCCCCATACAAACAAAGCGCCCCTGTGTGCGTTAAAAAACTTGAAAAAAATCCCACTGACCTGCGCACACAGACGCAGTGCGCGTAAAAAAATTCACTGACACAAAGAAAGTCTACCCAAAACTTGTATACGAACTTTTGAGTGCACACTAGAGCGCGCACGCACACACGCGCGCGCTACAAGGAAGTCGCCCGAGTGTGGGTGCAATGCACTAACGTCACTAGCGCTAAACTTAGCGTTCGTGTGTGTGCGTGCCCACAGTTGCAAGACTCCAAAAGTTCTGTACAAAACAAACTTCTACATCACACTTTGGCGGATGCAACGAAAACTACACTCTAACTTGTACGGATAACATTCAAATTCATCTAAAACAAGTTACAGCATAAGACGTTCCAAATTTGATTGAAAAGCTGCGCAGCGCGGGTAGTTTTCGTATGAAACTTGGTGGCGCGAGATGCACCGAGCGAGACGGGCAGCGCAGAGTATATCCCTGTCTCTGTCGCACCCACCCGCCGCCCGGGGCGCGGGCATTGGGGGAGGGTGTCGTGTCGCGTTGATGAACATTTTTCTCATTTTTTCTTTATTTTTTACGCGAATCGTTTTTAAAAGGGTTTCGTCATAATTGCGTCGCCGATCCTGATTACGTTACCGCGACCGATAAGCTCTTCCGAAATGAGGTACTTCCGTTCATCGGAAGAGGTACTTAAATAAAGAAACGTGTGATTTAATTAATATAACCCCCAAAAAAATTTAATTGGAAATTTGCGTAAAATATTAATAATCTTCACAATAATCACTCACACTTACTTCAAATGCTAGAAGTAACTTGTTACTGTAAATAAATAATCAAGTTCTACATAATTATTACAAATAAATAACTAATTATACTAATTACACGTACAAAGAAAAAACTAGTAATAATAGGAATACAATGGGGGTTCCGCAGGGTTCAATCCTTGGTCCTTTTCTATTTTTAATATATATTAATGATCTACCTTACTGTATAAAGGACAGTCATGACATAGTGTTGTTTGCAGATGATACATCTCTGATTTTTAAAATAAATAGACAAATGACTAATTATGACGAAGTAAACAATGCACTATCTAAAGTAGTAGATTGGTTTAACATTAATAATTTGCTATTAAATGAAAATAAAACCAAACTAATTAAGTTTTGCACACCCAATGTCAAACGGGTTGAAACAATGGTACAAATAAATGGGATTGGATTGGAACCTGTTGAATCTACTATTTTCTTGGGCATAGTGTTGGATGCTAAATTGCAATGGGGTCCACACATTGAGAGAATATCTGGTAAGTTAAGTTCAGCTGCATATGCAGTTAAAACTATCAGACGACTTACCGATGTAGACACAGCCAGAATTGTGTACTTTAGTTATTTCCATAGTATTATGTCTTATGGAATTCTTCTCTGGGGTAATGCTGCGGATATTAACACCATATTTGTTTTGCAAAAACGAGCAGTACGAGCTATTTACCAATTAGGTCCTCGGGTTTCACTTAGGGAAAAGTTCAAAGAAATAAATATTCTAACAGTGGCATCACAATATATATTTGAAAATTTAATGTACGTACGAAAAAACATAACAAATTTTTCTGAAAAGTGTGACATTCATAATGTTAATACGAGGAACAAACATAATCTTGTGGTACATGCTACTCGTCTCCACAGAATAAGCAATTCTTTTATGGGACAATGTATACGCTTCTATAACAAACTCCCAAATAATATTCGAAGCCTACCTATTAATAAATTCAAAACTGCTATTAAAAATAAACTGTATACTAAAGCATACTATAAGGTGTCTGATTACATAAATGATTCTAACGCATGGGGGTGAATTTGCTCGAGGTCCATGCATTTTAAATATGTTTATTAATTATGCATATAATCTATAATGTGTCTTATAGTTGACTCGGAAGCATAACTTTAGTTTAAATTTATTTTAGTTAATAATCAAGAAGCATGTGTATGTCATTCTCACTAAAAAGGTCTTGTGGCGGTGTCGTCTTGCGTCGGGTCGTTCCGTTCCCTAAAATATGGTTGAGCGAAGCGATGGCTGATTCTTGCGTCATGCCTGTGAACAGGTGCCGCCAGCGGGGCCTGGTCATCTCATGTTTTCTTGATTGATGTAAACGTAGGTCTTATAATTAGTTGTTATCTTTAGATGGACAATTGTATGACACATGCAATAATAATATGTAATAATTGTTTTTTTTTTTTTGTACAATGTGTGGACATTGTATTCTTATAACATTGTTAACCGGGTCTTAAATGTATGCTTACCACTTATATTGAAAGGAATATCTGTAAGTACCTAACTAACAATAACATAAAATGGTGGTGGGTATCAAAATTTAAATTGCTTAGTTCAATAATAATTATGATTAATTAAATTATATAGAAAAGCTTTTCACAAGATAATAATCCAAATGCGTGGGAGTAATGACTACCCAAACTTTACGCATGTTAAAATGTAACTTAAATTATATTGATAATTATTTATTGACTTGTATTGATGTTTTGAAATCATTACGAAATTGTAAGCTGTGGAGTTTCTTTCGCCATTTCTTCTCCATATCAGCATAATAATAATTATTCGTCCCGAAATGGTGGTAGGGTTTTGACGATTTAAAAGTACTTAGCAAAGTCCATTTAAATAAAGAGCTTTTTCATTTCATTCATTCATTTTCATTCATTTTCATTCATTCAATAAAAAGCTCGGCACAATACAAAACAATGGCCGTAAAACCTCTAAACAGTATAATAAATAGAATTTAAAAAAGAATGGCCAATAAATTACTCAAGTTATCAGCCGCCTCAATTCCTCCAGCCAAGGAAACAAAAGCAAACAGCCAACGAACATAACGCGAGTCTGAATAGTTTGAGAAAAGAACGCAAAAAGGTGGACGTAAACATTGCGTTACGTACGCGTGTCTCGGCCGGGACGCGGGAAACTTTATTTTCCCGCCTTTTCGCAGCGCCATGCTTAGTTTGCTATGCTAATATGAATCTAATTAGAATGCCCGTAACTTCGAAAGCTTTCGGGAAAACTTTTTGATTTTTCTAATTAATTAGTTTCATTTAGTTTTTGATATTTTGATAACTTTTGGTGCATTTTATTTCATTGTCAAATGACAATTGGGAATTCTAATTTCAAATAACAAAAACTTTTGAAATTGGAAAACTGCATTCAAAAGTTTTTAAAAATGGAACTAAATGCAAATAAGTAAAATCATTACTAACCGAACGCACGTTATTTAGGTTGCTAATGGAAAACCGCGAAAACTGAAAAGATAACAATTGAAAAATTCGTATTAAAACAGTAACAAAAATCGGATAATCCGCGCTCATTTCGGCCGCATCCTCACCGAAGGGGGAAAAACAAAAAAAAACCTTGCCGGCACCGGCAGTCGTTTAGCATCGGCGGCGCGCGCCGCTCGCATCCAACCTTATGTTCTTTTACATTACGTGTTTCATTTCGCGTAGAGTTTTGGACCGCGGTAGTTCGGCGCGAAATGTACACAAAATTGTGACTCTTTCGAAACAAAAACAATGCAACGTGAACATTATTCGAACAAAAATCTTTCGGCTAAACCTTTGGTAAACACCGCAACTAGACGCAGTTCAAACTAAATTTTATTTTTAACAAAACACCCGTCTTTTTTCAACTTTTTTTTTGTCAATCGATTAGTTGGTTTGTTATGTTGTTTTGGTTGTACAAACTCTACCGGATCAAACTGTAAGCGACAGACAAGGAATCGATAGTTAAGAAGAGAAGAGAAGATGGCGCTCGCATCTTCTGTCAGCCTCTACTACTCAATTGTTCAGAGGGCGGCAAGGCACTACTTGGAAGATTACTGTCATACAGGTAAGAATTTTATTTACCCATATGTTACCAAATACACTACAACTAATTATAAATCAAACAATAAAACTTCAAACATTAAAACTAATAAACTTTTCTTAAAAAAATACCATAATAAAAACAAAATTGATAAGAAACTTTACTCCGCGAGCTTAACATGAAAACTTTTTGCTGTCATTAAAAAATAATTAAAACCATTTTCTTTTCTTATAGAGAAAACAGTATTCCTTTTTTGAATAGTTTAAAAAATTTTGCGCGTGCCTCTTCGAATTTTCGCAGTTCTATTTGTAGTTCCATAGCGAAAGTTGCCCAAACTAGCAAAGTTTGTCTCAACTTCTGCCATCTTCTCTATTAAATCGACATCGTTGCGACCCGGTGTTGACAAGTGCTATAGAAAAAACTTAGAAGCGCCTTTTGTGCTTATTTTTTTAATTGAAGAAGAAAAACTTTAAAAAAAATAGTACAGCTTAACCCCTTTACTCCTGGTGTCCATTTTAGTGGACATAGTTTTAAAATACGCTTAATGACATTCGGTGCATTCTTAAGATGAAGTTATAACAAACATTAGGTATGAAAAATGTGTAGGTAGGAAAATTTTCAAAATATCTATTAAAAATAATTTTGAAAACTTATTTTTTTATCAAAAATTCAAATGCAATATTTTTTTAGACGAAACACCAATTAAGGTTTGATGTATTAGGGCTAATAGATAGAAAAGAAATAAAGATGTAAGAAAATACGGGGCGAAAGATTTTAAATATCTGATATTAGTTACCCATTTAAAAGTAATATTAGCAATAGACTGTTAAAGTTAGTCATATTATATAAAATGGAATATTTTTTAAAGCTAAAATTTTATAAGTAAACCGTCATTTAGTATTGTCATTTTAAAATATCTAAAATCATTTTAAAAATATCCTCGGCTCAAATATACAATACAATTGTTACAATTTGTTAAGCAAATTAGAAAAATACCTATTATAATAATTACTAAGTATATAGAGCAAAGAAAACACTGAGATCAATAAAAGTTTCCTTCAAGTTTCTTGCTCACTTTAAATGCTTTATAAAGTTACAAAACCGGCTTTAAGAGTCCCATCTAACGATGAATGTCAATATTATTTTGCATAACCTTTGGTTATTTATATAACAATAATTGCATCACTCGTATTAAAAACCTAAAAACTAAATGAGGATTATCAAATTTAAAATTTTAAGTCTTAAAATAGGACATTACCTAATTAAAATAATTACCTACTTTTACAAGATATTGAATTATTTCTTGTCGAGTTGTTGGTTTTATCAATTTGGGTAGTCCTTAAATTTCTGTGTAAAAGTAAAGTCTTTTTTGTTCCTATATGTCCTAAAAATATATACATAACATCTTGACATTGTATAAGAAAAAAACAAATTTTCAATATTGCAAAGGACAATGAGTAATTCATCATTAATTACATTACTTACATGAAATTTAACTGAATTTTAGTGCATAAAATATTTTTAAAAGTGAATAGTACCGTCTGTAATCCTTTTTCAATTTTGTATATTATACGATTTCCTACTCTACAACAAACAATATCAAATGTTTAACTAATAACTTCGTAAGCCCAAGAAGATGAATTTTTCTGATAAGATAATTCTTTTCCTAATTTTATTAATGTTCACCCAAAAACTTATTTAATAACGTAATAATATTTATTAAAGGCATATGTAGATATACTTTTTTATCTTTTCTTTGCGTCTTTTTAACAGCTATTGAGATTTTGGTTAATTATCAAGGATCATGAAATAGGAAAGCTCTAGATACATAAGACACATAGACAAAATGTGATACTTCACTTTTTGTCTAAGACGTTTATTTTATTTCGTTTATTCTTTTTCCTGCTAAACAAAGAAAATTTTATCGGTCCTATCAATCTTTAATTATTTCTGTGCTATTTGAAAATTACTAATTAATAGATTTAGTAGTATAGGATAAGAATAGATTTTTTTGTACATCAACACAAAGAGTGCACATTTATACACATAACACTTTGGTTGTTTAAGTATTATTAATACTGATATGTAAATATTAAGTAAAACTATTATATGTGCTATATATGTATGCTATAAATTTTCTTAAATTGATAGCATAATTTTACCACTGTTGTATTTGACACTAATATAAAAATACAATAATTTAATTTTGTACAATACGCCGCTTAACTAAGAGGGCTTTCATTTATTTACTTATCGTTTGCGATATTTTAATTAATTACTATTCTAATTACGATATTTACGATTGTCCTAAGGAAGTTGATATTGTTGAAGGAAACATTCATTTATTGAAGGAAAATATGTACAGTACAAAATATGTAGCAAATTTATTTCAAAACAATAAAGTCATTTCAGTAAATAATCTTGTCTCGCTAGATAATTTAGGTAATAAATAAGTAAAGTAAACTAGCTATTAGAATATGTTAGCTAAGTAACATTCATAGGTATGTAAAAAAAATATCACAAAGCAAATTATTAGAATAAAGATATTTATTATTGCGGTACATTTAACAAAGTATTTCAAAGGTGTGAGCTTTTTAGATAAAACATTTAAAATGGAAGTGTCAATTAAAAATTAAAGTACTTACCTATGTTTGACTGTATTGTTTTTCTAATACTAAGCGAAGATTACTCAAATAAATATTACTATAAATCAATTACATAAACATAGAATGGTACTACCGTAATTCATTTTATCGGATATTTACCCAAAAGTTAAACTGCAAGTTAAGAAAAAGGTTTAATTTCCACCAATAATATGCAAATAATACAGCGGAAGCAAGATAAGGATTACATTTAAATACATTAGCCAAAACAACTTGAAATTCGAATTGTGTGTAATTATGAAACGACATAAAAATATCTGAAGCATTTTAATATTATTAATCAGATCAAGACAATAAAAAAACACATTCAAAGACAACGCAAGGTTTTCTTAAAATATTGAGTGTCATTAATTGCAAGGACACGAACCCGGGACCATTTGGTGTAAAAACGCGTGCCTGGAGTTACAGAACAATGTAATTGTAAAGCCTACATAGAGCGCAAGTTAAATCCATAAAAATAATTTTATTTGATTATCCAAATGATTTCTACCTTGCTAAAATATTTAATTTAATTATAAACAAGATTATGTACATCAATTTGTACAAAACCGGAATGCAATATAACATAGGTACATTGAAAATTTACTACAGTTTGTTTTTTTGTACCTATAAGATTTTGGAAATTATGTATTTTAACAATTGGTTTCCGAAGTAAACGGCCAGTTACACCAAGTCTTACAATTTTGCAAAAAGTACCTATCATAATTTTAAAACTCAACATAATTCGCTTAATCTATGAATTAAGGAATGGGTTCTTCCATTTTTAAATATAAGTATATATATAATTTTTTTAAGAAATTGTAAAAGTATACCTCGGTGCAAGCGTAATGGTCAGTTGCACCAAGCTTTACGTTTTACAATTTTACAAAAATTTGCGTAAAAGTCAACTTAATTCCAACCTATTCCTGTAATAGGTTGTTCCATTCCAAATAAAGTCATTTTTTTACGAATTTGTAAAAAATATAAATTGCTGCAAACTTTCAAGTGTTTTTATGGTATGAATAGTACGTGACACGTTGTCTAAACTTTGGAATTGGACTTCAGAACGAATTCGAAACACCCCTGTTCTTAATTTCATTTGACACTACACAAGGGATATAGGTTAGACTCTTGCTAGATATTGGTAAAAAAGGTCTAATTACTGTTACTTTAGTGTTACATTAATAGTCGAATACTCAATTTCTTCTTAATAAAGTAGCCGCTTAAAGCTCCCGGCATATTATTGTTCGTCCGCTATTGTGTTTAAGTAAAGATGGCATGTAAAATCTCATTTGAATTTTGAAATTATTTGTCGCCAAAGATTATTTGGACGACAAAAACGAGATTTCTAGAATATTGTTATTTATTTAGTGTCTGTTTCATTATTATGTTAAACACACACATAATTATCTTAGAGTTTATTTCTTTTTTTTTAATTTTGCTCTATTTTTTTTTGTTAGTTTAAATTAGTATTATTAATATTTTTCTTTGTATAAATTGACGTTCTACTTGTGTTTGGAGTATTCACCTTACGTCTTATCAAAAAAATACATAATAGATGTTTAATTATGTGAGTTTGTGTGTGTTAGAAAGTATTTAATAGGAATGCCTCAGTATTTTCATGTGGAATACTAACAAATATTGGAACAGCGCCTGGATTGTGTCAGTTTTGAAATTCCTTAAAAATGTCTTTATTTATTAGTCTATTTTGACTTAGCGACATAAGAATTACTGGGCTTTTAGTAGCGGTGTAGACGACTCGCTAAATAAACAGTAAAAAACATTACTGTCGTTTAATAAGAAACACAAAGCTGGTATTTAGAAGTCGGTGTGATATACATGAACTTTTCAAGTGGGCCTTCAGAGCCAAATCCTAAACTATAAGGAATATCGAAAAATGCTCAAAGGAGTCGCGAGTCCGATTTGATCAAAACAAAAACTGCATCATTGGATTTTTGAAAAATCAATAATCCCGCTTGAACAATTCACCCTGTATATTTGCTACTAAAAAGCCTACTTCTTGACTGATATTGTTAGTATTTCTGTCACTCCAAGTTATCGTCTTACAAGCAACTTTTAGAACGACTTACTACTTTATTGATATTAAGTACAAAACCTGTACAACTCGTGAAAGACTATGGTAATGTAAATATGTGTTGACTAAAAATAACTTTATATTGAAGGAAAACTTTATTACCCTTTTAATATTCAAGCTATAAAAAGTTATTGAGGAAAGTTCTTTAACATGACTACACTATTACAATTATAGATAAGTATCAAAATTATAATGAATTTATGAAGAAAGAAAACGTAATTAAACAATTCAGAAAAACAAACATTCTATAATAGAGATATTTTTATTCAGCAAAATAGCTCAAAATCCATAATAAAAATACAAAACGATTTTCGATTAAAAACAATTTACACAGATTTTATTAATATTAAAGATGTTTAGATAAATGGAGCGAATATTATGACGACGGCATTAAGCTGCCTTTGCCTTTCAACCAATAAAAAAAGCCTAAAAGATCCGATCAATTACTTATAAAAAAAATCCGATCAATTACTTAAAAATTACATTTAAAGGCATGAAATGAATTCCTTCCTTATATTTTATTTTCAAAAACACACTTCATAAGATAAGAATGTTGGTACCAACAAAAGGTGGTGGCTTTTTTATTTTTTAATAACAATACGCACGCCCTTTGGATGCAGCGATTGGTATCGTTAGGAACAAAAGTGTCTCCTTTTGATTTGTTCTTTACTTTTGGAAAGCGTATTAAGAAAAAGGTTTTGTTATGGATTATTTATCTTATCTTCTTGTAAATAAGCGCAGTTCCCTATTACTGTACCGCACCGCCCTATTACTGTAGTTTTTCTATAATATTGACTTCGTAAGCCTTAAATACAAAGTTTTTATTAAAATAAATGTAGTAACAAATTTTCTTCATTAATTTCAATTATTCTCGCCCAGTGTACAAATTAATAGCATTTCAAATTTTTCGTCAAAATTGACGCCGAAGGAATCAAGTATTCTTATTTTTTTTTTAAATAGTGGTTTATTTATCATAAGTCCTCCTGCTCTGTTTTTATTAGTATTAAATTAATAAATTATACAAATAGTTGCATAGATTTGAATTAACCATATCATAGTACCTAAAATAATAAATTTCTCCTGCAATTTACTTAAGTACCTACTAAGTTAAATCACATTAAGCAAATCCAAATTATTCTACAAAAACACGATTTAGAAGTAGGAAGTAGTTATTCCATAAAATATGTATATTGTAATTGAAATTTATTTATATCACAAATGCTTTCACATTAAAATATCATATCTAAAAAAAATCGAATAATTATTGTAATATAAAAATAACTATAAAAATGAATTATTTGAAACTTACCAAAGTGAATTTCGCATATTGTTAAGTGGCTTTTAAAGTTTACGACTACAGTTCTGTGATCAATATTGGAATAAAGAAATGAAATGAAACATCGCAGTTTTTATTTAGCTGTTTAACTGAGTGCAATACATGATGTACTCATGAAGGAAAATAGTTCTTTTGCCACTTTTATTTCCAAAGCACGATCTAACGATGCATCTAATATAGTATACAATCACGCGCAATAAACCCAAAAGGGACCGAGCAGAGCTTTGGGTAACATTTGTCTACACATAAAGCCACATCCATCATGTAGAACCTCAAAATAGTGTCAGATTGTCAACCTGTGGCTTAAAAAGCGCATCAAACCTAATTTAACATTCAGTGAAGGTGGCGTGTGTAATTTGGGCATGGAAGGCATATCATCTTAGTCCCCAGGATGGCAACGCACTTGCAGTGTTAAGTGATTTACCCTTAATATTGCAAGAGTCTATAGGCCAACATAACCACTTAACACTAGGTGGGCCGCCAGCTTGTCGCCATCTCGTAATATAAAAAAAATCAGTGAACCATTTTTAATGACATTGAAAAAGGTACGCTACGGCGTAAGGGTGTGTGAGACTCAACCGACGTGGAACAACGCCGGCTCTACCAACTAAAAAGCCACCGATACCCTCCTAAGCCCCTGTAAAGGCCTTTTGAAATCGGCGTACTTATGTACGCCTCGTCACCAAGAAAAACATTCATTTAACCATCAAATAAAAGCCAATCAGGACAGAAATATTAACGGACATTAGCAGCACCAATCCCTAACCCTATAAAGTAAAAAAAGTGTATTTATTTGTTTTTTTTGCAAATGCATTTTGATTCTATAATGTTTTGTATTCTATAACTTTAAACTTAATTTAAGCTTAATATCATTAATTTGTTCATTAATTTTGTTATAATTTATTTTTTACTTATTTTTTTTATATATAATCGTTCGTTCAGCTCCATATTTCAAGCTGTATACACGTATAAGGAGTCATTATCTATAATGGTACATCAGTACTTAGATTTAATGTTATAATTTGTAATTGACATTAATCTATTACTGTAAGTACCAAATATAAATATGTAAATAAGTATATAAAAAGATTACTCAGCAGTCCTGGCAGATTTCATTAAAATTTTGTAGTTTAATTATACGCAAAATATTATGTAGTCATGAAAGAAAATGGTTCAGCACCACTTTGGTTTTCAAAGCGCGATTTAACGATGCATCTAATAAACAGCTGCATTAGTGCATCACATACTAACAGCACTAACAGTAGCTCTATTCTTTATTGATGCCGAGCGCTTGTGTATGCGAGCAGACCGCTTCAAACCAGTCCGGTGGCGGGCCACGGCGACCAGTCGATTTGCGTTTATATGCTAATGCGTGCATCTCCCGCGCAAAGGCCAAGGTCGGCCCGCGGGCACTTGTGAGAGCGATTGTACCCCGCGTAGGTCTAACCATTATCGTTGTCCAGTGTACTGTCGACGGCGCGTAGAAGGTGACACACGCGAGTTTATGAAAATTAACATGAATTTTATTGAAGCAATATTTAAAATAATTTTGTTACAAGACTGTTAATCATGTTCACAAATATTTCTTATAGTTGTTTAGTACCCTAAATTGCTGACTCCTACGACAGACAAGGGCGATGTTGGAATAAAAAATATCATTTGACGTTATCATCTTCCTCAAAAAGTAATTCCGCAAATCGTCAATCTTTTTAAGATATGCTTCATTTGCATATTTTTGTATCAGTGTGTAAAAAGGGCTAACTCGTTTTGATTTTTAAATTTTTGATAAATACTACCGGCTAGTTGCAACAAGTTTAACGTTTTAGAAATTTGCAAAATGTAACTTATAAGTCAGCTTAATAGGAATTTTTATTATATATTTTATTTTTACGAAATTACGGCTGTTAACCTCTAATAATACCTACATTATATCTAAGCAGATTATTGTATTAATCACAAAATTAATAAAGCCGTTCATTGTTTTTTACTATCGCATAAAACCTTTATATTTCTAATTACAACGCAAACTAACCGGCAGATGAACAAAAAAGCGAACCGAACTGCCACTGGTATTACATTCGATATTCAAATTTCGAATCATGCCGTGTTACGCGCGCTTTTTTACTTTTTTAATTTCACCCGAGACACGGCAGATTACGCCGAAAGCGGCATAATTAAAGTAACAGTACAAATAAGTGTTACTTCTCGTGGTGGGTGCTCTGGACTTTAGTAGTCTGTGCTCCAAACTCATCGCACGCTCAATTACGGCGGGCAAAACCGCCGATTCATAGCCGTGAATCATACAGCAAATAACCACTATCTTTTTAAATAGATATGAAAAAATAAACATCGATTATTAATGTTTTAATTTAATCATAAAGTGAAAAAAGAGCAGTAGCAGTTTTTGTTTTTTAATTTCTTCTTGAGGCAAAAAGGATATGCACCTTACAGCCATGCTAGTCGTGTCGTACATAAATATTTATAAGAAATGTATAAAAACAGATTGAATGCTGGAGATTGATGAGGTTACGAAAATACTACAAAATTGCCAACATCACTGAACACTCCAGTTTACTCTATCAAAACAATAACAATTTATGATTTATTGAATTTAAAAAACGACCTAGCTTGCGCGGCGCAGCCCACATCTCCGCTATACAAATATGATTCATCTCCGCTCGGTGGTATCCACTGAAGGTGAGCGGAGACGAGATGTGTGAATAACGAATTTCTATTGGTTGTTTAAAACACAGCTCCTATATCACCTCGTCTCCGCTTTGGTGGAGTCCGGGCCTAAATATCCGTTGTTATTGCTAAACAAAATATTTAATCAATTACATCATTCTCACCATCCCACGTCCTCCAACCCAGATTGTCTAAGCGGTGCATCTTAAAATTGCGCACAAAAAACCAAGATGGCGCCCGGCAAAGGACAACCGTACGTCCTTGGAGCAGTCCGGTCACCCGCACGAAATAGGATGCATCTGCATGTCGTTGTTATGATAATATTATTAATAACTTCAAGTCTAAGCTAATGAAATATTTATGTTTACCTACTGAGAAATTAAAATTAAAGAATTAGTAGATACTACAAAATTTAACGAAAATAAAGCAAGTTTACGAAACTGCGTTTTTAGCCGCAACAGTAGTCTTAGGTTTGACCCCCGGGGGAGTATAAACTTGAGTTTAGTTTAGTTGATGGTGGAACTAGTTTTAAGCCCGCCTGGCTAGCTACCGCCACCTTCCGTGCTATATTCTGTAAACATTTCACTTCGGTGTCATACATACATACGAACATACGATTTGTTTTATCGGTGGATTTTTGCAAAATATCTGGCGGACTAAAACTTTTTATACGGCTTAGATGCCTTAGCTTTCCCGTAAGCTTAAGAAATTAAAAAGGAAAGTGTCAACTAGTAACTCAATTTGACTGTTTGAAATCTTAGACAAAGAATCCTGTAGACTGGGCATCCGCGTACACCCTGTAAGGGATAGACTGAGAGTTGACATGACAGTGACAGAAGTGACTGACGTCAACAGAAGAGGCCAGGTTTTTAAAATATTACCCCATTAAATGTTTAAAATATTTTGAATTGCCTTATTTTGAAATGTTTGAAAAATGTGTGTACTCTCGAGTTCATCTCCCTTCTCATGACTGGATGGACGACAATAGGATTTTTGAAGTGCGCCGTGCGTCGTGGTGGAGTGGTCTGTAAAGCTAGCTAGCACATTAAGCAGTCCGAGTTCAAATCCCTGGTAGAGTAGCAATCTCTCTAGCATCTCTCATATTATGGTGCGGACAATATAGGCTACATTATAACCGACTTTAATAATAGAAGGAGTCGATTTTTATATTTCCTCGTTGCTTATAGAAACAACAACAAATGTTAAACACAATGAGGTAGGTAATGTTGCCTATCCAATGGTGTTTAGCATTAGTTGTTTACGTAGTGCGATTTCAGTCTTTAAACTTAGTTTATTATTTTGATTATCCTCGTGGCGCCCACGAGTATAATCAAAGAAATAAACAATCATAAAAAGATATTAAAAAAATTTAAAACCAAAAGATCGACGTCGAGACGCCATGGTATCCCGCCTAACACTCAATTCAAAGTATTTATTCGTTTATAGCTTGGTAAAACGTAAATACAAAGTATAATACGATTTTGGTGGTACTTCTTTTCATGGTATGTATTTACAGCTCGACCAGCAGTACGTGCTTGAATATCCGTGAATGTAAATAAATAACGACAACGATAATTCCAAGAATTTATTGGTTTTTATAGTGCGGTAAAACGTAAATGCCTAGTGTGATACGTTTTTGGCGATGTCCTTTTCATGGTATTTACATATTGACCAGCAGTACGTGCTTGAATATCCATGAATATTAAGTCCTAGAAATCTGAAACATTAAGTTAACTTAAATCTTTGTATTTACCCAACAACAAGGACAGCTTCAAATTATATTACTGGTATCCCTAAACTACAGTATAATCCAGAAAAATAAGAAATCTACAAAATGACGCTCCGACAGTCAAATTATATAGCAATTGACAACTACAACTAAACTTCTAAATTTGATCGGATTTCTATGACAATTATTGGACAATAACAATATTTTCGTAAGCAAATTTTTAATGATTTTTTTAGTTTTCTATCATGTTTGAGATCCTACATTATTCGATTTTAATCTAAACTTTATTGTATAATGCCAATAAAATACTAATTTAAAGTAGTTTTCGTACTTACGAGTAATAACTTATTTTCTCGCAATTTCGGTAGCTACGGCTTTTACAGCCGATTACACAACAATGCATTGTAACAATCACAAGCAGGATATAGTTTCCAACACTTGTACGTTTTACACACTGATAACAACACTTTGTAAACACAAATGTTTTGAATATTTACTATCACCAACAGTTTGTTGTTTCGTTTCTTTGACACCAAAATTTTGTGTCAAATAAGCCAAAAGTGAAACTCTGACAAGGACAAAAATTATAATGAGTACTCTTTCACTCTTATGGGTATCTGTATACATCTATCCTTCTTACACTAGCTGTCAAAACTCATGCCAAGTCTACAGGATTCTTTGTCTAAGGTTTGAAATACTTTTGCCATAAGTATGTTGTTTTCTATTCTGTGATATATTAAAAAAAAATCAAAGTATCTGTGATCGTTCACTGCGTACTGTGGTTGTTCCTTCAATTTGTGTGGGTATTTCGCGAGTATATTGAAGGGAGTAGTTTTGCGTGAAAGAGTAACAAACATCCACACATACATTAATACGAACTTTCGCGTTTATAATACTAGTAGGATTATGTATCTATATTTAATTTCGGAATACCAACATTAAATTAACTGTCTAAACAAAATTATTTTTATGTATTACCTAAAATAACTTTGGCATCTTACTTTACACATAATCTACGTTTCGTTTTCCTCTCAATAACTGTCCATTCTATACTCTGAACAGAAAGAAATAAAAAAACATGAAGCTAACAATTTAATGAGCTGTTCACAACTGAAACGCGTCGAAATCGTAGCAAAGTGATCGCAAAAAGCTCAATTAGTTGTCGCCTGTTGCGGTCTGCCGGCCGCAAGTTGCGGCTCGCTTTATTACTACGAATTAGACCATTACCTTTCACAAATTGCCAAATATATCTTATCATACTTACTATCCTGTTCGCCAAAGATATAATAGGAAACTGTAGATGAACAATGTGAAAGAGAAAGAGCATACTAACACGTATATTAGAACGAGATAGATAGACGAGACCATTTCACGTACACGCAAGCGGCCTATATCGGCTTATCAGTCACGTAGAAAAGACAGCAACTGTCAGACTGCAGAAATAATTTTCTCAAGAATCAACATTCGCATTACTCACACTTTGGTGCAATCTTTTGGTCTCACCCTAGTAGATTCATTGTCAATCTATAAACGTCAGCAATTATAAATCTATGCTGCTCACAATTCTTAAAGATTTGAGCAAACCTGAGGACCTCTGGGTATGGTACAGAGAGCACACTATAATCTTTGTTAGAAACAAGAAAATAGCCGACATTTTCTTTGTTTTTTTTATGATAGAGGGGACAAATGAGCAGACAGTATCTGATGGTACATGATTACCACCGCCCTTGGACATCTGGTACACGAGAGGAATCGCAAATGCGTTGCCGGTCTAAGGAAAGAATACGCTCTTTTTTTAAGATTTCGATGTCATATCTGTACGGGAACACTGCTGCCGACAGTTGGTTCCCACACAGTCTTGTCGTTTGCGGCAGAAATTTTCGGGAAAACGCACGGTTGTAAACAACCAGGCATCCAGACTGTTGAGATGGATTTGACGTCGCGAGGAACGATAGTGGCAGGTATAAGCCCGAAAAAATCCTTAGAACACTCCCCGAGATACAAGCTATATAAATTGCAGAGTGATGCCTGATCGCACTATCGCCTTTCGCCTACATAACTTATAAAACACTAGCTGTGCCCGCGACTTTGTTCGCGTGTTATGATGTTATACAATGTGTTAGGGATCCAGCTTTTGATATTTTACGTGCGTGATATACATTCAATTTTATCGACAAAAATCACCCCAGAGAGGGGGTTGATTCAAATTTTCATTTCCATGGTTTGCCTTATGCTCATAAAACCGGCCTTTTTAATTTTTACTATATGTATCTTATGTGTGCCTTCCTCGATAAATGGACTATCCAACAAAAAAAGATTTCTTATATTTGAATCAGTAGTTTCTGAGATTAGCGCGTTCAAATAAACAAACTCTTCAGCTTTATAATAATGGTATAGATTGTCAGAAATTCGGAAATGTAAAAAAGATGAGTCGTGATAAGGCACAGCGGACGAGCTGCCCCAATTTGAAGCACCCTAATTGGGTAGTACCTTCAGCTTACAGAAGATCTCAGTCAACACTACATTTATGTGATGTTGTGCTTCTGTTGGTGATTAAGGTTGCTAGAGCTCCACGGGGAAGAAAGGGGACTGGGGTTGACCTTGTGAGTGTTTCGTCAGTGTTGCAAGCGTCTATAGGCTAACGGTGACCGCTTACCAGGCAGGCTGTGTGCTTCTCTGACAATCAATTCCTTTCATTCACATATTATAAAAAAAACAGGAAAACATTGAATGAAAGTTTTGAATTTAACAGATAGAAACTTTTCTGCGTTGCAACAAATTTGACAAGGTGTCAAATAGTCTAGAAGTGACAAGGTCCCGTTGGGGGCAGTTAGCTCAACAAGCCGCTAACCGCGGCCATCAAACGGCGCAGCCGACCGCCTTTCCGCCTCTAATAAGGTGCTAATGTTCTCGCGCACAAATTGCTGCCACTCCATTTTATAATTAATCTGTTCTGTACGAACTTTTATTGTGACAGTTCTGAAAGTGGGGCACGGTGGTTGCGTTGTGTCATCGCTGAAACTAAGTTACTTTCGTCTAGGCAGGTTAAGGGATGGGCCGGAGTTGCTTTTAGACTTCTCTCGCACTTTACACGGCGGGTAAAGCAGATTTATTATTCGTGTCTTCAGGGACAATAAGGGTGATCCCGACTGCTGTCGAAAGTTAGAAGTCGTTCCTGAGAAGGTTTGGTCAGCCGAAAAAATCCAATCATAAAACCTATAGCGTATAATATTGTCTATATTAAGACATAGCTGCACCAATCACAAATAAACCGGGAGCAGGGTAGAAGACAGAGAGAGTTTATGCATGCATTTTTTTTTCATTTTAAGCTTAATATTTAAGATATTATCGCACTCGAGATTATTTTGAGTGTAACATCTGTCTTGGTTGTTGTCTTAAGTTGGTATGTTTACTGAAGGATTGTTAGTTTTTGGGTTTGGTGCCCCTTTAGTGCAGGCGATAGGCCAGCCTATCGCTATTTTGGGGTAATGTCTGACCCATACTGCCAGATGTGGCTTTCTGTGTATCCGAATGTTACCTGAAGCCCTGCTCGACTCCTTTTGGCATTGTGAGCGTGATTATATGTATGTATGTATCACATGTCACACGAATAATTTTGTCATATTTGTGTGTGTGTGCACAAAAAGTGCTCACGTGCTCGACCATGTTAAGGAGTTTACAAACACTCCGTGAGGCGATTAGCACGTCCGGCCGCCCGGGTGAATTTTTTTTAATTCTTCATTAAAGTTACTTTGAATATTTCAATATGAAAGTTACAAAGTTTGTTGGCTGATGATTTCCCATGAATGAGGAATACAAGTAATAACTTAGATACTGTTGGTACACTTTCATCGCAGTTATAAAGTAAAAATATCGGGAGTGGTCTCCCCTTGACTTTCTCGTATACCGAAAACGACTCAAAAATTAATAGAAACCTTCTATTTTGATGTCATACATGCATGTTAAATTTCGGTCACCCATCCGAGTACCGACCGCGCACTTGGCTGCTTAACTTTCGTGATCGACAACTCAAAAGTTGACAGAACCCTTTTATTTCGATGTCATAAATTCATATTAAATTTGGTTGCAATAAGTTAAAGCATACTCGAGTTATCGTGCTAACGCACAGACACACACACACACACACAGACATAATTCAAGAGGTCCAAAACGTGTAAATCCGTCAAAATCTCGAGCTCGAATTTTTTGATGATTACAAGACTTCCTCTATACTTACTACGTATACGAGAAAGTAAAAATTATAGTCTTGAGGTTACAAAATAAAAACCTACAGATAAATAAGTGGGTGAAATAAAGTTTGTATAAAATATTTTCATAGAGAACTATAATTGTTATTAGTCTTAAGTAACGTTAAAATGAAGAAAAATTCCAGAAGAAAGATTCCAGAGAAGCATACAGCTTGTCAGTATCATTCCTGAGAATCCAACCCGAGATCTCGCACAAGACGGTTAACGCATAATGTGCGAGCTTATCGCTAATCTTTTCAGACAACCTTTAGGTGAAATGTGGACAGGATTAAAAACAAATAAAATAAGAGAAAATGGTGATGCAAAAACTATACTATTTAGATGCATTAGGAAATTCTTCACGTAAATTTAGGTCTTATGAAGTAGCCATTTTCTATGAAGGTTTTCTTAAAGAAAATGCATTTTCCATACTAAAGCCTTTTTTTAATTTCTCTGCGAGTACAAATGCTAATGTCACGGAAGTTTTTCTTAAATCACTAATATACTGTTGGCTAATTATAACAATAGATATTTAGCATAAGAAATCACTGAATAACTAACTGTAGAATTAATAAATCTTATTTTTGCTTTATTTTGGGCTTTATTATTCTTTTTTTTAAACTTACAATAGTATATGGATTTACTAAACCTTAAGCTAATACAATGGACTCGCTGCTTTAATAAGAAAAATACTTTTTACAAAAACTATGAGGGATAAACATTTAGAGACTTAGTGATTTCTAAGAAAACAATTGATTAATAATAATAATAATAAAATAATTTATTTTCTCAACACAATAGGTACTCTTATCAAGATTACAGTAATGATAACAGAAGATTTATGACCAGCATTGTGAGAGACTGGTGCCTGATATAGGTTTCCGAAGGAACCTGTGCTACAGGTCACCAGGGCCCTCTTGCGTATTACATTAAGAGAACACTTTTGAGTAGTGAGAGTAACCGTAAACTAATTAACACTTATCTTATAATATAACTAATATTAATATAACTAATTTACTAATATTATAAAATTGCAGTATCGATTGTGTGTGTGTGTGTGTGTTTATTTGTGTTTTTGTGTGTGTGTATGACTTTGGGGTATTTATATACATTTACAATAACCAGAATTTTTGGCTGTTTCGATCTCACGATCTTATCGTTATGAAACGATTGCCACTTATCTAAGCCCCCTGGTTCTGATAGTTAGTCATAGAATAACCAGTCCCTTCCGTCCCAGGTTGATGGTTCCGGGAGACAGGGTTGACGCTGGTTTCCGTGTAACGTTTATCGTCATTTGAAATCAGATGATGTAACGCTAAGAGCTTCCCCGTGATGCTTAACAAATGAGCAATTTATCCTGCACTTTTTCTTTATTCAAATAAAGTCTCAATTTCTTTGATCTTAATTGGGATTGTGTCAGGATTGTTTAAATTCAAAGTTTACAATCTAGAGGCGTTCACACTTGTTTACAAACACGCCGAGCGTGTTCCTGTGCGTGACCACATTAGCTGTTCTTTGCACACGATAAGAGTTTTTTGACTTCAAAACAAAGTTTTGGCACGTGTGTACTCACGTGTGCGGATTGTCGGTTAATTTCTTACGATAAAGGTTTTTTTAAAGAACATGTTTTTTATATATAAATATTTTAATAAAGTAATTTAACATAAAGTATTTTAAACCTATAAAGTGTGATTTCTATTTGCTACGTAAATAATGCACTAACAGAACCCATACCTCCGCAAGCTGCTCGCGTGACCTTGACAGTGCGTGACGTGACCTTGTGCGTGCCACCTTGACCCCGTGACACGCGACCTCACGCGTGGCGGCCCGCGCTGGGGTGTGTGCAACCCTTATTACTCTCTCTGCTGATTTCGTTGAATTATTTATTACTTGTATTAGCGGACATAACCTTATTTTTATAGAAATAATACGGAGTGCCTAATTATAAGATTGTTTCAGTTTAGTTAGAATTTTAGTAACAATTCTCTTTCTCTGTTTGTTGAATGAAATTCTTAGCACTCCTCGCGTCCTCTTCTTGTGATTCGATTTGTCTTCGGTTTGGTTGATGGTATTTAGTAATTATAAGTCCCTACCTTTCAACAACAGTTTTTCTGAAGTAATAAGCCATGAAAATAATTCCAATTATTGTTTTCCAAGTTATTGTATTTGTATTCTTAGCAGAAATATTCCACATATTCCGATACTTACTGACTACTACTTTTATACTAGCTCAACTTGAATTATTCAACTTGAATTAATTTTTAATATTTAAATCGAAAATATAAAAGAGATGGACTCAGTTCAGGAAGTTTTAATGAAAAGCTCCGTTTACACTCTCCGATTACATTACACTCCGTTTTTAATTAAATCCAAAAAAATATATTTCCTTACCTTTTAAGATTAAAGAGAAAGATTTATATTATTTGTAATGAATATGCTCTAAAACTACTGAATTAATTAAAGAACATTTTTATACATGGAGTGTTACATTATCACAAAGTAATTTGGGCTATAAGTACATTTTTTTATCTCTCGCGGACGATGTGCCTATTATTTCACTAGATATGTGTTCCCTAAGTCCCGAACTACGCCTTTCAAATCACCCTAATTTCGCTACAAATAAATTACTAGTTCGACTAGAGAACTATTATGACGTGCACACAAAAAGAATTAGCGCAAATCAACGAACAAGAAAACCGTAGGAAATCAACGCACAATCACTTCAAAACATCCCCTAGCCTAGACAAATAAGTCATCCAGTTCGCTTAGCCGTGAATGAATACAACATATGTTGCAGATAACATGTTGTGGGATAGACCACCCTATCCTAGGACCCTCTATTTGGCATGTCACTATTAGCATACTCATGTTCGCTACATTATCAATTTGGAATCTTCGTACAATAAATATACTAAATTGATACAATATGTCTATTTAACCCTTTTGTGCAATGAGAAAAATAAGTTTTGGCTGTAAAATTCATAACAAGGGAGACTTCGAATCTAAGGATAGTAATACGGAGCGCCGTAAAAGAAATCATAGTTTTTTTTTCATAGTTATGAAATATTTTATAAAAAAAACTAGCAGACCCGACAAACGTTGTCCTGTTCAAAAAGTAAACAAATCCTGTCGAATTGAATTTTGTATCTAAACCATTTTCGAAACACACAAAAAAAGTCAATAAAATCGTACAATCGCTTAGGAGGAGTTCAGTAATATATACATGATACATGAAAGAAATCTTATGGTATAACTTTTTATCTTTTTGCAATTCTTCTACTACAAATCGTATTTTTTTTAAGTTTGATATAGTGCCAACTTTGAATTTTTTCTATCAAGTGAATTATTTCTGCTTGTGTTTCGTATATAATATATGAATTCCTCTCATAAATGTTGTTTCACCAGCTACAGTTATGAATGTATTGATGAATTTTTGTAAAACTAGAAACGGCACTTGGAGTTTCTCCTAAGTTACCCGTGTTGTAAAAACACGGGTTGAGAGACTCCAAACATTGCTATATGTACATTTTCACTTGACATTGGCAAAATACGTAACCTTTATGTGTCGCGAATGCCATTAATTTAAAAGAAGAAGCACTAAGTTGGATTACATTGACTGATATTTTTAACGAATCTTTAGCTTTCAAAAATAACTCAAAGTTGGTCTACTTTTCAATACCGTCGAACAAAATCCATTTATATTCTACGCGGTACAATATCGGTCGTCAACATGCCTTCAGAAATAAAGTCATAGAGCAGCGGCATGAATAAGCAATGAATACTAGTGAACCGCCCGGGTTCGCCTGCAATTATAGATGGGCTTGCACGTAATGTCGCGTGAAGAGGGCCCACCGCAGAACACGATGTCTAGGCGGGGTGTGGCTTCAGTGACGGCGGTAGCGCTAAGTGAACTAGTCGATTTAAAATTAAAATACTAGTGTGTCACACAATGCTGTCTACTTAGATCAAATATAAATAATTATATTCTAATAGTAATTCCACGAATATATTCTAGATCACCCACAATAGATTCGTTTAAAATAAAACAATCGCACTTTTTGCGTATTGAAATACTCAAAAAGTGCGATTGTTTTATTTTAGGCGAGACAGTAAAACAAGCATAAAGGTCCTAAAAGTACATACATGCGATCACGCTCGTAATCCCATGAGTGGTTGAGAAGAAATTTAACATTTTGTTACACATAAAGCCACATCTGACAGTATGGGTCATTCAGAGCCTCCAAATAGTGCAAGGTTGCCAGTCTGGCGCTTAAAAATACCGTGAAACAGTTGATGACAAATACACTTTTTACGCATCAAACTCTTTCTCTGATCCTGGTCTTGTTATCGATAATACTGCTTTGACATAAGATTTTTATCTTTGGAACGACTGTGAGGACCACCAGCTTAACATGCCTTCCGAAACAAGAGGAAAATCGAGTTGAAAATTTTTCTGACACTCCTTCGAGTACCCACCGGGCATTTGGTCTTTAATTGTTTATCGTATATTTTATATTATTAAAGTATAATTATCGAATTATTATCGCGCTAAGGGTGGTCTTGTCCATAATTCGATAGGTCTCCTTTTTGTCCATGTACGGGGAGGAAAATCGAGTCGAAAATTTTTCTGACACTCCTCCGAGTACCGACCGCGGACATTTTGGTCTTTAATTGTTTATCGAATATTTTATATTATTAAAGTAGAATTACCGAATTATTAGCGCCCTAAGAGCGGTCTTTTCCATAATTCGACAGATCTTCATTTTGTCCATTGTACGGTAAGCATTTGTGTCTGTAATAATATATATTATTTGGTATTTGTGCCCTATACGCAATAAAGTATTAATTCTATTCTATATCAAATAATAACGGTTACATAGCCATAGTTTCAAATAATTTGTTTAGCTTATTTAATCGCTATCAGTCGTATGATGCTAGCAGAGTAGAATAGCATCACCCCATATCTCCCAATAGGTGTCGTTGAAGGGGACTAATGGATCAGCAAAGGGGTATTGATCATCTTATACTGTGTCATCAATCCGCATTGGGCAAGCGTGGTAGACTACTGCCTAAACCTCCTTCGATGACAAGAAGAGGATTTGTTTCTCAGTACAATGAATATTTTGATGACAAATTCAGTTAGGGTTTTATTGTATTCAAACTTATTATTATTGTTATATAAATTTGACATTCTTAATTAATTCTATAATGTAATATAAATGTATTGATTTATTGTATTGGATAAGTGCTATTGACATAAATTCAAATGAAATGTAATTTGCATGCATAATTATGCTGATATAGCTGCTCTGAATTTTAACAATAACATTATTTTATGCTTATTTTAACATTATTTTATGTTTATTATGCTACAAATAAATATTTTTCATTTCATTTCATTTCATTTTATAAATGTATAACCATATGTGCAAATAAATGTATTGATTGATTGATTGAGTAGTGGGTAGAATTATAATGGCTGTTTTGATATAATCGCTAGCACTGAAGCCTCAAATCTGCATTAACCAGTACAATGCTTCAGCCTGCCCTTACTTTGGAGTTCTGATATTTGATATCGGCACTTGCTAATCTACTGTTGTTTATAACCAAAGCCTGTGCGAATAATGGTCAATACCATTTGCCCCAAATACACATACTCACCCTTCTGCAATAAAGTGGTCATTGCCTCCAATGAAGCAATGACACGGCTGTGCCCGTCTGTCCGTCGTCTGCGGAATTGATGTCAAGTACCAATTGGTTGCGTAACGGGCGGTCAATGTCGCCCTGTCGATGCACCTCGCTAAGGAGACGTTGCGAAACGCTTCTGAACGTACACTTTTCATTTATACGTACAAACATACGAACACGCTCGTAATACCAAATGGTTGAGCAGATCTTTCGTCGGTGGCGTAGTGTGAAAGAGCGTCGTCTCCCACCCGGGAGGCACTGGTTCGATCCCCGCCACGTACCAATGTGTTTTCAAATTTTGAATTCATATATGTACGTTTAATCGACGCTTTTACGGTGAAGGAAAACATCGTGAGGAAACCTGCACACACCTATGTAGAAAATTCTTAGGTTGTGTGTGAAGTCGTTCAACCCGCACTTGGCCAGCGTGGTTGACTGAGGCCTAATCGCCCCTAATGTGGGGTAGGCTCGAGCCGCTCGGTGGGGACATTATATGAGCTGTTGATGATGATGATGATGATGAGTAGATCTTTGGGTAACATTTGGTTACACATAAAGACACATCTGGCAGTATGGGCCATACGGCAACCCCCTAAATAGAGACAGTTATCAGCCTATCGCCTAAGAGCTTGGAGCTAAGAACTTTGATATTTATTTATTTTATAACTTTTTTAAATAAATTGTGAATGAAATTAATTATTAAATTGTGAATGAAATTACCGCGCATTATTTGAGAAAAGTACTTTACAAGCCTTAGCCACCGGTAGGCATTGATAGACTTCCATATGTATGCCTCCGCTTCGCCAAATGAATGAAAGCTTGAATTTGTAGAGACGGGCGATACCTATGTCCCACTTCTCCTAGTGAGTAACCTGTATAAGGTTTACCACACAAATCCACACAAATATCTACGCTCATACTCCGAAAAGGGTTTTAGCAGAGTCTTAGGCAACATTTGGCTTACCACAAAACAAGAAGAAAATCTTCAAAACGAAGTTCCGTGAAGGTCGCAGCACACATAATCAAATCGGAAAGGGGTCGTAACCGGAACGCCTCTTTTCCCGAGGCGAGGCGATGTCGTTACGCTGCCGACTAGTGTGCGTTGCAGTATGGAGTTTCACACAAATAATACTAAACGGCTGGAGTTGAGGTGATGCTGATCCGTTTCCGAGTTGATATGTGTGCTGTAGCCCAAAGAATTGCGAACCTTAAGTGACAATGGGCAGGGCACATTGCTAGAAGAACTGACGGCCGTTGGGGCGGAAAGGTTCTTGAATGGCGGCCGCGTACCGGGAGACGCAGCGTTGGTAGGCCCCGCACAAGGTGGACTGACGATCTTGTGAAGGTCGCGGGAAGCCGCTGGATGCGGGCAGCGCAGGACCGTTCGGGTTGGAGATCCTTGGTAGGCTTATGTCAAACAGTGGACGTCTCTCGGCTGATATGATGATGTTTGCTGTATCCTTTACGCGGGTTGCGGCTTGCAAGATTAGTTTACCGGTGGAAATTGGCACGGTAAATTAGCAGCGCAAAAAACAGCGTTATGAATATATGACAAAATATCTGAACTACAAACAATGTCTATCAAATAGCGAACATGAAAATAAAACTGTTTTTAAATATCGTCCGTCGCTAAGCATAAAATCAAATAAAGAATCAATTCGAAAAACATCACAGAGCTTAGAATCTAGAATATAGGTCAGGGCCGCAAAATAAATTTAAGTATAAAAGGTATTTCGCTTGTCTGTGGCTCCGGGCGCGAGCTGTGAACGACAATGTTTTATAAAAAAAATATATAATAATCTAATTATTTGTTTCGGCCGCAAAGCCTTTGAAATGGAAAGGGCTTTGCGTTTTTTATCAATGGTTAGGTTTCACAGAATTTTAAATGGGTTTAGAAATAAAAGAAAGCAAGTCCTTCGCGGCTGATTTAGGTTAGTTCCAGAACTAGAACTACAATAATATTTCGATCAAATTAATAAAGCTTACAACTATTATAAATACCAAAGTTCGTATATATGGATGTTTGTCATTATGTCTTATATTGATTATGGGAACTTGTTGCTCTTACAGAATTGTGTGTTGTTCATTCATTAGCTTATAATATTAAAATTTAAGTGCAAATAAGTAAAATTTACTTAAAATTAATATTTTAAATCCTCTCTTTTTTTCTTTTAAAGTTATGGCTCTTAATTCATCGTTTACCAATTAAATATTATTTAAAATTACACTAAATTATCAACGGCCGCTTTCACGCGTTAATATTGCGAAAATAAACTTGTCTGACAGAGCTTTAAGCTCAAATAGGCCTGGCCAATGAGCGGGGACGTCCGTCGCAGACGCATGTAATTAGTGGCGGAAGTGGCGTGACGTCACGTCCGCCGAGACAATTGAGCCACTTGTGCGGCGAGGTCAGGGTCTGGGGTGCACTGGATGCTGGCAAAATGTTTGCTATACGTCTTAAATCCATAATATAGACATTTGAACAGTTAATATGTTATACATATAGCAGAAGCACGAGACTAAACTTAAACGCTTTCTTTCTTTTATATGACTACTACCTGACCCGGCGAACTTCGTACCGCCTAACAGTCGATTCTTTATTTTTTATTTTTTTTAAATACTTATTCTGCTATTCTAGGTCCGGTGTCCAGAATAGCAGAAAAAAGAAAGATAATAAGTCAATTATGTAATAATTTTTAAATTTTATTTTTCTCTCCGTAAGAACCATTCCCGTACTTCAAGGAATATTATAAGAAAAGAATTAGCGAAATCGGTTCAGCTGCTCTCGAGATTTGCGCTTAGCAACACATTCAGCGATTCATTATTATATTATAGATTTTAACGTGAGTTGGATAAGGTCCCGTTTTTATACCATGTACCATATACGTTCATATTATTCTCAAGGAATGTTGGAGTCAATCCGTAAAATCTAATGCCAAAACTTTCAGCCACTTCTAGCAATATTGTCGATATCAAGACCTATACTGCACCAACACCAAATAAATTGGAAGCAGGGAAAATTGGAAATACGACTGTCATGTCAAAATAATGTTTAATTGTAAATTTCTGTTTAAATCATTGAAATATAATGTAGATACTAACGTTATGATACTAACTACGTTAACGTTAACTAACTACATTAGATTCTAACGTACCTACTTGAAATCGAGTGCCTCAATAATTTTCATAATTAATCATGTACAAAGTGATAAAAAGTGACTCCCGAAGTATTATTCTTAAGGATTAATAGTTTTTCAAATAAGAAGTTCATCAACAAGCCACGATTTATCCCATTTAATTTAGTAAACAAACTATTTTTCCCGCATAAGGTGAGTGTGGCTCTTGTATCTACCATTTACTCCTATAATAATTTATTATAAATTATGTTCCTAACAATAAATTAACTTTAAACAAAGACGATTTTTCCGTAGTCGAGATACAGTGTTTTACACATTTTGCTTAGAATAAAATAGAAATCAATAATGAGTCCTTAATGCCAGCGGCTATATAAATCCAAAATATTTTTTATTTCCTAAATCTATATAGCATTATAAAATATAGTTTAAATTAATTAATATTATTATTATATTTTGAACGGGCTTAATTTTATAGTAACAAAAACGATCACCGCAATTCTAGTACACCGAAATACCGAAACAGTTAGTATCTTGTAAGTAGTCTGATTAACATATTCATAGAAGCTGACTGCGTAGCAATACGTAATCTGTGCTACTAGCTTCAAGGACGAAATTCCATTAATGAAGTCGAACTGATAATTAAAAAGACACCTAAATTTCAATGAAAGACTCTTCTGGTTAATATTTAAAAGTGATTACTCTCACACTACAGTACACCGAATTAGTTCGCACTATAACCCTCGAATGAAGCCGCGTCGAGTGCTCCTGTAGGCTCAAAATGCACCATTAAAAAGCCCAAAAACTTCTCTATTCAAAACCGTCGCTTGGCAACACTGAAAAATGCATTCCCGAGACAAAAGCAGGCTATTACGGCGCCAGGATTAGCCCTATTGACACTACGTTACCAATTAAAAAGGGAGGGGTGCCTTTTCGTCTCAGTTTTTTCAGCAGACGGTTTTTCAGGCCGCGGGCGAACACCCTCTACCCCCCCGTGGCTGTACAGAAAAATCAATAACGCAGCACTTTTTTCCGCGCGTAAAGCATGCACCGACACGGCGCTGTGTGTGTCGGGTGCACGCACACACGCGCGCAATGCATTGGGCTGCCAGTATTTTTTCCGAGGGTATTAAAATCCGTTCGCGACGTGCCGTGGGTGTCCTTACTGTGCCTTTGATTAGTGCACCTGAAGGGCTTACGCAATATGCACTTCATTTCCATTCGTTTGCTAACTTTTTTCTACCTACCCTCTCTAACAACTTTTTTAAGCCCCATTTTATTACGCAACTCGGATTTCGAGGCAGCAAACATACATTTCTTAAACGTTCCAACTGAAAACAATTTCACAACATTCTATCATCAGGCTTTTGTTCAAATTCTCCCCAAGAAATCGCCATAACTCGTGCTCTTAAAAGGATTGCGGCGAAATAAGGTACAGATTCTTCAAGAAAACTCGTTGCAGACGCCCCTATACATTTTACTTGGTTCGTTGTAGTGTTATTGTTAGTCTGCTCTATAAAGCTTTAGAACTGAGTGACCTTGTGAATAGTCTGAATGGGAGCGCTTCCGTGATCTTTGAGACCAATCGGAGCGTCATTGAATCCACATAAAAGGCTTTAGCGCGGCCCATGTAATCCCATGATCGTATAATTTGCATGATCCCTGATGCTCGATACGTGCGACCGCCGCACATCACTAATTGCAAACGCAGACTAACGTAAAAAAAGCATCACATTTAAAAAAGGAACGGTTTGCACATTTTTATTTCGCAATAGCAATGACAGAAGTGGCGCCGTCCCGCTTGCACGGTATTGTTTCGGCGCGATCTCGTCATCAGTCCATCTTTGTCTGCCGCGTACTTTTTTAAATGTGCAAAAATATAAAAACGCCGAATGTTGCGGGGGTGGGGGCGTGTTGACGCGCGCTGGTGTGCGTCGCGATAATGCTTGTTTTAGGGCTTTGCCCCGATCATAAGTCAATACCATGTTTTAAGTTTGAAAGCGCTGCGAAATGCAGTACCGAGCCACATGTGCCCTCTGTGTAAACAGGAAAAAATAACACCCAAACAATAATTCAGACGTGCCTTTTGCGTTGAGAACTGAAACTCGAGCATGTGTTCCTCAGGAGACGCTTATTATTGCCCTCCACAGGGCATTCGTCACGCATTCCACTCGGAAACAATTTAAGAAAAACGCCTTGAAAAAAATCATTTGTGCAACCTATAATAACTTTTATGGCTGTTCATTACTTTGTTATTAAAATTAGCTGTGCTTAAAATTACAATTCTATCAAAAAAACTGTGTAATTATTTTGATAACGTCATTTAAGCTCATGCATAATTAATAAGGCAGTTTTTATCATCGCTGGCCGTTCAGAGTTCTGATTTCATTGACGAAATTTTTGGAGAACGGAGATATATCTGCACTGGGTGCTCACTGCTCATTGTCTAGATCTTCAGGAATTTTGCAACTTACGGATTCGGTACGCGACATATTTTCTTGAAGTAATTTTGGAATGTTCAAAAAGTTCAAAGAGCGAAAATAACATTTATAATTAAATCGTATGGATTGCAATCAAGCATATTTATGGTCCACTGATGGTAAGTTTTAAACCCTGTCTGGTAAACGTCAGAAACAATACCTACTACAAAACAATCTGCAGTCTTCTGTGCGGTGGACATAACATAAAAGTTTTTATAACTATTTTAAAAAACCTGTACCGTAGTGTAAGAGTTTTCGTTTAAAATACGTAACTATGTAATATAGTTGCGTTATAATTCGATTTGTATAGGAAACGTGAATAGCGCCCCTAGTGGAGAGAACCGTAAATCGTCTTTTCCATACAAATGGAGCTCTTAACGAAGTAAAATACTTACTAATAGTGTTTTATACTAAAAATCTTACACTACGGGTACTGAAGAATGTTATGCTACAAACTATAACAGTATGTCGGTAGCAAGACAATGCACCAGTCCAAATATAGGGGGAGCAGGATAGGAGAAAGGTAATACTATATACTTAGTACAAAAAAACTGCCTTCAAAACTATAAACGGTGGACGGAGGATAAGGTGATCAATACCCCTTTGCTGATCCATTGGTTGCCTTCCTATGACACCTATTGGAGGATATGGGGTGATGCTATTCTACTCTGCCGGCATCACATTAATGCATATCCTCAAATAAATCTATAAGTACCTAATATCACTGTGTTACTTTTATTGTCCTTCATAAATATTTAAGCTCAATATTGCTTGTATATCTCTTCGATTATCTCATGTATACATGTAGAACAACCTTTATTCCAAAGCTACCCAAATCATCATCAACAGTTCATATAATGTCCCCACCGAGGGGCTCGAGCCTACCCCAGAATATGGGTGATTAGGCCTTAGTCAACCACGCTGGCCAAGTGCGGGTTGGTCGACTTCACATACAACCTAAGAATTTCTCCATAGGTGTGTGCAGGTTTTCTCACGATGTTTTCCTTCACCGTAAAAGCGTCGATTAAACTTACATATAATATACCTACTTAATAATATGTATGCGTATAACTATATAACTAGTTAATAATATGTAAAGAAATGGTAATGAAATAAACATTTTTAGTATTTTATTTTTTATTATTGCATATGAATTCAAAATTTGAGAACACATTGGTACGTGGCGGGGTTCGAACCGGTGCCTCCCGGGTGGAAGATAACGCTCTTACGCACTACGCCACTGGCGCTTCAAGCTACCCAAATACCAAAGAGCATTTCATCAGACATCATTCACTGCAAAGGGTGATAAAATTGTAAAAAATTAGTCGATCGCACTAAGTCGAGAAGACTTAGCACACTGACAATTTTGAAACTTCCTTCCCTATTACCAAGTGTTAATATCTTACCATCAGTTGCACCCAAATCTTTGTTTTGCTTTAAAACTCGAGCACCTTTCTCCACCTTTCACCATCTAGAATTAGCGCTCTGTTAATCACAAGATAACAGGTCCCAGCAAGTTTTTTTGATTTAGACAGCCGATCGAATGAACCAAGTTTATCATTCAAACTTGGACGAGTCACGCTTGGCTGGACGTGGAGGCGATGTACGTCTGTCACAATTAACTTGCGCCGAAGGTGTGTCGTGGTCCCAATATAATGAGAGGTCAGAAGACATGCATACAGATACTTACACAGTGCGTGTTCTGAAAACTGTATTAGCGATAGGTCTATGCGTACGTTGTTCGAGCAATTGTCTTCGGTTCTTTCTTTAGTTTGTGTCATAGTCTACAGTTTGGGATGGAACCAGTATGCGTTTTTGTTTATAAAGAAAAAAAAGCATTTAAAAGCACTGCATACAACCAAGCAACATTATTTCATTGCAATAAAAATATACTACCAGTACCTATACCAGTAATCAAGTTTACTACATTAGTTTATTTATATCTTCTCGAGTATTAGCAAAAATAAACGCCAATCGTGATAACAAAGATATTTATAGTTATGGAAAATAGGAAAATCCCCGAATGTCAGCAAAAAACATATTACCATACCTACTGGTCAGGTCACGAAATAAGAATGTATCTCACGAACGAACCGACTCTTGTAACAAGGTAATCATAAAATTGGTTATAAGATACTTTGTTACCTAATGCATTGTGTTTTGTTAAGTTTAAAAAAGTACAGTAAATTATCTACTTCGATTTCCAGTTACTGGCCTAAAATACAAAAACCCGCCTGCATAAAAAGACAATTGAAAAATAAGGAAACCAGATCAAATATTAAAGGCACATTTAAAATATTTTGATGATAGTTTTTAGAACTTTTGTTCAACATAGTAACATGCACTCATGATTAATTATAGAAATATGTTCAGTCGTTTGAAAGTTATGAGGTAATAACGAATATTACAAACCTGCTTATAATATACGCGCGAACAACATAACCCTTTCCTTGCAGTCGGGTAGAAAAGTTTTTAGTTACATAAACTTCGCTAATCAAAAACCATATCAAACGCTTCAGGCGTAATAATTAACTATTCTAATTAAATCATTATTTTTATATGCTAATAGAGAAGATATGGCTTGCTACCATTATCTTATCAAAGTAGCCATAACGTTAGTGAAAACATTAACATTAGTTTATTTTTAATTTGTGAAAGTAGATTGAGCAATAGATATATAAATCGGAATTAAACAGAGATTTGGAACGAGGAAGACCTACGCGAATGTTTCATCATCAACAGCTCATATAATGTCCCCACCGTGGGGTTCGAGCCTACTCCTACAATCTACATTAGGGGCGATTAGGCCTTAGTCAACCACGCTGGCCAAGTGCAGATTGATCGACTTCACACACAACCTAAGAAGGCGCGGTTCGAACCGGCGCCTCCCGGGTGGGAGACAACGCCCTTACGCACTACGCCACCGACGAATGTTTAAATCGATCAAATCGTTTTCACGACACGTCTTCAATAAGGGCCAGGTCAAAAGTAAGTACTTGAAACCTCCTTTTCATACATGTAAGGTCTGTGATGAAAGTAAATGAAGAGATAGAAATATATGGTTCACCCTTGTTTGGTATAACAACGTTTAGTCGAAAATCATTTCTTCGAACAACGTTTAAGAAAATAATCACTTTGTATAATATCGATTGACATAATTTTCATTTCATCGAATGTTCATTTGCGATAACAACGTTTGCGCTATTGATCAAAAAGTATAATGTTCATTTGATGTATTGTTCAGGTGGTATAATTTTCATTTCGTCGAATGTTCAATTGAACAATAGGTTAGCGAGGAGCGAAGCGACGAGCGAGTTAGGTTGACATGAACAAAGCGCACGAGCCGAGCGAGCGAAGCGAGCGTGCCGCGGCAGTGGCCGGCGAGTGCCAGAAGCGACTTTAGGGCGTTTTCACTGAATTATTACTGAACTGAATATTCGATACGATCTTTCGACCAAATTATTATTAGTCTAGTTAAACATTAGGTTAAATAAAATTAGTGCATTTGAAAATTCGGTGAAATGACATTATGTCAAATAAATAATTATGCTAAATAAAATTCTACCAATTAAACATTAGGTTAAATAAAATTAGTGCAAATGAAAATTCGGTGAAATGACATTATGTCAAATAAATAATTATGCTAAATAAAATTCTACCAATTAAATATTCGGTCAAATGAATAATTATGCGAAATGACTTTATTGCAACTAAAATTAGACGAAATGATATTCGAGCAAACGTTGTTATACCAAACAAGGGTAAACCGAAATATATAGGATCGTAACAAGTGATTTTTGCCTAATTTTGGCTGATAGAAATGAAAAATATCTTTATTTAAATGGACTTTGCCTAGTACTTTTAAAGCGTCATAAACCTTACCGCCATTTCGGGGCGAAATAATTATTATTATGCTGAGATGGAGAAGAAATGGCGAAAGAAACTCCACAGCTTACAATTTGGTAATGATTTCAAAACATCATTACAGGTCAATAGATGATAATAATATAATTAAAATTACAGTTTTACATGCGTAAATTTTGGGCAGTTATTACTCCCACGCATTTGGCTCATTTATAATAATAATTTATCTTGTAAAAGCTTTTCTATATAATTCAATTAATCACATCAATGAACTAATTAATTTAACCTTTGACCCACCACCATTTTGTGTTAATGTTAGATAGATTCCTCTCAATTTAGGTGCTAAGCATACAGAATATTGAAACCGGCCGTAAACTGTATAGCTTATACCTACTGTTTTATATTACTCTGTTTTCTTTTCTTTATCGCAAAATTCCCGAAGACGAGAAGATGAAAAGTCACAATTGTATCATCATATAATCTTTATATAAGACATATATCACTAGGTAGGTATTGGTTTATCATTGTCCAAAACAAAATTATTCACAAATATCTTGCAAATATGTTTTTGTCCACGTCGATCCAAATTACGATGTTTATAAGATTGAGTAAGATTTTTAAGATTTCGTTCATTGATAAGTACTTATTAATCACTCTCCTGAACGTAACAGTATTGTTAATATAATATTAAAATTCGGCGTTGTCACTTTCGATAAAGCAAAAAGCGATAGAGACGAACAACTCTCTCAGTACGGCGTTAATTTTTGAGTCTCATTCTATTAATACCAACCTAAAAGAGTATATTATCTTAAATCTGACTTATAAAACTAAAATCAACACAACTTCTTAAAAGCGCATCAGAAAAATTTAAATCGCTTACATCAACAAGTTGAAAACACTCAAATCGCGCCAAAAACCAAACGCCAGAATGGAGACGCAACTTTTTTCAAAAGTTCACGGCTCCGACACCACGCGAGTCGGCCGCGTCCGAGGAAATTTCCTTCCCTCCTCGGTACATGTAGTAAAAAGAAAAAATAGTCCAGCATAAAAAGAAAAAGTGGCAGTCCGCCGACCTTACGCAAGTATCGTTTTATTGCGACGCCCGTGGCCTCTCCTTACCTCATAACACAGTTTCTGTGAATCTTTTTTCTCTTTTCTTTCCTTCGGCCGTGTGTAGAAAAACTTTGCCCGTTATACAGTGGAAGTTTTCAATACGCTGCGTTGGTTTGTTGACTGGGCGTGTTTTACTCATTAGACTGATTTTATATTAAATTACTATTTATTTTTATTTGTTTTATGAGTCACTTTGTTTCGATTATTAGAGCAAGTATTTTTCATGACTTTGAAATTAAGCTGCAAATGAATTTAGAAGATTTTCTAAGAACCGAAAAAGTTTATAAAATAAGTAGAATACTTGTAGCATATTAATTTTTGTTATAGGTTTTTGTCCACGTCGATCCAAATATTTGTACTTATTAATTCGAAAAAAAAATCGATTTGTTTCATTTAAAGGACTTGAAAATATTTGATTTCCCTTCCATAGAAAACCTATTAGGCAATTACTTATTAAAATAACTTTAGATTTTCAATCTATAATCTATTTTTGATAAAATCGCTATTTTTATAGTTATTTTAGTTAGTAAGCATCTACCTAAATAAGGTTTTCTAAGAAAACGAAATATCTTCACACGGCGTTTGACAAATTTATATTTTTGACTTTATTAAAAGACTTTTGACCCACAAAGATGCATAGCCTGACTCGTAATCTTTAATTAACACAAATTCATTTAGAAGCCGGTATGTTTAGCCGCGTCGTAATTCAATATTAATGGGCGGCAATTCATTAAAAACTGAAGGAAAACAAGAAAAATTCTTTTGAGAATTAAATATAATTACAGCTTCGTTAAACTCCTGAATATCTCAAGTGAAAAGCGCTTTCAAAGAACGGTATTAAAAACTGAGATCCGGACGTCATTTTGAATTGACTTAAAGGGCTTAACTAACTACGGACCTAGTAGAGGTAGAGAGCGAGTTGAAATTTAAATATAGACTGGACTCAATTAAAGTCTTGTGAGTTTTTTTATCAGAAATACTTAGGTACTATATTGACGTACCAGAAAATCGAAATACCCTCTCGCAGGTAGAATAGAATTAAACTTGCACATCGTCGTATAGGTAGAGACTGTCTTGAAATTTAAATGTTACTTGGACTTGAGACTTGGTTTGGAAAATAGATTTAGTTCATCCGTGATCATGGCGCATGTAACTGCGCCGAAATATCGGATTAACCAAAAATCAAAGGTATGCGGTTTAAATCCCGGTTTCTTTCGTTTCAAAAATAGATTTGGTCTAGATTATGCGTGGAAATTTATTTGTTTATTATTTACATTTTGGATATAATTTTCAATTATTGAAGTAAGTTTTTATGTTATTAATTATAGATTTCACTTAACTCTGAAACCTTATACTTTTTTCTTTATAATACCCTATAACATTGAATTTGCATTAAAAAATGAGAACTACTTATGAAGATAAAAACTATCCTATCTCTCAATTTGGAACAAAACACACATTTAAAAAAATAAGTTATAATCGGATTGTTAGTTTCGGAGTTCATCCCGGACAAATATTGTGACACGGGAATTATATATAATATATTATTAATTATCATAAAGAAATGTATTTTTTTTGCCATCTATTGATGTTCGTTATAGGTTAGTGCCTCTTGACCGATATAAATCGCAAATCATTACAAACGCTTTCATTGACAAATCATTTTCTTAGTAAAAACAACAGGGATTATAAAATTTTATTTTAAATTTAATATAATAAAATTCTCATAAATATTTCAAATAAAATACTTTAGTCTCCTTTTTGTTACAAAAAGCGAAGAGATGCAAAATCTTTCTTCGTAATATATATTTTGAAAAACTCACGAGTATATTTAAAAAGTAAACATGGCAACAGTCTTCATGACCGCGACCGACGAAGTACCGAAAAATTCGCAACATCACTATTTAATCATAAAATAATTCCAAATGTTTTTCGTCAAAGAGTCTGCTCGTACATCAAAACTACACAAATACAATTTAAATTGAAATCAAGCTTTGAATCAAACATCATTAAGCTTATAGACCTATTTTTATAAAATTACTTTTAAATGGACTAAAAACTTTTTACTACGTTAATAGCCATTACGTAAAATCTCGAGATTCTTTTAAAAACTCAAGGTTCCAAATTCAAACAATACCCAGTGTACAGTTCAAATACAAGTTCTAAACAATCAATTCGAATTTCAAACTAGATACATGATACATGACAGGAGAGGGGGGCCCGCATGTCGATCTACCCCTGTTGAGACCGACCAGTCTAGCTGGACCTATGCTAAAAAACTAGAACGCCTCTTGTTCGTCTTTTTGAGGAGAGCCGCAGGGGCGGGGGAGGTCAGCCTGCCTGGTGTTTGTGTGTAAATGCATTTTTGCATGGAGCTTTGCACGCGATCAAGCTTAGCTCGAGCTAAGCTCTGCAGCACCCACACTTAGACGCACTCACACACACATGGACGCGGAGAGTCCGCCGTTTTTATTTTTTAATCGAGTGCCAGTTTGAACATGGAATTGTTTGTAACTAACATTAAACATGCAGCCGCATGTGCGTCGGGTTCGTACATAAGTTATGGCTTACAATTTTATTTAGGAAATTCCTCTATAGTTACTTTGCTTAGATTAGATATTAATTACAAGAATAAACTTTATTATGATTACCTTTACCATTGTTAAAGTTTTAATTACAGATTTCTCAGCACAATATTTTAATAAGTTATTTATCATACGACCATAATGTTCAAGTTCTTCATAGCCAAGTAGCCTATTAAAGCTCAAGTCATCTCACAAGTGAGCGATTCTCTATGAATAAGATGGCATAAGCATTAAAACTAAGAAGCATTTCAGTATTCAGCCGCTCTCTTTATTATTAAAGGACTATTTTTTTTTAATAAACGAGTACTGAGTATGTCTCTCGCATATTTCCAATATTGACAGAGAGAGATGGGCCATGTTAGGGGCGGGGCAACGCCTTTGTTCAAAACAATATAGGATATAGTAATAATAATAATAATATATTTCTACGCTCACAACAATTATCTCCAAATTAAGTAAGTATCATTAAGAACTTGTGCTATGGATGCTAGATAACGGATAAATATACATAATAATCAAGATAATTAATAAATAAACATAAATAACCATGACTCATGACAAATATTCGTGTTCATCACACTTACATTTGCCACTACCAGGACTCGAACCCGGACCGTCCGGTGTGTAGGCAGCGTTACTGACCACTCCACCACGACGGCTTCAGATTAGATAGTATTAATATGTTATGTACTAGAACTTATAAATCAAATAATATTATATAATTCTTGTAATCTTATAAAGTATCGTCGTCACTTCCTTCTGATGAACTGCAGACACGTGAATAATAAAATGCTCTAACAATATTTGTTCATGGCACATTTATCATACAAGCCGGTCTTTTGTTGCGTTTGTGTGATACGCATTTTATGGTGATTAAGTGGACCAATAGCAACGCAGTCAAAATTGTCGATACCCGTTTCCTTAAACAAATATTTTTAAATAAAAAAACCGCCTTCAAAACTAAAAACAAAGAAATAAAAAATTTTGTTTGTAAAAACTGAATGTTTTTGAGGTCGGTCCCAAATGCATTTTATACCAATTATTGAGGTTGGCACCGACCTAAAAAAAAGTTTTTTATAAAAAAAAATTTTATTTCTCCGTTTTTAGTTTTCAAGGCGGTTTTTTTATTTAATTATTTGCTTTTTAGTGTTTTAAGATCTTTAAGACATACAAGTGATAAGATTACGACAACGTCCATGTCAATTAAATAGGCATTATTAGGGATAACTCAAAAACTACTCGTCAGATGTCGATTAAATTTAAATCGGACCATATGACAAGCACCAGCTTCCAAAGATCGAAAGAATCTTCAAAATTGGTACATCCAGTAAAGAGTTATGAGGTAACAAACATAAAAAAAGAAAAATACAGTCGAATTGATAACCTCCTCCTTTTTTGAAGACGGTTAAAACTAGACTTTAGTCGAGTTCAAACGCTGGTATCAAACACAACTAATTCGAATTTGTTTCATATTTAGAAACGTGACTAATTCTAAGAAATTATGAAAAAAAAATATTGGCTGCCTCCGTGTCCTAGTGTGTCCCGGGTTCGATCCCCAGGGAGTACAAATTTGTACTCTGTTTGGTTGGTGGTAGGGCTTTTTTTCAAGATCGCCTGGTTTCTACCACCATCATATCAAAATCTGTCGTCATAATATTAATGTTAACATCATTATTGTGTTCCGACAATTAACGATAAGTTATCCAGTCCCTCTGTGGTTGATGGTTCCAGGTGAAAAAAAATGAACTTTTGTATGACATCAATCTCGAAATATCATACATACATACATCGGCAGGGTATTCATCCTCACGCACTGGAACCGAGTTGGTCACATACTGTGCGTTTCAGAAGAAAATTTCTTCCGCGTACGCTTCGGTTGTGGAATGAACGTCGAGGTTTTCCCTAAGGACTACAACATGGGTGTCTTCAAGAAAGGTGTGAAAAAGTTTTTGCTATGTCGTCAACGCACGTGTGATACCCCTGGTATTGCAAGTGTCCATAGGCTGCGGTGACCGCTTACCATCAGGCGGATCGTATGCTTGTTTGCCACCAATGTGGTATAAAAAATAATAACAGTACATTTTGGAAGTATTTTTATTAGCTTACTTCCCGATATTTTAATGTTAGCAAAGTGCTACCGAAATTATGATTAAAACATTATAATCAGTTGGTTAACACTTTAATTTCAGGAATAACTTAAGATAACTCTTTATCCAACAAAATTAATTTGCGTCCGACAGCAAAACGCACGAAGAACGAAACTTTAATTACAAAAATCGGACCCAATAATACTTAACCATCGTGCCATCAGTCTGCTTAACGTGCAATAATATACGATAGACGTCCGTTTTAATTAAAATCATTGCATTCAATATGGGGCTGCATTAATCAATGCCTTACATATGTACCGGCCGATAGCATCCGGAAAGTCATGTATAATTCGAGAATGACGTTCGAAAAAATCACATCTCTCCCAGACGTGGGGGTGGTGGGCTGGGGGGAGCAGGTGGGGTTGCCAGTGTTTTTATTTTTCGCGATTGGCGGATTGCAGCGGGAGTAATGATCGATGGAATTAACGTGAGCGCACTGGCCACCTCGGCCCGGACGGCGCATTTGTATATCGAACGAATTATAAAAAAAAAAAATCAGTCAGCATTCGGTTTTGGAGGGAATCGTTTTCCTTTTTATTAAAAATCTCTCTATAAAGGCAAAGGGATAGAACACATAGCTTTGTTTAATGTAAACATCTTTTTTACTTATTTCTTTAAGTTCTCGCAACAAAATACACATAATATGTCTGACACTTTACTTGATGCAAAATTCTTGGGAACGGCAAGGGAATCTGTGTCCATGTAGTCAAATATATACCTATAAAACTCAAAATTTCCTAAGTCAAGTTTTGCAAAAAAATAAATATCCTTTGACCAATCAGTAACTTATTTCCATTACAGTTTATTTGTTACAAAAAAGCAAAAATATGTTTAGACAATTGTCTAGTTTAGAATCTAGGAGAAAATATGAAAACCTAACACTAGAATGGACTAATTTCAGCTCTGTCGACAATTCCGCCATAAATAAAAAAATATGAGTAGAATATCTAAATGGTTGACGCGTTATTTCATATTTTTAAAATTTACCAACATCTATAACTATAAATATGTCAAAGAAGAAACTGACTGACTGACATGTCAACGCACAGCCCAAACCGCTGGGTCGAAAGATTTCGGCACGTAGATTCCTTGTAAGATCTAGGGGTGCACTAAGGGTCCAAAGTTTGTATGGGGAAACAAGATTAGTCAGACTAGTATACTCCCGTGAAGTTTCGAATAAAAATTCGAAACTACACAGGAGTACTCCTGTCGATAAATAAATAAACACGTATTTCAGGCTTTTTCAGAATTCAACCCATAAAAGAAAATGGGGTGAAAAAGTCTGAAAGTCAACATGGGGATTTTTCCTTATTATCAAAGATAACGCCCTGAAACTTTGAATTAAGGCCCTTGATAAGAAATCAATGCCCTAAAAAATTTAAAATGCTGCCCGAAGTAACTATTCAACGCGAACGAAGTCGCAGGCAAAAGCTAAGACAGAGTCGTTACACCTAAATAAAAACACAGCATTTCGACATCATCATGAGGAGTTCCAGTCAAAGAAAATTCAAATCCATACACTGAAATAGACTGAAATATGTGAATTTCAAAGCCGTCACTATTAATGAAAAACCTTCTACTTATGAGTTTATGCGAGACACTGAAGCAGGTTTTCAGCAAAGTCTAGTTGTGGAGACAGTTTCGCTGACTATGACTAAGCGAAGTTTTTACAGATTTTATATAACTTTTTTTAAGTCTCAAGTTCTCTTACAGAACCGTAGGTAAATTATGTTAAGCCATAGGTAGGTTAAAATGTCAGTAATTTTACCGCAATGAAGATTGTTTCTCTTCATCTGCTCCCATACATGCTTTGTCATTTCGGTTACTATCATCTCGCGACAGCAGCTGGAACCACTAGCTTACGTGTCTTTCGTAAACCCGAGTAGAACACATTTTTGGTTAGTCGTCAAAGTTTTCTTATATCACAGATAATTTGAAAGAAAACTTATTGACAAGAACTGAGAAAGAGATACTTAAATAGTTTGATAATGTAGATAGAATAAGTGAGATTGACGAAATGGGTAAATGAATCTGAAGTGAATGGGTGATGCGGGACTGGAAAGACCTCATCATCATCATCATAACAGCCTTTATAATTTGACCCACTGATGGGACACAAGGCCTCTCCTTGTTACCGACGGAGGTTTAGGCAGTAGTCCACCACGCTTGCCCGATACTGATTGATGGACGGAGTATAAGGTGATCAATACCCCATTAGTCGCCTTCTACGACACCCGTTGGAGGATATGGGATGATGATGTTCTACTCTGCCGGCATTACACGGCTGAGCTGGGTGGCTGGGAAGACCTTGGCGAAAGTTTATGAAACGAATGAAATATGTGAGGATTGTAGCAAGTTTAAAGAATTGTCTGGGGTAGTACCTCCACCTTACAGAAGACCACAGTCAAATAAGCTGAAGAATTGTTGGTATGAATACCCTTATCTCAGGAACTACTGATTCAAATTGAAAAATTATTTCTGTATTAGATAGTCCATTTATCGAGCAAGGCTATAGGCTATATAATACACCAACTTTATAACAACCAAAATAATATAATATACCAACCAAAAATATTAAATAAAACTACTTCTACAGATTTAACTATCGAGTACTTGGGTTTATCAAAACGTGTACAAATTATTGCTTTTAACAAATACATATACTATAAGCAGTTATTACTAATATTAACAAAATTTGGAATGAAACACAACATCAGATATTGGCGACGTCCAGAACAGGCGGCCCGCTCGTAAATGCCGGCATAAAAATATTGTTCGGCATAAAAATCTTTTGGACGCTGCGTTTTTGCATCCCCTGCCATGCCATCGCATCAGCTTTATATATTTCGATCCGTTTACAAATTAAATACCCCACATGCCTCCCTCGCTCCCCGTGATTTATATAACAGCATACACATTTCGTATAATTGAAAAATGGCTAGCCGGGCTAATGGTGCGGTGTGTGAGCAAATAATTCCCTTTTAGGACACTCCGTAACGATATAGATGTCCGCTGTTTGTTTAGAATGGGCTGTAATCTAATGATATAAGGTGGAAAATGCCTATGGAAACAATTATTTTTTATACTTAATGGAAAAGCTCTTAGTTTTCCTCTCACCGAATGTTAAGTAATAATAAGGCTGATGGTGGAAGTCAGCTTCGAGCAGAATCCTCAACAGTCCTATACTCGTAATTTAAGTGATCCAAATGCGTGAAAGTAAAATCTGCCCAAAATTTACGCATTTAAAATTGTAATTTATTCATACTGATTTATCTAATGACTGTAATGATTTTTTGAAATCATTACGAAATTGTAAGCTGTGAAGTTTCTTTCGCCGTTTCTTCTCCATCACAGCATAATAATTATTATTTAGGTAAAATAATTATTTCGTCCCGAAATGGTGGTAGGGGTTTTGACGATTTAAAAGTACTTAGCAAAGTCCATTTAAATAAAGAGGTTTTTCATCATTTCATTTGTAACTATTTATTTTAGTGGCGTTATGAGCATATAATAAGGTTCACGATGTATATTTAAATCATGTAACATTCTTTGTACCAATCCTGAGAAGTTCATGTATATATGAACAAAATTAGAAGTTATTGTGCTTATTTATTTCAATTAGAAGTAGCAAGATAAAGGATGTTTTTAATATGGGGGAGGTTATAAATTATTTTAGCAACTTTATTTGTGGTATGGGATAGGAAAGCTGTTAATTTGTATGAGAAACGTTATTTGTGCCTCTTTCAGCTAGGGGCGCTAATGACGTTTTTACATTCAAATTGAATGGAAAAGGATACTGGACTGAATTATATTATTATCATTAACTGTCGGAACACAATAACGCTATTGTTATGACGACAAACTTTGATACGATCATTGTAGCTAATATGGCGGGCTTAAAACAATTAACTTGTCTCAAATTAGTTCTTAGTTTGTTGGTGGTAGGGTACAATAAAATTAAAAATTTGTAACAAGTTAACTGTACATACTTTTCGAAATGTATATTTCTCTTACTCATGTGTATAATAATACATATATATTTTTTAATTTCATGTTTTTGATGGTAGTTTTATGACAGCCGTTTTAGATAAAGTTCCGCAGATAAAATCTACCTTATCTGCGGGCATGCAAATGAATATTAATGCAAGACTTTTATTATAAATTTATAAGCTACACAATCATAATATCAGTATCACGTTTTACAAGTTTTAGTAATCGTATGTAACGTAATATGTCTTAGATTTAAGATAGTAGCCGTAACATCGCTTGCATTACTTAATCCGCGTGTGCACCTGTCAAACTCATGACAGCTGTCACATGACATAATCGTAAGCGGCCATTTAAAACCGGAGCTTTCTAGTTCGCAAAGTAAACAGTATATTGATATATATTATGTATATGTTGAATTATATATAGGTGTTTTCTAAATTGTATTAAAATTAATTTTATTTGTCAAATATGTACTAATTAGGTAGGTACCCAAAATATATGGTGATGCCTCAAAAGTAAGTTACTAAAACTTCAATAAAACTCTTTGTCTAAATGTAATAATTATATTTTTTTAAAGTTAAGTAAAGTAAAGACCAAGCTTTACTATGGGCTTAGTCTAATACGAATTATAGTATTCTATAAAAATAAAAATACATAAAATCTTATAAATCTTTTATTAAAATGCAATATTGTGTGAAGATTTTAATTCTATTTATCAGTTAGGTACTTTCTGAGATTTGCGTATACTAACAATTCAGAAACAGAATTTTAATATACATTATACATACAATGAAGACAATTATATGTATTTACGATATAGGTACAAACAACACCAACAACTTTCCTTGTTAGTTTAATTAACAAAGTTAGCCGTTCGTCACAATTCCCCAGTTCGTATTGTAACTGCGACTCAAGTAACTTTCGCTCTCCGATGCAAGTGTAGCACAAGTTTGCAACGGCAACTACTAGGTTGTATGTGGAGTCAAGGTCGCAGGCACTAATCTAAAACGCTCTTTCTTAATACTAACCAGATTTGGCATGGCATATCAAAGAAAGAATTGCCTCTCGTATGCTAAACGTCTAAAATACTTTTCAATTATGTCTTTGCAAAACCGCAGAAAATTAAATATGATATCTGCTTTACTTGGAAAATTTTAAATAACAGGATTGATTGCCCCCAACTGCTTGCTAAGTTTAACCTTCGTGCTCCCTCCAGATATCCTCGTAGCGGTACTCCGCTAAGTCCTCCTCTTCGCAAGACTGTGTTAGGCGCTAACTCCCCGATACCAAGGTTTTGTAGAGTGATCAACGAATATTGCGACTTAATCGATGTTCATTTTGACTCGCTGAATAAGATCCGCAAATCTGTTATGAAGTTTTTGTTAGAAAATAATGTTAACGTAATATATATTCTAGCTACACTTACGAGCAATAAAATCGACTCACCTCGTAGGTTTCGATTCTTAATATATCGGTATATAAAAATAAGATTAGATAAACAAAACCTGTAAATATAATTTGAATGTATATTTCATAAGCTTTATTTAATGTATTCTAAACATCGATAAACGAAGTATTGTTGACAATAGACTCATTTCTTCGGAAACCCTGGTTACGGATTTTTACGTCATACACCATTTCTGTGACTATGCAGAGTGTTCAGAGTTAATTGAATCATTGTTTATTGAATAATTGATTAATCTTACAGATTTATTGACCCTAAAAATTCAGCTGATTTCCCCAAAAATTTTTAGCTCTTTTAACTGTAAAACTTAAATTGTAACTGTAAACTTAAATTTGTAAAATCAATAAACCAAAATCTATCACAGTAAAAACTGGTCTAATGTAAGTTTAGGTTCTTGTTTAACACACGGGGTTAAACATTTTTATTTACTAATTGTAGATTTTGATTAGGGAGTTCTAAACCAAAGCGTACAGGTGAGTCGATTTCATTGCACGCAAGTGTAGATTGTAAGTTACTGATGATTTCTTTTTTCTTTTGTACTGTTGAGTTTACCTTGTTTAAATTGTTTTTGATGCAATTTGTACTTGCCTATAATTTTTTGATACATTATGGTTTAGTTTGTGTGTACAAGTACTTTTTGTATGTATTGATGTAATCAAATGTTGGCAAGTCTAATAAATTAATTAATTAATTTCTTCCGCCAATACTCACGGCTATGGACCTGGATGTGGTTGCACACATGAGTACTTCAACTACTGATCTTTCAATGCTATCGCCAATATAAATACCTTAACAATGGCTACGGTAGTGCTGTTGAAACCTGTAATTTACAATTTTTGTTAATACCCCCTGATAGCCCCTGTGCTTCTTTGACTACTATCGCTGTTCGCTGTTAATGGTTAATCTTAATAGTGCTCTGCCTGCGACTTCGTCCGCATGATTTTTTTTTTAACCCAATTATAGCCTATATCTCTCAAGAATAATGTAGCAATGTAATGATATAAGAATATTTGAAATCGGTCCAGTAGTTTTTGAGTTTATTCGTTACAAACATACAAATCGTTTCTCTTTATAATATTAGTTAGTATAGATGTAGAAGTATAAGAGATGTAGTTTTATTTGACTGCGTTCTTCTGTAAAGTGACAAGGACCCTCTCCTGTACCCGTAGTGTAAGTTTATTCGTTTAAAAAAAGTGATTTTAACAGCGTTATTTTTTTATATTACGAAATGGCAAACAAGCTTGCGGCCCATCGGGTGTTAAGTGGTTACTGTCGCCTATAGACACTTGCATTATTGAAACACAGGTGAAGCTAATAAAAGTGTGTGAATTAATGAAAAAGGCGATGCGATTCCGAAATGATAACTGTGTTACGAACTTTAGTCTCTAGGACCTGCGGACCTACTCTAATCGATTCCCGAATGTTCGGCTATATAGTATTGAAATTCCTCCCTTTGAAATTCAGATATGATTGAAAGAGATGGACAGATCCAAAAATACGAACGTGTTCTACTTACAGAGTAATGCCTCAGGCCAGAAGCCAACTTCTATTCTACTTCGTTATTCTTCTTCATAACATTCCAACTCTTTCTCCCCAATAAATCCAGACAGAGAAGAAAGAACTCACACTCATAGCTGCCACCTTTTTCTAAACAACATTAAACTTCTTCAGGAAGCGTTGGCGTGTCTCAAACTTTGAAACGGCTTTCAGGAGGTCGTTCACCTCGCCAACACGCCCTCCGTATCCCTCACAACATAAGGTTGGTTTTACCACGCTCTTTTGCCACAATCGCGACCTTGTTCGGTTAGCGAAGTTTTTATTTTGTGTTGTTATGGTCTATTTTGACTGGTTTAAACTGCATCGCATTGTTTGCTTTTCGAAGGATTTCTTAGATAGAATACTTCGCGTAGAGTTACTTAATGTTTAGACATGATTTGTATGATTGATTGATATGTTACGCGTGTTAATGATTGCTACTAATGTACTGCTACCGTTATCTTATTAAAATCAATAACACTCATTCGAAAGTAATACTTTTAAAACGATCGATGTAACTTTAAATATTTAAGCTATATCTACATAGAATTTAGCATTTGTCAGCGATTTTGTTAATTAACGTAGATGATTAATTTATTTAATACTTGGACTGCTAAGCTGATTTTGAGTGTAACATCTGTCCGGGTAGTTGACTTTTGCGTTAATTGTTTACTGAAGGATCGATTCTTTTTGGGTTTGGTGCTCCTTTCTTGGCAACCCGTTACTATTTGGAGTAACTGCATGACCCATACTGCCAGATATGTTGCCAAAAGCTCTGCTCAACCCCTCATGGGATTACGAATGTACGAAATACTAAGTACTTAGATAAAAAAGAACTACGAACCAAACTGAGGGCTAATTTATACAAACTCAGTTAATTCTAAACTTAATTATTAGTCTTTATTTTATTATATTATTTTTATTATGATCAATTATTAAAAAATTGACAATGTGAATTATGACTCTTTCCAAATCTATGAAAACTGTAAAGAGAGGATAAACTTGTTGAGTTTCTTGCCGGTTCTTCTCAGAACAAGGCCTCCTGGTAGACTCGTGAACCGATGGCATCAAACTTGACTTTCATAAGTGTACAAATTGTACCTAAATGAATAAAGAAATTTGAGTTTGAGTTTGAGTTTCAGGACTGGGCCTCAGGGTACGATACTGACAGGCGCACCATAAACTTTATTATTCCTATCATCAACAGCGCACATTGAGCCCCACCGAGGCGCTCGAGCCTACCCCACATTAGGGGCGATTAGGCGTCAACCACGCTGGCCAAGTGCGTGTTGGTCGACTTCACACACAACCTAAGAATTTCTTCATAGGTGTGTACAGGTTTCCTCACGATGTTTTCCTTCACCGTAAAAACGTCGAACACGTACATATGAATTCAAAATTTGAAAACACATTGGGACGTGGCGGGGTTCAAACTGGTGCCTCTCCGGTAGGATTCAACGCCCTTACAAATTAAGCCACCGACGCTTTTAGCGTGAGTCCAGATTCATTCAGTCCTTTATTTCTATATTAACAGGCAAACACGAGAATAACCAACAGGAAGTGATACTACAGTCACATATAACTTTAACTCTAATTTCGCCCCAACGTAATGGGATGGCCGGAAAAAAATACATAATTATCAACGAAATGACAATTATGTAGTAGATAGACAGACTTCAATCGAACGTGCAAAACTAAAATAAATAAAAACCCACCCAAAAACTCCGGTCGTAGACAATGCACGCTAAAGACATTCCAAAACCAGATCAGTTTTAAGGAAACCACACGAACCCTTGAAAACCGCGGGCGCTGACATCGCTTCAAAAGTAGTCCTTGCCACTTCGTCTTAAGGTCTACGTAAAACTCTGGTGCATGGACAGCTATTAGGTTCCCTCAATTTGAGATTTATGGGCACCTTCTTGCGTTGTAATAAAGATTACTTTGCGGTCTCACTTGCAGCTGAGTACACAATGCAAAACTTGTTTGGCCCAAACCTTGTGCTCGCGTGTCAACTTGCAGAAAAAGGTGCAAGTTCAATGATCCCTTATTTATTACTCTTACTTTTTGATTTAACGACTATATGCTACACGCGAGCTTCCGAGAATTAGTGGCTTGGTACTAACAAGACCTTTTTTCCAAGAGCTGCTTAGAGGCTCGTTGTTTTCACTTGTTCCTTCGTTAAGATTAAGTTATTAAACTTTTATTGTTGTTTCTACGTCTGTTAGATTATATTGCACGGGGAACCATTACTCTTACCGATTTTACGACGAGAGGCGAATAGAGCGAGAAAACGATTTAATGATTAAAGTTTAAAGAAAAACTAAAATGGTATCGAATCAGAAATATATACTTACTGCTGAGTCAGTATTTTTCTCCTGTCCCCTGCATAAAAACGACCAGAACTGAAAGCAACGCTGTACATTGCAGATTTGTGGACGAAAAAAACTATGTCTGTACGTTTTCCATTTTTCAAAATTCGATATACAATATAAAGTTATTTTTTTTAAAAGGGTAACGTACAAGCATAGTTTTTTACTATGTTAAAAACTTTCTAAAACCTCATAAAGATCGGATTAGAATTAGGGATAGGAAAAAGTTTTCTTCATTTGTGTTATTTTGTATGAAGACGGTGCTCGCCTTATCCTCTTAATTCTAAGGCGAAACTAGGTGCGACGGAAAATATGAGGCTCGCATATCACAAAATTATGCTCGTTAGGCTTCACCCTAAAGTAAAAAAAAAATAACACAAATGAAAGCATTCATAGATAAGTAACTTAATTCATAAAGAAACATAATTAAACTTTGATCCCATAAATAGTAATAAAGACACTCCTTAATTATGTAAATAAAATTCATTGGCCTACTTACGTCATTAATGCTGCACCTTATAAAAACCACGGTATAATATAACAACTCCAGGCATAGACAAGCGCGCTCGTCAGCCGAGTGGTCGGTGCATAATCTGGTAAAAATAGACCCCTTGTCTGTGGTTGAGGGCTGTTGTCTACGGCCCACAACTTTTTTTATTTTGTCTCAACGACACATTATTATACTGTGTGAAGAAGGTATGGAATATTCTTAGGTAGCTATATTGTTTTTGCTTTGCAATTTTTGTTATAACCTTTAATTTAAATTCTTAAATAGTAGACAATTTCAAAAGCTCTGAAAATGGGACTGAAATTGTTTTTAGTCTACTTGAACTTAATACAAAATAATTGCACTAAAATGAATTTGGAATGATACTCAATATTTAAATATCTCTACATAGTATAAAACAAAGTTGCTCAGTGCAAAGAAGCGATGCGCTACGGTCCGTAGCCGCTGTTTCGTAGCATTAATAATAAAAAGAGGCGTTCCCTTTCCGAGTTAATAAGTGTGCTATGACCTTTACTTTAAACTGCTTATGCAACGAATTTTAATGCGGTTTTGATCAATAAAATGTTTGGTTCTGCTGAATGCTATCAATATTTGTATATTGTATATTAGATACCAAATATAATCTCATATTTATTTACTGTGTAATTGTTGCTGTAGATGTAAAGCACTGTTCATTGGTTTCATAATTTTTTATCAGATTACATTTATGTTGTCATAATTTTCTTTAATTTGGGTATATTATTGATAACAGATCTGGCCTAACAAATTTGGGCGTAAGAATTGTTATAATTTAGAAATAAGTTGGCTGTTGTTATTCTTTTTCAATAAATAAAAAAATGAGAAGAATCATAATTGCATATCCATTAGTACTTACGCCTTGCATCAGACAACCGATAACGAATTTCCTCAACCAACAGACGAAGTTTAAAGCTTATGGTGAAATTAATTAGAAACTCACACAGGTCATAGTTAAGAGCGTGCATTCATCGAAGTACCTACCAATACCAAATATATTTTTTTCCCTGTATTGTTGTTACATACACAGTCATGTCTATGTGACCACATACACACATAGACATTGCTCGCAAGCAAAATGGCCACTAGCTGGGAAAACCCGGGGTGTACGATCTAAAAATGGCTGGGAGCTCGAATTTAGATTTTTCAATTTTTCAAATAATTATTAAAAATATCTGAGTACATTTATCAATGTTATAATATCTTTGTTATGTCTAGCATGCTTATTATAATCTAGTTTGCTATTATAATCTTATTATAATGCTTGTATTTCATCTGAAAAATAGCTCCAAACTGCATTTTCATAAAACTGCGCCATAAGATGCTATTCGCTTTACAAAACTATAAGTGTAAATTAAAATATCTCTCTATGGCGGTTTTAATCAAGAATTAATCTTTCTATTATAATTTATTTGCAAGGTCTGTCCACATCGCTGTAAAGTTAGGTCTGAAAAATCCACAAAATGTAACAATTTTGACGTAAATCGAGTGCATGCCCTTAAATCGTGTACCAAAGACTAACGATTGCTGACAACACACAAAAGTTGTCTCGCGTAAATGACGTATACACGTGCACGCAATAAACTTGTAATATCGGCCAAGTCACGAGAAGCGACTGGTTTAATAATCTTATTCAATTCTAAAAGCGATTGGAAAAGATTTTTTAATAAAACTAAGTATGTATTATTAGATTGATATTGCACTTTGAACTTTGTTTTATCAATATGTTAACGTACTTAGAGACGAGTTAGTGTCTTCACTACATGCTGAACCCGTGAGGGTTGATAAGGTGGCTAATAATACTAGTGACATGGACTAATTTTATAAATGTGAAAGATTAGATTTTGAATATTTTTTCGTCAATCGCATGACTACGTATTTCGATGAACTTTGGTGAACAGATAGATCACCCTGGATTGTAACTTGTTCAACTTGCAACGCTTCCAAAGTTACCGATTGTCTTCCTCAAATTCATGTTCTTTTACTCCATAGGAAATAAAACGCGCATACGCATTTAACATGTTTATAAACATGTTAAATGCGTATGCGCGTTTTATTCACTAACGCGGGTGATAAATTCCTGTTTGTGTAGTATAACATATCTATATACTGTCAAAAAAATACTGTAACAGCCTGATGCGAACACATGTACCCGTAACAGCTGTAACATCAATAAATGTTATAAAGCTGTCCCAGCCACGCGTTGCAGTGGTAATTTTATACTACTGTCCTATAACATTGAATTTGCAGTAAAAAAAATGAGGACTACTTATCAAGATAAAAACTATCCTATCTCTCAAGTTGGAACTAAAATTAAATTAAAATTTAAAAAAAAGTTAAAATGGGATCGTTAGTTTCGGAGTTCATAACTAACAAACTTCGTCACACGGGAATTATGTACCTATAATAGATTTCCATGTTTACCTCAATTGATTAATCCAAATTTCAATTAACTAGTGATGTCACCACATTACAAATCAATTACATATTTTGCAAATAATCTAAATTAAATAAACAGCAATATTTTTACATAATCATCTACCTCCCGGGCCGGGATCCGCACGCAAGACCTCTTCATTTCCAAATCACCAGATATACATTTTAAAATTTAAACATTCCAACCGGAAAATATCACGTGACTACATGAACATTTAAACAATTTAAGCTAATTTAAACTCTACCACCTACAACACAAAGGTGTTCCTTAATTAGGCCCTCCGCGCTGATACATTCCTAAAGAAGACATGCAGGGACAGAACGAGTGATATATTCCGTCCGTGGTGCGTTCCTCTAATAATTATCTCGAAATAGACTGACATAGCCGCTACTGTCTTTTGGCAGGTCGTAATGGCCACATATAAATCGTGGAAGCCCACCTATGGAATAAAAGTCGTAAAGACATATTGGCATTATTATTAATAGACGTAGTTAATTACTAAAGAAACTAAGCTTAAAATAAGGCGAATAGGCAAAACATACATTCAATCAAACTCATAATCTCAAGAGGTTAAGCAGAGCCTTAAGTAACTTTTGGTTGCACATAAAGCCACATCTGGCATTATGGGTCATGCAGTGCCAATAATGTGTAAGGAAATGTTACCTAAGGCCCAACCTTTCTTGGGGCTGTGAGCGCGTTCATATTAAATGAAATGAAATGAAAAGAAATGAAATGAAATGAAATGAAATGAAAAGCTCTTTATTTAAATGGACTTTGCTAAGTACTTTTAAATCGTCAAAACCCTACCACCATTTCGGGACGATAATATTATTATGCTGAGATGGAGAAGAAATGGCGAAAGAAACTCCACAGCTTACAATTTGGTAATGATTTCAAAACATCATTACAGGTCAATAGATAATAATAATATAATTAAAATTACAGTTTTACATGCGTAAATTTTGGGCAGTTATTACTCCCACGCATTTGGTTCATTTATAATAATAATTTATGTTGTAAAAGCTTTTCTATACAATTCAACTAATCACATTAATGAACTAATTAATTTAAGTCTTATACCCACCACCATTTTTTGTTATTGTTAGATAGATTTTGCTCAATTTAGGTGCTAAGCATACATTTATGATCCTTTGGTTAATAAATATATCTATAAGAATACAATGTGTGCATACCAAAATAAAAAAAAAAACAATACCTAATACATTAGTTATATAAACAATATCATAACACAAACAAAATTATCCTATTAATGGCATGTGTCATACAATTATCCATCTAAGAATAAACAACTACATTGTCTAACATTTACATCAAATAAAAATAAAAAGTTCAAGAAAACATGAGATGACCAGGTCTCATTGGCGGCACCTGTTCACAGGCATGACGCAAGAATCAGCCATCGCTTCGCTCAACCATATTTTAGGGAACGTAACGACCCGACGCAAGACGACACCGCCACAAGACCTTTTTAGTGAGAATGACATACACATGCTTCTTGATTATAATCTAGAACAAATTTAAATTATGTTTCTTAGTTAACTATAAGACACAAGGTTGATAATCTGTGTAATTAATATATTATATTTTGGATGCATAGATCATGAACAAATTCACCCCCAAGCGTTAGAATCATTTATGTAATCAGTTATTTTATAGTAAGCTTTATTATACAGTTTAGATTTAATAGCAGTTTTGAACTTATTAACAGGTAGATCTCGAATATTATTTGGGAGTTTGTTATAAAAGCGTATACATTGCCCCATAAAAGAATTGCTTATTCTGTGGAGACGAGTAGCATGTACCACTAGATTATGTTTTTTTCTAGTATTAATATTATGAGTGTCACACTTTTCAGAAAAGTTTTTTATGTTTTTCCTTACGTAAATTAGATTTTCAAATATGTATTGTGATGCCACTGTTAGAATATTTATTTCTTTAAACTTTTCCCTGAGTGAAACCCGAGGTCCTAATTGATAAATAGCTCTTACTGCTCGTTTTTGTAAGACAAATATGGTGTTAATGTCCGCAGCATTCCCCCAGAGAAGAATTCCATATGACATAATGCTATGGAAATAACTAAAGTATACAATTCTGGCTGTGTCTACATCAGTAAGTCGTCTGATAGTTTTAACTGCATACGCAGCTGAACTAAGTTTACCAGACATTCGTTCAATATGTGGACCCCATTGCAATTTAGCATCTAACATTATGCCCAAGAAAATAGTCGATTCAACAGGTTCTAATCCTATACCATTTATTTGTATATTTGTTTCAACCCGTTTCACATTGGGTGTGCAAAACTTAACTAATTTGGTTTTATTTTCGTTTAAAAGCAAATTGTTAATGTTAAACCAATCTACTACTTTAGATAGTGCGTTGTTTACTTCGTCATAATTAGTCATTCGTCTGTTTATTTTAAATATCAGAGATGTATCATCTGCAAACAACACTATATCATGACTTTTATTTACACAGTAAGGTAGATCATTAATATATATCAAGAACAGAAAAGGACCAAGAATTGAACCCTGTGGAACTCCTATTGTAACCGCAGCTCCAGAAGATCTTTGACCATTTATATCGACCCTTTGAATTCTATTACTCAAGTAAGATGTCAAAAGGTCGAGAGCCCTATTTCTAACGCCATAGTGATGTAATTTCCTGACAAGAGTATCATGATTTACACAGTCGAAAGCCTTGGATAAATCACAGAATACTCCCAAAGCATCCTGTGAATCCTCCCAAGCTGAATATATGTTTTTCAATAATTCAACTCCTGCATCAATAGTTGACCGACCCCTCGTCTTATGTACGTATGTTTTATTCCTGACCGAACTTCATGTATGGTGGAATCAAAAATTAATTTTACAATTTCATCACTTTGATGTTAGCATGGGTACTATGGATACCATGGACCAAACACCCTTTATAGAATCTAAATGCTTTAAATAGTACATGCTTATAGATATAGACCTAAGTTTACACGCTGCTTCCTATAAAGTATTATTGTGAGAACATTTTTGTAACCGAATTGTCCTTCCAGGAAATCGTAGGCGATCGTCAGATGACGCTATACGCTTAGTAATCTATAAGATGGTAGATATAATTAATAACAAAGAGAGGTTCACCTTGACGCTAAAGATATTTTTTTGGTATTCATCATCCCGTGCTAAATTAAATTTTAAATATATTTGTGTTAGGTTGGTTAGCCCACTTATAGGTACAGTCAGCGTCAGAAGTAGACACTTAAGTACCATGTCGCAACACCAGCGCTTGTGCAGTAATAGTTGTCACCATTATGTTATGTGTTATTGTGACAAGGTACTACAAGTTTTTATCTATTTATTATGCTGACCGTACCTTCAGCCAATTTTAGAGATTTTATGTACTTATTTTGCCATTTGCAATTTTGATGTAAACTCGTAAAAATGATTAATTACCATCGATTTTGCTTCTAATTTTAATTCTAGGATCTTCTTCTTTGTGATTATAATTCCATGTAAGTATAAAATACGTTGATAAATAGACAAAAACCTAGCACCGTAATAGAGCATTTATATTGTTAAAGAAGAAATTTTAAATAGTGTTTCTGATTTTATCATAAGTTCATTACTTGCCGCTTGTCCTCTGTCTATCGCTAATCAAGTCAAATTATGACGAGGTTCTTAGCACGAAAGCTATGTTCGATTTAAATAATTATTGACGATAAAATTAATTATAAAGCAATAAGCACAGGTAACTTCTATGACGTACAGACAACAGCACAATAGGTTACCACAAAATGCCAAATTTCGACAATCGATTTTGCACTTTATAATTATTGGTTGAAAATCTATTGAAAAATTTGCCTTTTTTTGTGATCATTTGACCTAGGGTTGCCAATTTTTTTTTTTTACAAGAAATAAAGTATATTTGGGTCTCAGAAGGAAAATAAACATAATTTTCTGTTCTTGTCGCACAACTTATCGATTTAATATTATTTTTATTATATTCTTTATATTTGTCCAACAGTTAAAAGTACAATGTAATTAGTGAAAAACTATATAATACTTGTTTTCAGCAGTACAGTTGTAAACCTAATCTGACCTGCCGTTGACTGTACATACTTCTACTGAAGTCTACTTCTACTTTACGTGAAGTCGATTTGGAAAAATATTTAGATTTTTATAATTTTTTATTTCTCCGCTTTTGATTTTGAAGGCGGTTTTTTGGAGTTTACTCCTTAAGAATCGATTTGCATATATAAGGGGCCCGGTATGAGAAAAATGTGAGGAGTAAAATCTATCGTTGAATGACCTCGTTACGTTTTTGAAGGTCAAAGTCATAATTGGTGCGCATCCTATGTCGCGCTACTTTCTAATTGTCAAAACACGGATGACATCAGGTGCGCCATCTCACCTGTCTCGAAGTAAACTCCAGTCGTGCGTCTGAGCTGACACACACAATTTTTATTTTTTATTTAAATCAATTTATTTTTTGTGTGTGTTTTCAGTATTTTTCATTTTAATTTAGAGTTGGATAGTTATAAAAAAACTCAAAGTTATCATTAATTAAAGTTAAGACAGGATTTATGGCGTTATTTTTCTTAATAACAAAAAATCTCAAAGTTTAACGCTATAAAATTTTCAGGATACTATTTGAAGGCTTTGGGATAAAAAAGAATTATTGAAATTGGTTTACAATTTTCAAAGATATCGACGCATATAGTTGAAACAGTTGGAAAAAAACATATTGTGACTGCGTATTTTCACAATTCTAAAAAAAACTACTGAGCATTCATGAAAATTTTTTATGGGACCAAATGGCAACTATTCCGCATCGAACGAAAAAAAACACAAAGTGGATCATAAGTCTCGGCGTAATCGGTGTATGTACATACATAAAAAATACCAACCGAATGGAGAACCTCCTTTTTGAAGTTGGTTAAAAATAAGCAACTTATTCTTACTCAGGATGATTTTTTAATGACTATATTACTGTTTTTGAGTTATCCAAATTAACGCGAGTAAAATGCGTAACAGAAGTTTATTATAAGCATAAATCATAAGAGAATGTTCTGATGTAATATTGATTAACAACGTTACATAGAACTACTAATTTACTCATATTTATGTGACACAGATCACTCAAGATTGGAGGAAAGCACAATTTATTGCGCTTTCTTGAAATGGCACTAAACTAATATTTTATGTTAAATGTAGGTATATTATAGTGTATGTATTTTTATGAAATAGATATGGTACATTACTTTGCCTTGCCATGAACTTTGCCAGAGCACCACGGGGTAGGGTTGGCAGCACATAGCGTCACTTCATCGTTGCTAGCTTCTATAGCCTACGGTAGCTGCTTACCACCAGGCGGGCCATGTCTGTCTGCCAACTAAGTAATATAAAAAAGAACTATTTATATAGCTGTTGCGTCGATATCTTCCCTCTGTTTATTTGTTTTAATCCTGTCCATCCAAGGTCACCGATATAGCCCAAAGAATTGCGAACCTTAAGTGGCAGTGGGCAGGGTACTTACATTGCAAGGAGGAGGGGCGGAAAGGTCCTCGAGTGGCGACCACGTACCGAGAAACGCAGCGTTGGTAGGCCCCCCCACAAGGTAAAGGTCGCGGGAAGCCGCTGGATGCGGGCCGGTTTGGAGATCGTTGTATGTCCAACAGTGGGCGTCTCTCGGTTGAAATGATGATAATGATGATGATTATGATGATGATCCAAAGGTTGCCTGGAAGAGCTCGCTTTTAGTGGTAACCGCCAATTGTGCATTGTACTGTAAATGTTGGTTCTTTTAATCTTTTATATTTGTGTCGATGTGTTATAGAGTTGAATTCTATTCTACATTTTTCATTGACAACAAAAACCTGTTTTCAATACGTCAACTTTAAAGCTTAGGCGTGCAGAAGCCGGATGTTTTTATAGGTTAAATAAAAATCAATCCATCATTCTAGAACCTTCGAAAAATAATTGCTGTACTAAAACAGCACATTATTTTTCACTTTCCTTCTAACTGAATTAGATGAGCAGTAAATCTTAATAACCTGTCATTAGAGCTCTAAGAGACCATAAAATGAATGCACCTGTTTAAACTAGTCTAATCTAGATCCTCATAAAGATTGCCAATGCGCCAATCAAGACAGACACGTAATTCATATTTGACGTTCAATGAATTTAATAATTACATGTTCTGGTAAATGATGTATGCGATACAAGCTTAGATTATACAAGGAATTTAATTTGATTGTCTGGCTGTCTAAAAAAAAAATTGATAACATTTGACAAAATAATAAACACGTCAAACAAAGATCGATGGTTGAAAATCTTTTTAGTGTTTGATGCGGTTTCATGGCGCAAGGAAAAAAATATTTCGAAAATTCTAAAATTGTTTCATTGTGGAGTGAAAGTAGTTTTATTTTAATATACAAACACTTATTAGTTGATATTTTTACAGTGGGAGTACCCCTTATCCCAGTCGACATGTCATGAGTTCTGATGCCATACATTTTTCGACAAGTACTCCCTAGATGCATTAAATGTGTGACATTGTTCATATTTTAATGCAAACTTCAAGAAAGAAGAAAACTACTGAAGTTATGGCTGTATGGAAAGGTCCCTTTACCTCTCTTAATAGGGAGGATCAAAAACTTTGTTAAATATTTACAAAGATTTATACTATCATAATGCAAAATAATAAATACAAAAAAGTTACTGTTGTACAATGGGCGGACCTATAGATGGCTTTATCGCTAAGAGCATTTGGCGCAGAAAAACCTGAAAAAAAAACTAAACCGCTTTAAAACAGTTTAACAAGTTTTTAAAAATAAAAAATCCAATTGTAAACATAGCTTCTAAGCTTGTTAGATATTCATTCAACAAACAAAAGAAGACGCCAACTATCAAACGCACAGACGTCTTTGATTTTACAAATGTTTTAACGCAGCGAGACAGTCACGAAAAAAGATTTAATGAGAAACACGTGCATAAATTACCCGGTGCGAAAACTTCGGCGCGTAATGCGGCGGCACTTTGGATGTCGGACGTTGAAATTAAAGAAATCCAAAACAAATCGAAACAGAATCATGACAGCAACGGGAGTCCCGCTGGAGTGTCCTAGAGGACATTAACATTTGTCGGGGGGCGTCGTCGACGGAAATAACGCGGGCGGCGCGTCACCAATGCGCACCGCTTGCTTTATGGCCAGTTATTGCACGCCTTTAATTACTGCACAACGCCATTTTGAAGATTTGTGAAACGTCAGTTTTGGCGCGCTGCGTGCACTTGACAGATTGCCGCGCAAATGCATCAACGGACTTACAGCCGACGAATTTATTAGCATACCCATTTAAACTAATTCTAAAACTACAGGTTTCGATTGAATCGCAATTTCATGTTGCACGATTTACACGAATAAACTGCACTTCATTAAAGCCAGGATAACAAACTGCTCGATGTAACATCGGCTGTATTAAACTTTTATTGCGTTTGGTGCCATTCTTTAGTCGGCGCAAGTGTGCGAACACGCCATTAATTACGGTCGAAACCATTTAAAAGATTTATTATATTTATTCTGAAAAATTTAAAACGCATGAAAATTCAGCGTTTGTTTCGTGACATGGCAGCGTCCGACATAATTTATATCGTTAAGGGGAATATACGACTGACATAGTCTGACGAGAATTGTTTCGGATATTAGGTTTTGCGGCATCAATTATTATTGTAGACTCGAACGAGATAGAGTAGCAATTTGAGCAACTATTAATTTTTTCATATGCATCAATTATAAAATCGTTAAACACTCACTTGTTACTTTCCCACTTTTCTTCTGGCAAATACCTACGTTGAATTTGTTATTTTTTTAATTGCTCTGTAAGACAATCAATTTAAATTACAGAAAATTAGCGCGTGAATTTAATAATAGTTTGAAAGTTAAAGTAGGTAAGTAATAAATTGTCTATACAATTTTAATTCAAAAATAAGCATCTAATATAGCCTAATTTATAGACATAAATTCACTATAGGTAACCTTATAAAATGTCATTTTATCGTAATTAAAAGTAAATTGAACTAATCTCATTAAGTAAATGAAATTAGGTAATAACACAATTCAATTCAAATATACCTACTTTATTGCACAAACAGAAACGAAAACATTTACAGAACATATAATACACATAGGACAGTACAAAAGGCGGCCTTACTGCTAAGAAGCAATCTCTTCTTGACAACCTGTAGTCAGAGGAGACAAAGTAAATCAGTAAAGGAGGACATTACAATTCAATCTAAGGACAGGTAGTTGGAAAATAATTCTTAACTTGATTTTTAAAATTTTCCTATGTTCGAGACCTTCTACTATCTTATTCTAATATAATATTGATTATTATGGAAGTAGATATAATAGGTATGCTTTATATTGCTAAAGGCGGTATATAGGCAGTATGCTATAGTAACAAATTACCTTAGCGAGCGGTATGCTTGATTGCTACCGAAATTAAATCAACAAATATGTTTTTTTTTATTAAAAAGGTCAAGCAAATGACTCCGTTCCACCTGATGGTAAGCAGAAGTAGAGTCCAAATGCGAAGATAGCTGGTGCGAGAGATAATCTGTCGCGCTAGCCACCCACGCCTTGCTGACCTGCAAGGAGCTTCTTCACGCCTCTTTTGAATGACCCAGGATTGTAGGAAGGAGGGAACACGTGTGCTGGCTGTGAATTCCATATCTTGATTGTGCGACAAAGAAAACAGTTGCCAAAATTTTTAGTTCGTGTTGGAATGGTAGCCACAGTTTGTCGGTGACAACGTAGACCAGCACGCGTAGTCCTTAAAAGGAAGGGAGATGGTTGGATTAATAAAAAAGCTCCCCAGACCACTCGCCGTGGTACAGACGGTAAAGCGCGCTCAATGACGCATTAATAATACACAGAAGAATATTAATTTCGTTGTCCAGCTAAAATCTATACAGTCCATTATTTAAACAGTCTATGAGTGATTCACGGGCCATTTCTGCCAACTCCCGACTAATTATAAATATCATTAGACCTTCAGTCAATGACCAGGGACAATGTTGTCTTTAATTTAACGACCAATAACAGGAGCTTTCCTAAAACTGATATTAACTTGTAACTTAATTACTGTGCCTGTAGTGAAAACAAAGTGTTCGTAATACTTCATTTACATTGTTTCATTAATTGTAATGATGAAATAAAAAAAATACAGCCGAATTGAGAACCTCGTTTTTTTTTGAAGAAGAAGGAGGTTTAAATGATGAAATTAATTAATTAGACGCGTATAAAAGTGGTAAGCAATTAATACGTCGAAACAACGAGTGCGATTCAATAACTGAGGACTCAATAAATACATTAATTAATACAAAAGTTCAAAACTAGATTTTTTTTTTATTACTTATTGCATTTTTCAATGAGTATCATTCATCAAATAACTCAAATTGAAAGTAATTTGGTAATAATAATATTTAACTTAAATTTTACTACTAACATACATATTAGTTGTAGTAGGTATGTAATAAAAAAAGTGTGTAATTTTTTTCTATGAAACACTTTGTTCAATTTACAGCCTTATTAGATATTTTTGTTTCTTAACATTTATAGACCACATGACGTCACAACCAATTTCGCTACTCGATTCGCCGACGAGAGACGTTTTATTTCACTATGCGATCGCCATGTTTACTCTCGATTTGGTCCTCAGGGCTGCGATAAGTGCATTGCCCCGAACCGAAATAAATTGTCGCGTCTGCGAGTGTCATGCGTGGTGCGTACAACCGGTACCGATGTCGAGATAAAGACTACAGCGGACTTCCCACTGAAAGCTCAGTCGCACAGCCGTGTAGTATACATTGCCGCCGCAACTGCGCAAAAGTAGACTGGTCTTGTACCAACGAGCCAACGTAAGCTACAGCGTAATTTATAAGCACTTTTTACGCGTAACAATCTTTTTGCAGATGTCTTCATTGAGCCCCAAGTTAAGCGTGATTCACGCACGACTTTTTGCGACAAAGATCGGGCGTTTGTTGTGTTTTGAGTTTTTTGAACTGTTTCGTAATTCGACCTGCTGATTAAACGCCGGTGCAATTGAGATTTCATGTCGCGTGGTTTACTGACCTGTTTTCTTCTGAAAAGGAATATCATGTGATCCGACGGAGCTTACACTCGTATTCACAAACATTACTACGAGGTTTCTCAACTCTTGGACAAGTAAACGCATTGCATTGAATAGCGCTCTGTGATTGGTTGGAATCTGTTGCCTAGTTCACATCGTGGAATGTACTGACGTTTTATTACTTCAAACCTCCACCCATCCGAGTACCGACCGCGCACTTGGTACCGTCACTTTCGTGATCGTTACGAAGAACGCACGGCAGCGGTGCTACCGACCTCCTTCTCCGACGGAGCTAAGTATGTTTCATCGAATTACTGTTCACCCAAGAACGTTTCTCAGAAACTTCATAGTCGCTAAAACTTACGAATACAGAGACCTCGCTTCGTCATAAAAAAATAACCTGAACCTCCCAATAATAAATGATCTCCATTCGATTACACGCTAATATTGGTTGAACCGATTATGGATTTTTCGGCGAAACGTACATCGGCAGCGCTGAATGATCAACCGTATTATCCTTACCAACGGATAATACGGTTGATCATTCAGCGCTGGATACAACCAAAGTTACTTTTTAGCGAAGGAGACAATAAATTCTACACAATTTCACCAGAACTCTTCCGAAGTAACTATGAGGGAGCACGACAGGCAATGAGCTCCAAACCTTAGCTGTTCAAGTTGAAAACGTGAAGGAAAGAAACGCTTTAGTGGTTGAGATATCAAAAACAAAATTTCTTGTGTTCTAGCCACAGAGTAGATTACCATTGTTATTGATCTGCTGCTTTCATGTTCATTAATGTGGACGGGTATAGAGGGAGAGTACCGAAGAAGAGATGCATAGAGTGGAAGATGATATGGAAAAGAAAGGAGTTAATGAGATGACGGCTGACAGAGATGTATGGAAGAGAAAAACGTATTACGAAAAACCCAAATAAAATTAGGAGCAAGGCAGGCAAATGGATGGATTGATCTGCTGCTTTCAGAGAAGACGAAGACATGCAGAGAAAATCTGTCTTGGGTCTGTACAAAGGTTGTTACGGATCTTCGACTCTTGTTACGAAAGTTTGGAAGTTCCGATTGTTTTTAGACCGATTCTCGCATTTTGGGCTGGTCGACTGCACTTCATTGCAACGCTTTAAGTTATCGCTCGAAAAAGTGTCTTATCGTCAACACTTTTCATGTCATATCTGATATGTACTCAGTCACAAACTCGTTAAAAAGAATTACTTACTATTTAAATATCATTTGCATTTAAAGTACACAATTAATTACCCTAAACGAAAATATGTTTTTCTGCTTTTAAATTAAAATTTACTACAAAGACTGTAAATTGTCAATTTAAGCAAAAAAGAAATAATCTTACATTATTCATCGTCATCGTCAACAGCTCATATTATAATGTCCCCACCGAGGGGCTCGAGCCTACCCCACATTAGGGGCGATTAGGCCTTAGTCAACCACGCTGGCCAAGTGCGGCTTGGTCCACTTCACACACAACCTAAAAATTTCTTCATAGGTGTGTGCAGGTTTCCTTACGATGTTTTCCTTCACCTTTGTTTTCTTTCACCTTACATTATTATTTAAATACAAAGAGTTTAAGGACTACTACACTTCCATATTTTCTGAAATCTACTCCTTTCCCTCCACGCCTCAACATTCAACTCTTCAACTCTTTTAGTAACATGTTTTTTTTATTACTTCTCGCTTCTCCTAACGTGTCCTCCCTCACATTGGCGAATATATCAAATTACACTACCAAACCTAAAACTCTGTTTTGCATGAGATATCCCAATTATTATGTGCGTATCAAAACATGTTATGTCTTATTTTCATTCGCCGTTTTAAATATAGCAACTAAACATAGAAGTGGCCGAATCTGTGCCACAAAAAAAAAGCTATTAAGTGTGATACACTTATGTGATACAAATTGCTCATACTTAGTAATTTGAAGGTAAAAAACGCAACAAAAAACCAGCCACCGCTCGAGAATGGCCCCGATTGGCATTAGTTGGCGAGCGCAGGGCAAGTACACATTTGGTAGCGTCCGTCGCTTTGACTTTGCAATTTCTCACTTTTCAAAAAGAAATTCTCAAGAATGGCTTTCAAAATTCGAAAGTGTCACTTTAACCTTTTTAAGCGTTGAAGAAAGTTTTTATTGTGATATTCAAACATTATTAATACCTAATTTATTTATTTATTAGTTCATCAGAGTTTGTTTACAGTTTCCTCGTTTTGTCTTACTAACAAACAATATTTCTCGATTTAAACTAAAAGACTTTTTTTATTCACTTTCAGTTTGTATGTAAAATTCTAATCAAAGTCATCCGTTCGTAAGCATAATAAGAAGCCTTATTCTAAGAGGAACGGGCAAGAAACTCAGCATTTTTTTTTCACCATTTTACCTTTTTCATAAGTACGTAACATACTCGTATCTCGTTTGCAGTTAAAGCACGACATAGTAGAAAATAAATGAGAAATAGTTTCTTTTTTTAGTTAGAATTCTAACTAATATTATAATTGTAATTGCGGAAAGGAGTTTGTTCGTTTGTTGGTCACGCTTTCACGCCTAAACCACTGACCCGATTTTGATGAAATTTAGTACCTATGGAGATAGTTTGAGTCTCTAGGGAAGGACATAGGATACTTTTTGGTGCGATAACCGACATTAACGCGAGCGAAGCCGCGGGTGACCGTTAGTAGAGTATAAAGGCAACTTGAGAAGTTCCGTTGTTTATTAAAATCAAAAATCTCTGTAATCTGTTTATTTTTTCTCATTCATTCATTCATATAATCACACTCACAATCCCAAAAAGGTTCGAAAAGAGCTTCAGGTAACATTCAGTTACACATAAAGTCACAACTGGAAGTATGGGCCATAGAGTACCCCAATATAGTTACAAGTTGCCAGCCTACCGCCTAATTTTTTTTAGTTATTAAAATATCTAGACTCTCCATCTAGGATTCTAAAGAGGATATATAATGAAACTGTCAACATAAAATTTTTCAATACATAAATATTTATCTCGTATTTGTTCCGCAAAAACAAAAAGGTGATTTGTACCTTATGCAGCGTTAGCAAGTGCAATATTTAATTATAAAACATAAATCTTCAACGTCATTCTCATTTAATGGGCTCAAAAACAGAGTTTAAAAAAAATATATCGTGTAACAATTTTGAAAAGCGCGTATGTTTCAGTCCACAGATGTGCGCGCACCATATCGGAAGCTGTAACAAGAAAGTACTATAATTACGTTAAAAGTCGATTGTAAATTAATATCAAATACTTGTTGGAGCGGTCCGTAGAGTGTGGAGATATAACTTAGCATTAGATGTCTTTGTAATTACAATTTCATTAACGGGTATATAGATTTAGTGATGTTTTTAAGTTAACGTAACTTTTTTAACGCTTATTAACCAAAGGTTTACAGTCACTAGATATGCCCAGAAATACGTGCGATACTGTTGATTTACTGATTTTAAGGATGTAAATAAAATAATGTATATGCAATAATAGATAGTATAAAGACTATACAGAATGAATTTTGTCAAGTGGCCGTGGATGGCCAAATCCGAAAATATGAGGAGTAGCAAAAAGTACTCAAAGAAATCTCGGGCCCTATTTTTATGAAAACTAAAATTGGATTTAATTATACCATAACTAATTATTTTAGTTATGGTATAATGGCAACGTAAGAAAAATAAAAAAGTGTTTTGTTACTTTGCTATTTTCATAAAGCTTAAATCATCTGGTAGATAATTTGATTATTTAGGGTGCGTTCAAAACAATTTCAATTTACTCGGGGTAGAGTAAATTATAGCTCACTGTTGGTCGTTATTAAGAAGCACTTTCACAATTGGTTAGTGTTGTTAAACTATATTTGTTTTACACCAATTAGAAAAAAAAAACTTACTTTCTAACGCTGTCTACTTGGCTTCACCTGGTTTTGGAACGCACCCTTAAATATTCATATGAGGAAAAAGTAGCATCTTGTTAAGAAAAATCAATGCTTTTTTTGTTTTTCTGTTTTTCTGCGTGTTTTATTCAGCCATGGGATGCTTTCCGTATTGCCAAGGTCGCCAGCCCTTATCGTCGCCTTAATATAATGAAATAGGTAATAAAAAATAATGTTGCAAGGAGGAAGTGAGCTTCGCCCAGAACCCTCAATCACTGTTTTATTTCGGAACATAATAAATTCTACTTCTACTACTACCAACTATTGTTTACACTGTGGTAATATTTACTAGATATTATTGGGGTTTGTATCCTACCACCCTAAATAGGGTATATAATTAAGTTAAACAACAACTTATGATTTGGCAGTAGAATATTTATTTTACATCTCCAAATGTAACAAAACACAATAAATACAAAAATAAGTCTGTTTATGTGACTACAATAAGCTGTAATACAATCTGAACACAAACCTGGAGAAGTTACTAACTTTACAACTCCTGCGAAAGCTGAAAACGGCATAGCACACCCACAGCTTTTAATTATTTGAATGTATTTTTTTCCGAGGTATTAACTTTCATTATTATATTAAAAAATGTCAAATACATTTTAATTCTCCATCGTGCTACCAATACAAGTTGAACAAAGTCGAGGTCAGAACCTGTTTGTTTATAAACTTGCTTACAACTCCTTAATACTCTAGCACTAAGCGACACGAGAATAGTCCCCCAACGTCAGCGTTCAAATATATCGCCAGTGCACAAAGCAACTGTGACTAAGCGGTTCCCTTGTAGGGACGGTTTACACTGAGCCGGTTTAAGACCGGCACAGGAACTAGTTACACAGCCTAGGAACGTGCGGTGCATTTATTTGAAATAAAATGAAACAATTTTTGTGAGAATTTTGGGCATATTTTTGCAAGTGTTATAAGCTCTTTGAACCTATCAAAATTCTGCCTCAATTGGAGTACAAATATTCAATATCAGGTATTAATACAATATTGATTAACTTCCTACTCAAAAACATAGAACATTATACAGAAGTTATACAAAATTTAGTAGTGAAATGGCAGTCAGCATTCGCAAAAGCTTGTACACTTTTATATAGGACTCTCCTTCCCTAATCATATAGAGCAGGGTTTCCAAACCAGTGAGGCGCGCCCCACTTGGGGGGCGTAGAGTGAACCAAGGGAGGGTGCAGCGAATGGCTCCAGAATTAAACTGTATAAAGAATTAAAATTGTTCATATAAAATGATCTTCGCTATGCACTACTATGAAGCCAGGGATTCACAAATTTGTTAATAAAGTGTAGCTACAGTGCTCTCAATAAGTATGTTTTACTTTTCTTAGTTCAATAACTTCTTGTCTTTTGAATAAGACTAAAACCGTCAAGATTTTCACAGTTTGTTTAATTTTCTTACTTTGACTCTCCAATTCGGCCCCTAGGGGGTCTTTTAGCATAATGTTGGGTGAGGTGCATAGAGTAAAAGGTTGGGAACCCCTGATATAGAGAATAATGTATTCCCAGTGTTTCATAAACTTTCATGTGATTCCTTCATCAACATCAAGTGATGAGTCTGAATCACTAACTGTCGGAGCACAACTATGTTGTTAACAAATCTGCTTCTCTTTTCGTTATTTATGTCTATTAACTGTCATCTTAGTCCCCAGGATCGCAACGCACTTGCAGTGTGAGATTTACCCTTAGAGAGTTTGTCCCGAGTTCTTGTTGTAAAAACACTTGTTGAGAGACTCCATTTTTAACCGAAATCTCCCGTACAATCTTTTGTAACTATAATTAAATTTTCACTTGACATTGGCAAAATGCATAATCTTTAAGATTTGCGAATGCCATTAATTAAGAATAGAATAGATTTACCCTTAATATTGCAAGTGTGTATAGGCGACGGTAACCACTTAACACCAGGTGGGATGCAAGCTTATTTACCATCTCGTAACGTTAAAAAAAAATATTGAATAGTTTGTAAACGGCTGCCGCCTAAATACCAGGACCGCCCAAACGTAAACCACCCTCCGAGGCGCCGTCTCTCGCGCTGACTGTCGATCAGAACATTCAGAGCTGGTGTAACAAAAGACTGTGCGTCACTGTGCTAAATTAACTGAGGGGGTTATTCTGATAGTTCTAGGTTGCGTCAGGTTTAGACAATGTTTCAAAATGTATGTTTTGCTTGAAATGCTATTAAAACATCCAAGTTGACATAAAAAATATCCCTCATATCACCCCGAGCTCTGAAAATCCTACACGCAGATTAGTGTTTAGCCCCCAAGAGTTCCCAGTTGGTTACATTCATACAACAGTTTATATGGGAAAATAAAATTTATGTTTTCACTATTTTTCTCGCAATTTTCCCAAATTTTCTCACCGTTCAAACCTACCCTGGACTACCACAAATATTTTAAAATCAAAATTAGCCAAATCGGTTCAGCCGTTCTCGAGTTTTAGCGAGACTAACGAATAGCAATTCATTTCTATAGATTCGTAGGATTCAATTACATATGCAGGTATATTGGCGACTGGCTGAAGATTGCCTGTCTCTTTTTTTATTAGGTAAACACTTGTATTTTGATATTCTTTTAGATGACATGAATGTCTTTATAATCGTACTTACCCTTAGTACTTACCTATTGATACATCTTGTTTGTCTTGTCTTTGTAATCATCAAGAAAACCTAATCTCGACGTCGTGTTTCCATCATCATACGCCAGGAACTTCATGCAGTCCCAACAATGATTTTCATACATTTTTCTTTTTTTTTCTATCTGTTTTGTAACCAGGCCAACAATGGCTTTTCATTTTTCAACTATTTTATCCGTCTCAATACAACATTGTAACATCTCGGTGTGCCTGATGACGCGTAGGTACCACATTACGAGCCGCAGTCGTCCGTGAAGCTGCGCAGGCGCACGTCCCTCGGTGGTTTCGCTACGAAAAACTGTTGGTCATGACATCACTGTGAAGAAAACTGTTTCTTTATTTAATTTTAATGGGAGATGGTTTGTGTGGTCAGCAACCTTGGGTGTGGGGTTTGAGTCCCATTATGTGCAATCGGGTCGCGAGGTATGTACTGTTTTTTTGTGTTATTTGGTTGGCAGACTAGTCTACAGTCAGTCAAATGCTACGCAGTCACCGTAACCTATAGACGCTTGCAAGACTGACGTGACACTCAAGCGTTTGTCCCCTCTTCCCTACCCGTGGATTTCTGGAAACTTTACTCACCAACGGAAACACAACACCACAAAAATGTAGTGTTATTTGACTTTGGTCTTCTGTAAGGTATTGGTCTGGTCTTCTTAAGGTTTACTTGTTTTTTGGCTATGATACAGATATATTGCGACGTAAGGTAGCTGATGTGACTTTTCTAATTAAAATAGCAACCGGAAAAATTAACAGTCCAGACTTACTTAGTAGACTTGATTTTAATGTACCCCGAAGTAGTCGTCGATTGGTACCCTTTCATGTACCTCTGTGTAGCACTAACTACAGACAAAACAGTTTCGTGTACCGAGCGACCAAGGAATTTAACGAGTTTTCAAAGAGTCTCAACCTGGATATATTCAGTTGTAGTGACCGAACGGCGAGGACGCTAATCAGTGACCAATTCTTTGCTGGCGAGTGAGCTAAGCTAAGCTAAGCTTATACCTACCTAATTCTAGCTTTCCTGTGCTTTATAGGGATAGTATGCTGTATTTTTTATACTTATTATTATTTTTGTTTAGTTGTGCTCATGTTATAATTTTTATTCTAATGTTATATGTGTGAATCTGTTATTGGCTTGCAATTATCCATATTGTTTAATATATAAGAATATGTAGCTGTTGATTCACCGAATAAATAAAAATAAAATAAAAATACCCCTTTTTGTGTAGGCGACAGGCTGCTAACTCTATTAAGGAGTACTTGCCCCCGCGCGCTGCTCAACCCCTTTTGGGATTATTATCGTAATTAAGTATAAAATCAAGATTTATGAATAGTAAGATTCATGTTTTTAATACTAGAAAAAATACACTGAAAAATTTTTTTTCAGTGTATTTTTCACCACAGTTCGGGTGCTCCAAATTCGAGCGGCTAGTCCGCTGCACCTCACCTCGACAACTATTATTTGTTTTAGATTATTATTAAATTGATATTTTTGTACATTATTGTAATATGCCGTACTGTTTCTACCTATCTAATGTAATTTAAGATGTGTAAACTGTTAACATAAGTTATCCTAGTTTTACTAGTAGGACCTCTAATTGGCCTCAGTTGTTACTAATATGTCTTTTCAGTTTTTAAGCTGTAGGTCTTCCTAAGATAAAATAAATAGAATAGAATATAATAGAATAGAAATCCATTTATTGCCATAAAACAGACGACGCGGTTACACAACAAAATATACTTACAAACAAATTAAAACAAAGAAAGAACTAAAACTAAAAGTAAAAAATCAAAGTAAATAAGTAAACGCCTATTGTAAAATTGTTGCGATCGCACGTCGTAGGTCACGGCAACGAGGTCCATACTCAGCTTATTGCTATGCCACGGCCAGGCGCAGCACAGCGCTGGTTTTCAGTACGGACCCCAAGTGACGTGCGGACGCGAGGGCACACTGCGCTGGTGTGAGTGATCGGCACCGACAGTCGATACAACAAAATAAATAAATTCTACCCAAATAATACCTTATTTAACCCCTTTACATAAGTAACAGCTTTTTTCTCGTTTTTTGTGATTTCTGAGTGTGTTGTGCATTTGGGGGACGCTCCTCTGAGGGAGACTTTTCGATTGCTTATGTCACTCCCATACATTTTTTGATTTAGCGAGAGCGAGTGTCGAAATGCACGTTGTCTGGGCCCTCAGTATGGCCAAGGCCGCCTGTCCTTATCGTCCCAATATTGGTAAATAATTATTCCAATCGATTGGCGTTGATTTCGCTTAACCCTCCCTGTACCAGGTGGGGTATTCCCCAGTCCGACGAAAAACGCAATAACTTTTAAAACTATGAAAGTGTCGAATTTGGAATTATCAGTAGCTGGAATTAAAATGTTGCTGCTCCAATCAGTGTTGCTAAGTCAGTCCAGGGTTCAACACCAAGAGAGCTATAGGGCCCTTCATCTAAAAAGATAATCTGGCATTTTTTTCAATTTTATATTTTAGGGTATGTCAAACCCCACCTAGTACGGGACGTGACTTTTAGTCACCTAGTACACGGAGGGTTAAGACAATAAAATAACCTTTGAAATTTTAAATTTTTATATTAATATTTTCAATTTCAAAAGTATAGTTTAGGAAACTTTTGTAACATATATACCTAAGTTCAATAATCACTTAATGTTGAACTTGATTTTGAACCACGCAATTACCACAACTAATTATCCAAATAAAATAAACGAAGCCGTTGAATAACAATAACAGTACACAGCCAGGGGCAATCACTCAAAAATGTTAGCTTGATCGAACCTCAAGCAACTACAAAGGCTTCCAAACAGGTTCCACGATACCTGATCCATTCATCCATGGCGCAGTTGCGCGTACGCTGCGGCACACGTCGCGAGGCGGAATGACTTTTTTTTATTAAAAAAGAAATAGGTTATGAAACCTCTTTGCTTAAAAAAAGAGGTCCCATTATTAGTCACGTTCGAAATTTAAATAACTTCGAGGTCGTCTCCGGAGAAAATATTTGAATGTTTTCATCAAGTTGGCCGTTAGCTGAAATTGTTAAAATGTTAAATGGCATTTTCATCTTACCGTCAAAAAAAGATACAGACAGATCTGGGAGGTGTGAAATCGCTTCAGAACACGATTCATTATAATCGCTTTTGAATTTGAGAGAAATGAAATAAATCTTTCTAGAATTTTTTTTTCTTGCAATTGTAAAACAAGAACGTAAAATATAATCCATAGTTTGCAAAGGCCGATTTATCTCTTTTTTATGTTATTTGGTAGGCAGACAATTATATGTCCTACCGCTTGCAACTCTGACGTGATAGTCGCGCGTTGCCAACCCTAGTCCTCCCTACCCCGTGGAAACACAACACCACAACAATGTAGAGTTATTTGCCTGTGGTCTTCTGTAAGGTGGAGGTACTACTCCAGTTTGGTTAGATAATGTTAATAGATTTGTAGGTGACTAGCAAACTGCGAAGTAAATAATAAGAGCTCCTTCACACTAGCTTTGTCAAGCGTCGGCGACGTCACGTTATTTCGCCGTTTTCTTTGCAGCAAAGAACGCTGCGCTAGCGTCGCGGATAGCGACGCTAAAGGTGATTTAAAAAAGCGAAAAGAGAATTGAAATTTGTATGGCAAATTTTCAATCCTTTTCTTTTGTTGCGTGTGTATTGCAAGACGAACTCAACAGCACTGTATTATCTTTATCTAATGAAGCCTATGGCGTTCACGCGCGAGCTCGCGATAGCTATTTTTTGGTGGAAAAGGGGTCAGTGCGATTTCAATTCTCTTCTCGTATCGTCTCGCCACTCTGGTGGACTCACCTTAACGCCGCGTTACTGAGACGTCATTTACAATAGTGTGACGTCTGCGCCGCGCTAGCATAGAAGAAACTAATCTCTAGTCTAATGGTCTAATGGGCATCGTATAGGCATCGTAAGCAATACAAAAAAGTGAACAAAAAATAAAATCCTTTATGATATCTTACACTATACCGAATCGTGCTTCAGTAACAACTAGATGACAGCAGCCTCCGTGCTCTGAGATACATTTAATCTCACCTTGTAATTCGGACCGCGCGGCAGGAAGGGGCGGGCTCGCTTGACCAGTTTATAGGCTCTCGCAGGATACGCGGCTCAAACCCTCCGGACGGTATTCTATAAGGTACTGTTGGCAACACATTGCGGTTGATAGTTATCAATAATTAATACATACAGTGTAGTATGATGTTCAATTTGCACACCTGATTGGTTAAGGATATAGGACTCAATCAGGTTGTAATTTTACACCATTAAATAACATATTCATACGTAAATAAATATAAATGAAATTTAAATCAAATTATATTGATTTTATTAATTTGTTAAAATTTAAAAACTAATAAATTCATATGTACATTTAATCCACGCTTTTACGGTGAACGAAAACATCGTGAGGAAACCTGCACACACCTATGAAGAAATACTTAGATTTTGTGTGTAGTCCACCAACCCGCACTTGGCCAGCGTGGTTGACTAAGGCCTAATCGCCCCTAATCGGGCTCGAGCCCCTCAGCGGGGACATTATATGACCTGTTTATGATGATATTGTTTTTGAACTTATAATAAATATGCTATGATTCTATATAAAATTAACTAAGTGTTGGTCTATGTCAGTTACTGCACAAATTGTAAACAACTACCGAATATAATAAAACTGAACTTATAAAAAAAGTTAAGTGATGATATTACAAAAATGCAAGCAACGCATACCACTTAACATAGTATGCTTTGTAATACAAAAAAAGAAAAACAGTTATATACTTTGGGAATCTTAGTATACCTACTATTTGTTAGTAAACAAGGCGATTTCCCAACACTAAAAAAATTTGATTGAGTGAAAGTCAAATTCAAAGTGAATCTAACAACAAGTGAAATTACCTGGAAGAGAATCCTTGCAACGATTAGGTTGCCCTTCCTAAAACTAATTTAATTGCTTTGTTTGTATAAAACAATAACTTAATGTATTCCAAATTCTTAATTGTCGTTGACTCGTTACATGCCGAAATAAAAGGTCAATATACTCGTAGGTATAATAATTTTTTCGTATTTCTCTGTCTGTAGTCTATGAATGACACATCATACCTACGTCCCTATCCTCAAAGAGGTGCTACTTAAAAGTATTTTTTCTTCTTTCACACGAAGCTTTCAGCCGAAGACTAATTACAGCTATCATAATAATTCCCCTTCGATAGCAGAGCGCATTGCGCCAACACTTTCTCGTCACGTGTTTGACAGACTTCCTCGTAAGTTGAGCTGGCTCCCTTATTACTGTGAACAGTGAATTTGTAATTGCATCCGTATGCTATATATCTATATATACTAATATATAAAAATGAATACTGACTGAATGAGAATGACTGACTGACATATCAACGCAGAGCCCAAATCGCTGGGTCTAGTGCTCAGGTCTAGTGATTCCAAATTAGGCACGTAGGTTCCTTAAGAGGTCTAGGGGTGCACTAAGAAAGGATTTTTGGAAATTCATTTCAAAGGTGGTGAAAAGTTTGTATGGAAATCCGTCAGTTTTGAAGCTAAATCCATAAAAGTTGGTATTTAGCAACTTAGTTAAAAATTAAGCATGACGTATTTCAGGATATTTGAAAATTCAATCCCTAAGGGGGTAAAATAATAGGGATGGAAGTTTGTATGATTTCCATCCGTCATGTTTTTAAGTAAAATCCATGAAAATCGGTATTATGGTGCTTGGGTTAGAAGAAATAATAAGAAAATTTAGATGCTGCCCGAAGTAACTATTCTACGCGGACAAAGTTGCGGGCAAAAGCTAGTAATTCATAAAGATCTTTAAGGACAGGGTTTGAAATTGTCAGATAGATTAAGATCAAATACAATTTTTGTGCATCAACCAGTTTTACACATACATTGTATACGATCACACTCACAGTCCCAAGCGGGGATGAGCAGCCTTAAGTAACATATTCCTAGACATAAATCACATCTGATAGTATAGGCCATGCCTTCGAATAGTGACAGGTTGCCAGCCTGTCGCCTACGTAAAAGGGGCACCAAACCCAAAAAGTAACAATCCTATAGTAAACAAACAAAAGCCAACAACCATGACAAATTTATTTATTTGTTACACTCAAAATCATCTCAGCATTTCGGGAATTTTTAAGCAGTTTTAGCGTAATTTCAGCATCGTTATTTCCTACACAATAATGACCGGTTTCACCAGGTTATACTTTTTACAATTTCGTAAGAAATGAAGATGTATTTAAAAATAGAACTACCCATTCAAATGAATTAAATTATCTTTTATGTTACTTTTTGCAAAATTGAAAAAACTGGCCGTAAGAGTTACGAACTTATTATTGCTGGTGGCTGCCAAACATAAAAATGATTACTCCGTGCATTTGAAAATTGTATTTAATAATACTTTAGATTACTGATTTATTTTATTTAAAGCCTATTTGCATGTTCCGAAACTCATAAATACACTGTTGTAATAAAACCACGATTCAAGCTTTGTAAACTAAAACGAATGTTATTATTTTTATTAGGGGTTTTGGCTTGGTATTTTGGTAGCGAAGATCTTTGAGCCCTGAGCCATATCTTCATTTGACAATTTCTTCTTTCTTGATGTTAGCATTAAAATATGGGTGTCACACATCTTAATGCATCTATGGAGTGGTTGTCGAGAAAATCATGGCAACAGTCATGATGACGGCTGTTAAGGTAGTAATCTCACTTTAAAATTATCAGCGTCATACACACCACAAAACCTTTATTTCAATGATTCCTCATATTTGATCGTGAACATGAATACTTGTGCATCAAAATGACACCACTTTCACTGCACAAACTTCACTTGGAAACAAATATTTGGTATATCAAAACAAAAATCTTCCCGATGCCATGATTTCGCCTTTACAACTTGTAATTAAAAAATTCGACCAAAGGATAAACAGCTGACACTCGAAGCTAATTAACATTTCAAATATGGAACGTCGAAAAAATAAAATACCTGTCTACACCAGCCAGTGCACGCCGACGCATTCCCATAGCGTCGTGCGTCAAACGCTATAATTTTAAAAAAGGGTTTGACGAAAAAAAGTTAATTCAGAATGACACCGCACATGTGGAGTCATCCGGGCGGAGTTATAAGATTTAACCCTTACATACGCATCATTAATGCTGTCGAGAACGCCGGCCGATTTCCTCTCTGTATTATTTTATCTGTGCATTATAAACAGATGCTGCTGAGCCATAAATCTTTGTCTGAGGCAAAGGCTCGTGTGATATGCTTACGGACATTTCTGAAGTGTTTATTGATGTTGAATTTCCGATTCTGCTGTTCGTGTATGAAGTCGAGATAATCAATGCCAATTAAAATGTTAGTATCATAGGATTTAACCTATTCACCGCTTGTCGACAAATGTTTGCGCGTCCTTACGAACCATGTCGTAACTATCCGACAAAAACTATGCATTTGTATTTAATGTTTTCTTTTCTCTATGAGGTGATGCTACACTAAAATAATCCATAAAATAAAGAATATCATGTAAAAAAAATTGCTTAGAATATATTAGCGTGGTTTGTCATTGTTTAAACCCTTCTTTTATTTATAAATAAAAGAACGGCAATTTCTTTAATTTATCGACCAAAATAAAAAAGTTTTCGATTCTAAGATCGAGCCACAACATCAGCTCAAAATTGTATTTAATGAATACAATTTTTGTCTTACGTATTGCAAACATAGACTTATAATAGAAGCACTTCATAAAGATTTTTTAGCTAGAAATGACATTTTAGAAATTCCTTTAGACTCATTTCGTTTCGTTATCAGACTTAATTGTCTGCTATCTATCGTAATTGTAAAGTAAATCGCTCTCCTTTTTAAACAATAAGATGTTATCAACATGAATTCGAACTGTGTTAGAAAGATTCAGATTAATAATATCAAGATTTCATGCAAGTCTTTAACAATACATTATCTATATTAGATAAGCATTTTTTTTTTTCGAAAAACAAGCACATGTAGTACAATTTTTATGATTTTTTAAATTATTTGTGAATCTAAGAAAACACTTAATTTCTATTATTATTATTTATTTTACAAATGGTAATTGAAAAATAGGTTATTAAGGGTAAAATAAAAACGAAGAGTAAAAGTTTATTTATAAAGTTAAAATATTTAAACAAAAAAATCCTTATAAAGAAATAAAAAATATCACAGATTGATATTTCTGTCGATTAACTTTCTTCCTTAATCTAATATTGAAAAATATAACCATAGAAAAAATATATTAGCGGGAAAGCGGTGCAGCTCAGTGTAGACCACCTTGCGTTGAGAGGTGGGGAACAGCGGATTAACCACTCAAATTTGGAGCTTCCGAACTGGACCTTACAGAATATTGCAATCAAATACTCAGACCAAATAATAAAAAAGTGCACTTCTTGGTCTAAAGTCAAATAGCTCTAAATTTTTGCAGTTTTGTCTTTCTGTTAGTAAATTTTACATAGTGCCACGGGGTGGATAGTTTTTGTGTGTTAGTTCACTAAAGGGTTAGGTGCTAGGCAGACAGAGCAACTTTAATCTCCGTATTGCGGCAACAGGAAACTAGCTGTTTACCTATAATTGCGCAGAGATAGCTACTCCAATTGCTAGTTTCGATGATCAACATCAGTTTTTAGTTGCTGCATTCGAGGACAGAATCAGTTTCTAACTGACGTAATTAGCAACTGTCAAATTTGTACTATATATATGTCAAGTGATCCATAGTCACACTGACAGATGATCAAGGATTTGATTGAAAAGTTTATTTAGAATCGCGGCACCATTCAACTGGGCCTTTTTGTTGTTAACTATTAAAAAGAATATAATTTCTTCAACTAAGTTATAGTTGCTAAAGTTGCTTTGTTTGCTTTGGCAGCGCAGGAGTCACACCTTAATGTTGCAACGTCTATATGCTACGGTGACTGCTTGCCATCAGACGAGCCATGCTTGTTTGCCAACTATATCATATGCCTGAGTTACCCCCAATATTATTTGGCGTCGGCTAATATAGGAAAATATTAGTAACCAAGATTTGGTTGGAAGTTTTATCACAGCTGCTTACAAAACGTAATCCTCCTTGGGTTTATTTGCCAACTACATAGTTTAAAAAAGTTTATTTAAAAAAAATAATTCTCATTGCTTATACACTTTTTTACACTTGATGTAATCGACCGATTACACTACCTATCTCTGAATCGTTGTTCAAACTCAACAGTTAACTAGCCAGAGAATTAAGATAACTCCAATTTAATTGGGCACAACTTAGTGGTGTGCTCCGGTCACGTTTCGATAGAGATACATCGGCGATCGTGCCAGATAAAGCGAATAACGAGATTTTATCGACGTTTAGTCCATCTCTAGTGTTATTAACGATATCCGCGACATGATAGATGGCGCGCCTTTTTGGATTCCGTTACTACATTTTTGAATTTAGAAACGTTCGAACATGAATACTTACCTTATTTCTGTTACATAGTATCTCCACTACGAATTTATTTTTGTTACTTTTTCATATACTGGGTGTAAAAGACATGAACAGTCAAACGAGAACCATGTATTCTATACATCAAAATAAGACATATTTGAAAAAAAATATTGCTGGGAAATGATTTTTATTTTTTGGTGTTAAAAAAAATTGCCAATTGTATCGCGCAATGTAAAGGGCTCAACTCGTACGCAACTCCCAAAACCGCGATATTTTTGCCAGACGGCGGCCCCGTTCGTTAGTGTCCGTGCGCATCGAGTGAACTACATTGAACGCTAACGTTTTGAAGTCATTTTTTGTAATGAAATACTAAAAAAAATTATAATGTTTCTTTGGACAATAATTAAGAAATAATGTATAGAATACGTTTTCATAAAAAAATGAAAATTAATATTATGACTTTGACCTTCAATAAAATCGTAACTATCAATTTCCAGGTATAGTCTAAAGGAAAAAAAATGTTATGATGGTGAGCAGAATACATGGTTCTCGTTTGACTGTTCATGTCTTTTACATCCTGTATGTTACAGAAATATAATTAACACTCTTTATTATTATTACTCTTAGTTCTAATTTCTAGATTAAATTAGAAGCCTGTCCCTATTTTAAGGCACTGCATGTCCCATACTGCCAGTTGTGGCTTTAGGTATTATTATAAATTATAAATCCTTTATTGCACACATAAAATGGTTATAAAATATACAAAGAAAGACGTGTACAAAGGTGAGCTTATCTCTAAAAGAGATCTCTTCCAGCCAACCCTAGCATTAGTGAGTAAATTCACAAGCGGGATATAGTGTACAAGTAAATGATTACACAAAAGCATATAACTTATCTAATTAAAAGATACATACATAAACATACAAATATAAATCGCATACATACATATACATACATTTATACAACGCATACCTACATACGTACAATACATTATCTACATACATATATAAAAAAATATATACTATACTTATGACAATTTTGATAGGTAGTGCTCTTTTAACTTATGTTTGAAAGAATTGATCGATGGACTCTCTCTTAGCTCCACTGGAAGTTTATTCCACAACTGGATAGCAGTCACAGTGAATGATCTCGCAAAAAATTTTGATTTGGAAGCAGGTCGGAGTAAGGTTTTGGTAACACAAGCACGCTTGGGCCGAGAACTGGACGGAATGAGGTTAAAACGGGAACGCAAGTAATCTGGATGGTGAGGATTGTGAAGGATTTTGTAAAGTAGGGTGAGGATGTGCATATTTCTGCGAAGTCGGATAGGGAGCCACAATAACTTTGCACGAAATTCAGAAACACGGTCATATTTCCGCAAACCAAAAATAAAACGAATTGCCAGATTTTGAAGGCGTTCCAGCTTGTTAAGTAGCTCCTCTGTTGCATCTAAGTAACAGACGTCTGCATAGTCGAGAATTGGGAGTAGGAGAGCTTGAGCAAGCATAACTTTAGTTTTAAACGGTAGAAAGTATTGCAGCCGCTTGAGAGAGTGATAAGTGAAGTGCATACGACGACTCACTTCATTGATATGTGCAGACCATGATAACGTACTATCAATGATGAGACCTAGATCTTTAGTCTTTTCAGAAAACGGTATTACAGTTTCATTATATACAACCCTTGTGATGCTGTTCTTGTCAACTTTGTTATGCATCCTGTTGCTAGTTATAATTATAGCCTGTGACTTGCAAGGGTTAACCAGCAGCCCATAAGATTCAGCCCAAGATAGCACAGCAAGTAGGTCTTCATTGATTTTGTCTATAGCTGAATTGATGTTATTAAAATCGCAATGCCTGTAAATCTGAAGATCATCTGCATACAAGTGGTAGGGAGGAGACATGACTTTAGTGAGTTCATTAATAAAAACTGAAAAAACTCGACTGCGCAGTAATACTTGCTTAGATAATATTATACACAATATACGCGGCGCAAAGGGAATACTTAAAGAGTTAACTTTATCGGATCACATGGCACAAGTTCTTAAGGTACCTGTCAAAAGAACGTGCAAGTTAAAATACTGGTACACTTATCGGCGAGATTTGTGCGTGGATAATATTAGAAAATTTAGCAATTGCATTGCGAACCTGAGTTTTAATGAAGTTTACGAAACAAGAGATCCAAATGTTGCGTTTAACAACTTTCATGACCTTTTTACACTCTTTTATGATCTGTGTTTCCCGAAAATAAGAATAAAAATATTTACTACAATAAAACCCACATGGATCTCTAAAGGTATCAAATTTTGTAGTAGGAAAAGACGTAATCTTTTGTGGAAATACCGTAAATCACCTACAACAACAAATAAATCTGTGTTTGAAAATTATACAAGTCGATATAAAAAAATTATTAATCTTACCCAAAAGGCACAGAATGAATACTTTATAAACCAATCTAAAAACAAATCTCAGGCAACGTGGAAAGTGATTAACAAATACAATAATACCTTACCAAGGGAAAACATCGCAAGTATATTGAATAATAACATAGAAATAACTGACCCGAGAGAAATAGCAAATGCATTTAATAACTTTTTTATTGATTCTGTAAAAAATTATAATAACAATGACATCAAATTTAATTCAATTCGAAATAATCAATTAAAATCAATATATCTTTCACCGACTTCGACATTTGACATAACTAGAATTATTGTATCTCTAAAAAATACGCATAGTGTAGGTCATGATGATATCTCTACTCGTGTAATTAAATATGTAGCAAATATAATATCACCGATCCTATGCCACATTACAAACTTATGGAACAAGGAACATTTCCAGATAGATTGAAATTGACAATTGTTATTCCATTATTTAAAAAAGGCGAGAAAAAGCTCATAAAGAACTATCGTCCTATAGCATTGAACTCTATTTTCTCCAAGGTTATAGAAAATGCTATATATGGAAAATTAAACCATTTTTTTGAAATAAATAATATATTTACAAGTCACCAATATGGTTTTCGTAAGAACAAGTCGATAAACATGGCAATATATGATTTCTTCGAAAAGGTCATCAATAATGTAGACAAACAGAAACCAACAATAGGTATGTTTATGGATATGTCTAAAGCATTTGACAGTGTTGATCATAAAACATTACTCAACAAACTTGAATCATACGGTGTAAGAGGCAATGTCAATAAACTCATTGAATCATATTTAAGTAATAGGCGTCAAATTACGCATTTAAATAGGACTGACCTTAAAACTGGCATTAACACTACTCATGCTTCACAAGAAAGGCCAGTTTTTTGTGGGGTACCCCAAGGCAGTGTTTTAGGCCCTCTGCTATTTATTATTTATATAAATGACCTACCTAATGTTGTTACTAATCATTATATAACTATCTTTGCCGACGACAGTACTATTTTATTTACATATGACAATTTAAACAACATAGAAATTGACATAAATAATACATTGACATGCTTGATTAAGTGGTTGACTTTAAATAATTTGACAATTAATTTGAGCAAAACCTTTTTGATGAATTTTAAGCAAAGAAATAACATTCCATTACACGTTGACATTAATTATATGGGCAATTCAGTAAAAGAAGTAGATTCTACAAAATTTCTAGGCTTGACTATTGACAACAAGTTGACATGGAAACCTCACATTAGTAGTTTAGTGAGTAAGTTAAACCAGTTTTCTTATGCACTGCATAAATTGAGAAAAGTTGCCAACATTAAAACTATTCTAACAGCCTATCATGGGTATGTAGCATCAACAATAAGATATGGTATATTGTTTTGGGGTAACACTACTGATAAAGAGAATGTCTTTAAAGCCCAAAAGAGGTGTTTGAGATCAATGTTCGGTTTAAAACAAGACGACTCATGTAAACCATATTTTCTGAAGCATAAAATTTTAACTCTGCCATCAATATATATTAGTGAAATTGCAAATTTTGTTAAAAACTATCCGCACTACTTTGAGTCATGTCCCATTGGAAGTCGTCGTGAGGGTAATTTGAAAGTGACTCAGGGATGTAAAGCTCTTCTCCGAAAAATTAGTGTAAATTGTATGGCACCTACCATTTACAATAGGATTCCACTAGATATTAGAAATATTAATGACAACAAAAGATTTAAATCTGCTCTCAATGGCTTCCTTGCTGAAAAAGTATATTATGACATAAAAATATTTTTAAATGATAAGACAATATTAACTAGTGATGGATAATTTGTGTATAATAACAAATAATATAATTTTGACATTAAAATATTTTATTTGACGATTACATAATTTGACATTAATTTTAATTTTATTACATACATACCTACATAATGATTAATTATTATTGTTTGTTATTTTATTTTAATTTTAATATGTTCATATGCCTATATGGCGAATCATGGCTGTACTGATATTTTCTAATATTCAAAACCAATGTAATACCCATGCTTATGAATGAATAAATGAATTATGAATTATGAATTATGAAAAGAAGAGGGGAAAGTACACCGCCTTGCGGTACGCCTGCAGTAAGGTGACACCAGTTTGATGTAGAATCGTCACACTTGATACATTGCTGACGTCCGCGAAGATAGTCAGAGAACCAAGCAATCACAGAGTCTGACATGTTATTTGAGCGAAGGATGGATAAAAGGACATCAAAATCAACCGAGTTAAAAGCGTTACTGAAATCGAGCAGAACAACAACTGTTGCCAGCCTGTTGTCTAATGCTTGTCGGGTGTCTTCAGTAACGTTCAACAAGGCTGTAACTGTGCTGTGATGGGGACGAAAACCCAGGTATGTGTAGTGTAACCAAATGTAACCCAAAACTCTGCTCAACGGTTTTGGAATATGAGCGTTATAGTATGTAGACTAAGAACAAGTCTATCTATCCATGTTATAAAGTAAAGTGGAACTCTTCATGAAGATTTTTTTTTACTATCTATGAGTGCTGTTTCTGGTTTCGCAGGCGAAACATTACTTCTGTGAACTCACAATTATCATGAGTTAGGTAGTGAACTCCAGGACTTTTAATATTACTGTAAGCGTCTATAAACTAATTTCGAACAACAAATATGGCAAGAGGTATAGACGCTTTTTACACCGACTTGTAATTCGCAGGCTGCCGTTAAACATGGTTACTTCGCTTGTCATAGATAAACCTAAAAAAAGTAAGCCTACTAGTTTTACACCTAGCTTGTATGCGAATAATTATGAAGGGTTTTAACTAAATTAAGCTTTTATTCTTAAAAAGTTCACGTAACTGACTGAATTTTAGCCCAACAACAATAATTTTAAAAAATAACATACAGAACCCATTCGTTTTTCAAATCTCACAAGATGACGTCATACCATTAATTTTAATCAATAATCCCTTGTTGACTTCTTAACCCATAATTAACTATAGCATTATGATTGATTCACGGTGTAAAACTGAGTAGTTTATAACCATATTGGAACTGTAATTAAGTAATCCAATTGATTATTAACATTGGTACGGAGAGAAAAGAAAGTGGCTCCATCGAATCCATTAAGAAACTTTAGATGTAATGTACAAGCTTCCGATGTTTAGCTTTTGAAACATCATAATCATTACGCAATGCATTCAAGTTATTAACTTCGACATGATACACCCTTACGAACGGTTGCATCAAGCTATACAATTTTGCAAACGTAAAATAGGACTTAATTCATAGGGCTGTTCCAATTTTAAATATTATTTTAATGTTTTTACGAACATGTAAAAAGCACAACTTGGTGCAAGCGGTCGCAATTACTGCGGATACGTTCAGCAGTTGTAAAAAGTTCAAGAGAAACTCCATGAATAGCGCCCTGCACTCGTCAATCGCAAAAATTTAATTATTTTATAATATACGAGAATGAGAAAAAAAAAGAGAGAGTGTCGGTGGCGTAGTGCGTAAGAGCGTCGTCTCCCACCCGGGAGGCACTGGTTCGATCCCCGCCACGTACCAATGTGTTTTGTTTTCAAATTTTGAAATCATATGTACGTTTAATCGACGCTTTTACGGTGAAGGAAAAACGTCGTGAGGAAGCCTGCACACACTTATGAAGAAATTTGTTAGTTTGTTAGGTTGTATGTGAAGTCGACCCACCCGCACTTGGCCAGCGTGGTTGACTAAGGCCTAATCGCCCCAAATGTGGGGTAGGCTCGAGCCCCTCGGTGGGGACATTATATGAGCTGTTGATGATGATGATGATACGACAATGCGTGACCGCGTAATACTTGTTATTTTATTAAATAAGTATAAAAGGCTCTTCTTTAAAGATGTACACTTGATATCGCCCGTGAAAGCCCTTATACCTGTAACCGGACACCTGCGCAGGCGCTGTCAAAACGTCTCCCGGTGAAGTGACCGCAGTTGTTCTTACACGTGTAACGTTAAAACCTCTCACTGCTCCACGCTTCGTAGACAACATGCTGACTCAATTAAAACTGACTTGAATGATCTTCGCTATAGAAAGGTATTACGTAATTCTTGAGACAAATAGATCGGCGCCAAAAATGTAGCGACAGTGAATACTGTTGTTTTTGTACTGCTAAATGTAAGCTGTTTGTTTTCAATGTTTTTTATATTACTTATTATAATAATAATAATCTTTATTTCAGACACATAGGATCCATATACAATTACTGTTTTGTTTTATCAATTTTCTTACAATCACATTCTTACATCGCCAAACAAAAAAAAATCGTATTAAAAAGTACCAAAAAAATATAAATAATAATAATTAAAATTAGATTTAGAAAGTAATAATAATAATATTGCTCAAATGGCTGGTAAACGTACAATAAAAAAAATTAGTTCAAATTACTTTCTGTTTAAAATATCATTATTAACTTTTTATCATAACTTATTCTTAATTAACTTCGCTTACGCATTTAGCCAATTTCAAGTTAATATAGTAATGTAACATTACTATTTTAATGACAAAATTACTAATGCTGTTAATAAAAGTGTACTTGTATGGTAGATTTAAACTAAAATGGAGTGTCACATTCACAACACTTGTTATTACATATTACAACAACAACTCTGGTGAAGCTTTTCGTGTTCTTCAAGAAGGGGGCTATTAATGAGACACTGACTCGACTAATTATTATTTATTGGATAACACTGATTCACATTATAAAGACCAAATACAAACATACGCCTAGCATGGCGGACCGCAGAGCAAGAGAGAGAGCTGTCACAGACAGCTTAACACAGTTGACTTATGTCACAGATTATAGAACACCACAAAGCTGACATTATTAACTTAAAAACAATCGATCAGTTAAATTAGGCAATTACTATAAAAACATTAAATATTTATTTGGCATGTAAAACGTGTACCATAAATAAGATTTTTTGTCACTAAAATCGTAATAAAATAAGCTAAAAGAATAAAATATAATAAGTATAGTTATATTTTCAAAAAATAATAATAATCATCATCATTTTCATCATCGGAAAACAGTGGTGGGGGGGATCGACCTCCAGGAGGTCGGCCGACACACAGGCGTTTATGACAGCGACCTCCAGGAGGTCGCGCGACACACAAGGGGATATATGATTTGTTATGTATGATTGTAACAATTGTTGGTAAACCTAATAAATGATTTGAAGCATCAATATTACCAGTTGAAGACGATATAACAAACTTTCGAAACGCAGTGAAAATGAAAACTGCACTGAGTCATTTCCATTTCCGTTCGCCGAGGAAGTCATCGGCCATATTGTTTTCTTTTGTCGGTGCACAAAAAAGGTTTCTTCGATTATTTATCTGTCATTTGAAAACATTTAAACAATCATCGTTTGAATTATACTTGCTTTCGAGATTTTGTTAAGTGAACTACCTATTTCTGTTAACCTGCTTCCAAGATTTTGGCATTAGATTTTTAGGGCCGGCCGCCTGCCTGTCTGACACCTACCCTCCTTGGGAACGACTGCTGTCTTTTGACAGCACGGGGGGCCACCAGCTTAACGTTCATTCCAAAGCACGGAGGAACATAGAGTTAAAAAAAATTCGATCACCCATCCGAGTACCGACCGCGCACTTGGTAGCTTTGCTTTAGTGATTATACGCACGGTCGCAGTGCCATCGACCTCCTCCTTGTAAAGCGTATAGGAAATTAATTTATTGATCTTTTATAGTTTAGCATTAACAAAAATACTAATTATATCAAACAATTTCTTAATAATTAGTCGGTAACCCACGACTAGAATTAAATGCAATTTAATAATGAGAGAGTTCAAATGACTTAGGAACATAAATTATGTAGGTATTCAATGATTTATTGAACACAAATAAAAAATGAGAAAATCTGCATTAATAATATATTGTCCAAAAGCTGTGGCTCATTTCTAAAGGATTACCTATATAGGTGTATATACTCACTAAAATGCTTGTTTAGTCAATCCATTGCACCCAAACTCGATTTTATTGACCAAAATGTGACATTTTATTAGATTCGCAATATTCTTTTACCGTTTCTTGTGTCGTGAATCGCGCGCCGCACGCTATCCGGCAACCGTCGACACGCCACCGCTTCGCCAACTCGGACGATTTATTTTGGTGAAATCGTGCCATGATTTATGTACGATGGGGATGTTCCTACGTATAGTTTATCCAATAAACTGTAATGTGACTCTTATTGCAAAGAGGGCATAACTTTTGCAGAAACTCTTAAAACCTTTGTTTGTTCTGCTTACCTAAATATTTACGACAGTATCCAAACACTCTTTTCTATTGTATCTACTTAATCGTTCAGTTTAAATGACGTTCTTTTTGTTATTCTTTTCAGACACAACAGCGCCTTACGTGCTCTACAAAGATGGAGTGGAACGAGCTCCTCCCGGTACGCAGTGGGGCGGAGGCGTCCTCGATGGCGGCTACCAGCCCATGCAGCACCAGAGTCCTGGCGGGCCGTCGCCGCAACCAGAACCACAACTGGCGTCTCCGGCGCCTTCACCTTACCCACCAGCCCCGCCACCTCCAGAGCCCTCAGCCGAGGATCCTTCTCAACATCTCGCACAACAACAAGCGCAGCAGCAGGCCCAGCAACAACAACAACAACAAACTTCCCCAGAACACATGCAGGTCGAACAACTCCAAACGCAGGTTCCAGCAAGCCAGCCTCAAGACCACCTCGACCGAACGCCATGCTTCGTTCCCCAAGCAGACCTTCAGCAGCAGTACGCCACGCCTTACTTCAAAGAAACGAGACCCACGAGCCACATGCTTGGAACTGGTGGATTTCCATTACATTACTTAAAACAGAATGGCGGAGTGCTGTCTCTTGAAGGACCGTTGGATCAGTACGGAGCGCCGGAGTTGCGCCACCTGCCCGACATCGTTCAACCTGAACCTCCGAAGCCTCGGAAACATAACCCAAATTCAGAACTAAGGTTGTTCAAATGCCTGACGTGCGGGAAAGACTTCAAGCAGAAGTCAACGTTGTTGCAACACGAACGCATCCACACAGACTCGCGGCCGTACGGGTGTCCAGAGTGCGGCAAGCGGTTCCGCCAGCAATCACACCTGACTCAACACCTCCGCATCCACGCGAACGAGAAGCCTTACGCGTGCGTGTACTGCCCGCGCTCGTTCCGGCAGCGCGCCATCCTCAACCAGCACCTGCGAATCCATTCCGGTGAGAAGCCATATACGTGCGGCGAGTGCGGCAAACATTTCCGCCAGAAGGCCATCCTGAACCAGCACGTCCGCACACACCAAGGCGAGCGCAATTCACACATATATGTCCCTCCCCGCTCCCCGCGCGCGCCGCCCGCACTGACCGCGCCGGTCACTGCCGGCGCCGCGTGCGATCCCCGCCACTCCCTACACGTTCGATTCGGTCTCGCATCCATTGGCCTTCCTATCAAACAAATTCTCGGTCCCCTCGTCGCCCGCGTTACACAGGGCGCTCGCGAGACGCGGAACCGATCGCCGGACGATCCCGTAACCGTCCTCAGTTCGATTAACCCACTCGTCGGTAACCCCACAGTCGACGAGTCAGACACCTAACTCACCAACGTATTCCGTTTTTCCAGATGTGTCGCCGCATCTGATTTTCAAGAATGGAACGACGCCTACGCTGTGGCCACAGGACGTGCCGTTCCCCGCAGATGAGAACAAGGAGGAGATACAGTCTACGTTCGGCGACGCCGACGGCCAGAACGGAGAACAACGCGGCTCGTGCTTTTCGCCCGGAGACACCGCACAGTACCCCGCCTACTTCAAGGACACCAAAGGTCTAAACCATGCCGTTTTCGGCTCTGGTCTCTCTCTACAATACTTGAAGGGTGGCAAACTACCAGACGTCCTCGGCGGGCGTGCAATGCCGCTATACGTCCGATGCCCCATTTGCCAAAAAGAATTTAAGCAGAAATCAACTCTTCTTCAGCATGGGTGCATTCACATAGAGTCGCGACCGTACCCGTGTCCGGAATGCGGAAAACGTTTTCGTCAACAGTCACATCTGACGCAGCATCTACGCATTCACACCAACGAGAAGCCGTACGGATGTGTGTACTGTCCACGTTTTTTCCGCCAGCGGACGATTCTAAATCAACATCTCCGCATTCACACCGGGGAGAAGCCGTACAAATGCACGCAGTGCGGCAAAGATTTCAGACAGAAGGCCATCCTAGATCAGCACACGCGAACGCACCAGGGCGACCGGCCGTTCTGCTGCCCGATGCCGAACTGCCGGCGGCGGTTCGCGACCGAGCCGGAGGTGAAGAAGCACATCGACAACCACATGAACCCGCACGCGGCGAAGGCGCGGCGCGCGGACGCGGCCAAGACGCCGCGGCCGCTGCCGCCGGCGGCCGCCGTGGTGAAGCCGGAGCTGTACTTCCCGCAATGCTACGCGCCGCCGTTCCAGCAGTTCCCGGCGGGCGGCGAGTTCAAGCCGGCGGTGGGTCCCGGCGCGCCCGTGGCCTGCCTGCCGGCGCAGTGACCCGCGCCGCCGCGGTGGCCGCCCGCGCACGCGCCGCCGCACCACGACCTCTACGCGGCCGAACGATTGTACAACTGAACTCTGCCCGCGCACGCCTTACACACGTATACGACTCGCCGCACGCGAGCTTTTGTGAGTAATCGACTTAACATTAATCGGATCGCTGTAAAACGAGCTTCGATCTGTAAATATCGACGTTGTTTATAATATCGAGAGTCTGTCGCGAATGTACAGTTCAAAATGTTCTCCGTGAATAGTGTTACCGTTGAAAAAGCGAGTGAAGATAGCGTTTTTTGCCCCGTAATATTAAGTTACCAAGTAAGAATTAGGTTTCTCGGTGATTCTTCTCGTACGGTCGAAAATTTTCATAAAATCTAAGCAGATTGAACCAGAGATTAGAATTTAAAACTACGTTGAAATCTAAAATTAAGAATTGATCTTTTACCACGTAACAATATTTCGCGATGAATGTTTTCGGTACATTTTTGTGCCTATTTGTAATGAGACATATTTTGTAGATATATTAGGTTAATTTTATTATTTACAAGTATTAAGGGATAAAATCTGGCAAATACAAGGAGAGGTAAACGAATTTCAAGATGCTCAAAATATCTTTAAAAGTAATGGTAAAGAATTTAAGCGGTAACTTTAGGTCCAAATTAGAAAATTTTTCGGCGAAGTTAAGTCAGAACATCGATGTTAAAGGAATGTGCAAACCAAAAAAATACTTAGGTTACCTTTTGCCATCTAAATACATAAATATTTGTTTGTTAGTACTTACTCAAGGTCTGTTACGTCAATGCATTTATGTGGGAACTTATTACCGATTTAAGACATTATACACTGTAGGTGCCAAATAGCGTAGTGTTTTTTAAATTTTTTCTACCAGTCTCTATTATAGTTGGCCTAGTTTAGGTTGTTACCAGATTTCAACGATGTGACAATTAAAATGCATTTATAGGAAAGGGTCGGACTGAGAAAGGACTGTGATAGTTAGGTAGGTTAGATATTCGCTCACTTAGCGTTAAAAGTTGGTGCACGTGGCTGGTAATGAACGGGCGATCGATTTTGGACTCGAGTGAATGTATTGTATTTAATCGTTCCGTTGACCAATTGTTTAGGATTTAATTTGTGTGCTAAATTGAAATTGAACGTTATGAGTTCCATTGGGATTTCGCATTAATTTCTAATGTCGTTACTTGCCTTAAGGTTTATTGACTGATTTGACAGGAAACGTCAAAGAGTGAGATTAGAAAATTTTACCACTAAGGTAAAGAGTGTGATGTCGCCAAGTGCTTTGTCGTAGTTTGATCCAGGGACGAAGGAATGCCAGAGTAATCTTATTTCTAATTTAGCTTAGACTATCGACTTTCGAATTACCAAGCAATTCGACCATTCATCGCGAAATAACTTAGTATTTAGGGAAATAAAGATATATATGAACTTTTCGGCAGCGCTGCGATACCCTGGAGTGGAAACCGCGTCCTGAGTTTGTGTCGTCCAAGGTATAAAAGTACGGTTATAATTAATTTCGAAGGATGATTGTAAAAGAAATTTGCGTGAGCGAGACAGATATATGAAATATATCTTGCGGAGGACGATCCGATGTGTGAACGGCGCTCCACCAGTCCTGAAGACTATAAACCATGAGTAGCTGCCTCAGGGTATCCCAGGGCATATTTTAACGTTTTTATCATCTCTGTTTGTATCTATAGACGACATATATAGCTTATTTTACGATATTATTGTGATGGTTTCGTTTTCCTACCGCATGATAAGGACTGTTACTATGTATTAAAAATAGATGTAATAGTATTTGAATTTGTGGGAGTCACATAACACTTTACCATTTATTTATCACTTTGGAAGTGAATGCAATATTATGTTTAGCGGTTTACGTCGTTGATTAAGCAAATTATCTCATTGGGCAGTTAAATGAAATTGTAAAGGGGGAGTGGTGGCACCGGCGCGTGCGTCGCGTTCGTGCACCAGCGCATGCGTCGCGTTCGTGCACCAGCGCATGCGTCGCGTTCGTGCACCAGCGCATGTGTCGCGTTCGTGCACCAGCGCGTGAATCGCGTTCGTGCACCGGCGCGTGCGTCGCGTTCGTGCACCGGCGCGTGCGACGCGTTCGTACACCGGCGCGTGCGTCGTGTTCGTGCCACCGCTCGCTCGCCTTCCGAAGCCGCGTGAGCGCATTTAGTTTACCATTTGTTTTTCCTATCAAACTTTTGGAGGTTTACGACAAAAAAACATCGTTTGAAGAAAATTATAGAGTTATCTTCCGTGACTAAAGTTTCCACAATGTTCAAGGTGTGATCCTCCTGAGGCGCGCGCGCCGGCCCCGTCCCGCCGTATGCGAGTTTCAGTTCCCGTTGCGTTTCCTTCGATATTAAACTACAATAAACAGCCTTACACAATAATAGCTTATAAGTATTTTTATACAAAACAGTTACAATATAAGAGGACGGGGGCGGCGTGGCGGGCTCTAGCATAAAGTTTGAATACATGAAGTGCCATAGCCGAGATATAACCTCAGATTTATACTTATTAGATTTTATACCGATACAAATGGATTTAATTTTTAAATATAACAAAGGTGATTAAGTATACAGAGATTACAGATGATATTTTATACATTTATTACAAACAATATTATTAAAAGGTAAACGTGAAATAGTCTTAAAATTAGTGACGTACCTATTGCAACGTGTTAAGTACCTAAGTATGTGAAACAGGATTCTTTTGTTGAAAGTCGTGGTAGATTGAAGTACCGTCAATTTCGCATGACTTAACACAAGTTTTAAAATATATTTATAGGTAGAGTGTGGTTTGAACAATCAGAAACACCGTTGGTTAACTAAACCACCGAAGACCGCCACATTCAAGAGAAATTTTAAATTTGTCTCTTCTTATAGCTCTACATTTTAACAAAATACATTTTACGGACCGTACTGACTTTTAATAGTATTTAAATTGTCTGTGGTGACTTCCGTGGTTCTCTGGTCAAGCCACACGTTTCTCGTAATAATTGAGGCGTTAATTTTTCAGCGTGGTTATTGTACATACATATCAATCAAGTACCCCGGGCAGTGTTGCAAACTTATAATAAAAGTTAAGTATATTGGTTACTCCGGCGAATGCCAATTTAAGAAATTGTAAGATGTTTAGTCTGGACATTTAAATAAACGAAGATTTTAAAAGAGTAAATTGAGATGAATTTTTAATGGATTAGACATTTTTGAAAGTATAAAATTAAGTGTCCACTCTACGCATTTGTACTGGGTAGTATAAGTGGCCCAGATACTGTGTCCGATGTAGAAGTACCATTTGATTGTACTATAATATATTGCTCAGCCTTTTGTTAAGTTTTGCTCAAATAATTTCTTATGTGTATCCTTTATCGTTGTAAATCTAGTTTGTATTTTACTTATTCTGTAAATTAATGTTTTTAAAGAGCACGGTTTTGCTTTTCTGAAGATATTTAACATAAGGTTGTTTGCGCTTCTTCTGTTTATCTGTTTGCAGTAGTTTTTTATTGCCAATATAATCTTGCCGTCCAAGAATATTGAAGTTGCCTCACCAACATACTACCGGATTTTATTTCACAGAGATATTAATAGTAATAATAGCGTTCCTAGAGTTTGTAACTAATTAGATTTGTTTTCGTCATATCTTTGTCTTTAGTAGGCAGTCTTCTTGCAATGACGCTACGATTATGTTTTGAAAGAATACCTTTTTTCGATATTTAAATTAAGCATCAAGACAGAACCTTATCCAATTTGATAATTTTAAGTAACAGTGAGGATTAGTCATGCCAAAAGTCGTATCTTCTTTTCGTGTTGAAGTGAAATAGAGAGCAGTAATTTTCTGTAAGATTTAATTTTATATTCTCAATATCAATATCTTAGAATAAGAAGTCTCCAAAATCTGTGTTAAGCAATAAAGGAACTTACAGCAGAGACAATAGAGATGATGAATTAACTTATAATTTACGTAATTAGGTGAATAAAAAAGAAAATAATTTTTATCAGCTAACTAAAATGATGATTTCAATATCAAATATGTAGTTTAATGAAAATTAAACAGTAGTTTCATTGCAAAAAGGTTCAAAACAGAATAGATCAGATTTTTATATTCCAAGCAGTAAATCTAGCTGAAGATTTTATTCTCTTTTACTTTACAATTTATATAAAAACATTATTAAAATACGTCATAGGAATACAATTCCTTTAATAATTCTCTTGAAGAATGTCTTTCATTAACAACAGAGATATTTGATACAATACCTTGTAATTTAAGTGAGAAAGTCAATTTTTGCGTCAATTATTTTATCGAATCGCGTGGCGATTACATAGATGAAGGAATGCTTTAAAACTGTAGCAAATTATGTATAGAAAATGAAATACAAAAAATAAATAAAAACCTCCTGTCTTATTCAAGTGCTGAAACAGGACTAGGACATCGATCAGCGGCTTTTCGCAACCTTTTACCATTGGTCCACCTTGTGAAGGGCCTACCAACGCCTGCATCTTCCCACGATCACAGATCTTCGTCCACCGTGTGAAGAACTTACGCTGCGTCTCCCAGTACGCATCCGCCACTCGAAGACCTTTCCACCACAACGACCGTCAGTCCTCCTCGCAATGTGCCCGGCCCACTGAGGTTCGCAATTCTTGAGGATATGTCAGTGATCTTAGTTAGGTCTATGCTTCATCTAAATTTGAGATAGTGTCTAAATATTAAAAAAATACTTAGCTCCAATTATAATAAGTATAAAGAATTCCTCCATCTATGAAATTAGCGACCGGTCGCACCAAGAAATATGTTATTTTTACAATTTCGTAAAAAATTACTTATTATATTTAAAAATGAAGCAACCCATTCCTATGGATTAAGTTGCCATTTTCGTTACTTTGTAGTTGCAATATTGTAGTGTATTACTGATAGAGCTCGTAAAAAAGAAAAACCAGTTACCAGAGTCACGAAGACATTAATCTTTAATTAAATTGTCACAAAAATAATTCGTCAAAATAATCTCAATAATTTACAAGGTATTTTTAACAAGTTCACTAAACTAACTTTCGTAATAGTGTATCTATTCCTGTGCTACCCCATAATAAAGATTTATACTTAATTTACATTTAAGTTCTTTACGATATAAAGGAGAGAATAAGATTGCATTGTAAGTATACTTTGCATTTAACTTAATAATTATTATCGAAATGTCAATTGTATCAAATACAATATCTTCTCTTGAGCAATGTAAGTGTAACTGAATCATTGCTTGCTTCTTACAAAATTAGTAAACTTAGTGATAAGTTGACTTGAAAATTGCGTTTTGCAGCGTATGTTTACTTGTGTGCATTTATTGTGATCTCATTGCAGTCGAGGTTTAAGTTGAGAATTGTTTGGCAATGATCTTAAGTTGGGTCCTGTTCGAATTCGAAATGTAGAGTACGGTCACATGGTTGCGACAAGACTTCTTCAGTACTTTAAAGTGTCGATTGAACTAACGACAATCACGTTTTTAACAGTTTTGTCGCAACTAGGGGCTCGTAATTAATTAAAATTCTAAATGACTGAATGAATTTGACTTCTGTCTCAGGGCAACGTAAAATGTATGTGGTATCGTGTTTAATGAGTCGAACCCGGCGCATATTGCTAGGTATAAACAAACACACAGTTTATTCAAACTACCCACATACGGCCACGTGCATTTTGCGTTTCTTCCACTAATCCAAGAGCATAATATTGAGCTTTATTGCAATTTATTTCCGTTGGCTACGAATTATTTAAACGTCTTCCATTTTGTCGTAATTAAGCATCGACGTTGTATAATTTGTGACCAATCATATTTTATTTTATTCACGTAACGTGTTTCGTATACCAACCTAGATTTATTTGTACAGTTTACGCGATTTTATGTAAAGGAAAAAGTGTCTACCTGCAGATAGTGCAGTACCAGTGCAATACACTTAAATTTTGGCGAAATATTGTATAATTTATTTCGTATATCTCTATATAACTTTAATTTTATAGATATAGGTGTCAAGAAATAATTGGTAGCCAACATAAAATGGCCTATTTTATTTTAACTTTAAAACTAGATGTATCCGATTGTGTACACTGCCACTCGCCGACCGCTGTCAGATACGTTTAAAAATAATTAATTTCTTCTACACAATAGAGACTTGTTGAATACAGTTCCACAATAAAATAAGTGTTGTTGAATTTTTTATAAAAGATGAACATATTAGAATAATGATCTTGTAGTCTGGATTGAGTTTTTTTACAGATTTTATTGGACGCAACGTTGTATGCCCGGCTCGGGTGTGTTCACACTGACTGTCGAAGCGCAGACACACGAGCTCCGTATCCGTTCGCTCAATGTGAACCCACCCTGAGATGACCCGCCTATCAGCTTATTTTTGCTACAATACTTATTTGAGTCAATACAATATACTGTTTCCGTATACATATAGTACAATAGATTATACAGATTTTACAAATATATAACATATACAATATACAATAAAGTGGTGATATTATTATACAATTTGTTTGACGGGAGCGTGATAGGCGCGTCGTCTCGCGGCGTAACTGGTTTCATTGACAAATGGGTGCTGTTATATCATTAATTGTACATATTTATTGTAATATACAACAATAGACTGGTAAATTTACAATGTTGTTAGGTTTCTACAGAGTTATCATCTGGCGTTGTTGGTTACCCGACCGTGATTTCTTTAATTATAAGTAATTAATTTTATTAGTGATAGATTGTCTTCCATTTCGTTGTTTCTGTAGAGACGGGGTTATTTTAATATTTGAACTCTTCATTTGTAACATTTTAAAATGGTTATTTTAAAGCTATTATTGTCTTCCAAGAGATATATCTACGTGAGTAAAATGCCATAAGCTTCACTGTGGCTGCGGCCTAAGGTCCCATTCCCAACAACGCCAGCCCACATGTTACAATAGAATATATTTTCTTACAAACCGACGGAGACACCGAAATAGACTATATAAAATTTATTTTAGACAATACCAGAATACAAGATCTAACTTTTTACACACAACAGTACACAAGCCTTAAGTTTTCATTTACCATAGATGTTTACTTTCATCAAAAATGTAAGAAAAATACAGTTGGTTGGAGATATGGTCACAAAGATCCAGGCGAAAAATTGTAACGTTGGCATTATGAAAATTAAAAATTGTAAATATACTTTTCTAGTTCTTCCAAAATGAATAATATCAGTATTAAAACAAAATTCGAATTTGGTTAGGTCAAAAGTATGTGTGATCTAGATAATTATTGCATTAGGCTTTCTCGGTGTAACTTTAAAGATATTTTTAATGATTTCTTATATTTAGTTACTATTATATTATTTTTCATATTAAAATTAGACTATTATTTTAATCGAATTGTAATGTTCTTGCCTAGATTTTGCATTTATGAATTATTTAGTAACGTATGATACGTTTGAAGTTGACCATCGTATTTATGTATATTATTATTCAATTAAGGGTTTTGTTTGTTTTTTTGTCATTAATAGAAGTAAAATGTTGTAAAAAGTAAGCTCGTTGTATTTTATCAAATAAACACTTTTTAGTCCAACTGAAGCAATATCTTGCTGTTTTATTTTTATTATAATATAGGTACGGTGTGTCCATAACTTTAAGATCGTGTTCTATGAACAATTTTATCGGTAAAAAGACCTTAAGTTAGTCTAGCTCTCACCCGCGCCGATAATACAAGAACTAGTTGGTAGATCCATATGTAGTGTCATCTGGGTCTGGGAAGGTACCACCGCTCTTCTTATTTCTACTGTGAAGCAGTTCGCTATGTTTCGGATTGAAAGGAAAGGTAGCCAGTGTAATTACTGGGAATGGAGGGCATATCATCTTAGTCCGCAGGATGGCAACGCACTTGCAGTGTCAAGTGATTTACCCTTAATATTGTTAGTGAATGAATTAGTACGAGAACATTTTTTCAACTAGCGGTCCGCCCGCTAATTCCGCCTAAAGTCTTTTTTTATCAAATATATCGACCATCGGATCAAACTATAAAAGATAGCAGAAGCTATAGACATGTCTAATGAACGTTTTTGTCACATATTGAATGAAGATTTGGGTATGAGAAAACTGCTCAAGCGTTGAGTGCCGCGTTTGCGTTAGACCAAAATCGTGTTTAAATGAACATTTCCAAAGCTCTTTGACGGAGCTTACGCGGAAAATAATCGGAGTTAAGGACCGATCAACTATCGTACATGAAATCTGGATACAGCATCATGCGCCCTAAGCAAAAAATCCTACTGTTAAAAAAATTGCCTTGCGAAGGGGAAATCCACTTCAAACAAAGAAAAAAACTGGTTTTTCATCTAGGAAAGTGTTGAAGACTACTAATGGGACAGTCATGAAGTTCTCTTCATCGATTATCTTCAAACGGGAAACCATTACAGAAACATAGGTACTACGCATATTTTTTTTCAGAAATTACGGAATAACGGCCACATTTCCAGTAAAAGAAAATTCTGTTTCATCACGATCGTGCTTCCTCTCACCATGGTGAAAATCCTGGAATCACGGTAACTGCGTGACCACTCTCCTTACTCACCAGATCTTTCTCCAAGCTACTTTTTTTTTGTTCTCTGACAGAAATTTTCGTCAAAAAGGAGACTACAGTCCTTACTACAGTCTATTCTATTCTTAATTAGTGGCGTAGCGATACATAAACGTACGCATTTTGCCAATGTCAAGTGAGAATGAACTAAAGTAACAACAATTGTACGGTAAATTTGAGTTAAAAATGTAGTCTCTCAGCACGTGTTTTTAAAATAAGAACTCGGGAGAAACTCCGAGGCTAAAGTCATCATAAACGAATATTTTGCAGAGAAAGACGCCGAGTACTATCTGGGGCGGGGCCTTATCACGCTATTAAACGTTTTTACCAAAACCAAATTGTTATGCTGGCACTTGATATGGCCGTATAGGCAAACATTTGTGTTGCATCTCTATCATAATATACAGACTGGAAGAGATGCAACACAAATGTTTGCCAAATACGACCATGTGAAGTGCCAGCATTATAGCTTTCATACCTTTTGACAACAGCTGTCAAAGCGTAGGTATATGAAAATTTATAACGATTTGGTTGGAGTTTTCTACCGAGTGTGTAAAAACACGTGTTGAGAGACTCCATTTTTAACCAAAATATACCGTACAATTTTTTGTAACTATAATTAAATTTTCACTTAACATTGGCAAAATGCATAGTCTTTAAGATTTGCGAATGTCATTAATTAAGAATAGAATAGAATAGTCATCTTTTTTTTACTTTTAGCAGAGCCCATGACATTAACCCACAAAAATCCTATAGTCGTAATTTTAATTAGGTACTTAGAATCAAAATTAAAGAAAATAAAAAAAATACGTGTTGAGTATAATGAAAATACTTTTCATGTCTATTTCCATCCATATAATTTGACGCCGTCGTGGTGGAGTGGTCAGTATAGCTGGCTTCACATCAAGCGGTCCGGGTTCGAATCCTGGTAGCGGCAAATGTTTGTGTGACGAACACGAATGTTTGTTTGCGAGTCATGGTTGTTTATATATTTATTTAAGTTCATTTATAAAAATATCTAAAATTATGATGTATATTAAAAAAAAAAATGTCCGTTATCTAGTATCCGTAACACAAGTTCTTAATGATACTTACTTCGGGCTAGATAATTGGTGTGAGCGTGGAAATATATTATTATATTATTATTATAATAAAAAAAAATACTATTAAAAAAATGTAGGTAATGTTGTCTATTGATGACAATAATATGAAAAATCCAAATCAATCAAAAATAATTTATTCAACAAAGACTTATTGCAAGCACTTGTTGATATCATACATCATTAAAATAAATAATATTTATACTAAGGCTAGCTGGTTCGGAAAATTGAGAGCGCCCACACATATAATTAAATTCTAGTTTCGGAAGAAGTCGATGGGGTGCCGCGGTCGCACGGTCTGGAAGCATGTGCACGGTCGGTATTCTGATGAGTGACTAAATATATTTTTCAGCTTTTGCTTCGTGTAGTGATGGTGTATTAATCTGTGCTCTGACTCGCTCTCTGTCAATATGGTTTCTGGACAGGACATACGAATGGGTAATGGGAAATCTCGTTTTATTTATCTCACACCCAAGAATATAAGTTAGACAGTACTCGTACAGCGTTTTATTCCGTTTTGATTTTGACTCACCTAGTAACGAAAAACAAGTATGTCGACTCGAAACCGCAATAAGATGGATAACATTCATCAAATCAAAGACCGCTGCCAGTAGCACATTTGGCAACATCGCATAACATAGTGGTGAATCCGCCGAACGAATTTGATTTTCAGGATATCAGTGCTTGGCCTCGATGGTTACTGAGATTTGAACAATATTTGTTGATAACGGGCAGTAAATCCGACAAGGAAAGGTGTAATTTATATACAGACTGGAAGAGATGCAACACAAATGTTTGCCAAATACGACCATGTGAAGTGCCAGCATTATAGCTTTCATACCTTTTGACAACAGCTGTCAAAGCGTAGGTATATGAAAATTTATAACGATTTGGTTGGAGTTTTCTACCGAGTGTGTAAAAACACGTGTTGAGAGACTCCATTTTTAACCAAAATATACCGTACAATTTTTTGTAACTATAATTAAATTTTCACTTAACATTGGCAAAATGCATAGTCTTTAAGATTTGCGAATGTCATTAATTAAGAATAGAATAGAATAGTCATCTTTTTTTTACTTTTAGCAGAGCCCATGACATTAACCCACAAAAATCCTATAGTCGTAATTTTAATTAGGTACTTAGAATCAAAATTAAAGAAAATAAAAAAAATACGTGTTGAGTATAATGAAAATACTTTTCATGTCTATTTCCATCCATATAATTTGACGCCGTCGTGGTGGAGTGGTCAGTATAGCTGGCTTCACATCAAGCGGTCCGGGTTCGAATCCTGGTAGCGGCAAATGTTTGTGTGACGAACACGAATGTTTGTTTGCGAGTCATGGTTGTTTATATATTTATTTAAGTTCATTTATAAAAATATCTAAAATTATGATGTATATTAAAAAAAAAATGTCCGTTATCTAGTATCCGTAACACAAGTTCTTAATGATACTTACTTCGGGCTAGATAATTGGTGTGAGCGTGGAAATATATTATTATATTATTATTATAATAAAAAAAAATACTATTAAAAAAATGTAGGTAATGTTGTCTATTGATGACAATAATATGAAAAATCCAAATCCTGGCACCCAGCTCACTTAATAGCTTGGAAAGGGAACGACTCTTTTTTACTATGAACGCTACGGATCAGCTATGAACCGTAGCGCATTGCCTATCTTTATCATAGTAAAAAAAGGCGATGACTACGACCGGTCGTATACATCGCCCTTTACCCATAAAGTACTTGTCTTGTCCCGTCTAGGGGGACCATCCGTCCGGATTAATCCAGACATGTCCGGACTTCTAGAGTTCTGTCCGGCCCTTTAGTGTGTCCGGGTTTTTGTTTTAGATGGAATATTAGTAATAAAACTTATATAAGTAAGATATTTAATCTTTATTAATGTCCCACTCATCTAAAAGCGACTTTTCCCATAGTACTGTTACGAAGTACGTACCTGATGTTTACATTTTGTGATTAAAATGTCCGGACTTTTTTGAACTGTCGCGGTTTTTGTCAGGACTTTTAAAATTTCTAAATGGTAACCCTAGTCCCTTCTCAATAATTTCTGTAGGTATGGCGCCCAAAAGTAGCCTGTACAATAAAACCGCCTCCGTGGTCTGTTCGCCCACATACATTAGCACACATACACCACACATTTATACATTTGCTCGCTGTTCAAGAGACGTCAAAATTACCCTGTTCAGGGCATTATGCACGTCCCTCTACGCGAGCAGTCTGTGGGTGAATTGTACGCAAAAGCAGTACGGCGCCTTACGCGTCCAATACAATCACAGAGCCCTGGGTCGCGGAGGGCGCGCACAAGGAGTGCCTAGACGGGCAGCCCTGGGACTGTCTCAGTGTAGTTGCGCTCACGTGCGCAGATCCCGAGCCGTCCCGTAATAGCGCACTGAAGGTCAGGCCGGGGAGGATGTTTAGTGGGTATGGAGGGAACGCTTTTACCTCGAGTCCCACATAGCCCCTGCGGTTAGCACCACCCCGCAGGGAGGATGACCCATATGTAGGGTCGTCTGGGTAGGTACCACCGCTTTTCTTATTTCTGCCGTAAAGCAGTTCGCTGTTTCGGATTGAGGGGAAAGGTAGCCAGTGTAATTACTAGGAATATCATCTTAGTCTCCAGGATGGCAACACACTTGCAGTCTTAAGTGCCCTTAATATTGCAAGTGTCTATAGGCGACGGTAACCACTTAACACCAGGTGGGCCACTAGCTTGTTTGCCATCTTGTAGTATATATATAAAAAAAATAGAATAAAATATTGTGCACAAATTACGTCCCTGTCAAGTAACAACAATGACGTAGGAATTCTAGTAACAATGAGGAGCATTCCGGATACTTGAAAGACAAGAACTTCTTGCAAGTAGCGCCATCTCGTGGCAGTATCAGACATTAACTTCTCAAGAAAAGGAAAACCTTCTAGTTACGATAGATGGCGCGGTCAGCATTATCCTACTGATATCGATGTTTGTTACTCTTTGACGCAAAAACTAAAGAAAGGATTTTAATCAAATTTAGAACGAAAGAAAGAAAGAAAATCCGATTATTGAGACAACACTAAAATTAAACAAAAAATAATAATATATATATTAAGTGAGTACTTAATAATTATTTGTCTCAAACTTCATTTTACAATTAGGTATACATACTGGGTGTAAAAGACATGAACAGTCAAACGAGAACCATGTATTCTAAACATCAAAATAAGACATATTTCAAAAAAATTATTGCTGGGAAATGATTTTTATTTTTTGGTGTTAAAAAAATTTCAAATTGTACCGCGCAATGTAAAGGGCCCAACTCGCACGTAACTCGCAAAACCGCGATAATTTTGCCAGACGGCGGCCCCGTTCGTCAGTGTCCGTGCGCATCGAGTGAGCTACATTGAACGCTAACGTTTTGAAGAAGTTTTTTGTTATGAAATACTAAAAAAAATGATAATATTTCTTTAGACAATAATTAAGCAATAACGTATGGAGTACGTTTTCATAATAAAATGAAAAAAATAATTATGACTTTAACCTTCAATAAAATCGTAACTATCAATTTCCCAGGTATAGTCTAAAGGAAAAAAATGTTATGATGATGAGCAGAATACGTGGTTTTCGTTTTGCTGTTCATGTCTTTTACACCCATATACCCAGACTATCATTTATCTAAGCAGGGACTGCATCTCAGCAGTCCGACAAAGTCGGATCGGATCGGCAGACACCCGACAGTTCACCCAACTGTCGATCCTACCTCATGTGAACGAGCACGCAGTTCAAACCCTCCATTTTCTTACTGAGGTAAGAAAATATCCTCCATACTTTATAAATAACACAAATCTTTTTCATAAATCAATTTATTAAAGCCTACGTAAGATAACAATATAATTCGTTTTAATAAAAAAAAACATTGTATAATACCAGCAACACTTAATTCTTCCTACGGCTAACCAGCTTCTCTATGCTGTCTTTCCTCTTATAAATACAAATATCCATAAAAGTCATAGCCAACAACAAACAATGACCCAACATATCCTTCTGTAACTCTTTTTGATTCCTGAACATTTGTTTGAGGTCTTCTGAAATATATAATTGTGAATTATCCTTCGATTTCTCTTTTATATTCTGCAGAATCATTTCTATTGTCTGATCTGTTGACACTTTTTCGTTTCCAACCAGTGTACCGTATAACCTGGAAAAGTTAATCAATCAAAAATAATTTATTCAACAAAGACTTATTGCAAGCACTTGTTGATATCATACATCATTAAAATAAATAATATTTATACTAAGGCTAGCTGGTTCGGAAAATTGAGAGCGCCCACACATATAATTAAATTCTAGTTTCGGAAGAAGTCGATGGGGTGCCGCGGTCGCACGGTCTGGAAGCATGTGCACGGTCGGTATTCTGATGAGTGACTAAATATATTTTTCAGCTTTTGCTTCGTGTAGTGATGGTGTATTAATCTGTGCTCTGACTCGCTCTCTGTCAATATGGTTTCTGGACAGGACATACGAATGGGTAATGGGAAATCTCGTTTTATTTATCTCACACCCAAGAATATAAGTTAGACAGTACTCGTACAGCGTTTTATTCCGTTTTGATTTTGACTCACCTAGTAACGAAAAACAAGTATGTCGACTCGAAACCGCAATAAGATGGATAACATTCATCAAATCAAAGACCGCTGCCAGTAGCACATTTGGCAACATCGCATAACATAGTGGTGAATCCGCCGAACGAATTTGATTTTCAGGATATCAGTGCTTGGCCTCGATGGTTACTGAGATTTGAACAATATTTGTTGATAACGGGCAGTAAATCCGACAAGGAAAGGTGTAATTTATTGTTGTACTGTATAAGTGAAGGAAATTTAATTATCATTTTAGTCCACGAAAAAATTTTATACTTGTACCTACGTACTAAAATTTAATAGAACACTACAACATCAAGGCGAATCAGCAGATAATTTTATAAAAAACATACTTCAATTTCATTTAGCGCAAAATTGGGAATTCGAAAAAATTACCAAGGAAGAAATACCAAGAGACAAAATAGTTTCAGGAATAATGGATAGTAATTTATCTGAACAGCTACAATTGAAGAGTAGTCTTACATTACAAGAAGCAATTCAACGTATCTGAGAATACGAAATACAAAAAATCAAACTAAAGACTTGGTTTATGAAAGTAAGGTTAATATGTTACAAAAACATTCCTACAAAAATAATTCAAGGTAAACCAGAAAGTCCGGATCAGATCCAGTCAGGAAAGTGTACCTACTGTATATTACATTATCATCATAGATCTACTTGTCCAGATTGTAACACTGTTTGTTTTAATTGTAATTTAAAGGGACATTATTCTAAAGTCTGTAAGAAATTAAAGACTGTAAGGTCATTAGAGGAAACTGTGGAAACATCAGCAGGTAATGGAAATATTTGTTTATGGTCTGTTAATGGAAAGGAGTCAGATTTTTTTTTTTAATACTTTTGTGATATGTGTTAAAGAATCACTACATAGTATAAAACAAAGTCGCTATCCGTATCCGCCGTCTGTCTGTCCCTATGTATGCTTAGATCTTTAAAACTACGCAACGGATTTTGATGCGTTTTTTTTAATAGATAGTGATTTTTAAGGAAGGTTTATATCATATTTACATAAGCATTGCAAAGTGCGTAGTCGGGGCGGGTCGGTAGTTTAATATAAAAGATAGATTCTTAATAGATTCAGGTGCTGATGTTGTGTGTAATCCTTTGTATTTGATTCCAGAATACTTTTTACCTAAACTGCAAGATTCGGATTTCTCGGTAAGGGTAGCCGATGGTAGAAATCTTGACATATTAGGTTATTTTTTACGACATTATCATTTAAAGATAAATCAATCTACACTAAAGCATATGTAGTAAAATCAATACAGAAACCAATTTTAAACAGACAAGCAAACCATGACCTTCATATTTTAACTGTAAATTTAAATTAAATAAAAATAAAATATGTCAGGAGTACTGTGAATAGTGATAAAGAGTTTCCATCACTATTACAGGAATTGGGTCAATTCAAGGATGTAATTTCGATTAAGCTGAGACCTGATGCTAAACCTTTTGTCCAGTCTACACCTAGAGTGGTTCTCATTGCTTTACTACATAAATTGGAAGCTGAACTGAAAAGATTACAACAATTGGATATAATCGAACACATGGAATAGGTAACAGAGTGGTTATCTCCTTTTGTTGTTGTACTAAAAAATTAAAAAGAAATTAGATTGTCTTGTGACTATACTCAACTTAATAAAAATATACAGGGTGTAAGGGACCCGCTCTCTAAAACGAAAAATATAAAGTCTACTACCTCAAAGTAAATTTATGGCATAAGCAGTTTTTTTTTTAATTGAATATTTAAAGAGTTGGTAATTTTACAACGCGCAATGTATTACGTACGTGCGGGCGGCCCGTAGCGGCCCGACGCAAGCGGCGGCGGCGCCCCGGCGCGCGACGCGTATCTAAAACTGAACAGGTTCGAACGCCCGCAGACTAAGCCCGCAGATCATGAAAACCTCTTCACAAATCTTTAGTTTAACAGAGTTACAGTCATTTTTTATGTACGGACAACATTTAGTTTTCAACCTTAAACGTGTGCATGCAGGGGCATTGAACTCGTAAAGTAGGTAATGAAACTTCAGTAAAGTAACGAACAAAAGCCAACCACCAGGACAGATGTTACACTCGAAATCATCTTAGTAGTCCGGGTACCGTTTGATTTTTAGTAGGTACTTAAGTATCATACAAATAATAAAAAAACACAAATAAATAATCAAAGCGACGACTAACAACTTTTGTCTTATTAATTACCTACTTAGCAAATAAGCGAAGGCGTGCGTCATCAAATCAAGTTACCTCAGATTTTATTTGGTCTGAGGTAGTTACCTACCTACCATGCTGAGTGAAAAAAATGGAAAACGAAAATGATAAAAAATTCTAACATGATAAAAGCCCGAGACAGGACTCGAACCAGGGACCTTTCGCGATCCGGGCGAATGCACTCCTCTAAGCTACACAGGACTTGTAAGGTCACGAGTTACAACGAATTTATTGAAGACATTATTTTACACACTTACACACAATCAGTATACCGATTCGTTGGTGTCCCTTTTTATGCCTTGTAGTCTTAATTGATTTAATTTCTAGGCACGAGTAATAGTTTAGCTATCGACGTTTAAAAGTAAACAACAACAAATACCTAGATGGGTGTACGTGAACGGAGAAATAAGCCAGATTTCAGATCCACATTCGATTCCGCACTAATATTAGAAAAATAACGAAAATGACAAGGAAATAAATAAAACTAACAATTTGATAAAAACTACGTACCCACGTTAGGCATTTCGTCTAATGAGGTGCAATTAGCGCTCCCAGATTTGGATACCTACGCCGCGATATCCTTAATGCAAGGAAGCATTTCATCCAGCTTCTCTGAGGCACATCCACTTAACATTGCTTCGTATTCGCAAGCACTGTACGCCTAATTAGAGGCAGTTTAAAACACAACTCACACACACACAAATGAACTAGGTAGGTAATAACATTTCGTTCGTAAATCACATGCGTTTACGTTCGAAGCTAACAGCGAACTGCGCGTGCGTCCTGCGCCGTGCACCGACTGGGCGGCATTTTCATTTGTCCTTTCGGCAAATACAAAGAAGCCGCCTGAGAGGCCGCTGTCTTTGTACTATCCGCCAAAGAATGCTGCCGCCGCGCCGCCGCGTGTTGGTGGTGCCGCGCAGAATAACAGCTGATCGGCCAAAAGTGATAGAATTTCTCCAAAAAGTACCTATGACTTTAATCAGTATTAAGTTTATAATGATATTTTATGTGTGCAAGATGCATTGTACTAAAGGTTATTTTTGTAGCTACTTTTGTTTGTACAGCGGTTTAATTGTGTTGCATAAAGTTCTCGTCAATACGTGAGTTATGAAATTTAGTTTGTTGAGTTTGCGTGAGAGTCTCCTAGCGCGTGTTGACTGATGACGTAGATGCCTACATTATCTTGTTTACTAGGTAAAATAACTAATAGCGGTATTTTAAAACTTCGTAATAATGATGTAGGTATCCCCTCAGTAGTCTGTGGAAGAGTGGATTATTATGATGATATTTAAGCACGTAGGCGACACTGTATAATGCAGTACCTACCTACGTTATTTTTGGTCATAATTAAGTGGTTATCCAGGCGAAAGAAATGTCGCCATTACGTACCTAGGTACCTAATAAGAATGATTATTCTAACTCAGTACTAAAATGTTAATACTTAGCTACTTACCTTCTTTGATTACATGGGCTATTTTACATTAGAAGCCTACTTTAGTCTGTCATAAAATTTAAGAAACGGAATATCTGTTATGCTTGTGAATTATGATAGGTACCTATCTAGCAGGTAAAACATACCTAGCTTCCCTATCGTCGGGGTGCGTCAGAAAAGTTTAGGTAGTAGATGGGATGGCGCGGCCGGCCGGTATCGCTCGCGTGCGCTGAACTTGGTCAACGTGCGCGGGTTCAATGGGTCAACAACGGTCAAGGGCAAGGCCACGCAGCGGCGCTAGACGTTTCGCTCGCCCGCCGCCCGGCCCGTAGACTGCGCGTGATATTTTTTAGTACATTGCTTTTATTGTAAAAAAAATGAATTTGCGTTTGTAAATTTTAAATTATTGTTTTATTTTGTTGTCCTGGCATGATAATACACAAAATAAGTGAAAAAAAAGTGTTAAAAATGTAATTTATTTTTGAGATTTTACCTATGACATCGTATTCAGTATCACTAGGACTACCTCCTGTTTTCGTTTTAGGGAGCGTTTCCCTTACACCCTGTATTTAAGCCTTATTTTCCAGTTCTAAAAATAGAATATGCTATACTTTTGCAAAGGTCAAAGGTGCTAGATATTTTTCTAATATTGATATTACGAAAAGCATTCGACAGCTCATTTTAGATGAAGAAAGTCAATTATTAACAATATTTATCTGCCCTTTTGGTAGGTACAAATATAAAAGATTACCTTTTTGGATTGAACTGCTTAACTGATTTTTTTGTTTCTAAGTTTGCAAAAATCCTTCAGTGTCTTGCTTGATGTAATCCTTCATGTCGACGATTTTCTTATTTACAATAACTCTATTGAGGGACATGATAAAAGGTTTTAAGACGTTTATCTCAAGAAGGTCTATCAATTGATCACGATAAATGTATTATTGGAGTCCAAAAAATGCAATTTTTAGGTTCTATATTGTCAGTTGACGAATTTCAATAGATCTAGATAGAATAAAACTTTCTCAAACCAGAGAATAAGACTGAACTTCGAAGATTTCTAGGAATGGTGAATGTATCCTAATCAAGTCACCTGAGGGAGAAAGCAGATTGTTTGGAACCATTGAATAACTTGCTCAGAAAAGATGTAATTTTCTTGTAGGGTCCTGACCAGGCGCGGGCATTCAATTCAACGGCTTAGGAGGTTGCCTTATGCAATTAGATATAGCAAATAGAATAATAGAGAAATTGTGGCGTACATATCTAGAACAATGAATGAAACAGAGAGGAGATACTCACAAATTGAAAAAGATGCTTTGGCAATCACTTGGGCAGCTAAAAATTTTTATGAGTAATATAACAGAATTAAAAGTACTTTTTGAAGCTGATCATAAACCACTATTACAAATTTTGCAAAGAAAACATTTAGGTGATCTAACTCCAAGACTACAAAAGTTTAGAATCAGGTTAATGCGGTTTAATTGTGTAATTTATTATATCCCTGGTAAAGATCTAATTTTACCAGATTCACTATAGAGAGCACCTCTTACTTATGCTGAGTCTAATGGGAATGTGTGTACTGATTGTGATTTATATGTTAATTTTATCTTAGAGTCCTTACAATCAATGATGTATATTTACAAAAAATAAAATGAGAACAAGTTAATGACAGAATTATAAAAACAATAAAAAAAATGTATCGCTGCCTGAAAAAAAGTAAAATTGTGTCAGAATTAACTCAATATTTTCAAAATAGATTTGTACTGATATTCTGTTATACCATCAATAATGCAGAAAGAAATTTTAGAATACATTCATATGGGACATCAAGGAACAGAAAAGTGTAGACATAGAGCCCAAATGGCAGTCTGGTGGTTGGGACTTAATACACAAATAGAAAATCTGATAAATAAAATGCCTGATTGTGGGAAACGTAAATCTAATCCAGTAAAAAAATTGTTTTGAAGAAAAGTCACCAGCCTGAAGAAAAGTCACTAGGCCATGGCAAGTTATTGCCGCAGATTTTTTTTTTATCAAAAATTGTTTCTCATTGTGACAGATTGTTATTCAAGATTTATGAACTTACATCAATGACTGAAAATGTAATTATAAACAAAATTAAAGAGCTATTTTCAAGATATGGTATTTGTGAAACATTTAGATCAAATAATGGCCCTCAATTTAGGGAGGCTTATAGAAAGTTTTTCACTTGAACATAATTTAAACATATAACAAGCTTGCCATATTATAATCAGTCTGGTTAGGCTGAAAATTCTGTAAAAATTGCAAAAATGTTAATAAAAAAATGGGAGTTCAATTAGATAAAGCACTTCTAGCACCTTTGGAAAATGGTTTTACGCCAGCTCAATTATTAATAGGCTGAAGATTGAGGTCACATTTACCAATTATTACTATTAAACTAGACACAAAAAACTCTAAAGATATTTGTGAAAAAGAAAGGTATATTAAACAAAAACCAGCCTGGTATTAAACCAAACGCCATCGTTCAAAAAATCTATCTGATCTAAATGTGGGAATAGGACTATAATGACGGTTTATCTAAGTAACATAATCATCTAACCAAGCAGGTTTGTTCTTTTGCCTAATGGGTCGACTACTACTGACATCTCTATCTGTGAAAGATCTTTGAATGCTATCATTTCTTTCAGCATTATCAGAATGGATAACCACATTATCAGAAATATCTAAAATAGATTATTGTTCATTAGTACTACTATTACTAGCTGATAAAACTGTAACATCTTCTAAATTTACTGCAGATTGAGTAGGAATTAAATATGACATGTTACGTCTAAATTATCCCTTATCACTTTGAATTACGTATGATCTATATGGCAATATTTTTACCACTTTTCCATAACACCTAATATCAATTATCCATAGATAATCATTAATTAGGTGTTATGGAATTTAATGTGGTAAAAATATTGCCACATAGGTCATATTTAATACAAACAGATAAAGGACAATTTAGAAATAATAGGTAATATTTTATTCCTGCTCTATATGCACTTAACAATAGTAAATTTTGGTAGGCCCCCCACAAGGTTGACTGGCGATGTGCTGCCGTGGGAAGCCGCTGGATGCGGGCAGCGCAGGACCGACTGGTTTGGAGATCCTTGGGGGAGGCCTATGTCGAAAAGTGAACGTCTCTCCGCTGAAATGATGATGATCTACTTACCTATAAGGCAGAGTTGGCCTCAAGAAATACACTTTTTGATTTAGTATCTCTTCATCTCCACTGTTTTTATTTTCTACATCAGTGTCTCTAGAATAAAAATACATGTCACATGAATGCAAAGAACTAAGATCACCCATTATATTAGGCATATGGCATCGTTTAGCTTAGTATGGGACATTATGAAAAGGAATTAAATTATCTAAAGGAGAGAGATAAATTTAAATGTTGAGAGAGATACAGTGATTTTTGAATCTGAAGGACTGCAGTACAAATGTTTATGTCGCAGGATGATTTGATAAATTAGATTTTCGCAACTTAGGATTTAAACAGTTCGACAGTTTAGTGTTGTCACTGAGAAAACTCCATGGAGACCATAGAGAAAGGGCATCAGTCCTTGACTGAAGCCGCGGACTCGAAGTCAGGGACGAGCGGGCGTCGACGGCGGCGCAATATATTCGGAAATGCATAGATTCAGAACTGGGCAGCAATTCTCATGATTCGAGAATTTATTCGAGTTTTCATGACGTTGAAAACGTTGGACGTTTTTATTCTGAAAATCTCGAGTTCGACTTTTCTAGGTTGGTAGCGATCGAGACGTATATTTTTAAATCGAACCACCATTATTATTATCTTCTCAATACCTTTATTAATTATAGCCTATATGTTATTCAGATGTATGAGCTATATCAACCTTTACGTTTATAATATTAGTAGGATTCTATAAAACTTGTAAAATAGATAAACTTTTAGAACATTTAGTAAGTAAGAGGTATGTTGCAACTCGAATTCGAGATTATTTCGAAGGAAACGAGAATTGCGTCCCTGGCCTCGAAGGAGCGACGCACGAACGTAGCGCTCCAGTCTAGCAACGCCAGCACGTCTGTATTTACGTAGTGTTGTTCATTTTATTTAATGCTTTTTATCCAGCGACGTTTCAAAATTCGCGCCAAAGACATCGAGGAGCAAATCATTTAAATTAAATTTAACACTAATTTGTATTAACACCGCTCTAGCGATCCGCGATTTGCCCGCTGGCTTCGAGGACCGGGGGGCTATTCGCTAACTTTTTTTGACAGATGAAAGTGATGATCACCGAATGAATTACATATCCATTGCTGTTTTTACACGAAAGTGGCATAAGAGTGTGTCGCTGACTTCGAGTCCGCGGCCTGAAAAGTGGACTGCGTTGGTATTTATAGAGGTTCTAACATGACTGTCCTTTTATCGCAGATAGGATACATGACATAAAAATAGACACTTTAAAAAAAGTCCAAGGGGACTCACGGCCCCGTGGTAAGATAAAAAGAACTTACGTGGCTTGGCTCCTAGCATTGATTAAAGCCACCATCATGGCGACCATCTGAGCCTTCTGCAAGTTGACGGCCAACACCTTCGGGTTGTTAGGGTCGCTGCCAGCGGCTCGTAACGTGGTAGCCTCCGCCTTCATCACATACACGTCTGCTGGTGGGATAGCGTTGGTTATCTTCCAAGCCTTCAATTTGGGAATTTTAGGTTATTAAAGGACAAGAGAAACTAATGGATCGGATTCTATGAGTCCTAATGATACATGGTATTAAATGGTCTTAAAGTGAAGGTTGGTAAAAACAGCAATATACAAAATGTAAATGTATATTGGCATATATTTATTTAATTTAATCCACAGATGTACACATACAGAATACAAGGAGATAGGCCAATCCGGCGTTTAACTTGCGACAAGTGTATGCCCTGTGGGCATACATTTCCGCCACTTCGCCTTCCGATAAAGTCAAGTGAATACGTAACTCAGCGATTCGACCGATCTCCTTTGCGGCTGTGCTTAACTTTCATCGCTTCGCATCCTTAAGACGCGCGCAATGAATAGTGTATATTACGGCATGCTCAACTAGAACCATGTTATGTAGTACGGCCGCTGATCGCGACACTCTGTCTTCCTATGAACTCGGCGATTCGACCGATCTCCTTAGATTGATATATCTGTGATTTAATCAAATATGTAAATTGATTAATATTATCTGTCAAATTAAATTGAATAATTATTTCCTCACAATATCCAAGATGTCTGTGATTTGGAGTCTCTTGCCTTCAGGGTAGTCTATCCCAAAGTACTCCCATTGCAGTAATTCATAATCAACTCTATCTATTACGGTCCAGCATACTGAATTGACAGATATATACACTGTTGCCACTGTTTTGCATTTCTGCAACAAAAACAGAAAAAAACATTTAAAAAAATGTATATTTTTTGCAGAAATAACGCAAACCCTGAAAGTTTGATACTAATATTCAAATTAATCAATTTCAGTAATTTTTATTTCAAAATAGGTCGTTGTGTGATGGCCATGTAGATTTTTTTTATATGCAGGATACCATTTTTGTCAAGTAAACTTTTTAACATTAAATGGAACTCAATTTCAGTTGACACCTCAGGTTGACACAAATTATTTATTTACTAAAAATTGTGTGGTAAAAATTAAGAGTAATCTATCTATACTAATAATAAAGCTGAAGAGTTTATTTGTTTGGTTGAACCCTACGATTTTATAAGAAGAATTTATCAGTATATAAAAAATAAGATTAGAAAAACAAAAACTGTAAATATAATTTGATAGTATATTTCATAAACTTTTTTTAACATAGGTATAAGGTATATTATTACTCTGTTTATCCCTACTAATCCCTACTTCCCTACTAATATCATAAATGCGAAAGTAACTCTGTCTGTCTGTCTGTTAAGCTTTCACGTCTAAACCACTAAACCGAATTTGATGAAATTTGGTACAAATATAGATTAGATCTCGGGGAAGGACATAGGCTACTTTTTATCGCGAAAAAAAGGTTAAATGAGTTGAAATAGGGGATGAAAGTTTGTATGGAAGTTCGTCATTTTTGAAGATAGAACCATGAAACTTTGAATTTAGGCACTTAATAAGACAGAAAGAAATATTAATTCTAAGATTTTTGAAACTTTGACCTGTGAGGGGGTAAAATAGTGGATGAAAGTTTGTATGGGAGTCCGTCATTGTTAAAGATAAAACCATGAAACTTTGAAATTAGGGACTTATTAAGAAAGAAAGAAATATTAGTTCTAGGGTTTTTAAATTTACACTCGTGTGGGTATGAAATTGGGGATGAAAAGGAGATTGCCCAAATCCAGGCCCACTTTAATTTGTGCTTGTGCCTTAATGAAATTTTATCTAAAAATAATAATGTATATTTTAAATTATTTTGATGTATAACAATACACTTTGTACACCCGGTGATTGAAAATACATTTAATGAGACTTCTCCATTTTAAACTTTGACTTCCGCCCGACCATGAACTTGAAATTGAAAAAAAAGTTGTTTTTTTTTATTTCTCCCTAATAAGAGAAGGCAAAGGGATCTAGCCCATAAATTATATTAATGATTCTTAATAACTTATCATCAATACATGTTGATGATAAAATATTTTGATAAACAACATTACATTCACTGCACGAAACCCACTCCGAAACAATTTAAATGGGAAATAATAAAAAGAGCAACTAAAGAATCCAGAATGAGCGACTAAAAGTAGGTACTAAACGGGGGCGACTTATGATTTTTTTTTGTCGCCCATTAATATTTTTTTTGTTGTCCACATAATATTTGCATAGGCTTAGGTTAGGTTTATCTGCTGACCAGATAGTTATATATGATCCATTTTTAATTACTGAAACAAAAATCTTCCCGACGACGCCATGATAGCGCGAAAAACACACTTTGAAGAAATGTTAAAAATAAACTCTCTGCTCTTCTCTACCCCTTTTGGCGTGATTATTATATAAAATAGGTATAATAATATGATTAAGTCTTAATTTCTTTTCATTTTGAAGAAAATTACCTAAGAAAACTTACAATTTATAGAAAAATAACCTTAATATTATTGTGAATGAAACTGAAAATTACAAATATATCTGGTTATCAAAGTGAAAAATAATAGTTGATATTGTTAGAGTTGTTCTATTTCTACAATCTAAAACTGTAATCGTTGAGGCACAGGCATTTTTAATGTGGGCCTAAAGTCCATACATATTTGGGCAATCTCCTTTGTATGGAAGTTCGTCATTGTTAAAGATAACATGAAACTTTGAATTTAGGTGCTTGATAAGAAATAAATAAATATTTGTTCTAGCGTTTTTAAATATTAACCCATGTGGGTATGAAAGGTCGTAAGGAAGTCAAAATAAAGTTACGCATTCACGTCTAACACCCGACCCGATTATGATGTGGTAACAAATAGATACAAGATGGCGACGTGACTTTTTAACATTGTCAATTTAAGTATCGTGTTCGTGGTTTTTGGGGGTCCGGATTACGAATAAAACATCTATTTCGAGATCCAAGATGGCGGACGCGACTTTTTGACAAATATCAATATGGGTATCATTTTCGTGGTTTTCGGGGCTTCCGATTTCGAATACGACATCTATTTCCAGATCCAAGATGGCGGTTGTGACTTTTTAATTATTATCGATATGGGTATCATTTTTCTGGTTTTCGGAAGTCTCGATTCCCAATACAACAACCATTTTGAGACCCAAGATGGCGGACGCGACTTTTTAAAATAATGTCAATATGGGTATCCTTTTCGTGGTTTTTGGGGGTCCGGATTACGAATAAAACATCTATTACGAAATCCAAGATGGCGGACGTGACTTTTTGACAAAATGTCAATACGGGTATCATTTTCGTGGTTTTCCGGGGTCCCGATTCCGAATACGACATCTATTTTGAGATCCAAGATAGCGTTTGCGACTTTTTAATATTATAAAATCGATATGGGTATCGATTTCGTGGTTTTTGGGGGTCCGGATTACGAATAAAACCTCTATTACGAAATCCAAGATGGCAGACGCGTCTTTTTGACAAAATGTCAATATGGGTATCATTTTCGTAGTTGACGAGTGTCCCGATTCCGAATACGACATCTATTTCAAGATCCAAGATGGCGGTTGCGACTTTTTAATATAAAATCGATATGGGTATAATTCTCGTGGTTTTCTGAGGTCCCGATTCCCAATACAACAACCATTTTGAGCCCCAAGATGGCGGACGCTACTTTTTAACTAATTATAAATATGAATATCATTTTCGTGGTTTACAGTATTCGGATTATCCATTTTAATATCCCAAATGGCGGACGCGAATTTTAAACTTGATATCAATATGGGTATCATTTTTGTAGTTTTCGGTGTCTCAAAATGGATGCTGTATTCGGAATCAGGATTCAGAACACAGCATCCATTTTGAGATCCAAGATGGTGGACGCGACTTTTTAACTTAATCGCTTCACGCCCTATACCTGACCCGATTTTGATGAAATTTGGTACAAAAATAGACTTAACCTCGAAATGGAATAAAAGCTACCTTTTTTGTAAAAAAGGGAATGAAGGCGTTGAAATATGAGATGACATTTTTTATGGGATTCCTCATTACCAACCTCATTACCATGAAATTTTTAATAGCACGCGATAAGAAATAAGCAAATATTTTTTCTAGCGTTTTTGAAATATTTACCCATGTGGGGATGAAAGGTTGCATGTAAGTTTAGCAAAGGATGGAAAAACATAAAATGGTAGATTGTAAAATTGCCATTTTTAGAAAAATAAGTACCTACACAAAAAAATAAAATGCTGCCTAAAGTAACTATTCCACGCGGACGAAGTCGCGGGCAAAAGCTAGTAGTAATAATATATGTTAAAATCAATAAACGAACTATTGCTGATAATTATATAATTTCTTCGGAAACCCCCTCTTTCTCACTTTTATGTTGTTTATAGTCTCTGAGAGGTGCAGTGTTAAAATGTAATTTAATGATTGTATATTCAAAAATTCAATATTCCTATTTTTGAATAAACAATCATAAACTCTTCAAATTTAACTGATTTCCCCAAAAAATTTTTAGCTAAGTTTTCATTTTGCTAGACCAATAAACCAAATTTATATATTTAATTTAGAAAACGGGGTTAAAAGTTATTATTTATTAAATGTGGATTTTGATTTATTAAGCTCTGAACAAAAGCATACAGGTAGGTCGTTTTCATTACACATAAGTGTACATCTGGTTGCAACAATGGTATTCTTACAAAAGCCATGCACCTATTTTTGCTTATTGTCACATTACTAATGATGTTAAATAAATATTTGACACAATTGGAATTCATAATTAAATATAATTAGGTACATTTACCTAATTATCAATTCCTTGAATTTAATTCAAGGAAATTTAAAATTGTTACATTTGGTTAATTAAAACGTTTATGCTTACCTTCCTAACTTTTTCTGATAACAGAGGTTGCAATACCTGACCCCTGATTTTTTGATTAGCTTTTTCATCTTTGTTCTCCAGAGTTGGTCCTTCTAATATACTGTCAAACAATTTTTTTGCAGATTTGTCAGAGAAACCATGCACCATGTCAATATCAGACAAACATTTTAAATTACCATTGTTACTTTTGTATTGTGTTATATACTTGATTCTTGATTTTGTTATATCATATCTAGAAGTCCAGGAATATGCATTATAATAAGATAATAAAAAAACATGTTTAATTAATAAAACTAATGAGGCATTTGTAAAGTACAATTCACTTTTATAACATAGTTTTATATAATATGAATAAAGCTTTATGTAGTATAGATTATAATTCCCCTTCCTGACCAAGTTGGTAAGATTTATGTGTTAGTATTTTTGTTATTTAGTAGACTGGCAAGCTGATGGCCTACTTGGTGCAAACAGTCATTGCAGCATATAGACAACCTCAACACTGGTCATCTCCAGCCTGGTCATCTCATGTTTTCTTGATTGATGTAAACATAGGTCTTATAATTAGTTGTTATCTTTAGATGGACAATTGTATGACACATGCAATAATAATATGTAATAATTGTTTTTTTTTATGTATACCACACATTGTATTGTTAACCGGAGGATCTTAAATGTATGCTTACCACTTATATTGAAAGGAATATCTGTAAGTACCTAACTAACAATAACATAAAATGGTGGTGGGTATCAAAATTTAAATTGCTTAGTTCAATAATATGATTAATTAAATTATGTATATAGAAAAGCTTTTCACAAGATAAATAATCCAAATGCGTGGGAGTAATAACTACCCAAACTTTACGCATGTTAAAATGTAACTTAAATTATATTGATAATTATTTATTGACTTGTATTGATGTTTTGAAATCATTGCGAAATTGTAAGCTGTGGAGTTTCTTTCGCCATTTCTTCTCCATATCAGCATATTAATAATAATTCGTCGAAATGGTGGTAGGGTTTTGACGATTTAAAAGTACTTAGCAAAGTCCATTTAAATAAAGAGCTTTTTCATTTTCATTTTCATTCACTGACACGACAATGGCATGCTTCCAACGTCCAACCCTATACTCACCAACAGAAACACAACACCACAAAAACGAGTGGCTTGTCCGCTTTGCCCTACCAGAACTATTATGCTTAAATAGGTTAAAAAGAAATAGATACATATTTACCTAAACTCTGTTATTCTACAAATAAATTAAGGAAACTTGTAGGGTGAGACAAAAATGAAAATTTTCCTTCATTTGAATTGTACGGTAACATATGCCCTATGCCTCATCTAATCACACATAATAATTGATCACATTTAAAGTAAAGTTAATAATACTTATAACTCATTAACTTCAGACTAATACCTTGACAAGGTGCTTGAATCAGTATCATTCATAACCTGTAAAATCTTCTCTTTTTGTTTGTGAGAATAAGTGTCCTCAAGTTGTTGACTATACCTGCGTTGAGGTGTGATTATTGCCCGGCACATCAAGCACTAGAAATTTGAAAATTCTGTACCTTTTGGAAAAATAATAATTCATAAAGGAACATTGATTAGTTAACCTATACTTTTACCTACCTTTCTTGTAGTAATTAGAGTGCGAAATAACATGATATGATCTATAAGATTGATCTTTGTTGCAACTCGCGTAAATTAAAACAAGTTTTTATAGTTCTCTAAGTACTAAAGTAACGAAAAAAATGTACGGTAGATTGAGTTGAATGGAGTCTCTCAACATGTTTCTACAACAAGAACTCGGGAGCACAGAGACAGGCGAACCACAAGAAACAAGAAATATTTTTTTATGGGTTAGGTTAGGTTAGGTACCTACCTACATAATTGTTTACAACAACAACCATTTTTGACACTGACACTGACATACAATGACAATTGACATTTTATTACTCTGATGGCCCCGGCGATATCGATCAACCAGCCATTGTATTATTTTATTTGTTAGCGTTATTGTTTCCAAACTTAATGTTAAAAACATAATAGCACAATGATATTTTGCACCCACCTTAATTTTTTACGGAGCTGCATGCGCCATCTTCAGGGAGAACGTCCAACCACGTCTCCAATAATATCTCTTCCTGAATAGCGACATCTATTGTTATATACTAATAATAAGAACCAAAAAGGTTAAAACTAGGTTCCAATTTCAACGATAGATTCTTTAAATAAAATAGTAATTATTAGGCTCGTTTAAGACAAAATAAGTAAAATTCAAACTGAAAATGTACCTACCTAATCTGTAAAAATAACAAACGTATCATCAGAATTCTAAATATAATAAAACTATTATTTATGTAGGTACCAACAGATGTCGCTAGTTGGACACAATCAGAAGTTTTGTAGTATTAGATTTCAATAAAGTTTTATGTGTTTTAATCCCAATGATTTGGATATGTTGTTGCTTAATATAATAAGTAATTAATTAAGCTTTCTGTTGTTGGAAGGTATTTGGATTGTAACTTTAATGATTAAAATTATATGAAAAATTTAATGTTAAATTGACCGTAAGACCGCCCGCCGTGGTAAGTCCGTAAATACATTGTTATTAAATGTAGGCTTATTTCATAAAAAATAAAATCATTTTAAAATCTGTCCTACCATATACTTAGTTAGCAAACTAATTAAAAGGAGGAAATCTAATGTAAAGACAACCTCCTTCTTTTAGGTGAGAAGCGGTTATCGTGCTACCTATCCTCTTATTCCTATCCTTATTTAGATCTTACCTCAAGGTAGGTATCGTTTAGGTTTAGAAAAATAACGCCTATGCCTGCTTACCCACCAGTAGGTAAGTACGTAACATAGATATTCAAGTTATAGAAAATTATGAGGTAGGAACCTATGTTCTAAGGTTCATAACCAACTAATAATTTTAGACAGGTGTAATAAGACATAGAACGACTTTTTGGAATATGTACTACTTTATTGTTTTTAAAAACAAAATTCCTACCTATTGTCAATGTCACAAATTTTTTAATAATTTATTCTGCAGAAATTTTAGGTATGATTTATGCCCTCAAATATGTTTTAAGTAGATTAAACTCTCTCTCCGCTAACAAAGTTTTAATTTTATCCGATTCTATGAGTGCGTTATTGGCCTTGGACAAAATAGCTATTAGTTATCATTGTAATTATCTCATTTATGAATTGCGATGGTTAGTTCATTTATTAAGCTGTAAAAATGTATTAATTGAGTTCTGTTGGGTTCCTAGTCACTCGGGCATTCTGGGCAACGAGTTAGTTGATACTCTTGCTAAGTCTGCCTCCAACATTTCTACTAATGATGATTACAGTGTTCCTCATTTAGACTTAGTCAGAATTCTAAAAGAAAACCAACTTAAACGGTGGTGTTCTTCTCTGAATATCACCCGTCTCGAAAAGGGGAAGTGGCTTTCAGTTATTGCTCCTGCCCCTAACACTAAAGCCTGGTTTGAGCATTCCTGTAAATATTTAGGTAGAAATTTTATAACTAGTATAAGTAGGTTAAGAATTGGACATTGTAAATTCCCCTCACATTTGTACAGGCTTAAGTTAGATTCCAATAGCTCTTGTAAATATTGCTCTTCTGATTATTGTGATTTAAACCATTTGTTTTTAGAATGTAAATACTTTAATATTCAACGTCTGCTTTTAATTAGTTTAAGTAAAGAAATACTTAAGCCTGATGAATATTTTCCGAAAGATATTCAACATTTTCTGATGTATCCGCAATTATACAAAATTATTTATGACTTTTACATTAATACGTTTGGGCCTCTTTAATATGTATATCAATTTAAATTTCTTTATTCTGTTTTGTATATATTTAAAATATTTCTCTGTCTTAAATATTTTGTTTGTAAAATTGTTGTCTACTTTTCATTCACTTTGTATTCTTGGATTTATTGTTATATTGTTACGTGTTAAGCTGATGGCCTCGTCGCCAATGTTATTAAAAAAAAAAAAAAAAAAAAATTTTTTAATAAGTTTAATTTATTACTTACCTGAGTTTATAATACCTACGTAGGTCGTAGGTCGGTACCTGCATAACCTTCACAAAATCTACGTAAGTAGATAGGTACTTAATTAAAAAACTTTATTGTTCTGTATTTTAAATATTTATGTACCTACTCCAGAAGATAGCTACTACAGTGAATCTAAAACCGAATTTATAGAATACCTTCACATTCGGTTCTACGATTACATGACAACATGGTTAGATAGATATACGTCTATCCCGCTCTAGCTCACGATGCCAAATTCAACAAAATGGCGGATCATCCCGCCCGTTCACTGGTCACGAACCGCTTGTTGCGCTACGTGAACGAGCATTCGATCTACTTCTCGCTTTGGAGGAAGATTGTCGGCGCGCGCTGTATTATTAATTCAACTAGATCACCAGAAGCCCGTGTACACATCTTGAAGAGGAGATTGGTAAGTTTCAACACAAACTTATTTTGTTCTCTTTTTCAGGTCAAACGGACAGCTAAAATATTGATTTATCTACTTACTTACCTACTTACCCACCTCCTACCAAAAATTAAACCTGGGTACCTACCTAACGTCATTTTTTAAACGAGCAGTTTATACGTCTTATTTGATACTTATGTATTTACTTATGTTTAGTAGTTTTAGTCACTTCATGCTTCATGTATTATGTTTTACTATAAATAGGTACGTAGGTACCTATTAAAAGGTAAGATATTTTTAGTAGGTAAATACCTCCTTACCTACCCTCTCTCTATTATTACCTACCTTCCTGCTCTACTCACGTCATGCTTCTCTCATAATTATTTTATGATTCATGATTAATAATAAGAGGGTAGGCGTTTAGAGAGTACCTACCTACCTAGGCAAACATGTAGGTAGGTAATAGCTGGTCGTTTAAGTTTAAGTGTAGGTATCTCCTACCTGCATAGAGGGTAGTAGGTAGGTACGACATATCTTTTCTTTTTCAATACATCTTCACTCCTAAACCTAATTTCTGTCAAGCTTCATTGCCATTTATTACCTAGTTGCCAAGCGTATGAAGCGTAGGGAAAAATGGCAACGTCGCAACCGAGCGTGCTGATGTAAATCCAGTATTGGCGCAAACGCGCCGTTGCCGTTCAGGCTTGGCTTGCATGCCCGACAATCGCTCGGCTCAACTCGACTCATGAATGTCAGTCTGGCGTAAATGGCGTCCGATAAAATTCTGGCTTGCGTTGCCTTTCACAAATGATATGAAGTTCACTATGATATGAATGTTAGTGAATTTCTTGAGTTTTAAGATTCCTATTTAGACTAAGTAGGTAGGTAGCTATCAGTATAATTTAAATTAATTCATAGGTTCTTATTTGGGATACTTGCTTAGTTCTAGTCTTTGTTAGTTCTCAACAAAACGGAAATTGCTTTGTTGTAGAAATCCACTGGTTACAATACAAACAACACTCAAAAACATTTTTGCCTCAAGTCTCAGACCAATAAAAAATTTATTGGTCCGAGCCTCAAGTCTTACAATTTCCAATAAAGTACTTTACAACACTTATACTTCATCAATTTAATAGTTCCATGGTAGGACGATTTTTAGTTAGTGGTGTGGGTTAGATAAGTAGGTACCTAGCAAATCATAGGTATAATTACTGTAAAATAAACTTAGGTACACCTAATAATCTAGGTAACTAACTACCTGTTCTGTCTGACACCCACAAGATGAACACTTACCTATGTAGGTACCTAGGTATACTTTTAATGATTTTACATTTCTGTAAGTAAATAATATTGCTTTCAATGAATTTAGAGGTTTTGTTTTTGATTATCTACTTCTGCTGTTGACTGTACCTACTTCATAAAAAGTAAGAAAACTAGAATTTTGACGCTCTTACATTAAAATATTGTTTGTGATGTCACGTCTCTTATTCCTTCTGAACTCGATCCGTATCCGATTGCTCAGCATACACTTCTGGTTATGTTTGACAATCTATTTCTGAATGGTTAGCGCCGCGAAGGAAACGCGCTTTGTATTTCTACTGTTAATTTTGCCGTCAATCGTAAATAGTGACAAGATATTTTACCTTGTTTGGATTAGCATCGATATAAAGATGGAAAATAATCACAACGGGAATGATGTGATTATGTGTTACTCGTTAGGAACAAACGGAAAGAACTAAGTGGTCACCACCTACAGAACAGTTTAGCAGAGACTAAAGAAAGCCCGCAAAAAGAAATATCCAGAGGGATTAAGTTATTTATAATATCATTTAATATAAGAGATAATCAAGTACGTTTTTGTATTAGGTGTCCTTGAAGAAGTCAAAGAAAGACAGTTTAAAATTAATAAAGAAACATTAAAACAATAAGTGTACATTTTTTAATCTAAAAGAACAGATTTATTATCTAGACTAGACGATAATCATCATGCTTGGCTTGATAGAACTTACAAATGTATTACAGAGAACAGTGAAGACAATGTTACCTAATAATCATTATAGCTAACATGGAAAATTCCACACATCTTTTAATAGTAATATTGATATTGATAAGAGAAATATCGTTTTCATAATAGAGTAGGGCGTTAAACCTTCATTAGAGGACATTTTGTGATTACGCCTAAAAGGCAGATTGCAGGAAAAAGGAGTCAAAAAGAGATTATTCACCTGCTCCACCTAGTTATTTTTGTAGTGACGTACACTGACGTGGGTCTGTTCGGCTTTCCTCGGAGTGCCTCGGACGTCCTCGGTAACAAGTCAAACGACCCACTCTACTTGTTCGTGCCGCGCTTGTCGTAAAAGCGGCAACGCCGCATGCACGTTCTCAATACCCGTGCTGCTATCACAGATATCATTTTTATACTCTGATTGTTATAAACAACTGCATGTCAATTTTTTTCAACGTTGAACGGATGACCTAGTATGTACTTACTATTGCTCTCCAGACTCCTCTAGTAGAGATAGATTGGTCTCAAAATTGGAATTCTTACAGAAGAAAACAAATGATGACAATTGGCATGATTACATAATTTAATGATTTCTACCAAAGGAGGTAGATATGTCTACTCTGTTTTTATCATCCTAAGAATTCACAGTAGGTAGCATAAAAATCATGGAGCATTTTTCACTTGACCAAGTAGGTGCCTACCTACCTATATTGCGCTTTTTCCAAAGACCTAGTAGATATTTTAAGTCTTGAAACCACTCTTGAGTATTAACAGGAAATCCCTTTACCAAAAAGTCTATAAATAATGATGTAATGTAAGTAACGCGAGATGATTTAATGCTCATAAGAGGTTGTTTTGGTTAAAAACATTATATTTAATTGCTTTGCAGAAGTAGAAGGCAAGAGAACGAAAACGCCACGCTGTCGTAATTTAAACCACTTCAATGTCTTTCCACAATAGACATCGGCATTAATTTACACAGACTACTATTAGGAGACAGAAAATGCGGAACGGTATGGCTGACGTAAAATCTACTTGCTCTTTCTCGTGCACTTCGTTTGCGTATATCTTTCTTGCTCGTTGGGCGTCTATCAATTTATTTAGTGGCATCTGCGCGGCCTCTACTTGGAAGTTGCTCTGTGTATATTTAGTTCCTGCCCAGTACGATGTGTCGCCCGCCATATTCACGGCGGCCATTTTCTTCTCTCTCTTTCTGCGATTGTCAGTGGCACGACGGCCGCGCTAGTGATCGGTCGTTTTGTGTTGTTTTGATAATTGTTCTTCTACGATCTTCTGGATTCTCTTGCTCACTCATTTTAGGTAGGTGTTTTGTACATTGATAAGAAAATATGTTTAGCATTTAATTTATTTTGATACCTATTCTTTCTTTAGATTAGATAACTTTATTTTTATGTTTATAATTATGATTAATTTCTTTATTCTCGCGCGCATGGATTTTGTAACTCCTTTTTTAACGCTTGTTTTTTTTTAGTGTTGTGTTGACTTTTCGTTGTAGTGTTTGTCCCATTAAATGTAATACTTATCCGTGTTTTTGATAAACATGTTTGTTTTGAGAGTAGATTTTGAAGTTTATTGTTTTCGTTTCCGATTTATTCGTGATTTTTTTTAATATCTTACTTATAGCAGAGTACGGTTAACTAACAGAGTAGGTAGGTATTTTTTTTTTTTTTTTTTTTGAAAAAAAAAAACGGAATTTTTTCAAAATTTTTGTAAGGTGTTTTTTACTCAAACTCTTAACTTATTACACTTTCAAAAATCCAAAATTTGATTTGGTGTTTAAAAAATAAGTAAGTAATTATAAATATTTTTTTTTTCTTTTTAATTAATAAAAAATAGTAATTCTGACTTTCGTAGTGTAGGGTGGGTACCTATTCATTTATGTAGCTACCTATTTTATTTGTATTTTTTTTTTCGGTACCTATTAAAAATTAAAGAAAATTCTAATTACACTGCATAATTAATTACCTACTCTCTACATTCTTTATACAACTAAAACGCCGGATAACACAAAAAAAATGGTATCAAATTACGTTTGACCACATAAAAGTAAAATAATCTATCAAAGCAAATAAATACCAGACTGCATCACTACTAAAAATTAAATACTGTCAGCGAAACTCTTCCTAATAATAACCTCCTGCAAAATTAGCGGTTGCTATTTATTTGGAAGAAGAAACCACCCCACACCGGGTGGTCAACAATCCGTTTTCTGGTTTTCGTTCGATAGTCCCTCGTTCCACGTTCACCTCTTACTTTAGAGATAAATCGGCCAGCCGCTACCCGTCCTTTTCCTGCTTACTGCGCAACCACTGCGTTGGTGCGCGACAAAGCGAGTTGATGTTTTCGTCTACTCGTGGCAGGCAAGGCACTCCGCGATCTGCTCACCAACTGTGGGGAATTTATTCCGGTATTATCAGACTGTCGGTCGGTCCGCCATTTTGAGTTAGCGCTGTGTCATGAACCGATGCGATGTTACTTCATTGTGATGCTTGAGGCAAAGGAAGTATTTTGAGTATACCTTATTTTGTTTTTGATCGTTCATCAATGTTTGGTACCTAGCAATAAAATATATTATTTTTATAAGTACCTAGGTATATTTTAAAGCGATGACGTCATTCAAAATCTACTTTCCAAGATGACCATGGCATCATTCTCCTTTTTTGATTTGTTTGATTCTTGATGGAGTTGAATTGATTTTGATCCATACATATGGATGTATGGATCCATATGTGATTTAGGTATGGACCTAAATCACGCTATGTTTTAAGGCCTACATTTAAACTGGTAAACATTACAATGTTACTAACATAGTCCTATGTGATTTTAAAGATGCTTGTCTTCCCTAATTTTGTTGCGTATTAGGTTTTCTGATCATACAAATTTTTTAGTTCAGGGATGTCTTCTATGACTTTTAAATTTTATATCCTTTCAAGATACAGTCCATCTCATTCTAACTCAATAGGTATTCTAAAAATACAATAAGGTTTTCGCTTCTCCGCGTCTACTCTTTTTGTTTTGGGATTTGATAAATGAATGATTGTCTGCGTGACCTTTGTACTTTTGCACATTTTTGTATCATTACTTAGCTGTCTCTAGCATCTCTCTCTCATCTCTGTTTATACTTGGATCGGATTCAGTCGTCAGAATCCCTATATGAACCTGATATTTGTGCAGAAAAATATTTTCTACCTATACCATATGTATTATCTCATTATCACGGTAATATAACATTACCGTTGTATTATTTTCCAACTTAACCCTTGTATAGGTACATTCTAGGTAGGTATTTAGATTTTTCTTTAGCTAGGTAGGTATGGTAAGTATACAAAATACAATGTACCGTTATCTGGCGTAGAAGATTTCACGGCTTTTGATTGGCAAGGTGCTTCCACAAGGCATATTAGAGCCAATTTATTTTAGACGTTATGATATACAGGACAAGAGATTGACTAAAGGGAAGATAGCAGAACTATGAAGATTTGGCGTTCAGTTAGTTATTTACGTAGCGTGAGCAGTGCCGTCCGCGAGCCAATTGACGATGACATCGTCGTGGAGAAAAATGTCGTTTTCATCTCTCGAGTCACTACTTGGTGACGTCAAAATGCAAAGGCCAGATAAATTAATGACCTATTAATTAGGGATAATTCAACTGTTAGTTTTGCAATGAATTAAAATTATAATAACAAATAGTGAGGTCAACGAACCGGCAAGGTCATTTACAGTATTATGAACAACTTACGTCTTTATATCCAGCTTCTTTTTTTAAACAAACTGCTTCTTTCTTTTATTCTTAATAAAATCAAGAGGAATTACACGATTGACGCTCCTTCTAAGTAACTACTTAATGCACCTTATGAAAGTTAGTGTTGTCCTATGTATCAATGCGATATTCCACAATTCATTTTTTTATTCAAAAAGTTTTTGTGTTCAGTGTTAAGTCATTTAGATACTCTTTGTTGTGTAATTTACCATATGAGCTTATAAAAGAAAATATACATTTTTAGAAATCGTTAGTTCTGCAATAAACATCATAGGAATAATTTTATTTTTGCGTTTACAAACGCGTAAATATAATACTAGAAAAATGCACTGAAAAAAATCGACTTGCCTCAGGCAATATCATAGGATTTAAGATCAACATTGAATCACATCATCAAACCATTCGTTAACTTTCAGTCAAATGAAGTTCACTAGCACTACAGATCATAAAGTCTTCCTAAGGAACGCTTCATCTAATCCCTATGCAGTGTGCAGCTCCCATTCAGGCGTGCCATTTGAGAACTCTTCGGCCCCATCGACCATCCGTTCCGCGAGAGGCGCCCCGCCCACTCCCACTTAAGTTTCGCAATCCCTCGGGTTATATCGTAACGTAACTCGTACACTTCGGGGTCTTCGCGGACCTCCTCATTCTTTCCCTTATTTGATTTCACAAAAACCGAATATCCGTTTTGCCTTTTCAGGGCTCTTATTCAGTCCCTTATTTAAACCGAAAGTGAATCTTATATTTGACTGTTTCTAATAATCATATCAGTCAGTTCACTAAAGCGACGCGTCTCCGTATAGAAGGTTCCAGCTAAATTACTCTGGGAACGTTTTGATCCCGAAACACCCCCACAAAGGGCTTAAGGAGGGTACCGGTGGTTTTTAGTCTGCAGGACCGGCGTCAATGTCAAGGCGTCGGGGAATGGATTTTACATCGTCATCAAAAAAATAAGATTCTATCGTACTTACAGATGCCAGACAGACGCAGACATGACCTCTGGTGATTGTAACTTATTATAAAAACTGACGAGACTAGCAGCTGAGGTGAAAAGTAAAGAATAACCCTTAAAAAATTATTCAAATATGTAGCAATCTCGCTAACATGGTTGTTCTGAGGCGAAATCACAAATGGTTCCAACAATCACTCTATCTGGTCTTTTGAAAGCCTTCACATTTCAACTATCATCTTTATTATATTACTCGTGCTTATAATTGCAACGTTTTGCATCGATGATTTTGTTTTGATTATGATTTATGTTGGTATTTTATCTTTAAATTATGATTTTTCAGTTGCAAATTGGTAATTTGCACGTCACATACAAAAACATGTTACGTAACTGGGATATTATTATTTTATTTCTATGGACATTAGAGATCTTCCTCCTACGCCTACCCTGCTGCCAATTTATTTGGGTTCGAAGCAATATTTATGTTTTGTTAATGACATACCGCCAGTGGCGGAACTATACCATGTGGGGCCCGTGGCAAATTCATATACACCAATAGTTTTGAAATTTTTCGTTCTTTAAATTTAAAAATGTCAGTGACACTACCGGGGCCCCTATTCCTCGCGGGGCCCGTGGCATTTTGCCACCCTATAGTTACTAGTTACACCACTGCATACCGCTATAGGTATAGGCTAAAATTTATAAAATTAATGCATTTACTCCCACCTAATTTATTGGGAATAGAGCGTAAGATTGCATATGAAAAAGAACCTGATATCAACACACACCTTGGCTTTGGTTGAGTTCATACTAGCATGATAGTGTATTATAAATATGGTCGATAGTTTACTCGCCACCGCACGAGCACGGCACGAGTGACCCTCGGGTGCGATGACTTGCGCAGGGTTCAGAAACGCCCTAAGTCCCCTTTTTCGAACCCCCACGGGATGACAAGGGTTAGTCCTATTCAAGACCGGGAACTGTACGGCAAATCAATAAATAAATAATATTAAAACTTATGTCTAAATTGTCTCAAAATTATTTGTTAGCACAGTTTTATTTTTTACCATCTTCATCATCATTAATAAACCTCTGGAGAATAAGTACGTACTTACCTAAATGATGAACCACACCAATGATTACTTGCACCAATCAAATAAGTTTAATTTAATGTTTTTTCTGCAAAGATTTTTCTTATAATGGATTTATGTCCGGTTTCTGAGATACCTACATTTGACAGTGGTTTTGTGGGTTTAATGTTATATTGGTTCGATAACTTTAAAATGCGTTTTCGAACGACCGTTTCTTCATTGGCCGGCTCCGGGCCATACACAAATGTTAGGTTAGGCGCTATGCAGGCAGATAGAGCAACTTTGATCTCCATATTGCGACAACAGGTAACTCCCTACAAGCTGTTTACATATTACATAAAGAAACTGCGCAAACATAGCAATTAGCAACTCTAGTTGTAAGTTTCGATGATCGACATTAGTTTTCAATTTTTGCACTCGAGGACTGAATCAGTTTCAAATTGACGCAACTAGCAACTGTCAAATTTGTACTAGTCAAGTGTCCATATTCACCAATGTATAGGAGTTTCTCCCGAGTTCTTGTTGTAAAAACTCGTGTTGAGAGACTCCATTTTTAACCGAAATCAACCGTATAATTTTTGTTATTTTAGTTACATTTTCACTTGACATGGCGAAATGCGTACGTTTAATGCGACGCGACGCCGTTAATTAACCCATTAACGCCCTCTGTACTCGCGCGAGTACAACTACAAAAAGTATTATTTAGTTTTTATAATCTATGGTTGTCATTCAAATAATTCATTATTTCATAACCAGATAGATAACCCGTCTGATAAAATAAAAAAGTTTAGTGTAGCGCGAAAATAAATGTAACTTTTGCCACTGTCAAATACGGATTGCAAAGAAAGTTTATATGGTAAGTTTCAACAATGAATTTTTATTACAAAATAGAACTTTTTTTAACAGAAATTTGATACAAACAGTTTGTTACTCTTTATTTTGTTATTATCTATTGTTTTTGATGAATTTCATTTCGATATTTTTACGTTTTGATTCACTTTATTCCACTGTACTCGGCTGAGTACAATGGTCACATATGTATAACAAATTTATATTTTTATCAGCTATTTTCATTATTCAACAATTCACAGTAACAGTAACAGTCGTGTCTTCACAAGCCAAAATAGCTATGCTAAGCTGGAGGAAGCCATCGAATCTATATTTGCAGATGAAAATGATGATTCGGAATATGATGTCCTACTGGGGCTTCCGGAACCTGCTATTGTTAGTGACGAAGAAGAAGGAAACGATGATGATTTGGTTTCTTCTAATCTTCCTAGAGAAGTTCCACGAACTGTAGAAGTCATACCACGCTGTCCCAACCATGATGTTTCAGACTGGTCCGATAGTGACGATGAGCCTTTGTCAAATTATGTAAGGCCTTTGAAACGATCCAGAAATATTCAATCAAATAAACCTATGTGGAGGAAAATGAAGCCAGTATATCCTGCTAATATATCCGGCAAAAAGTGGTCGTAGAAAAATTGAAAGCCTGCACTCCTGTACTACCAATTGAATGTGCTTATTGGAGTTTGGATGAAGACCTTGGAGTTCCTATAGTATGAAATTGCATGTCACGGAATCGATTCTTGGAGATAAAACGTAAACTTCATTCCGTAGATAACTCATTAGCTGAAGGTTCCACCGATAAGCTTTTCAAGATGAGAAGCTTTGTGTGAAGAAATACAGAAAAACTCTTGCCAATTGGGAATTTTTCATGAGAATATATCTATAGAACTTTATACAGTATAGATGAATCCATGATAAAATACATCGGCCGTCACTCCGAAAAACAATTTATAATGGGTAAACTTGTACGATTCGGATATCGGAATTGGGCAGCCACAAGTTCAGATGGATACTGTTATGCGTTCGATGTGTATTGTGGCAAGACTAACGAAGTAGCTTATAATCCTCTAGGCGCAAGATTTGTGAAATCTCTTCTGGACAAAATGTCCGTAATTCCTAGTGAACATATCGTTTATTTTGACAATTTTTTCACAAAATATCAGTTATTCGTTGACCTCCGGTCCTTAGGCTTCAGAGCTACAGGCAAAATACGAGTAAATAGAACTAAAAAATGTGTGAATGTGTCTAAAAAATGTGTGAAAATATTATGTGTAGAAAGACCTTGCTTCGGACAGTTTCACTATTAATCCACCCAGTGTACCCGGCCGAGTACATACCTATATTTCAATATATATTTCTTTTTTGTTCTATTTTTCTTTAAATACCTTTTCTTTTATCCCTAATAATACAACAAATATCATTAAAACAAAAAAAATAAAGGTGGTTTTCATTTGGGCGTTAATGGGTTAAGAATAGAATAGACTTAGTATACGGAGTTTCTCCCGAGTTCTTGATGCAAGAACACGGGTTGAGTGAGAGACTCCATTTTAAACTCAATCTACCGTACAATGTCCGATATTTTGATTACATTTTCACTTGATATTGGCGCAATGCGTAATCTTTATGTGTCGGGATCGCCATTAATTTAAAAGAAGAAGACTTAGTATACTTACTAGATAGTATTTCTAACTCTTTGATATTCACTCATATCAATAAATAATAAAATATCAATCCATAGTCATAGACACACTGACTGTTGAGGACGGATTTGAAAAGTTTATTTAGAATCGCGGCAACTAGGCCTTTTTGTTGCTGCAACTTTTAGCGAAAACTGTTAAAAAGATGATAGTTAATTCAACAAGTTGAAAGTTTCTTCAACTAAAGTTGGTTTGTCTGTATAGCGGCTAATAATCTACTATCTTTTGCCTGCGACTTCGTCCGCGTGGAATAGTTACTTCGGGCAGCATTTTTTTTGGTATTTATTTCTTATCAAGTGCCTACATTCAAAGTTTTATGATAATGAGGAAAAAATACCGCAGAAAAAAGATGATATGCCTTCCATGCCCAGTAATTACACTGGCTACCTTTGTCTTCAATCCGAAACACAGCGAACTGCTTCACGGCAGATATAAGAAAGGCGGTGGTACCTACCCAGACGATCCTTTTTTGTGACGATGGGAAATCCATTTACGGACCATACAGCGCCGGTCTTACTCTGATAAAACACACTAGTTCTATCCTAAGCCCTTATGGGGGCGTTTTGGGATCAGCTCACATAGTGTGCGCCATTTCACCAAAACGCCTCCGGAACCCAGACGACCATATATATGGGTCTACCACCTAGTAAATTTGCGTTGAAATCCCGCGCAATCTAAATGTAAACGCCCACTTATTCGAGCCGCACGCGTCCGATCGAATCGACTTCAAGGTAGCCTTGCGAGCCTCGCACACATATTCGCACCGAAAGAATCGGCCCCACCGAAAGAATTGACCAATCCGAAGAAATTGTTTTTTCCCCCACATGTCGCACTGTAATTACATCGAGCACATCGGTCGAGTCGACCGCTGAATCTGATGACGTCATCAGAATCCGTCTAGGTGTGCGAGGTTTCATAGGATTTCATATTAAGAATTTTAAAATTTGCGTTCGGCTCGGATAAGTGTGTTACCTTTAAACTGTTGAATTTTTTCTTGATTGTTTGACACAGGCCGATAGCAACCAAGACGTCCCAAAGGTGATGGCATTTTATGCCAGAAAATTTAACTCTAAAAAAAAATGCCGTTAAAATTTATCTCTAAAATAACATCTATAATATAAGCGTATCGAAATCAGTTAATATTTAGTCAGTTGACTGTAATAAATTCATGATGTCATAAATTCGTAATGCCATACAAAATCTACAGAAGAATTATATTTTGACAGATAATAAAAATTATCTCGCACGCCTATGACATAGGTATCAACTTCTTTTTTAATATAATATATAAAAGTCTATGGCTGGAATTATAGAATTAGTCGCAAGAATCAACGTCGTACTGCACGTCGTACGTCTCTGTCACTTTGTGCTTGATAGAAACAGAAATTGACAAACGATTCTAAGACATGATTGATTTCTGTCTGACACCCGTATTCACAAACATTCTATGAGATCTCTCGTCTCTTGGATAAGAAACGAACCAATCACAGAGCGCTATTCAACGCAATGGCATTGAATAGAGCTCTGTGGTTGGTTCGTTTCTTATCCAAGACTCGAGAGATCTTATAGTAATGTTTCTGAATACGGGTGTGAGTGTCATTTCTGTATAACGGGCCTGTGATGTTTAATATTAGTCAATAATTTCTTTCGCGTCTTTTACCTTACTCCCCGCAAGAATTTTTTTAAGGCACACACAACAAAACAAAAATGACGCAACAAAAAGTAACAACTTGACGAAATTATTATTTTATAGAACGATCTCAATTTTACTTTGACTTACCCACTAATCACTATTTTTTTGCACTTTTTTATTATTGTTTTTTTTTTAATGAAACATAATAATAATATTTAAAAAAATACATATAAGTCTGAAGTAATTTGAATCACACGCATATGCCATGTTAATACATTTTTCAATACTTACATTTAACCACTTTCGCTTAATTAATTGTCAAAGATCAAAGTCCTCACCTAAAAAATGTTAAGTATGTCACAATAACAAAACAAAAAATATTTCTGTTATTTAAAAAACATGTATTTTATTATTTTACTACGACACATATATTTTTTTATATTGCTGCCAGTCATGATACCAGAGTAGTTTTTATACTTTTTTATTGTGGACTCTTTGGAAATATTAAGTAGGTACTTTTTATTTAAATTTATAATTTTATTTTGTTAGTCTCTGTCCCATTATTTTTAGTGTCTTCCCTCTCATTAATTATTAGTTCTATTTGAAATATGACCCTATTTAATAATGTATGTATAAGTATATGTTTTTATTTTAAAATATTTACTATCAGGTGGAATCATTTGCTGTTGTTACTTTATGTATTAATATGCAATTTTTATATCGTGCATTTTAGAGCACTTGACTCCAACTTGCGTTTAGAATAAAATTATTTGCTTATAGGGGCGAGTCTTATATGTATAATAATAGGGTATCTAGAAGTTTTTGAATAGTTAGGTACCCTTCTTTACTTATTTTTAACTGACTTCAAAAAAGTAGGTGATTTTTATTTTGATTGAAAGAGTTCCAATTATGAAAATTAAACCAACAGTCAATATTGAAGTCAGCAAGAAGGTTGAGATGGTGTTATGTCAAATATGTATTCCCAATGTCAAACAGTGTCAATATCAGGTTGAGGTTTTGAATTTTATTGTATCATTTATAGTTATTACAAATACATACTTAATTATTTATTAGTAGGCTAATTAACAGTCATTAATAAATATTTTTTGTCTTCTGTTTCAGGACCCATCTCCTTGGAAATGATACAGGATATGCTAAACAATGCAATTAATTTTGGATACTGAAGCTACCATAGACATAAAAGAGAAAATGTCAGCTCTCGAAGATACTTCTATGAAGGATGCAGATATTTTAAAAAATGATATTAATGATGGGAAAAAACAGGACGTGGGTTGTAAAGAAAAGTTAAATAAACACAACGACGACCAAATCAATGGAAATGGTACATATAATGAAATTGAACTGCTCTCAGATCGGCCTACAGAAGAAGGTACCGATGTTGAAACACAAAATAAAATCATGGATACCGTAAACAACGAGGAACAGATAGAAAATGGAGATGTAAATTTAGAAAACAATGAGAAACTAAGTGAAAATAGAGACGTATGTATAGAAAATTATGAAGAATCTAAAGTTAATGAAAATAATACTCATGATGAGGAAGAAGACAGTCTTTCTGAGAAGGAAGAATTAAGTAGAAATATAGAAAGTGAGCAATGTAATGATGTGATTCATATGAATGGGAATGATGACGGAAGTGTTGATAAGATAGGCATTGACGTTGACAATGTAGAAAACTCTACCTCGAATATCACAGAGTGCGCACAAAACGTGGAGGTCGATAAAGACTTAGTTAATGACACAACTGACTGTGATTTATCTGAACAGCAAATGCAACAGGATGATAGCTCATTAGAAAAAGTTACGCCGGATGAACCAGCCAAAACCGTCGCAACTGTAATTGAGAATATGGAGACAGATAATATATTGAATGATATCGAAAGCAATATGGAAATAGATGATGATGTAGCAAAGATTGCTGACTACATACAAGAAACCTGCGAGAATTTAAGAAACCTTGAATCTCCATCGTCATTCACTGATGAAGTAGAAAACATTGAAGCAAATATACAAAGCCATGGTATAGAAACCACAAAAGAACCTGGTGCAAAACAAACTGAAGATACACCAACAAATGCAGTAGAAGACAGTATCCAAACTATTTCAGAAAAAGAATCCATAAATCCTGAAACATTTCACAGTGAATCATTTGACAAAGACTCAATTAAAATTGGTGACAACCTATTAAGTAAACCAAAATGTGAAGAGTCTGAAAACAAGCAAGTTGAAGCTATGGATTGTGATGAACCTGAAAGTAATGTGGATGTGGAAGTGGAAGAAACAAAAGAAAAACATATTATTGATGAACCTGAAAGTAATTTAGATGGGGAAGAAGTAAAAGATAAAAAGGTTATTGAAGAACCTGAAAGTAATTTAGATTTAGAAGAAGAAAAAGAGGTTATTGATGAACCTGAAAGTAATTTAGATGAAGAAGAAGTAAGAGATAAAGATGTTATTGATGAACCTAAAAGTAATTTAGATGTGGAAGAAGTAAAAGAAAAAGAGGTTAATGCTGAACCTGAACGTAATTTAGATGTGGAAGAAGTAAAAGATAAAGAGGTTATTGATGAACCTGAAAGTAATTTACATGCGGAAGGAGTTAAAAGAAAAGAGGTTATTGATGAACCTGAAAGTAATTTAGATGTGGAAGAAGTAAAAGAAAAAGAGATAAATGATGAAACTATAAGTAATTTAGATGATGAAGAAGTAAAAGAAAAAGAAGTAAATGATGAACCTGAAAGTAATTTAGATGTGGAAGAAGTAAAAGAAAAAGAAGTAAATGATGAACCTGAAAGTAATTTAGATGTGGAAGAAGTAAAAGAAAAAGAGGTTATTGATGAACCTGAAAGTAATTTAGATGTGGAAGAAGTAAAAGAAAAAGAGGTTATTGATGAACCTGAAAGTAATTTAGATGTGAAAGAAGTAAAAGAAAAAGAGGTTAAACTTCCAGACGAAATCGTAATTTCTCAAGAACAGCAGAAAGAACCAAAGAAAATTATTAGCAAATTATCAAATACATTAGATATTTTATCAGATGACGAAGAAATGCCTGTCGATGACAACAAGAAGGAATCTACGACAAACGCTACAGACAAGCAGTGTATAAATATAGAAGACGACGATGATATTATGCTCATAGACGAAGAGATAACCGGTAAAGGTAGTGAGCAAGAACTTTCAAATAAATTAGATAGTGAAGCCGAAAAGAAAGTTGAGGAGAAATGTAGCGAAAATGCAACTGATTTAGTGCCTAAGATCAAAGATCCTGAAAGTTGCAATACTTTGGAGGCACCGCCCAAAGGTATGTTAATTAGAAAAATAATTTTTAGTGTATCTGTTTTATTACATTACTCCATTTTCTAATAAACTTGTCCTGGATTTCAGAAACGTCGGAAAATATAATAGAAAGCAGCAACAATTTAGAAAGGAACGTTCCAAAAGAAGAATGTACACAAGAACCGATGGAGAAACCAATTCCTGAAAAACCTCTTTTATCGGAAAATTTCTTGAAAACTTACAAGAAAAACCTGACTGATATGACAAGAGATGAACTTGAAGAATTTTGCATATTAAAAATAGTTGAAAGTATCGTAGACAGAAGCAATCTAAGCGAAATCAAATCAAAGTTAAAAGCAATGGCGCAAAACATCGATGAATATAAGAAAAAAGCTATGATGTTAACAAAACAGAATAGAGATCTTCAAGTAGTTCTTAAATCTGTTCAGGAAGAACAAAAGAAAAAGCCTGATACCGCAATTACACCATTAAAAATAACTAGATCGGTTGGAATGCAGGTAATAATGCAAGAGAAGTCAATCAGGAAAAAAACAGGAATGGCTAATCCAAATAACTCACCAAACACTAGGAATCTTCGAACACCAAATCAAAATCCAAGGCAACAAAAACCAACCACGGCTAGCCCCAATCAACAGATCCCGGTGCCTAGATTAGTGCCAGCTAATGCTCCCGTAACGAAACCTCCTACACCACAACCAGCAAGTGTAAATAATCAAGCTAAAACACCTAGTCCAGGTCCAAATGGAATTAGACCACAAAATCAAAAAGTAGCTGAAAAAAGACCGTTCACTCGTATACAATCGGTTACAGTAGATTTAACAGACGATGAACTACCAACTAAAATACCAAATCGAATAACCCCTGTGCCACCAGTCAGATTAGTGTCACCGCAGAGCCTCCTAGCGCCACAAAGACAACCCTTTGGCCAGACTTTAAGCAGTCCTAGAAAAGTTTATATACCAATAAGTGGTCCACAAAATCAAAACCTCAGGCCTGGTCAAACTATTATGTTGAAATCAATGCCAGGTAAGATCATAAATTTATTGTTATTTTGTTGTCAATAAGGAAGCTCCTATTTAATCATACTGATTTTATTGCAGCTCCAAGGCAAAGATGTCCAACGCCACAAGTGGCAAAAGTGCCTCACAACACAGTGAGAATATCAAGAGTTCAGAATAGACATCCAGCACCGTTGCCAGATGCGATGAAACAATACCAACCCCCGAACTGGAAAGCGCTACCGCCGGCTCCAGACCTAAAACTGTCCAAAGTAGAAAACGGAATTGTTATCTCATGGAAAATAGAAGGTTACCAAGAAGACAGCTATGAAGAAATAGCTAGTTACCAACTGTACGCTTACCAAGAAACTTCATCGCCACCCAGTACGGCATTATGGAAAAAAATTGGCGACGTGAAAGCGCTGCCGTTACCGATGGCGTGCACGCTAACACAGTTTATGGCCGGCTTTAAATATTACTTTGCCGTCAGAGCCGTAGACGTCAAATCACGGGTTGGTCCTTTCAGTTTGCCTGGAAGTATTCTACTCCTGAATAAAATGTAAGACTGATTAACGTATTAATTTCGATGTTGACTATAATGTCATACATCATGTCGGAGAATGTGACACCAAAAGTGATAGAATTGTCATTTAGTTATTTATTTTTAGTGTACAGTAAAGTTTTTAAGTATATCAATCTCATAAGTTAATTTGTACCTAATTGATAACATTATGAAAGAAGCGTGTTTCTTGTTTTTAAAATATTTGTATAATGAAGAAGTCAACCTGCAGTTAATGATAGGATCACAAAATAGTTGTATAAACTTGTCATTCTGCTGTAATGTAGGTAGTTAGATAAAATAGAAATTAATATAGTCCATTGATCTATACATGCCTTTTATTAATTAAAATACTTAGATACATATATGTCGTATCAGTTAATTTATACATACCATCTACTTACCAAGGTATTGTACATACATTATTATCTTTGTATTTTAATATATTTTACAACAACAGCAAGTTTACAGGAATTTATTATACTCTTTATTGCCCATAAAAAATGTGATAATTATTATTTTTATATTTCTTAATACAATTTAACATTGTATTAAGAAATGAATACATATTAAAACAAATGTACAAAAAACATATCACGTCACATGTCTACCTACTTACATTTCAGAATTGAGACGACTAAGAAAAAAATATATAAACAAAAGATACCCTATTACTGACTTAGGTACATTATGAACCTAGATGTTTACCTACTGATTTTGATAAAATTACCAATAAATAAAAAATCTGTTACCTACCCTTTTTCTATATCGCAGTTGGTAATCCTTTCTTTAAAATATAGATAGGTAAATTTAATTAAAGTCTGCCACATTATTATTATTATTTGTCAAGGTTAAAAGAAATAAATAATTTTCATGACAGTGACATCTACATGGCTTTTGAAGAACTACTTGGCAATAAAAGCATACCAGTATTTTTGTTTAATGTAGATGGCGCTAGTTACGTGGACAATGGCTGAAGACTTGTTACTCCTTTGATAGTTTTTTTTTTATCAGAGTTACCATGTCCATAAATGAATTCCTATATAGTAGTATTTGAATGCTAACACTTGCTTTCATAACTTTTCCAAGGAAGAGCCATAGGATATCCTCAGTTAAACAGGGGTTATAAATGGTGTGAGATCAGAAAAAGGATTAGGAAGCTAGTCGTCTGCGTACAACTGGCCTCTGGTTAGCTACAATGTACCTACTCCGACGGTTAGTTGATCTAAAAAATACTTGGCCGATGGAACGGATCGCCGAAAATATTATTGATCGACGGTTGGAAGTTCGAATGAATCCTTCACCGATATAACGATTCGACGTAAACACACTTCAACGACGATTGGTTAAACGAAACAAATTTAATCAAGGCATCTAAAACAAACAGAAAATTCGCTACTGTAATGCTGCAGCTCGGTTGCAATTATGGCAAACCTCACCGGCGTCTATTTTGATGCCTAATACCATCTCTGTGCAATAATATTAATATGAACTAATTATTTTTCGGCTTATACCGATAATTCTACCTTGGAAAAGTTAACTGCAATAGTCCCAAATGAATAAAAAAAACGTGTGCGTGTACTAGTAAACACACGTAAGAAGTGAAACTAGAAAAAGATGGCGCGTAACGGAAAAATGTGACGCGTAACCGAAAAATGTGACGGTAAATTTTTTTCCAACGCCGATAAAGAAGTTTCACTTCAATAAACAGTTGAGAATGTGAAAAATACACTTTATAAGATTCTAACCAAAAGATTGGTTTTTACTACCTGTTCAGTTCTAATATTATTGTATCTTTTTTATAAACACAAGTTGAGATTCATACCAAATTAAAGAAAAATAACTAAATTATCAAGTATTACTTATCTTGAAACACGTAAATATCACATTTTTCCACTAAATTATTTAATAATATACGAGACACAATCACTTTTCCACGTCGTAAGCACTTATGAGACAGAAGGCACAAACACTACCACCACATAGTTATACCACGCTACAAAGACCTCGTGCTGTGACTAACTTTCCTTTAGTGGTTTCATGTGTTACTTGCGCCCGTTCAGGTGCTGTCCTTTCAAGAACCGTTCAATTAGTAGGGCAATAGTTTTATTTAAAAATGTGATCAAATGTATGTATTCGTTTTATAGATGTAAATCTACTTAACGGGTGCAATCGTAAATTAATGTTGCCGCCCGCCGCTAGACCTTCCTGTCCTATCCAATTTGTTGGACATCCTTAGTGACGCATTGTATGTACGTATGTACAAGTCTAGGTATGTACATAACTTATACACCATAGATTGACTTGTGTCGTTTTTGTATGACTCCTACGTTGTCTAAACTATCAATTACCCTTATTGTATGCTTTTGCGCTAATAAGTGTGTAGTTAAGTGTCCGACAATTCTACACATCGTCCGATTTTTAGGAAAGGAAGTTCGGACTTCCGATTTGGTAAAAGGTAGGACTTCAGTCAAACACATTATCCGATTTCATGCGATATATATTAGGATAGGGTCTAGCGGCGGCTAAGCTCTACTATTTTAACACATAATATCACTTTAACTTTTTGTGTATATCACCTTAGCACTCTATCACTATACATAAAATATGAAATTTACATAAAAACGTGTACTTTATATGTATTTATTAATGAAATATGTAATTATACATAATTTGATGTCCCGACAAAACAAAAGTATATTTTATAATTTATTTTAGTAGTTTATTACGTCAGAACTGGATATCACTTCAAACGTCACTTGTTTACTTCGGAAATCGGAAGGCTGACATGACAACACTTCCATCAGTTTTTTTCGGTAGATTTTCGCGTGTTGTTGTATTTGTGGGTGGAAGTTGAGAAGCACTTTATAAATCACGGTAAAAATGTGAAAATAATGCCACAGGACAGAATCTTACGATATTTTGAATAAGTGTTTAAAGTATTTTCTAAATTATCTATTGAATAGTATAATTGATTTGTGTATTTGAGAAAATTGACGTAGATTGACATATCGGTTTCGCAAGTAGTTTCTACAGAGGTGTTTTATTTGTGTATATAACTACGTTTTGTGTAAAATATATTTTCTAGTGTAGATCTTAGTGAATTTCCAAGTGTAGTGAAGATAAGGAGATTCTAATCCCTTCCATTATAGTGATCGTTAACAGGTGTTGCGTCGTGTGTCGGTGGTGATCAAAAATATACTTCATCTGTGCGTTTTTTGTGATATATTACGTGTTTTGCTTGTGATAATTGAGCCATGCTGGCTCGTTGTGGATCCTGTAGCTGTTCGATGCAATTAGTAAGTATTTTTTTTCCAATAAGTCTTTTATTCTTAGACTGTGACCTAATTATCTGTTTTTGTTTATTTGTTCTTATCTCAGACCAAATCCTTTTTTATTTTGCTTAAGTTTCTAATATACTGTACTGCTCTAGAATACAAATAAAACTCAAAAATAACTGGTCATTAACTAATGGTCTGGAATTTAGCTCCAGTAAGATACTCTTTAGTTTGATGCAACAAAATAAAATTTAATTCAAACAGACATAAGGAAAAGTTAGACTTACTAGGTGGTAGACCCATATGTAGGGTCATCTGGGTAGGTACCACCGCCTTTCTTATTTATGCCGTGAAGCAGTTCGCTGTGTTTCGGATTGAAGGAAATGGTAGCCAGTGTAATTACTGGGCATGAAGGGCATATCATCTTATTCCCCAGGATGGCAAACGCACTTGCGGTGTTAAGTGATTTACACTTAATATTGCAAGTGTTTATAGGCAGTGGTGACCACAGGTGGGCCGCAAGCTTGTTTGCCATCTCGTATCATTAAAAAAAAAAGTTTATAAGAATTTAAAAATTAAAACATTTGGTATTTTTCCAAAACACGTGTATGTATTGAAATGCATGAGGTTATTTATTTCTATAAAAGACAAAAAATCCTCATATTTTTTTGTTTATTGACACAAATAAAGTTTAACTTTATTCTTCTTCTTGGGCTGTATGTGTAACTTGATGACTTTGAGCCTGTTTTGTTTAAGTTAATTTTTTTTGTATTAATGAATCTGTTTGAATTGTCTTAAAGTCATTAATCAGAATTGTAACACTTAAAGGTTAGAAAGCCGAATGTTCATTAACCATCAAAGCTAGTCTAAAAGATTAAATGAGTTAAGTTCTGGTTCAAATTTAGTATCGGCCGAGTCTTTGTGTCTGATTTTCGTCATACAGAAAATCTCCAACATATTTGAATGTCGCTTCAGAAAGACATTCCTTATATTTTATACACCTTCTTTTTACTTAATCAATAGATAACTGTTGATAAAAAAAAATGTTAATTACTTCTAAAACACTTTACAACAGGTACATTACATTTTATATTCGAGATTGCCTAGTAAGGATAAAGGAATACTTGTGACAGGCAACCCTGCTCTTCTTCATTACATTTACAAAGGTCAAGTTATTAATTCAATTAATGAGAATCAATGTTGTAATATTAAGCATTATCCAAATAATTTGAAATTGGGTAAGTATATAAAAAAAAACCGGCCAAGTGCGAGTCGGACTCGCACACCGAGGGTTCCTCGGTATAAACTGCTGTATCTTTTGATCGCGTTAACTTAGAAGTTTGATTTTTTCACTGCTTCAAGGGACAATAGACCTAGGTATTTGGTATAAATTTCAATTTGATACCTTTATTCGTTCATGAGAAATAAGGTAGTAAGTTTCATTTTATTAAAATATTTTTATTATATTATATAACTAAAAAAATGTGATTTTCGCAATTTTTCCTATATTTGCATTATATGACAATGCTTCATGCCAAATTTCAAGATTCTGAGTTTACGGGAAGTATCCTGTAGGTTTTGATTCCTTTGCGAGTGTCGGAAATTTGTTGAAAATATCGACATAATCGGCTGTATCTTTTGATTGGCTTGGCTTAGAAGTTTGATATTTTCACAGCTTAAAGGGACAATAAACCTGAGTATTTCATGTGAATTTCAGCTTGATACGTCCACGCGTTCTTGAGATAAAGGGTCTTGACAGACAGACAGACAGACAGACAGACGGACAACAAAGTGATCCTATAAGGGTTCCGTTTTTTCCTTTTGAGGTACGGAACCCTAAAAAGAGTTTGCAATGATATATTTACTGTAAGTACTTTTGTCATTTGAAATAAATTTGTGAACATTGCCAAAACAACTTTTCTTTTATATTACACATTAATACATTTGACAATTCAGTTATCATCACCATTAAAATAATAATCATCATTAAAAAAAATTCAACCCACTGCTCCAACACAATCTTCTTGGCATCGAAGGAGGAATAGGCCTTTCTCTCCGGCTTGGTGGATTCGTTTTGGTACCAGATCTAGTATGTAATTGTAAGCACTCGGTAAATAATCTGAACAGATTTAGTTCGAAACAAAAGGAGTCAGTGAGGAAGGCACCTTAGGCAGTAGTTCACCACACTTGCCCAATGTGAATTGGTATAGGTACAGAGTATAAGGTGATCAATACCCCTTTTCTGATCCATTAGTCGCCTTCTACAACACTTATTGGAGGATATGGGGTAATGCTATGCTACTGTGCCGGCATCACATGGTTAATGGCTATTGACATTTCAGTATACTCGTGTAGTTTTGTATTTCTTGCAAACCCTGATGCATTTATTATTTTAATTAGGAATAGAATAGAAATAGTCCATTACATAGTGCAAGGAATACAATTTTTAAGTTTCTTTCATTGCAATAATATTTTCGAACGCATATAACAAAAAACATGATTTTTTTTAATAGATAATGGTACGGAACCGTTCGTACGCAAGTCCGACTCTCGCTTGGCTGTTTTATTTCTCTCGTTTTGTATCTGGAATAAAAAAAGTAACTGAAATTTCACGGAGAGGTGGAATGAAATAGCGCCAATGAAATCGCAGTCAGATTGGTTTGGCGGCGCCAAGCTCGCCAACTCAGAGGACAAACACAGTGACGTACCTAAATTGTAAAGCTGCTTTATATCCAAAAACTTGTAACCAATCAGGGGTACGAAATCGCGTCTTTAAAAACGTCAGTTGGTAATTTCGAACGCGTTACGTAAACGTTAACCAATCAAACAGGATGTCAGGGGTACGAAAGCCGCGTCTTCCGCGGTCACCTTTCGACCACTTTCACTCGCGGAGCCCCTTGCTACTTTCGCCGAAGGCCCTGAGCGTGGTGCACACGCGCGGACCATGTGACTCATTTAAATATAAACATGAGCGCGCAGTTTTCATGCAAGATTTAAATGTCTTCCTACAATACGCTATGAATTATAATTATCTAGCCCAAAGTAAGTATCATTAAGAACTTGTGTTATGGATACTAGTATCCGGTAATTTTTAATGGGTATCATTTAAGCTATCGCCAATTTAATTAGTTTTGTGTTTCTTAAATAATAGGGTTTGCCCACAAAATAGTATATTTGTCACCAAAATGTAGTTACCAAAAAATATAAAATCAATTGCACAATAAATCACCTAAAATTATGGAGATATAGGTTCTAGTACCAAATAAATGTTTTTGTATGTACATATTATAATGTTTATGTTTATTTATTTCTCTTTCACAATATAGCCATTACAAAAGTTATGAATAAGAAAAGTCTTAAGAACAATTTAATAACTATATTGTGAGAGAATGGCTTCTGTACTAGGAAAACAGGTTTGTCCTAATAAGAATTTAATCAAACTAATTTAAAGAGATCGCCAAAATGATATATTATGTCACTAGATAATTTCATGAAGTTCCAAAAAAAATTTAGGGTTGTCATCACCGTTTCAACCATAAGAGTACTACTTACCTGGACATATGCCTCCCCCAGGGATCTTAATTACCACAGGTAGTATAAATATATTGAAATAAATTTTCTAGCAGAATAGTAAATAAAACACTTAATTAAAGTCAAAATAATCAATATTTATTATTAAAATAATAATCACTGAATAATCAGCGCTGGTTTGAATTTTGTCAATTTTTAAAAGCGCGCCTCTCTGAACATATTCCCATTAAATTTATAAAATGATGTATTAAGGAATAATTTTTGCGTTTACAAACGCGTAAATATTTTTAATACCAGAAAAAATACACTGAAAAACATCGACCTGCCTCAGGCGGGAATCGAACCTAGCATCTTCCGCTATCCGGGCGGCTGCGTTAACCACTACGCCACATAACAAGTACTGACAAGTAATAACACATAACACTTTTTGTTTATCTGAGAACGAAAATATTTCTTGGCGATAGATCTATTTATTAGGTGATACAACTTGATGTCAAATATAAATTTTGGTGACAAAAAATATAGTCCCCTTTAATAATAACATAATAATTTTATATATTTTTATAAATAAACTTAAATAAATATATAATCAACCTTGACTCGCAAGCAAATATTCGTGTTCATCACACAAATATTTGCCGCTGAATATACTGACCAATGATACAGCTATACTGACCACATCCACCACGACGGCGACGGCGTCTTGGTTTCTTAATGATAATTGGACAAGTCGTTTAAATCTATTGGCGAACGTTTCTCTATCTCTTACCCTGCTCCCATTTTTTGTAGGGTCGGTGCAGTATATATGGACATCGGCAATAGGTACTGTTAGGCGCGAAGCACATCGATCGGGCGTCGGGCGCGGACATCATTCTGTTTCATGGTTCCGTTTCGGTATTTGAAATACCGGTAATAGGGTCCCTAATTGAACAAATTCAACGTCGAAATGGCGTGCTATAGCGCACCCGATGAGAGCCATTGAATTTGTTCAATTAATGACCTTATTGCCATGTGTTTAGTACGGTATTTGAATGAAGCCCGCGCTGTGTCCTTGCCCGACGCCAGATTGATGTGCTTCGCGCTTTATAGGATTTGGCATTAGATTTTTACGGCGGGCCTACTGCCTGGCAGCAACCCTCCTTGGGAATGACTGCTATCTTTCGACAGCTCCCAGGACCACCAGCTTAACGTGCCTTCCGAAGCACGGACGGAAATCACTCTTCCGCGCCGTCACCCGTCAGTACCGACCGCACTTGGTAGCTTAGTTAGCTACGACGCACGCCACGTGCCACATATGTCCTGTGTAAACCGTGCCTTAGGTCTCAGGTAGACCTCATGGTCTTGACATACCGATCGCGATCGAACACTTTGCGAATCTATACTTATCACTGTATGTAAATTCCGCAGGAGAAAAACCCCTGTCTTTTTAAATAATTTCTAATTATACTCCACAATAAGTAAACAAAAGCTTAATAGCTCAATAATCCTATTTATCTCCTTGCAATCTATTTTTCAGTGCTTTTTGAAATCGTTCTACAGCCACTTATATCACTGCTCTGATAATTTTACGAATACTAAATAATACCGAATTGCAATTCAGGAGATGTAGGTAATTCTGCAGTATTAAGAATCTCAAAATTCTTAAAGAAATTCTTACGTTAGCATCTCAAGATTTTTTTCCTTATCTTTTGATGTCGACAGCCCGTATACATTTACATTTTGCTGCCTATTATTATTAAAAATTGTATAAAACGTCGTTAGAAAGATTTGTTACCGGTTTTTTAAATTAATTACTAACGTAATTAACGCAACGTTAGGTGTTTGGTAAAACCAATATTGATTTTAAAACGCAATTTGAACATTAAAAAGAAATAATATACTTACTTATATTTTAAATGGGTAAATAAGGTAAAAATTTAATAGCTCGTGACTCGTGACTTCGGTCTTGTTAAAAAAAGATTTATTTTGGCGAGAAAACGTTTCACTAAAGGTAATCTTGTCCAGGGCTTATCATATATTATCTGTATTACAAAAATTCATCAAAATTGATTACCTACGCAGTTCAGACGTCAGAGAGACAAACGAAAGAACTGATTTCCGCATTTATATTACTTATTATTATTACAAATTATCAAGCAGACAGTTGTAGACAACTGATATGTGCCTTTCTGTTATTTTTGTTAGTTTTTTCTCATTTATTATATGTATAAGTATTTGTCTAGTCGGTTCTTAGATTGGTTAACATTATGCGCTGATACTATTGTACTTATTATTAGTTAGGAATTATTAATTACCTACGATGATTCCACAAAAATAAGTTTTTCGGCGACGGACGGCGAAGCAACTATAAGAAAAAACAAAACTACATCTCCGAATCAAATACACAGTTGAGGATCTAAGATTAGGTTTAAAGTCTTTTGGGTAGCAAAAATAATAAAATTATCCCATGTCGATTAGGAGCAGCACTGATCTTGGCTTGTCCTAAGAGTGCGAAACGGAAGTTTCAAGTATTTATGGGTGTTGTTTATATTATGGAGTGTTGTTAAAGTGGTTTAGCATTGGCAATTTGTTGCATAAGTACGTCCATACGTCTCTGTTCCTTATTAGCAGGTCATAAAGTTTATAATTGAGTGTTTTATTATCAAGAGTAATGTGCAAATTATATTATAGGTGACTCGTGACTGCAGAGCCTCGATAATTTTATTAACACTGTGTATAAAATTTTCAAGCGTCGCAAATACGTTTTTGTATCCATCAAAATCATCTTTGTATTAGGGTCAAGGCATATTGACGCGGAGTCACAGCGTAAATTTAATTATTTACATACCAAATTGATCCTTATCTCAACATATTTCTCTTGAGGTAAAATAGACGCGAACTTTCATCCGAGTTCCTTCTTGTTGTAATTTAACACTTGTTGTACGGAATCCATTTATAACTTAATCTAACCTACCGTACTATTTATTGTTACTTAAGATAAATTTTCACTTGACATTGGCAAAATGCGTATATTTATGTGTCAAAAATCCGTGCGTTTTTTTTACATTAACAGCTCAGACCAATAAAAAAGTTTTTTATCGGTCTTGAGATTTACAGTGGTGATATTTTAGCTTCAGTGCCAAAAATTTTAAAACCACAGAAATCGGAAATCTGTTATCTGTGTTTAAAATACTTCATTTGGGAATGATTTGGGTGATAATAGGTAGGATGTCCTCCAACGATTGAAAATTTTCTTTTATATTCTAGTCAAAATTTCGTATTCTAACTTCAAAATTAGTTTTGTTTTGAATTGCATGTAGGTACCATTTTTACCAGTGAACGAGTTTTATATGCTTTCACTGATTTTAAGGATTGACCCAAAAATAATAATAAATAAACTTCAGGTCGTAAGCAAACAAAATCTTCCTGTGGATAAGCATGTACATACTAGCCTTGAATTAGTATTTTTTTTTTATTTGGCACGCTTAGAAATGTTTATAAAATGCACTCTAAATTGAAACGAAGCGAAAGAACAATAAAAACCGGCCAAGTGCGAGTCGGACTCGCACACCGAGGGTTCCGCCGTACAAACGTAGCGGTTTTCAATTTATGACGCATTAAATCAAATTCTGAGTTCACGGGAAGTACCTTGTAGGTTTTGATTCCCTAGCGTGTGACGGAAATTCGTCTAAGGTGTCGGTATAAACTGCTGTATCTTTTGATCGCGTTAACTTAGAAGTTTGATTTTTTCACTGCTTAAAGGGACAATAGACCTAGGTATTTGGTATAAATTTCAATTTGATACCTTTATTCGTTCGTGACAAATAAGGTAGTAAGTTTCATTTTATTAAAATATTTTTATTATATTATTCGCAATTTTTCCTATATTTGCATTATATGACAATGCTTCATGCCACATTTCAAGATTCTGAGTTTACGGGAAGTATCCTGTAGGTTTTGATTCCTTTGCGAGTGTCGGAAATTTGTCTAAGGTATCGGTATAAACTGCTGTATCTTTTGATCGCGTTAACTTAGAAGTTTGATTTTTTCACTGCTTAAAGGGACAATAGACCTAGGTATTTGGTATAAATTTCAATTTGATACCTTTATTCGTTCGTGAGAAATAAGGTAGTAAGTTTCATTTTATTAAAATATTTTTATTATATTATATAACTAAAAAAATGTGATTTTCGCAATTTTTCCTATATTTGCATTATATGACAATGCTTCATGCCAAATTTCAAGATTCTGAGTTTACGGGAAGTATCCTGTAGGTTTTGATTCCTTTGCGAGTGTCGGAAATTTGTTGAAAATATCGACATAATCGGCTGTATCTTTTGATTGGCTTGGCTTAGAAGTTTGATATTTTCACAGCTTAAAGGGACAATAAACCTGAGTATTTTATGTGAATTTCAGTTTGATACGTCCACGCGTTCTTGAGATAAAGGGTCTTGACAGACAGACAGACAGACAGACGGACGACAAAGTGATCCTATAAGGGTTCCGTTTTTTTCCTTTTGAGGTACGGAACCCTAAAAATTACCCATATCGCAGAAGTGCATAAAAATAACTATTCGGCCATCTTGGATGTTCCGCCATATTGGATTTAGAATGACGTCACATTTTTTTCAAGTTACTCTTAACAAGCCCTTTCATTTGATACCCATATTGTAGAAATGCATTAAAAATAACTATCCGCCATCTTGGATGGTCCGCCATGTTGGATTTAGAATGACGTTGGATTTAGAATGACGTCACAGCTTACCGTGTATTGTCATCCTAACTAAACGTGTACATACAAAATTTCAGCTCAATCGGTTGAAGATATCTGCTTCAAAATCGAGTAGCAAGATTCCACCCGAACAAACATACATTGCAAGTTAAATATAGCTTGTTAAAAATATACGCTAATATCTACTTGTAATCATTTTACGCGCTTCTACGACAATATACAGTCATTGTTAAAGAGATAGTACCTATTCGTAATTACACACATCACACGGTAATTCACCATAGTAAAAAATAACATAAAATATCCACACCTTACACTCACGATGATTACACATGAATACCTACGTATGCTGAGGTATTTCTATCTGTTTACGCATCGCCATGTTTATTTGCACGGAAACATTTTCATAAACAACATTCTTCTAGAAATAGTGTTCACAATTCCTGTGCTACGCACAGGAATAAACGCTTTGATATTGTTTAAGATGTTTTAACGGGACTAATCTGTTTAGTTTAGAGTTTGCGTCATTCAAAATTTATCCTTAACACCTTCTTGCACAAGTATTACGAAGTGAGCAAAGATTCTTAATGCCAACTTAATGATAAGCGATCAATCAATCATCGCGCTAGATAGTGCTGCGGTGAACTCGATAAAGCTACTCAGCAACCAAATCCTCTAGTAGTCCAAGAACTGTTACTACAGTCCAGTAACATCGACCCAGCGATACGAAAACAGGAATGTCCTTCTTATAGACGAGCACTACGACTTTTCTTTCATTTTTTTATTTCATTTGCTACTAGTGGGGACCTCTAATTGTCCTCAGTTGCTAGTTATATGTCTATTTAGTTGATAAGCTGTCGGTCTTCCTTAGATATAAATAAATAAATAAATTACTCACGCACACAGACCATACCGCATCCGCATGTGGGTGCGAAAGATCATTCGACATCGCGCTATGACTGACATGTACCCGGGTCATCATTATTATTATCATAAACGCTTTCGCGCGAGAGCTTGGGGTCCCCCTGCCTTATCTTCGTAGCCCGCTTCGCGCTGTCTTCGGCATCCTTGGTGGAGTGATCGTTGTCGTTGGCACGAGTCGCTCACGACATCAAGCCAACGTTGGGCCTACTTCTTTTACTGGCACTGACATGTGGCTCTGGGCACTTCCCCACAATGATTCCACGTGAGGGCACACCTGAGCCGAGGACCCAGCCATTAGAGAAGCTCTCCAGTCTTCCTTTCGGCTCTAACCCCATAGTGATGATTGACAACATTGAGATTTCCTCGCGGGAGACCTGCTCCCTTAACATCCTCTAAGAAAAGCTAGACGAGCCCCCAAGTTCCTCGCTATTAGAGGCTAACAGCATTTGTCATTGAAAATGTATAATTCTTTTTAACTACAGACCCATTTTAAAAAATCTAGGATTAGATACATAAGTAGTTTCTTTAAGTAACAGCGCTATATTTTAAACTCCACTGGAACTCCACTCCGATGATGATATGAAAATCTCGACAAAATAATTAATTCTAAATAAGATCGACGTCATGTGGATCCGATAGAAATAATTTGAAGTTTATGTTGTCTTTATAACCAGAGTCAATATAACCAATCAAGCATACCTGTTTCTTTGAAAAAAAAAGCTGTAATTAAACATTTAAATATATCGACTTATTTAAAACTCAAAGGTTAAGCTCACGTGACGACCGCTCTTCCGGGGTCGCAACTCCGAGGTCTATGGCCACTTTATCGGGTATCCGCCGTCCAATGTACCTAGACACTTGAAATTGGGATAAACACACAGATATATTGGCTGCTGTGCCATTGACCTAATGCTTATTATACTTAGCCTACTTTGTACCAAAGTTCTACGAACTACCAAAAGTACCCGTTAACACGTATTCTTGTAGTATTAGACGATAGGCTATAATGAGAACCGCTAATATCGGAGGTCCAAACACTTGTCACACTTGTTTTTGGGTATATTTTACCTAAAAAATGTTACACATTTCTTAACTTCAAAAATTATGCCCGAACTACTGATTATACCTATTTAAGAATTTTGTCTGTCACTAATTATAAGACTGACTTTTATGGTACTGTTAACTTTGAAATATTTAATTTGTAGCTGTAGGAAATCTTTCTGGATTCCCGGGCCTTGAAACAGACCATTTTGGGTATCAATTACCATCATAATCCGTATGATGGTAATTGATACCAAAGGTGGTATTCATATTCTTGGCTACCTTGCATTATCTCATAAAATATTTATTTATAATTATTCTTAGCTATCTTGTATTATATCTCAAAAATATAAAAACGCGTTGAAATTCGCTCATTTAATTAATTGATTATCGAATTGGACTTAAGTATAGAAGACGTCTTAGTGATAAACATTACAATCTATGTTATTTATCTTTGTATCATCTTCATTAAAAAATTAAAAGTAGTCAAAAATAAAGTCTGGTTCATCTTGCCATGTTTCATCTAGCAGGAAATTCCCATGACTATAAACTAAATTTTTCATTCAATTAGGCACGACCTCGTAACGATTCTGGCGATTAATCTTGGTTTCTAGATCACAATACTTTGGTGTAGGTGTGAATCTGATGCAATCGGGATTTTCTCCATGGGATTATCACCTTAATTTCACCGCATAACGCTTCAGATGTAGTTTAGCATTATAGTACTTTGTCCTTATATTAATTCATAGAAAATGGTAGCAACTTTATAGTACCTATAACTATATACAAGCGCTGACGTTGCTATGACATGGTACTAAACTGTTATTTTCGAGGCTGATCGTACAGTGAGGCACTGAAAATTAAACACATACTATAATGTAGCATCAGTTTTTTGTTTACTTTTTGTAATTACATAAGTAGGATTATCTCGCACCGGCGGGCGCTGCGATCTTACGCAGCAAAGTTACTATTGAAATAACGATCATTAAATATGCTGACTTAGCGTTTGATGTTACGTAAACAAACGCTTGATGTAAAATTAATTTGGCTGATGATAATAAGTTACGATGTGTAATTAATTGCCTCTGTTGTCGAAATGTTTTGAAAATGAATTACACTTAGAGGTTTCGGGTTTGCACCCCAGAGTGCAGACTATAATAGCAAAAGTTGATGGTCAGAATTAAAAACTACATTAAAATTACTAAAAGCATAGCAACCGAGGACCGGTGGTTGTAAAATGCATTACACGAATATTTATTATAAGCGTGGGGTGGTCAATAACATAGTTCTTGAAAATATTCGATCGGTACAATTTAATTGTGCACGCTTTTCTCTAAATAATAATTATACTTTTCGTTCATCATTTAGTTTATATGCTAAAAAGTTATTTGTCACTTTTTAGTCTGATTTAATATAAAAGCATGTTTTTTTAGATTTTTTAATTATTATTTTTTTGCGAATCTCCGACTATTAATGATAAGATAAAGATATCCGGCCCCTAATTCGTTGAGAAAGCCCGTTTCTAACTTCAGGGACACTCTTGGCCTTCATCTCAACATCAGATAAGATTCTTCCCCTTAGAAAAACCTTACTTAGCAAAGCTAACGCGCGCGAAAATAAATACATAGCTCCATAAGATCCGATGAAATATATTTCTATATACCCCACACCCGTTAACGTTTGCTTTGTAGTTATAAGTTCTTTAAAATTATATTTTGCAGTTATTCTCAAAATATACTCAATGAAATTATTAAACGTTCAATTTCTTTGTTCGCAGACAGAGAACTGCGCGCACACATCAGTTCTATCACCATAATGGTATGTCAACAATATAGCTATTTGTACATGTGTAACATTGATTTTGTTTGTAATTTTATTTAATTTAGTATCAATTTCAATCATAACTATGTATAATGTATGTATTTACCTAGATCACAGAGAATTATCCGCAACATTAATTTTTTGACTAGGTTACCTCTTTATTCTTACACCTCTATGTAATATCAACATGTCAGTCAGGACACCCACGGCTATGCCACATTAAAATGTAGCTGAAACATTAGGGACTGGCGCTTAACTAGCAACTTCGTCTGCTTATTTTTTTTAATCAAACATCTACATTACTCCGTGAAAATGTAGTATTCTATCAGTGAAGGTATTTTTGAAATCGGTCTTGTAGCTTTTAAGCCTATTCATACAAACATACTTACAAATTTTTCTCTTTATAAATTAATGTAGATAGAATTTTTTAATGCGAGAAGGCTTAATTTTCAGTTCAAAATTCTGCATTAAATAATCGACTGCTTTGAACCAAGAATTAAACCCGTCAAACATGAAAAATATAAACTATCACTTTACCATAAACAAATACCTAACATAGTATCTCATATAAGAAAATCAAGTGTAAAATTAATCTTTTCCTTCGAAAAGTTATGTACTTATAAATCCTACAGAACCTTTCTTTGCAATCAACATTGTAGGTACTATAAATATGTACTGTCAAATTTTTGTTAGTGGTTTTCGCCGATGTACCTTTTATAGTATATTTATATGTCGGGGATATCGTCAAGATTTAGCCGAATCATTATCTCACATACGAATGCCGAGTAAATTTATCAACACAAATCACAAAGAAGAAAACTAGAGTAGTGCCTGGGGCTTGTGACCCAGTGTGCAGGTTTACCTAGCGCACATTCTACATTGCACCGGCACTCGCCTTCACTTCTCTCTAACTATTATCACACAACCGTCGGACATAGCTTCCACAAGCATTCCTAATACAACCATAGACACGTCCGTACTCAGCGACGCCTCGAACTAGACTGAGCTCTGTCGAGCGCGCACCGCTGCAACAAAGGCGCGCCCCACCACTATTACGTCGCATCGTACGATAGCTCGTGCGGCGCTGACGTCACTCGCAATCCCTCGTGGACTATTTCTAATGAAAATAACAAATTCAATTACAATTGAACCTAATAATGTCATAGCGCCGTCACGGCCATCCTGCATCATCACACGTCCTCAAAAATCAACCGTTACAATCGTAACTCTTAAAACTAAAACTAGATGGCGTTGCTTGTATTCAGATTCTTCGACACGGCCATCCTGCACTTCACACGCCCTCGTGTGAAGGGTCTGAAACAAGTGAAAATTTCTCGAACAGTAACAACGTACGTCTCGGTCATTCCTGACCACAAAGAGTAATGAATACAGTCTCAGTTAACAACTACTTAAACAATTTTAAATAAGGTGAACTATAATGTGGCTGTTAAACATTCCATTTCCTTCATATCATCAATGAATCCATTTAGTAACTTGCAGAGCTTTCCGACAACGACCTCCAACCAGTCACGTATGGCAACTTCTATCCAGTTACCATACCACACAACGACCTTGACCACAAAGAGTAATGAATACAGTCTCAGTTAACAACTACTTAAACAATTTTTAAATAAAGTGAACTATAATGTGGCTGTTAAACATTCCATTTCCTTCATATCATCAATGAATCTATTTAGTAACTTGCACAGCTTTCCGACAGCGACCTCCAACCAGTCACGTATGGCAACTTCTATCCAGTTACCATACCACACAACGACCTCCATCCGGTCACGTATGGCAACTTCCATCCAGTTACCATACCACACAACGACCTCCATCCGGTCACGTATGGCAACTTCCATCCAGTTACCATACCACACAACGACCTCCATCCGGTCACGTATGGCAACTTCCATCCAGTTACCATACCACACAACGACCTCCATCCGGTCACGTATGGCAACTTCCATCCAGTTACCATACCACACAACGACCTCCATCCGGTCACGTATGGCAACCTCCATCCGGTCGCCATACCGATAACCTCCATCCGGTTATCATAACTACACGTAACCTCCATCCGGTTACAAGCCTCCATCCGGCTTCATCACGAGTAGCCTCCATTCGGTTACTCCGTAAAGCAATGCAAATAAAACAAGTGACACATAGTAATTCAAAGGATCATACACTCTTAATAATTAAAAAAATGGTATGTTTAACCGTCACAGCACAAAAGATGTTATTCACAGGCCATAGCCACTTGATCTACATTGGAGTTATTAACACACCAAAATTTCCATTTTGTTTAAATTTACTTACTTTTGCCGTCATCGGCACATCCAGCGGTACTTCTAAGTAAGCACTTAATTCCAAAGGAACAATACAATCCAGCATAGCACGAACACGGTCAACCCTATTTCTCACCAAGATAAAATAAGCCGCAGTTACAGTGGCACAAAACTAGTTATTTCAAATTAAACTGTCTAACAAATTATATTGCGCAAATAGGCAACATCACGCCTAAGCCTAGAATAGAATTTCAGACGTCCAATTATTAATTTCTTTATGTCGGGTAGACATAAAATCTATCCACAATTGAGTAATTTGAATTACAAACCAATGCAGTTAAAATTAACAGTTACGATTCTATTGAACAACAATAATTTCGTTTACCCTCAATCTAATTAGTAAATTCGAAACAAATAATTCACTACGCTCAACACTACACAACACTTTCTTTTAAATAAGCAGCTCTAAACTTAAAATCATGATTTAAACACTCACCAAAGCTATCCAATGCAACAGACGGCGGCGGGCGGCGCGACCGTACTCGTCCAAAGTGGGCAACTGGGCATGCTGGGTACGACTCGTAAAAAAAAACCGTACGAACGACCAATCGTGAGAGGCTTTTGACGTTCCAAAAGCACTTAGCTAAATTCATTCAAATAAAAAGCTTTTTCATTTTCTTTTTCATTCTACTCTACACATTTTTCAATTTTTCTGGACCACGAGATAAAAACTTAAATATCTCTAAAACGGTGCATCGTAGCCCAAAAATAATGAAATTTTCTCCCCCGTAGACCCCAACCGGCCGCGCGGTACATCCAATGCAATAAGAATTTTTGCACTACCCTCATTAATTAAAAAAAGGATAGACTCCAAAATTATTTCAACACATCCCACTTCTGATGTCGTGGATAACGTCAGGATTTAGCCGAATCATTATCTCACATACGAATGCCGAGTAAATTTATCAACACAAATCACAAAGAAGAAAACTAGAGTAGTGCCTGGGGCTTGTGACCCAGTGTGCAGGTTTACCTAGCGCACATTCTACATTGCACCGGCACTCGCCTTCACTTCTCTCTAACTATTATCACACAACCGTCGGACATAGCTTCCACAAGCATTCCTAATACAACCATAGACACGTCCGTACTCAGCGACGCCTCGAACTAGACTGAGCTCTGTCGAGCGCGCACCGCTGCAACAAAGGCGCGCCCCACCACTATTACGTCGCATCGTACGATAGCTCGTGCGGCGCTGACGTCACTCGCAATCCCTCGTGGACTATTTCTAATGAAAATAACAAATTCAATTACAATTGAACCTAATAATGTCATAGCGCCGTCACGGCCATCCTGCATCATCACACGTCCTCAAAAATCAACCGTTACAATCGTAACTCTTAAAACTAAAACTAGATGGCGTTGCTTGTATTCAGATTCTTCGACATATATAAAAAAAATTCTAATCAAATTGAAGTGCAAATATTAAATTGTAATTTATTTTTAGTTTTTTCTTTTTTAAGTTTGTTAAAAAAGATATCAATATAAGTACCTAATTTTTTAATTAGGTACTTACATAAGTACTGTAACAATTATTTTATTTGTGATAAGACCTCTATGAAATTTCATCGATACAGTCCTTACATAATAGTTTACGATGGATTAGATATATCTTAGTTAGTTACTGGATACAAACCGGAAGGCCACCACAGTCCACTGCGAGTAAATTGTAAAGCTGGGTGTACATTGGTAGAAAATGACACTAAAATTGTTTATATTTTTATTTGACATCGCAACAAATGTTTAAAAAGATTTTGAATGGATGTAGGTATTGTCTTAAGAAAATGTTCAGTCTAAAAGTTTCGCAATCCCGGGTCACTGTCGTAGTGTGCCTTGACACGTGTTCTCTCATTCATATAATCTTGGGCCATTCAAAAGTGGCTGGGTAATTGATGAAGTGGCTAGCGAGGCGGTTTATCTTTCGCACTAGCTATCTTCGCATTTGGACTCCACTTCTGCTTACCATCAGGTCGAAGGGAGTCATTTGCTTGACCTTTTTATAAGAAAAAATGGAGAGGGTGATTATTGGATAGTAGACGGAACGCCTTTACCTCTAAGTCCCACATACTCCAAGTTGTATTGCACTGCAGGAAAGATGCATATGCAATAGAACTCTCCGTTAAAAAAAAAGAATGTAAATTCATGTAATATCTCAAACAAAATTCTTCTTTTTATCATGAGGTACCTTGTTTAAAACTGTTCGCCTCACCTAGTGCTCCTAATGTACTCCCATCTTAACGCAAGTCATCAACACGTCGAGTCGTCGACACGCAGATGCGGCGGTGAAAGTTATTATGGTGACTTTAAATTTTGTTAACGGTGACGTAACTCGAATAATAACAAAATGCACTTTTATGTTGAATGTTGCGTGAGCGTTGTGGGTGTATGGTGATGTTTTACCATGGGTGACAATGCTGGACTGTAATTGGATTAGTGGGTAACTGATATAACTACCTACTACTAACTAGTTATGACTTTACCGATTTCCCGCTACCTCTACCGACAATAGGGAGGTAGTATTATTGGTAGAGGTACCGACAATTTGGTAAATTAGTATAAATAAATTAGGCAGATAATCTCATAAACCAGGTGGCCCAATACCCCGCACTGTACGATGCATCTCACCAAAAATATGCAAACACTCTCATAAAAGATAATATTTGAAAAAATATAGGAAATGAGAATATTTATTTTGGTCGCTTCCTTAAAAGTATTAAGTACTTACGTAGACTATTATGGATGGATAAAATACTCATTACTCTGAACCAAAGGGATAGGGCGCTGCCGTCTGCAGTTGTCGCATGCAGTCGGGTTCGAAATCATGACTGCAGCGACATGTAGCCGCGTGCAGTAGGCTACGAAACCATACCTTAACTCGTACTATTTTGAGCTACTGCATGACCAGATGACATTATGTGTAAGCAAATGTTAGCTAAGGCTTTGTTTATCATCTTTTGGGATTATGAGCGTTATTGTATGTAAAATCTAAATGAGTTCTGTACAGAATAGCGCGGAAGATCGTATTAAATATGCTAATATATTATGCTATAGATTAGTCAGTTACCAGACCATTGAACTCTTTAGTTGCTCTGTTCATAAATGATAGGATATCTTCAACACGACGTAAGTGTGCCATGAGGTTATTTATCGTGTTGTACTCGACACATAATTTGGAAAATTACCCACCCGCCTCACTTATCTTCATGTACGTGAAGGGAAACAGTAACCTAATGTTCGTTCTTGAACCTGATATAAACAATCGACACTGTTCTCTAAGTGAGTTTACTTTGTATAGCTAAAAAACTGAAGAGTTTCCGTCATGAATTTGTTAAGACATTTGATTTTTGAAACTCGAATTTTTTCTCGTGCGGTTTGTAAACTGTTTATTGCGTATAACTACATCGTCATAACAGCCCTTATAATTCGACCCACTGCTAGGGCACAAGGCCTCTCCTTGTCATCGAAGGAGGTTTAGGCAGTAGTCCACCACGCTTGCCCAATACGGATTAGTGGACGCAGTATAAGGTCATCAATATCCCTTTGCTGATCCATTAGTCGCCTTCTACGACACCCCCTGGAGGATATGGGGTGATGCTATTCTACTCTGCGGGCATCACATAGCTATAATATGACATATAACTACATACAACTGGATATATACTCGTAATATTAGATCCTTTGAAATTATTTTGTTTAAAAGTTTCCAAACTGATACCCCCTTATTACAAAACGTGGACTAAAGTCGTGGTTTAAAACTATGCTCATGCACTCTGTTCATCAGCAGTCTTTCGTTCAGCAAATAAAAGTGACAACATCGGTTTTAATCCATGACTAACTTTATATTGTTTTAAACTTACGTGGTCACTATTAATTAAATGTGAGAAAACGGGATTTATACCACGTACCTCTGTTTTGTGAATTATTCGATATTTCGGCACAGTTTCATGCGCCATGGTCACGGATGAACTGTCTATGAGGGTACGGTGTTTTGAACTTCTTCTTTTAGATAAATGGCGTTCGCGACACATAAAGATTAAACATTTCGCCAATGTCAAGTGAAAATGTACCTACTTATAGTATTAGTCAATTGTACGTTAGATTCAGTTAAAAATTGTGTCTCTCAACACGTCTTTTCACAACAAGAACTTAGGAGAAACTCCTGTGTTGAAAACTCGAAATTAGTTATTAGTTAGGGACAAAAATATTCAAGAGGGACACTTCTAAGCTCTATAGCTGAGGTTGGGCACAGCAGCAATTTGTAGCAAACGCCATATTGACTATACTTTACAGAAGAGTGCAGTCAAATAACATTGCGGAAAGAAATGATCTGGACCTACCCTTGTAGGAGGAAGCCGGGAAGGCGTATATTATATGTTCTTGCCAGCTTTTACGTTAAAAAAAGTGTCTGCCAAAGCAAATCTGTATTTTCCATGTTCTAAGAAAGTATTCCTGTAGTCATTGAGATACAAAGTGCAAATACTAGAGAAGCAATCGTCTGCAAAAAACATGTTTTATTGTGAAAAGCCATACTTAAAGTTTGCTGCACCGCTGTAACATAAATTAGCCCCTTTCGAATAGGCAATATCGCTGGAAGGATGTAGTGTAGGTACAGCCAATTGCTAGGAGTAACAGTGAAGTACCGTGCGATCGCAATTGAAAGAAACATAGTGATGGGTGGAGTCTCCTCTATAGGAGATGATTTACAAATATACTCTCAAGCTGCTGTTGACCAACTAAGTAGCGCCATAAGTAGTATAAACGCTGATTTACACAGTATTAACCTATGGGGAAAATCGTATGGCCTTACAGTGAATCCTGCAAAGACTCAAGTTATTGTTGTGGGTAGTAGTAGACTGTATGCTAAAATTGATTGGTCGCAAACTCCCGGTGTTACTTTTGATGGGGTGCCCTTAAGTTTCTGTGATAATGTCAAAAGCCTAGGTCTCCACATCGATAAAAACTTATCTTGGAATGTCCAGCTACAGGAAGTTAGTCGAAAATTGTTCGCATCGGCGAGATCATTAAAAAGACTTCAGAATTTCCTACCTACTGCGACCAAAATTGCGCTAGCTCAATCCCTTCTTCTACCTATCCTCGACTATGCTGATACCTCTTATATCGACGTCACCGAAGAGCAACTTGTTAAACTTGAGCGGCTTCAAAATTTTTGTATTCGATTTATATTTGGATTACCTACGCAAATATGATCACGTGTCAGATTTTCGCCGTAAACTCAAGTGGTTGCCAATTCGCTTTCGCCGGAATGTTCATATCCTTTCCCTGCTTTACAGCATTCTCTTTGTTCCTACAACTCCCTCGTATCTCAAGGAACGGTTTGTTTACGCGAACGATACTCACTCTCGTGCACTAAGGTCATCGGAGAATCTAAGGCTGTCAATACCAATGCATTCCACCAGTTTCTTCGGTAAATCGTTTACGGTCCAGGCAGCTTTGTTGTGGAATTCATTGCCTATTCCAATAAGGAAAGCGCAGTCGCGGGATGTTTTTGTCTCTCAGGTTAAAGATCACTATTTGGCAATGTAATTCCTTTCTCTGTATTAATCATCTATGTACACCTGCACCTGTTATTATGCATATTGTATCTATGTATGTTTATTCCATATTTAATATATATACGTTCATTAGTATTTATTTGTATCTATAAGTTTATTCTTATATTTACCAATATGTATTTATATATTTTTATACTTATATAGTATTATATTTACTTATATGTATTTATGCATCTTTATACATATAGATATAGTATTATTAATATTTATAACTTTTATGTACTAGACCGTACACCAACAACTTCCATTATTTTAGTTAGTCTTTCCTGTCCATCCAAAGGTTGTCTAGAAGAGATCGCTCATTAGCGATAAGACCGCCCATTGTACATTTTTTTTTTGTATTGCTCATATTTAACTGTTCCTATTTTTTACTGGTGTGCAATAAAGATTATTCTATTCTATTCTATTCTATTCTATAGTTTATATTTCAATGATAGTAAGTTGTCAGAACGTTTTGCTCAGATTATAATACTAAATGTCACGATGACGTACGCAGGTTATCGTCTTGACTTTTACCATGCACGACCGGCTATGCATTGCCATGGCAACTTGTTTTAAGAGTCAAAGTCAAGTATCCGTAGTTAGAGAGAGACCTAATAATAACAGTCCGAGCGGCCACAACGTTAATAGTCTAGAAAATCATAGATTGTCATGCTTGAAGGATCTCTGAGTGTTTTAATAAACTTTGTCCGTGTGTTAAAGTACCTATATTTTATTTAACTAGGTATTTCTGTGGCGAATTATCGTTGAACGTGACTATAGTTTTAAGGCATTCAAGTCACATATGAATTGAATATTTCTGATTGTAATTTGTGTTTTTATTAAATTAAACAGTTTTCTCGCTAGCGTTGTCAAATGGGTCGTCTACTGAAATTAGATTGTGCTCAGCTTTTAAGGTTAATTGATGCATTGTCCATACCACCAGATGTGGCTTTATGTGTAACCAAAAGTTACCTAAAGCTATCTATCTATTCTTAACTAATGGCTTCGCGACAATTATTTGTATTGCGCATTTCGCCAAATTCAAGAGGAAATCTCTTTCGGGTTAACTTTTGGGATTATGAGCGTGGTTATGTATGTATGTATGTGTCTTATTAAACTCTGTCATCACAACAATAATGTTAACAGAATTATCGTGCGCCGAAACTCTATGTTAATATAGGTTGTGTTCCGAATGAAGCTTCCTTTCATCTTCGGTTTTACTATCCACCCATTTTCAACTGTCAAAAAGTTAGCGAATAGGCCGACTGGGTTGTCTGGTCTAGAAATATTGTGTTTTTTATAGGTAGGTGTATATATTAATAAATAAAAAAATACCTATGACAAACTATAAATACATACTTTACAAATACATATTATAACGAGCTAATTACACCCTGCTTTGTCCTCAAAATTGCTCACAGTGATTAAACTACGGTATTATGCAGATAAGATTATTGAAATGAGATTTGCTTTGCATAAACAAAGTTTTTTCTGTAATATTTTTGTTTACGTCTCACTCAACGCTGTACAATCGAGGAACTTAGCGGTTGACCACTTTAAGGCGATATTTGCTTGTGCCAATATTCTAATTAAATTAGGCATATTCTGCCGTCCTAACAAAAAATGATATATGGATAGTTATCACCATAAAACATATTACACTACTACACTAAGCGACAAAACTTGAACATCTTTGTGAACCTACACAACATATAATAATAATATATTTTCACCCTAGCCCAAAATAGCCCAAATTAAGTATCATTAGGAACTTGTGTTATGGATACTAGATAACGGACAAAATTAATATACATAATACTATAGATATTTTTTTAAATAAACTTAAATAAATACATAAACAACCATGACTCGTGAACAAATGTTCGTGTTCATCACACAAACATTTGCTCCTACCAGGATATCACACACGACAACTTCTAATAAGATTCTAGTTGAATGAACATATAATTTAACATCACTGATACAGAATACAGCTTTGCATCATTTAAAATGGGCGTTAAATCAAACAGTAGGTATTATTAATGTTAGTTAAGAAAATGTTATTAATTTTCTTCTTGCCACAGTCAATGTAGGTCTACATTGGCTGTTCAGAAGAGAAAATAATAACAATTTCTTAACTAACATTAATAACACTGCTTGATTTAACAATCTTTTAAATGATGCAAAGCTGTTTTCTTTTTTTTATCGACGAAATGTTTGTTCATTAAAATAAAACTACTAAACAAGTTTTTAATGCACAACCGCTGCATGAATCATAACAACATATTCGATAGATTGCGGCTATATTGTTCGAGAATAGTCGAATGTATTCTGTTTTACTGATGTTAAATTAAACACATCTGTTTGGTCTGTGTGGTTGCATCTTGGCTGATAGGTATTTTCTTCTAGAATAGTCTACTCGATTCACAGTTAGTGAGTAACAATACTAGTCCCAAAGCTATAGGATTTGCTGAAAGAAAAATAAAAATATGGATGAACAAAAGAATGTCTAAAAAAAATCCTAACTTAATCGGTAGGTTTGATTGAAACATATCGGACGTTAAAGATGTAATTTCTCCGACATTATTACATTGTTAGGTTTACGTTAGCTCGTGATAAATAATAAGAAAGAATTAGATTAGATCAGTTTGAGGAGCAGTCATCTGAGCGAAAAGTCAGGGTGCGAGTCCCGTCTCAGTAAATTGCAACAGGAGCAGTAGTAGCAATAACTCTACATTTGCTACATTTTAAATCATGCCAAATAAATATATGTATTAACGAAAACAGTTACAATGTCTCATACAGAAGTAGTATGTAAACACTGTTCAAAGTAAAGACAGTGTTGACCTTCGTCAAACATACCGAAGACGGCATTGTTTATCACGCACCTCGAGAGTGCTGACGGCCCGACTGCGACAATGCGGTCGACATTATGTAACCAGATGCGGTTCCCCTTCACAATTGTGTTGGTCAGTGATTAGCTCTGGTTCCGATGTATTAACTTACAACGCTTACACGTTAGGCCTTCCTGACCCGATAGGAGCGTTTTCGTTTTTGAATTTGTACAGATTATTTACTGAGAATCACTTGTTGTTAACGGTGGAGGCCGTAGGATGCTTACGGAAGGGATCAGTAGCTCGATCAAACTTATCGTCTCTTTTTACATTGCCCACTGTTTCTGATAGTTTACGCTAGAGGCGCTAGTGGGCAATGTATGAAACAAACGATACGTTTGATCGAGCTCGAAAACTAACAAAACTCATACTAGGTGTACTGGTACAGAATACTGAGGTACAGAACCGCGTGTATGCGCTCTGCATGAAACTTTACCGAAATGACGCAGTCATGAAGCTCTCATTTCATTACATGGTACAGATTTGGTACGGAAACTAGAATGAAACAGAGAGAATAAAAATCAACTGCAAATTTACTTTGGCTATAAAGTTTGTGACAGTTGCGCAAGGGTTGTGGCTGTAAGCAATTATGCTGGGGCCGCACTTGCGCCTATCGTCACGAAGCTTCGTGCTAGGACACGATACGCGCAGATGTGACCGGCCGTTATCGGCTATCGTCGCGAATATTCGGGTTGCTTGTGCGTTATCGGCCGGGAAGCGGTACGTCAGGGTTTTAGCGCGTTAACCTATCGCGCTGCGTGGTCAGACATGCGTTGTTCATTTCGGAGGTTGTTTTCCATTATTAGTCCGCGCAATATAATAGGCCCGTTTTGACAGATAGATACGTCACAAGACGCAAGCACATAATAAAAATATATTATTGCATTTTTCAGTAATACAAATACAATCATATTTTAGCCAAATAAATAAAATGTCATAATAAAAATAAAAACTATTTTTTCTCGCATAATATTTAAAGCTAAATGTAATTTTCTAATCTTCCGAAACTTCATAAAAACATCTTGGATTATTGCACGATAGTTCGTGCAATAATAAAATGCCACATGCTTTATCGCGATAACTTTTGCTAGGGCCGCACTTGCGTGTATCGTACGAAGTATCGCCACGCATTACTTCGGGACGATAGGCGCAAGTGCGGCCCCAGCATTACAGTGAAGCTTGAAACGATTTTAACGACCGACTGACAAATGGAATAAGATTTAAATATAAACTTGTATTATCTATCTTGATAAACGAAGAGGTATGTATGTACTTATTAATATTATCAACCATAAATTGAGTCATTTCAAATTAAAATTCTTTACTCTGCTAATTGAATGTTGACGGATGAATTGGATAGATTGTGTGAGTAATTATATGAATGAATGAGCAGACAATGAGATGACAGCTGATAGAGAAGAATGGAAGGAAAGAACAAAAATATTGCACCGACCCCAAATAAATTGGGATCAGGAAGAATAAAAAGAAGAAATATCGAGATAATGATGCAATTGAAAAATTCGTTAGGTAGATAGAAATGTGAGAATACCTTCGCCTACAAATGCCTCCGTGAGGTTTATTCGAATTTCAAATATGAGTTTGGGGGAACATTTTTTTCCCTAGGATACGCTGAGGTATTTCATTCGATTTACCACTTGCGTAATATATAGAAATTATTCAAGTTCTCCACTAGCATGCCTCAGATACTTTTAACTCAAACTGAACTGAGATTTAGTTCCTGTTTGTCCATTTATTTACTTATGTGTCTAGTTTAAATTTTGTTAGTTGCCCTATTAAATAAAATTAAATAAATATAGTTACGTGTCGTCAATGAACTGGTAGGTATTGCTTACAACATATTAGGTTGGGGAAAAAGTCTTTTCGCATTATAGTATGTATAAACTTGTAATAAAATCTCTTTGGCTCTACTATTTGTATCTGGCTGGTTTTGGCATCATTGAAAGTTTAAATTTTAAAGAACATAATTCCAAATTCAAATTAGGAAAATGTGTGATTTTCATTTGTTTTTCGTACCGCCAAGATGAGTAAATCTAATGAAGAAATTCGATACATTTTAAAATTTTACTACAAAAAAGGTAAAAATGCAATGCAAGCCGCGAAAAAAATTTGTGATGTTTATGGACCTAGTGCAGTGTCTGTGAGAGTAGCACAAATTTGTTTTAAGCGTTTTCAATCCGGAAATTTTGATGTCAAAGATGCACGTCGCTCTGGTCGCCCCATTACAGATAAAATGGATGCCATTTTTGAAAAAGTGGAGCAAGATCGGCATGTCAGTAGTTACGACGTAGCTGAAGAACTGGGAATTGACCACAAAACAGTTTTGGCGCATTTGAAAAAAACTGGGTACACAAAAAAGCTCGACATTTGGGTACCTCACGAGCTCACTGAAAGAAACCTAATGAACCGTGTACTCATTTGTGATTCTTTATTACGACGTAATGAAACCGAACCATTTTTGAAGAAGCTGATAACTGGTGATGAAAAGTGGATCACGTACGACAAGAACGTGCGAAAAAGGTCGTGGTCAAAGGCCGGTCAGGCTTCACAGACTGTGGCGAAACCCGGGTTAACTCGCAACAAGGTGATGCTGTGTGTGTGGTGGGATTGGAAGGGCATTATTCATTATGAGCTGTTACCACCAGGCAGGACCATCGATTCTGAACTCTACTGCGAACAACTGATGAGATTAAAGCAAGAAGTTGAGAGAAAGCGGCCGGAATTAATCAACAGAAGGGGTGTGGTTTTTCATCATGATAACGCTAGACCTCACACATCTTTAGCCACTCAGCAAAAATTAAGAGAGTTTGGCTGGGAGGTGTTAATGCATCCGCCGTATAGTCCTGACCTTGCACCTTCAGATTTCCACCTGTTTCGGTCTCTTCAGAATTCTTTAGGCAGTGTCAGGTTAACATCACGAGAGGACTGCCAAAACCACTTGTCGCGGTATTTTGACCAGAAGTCCCAAAATTTCTATAGCAATGGGATCATGTCCCTGCCTACAAGATGGCAAAAAGTTATCAAACAAAATGGTACCTACATACTTTAGTTAAATGTAAATAAACTATATTAAAAAATGTTTTGAATTTTCTTAAAAAATGCGAAGAAACTTTTTCCCCAACCTATTATTTGTAAGCAATACCTACCAGTAGAAGCCTTTATATCTGTGACTATCGCTCGGACCGCGACTTCGTCCACGTGGAGTTTTTTTTTTAAACAAATATAGCTTGATAAATGGACTATCCAACACAAAAAGAATTATAAGTTTATCTTAGAGATTATTTTTCTGTTGGATAGTCCATTTATCGAGTATATAATTTATTTTTAATAAAATAATTTTTCAATTTGAATCAGCAGGTAGTTCCTGATATTAGCGCTCTTAACCAAACAAACTCTTCAGCTTTACATATAATATTAAGTACCTATAGATTGGAACACGGCAGATTTTGTTTACACTAGTTAATATTTTATTATACGTTGGAAAACCGAACATCCTACCTAGAGTAAACGAGTTTGTAGATAAGTTAGCAATAACAAAGCGAGGAGGCAGATAAAAATGATTATTGCGGCAATCCGTGATTTAACGTTTTGCTAAACGAATCGTGCAAAATATGCCTCAATTGAAGATGAAATTGCGATGGTGGTTGAATGTCGACTTGATGGCGACGTTTCAATAAATCTTGAAATCGTCTGTATTTTGTCGATTACGGGATGTAGGTATATTTTTAAAAGAAATACAAATAAAATGAGGGTTTTGGCCCGTGTTGAGGTAGTCTGTTTTCAAATCACTGTCTGCCCTGTCATAGGCTCCCTTTAAGTCATAGTCAAACGTATAGTAACACCCGTGTAAATCCTTAGATACGATACATTCTTTACGACTTTGTTTACCGCTTTCTTAATACCTATGTAATAATTTATACGAGACAACACTTACATTGTAGGAATATTTAACTGTACGCTTGCTTAAAGATTTTCTGCTGTAACTAAGTGGATTTTAGAGTTATAATTGCAAAAAGCGATACAGTGTTTTTAAATATATGACCTCTGTCTGTACTCCGACACTTTTCAATTTACTTTCGTGTATTATCTTGTAATTAGATAATACATATTTTAAAACAGTAAGCAAATGCTACACGATATTCGAGTCGTGTGCAATAGTTCCAGAGTCCTCGACACATAAAATGCGAGCCATAATTGGACTGATTCTAATATTTTTAATACACGGAGTAGATTCATTCATTTGAGTAAGTACCACAAAAATCCTACAGACTTTGCACGTACATCGTTTTAGAATGAGTAAGTTTTAAAATTGTAAATTAATATACTTAGAATCATAATTACAGAAAATTTAAAAATATGTGTTGAGTCTTTTAATCTCTATTTTCCATCCATATAATAAAATAAATGTAATTTTGTCAATTACAGTGCAACGATTTCTTCGGCGCGTTCGGTTCGGCTAAATGTGCGTCCAACGTTAGACTCACGTCCATAGCAGGGCAAAACTACTCATCTATCTACGTTAAACTAATCGCACCAGATATAAAGAATCTTACCGCATGATTTTTGGACTTAAAATTATGATCATATCGTCTTTTTGAGAAATCATTCTATTTCGGCCGTAAAACAGTTATTTTTAGGGTTCCGTACCTCAAAAGGAAAAAACGGAACCCTTATAGGATCACTTTGTTGTCCGTCTGTCTGTCAAGACTCTTTATCTCAGGAACGAGTGGAGGTATCAGGTTGAAATTAAAACCACATTCTCATATCCACCGTCCCTTAAAGCTGTGATAAAATCATACTTCTTGGTTAACGCAAAAAAAAAGATACGGCCGTTAATGTCACAAAAAACGTATAATTCGACACTCTCAAGGGAAACAAAATTCATAGGGTACTTCCCGTTGACCTAGAACTATGAAATTTGGCAAGTAATATTGTCATATACTACAAATACAGGGAAAACTTTAAACAATTAATTTGTAATTAAATCATATAAAATATAGTCTTTATTTAAAGTACGTAATCAATCATCGAGGTATGCGCTTATCTCGGTAACGAGTGGAGGTATCGAGTTGAAATTAAAACCATATACTCAGATCTACAGTTCCTTGAAGCTGTGAAAAAATCAAACTTCTAAGTTAACGCAAAAAAGATAGGAAAAACTTATATTTCGACACTCTCAAGGTGTATAATTTACTATGTTGTAACTACAAAATTCTACGGAACCCTCGGTGGACGAGTCCGACTCGCACTTGTCCGGTTTTTTGTAATGTGACTTACGTTCCGTTGATCTGTTTAAAGATGGGTTTGTGGTTTATTTGAGTTAGATGTTGCTTAAATCACATAATTGCTTTTATTACTGGTTTTTCTGGTCCTCATCGACGATGTGGCAGTCATTAAAAATGCCTACAAAATTAGCATACGGCCCGCTTGATATTAAGCAGTCGCACTCAACACTTGTAACATTTGGATTGCGTTGGCTCGCTGTCCAATCCGACCTTATCCCTAAAAGCTCATCAACAACAAAAACACAACACAACAACAACGAAATGCTTGCAGCTATTTTAAGGTACTTTCGCAGCGCTCCCAAATATGTGCGACATATCTTGCAGAACCCACAGTAGCCGTGGGTTCTGGGAACATCGCGGGTGTGGTAATTTCCGAAACTTTCGAGTTGCTTTGCACCATGTTACATTGGCCGTGTGATGCCGGCAGAGTAGAATAGCATCACCCCATATCCTCCAATGGGTGTCGTAGAAGGCGACTAATGGAGCAGAAAAAGGGGTATTGATCACCTTATACTCCGTCCACCAATCCGCATTGGGCAAGCCTGGTGGACTACTGCCTAAACCTATTTCGATAACAAGGAGAGGCCTTGTGTCCCAGCTGTGGGTCGAGTTATAAAGGCTGTAATGATGAATGATGATGACGCTATATAGAAACTCGCGTGGCGTTGGCTTGCCGCAGGTTCGGATCGCTTATTGCCACAATGGATTCTGCCCTTTAGCAAAATAATAGATAGACTTATTATTCTCCATAACCCTTCCGTTTCACACATCCCACGTATTAACAAAACGGGTTGATTGAACAATGATTATTACTGTATCAACAGATATCAAGTTTGGCGTGTATCCACACAGGTATGATAATTAACAAGGATACGCAAGGCCTCCGAGAATTTACTTCACAAGTTGTTTGTTTAGTCTATACGGTCTATGTTGGAGGTTTGTCGCCTCTATCTGCTTAGCGGCCCACGCATATATGATTTGAGCACGGTCGTAATAAACACATTATTATTATATTATTATACGAGCATATTTATTTTTGAGGCTACATCTTACTACCTATGTTGTAGCGTGATTAAGAAGGTGACAGGTAAATATGGTCGCGTCGCTTGATCTTCTAGTGTTGCTTTTCTACTCCAATTCCGTTTATCATCAAGTAATTAATTTCATGTCATTTTATAAATAAAATGGTTTTAACATGGATTGACGGGAAAAGATCTCTTTGAAGAGATAAGTTCATCCTTGCAAACTAAGTTTTATATATTTTAATTTCAAGAGTATAAAAAATGGAAGGGGTATGATCGGGTGAAAGTATTCATAACAGCTATTTCTCGTAATTATAATAACACGAATACGATACTTGTTGCCGATAAAACATTATAACATTTTTTTATTAGGCAAGCAGATTTTAATATTATTTCTAATGATAACATGATTTATGTACTCGATTTCAAGGTCAATGGCTGCGGAAGCGTCAGTTGTTATTAATTCTCTTTAAGCTTTTGTACTGTGTATGGAAATAGTTATCACATAATGATAAGTTATAGTAGTCATAAATATAATGACTCATAAAAATTGGTTTATATTGGAGCCCTATTGATGTGGACAAGGCCATTGAAGTTAACAGTCATTGACCAGTCTATAAACCTACTTTTAAATAAAATTAGTAGGTTGGTATTTCTTTTTTAAACTTTTACCGGTATATTAAACAACTTTATCTACACTCATGTCATAATATTCGAATTACGATATCAAAGGTGAACATAAAATGACATACTTTTTAATACAGATAATCAAAATTAAAATTAAAAAAAAACAACCTGTAACATAATGACCATTATAACACCGGTTCGACTCATTATGATACAGTTATTTTTCTTAAATACTCAGGAAGGCAAAGGGATCTAACCCATACAAAAAATTTGACTTCTAATAATTTGCAAAAAGCCACAACAAATAGTTTGTTAAATACACAGGAAGGCAAAGGGATCTAACCCATACAAAAAATTTGACTCCTAATAATTTGCAAAAAGCCACAACAAATAGTTTGTTGCCAGAAAAATCGGACGCCACTACTTTATCTTCACTAATGCAATTAATCAAACAACAAGAGTAAAAGCATTAGTGAAGATAAAGTAGTGTATGCAACTGCATATAACACGGGTATTAAAACACTCGTTACTATTATGAAACTCGCTGCGCTCGTTTCATAAACTCACACTCGTGTTTTAATACCCTTCATTATATGACAGTTGCATAAACTACTATTAAAAATAAGTCAAACCGACTTCAAAGAGTATAAAAATAAAGTATTATTTTAATGTGTGCTAGGTACCTACTGTACTGTTTGAACTCGGTGCAAAGCCATGCGTCGTGCAATCGTTCAGCACAACGAGCTCCTCCTCATCACCCAACCTGGTATTCGGTTCGCGGGATCGCGTGAACAATAAATGCGATGTGGCAGGCGGGGCGGACGTACCATACATCCTTTACCTATAGAATACCTATTTGGTTTGGCACCGACTTCAAACAGTACAGTAGGTACCTAGCACACATTATAATAAAATAATTGCCATGTAATACACTCTATATTAAGTAATAAAACAATTACAACATCTTTACCCTTAAGGATTAAATTAGATTGCTCTCGAAAATTTATGTTGTTAATAAAGGTGTTTTTCGGTTTATCTAAATCGTTCCATTAAGAGAGACGCGTCTCGGAGCGCTAACAAAAGGGATGTGTTGTTTCATTCACCTAAGTAAAGGTTATTTCAGTGGCGCCGCTCGGGGTAGTTCTGTCAACATCAATGACGTCACACGCCCCCGGGAAATGGCCCACAGGGTACTTTATGTAATCTGTGAGAAAATTCCCGGGGCAGCAATAAATTGCTGCCTTTACGCAGAAGTGTCGTACGTAAATTTATGTCTTGCATGCCTTTGTACCGTTATCAATTTAGTGACATAAAGGGTTTTAACAAAATAAAATAAGGGACTGTAATTGTAACAAATTTAGGCATTTTGAGACAGTGAATCTTACATAAGTAGGAAGGAAGGAAGATACAGATTCTAGCGGAGGTAGAGCACTATCGAATTTGGAGCGTGGTTTTAGATTAGCGTTATATACGCGCGTATAAACAGCCTAAATTAGGGCAGAAGACCTTACAGACAGTGGTCTCGCAAACAAAAATGTGTAATCGCTAGATTCGCCCAAGTAAAAGCGGTAAATTTCGTATACTTAGACCATAAATCGGTATATTGATTAAAAATAGTGTTTTTAATCAATATGTCGATTTATGGTCCAAGTATCATAAAAAATGTGGGATTAAAAGTACCAGAGACCTGTCGATTTTTCGGTATTTCTAGCGATATAGCGCGTGAACAACTGCTTAAAGAAGACCGCAGTCTAATAACATTCCCAAAGTTGCCAAACTGCACGGGGCAGGGAACGTTGGTAGCGACTATAGGCTATGGCAACTGTTTACCATCAGGCGAGGCGCATGCTTGACTGGCACCATAATAAGCTTACCTACAATGAGATCAATTTGAATTAGTTTCAAACCATACTAAACGTACTTTTGGTTACTTATATTTCATTTTTTTACGAGTTTTACAAACAGATTTTTTACCATTAATGCTGGGTTTCAGTAACTTTCTATCAACACTTTTGTTTACCAGCCATAAGATTCCGACAGATATACTATACAAAATATGTCAAAATGCAACCTTTATAAGACTTCCCGCAATAGACCAAGGGAAACTGTCGGTAGGTAGTGATGTTACTCTATTGGCGTCGGGTTAGAAAGGAGACCACGCTCTAAATATTAGGCACATTTTCTCATGATTCCTCAATTGAATAGAAAAATCTGTTGTGAAAGAGAGCGTAAACTCTCAGCAAATATTGGCATTTCCAATCACTTAGTCTATATAAATAAGACGAATGTAAGAACTTATAACATTAAAGATATTTAATGTTAGTACCTAAGTACCCACTTAGGTTTAGGGTTGCCCTTTTCAGTAAGTAACGTTTTAAGCAGGATTACTTAGCCTATACAAACTAAATGTATTTTAACATGAATGTACTGAATATTTTTATAAAAATTTGTTAATGCCACGAGCTCTTTTGGAACGCAGTAACATGTATACAGTCGAATGGTCCCCATTCCATTAGGGTGCTTACAGACTAAATTAAATACACATTTCTATGTTGGAGTATAGTTGCTCGTGACATTTTGCAGTTTACTTACTTAAAATATTTACCGTCAGATTCTTTTGAACTCTACAAATATTTTTTTAAAAAGATAAATGTGTTTCTTTTTGCCGAGATATCCTTTATTTGTTATAACCTACCGTGTTTTAGTGCTAATTTTATCTGTATCAGGAAATAATAGACTAGAAATGTTGGCAATATAATTAGACAATAAATAAATGCGTCCGAAAGTGAATTTCTTTGTTACGCTTTCACGCCTAAACAGATTTATTTGTTTCGATATTTTTTTTTGTATAGAGGTAGTTGCAGTCATTGAGACGAATATAATGTCTAGATTAATTAATTCAATCAAAACCGCGAGATAATAATAATAGAAATTAAACGTCAAAATAATTAGGGATATTTTAGACTATACTGCTAATGGCGAGCCATGTGATGCCAGCGGAATGGGTGTCGTAGAAAGCGACTAATGGATCAGCAAAGGGGTATTGATCACCTTATACTCCATCCACTAATCCGCATTGGGCAAGCGTCATGGACTACTGCTAAACAAACCTCCTTCCATGACAAGGAGAGGTCTTGTGTCCCAGCAGTGGGTTGAATTACGTATAAAAGCTATTATGATTGCTGATGGCGGCAAGGCCTTTTCAGTGTCACCGGGGTTTTTAAAAAGACGAATATTTTGGGCGGTCCTCAAGATGCATTGCGAACTTCCCTAGTGTTGGAAGTTAAGAACTGTTCCTATGTCTTCCTAAGGTCAAACATTAGATTATTTGTTTATGGCAACAACGAAAATTAACCCCAATTTTTAGTGTGCACTGTCAAATGGTCAACAGCATAGCGCCGCGTTTTTTAGAAAGCGAAATTGGTGTTACTTTCTCGACAGTACTGTCACTTCATAGTTACCGTATTATACAATCTACGACATTAGGACTGAGGATAGGAGACTTCTGATTGCGTTGTATTTTGCTAATGCATGACGAGTAGTACTTGTAGAACTTCTAATTTTATTGTAAGACCGTTGTTTAGTATTTCTGGATAACACAATAAAAAATGGAATTTGCGCGTGTTACCTTGCGAAGAAGCACATTATGGTAACTCGAGGATGACTAGTGCGATGCGGCGAGGGTTCTACCTCTTGCATTAGCTATCATCACACTTACCATCAGCTACGCTAGAGTTTTTTACTCTTTGATGGAGATGATTTTGTAAAAAAATATTTAGTACTAGTAGGTACATTTGCCGATTCGTGCTGGCTCTTATTGTGCAAATAATATGTCAATTGTGTATACCTAGTATTATTGCTCGTGAATGTATTATTGTAGTACCTTTTATATTAGATTAGACGCTGATGAAAACCCGAACTTATCTCTAAATCAGGGACTTAAATTCGTCAAAGTTATTTGCGAAATAGAAAATGTCATCTACATGACTTTTTTATTGGTCTGAGCTACATACGTACCTAATAGTACCTACCATTATGTACCTACATAGGATTTCTATTGTTACAATAAAGAAGCGACATTTGTGTGTGTTATCGATTAGATTACCTACTTCTTACACAAGATCAGATATCAAAGAAAAAGCAGATAGCACACGTAGGTGATTACGTCATTATGATGTATTTCCGAAACATTCTTATAAAAACGGAGATATTATCATTAGATTTATTAGATAATTAAATTGATAATTTGTCGTGGGACTTCCTCTGCTGAGCTGGACAGAAATTGATTGGACCGGTTTTTTGCGGCCTTCGAAATTATTTGCAGTCTTGACAAAGGAGACCTGGACTGCTAAGAATGGAGCTGGAATGGGAGTGTAGCTGTCCTGGTTGTTGGCTTTTGCTTGTTAAGTTCATGAAGGTTTATTATTTTTTTGTCGATGCCCCTTTTATGTGCGCGTTTTTATGTTTATTTATACCTGACTCACACTGACCGATGTAGCTTTATCTGTAAACAAGTGGTACCTAAGACTGCTCAACCCTCAACCCCCTTTGGGATAATGAGTGTGATTGTATGTATGTAGGTGTGAATGTTTGCAAAAGAGCAATAATGATTGCAGAATAAAGAAAAATATGTTCGCTACTATACCGAGCACTCTATTTGGTTTCAAAGTGATCGCTCTTAAAGTTAGGACGAAGTGCAATGAGTGGAATATTATCTTCTCTCGCTAACGGTTATTCGCCCGTCCTCGCTCTTCATCCGCATCACGCACGTACCTAATCATGAAATTCGTGAATTATATTAGTTTTATAACGAGATATGTCTGCATATTTAGGGAGTTTACGAATCAGCATTTACACGCATTCTCTTAGCAGCAGAGCAGAGCCTTGGACACGAAACTGTGTTATTTAATAGTCATTACAGGCGTGTACTCAATTTACGTCAAAATTGTCACATTTTGTGGATTTTTCAGACCTAATTTTGAAGCGATGTAAACAGACTTTGCAAAGAAATTTTATAAGTATTATAGAAAGATTAATTCTTGATCAAAACCACTATAGAGATATATTAAATTAACACTTATAGTTTTGAAAAGCGAGGAGATAAGATTCTCCGGCGCAGTTTTACGAAAACGCTTTCAAATGAAATACAAGCATTATCATGGCAAACAATACTTCGTAAAAATTGTTTTCAAATAGAAAATATACTATTTTAAACCGCTGTAGAGCCTAAATAAGTAAAAATTTAGATAACATATTAAAAAGATACCAAAAAAGTTTATCAATTTTAATGACTGATGAATGATTTTTACAGTGTATTTGATAGATAAACTCATATAAGTAGTTACTATATTAAAATACAATTATTGCTAGACATAAAAATGATATTATAACATTGTTAAATGCACTTAGATATTTTTAATAAATATTTGAAAAATAGTCTAAATCCGAGCTATTTTTCGATCGTACACCCCGAGCCTTCCCAGCTAGTGGACCTAACGCTCTGCGAGCAATGTCTATGTGTGTATGGGGTCACATAGACATTTGTATCTAACAACAACACAGCGAAAAAAATATTAGTGGTTCTTTGATGAATGCACGCTCTTAAAATCCTTTTCACAAATTCATCTACTTAATATTATACCTAATAACCTCAAAAGCAATATTACCGCTGTTCCTGAACTCTAGAGACTCACCTATGGAGACAACTTTAAGAAATCTTCTATGTTTCGCCCTAAATGGCCTATGTTTTTCACCTCCTTAGAAACCCTTACGATGCGACGATGCGATGCTGTAAAGATCATCTTGGATCATCAAGGATCAACACTACTTTAATAGTACATTATGCTTCGATCATCTACAACCGTGGATACAGCACGTCATACAATAACAAAGCTGAAACTTGGCACATGTGAAAAATTCACCATATTATGCTTCTACTGGCTTTGTCCATACATTGCCGCAGACACCTCAGTCCTTTAAAATGTCTTCAGTTATTACACAGTAATGTAAAAAAACAGTCACTTGAAGCTACCTAAGGTAATTTTTGAAGCTGAAACGAACAAAAAGTGCAGAGGAGTAGCAACGAGCTGTTATTTTTTATTTATCTAAAAAATATATTTAGTTTTCTTCGTATTTATTTTCTACTCTTTACATATTATGCATTCTAATTAAATTCATTATTATTAGTAGATAAAAGTCGATGACTTTTAATCAAGCCGAGTCGTCATGTGAACGACGTATAGTTTTGAATACGTGATAAAGATAATTTATTTAAATAAAACTTGAAAAAATATTAAGTTGAATAAGTAGCTGTGTGTTTAAAGTATTTTTACTGAGGTGTGCGGTATTTATTTCAGTGTTGTGAAGTGTGTGATTTTATCATGATAAAAAAACAAGTAAGATTTTTAAATGACTTATTATTATTTAGATAAGATAACCCAATACTAGGGTCTGCACTATTTATTTTATTGTAGATTACGTGCCCTGAAATAAATTTATTTTGTTCCAAACTTGTCTTTTAGATTTACGTTTTTTTCTAAATTTTCTTGCCTGGAAATATAGTGAAGTCTTAAATCGACATATTTTTCGATAATGGCCTTCGTCAGATGATAGACATGATGAAATTGATTGAAAACTGAAAATAGATCATTTTAATTTACTACACTAATTTAAAAATATATATGAATGGCTATACGAATATATAGGAACTCCATTCCTAAAAACTTGACTATGTTCCGATTTTATTATGTATTTTGTCTCACTTTGGCTATGAGTGTGAAAGGGATGGCTAAGGGCCGTTGTTTTATGAAATTATTTTATAATTTTCAATAACCAAAGCGTATTTCAAGCTAGTTTTAGCATAAGTTCAGTCTCAAATTTTATTAAAAATACTAACTTACTGGTGGTATGTCACACCATGTTTTTTAACTAGAATTTAGGAGTGATTTTTACAATCTTTTACGGAGCACTTTGACATGTTTACCGTTTGACAAATCATGCATCACTGAATGCGAAGTCCGCTACGGCTGCGTTTTAGCGGAGTTTGAAATGTGCCACCGACGCTATTGCCGTGCATTATCCACGGTTGTAGATGATCGAAGACATTATGAGTTAAATTGGCCGGACGTGACGTACCTTATCGCCGTATTCACGAGTATCAACTAAACCAAATCCAAAATTCATGCCTTCATATCTTTCTCATACTCAATAGTGGGCGAGCGAGGAAGTATTATGACCATGAGAATTATAGTGCTAGTTATCTAGAGGCAGGATGCTACCTTCACACGATATGTAGGTAAATGGTTTTTACTATCAATTTGGTGGGGATTGTGGAAGTTATTGAATTTCATCCTGATGAGAAGACCGAAGTACCTACCTAGAACTCTGAACCACTGAGACATCGCCCGTTTTATCACTATCGGAATACAATTAGGTTGGTGGCAGATTTTGAAGGCGGTTTCTAGCTAGGCGAACTACAAACATTAAAAAAAACCCACGACAGCCGTTAGACTATAGACACTTGAACCCACTCCTAGCACAAGCGAATTAGTTTAGTTGGAGGCGTTAACAAGAAAACTATTAAGGTGTTAACTAAAGCATATTAATATTTTTTTTAAAATGTTGCCGTCAAGACAACTGCAAATAAACCATATAATTACATGAGCTAACTATTTAACTTCATGGATATTTTTTGCCACTACTGGCCACATCAAACAACATCTGTATTCAGAAATCACCATGATTTGCGCATTTTTTATAGATCAATAATCATCATGTTAGTTTCCGCTATAAAAAAAAGATGTTTCATTATAACACAGTTACTTGGTACCTGTCACTAATATTAGAATAAAGTACCTACAGTAGCTCTACAAGTTATCATGTTATAGTTTTTTTCAAAGAACATTTTGTTAAATGTAGTTCTGACTGTTTGTTTTGTATTTTTTTATTAATTAACTTGATACCTGTAACGCAATGTGGTACGGGGTATGGGCATTCTCCTTTAATGTATCTACTAACACTAAATCTTAGATAAAATTATTATTAACGCTATGGTGCGAAATTAAATTTATTGTTATTATTATAATCAGTTTTATAAAAACTTTTTCCGTTCCTTCGACCTCGACCGATTCCTCGACGGACGATCCTGGAATTACCGAGCAAGAACGCTTGCTTGCTGGAGTCTATTATTATTATAGTCCTTTGTTTTCTCAACTTATGTTGGTGATTAAGGGCTTACGGGATACACAAAGTAACCCATTTAGTTATTATGGTGTTATTATATCGTCTTGCAAAAACGGGTGGATTATTATTATTATCACTTACCAGCAGATGAAATTCACTATTTCTATCTGCTTAAGTGTGGAGACTACATATTAAAATTTTATTCATTTATATTTATTAACGAATAACTGGTTTAAATAACTATAGAACAATTTATTTTGTATAGGGAAGAGTGTCTGAAAGAGCCAGGCTTTAATTTTTCTTTCCGTAGGAACCTTCTACAAAATATTAGAAAACTTGAGAAAAAAAGATTAATCAAGTAGGTAAAGTAGTTCTGAAGTTTATAGTGTGACCAAGGGAAATGTAAAAATGAATCCCTGTCGGATTAATATAAATTGCACCGTACACTTAATTTTATAACAAGACTCTGATATTTCTTTATTTGTCTAAGATTTACTATGTCAACCTATACATAGCTCGAGGAAGATCCTTCTTACTGTTTTTTTGTAAAAATCAAACAGATCCAAGTGTTTCCTTGTATTTGTATTTGGCTTCAATTTTAAATAAAAGTTCTTTTTACGACAATTTTTTGCGCTATAACGAATTTATTTGTGAGACGTCGGGTTAATATTGATAGATTATTATTAATGAAATTTTATTTTTAACTAGCTGCCCCGATATACCTACTTCGTCGTTGTGTCAAAAGTTATTGGCCTGCCGCAGCAGTTTCTGTGGTTTGTATGGGAAAATGAAAGTGAAGATTTTACAATTTTCCTTGCAATTTTTACGTTTATTTCTCTCCATAAAAACCTTTCTTAATTAGGCGAATAAAAATAAAAATTTAGGCGAATTCGTCGAGTCGAGTAAAATTGCGATTGGCAAAACATTTGGCGATGATTTTTTAGTTATATAGATTTTATACGGATTAAGATGACCACCAGTGACAGGTTTTTCTTCGCCGTTAGTTATCGCTAGTCCACTGCTGGACATAGATCTTCTTCTTTCTCTTCGAAGCTCTTCTTCTCCAACAGTTCCAGTCAGCCTACCATACCACGGCATGCAAATTATCGCTTATGGCGCAATTTCATTAGTCGATAGGGGTCGATAGGTGCGAGAGATTTCTGAAACGCGTACCACAGGGCCCGCATTCGGGGAACCGAATGTGAACATAACTTCCGATATTTTGACGGATCGTAAAAAACAGGATTCCGTATGCAATGCGAATGTACATCCTTCATGACGTATCCTGTTTTTTTACGAATCGTCAATGACAAATCCCGTGTGAAAGAGACCTAGGCGTCACCTCCACGAGCTAGTCATTCGCGACGATGCTATCGCCGTGCCACTAAACTGTATATTAAGTAGGTATAATATATGAGAGACAGGGCGTTCATATCACGACAATTATTGCCACAGATTTAATAAAACAAGGAGATAGGCCAAGCCAGCGTTTAACTTGTGACAAGTGTATACATGCCCTGTGGGCATACATTTCCGCCACTTCGCCTTCCGAAAAAGTCAAGTGAATACGTAACTCAGCGATTCGACCGATCTCCTTTGCGGCTGTTCTTAACTTTTATCGCTTCGCAGTCCTGAAGACGCGCGCATTGAATAGTGTATATTACGGCATGCTCAACTAGAACCATGTTATGTAGTACGGTCACTCAGTCTACCTATGAACTCGGCGATTCGACCGATCTCCTTAGATTGATATATCTATGATTATTGCTGTAGAATCTGCGTGATTAACGCATACGTGATATTTTTATTTTATATGAAACGATATTTCCACCCGTTCCGTTTAGTCCGAACAAAAACACGTTACGTACTCTTATGCAGCTACCATTAATTGACAATGCCACAAGAACCTAATAGATTTGATAATGACTTAATCAATAGTTTATTTCTTATCTGTTTCCTATAATCGATTATCACTGAATCCGAAGGTTGATCATGTTTTATTCGTTACGAACACTGTGTTGAAAAGGAATACATAATATTTCTCATGCTCTTTCTAAACAGTCCGCGAACATTTCCCATAGTTATGTCTATTACAATCTATTGTTTACATTTATGAAATATTTCGCTTAAGTACTTTAAGTTTAATTAGGCGACAGGCAGGTAATGTCTCATTATTTTCAAGTTAAAAATGTGTATTGTATTTGTATTCATGGAAAACTTACGAAATTAAAAACAAATAATAATGGATTTTTAATACCAAATGAAGGAATTTTAACAATTTTTTGCTGTTACGTAGAATACAATTATTTACTGCCAGAAGTAATACTATAATAAATTTGTTTATAATGTGTTATTTTTGTTTCCAGAAATAGCACATAAAAACTTTATTATAGGATTACAGAGAGGAGAGATAACTCTTTAAGAAATATTTACCCATATTGGCTTGGGTCCTCTATTGATTCCTGATCACCACGGGAACGGCAGTGTGATGTGATGACTTACATATTATCAGCGACTACATTTTTTTTTTCGTTTTTATACTACTTCTACTACAAGGTCTTGTAATAGGTCCACGTACAAGTTAATTTATTGATCACCAACATAATAAACATTAAAAATGCTATTCTGGTAAAAGATAAGGTTACATAAGCTTAATGTTATTACAATTATAGGTTAGTCTAAGATCCGAACCTAAATCGACCTTCACCGAGCTGATATAGAATGAAACATATTTTATTATTAATTTAGTATATTAGAAAATATATTAAAAATGGGTTGTCTAAAAAAATCCTGGACAGACTAAGTATTTTTAATTATTTTTTGAAAAATGATTTTAAAAAAAAAATTAATAAAATATTGCAACATCAAGATAATAAGAAAATTTTGTCGCGCGCTTATGATGATATAAATTTTTTTCTATTATCCAATCGAGTGAAAGTAACTGATATCGACATACCTGTTCATACCTGACAACCCAGTAGTTCGCGCAGGTAAATAATAGACAACCCAATGGCTGCACATTCTATACGGTTTCTACTATCAGTCAGGACAAAATTTTCTTATTATCTTGATGTTGCAATATTTTATTCATTTTTTTTTAAAAATCATTTTTCAAAAAATAATTAAAAATAGTCTGTCCAGGATTTTTTTAGACAACCCATTTTTAATATATTTTCTAATATACTAAATTAATAATAAAATATGTTTTATTCTATTATCAGCTCGGTGAAGGTCGATATAGGTTCGGATCTTCTACTAGGTGAAGACCACAGAAGCAAAGAACATTGTAAATTGAATTTAAAAATACAGATACAAAAACAAATAAATACATATTAGGGGTTAAAGAATGAAATTGACGATTTTTTCCTCATTTTTCATTAGTGTATAATTAATTTAATACAATAGCTGTTTTATTTTAACTTCATTACAATGACTTATATTTATGTATAAAATTTTATTCTTATTTTAATTTTCTTCACTAGAAATACATCTTCAAAAACAGCCCGTCCTAAGAGGTGCCCGTCTCCATCATAAAAATATGTTTTTTTTTACAGATATCAATTCTCAAATTTTTTCTCGAAGTATCCTATAGCTTAATGTTGTCTAAATATATCCACAAATTTACCCAAAATTTAGATTTGTGGTTCCTTAAAAAATCGCAAATATATTTATATAGTATGGAAAAATGAATTTTCGTTAAATTCTCCATACAAAACGGCAATTTCATACTTAAACCCCTAATATAACATCTTTTCCCTAACGATACAAAAATTAATGAAAAATAATAAATCAGAAAAGTGAGTTTCTGAAATTACGAATGCCATCCGTGAAGAGATCCAAGTCTTTGATCTTAGCCAAGCTGTTGAAGTCTGATAAGACGATTTATAGGCGCGTGGTGACCGAGATTGGATCAACTAGAATAGTTAACCAGATGTTTGTATCTAGAAGCGCGAGGGAGTTTTAATGGTGCTGAAAGAGACAGACTTCCTAGTAATTCGGGAGCCTCAAGGATGCCATTCGCTAGCTTGTTATACAGAAACAATAAGTCATGCAAGCGTCTCCGATCCAAAAGGGGTAGAATTTTGAAATAATTCAGTCCTTCGTCATATTTTTTAATTGTCTTGCCCAATTGCAATGTAAGATGCCACAAAAATCTCTTTTGGAACTAACGTGTACGGTTCTAATGGTTTTTCTGGGATTGTCTAATCTGGTCGACCTATACTGGGTTCCACAGCGTTACCGAAGATAACAGGCACATTGGTTGCGTGAACACTTGGATATTATACCTTATGTTTGTGTACCAATCTCTGTTCTATATCTAGGGATACAAGCACTTACCTAAGTAAATATTCGTAATTCACTCCCAATTTCCCTCAAAGTTCGCACTGTGAGAGTGTGATAACTACGATAACTCCAGGGCGTGCGAAAAGCGTAAACACGCGATAAAAACCTATCTGAGAAATCAGACATACATAACGTCATTATGTAAACATTTTTAATGTCTTAAGGTCTCGGTTATCGTCGCTGCTCATTGTTGGTGTAGATAAATTGAGTTTTATCTCCTGTGCCTTTGGCGCGAATGTCCAATGACATTACTTTATCACGTTAATGCAAAAGTATGTAACCACGTTGCGTCCGGTAAACAGGAGATAGCAGGCTGCTTATGAAAACATTTTGTACCTAATTCCCCTGAATATACAAATCATCGTCCCGGTATAGTTCACGACCTCGGCCCCGCGAGATGTGGTTTGAAGATATAGTGACGAGAATTGAGAAAGGGATGCTTTAATGGTTCTACATGAGAAAGGATGTGTGAATATAGATTGACGAAAAGGATATACGAATCGTTACCCTCAGTATGAGTTTTGATAGTTTTCGAGCTCGATCAAACGTATCGTCTCTTTTCATACATTGCCCACTGTTTCTGATAGTTAACGCTAGAGGCGCTAGTGGGCAATGTATGAAAAATACGATACGTTTGATCGAGCTCGAAAACTAACAAAACTCATACTAGGGGTACGGAAGTGAACGGAGATGCGAGACGGGGAAGACCTAGATATAGGTGACCGTTTAGCGATCAAATCGAAGACATCTTAAAAAGAGACGAATTTTAGAATCATTCGAAGTGAATCTTAAGTTCATGCACGAAAGCAAAACGTATACGAAATTTGTTTCGATTGCTCCTAATTTTACATATTTTTGAAACATTAGAAATGATTGTTGCCCTAAAACTCGAATCTTATAACATTTTTCATTTCATGCAGAAAAAATAAAAATCGGAAATCCATAACTCGTTGATTTTAAAAACCGGTAATGAGTTACGGGGGAACGGAACGTAAATTATAAAGTTATAATGTCACTGTCAGTCATTTGATTTTCTACTGTTAGAATATCGGAAACGAGTGGGTCGGACCACTCGTTGCAAAATTCACGAGTATGAATATTCAAAAATGGCGATTTTAGGGATTCGCATATGAATCTTGCGATTTCATACACGATTTGGGATTCTAATGAATCAATAATGCGTCTCCAGGTCAAAAGTACTCGTAACGGTCGAGCATCTATGAGGACAGTGATGAAAGTAGATAAAGCAAAAGAAATATGTAAGGATGGTAGCAAGTGGGAACAAGTGATCTCCGACTATCGCACTAGTGGCACTCGCACGGTGGCATGACTGGCATGTAAACCACCCACTTTAGCATTCGCAAAACCTATACCTTCATGATTCGCAAGGACAGTTGGTGGCAGGTGGCTGGCCACAAAACTCTGCTGTAACTTAATAGCGGTATGATGACATATTGTACAGCTCGCGCCAAACTTCTAGTTCGCTCTGAACACGAGGCGATTACCTGAGCAGTAGCGAAATTGAACCTTGTTGGTAGGTATTACGGCTGTGCGAAAGATGCGGAAACAACTTCAGAGCTAATTAGAAGTTTGGCGTGAGCTCTACCGTACGTCGCGTCGACGCGGCGTCCACGCTGCGCTAACGTTCATCGAACGCCGACGCTGGACAAACGCTAGTGTGAAGTGGTTCTAAGTGATGCGTGAAACGGTTTTTTCAGTATAAGGCTAAGCGTAGTTTTGTTACTTGTGTGTGCGTGTCGTGGTTTTGTTTTACCGGCTTCATTTTTTTGGCAGCGTTCCGTCTGTACCTACCTAATTTTTTAGTTTAGGGTTTCTCTATCAACATTGATTGTTTACAAGAAGATTAGTAACTTCTTAATTCTGAACAGCTTTGAAGTATATACCGCAAAACTTAACGTCAACAGAAACATTACGAAAAGCTGTTTAAAAAACAATACCTGTCTATCTAGACTCCGACCACGCGAAGTAGCGCCAACCATACATAGTGGTTGACTTTCCATCGCTAGTACTTAGTAATCACAGAGTATCTGCAGCACTAATTACCCACTGTTATATCGTCCTTTGTTGCCGCACGTAATAACGCTCAATTACCTGAATACTAATCAGACAACGGCAATTTTGTACACCCTTGTATCTTACAAAGACAGCTAGGCCTTGTAGTGTGAATGTTCAGTATACCGGGTGGATTTTTTGTTTATGGACCTTACGACATGACTACAGATGGAACGCAATGCAACAACACTAAGTCTAGTAGAAGAGGAGAGTGGAAAAGAAAACATGTTACGCTGACGACGAATTAAATTGGGACCGAAGCAGGCATAATCCGATGTCCAAAACTGTTTCATGTACCACGGAGTAGAACTAATCTTGGATTGCACCAACCGATCTCTAGAATATGCATCAGGTATAATAATACTAACACGAATACATCTGATATCGATATATTTAATGACAACTACAAGTCTTTTCGGAGGAAACTGCTGAAACACATTGGATGTGCAGGGATGTAATTAATGTATGTTTATATTCTATTCTTCGTCCCTGTAACATAGTTATGTATTACCATTTTCTTATTGTAAAAAGCATATAATAGTTATAATAAATGTTGTGTATACCTATTATAGGCATTCATGTAAGAACTAAACATTCAGTTAATAATTTAATATTAGAAAGTAAGTAAGTACATGTTATGCTGTTGGTGTACCTTAATAAATAAATAAATAATAATATGATGATTATTAGCATTGTCAACGTATGTTGTGTGATGATATTATATTTAACGGAGTGTATGATGGGGTCATATTATTTATTTACATCGTCCTTTTCTATCATCAGGATACTCGACACAAGTTAATTTACCACCCTTTTGTTATAGATGAGACTTTAGGCTAACATTTACGACCGGTTACACCAAGTTATAACCTTTTAAAATTTCGTAAAAATGAACATAAATTTAAAAATGGAACTACTTTCCTTATGAATTAAGTTGACTTTTACGTTACTTTTTGCAAATTTGTAAAAGGTAAAACTTGGTTCAACTGGCCGTTAATCTGTTAATCGTATGCATGTAAGTAATCACTAAATCGCTATCAATTTTCCGTCGGGAATCGATCCGTCGTATCAGATACTCGATATGTGAAAAGAATATGTCACGCGATGCTCACAATCACAAAATAAATATAGTGCCGAAGTAAAGCGTCCTACATTACTCGATTGACCATACCTCTCACGCAGCGTAACTTTAGAAAATCTCTTAACAACACACATTAGCTTTGTGTAGCTATCATTGTTTTTTGACAGTCGATTAACGATTATCAATTTGAAACAAGGCAAGAAATATTATCTAGTCTGTAGTCTAGTGTCCGTAGGTTTCCAGCCCATCGAACCTCGGTTTTGATTGCCAGGATAGTACAGATTCGTGCGCCTTTTTTTTGGTTGGAAACAAGAATTCTACATACCTACTTTTACATACATAAACTCAAGCTTTCTTCCTTAAGAATATCTAAGCAGAGATCACTTCGTTCCACTTGCTACGCTCTTACATATTTATTTAACTTCATCTTGGTAGGTAACGTCCAGGCCGCATACATTGTCGGCCATCTCGTACTACAATTAATTTCTTAGTTCTACACGTTTTAGTTAGTGTGGACTATCAGTCAGATAAAAGCTAGTGGGAACTTACTTGGAACCTGTGAAACAGGTCCTTGTTGTTTGTTGTGTTTGGATATTTAGTGGTAAGAGAGCTAGTTCCTTGGCATGTTGGATGTGCAATTTCACCTTCGGTTTGACCTTTATTAAAAAAAAACAGTATACGTTTGAGCTCTACTTTGTTGTTTAAGCAAAGAGGTGTTAACGAAAGCTTGACTTCTGTACTCTATCTATTTTGGGTCTCTACTCACTCTTTGAGTTTGTTAATGCCGTCTTGAAACAGGGCTCCCTCAAAGGTTTCAATTAAATGAGGATTATGTCACACGATGACAAGACCATTGTCTCTGACAGCAATGAATAAGTAATAAACAACACTTCCATTGTTAACAGGCTTTTGATTAATTATTTAATTCATTAATTAAGTTCTTATGAATATTAAATACCATATTTATTAATGTTAAAATAGGTAATACGCAATAAAGGTTGATTTATAGTGATTATTGTGGCAAAATCTACCTTTACCACTCCAACGAGGACAAAGAAATTTGTCAACTTATTTCTCTGTCAGAACCACGGAGTTGTTTGGTCAGAAAACATGTTTCTTCCTTCGTATCACTCCTGTAAAAGAGACACGGAGAAGAATTTTTAAGGCCGGCAATGTGTTCTTTACACTGCCTTAATGCCTTTCTATACTTGTGAGTGACCCGAGTGTAGAATTTAGCGAGGTGATATGATGTATCAAGAATCACCTTTACTATACCCTGGCTTGTTTCTCTGATTAACGTTCCAGTGCAAAACTTACGGATCTTTCGGAAAAAACGATTTCTTTTGGTATTGTATAATGGGTTTATTCACACCATTTTTTCTCCGAAAGATTTTATCTATCTTCTAAGATGAGGTCCACAGCAAGATTGTGTTGGACTCTCTGTGTTGGAGCCTACCAACCAAAACAGTGTTCCTCGAGTTACCGGCAATGTGTTCAGTACGGGAACCTATAAATTTCTTCACGATACTGAACGACGGTAGCCTAATGTCGTGGCGCAAAACAAGATTTAATGAGTGAATATCCGCGGAATACTTTGGATATTCACTCATGTCACATGTCAGGTAGAAGAAGAAACGCGAGCGACAGAGACCCATTCTGTCGCTCGCCTCTCCGTTCACGTCGGAACCAGTGCGATGTTCATTTGCATCCGGCCCGTACATTGGGAGGGATTTATTCCCGCCTAGCTCAACTGCAAAATTGTGTAGGAATGCTAAAATGTGCAAAGCGTATATAGGTATTGCTGTATACGGTACCACTTGCTATCAATCGTTACCGTACCTAGGTTTTTACTTTCTCGTATAAGTACGTAGTATAGAGGAAGTCGTGTAATCGTCAAAAAATTCGACCTCGAGATTTTGACGGATTTACACGTTTTGGACCTCCCTGAGTCCAAAAAATCTGTTTTTGGAATTATGTCCGTGTGTGTCTATCCGTTAGCACGATAACTCGAGTATGCTTTAACTTATTGCAACCAAATTTAACATTCATTTATAACATCAAAATATAAGGTTTCTATCAACTTTTGAGTCGTCCATCACGAAAGTTAAGCAACCAAGTGCGTGGTCTTTACTCGGATGGGTGAACAAAATTTAACATGCATGTAGGTATGACATCAATTATAAGGTTTCTATCAACTTTTGATTCGTTTCCGGTATACTTACTCTTTATTGCACATAAAATAACATAATAACAAATTGTCAGATACATAGTTTGCAAGGGCGAACTTATCTCTAGACGAGAAAGTTAAGGGGAGACCACTCCCGATTTTTTGTGTCGAGTTTTTACTAGTTACAAAAAATTGCATAAAGACGATAGATGATCGCTGTAAAAATGGAAAAGCTGATCTCACCATCATGTACGAACGCGTAGAGTCGTTAATTTATCTTAAAAAATCGTAACATAATTCGACCCAGTGCTGGGACACAAGGCCTCTCGTTGTTATCGAAGGAGGTTTAGGCAGTCGTACACCACGCTTGCTCAATGCGGATTGGTGGACGGAGTATAAAGTGATCAATACCCCTTTGCTGATCCATTAGTCGCCTTCTACGACACCCATTGGAGGATATGGGGTGATGCTATTCTACTCTGCCGGCAGTTGTTTATTCTTAGATGGATAATTGTATGACACATGTAAAACTGTAATTTTTATTATATTATTATTATCTATTGACCTGTAATGATGTTTTGAAATCATTACCAAATTGTAAGCTGTGGAGTTTCTTTCGCCATTTCTTCTCCATCACAGCATAATAATATTATCGTCCCGAAATGGTGGTAGGGTTTTGACGATTTAAAAGTACTTAGCAAAGTCCATTTAAATAAAGAGCTTTTCATTTCATTTCATCACATGGCATAAAACTATGTAATCGTATGTAATGTTACCAGTACCACTCTCTACAAAATTAATGTATTTATAATTTTATTATTCATGGTTCTCTACGCGTCGGTAACTTTGATAATTAACTGTTTTTATCTCGGTAAAGTTTTAATTGCGTAACCCGTATGTAAATTTCCATTTGTGTTTGAAAGTAAATTTTTGTGATACATTTTCTATTACCCAGAGGAAATTTATACGGAGGACGGAAAATTATGCAATTAACTTAGTTTCATATTATAAAATGATAAAACCTTGGTTATCTCACATTAGATTGGTACCTTTAGCCGTACCTAAACAAAACAGATACTAAGTCGTACTAATATTATAAACGCGAAAGTTTGTATGGATGTGTGTGTTACACTATCACGCAAAAAAAAAAATTAATGGATTTTCATGAAACTCTACAATTATAGGTACTTATAGCTCATACATCAGAATAATATATGGCTATAATTTACTATACAAATCATGCGCAGACGAAGTAGCAGGCAGAAGCTAGTAGGTACTTCATATTATTTTTTCTTTATAGAAAATATGCAGGAAAAAATCTTTACATTTTTTTAATAAATAAAAATTTTTCACTGGCTTCGTTTTAGTTACGGATTCCAGTCGCATCTATTGACGTGAAATATGCTATGTATTTAGCTTTTTTTACCCGACTACGGCGAAGCTAAAAAGAAGGGTCATGATTTTAGCAGTCTATGATGTTTATTTGTATTTACGTATGCTCCTCCGTAGCGCCTAAACCTAAAATATTTATCAGATTTTAATTAATAAAGTGTCCGATCGATTCGTTATTATTGTCCGGTAACATAGACTATATTTTAACCGACTTTAACAATAGGAGGAGTAGAATTATTTTACTGATTTAATTCCTTTCTTTTTTTCCGTAGTCCGGTTACAGATTGTAAACCTTTTTGCTCAGTGAACGCATATGTTTGATCGTACTTCATTGCTGCGTGCAAACTTTTTAAAAACCCTGATTGTCACATTTTTCCGTTTATTTCTACTAACATTACAACTGTTATTATGTAAATATGTTTATATTTTTACAACGCTTATGACCGTTTCAATAATTGAAGATAAACTACCAACTTGTCAAGTTATACGGCCGCTGTCAGAACGGATGAGATGTGTCGCTTTGAACGAATTAATAGCCTCTTAGATAACCAACTTAATTTATCATCGTCAGCATCGAGCTAATGATACACTTGTTGCTTAAATAAATAAACCATGAGAGCCGTCGTTACATAAGTATTCTTGTTCGCTTTATGTAATTGCTCTTAGAAAGAAAAGCGTTGTTTTGTTAACAGAAAAATTTGAGACGTTTACGTATGCAAAGTGAAAATACAATATAGTATCTTTTATTTATCCCTTCCGGCTCGAACGTCATAGAGATTAGTCGGTAGACAAACTTTCCCGCTGAGATACTTGCCGACTAGAAATCCTCTAGGAATGTCCGGTTGAAGGATCCACCAAGTTCCTCGCCTTCTTAAAAAACCCGGTGACGCTGTGAAGGCCACCTGCAAGTAAAAAAACTTATATTTTAAATATCCTGAATAACATTAAACATATTTCAACTGTTTCATTGTTGAGTTTACCCTTTCATGGTTTCTAAAAGAATTGCACTTTCGGATTTCACGTTTTATTTGTAGGCTATGATAACAGCTTTACACCGAACGGGAATATTCGCCACGCTGCTTTTTGAGAAAAAAACAAATTTTATGCTCCAATCTGTCCAGTCACTTCCGTTGTAATAAAATTTAACGATGCATTCGATGTAGCGGCGTAAAACTACAGTGTCCAGGATGGACAATTTTTCTTGTTGATAGTCAATAGATGGGATTCACTCCTTGTACATAGACAAGAAAAGGAGGTGTGATTATAAAATATTCCTCTTCATCGTCTTGACCCTGAACAAGAAGGTACTTAACTTAGACTTTATTGAGATAATTAACCTTTGATCTTTCTTTGGTTACAGGGGTCGAGTGCGCGGCTTAGCAGCGTCGCCGCCCAACATGTTGCGACCGGAGTCGCCCCTCGCTGACCATCGCAGCCTCCTCCCGAGGCGGCTGCTCCCGGTCAAGGCCCAGATAGCCCCCGCCGACAAAAGGAAAAATCGCCGCTCCCTTGAACTAAACCCTCCTTCAGACCATGTCGCTTACGATTACCCCAAACTTCTCATATCCAAAACAACCGATTCTCTAAACACAGAGTGCCCTCGCAAACTTATAAATAAACAAGACTCGACTGATAGCCTCAAAAGGGCACTCCTGTCTAAAGATGAGAAAAAAGCAAAAGAAGATAAGAAGGGTCAGATATCAAAGCAAGACTCGAGTGAGAGCTTAAAGAAAGCTCTATTATGTAGACAGGAATCGAATGATAGTGTAAAGAGACGGGAGTCGGAGTCGAAAAAGCCGCCTAATCAAGATGTGAAGCGAGTAGCTGAAGTTAAAAGGAGTAGTGACAAAAAGGGCTTTCTGGAAACAGATTCAGATGAGCCTTGTAATAAGAGGATATATGAGAGGCGGACAGGATGCGCCAGGCCAACGTTGCCTCCTGTCGCGGAGAAAGGGCTGGGCTCTCCGAACGGGAGTCCAGGGACACCGAGCGTGGCAGCTGTAGCTGAGGGGCTCGTGCGGTGGGGCAGCGGTTTGTTGTCTCCTAGAGAAGAACCAAGGTTGAAAGCAGCCAGGAGCTGGTACGGATATGGAACTCTCCCCACTGATAGTGAAAAGGTTAGTAGTATTATATTAAAGCAGCTTTAAGCTTATACTAAGTTCCTTGGGCCGCAATTGTTACAATACGGGCCAATCCCAAACACGAGCCTGTTTTAAAAAGGAAATAACAAAGACTCTGCACAACATAAACTTTGCACAGGAAAACACAAATTATCATGAATTGTGACAGGAATATATATTGTTCGATACAATAGCACTCCCTCTTGAAATAAACCAAGAACAATAGTTTGTAGGTTTATAAATTGATGAATCAGCCGTTATTTGACACAGTCTTGACCGTAGTACAATTAGACAATATCTATTTTTGGAGAGCCAACTTTTTTTCGAATTATATTTCGCTGGGCAGGTCGCTAACCACTTTCAGTATATAACGTAAATAGTTTTATCATTGTCTTTTGAAGAACTCAGGCCCCTACTTTTTTGATGACCCATCTTGGTCAGACTACGCGAAAATTGGTTTCAATCGAAACAAGCTCGGGCAAAACTCATTGCCGTCGAACTTTTATTGGATGTTACCTTCTTCGTAATTACATTAAAATTTCAAATAACCACCCTGCTCAAATAAATTTGAAAACGGTCATTGTTCTAAAACGTTAAGGTATAAATTCCGGCACAATAATCCTGTAATACAATTTAAAGATTCTCATCTTCATTCGGTGAGGCTAATGTTTCTCACCCGACTCCTTCAATTAGCGCATGACCTCAATGATCTCTCGTCAGTCTGTTGTGCTCCGGATACGGAGATAACTTGTGTTTTATAAACTCGAATGATTCATTCGCAGTTAGTAGACATACTGATTCGCGATGGAAAATAATGTGGGTCTGTAGATTGTTTTATGGAGAAGTTCTTGGGATTTGTCTTATCTGATGGTCAAGATAGGCAGGAGGGAACAAGCTTCTACTGGAAGACTCACCAACTTAGACACCTGGATGTCATATTATAACGTCAGAATTTGTAAAGCTACTAACATATTTTTATGGTTAGCGCTGTAACGTTATTTAGGGGTCCAGAAATAAGGCACCGATTAGGTACCTCACTATAACATGTTTATTATTGGTGGAATAAGTTGGTAATATAAGGCACTAATGAGTGCCTTGAGATAATATTATTACTTTTAATGTATAATCTTTATGTCTCAAGCAAGTCCAAGCTAATGGCGGATGTCGTAAGCGAGACCCTACTATTTTAACAGATACGCGTGAAGAGTCACACGGTCAGCAATAGAATGAGCCATGAGCGGGAAACCGAACCAAACGCCAAAGTATGATTTAATATTACTTTTAAATATTGCCAGTAAATTTGGAAATGAGAAAAGAGATAGATTTTCATTCACTAGATAGATTTAAAATAAGTTTTACCACTAACTTACACATTTGTATCACTCTGTGGAGGATCATAGGCTCTTCAAGCCTGTAGATGTAGTTAGGCCTAAGTCGTACATATCCAAGGAGCGACAGGAGCAAAGGAAAGGTGAGAAAAAGATCCCCATGGGTCGAAGTCATCGAGGACATACCCATACTTTTGTTCGAAAATAATTCCGCCAAAAAATTGCAATTACGCATCATACTAGAGATGGGGATACACAGGTATGCAAATGTTTCTATCGATATCGTTACCTGGCTACTCTAGCTGTGAAAATAAATAGTTTTTAAATAAGATAAGACACTTCTACCTATCTGGATTTATTTTAGCATACAAAAATGTACATATGAGTTATTTCTAAATAAAAATTGAGGCATATGGAATGGTGTAAAACCTTATTGTTGTGTATATATTTGAAGGCGCATTGCTCAGACGTAGAGATTGTAATCATAGATTTAGGTTCATCGCGTGTTACGTCAGCCATTTCGTAAGCCAAAACAATACATGAAATTCCATGGGTTATGTGTCGTAAGATCTAGAGACGTATTTTTGTAACAATAGAAATGAATCTTGACGAAATAAATCGTATACGAACCTGTTTTACTGCTCACGAATCTACGCATTTTTCGCCCAAAAGAGTTGTTAAGTCATACACAAAATCCCTTAAAGATTGATGGCAGCCATTGTCTACTTAATTGTGGCGTCATCGTATCTTCAGTCAATTCACATTTTCATCACATGATATTTGATAAAAATATAGTACCTACCACAGAAATAATAATATTTCTGTGGTAGGTACCTACGTTTTCTATAATAACATACTTTTTTTGTATTTAAAAAAGTACAATAGGTTTATAGTGGTTCTATTACAACATATTATTTGGTATTTTATAAAAAATATAATAAGTTTTTTGTGGTTCTCTAATATGTTTTTTGGTATTTCATAAAAATATATCTATAGGTCTAAGAAGTTTAATGTGATTATCTATTTTTTGTCGGAATAATTCATGTGACTTGACTATTAAAATCAACTTTAGCTTATGCTGATGAAATAAAACGAAAAAGTCGTTTTCATATTGTTATTAAAAAATACGGATTTATTTATATGTTGCTTCGGTAAAAAATCTCCACCTAATTTATTTGGGGTTTTGCAATATGTCACCATTCTGCTAAATATTTAGGCATAGTGCTATCTTCTATGGACTGTGGTGTTATGGCCGCCTGCCTGTCACCAACCTTCATTAGGAATGCTGTTGTAAGTAGCTTCACTGCCCAAGTAACGGTGTTAGGTGTGATGTGATGGTCTGTACGGGGTTCAATTGTTCCCTTAAATTATAAGCGGTAATTTGCAGAGCTAGTTTTGTTTCTATGTGTCTGTTGCTAGTTAGCCATGAATATATTATATGTAGAGTTATAAATTTCCGTGAAATTAGCCGCTGGAGGCGACAAAAATGTTAATGGGTACTACCTATAGAAAATCCATTTTCTATAACTTAATAAAGACCGCGTTTCATGGGTAATGCACTAATTTACTTTCTACTTAACTGACGCAACCTATATTATACGTGGATTATCTTGATTGCAATTGATAATCGAGTAGGATATACATATAAGAATAAATTAGCGCTGTATTACAACAACGAAGCGGCGTTCACGCATCGCCACCCACCATTCATCACATCTCAGTCACTCAGGAACAGTCACAAAGTCACAACACGGAAATCGAATAATTTTCTATTGCGAATTCGAAAACAATCGCACCCAATATTTTTTGCGATTTACGGAAGCCGCCGATTACCGTAAATGTCAACCGACATTTTGCGTCTGCTGCTCGCGACAGTCGGTTGTGCGCATGAGTCGTGCGTGTGACGAGTTTTTTTGAATTCCTAATCGTTGCGTGTCAATGAGCTTAGTGAGTTACGATGTGGTGGTGTAGCGATGAATGAAAGTGGTAATCGAACTCCATACTTCGCCGAGGTGAAAAGGCAGTATACGAAGTGGTGGTACCGTAGTGTGATTTGTGTTCTGTGATACTTGGAGTATGCCTAGTGAAGTGCGGAAGCGGGTAACGTACCTATTGCTTATGTTCTGACTTATAAATAGTTTAGTCTTTAACAGGGAAGCTCATAGCCTTCATTTGCCTGATGATAAGTGGCGATGCTGGAAGTGGAAGCGAGTTTCACCCTCAACCAAATAGGAGCTGGCGATCTGGTTTAATGATTCGCTCACCGGAATTTAATCCAGAGATCCAAGGTTCAATCCCAGGGGAGTACAAATTTGTACTAGGTAGGACTTTTTTCAAGTTCGCCTGGCTCTTCACCATGATCTTATTAAAATCGGTAGCCGTTAATGATAATGTTCACAACATTGGACTCCAGTTCCCACCAGGTTGGATAGAGGTATTTGCTAGTCTTTTGTATATAAAACACGTACAGAATAGAATTTGAATCTTGTTCTTTTTCCTACCCCGATCCCATTTATTTGGGATCGATGTATTATGTCACCATACTGCTATCAGTTTTGTCATAGTTATATGTCCATGTGCCTGCCTGACACCAAACCTCCTTGGGTATGCTGTTGTGGGTTTACTGACACCGCGCGAGTTACACACCCCTTATTGTGATGGTCTACACGGGGTTCAGAATCTCCCTCAGTCGGCTTTTACGACCCCCACGGGATGAGAACGGGTAGTCTTATTTGTGAGTGGGAACCTACTTCATGTTTAATTAAAAAATGTATTAAAAAAAAAGCTCTGCAAAGTAAGTGTATAAAGGACGCGCTATATCAATGAGGTGCTTCATCATATCAGCCAAGAGAGCCTCCCCCAAGGATCTCCAACCTGATCGATGTTACGCTGCCTGCACCCAGCGGCTTCCTGCGACCTTTACCAAATCGTCGGTCTGTCAACGCTATGTCTCCCGGTACGCGGTCACCATTCGAGGACTTTTCCGCTCCAACGGCCGTCAGTCCTTCTCGCAATGTGTCCTGCCCACTGCCACTTAAGGTTCACAATAAGAGTGACTTAATAATAACATATAAATCATTTTTCTCCTATCTTTTTTATGAACAACTCATCCCGTCTTTTTTTATCTTAGCAAAAACGCTCATAATGAGTCTGAAGAACATTTATGCTATTCGATCTGTAATGATATAAGACGCTTGGCACTTCATGTATCAACAAGGATTTTCTATGCGTTAAGAAATGAAAGTGACTTTCGAGTGAGATCTAATTTCATTATAGAAACATGACAGGGAAGCGCTGATGCAATTTCCCGATGCCGTTTTTTGCATGTCAATGTGGGAATTATGCGGCTAAAAATTGATGTATAATAGGAAATTGGCACAGATAAGCTTACTTGAGCCGTTTGCCACTATTTGCCATTTAACCGGGTAATACAAAAGAAGTATTGTATAATTGAGCGGCTTATAGTTGTACCTACTATGTAATCTGTCACTAATTTATAATGTAGATGATGTCAGTCGAATAAAACAATAAGGATGCTAATGTCTTAAGATCGTTTGTATTAGTTTAATAGGTACAAGTATATTGTATATAAATGTATTTGGTAATATAAGTGTACTTCTTTCTTTGATTCTTTATTTCTGCCTTTAATTTCTTCATTGAATTTGTTTATAATTATACATTATTGGAAATGTTTGAAAATTATATCAAATTAATTAGAAAAAGAAAAGTATAATAAAACCTGTCATAAGCTGGCTTAACCATTATGGTGTATGGCTAAATAAAAAGAAAAAACCCTGTCATAATCATGATCATCCCGTCTCAGCATTTGAACATGATAGTACTATTTACTTTCTCGTATGCGTAGCGTAGAGGAAGACTTGTAATCGTCAAAAAATTCGACCTCGAGATTTTGACGGATTTACACGTTTTGGACCTCCCTGAGTCTAAAAATATTTTTTTGGAATTATGTCTGTGTCTGTGCGTTAGCACGATAACTCGAGTATGCTTTAACTTATTGCTAGCAAATTTAACATGCATATATGACATCAAAATATAAAGTTTCTATCAACTTTTGAGTCGTCGATCACGAAAGTTAAGCAACCAAGTTCGCGGTCGGTACTCGGATGGGTGACCAAAATTTAACATACATGTATGACATCAAAATACATATAAGGTTTCTATCAATTTTTGAGTCGTTTCCGGTATACGAGAAAGTCAAGGGGAGACCACTCCCGATTTTTCTGGGTTTTCGTTTTTTTAGTTAATTTAAATATTTTGTAGGTATTTCTTCATCATTATATTTTTAATTGTCTACCTGTCACGGAATCCGAAAGTGTTTTCTGTGACACTTACCTAGTTTTCAAGTATGTATTATGTATTAGTTTGTGAAAATATTTAATACACTTTGGCACTAAAGCTGCCATACGGTATCCGTTTTGCGTACAAATGTGCCATAATTTTATGTAAATTCATAAAATTTAAATTAAATTGTAGTCCTGTATAAAACGTGATGTGTGACGCAAGATGATGTGATATCAAAATTATTAAAAGTCTAGAATTTATAGAGGTAACTTTTAGTATCTAATGTATAGAATAATTAATTGTCTGTTTGAAGTTTCGATCTTATATCTCCATCAAAGTTTGGCCCCGCTTGCTCTGAACCTACCGATTATACACAAGTACTAGTAGAGTCAGATTAGGAAAAGGGTTACATTCGGAATAAATATTATCAAGTTTTTAAACTTCTTAACCTAACACGGTGAAGCGTGTGATTCAGTATTATTATTTGCCAGCTTGTTTCAAAAATCAACCAAAATAAGAACCGATTAAAGTTTGATTTCGTAAAAAACACATGCAAAGTTGTGCTATTAATAAGTGACTTTGCATAATGTTGGTCGATGTATCCGATTACAAATCCAGAAGTCTTTGTTTGTCACAATATTATATGAGGGCATTGGTTTTGTTCTGCCGTTTATTGTTCGAATATCGCACAAAAGATAATTATAAAAATTCATAAGGCGACAACAGATTCTTCATACCATTTTTGGGACCGTTCAAGAAGTTTTTAAATTTTATTTTGACGTTAATGGCCACGAACACTCAAATCCTTCTAAAGTAAGTGGCAGCTTGAGCTCAGTTTATCTCACTCGTCCATAATTCTGTGCGAGCAAGATGGCACGAACTTTAAGCGGCCGTTGTATTAATTGTGCTTATTGCGTAGCGTTTTTATATTAAGAGATGATAAACACGAGCGCACCTGGTGTAAAGTGGTTGCCGTCGCCCATAGACACTTGCAATATTAAGGGTAAATCACTTAACACTGCAAGTGCGTTGCCATCCTGGCGACTGAGATGATATGCCTTCCATGCCTAGTAATTACACTGGCTACCTTTCCCTTCAATCCGAAACACAGCTAACTGTTTCACGGCAGAAATAAGAAAGGCGGTAGTAGCTATTTTAGACGACCCTACGGACATTCGGCCAAGTGTAAAAACTATTTGAATTACGATGTTAAGTACAAACTCTCCCGTGACCACGAAAGCTGCAAATGTTACGAAACGTCGGGCAATAATAACAAAATGTAAAATCTAATTACACGCGAGTTAAATCCGTAAAAGTTGTTTATTTCCAATGTTTACAATGTGTAGTACGCGTGCAAATCTTAGAGAACATTATACAACCTCCTCTTTTTAAAGCGCTTATTAATAGAGTGAGTTTTCTTTACATATTTTTAATAAAAAAAAGTCTAAAAATGGACAAAGGTATCATTCCACCTCATGGGAAGCAGAAGTGGAATCCAAATACAAAGATAGCTAGTGTGGGAGATAATGAAGGTGCCGCAATAGTCCTGTCGCTTTGAAAGAAAAGAAAGAAAGAAAGAAAGCATTTATTGGCCAACAATAGTAATGAAATATCAGTATAAAATAAATAGTAATAATAATAATAATAAAAGTCTGCCTATGCCGACCTGCAAGGTGCTTCTTCACGTCTCTTTTGTGTGACCCAGGATTGTAAAGAGGACAAAACACTTGTGCTGGCAGTGAATTTCATTTCTTGATTATGCGAAAGAAATGAGTTGCTAAAGTTTACGATACGTTGGTTTGAACCGTAGCCTAGTCGGTGAAAACATAAGCCAGCACGCGTGTCCTTAATAAAAAAGGAGAAGGTGTATAAAGGAATAATTCAAGTTTTTCGGCTTTAAAATATAATGTTTACCGATTTAAAACCAGTACGAGTAAAGCTTTTATTATTAACTAGCTTCCGCCCGCGACTTCGTCCGCGTGGATATTTTATCCCCTTAGGGGTGGAATTTCCAAAAATCCTTTCTTAGCAGATGCCTACGTCATAACATCTACCTGCATGCCAAATTTCAGCCCGATCCGTCCAGTGGTTTGGGCTGTGCGTTGATAGATCACTATGTCAGTCAGTCAGTCACCTTTGAGTTATATACCTATATTTAGATTGAGATTTCCAGACGAGATAATAACTTAAGTAAATGTTGTATACCTATTTTATTAAGAGAGATTAAGAACAGTGCCTATTTTCTCAGTGAACCGTTTCGACCTTTGAGTCTCATGTAATAACACAAATTATAACGATGATTCATATTTTACAGTAATTGTTTACCGAGTAAGAATAAGTTTCAATTGTTTTAGAGTTTTCGTAGTCACACAAGTTCATCAACATTTGCTCATGACCCATTGCTGACCTTTATACCTACATGTGCTACCTGTCGCAGGTTTCTTTATGTGGTAGCTGCGCGCTATATTAAAGCGGATTGGTTAGAAAAACAGAGTACTGGAGACCTAATTAGTCTTTCGGTAGAAAGGACATCCCTGGTCACGAATAAAACTACCCTTTCTCATCCCGTTGGTGTCGTATAAACCGACTGAGCGAAATTCTGAACCCGTCCATTGCACCATAGGATCACTTGGGCGGTGGTGACTAAACAACCAAGAAACATTCCCAGGAGGGTTGGTGTGAGGCATGCGGCCGGCTTAAACCTGGCAGTTTGTATATGTGACACCGACCCTTAATAAATTGAGACCAGGTTAGGAAGAAGAATAAAGATACAAAGGGCAGCATATGAACAACCAGGGAAATGCCGTGCCTAGAAGCCTTTTATTTCTTGTACTAAAATTTTTAATATCTATGATTGTCGGTTCTGAATTATACAAAGTCTGGAATAACGGCTTGACATGCCTACCAGAGTGCGTAGAACTTCTAATTTTAAGGCTGACAATGACTGACTCGCCGTGGCATAACGCGGTTTTTATTCGTATATATTCATGAGATGTTATATTTTTTTCTACATTGGTAGGCATTTAGTGAAAATGATTGGATGTTTTAGTTTTTTCCAATTTCAATGGTGAGACTTCGTATTAAAAAAATATATACTGTCATGTTTATCACTAGAATAAGGAACGCGCTATCCCAAGGGGAGTCATTCATGTTACTTCTGTCAGCTGTAACGTAAACAAACATGTCTGCGGTTAACAACAATAATTATTATTGTGTAACGCTTTTATAGCTCTTCGTGAATTGCCAATAGCAGTCTACTAACTACCGCTACCTATAACGTGTGCCGTCATTTGTTATTTTCGTTCGGCTTTGCTTGACGTAGGTAGGTAATTGGATAGAATTATAATCCGTAGTGCTGTGTTTTTGTTTTGTTTATACTACATACAATGCAGTACTGCTAAAGCGCCTCGAATAGAACTGAACAGCTTGGAGATTAGTCTAGGTAATTTATTCTCTTGTTTCTATGTACACGTAAAAATCATAAGGGAGCCGCATTGCCTTTTTTGCCCCGTCTTAGTAGGGTAGCTCTATCGTGTGCTATGTTCTGGGACCTCCCGTGGACCGACTTAGAGTATTTTGTACAAAATTTTGAGGACTTATATAAAAATAAAAGCCCTTGAAATTCTTTAAATGTCCCATTGCCTCTTTGGAATCTTATACTTAGCTATACTTATATTCTGATATCAAAATAGACTACAGTTGACCTACTAATGACTGCCTCGTATACGGAAATAATCTTCTAATCCCCTAAATCTGGCGTGTGCTAGTATAAGCCTTATTTGTGACTAGATTAAGGTTAGTTAATCCTAGGTAATTATGAAAGTAGGTTTTATTACTTTCACACAACGGCAAGATTTTGTTAGTATCAGTATAATACATATTTCACTTTCCGTTAAATGCACTTGCCATAATAAATGTACTATAACTCGAGAATAAATAGCCTTATACGTAGGTAGGGTTATTCCAAAGTAGTTTTTTTTTCATATTCTACCAGTTTCTATTCCACATTCTACAAGCAAAATTGTTCATTTCAGTTTCGACAAGAGATTACTGTTTTTTTTTTTAAATTTACATACAGAAATTAAATATTCAATTTAAGTAATTAGGAAGTTTAAAATTTACACGTTTCTATTAGACGTTACTAACCCCCAATCCCTTTTGTTTTATATAAAAAGGTCTCATAGCAAAGAACTCGTTCCACCTGATGATAAACAGATCAGAAGTGGAATCCAAATGTAAAGATAGATAGTCCGCGCACTACTGTGACTCCGCCACACTACACACCCTCGCCTTGCCGATCTGCAAGGTGCTTCTTCACGCCTCTTTTGAATAGTCCCCTATCCAGTGTTTTCCTGCCGGAATGTCCAATCTATAAAGAATGAATACTATGACCAAAGCGCGAAAGAATGACGGTGTCAAAATCTTAAATTACATAAAATAGAAAGTCGCAGGAAAGTTTGTAGTGATGGCATTTTTATTTATCCTTACGATGATTCTTTACAGTTTATCCACGAGGACAAGCCGTACGAATAAACGCTACTGGATTTGGGGGGCTAATGACTCAAGATTGAAGTAGGATAATACATACGACATAGAATTTTCTGCATTTAGCAGCGTTAAATGACCGCATTCTGCCAAGTTCATCTATGAGCTGGGTCAATAAACCTTAACCATAAGGGGCATTGTCCTTGCAAATAATTTATTAGAGCTAGGTGCATAATTAGTTTGGGTGTGGTATTGTTATAATATTATAAACTACTTCTCGTTCTCCTTGGTTTAGTCCCAAGAACCGCTTTATTAAAGATAAGACTAGCGCTTTGTCCGTGACTTCAACTGCGTGATTTTTTAAAAATAAAATAAAGCCTATATTAATCAGCAAAAAATTACTATTCTACAGATGAAAGAATTTTTAAAATCGGTTTATTGATTTTTGACAAATCATTTCATATTATTATATTAGTGAAGTATCTATGTATCTGTAATGTATTTCAATGGTGAATTTCGGGCGTGCGTAGCTATTACTCGTCGCGCTGACCTTTTGACCATGTAAAGGTAAGTTTGGAGCGACACGCCCTGAGATCAAATCCCTCCAACCTTCTGTACAGCTTGGCATTAGGACATAAAATAAATGAAGAAATAAATTAACATCAAGGGCTTGGGCTAGGGTTCCCAACCCTCTCGGATCAAACTCCCGACCTCCCGGAGAGCAACAATTTCTCCGGTATTTCTAAAAATTAAATGCATCCGTCGCTCGCCTTTCGCTATTCATTCGCTTTGCGGCCACACACAACACCGCGCGCCGCTTCGCTGCCGGTCTGAACCGTCTTGTCTCAACCTGTTCGTCTCGCCGTCGACGTTGTTGATTCGGCGATTAACCCCCCACCCCCCACCCCTACACTAGCGTTTATCCAGCTTTGGCGCCGCAGTGTAGACGCCGCGTCAACTTTGTTTTCTTTGCAGCATATTGAGAGCTGTTTGAAGCGCGTTACTGCGGCGTCATTTACAATAGTGTCACGTCTGCGCCGCGGTATTATATCACTGCAGAAGAAACGCTGCGCCAACGCTCATCGAACGCCGACGCTGGACAAACGCCAGTGTGAAGAGATACTTAGCTCTAGGGTTGTCTAAACTCTGATTTACCATAAAGGTTAACTTTAGTTGAGCATTGGCACAGTATACCAAGAACAGAAATACGTCTTCATACAAACTGGCCGCTATCCATTAGAATGTGTGTGTGCGTACTCGGCGCCGTGTACGCACGCACTGTGACGCACACATTGACATAAAATATGGGGGCATAAGGTGGTCTCGGTGTGATCGCGCGTTTTTATGTCATTTCACATTCGCTCGCCGCTCGTTCCCGCCCGGCACATTTACGATAGCCCTAGCGTCAATGCAGAGTAGGCTAATAACTCGCTGACAGCCCGCAGATAACCTACTGTTCTTGGTATACTGTGGCATTGGCAAGTAGTTTGGTCACGGTAATGTTATGTTTGGTCGCGCCGAATTTAAGGCGAAATTCATATGTCGGCCCCGGGACTACTAAGGGCGTATACAGGAAGCTGGTTACCGGCGCGCCGTTATGCCAACGATTTTCAGTACTGATCCGCGCTGGTAGTCAGCGCAGATGTTCTATATACTCTTATTTATTTATTTAATTATTTCAAAGAATACTTAACAGGTAACAGTTATGAACATGTATAATTGATATTTATCTAAACTTAAAACTAAACTATTACCTAAGGACATGTATCCCTAACATGTTAGTAGTAGGTAAGGTTGACTAAATATTAATTAAATATAATTAATAAAACATTAATAAAAGAAACAAAATCAAACACAAAATTTAAAATTTAAAAAAGTAAATAAAAATTAAAAAAAATATATAAATGTTATTGGAGTAAGTTTCTAAGGAGACGCTTGAAGACATTTAGACTTACATTGAAAATATCAATTTCCTGATTGCTTTTAACTTTTGTGGATAACGCGCCGATAAGTTACGAATTTCGCTGGAAAGTGTCAACCTGTTTTGATCAGCGCTGTTTTTCCAGGCTTCTATAGACAGGCAGCCCCTGCCTGTATCAGCATACTTGCTTTAGCGGTTTTCAGTAGCGATAAGCGCTGGTGGATCCACGATGGAATCCAGGCTATGTATACGCCCTTTTTTTTATGACGATGGTACATCCATTTACGGACCATACTGGCTAGGCGCACGGTGTGTGTGGAACTCACCCGGCGCGGAGCAACGCCGGTCCTACGCCCTATGTGATATACGCCGCGTGCATTATTTGTATTCTGTGCATAATGTGAACTGAAGCGAAGTAGTTAGGAAGCTCTTATTGATTTACATGGCACTCGGTAAAGAATTTGTACTAGAAACTAATATGTACCGAGCCAGCCAGGAAGTGAAGGCGTCCGGCGTTCGTGTGAATCTAGTTTAGAGCATAATACGGCGAGCACCGTCTCCATACAAACGCAGAAAACGTTTTACTACCCCTATTTCTTATCCGATCTTTATGATATTTTAGAATGTTTTTAACATGTTAAAAAACTGTGTTTGTACGTTTTTTTTTTCAATATACATAACTTTGAATGTATGAAAATTTAAAAAAAAGGAACACAATTTTTTTTAAGACATTTTAATATATCTTAACATAAAGATTGGGGTAGTAAACGTTTTCGCCGTTTGTATAGAAACGTGGTCTCCCTACTATCCTCTTAGCACGACCTTCCGTAGCCTTTTTTCCATTTCTTTTGATATCATAAATGTTGTTAGCCTTTCATTATACCAACAACAAACGAAAGTCAATTTCCAAAGCGAATTTCAACGAGAAACAAATTACTAAGTTAAATTCTCATTGAACGTCCTCCGGTGAATAACTCTAGATGGACTTTGTATTTTGCCTTAGGATTATTTAGATGAACCCAAAATACTGTAATTAATATGATCTATACCTGGACTGTTGAGATAATTTTGAGTATAACATAACTTCCGCTATGTTCTTGAAAAAAAAACATAACTTCCGTTATGTTACACACAACCTTGCACGAGTGTACCAGGAACACCACAAACAGAGAAAGATGGCGGGACATCGTGAGGCGAGCAACATCAGCCCCCAAACCACCTACATGTTGACCACGACCACTCTGTCAATAGTGACACGAAAGAGAAGATAACGGAAATCCCGGGTTCAATCTCCAGGGGAGTATATATTTATAACAATATAATAATAATAAATGTTCTTTATTGACTAATTACTAGTACACACTACCTCGTTAACACTATAAAATAATTACATAAGTGAAATTACAGTTTTAGGTTTGATTGAACGCTGATACCCACGATAAGATTTAACTTGTGTTGTGGGTGTCAGTGCTCTCACAAATTGATGACTACAATATTTTGTGTGTGGCAGCCATTGTGTTTGCAATATATTTATATCATAGATATAAAACTTTTTGTGTGCCTTCCTATCTGTCTGACTAGACAGATAGGAAGGCACACAAAAAGTTCATAAATTATCAATAAATTTCATACTTTTAGAGGATAACCTTGAGTAGGTTTTCAGTTTGATCGTAATTCTATCTGTCAGTACGCAATAATGCTGTTGGCACTAATTGTTTGTCAGAGTTTGTGAAGTTGGTGGTAGCTAACCATACGGTCTCTAAACAAACTCTACCGAACCAAAACTGACCACAAATTTGTACACACGACAGCAGATCAGGCTACCCAAAACTATCAAATGTTGTGTACACAAGTCAGGATAGATAAAAATAGTTATTAAAATTACAAATATTTTTATCGGCCTACCGGAACTAAATCAGAAGATCGCGGAATCCACCTCCAGAATTTAGAGTCAACATCGCATAACCGATAACCACAAACTGTAAAATTTTCTCAATCGATTCAGCTCTGTAACCTACTTTTAAGGTTGATAACCAATTGGATCAATTTATGCAAAAATTATCCAACCCACATCAACTACACTTTGCGATATTCAATGTCAAAGTATTTTTTTATCAAAACGTATCGGTACTATCATTAATTATGCTTATGTATCCTTTACTTTAAAATTTAACGTAAAGGATACATACTTTGAACTTTAATGCAAAGGATAGATAAACATAATTAATGATAGTACCTATAGGTATTGATAAAAAAATACTTTGACATTGAATATCTCAAAAGTGTAGTTGATGTGCGTTGGATCATTTTTGCATATATCGGTCCAATTGATTATCAACCTTTAAACGTGTGTTATAGCGCTAAATCGATTGAGATTATACAGTTTGTGGTTATCGATTATGCGATGTTAACTCTACTTTCTGGTGGTTATTTCCGCGATCTTCTGATTTAGTTCCGGTAGGCCGATTAAAATATTTGTATTTTAATTACTATTTTCATCAATCGTGACTTGTGCACACAACTGAGGTTTACTTATTATTATAATGAAGCATCACAAGGTTTTGCGGATGTATTAAATAAAACATTAATTTAAACGGAGTTCTCGTCAAAGAGAATCAATAAGGCTTTTACAGGAAAGAATGTGAAGGTAATTACGTTAATCTATGCAAAACAATTATTTGCATTGACTTAAATCAGTGTCACTCATTCGCATAAATATAATCTGTTTGGTTTGCAATATTTTGTCAAATACTGTAAATAGGATTTTTTTAAGATCTGGTCCTCATCCTTGCCTAATGGTAAGTGATGATAAGAACTTGTGCTTTGTCAAAAACATACACCCACGGATATATTGTCTGTCTTATCGCTAGATGTAGAGACAACAATGGTAAAAAAGTCATGACGCAGTTGAGCATTTAACAAATTTAAGCACTGTCTCCCCATAATTACGCTCATAACCCCAAAAGAGGTTGACCAGCGCTGTAAACGACGAAGACGAACTGGTGGTAAAATATTAAAGGAAACTTCACCAAATCTCATTTAGGAAAAAAATTACAAGTATCAAAAAATATTAAAAAGTAACGAGAATATACTATATCAAAAAGAATTGTAAAAACTATCAATCGACATCAAGAGGCTATTAACTTTTAATTAACTTTTGTTTACAGATATAAACAATTAAACACATCTCGCAGTATGGACCATGCGGTGCCTCAAAATATTACAGGCTAGTCTGTCGCTTGCATAAAAGGGACATCGAAAAAAAGGAACAAACCTTCAGTGAAATAACACAAAATCCAACAACTAGGACTGTTTTTTAACTCGAATCTAAACTATCGCAGGACTCAACAGTTACTGAACTGATAGGTTATTAGTAAAATAAAAACACCTTCATTAAAAATAAATGTTAAACGGTATGCATGCGGCTTAATACGGCATTAATTAGCACTGTTCATGGCTCAACTATTAGCGAATCAAAACAGCAACGTCCCATTTAATTAATTAAATTAAAATGAACAATGTCACTGACTAAGCAACTAAATACACACTCTTCTGTGGTGGGGCCGGATTGACGTTTAATAACAATTGACATTCATTTGACCCACAGATTTAATAATACAAGGAGATAGGCCAAGCCGGCGCGTTTAATTTGTGACAAGTGTATGCCCTGTGGGCATAGATTTCCGCCACTTCGCCTTCCGATAAAGTCAAGTGAATACGTAACTCGGCGATTTGACCGATCTCCTTTGCGGCTGTGCTTAACTTTCATCGCTTCGCAGTCCTTATGACGCGCGCATTGAATAGTGTATATATAAACGGCATACTCAACTAGAACCATGTCATGTAGTACGGCCGCTGATCGCGACACTCGGTCTTCCTATGAACTCGGCGATTCGACCGATCTCCTTAGATTGATGTATCTGTGATTTGACCGCTTAACATAAGGCCGAAAAAAGAATTGACTTTTCTGTAATTGATCGAATAAACAATTGACCAATAGATATGTTATCGAACGAGCGTTTGGTCGAAAAACTAATTAAGTAAGGAATTACTAGAAATTCAGAAGCTAAATATACTCAAATAAAATAACACTAATTAAAAACCAAATTAAAGGATAGACAAATTGCTTTTGCTTACGACAAAATCATCACAAAAGACAAGCTGCGACAAGCTTTCATAAGTGATTCAATTAAAATCCTTTTATTTGTTTATTGGTATTTATGTTTGTATAACAGAACGGCACTGTTTGAACGTGTTATACTGTGTGTAGTATTTATTTATAAGTTTTCTTTTTTCAATCACTTACAGCATTATGTGAAGGTTGACTGGTAGGCTTGCCTTTTTGTAAAACCTCTACGAAAATTTTCATTAAAACTATAACGTATCATGTTTTGGTGGTCACACACTGTATGATTCTACAACAGTGCTTTATTTTTTCCCAATGGTAGATAGAATCATTACATTTTTAAAGTGCAACACCTCTTGCTTTTTCTTATAAAATATGTATACCTACGAAAATTCTTTGAATTTCGTGGATTCAAGTCTATAGTTTTCAGAGAGGGGAGGCTTAATACCCTAGCTTTTCTCTCTCTCTCTCTTTCTCTTTCACTCTGCAATTGCGTTTTGGTGTATTGGCGCACAATGGTGCGCCGATCCCAAAACGCCCCTTACAAGGGCTTAGGAGGGTGCCGGTGGGTTTTAGCGAAGTAGGCCCGCGCTGTTCCGCGCCGGTGTGTCCCGCGGTATGGTCCGTAAGTGGATTTCCCATCGTCAAAAAAGGATATGCAGTGCTAAAGCATCTTTTATTCTAAAATAATGCAGCAGATTACAAAAATAATAAAAATTAAATGTAACTAAAAGATTTCTATTGGTCTGAGCTAGATCTTGCCGCTCAACCGGCTTGAACCGGTACCGAGTCAACGGGATTTCTCCCATATTTACCTTTTTATAGAACAAGTTATAGCGGCCTACATCTTAAACTGCAAACAAATAGTATAGAGTTTCTAGAAATCGTTATGTGGGAATTTGAAAAAGCACTGGAAATATTGGAAGTGAATCATGAATCATGATCCAAATAGTTTGAAGGCTACATATTTTATTTAGGTACGTGTCTTCGTAATCACATCTAGTTTGTAGTTGTGTTCTATTTGTTGACCATGCTTACTGATACATATTTTTGGAGTTTACTCCTTAAGAATTGATTTGCATATAGTATAAGGGGCCCGGTATGAGAAAAATGTGAGGAGTAAAATCAATCGATGAATGACCTCGTTACGTTTTTGAAGGTCAAAGTCATAATTGGTGCGCATCCTATGTCGCGCAACTTTCTAATTGTCAAAACACGGATGACAGCAGGTGCGCCATCTCACCTGTCTCGGAGTAAACTCCAGTCGTGCGTCGGAGCTGACACACACAATTTTTCTTTTCTAAATGAACTGAAAAGTGCAAGTATGGATAGACTGTTAGCCCATCACTTGTTCACCAACATGCACCACAGAATTAGCCTAATGTTCGCATAGATTTGCAATACCACTACAAATGTCTTGACGCTTAAATAAGGTATTAATTAACTAGGTGTCAATAATGCTGGTAAGAATTATTATGTTTACAAAAATGGTTTTTCGACCGCAAACAACCTCTACGCAAAAAAATCCTAAATTTTTTTAAGTGAGCTTTTGAATTATTAGCAAACAAAACATTCAAGATATTTTTCAGCTTGAGTAAACAAAGTAAATCTTGCTTCCATACCGAAGCTGTCATCTCCGTATAAAATCTGCGCGTAAACCGAGCATTGAACTCTCACTAGAAGGACGCAGAAACTATCGTATGTTTACTTATGCCGATTAAGCGTCTAGTGATGGAATTCATACTGTTGTTTGTGTTGTTGTTTTGTTTTATTAAATCTTGGAACCTTTTGATTTCAATTTCGAAAAAACAAGCTACTTTTGTTATTATGGGCAAAGGTGTATTCAACGAAAGTTATGTCTAATCTCTTCTCTTGAACTTCCTTGTTCTTCGGAAAGTATAATAGGTTGGTGCAATCTTCATCGGGCTAGAGTGTTGAGGGGTAACGGGTAAACATACAATGTTCGAACGATCCTCAGGTGCGCAGTAACAATAAGACCGTAAGTGTTGAAAAAACATACTTATGAAATTAGACTACTTATAGACTTGCTAATGCTAATGCTGAGGCTAATCTCCAGAGCCTTGACCACTGAAGGCGTGTAGCTTGCCTCGGTCTTTTATCGGTTGCATTTTGGAGACTGTGCGGAGGTTCTTCATAATTTGATCCCCCCAGCCCCTTTTCACCATCGGACGACCAGACGCGGCGAAGGCTTTCACCCTTACGTTGTGGATATACCTCCCATCCACACAAAGCGCTTTGTTTTCTCTTTCATAATGCGAAACAGCTACGGAGTGGAACTCGTTGCCAAGGTCTGTTTTCCCGGATCAATATAATCTGGATATCTTTAAGCCTTCGAGTGAACAAGCATCTTCTAGGCGAGCGTGTACCATCTTAGGCCTCACGCTTCACATCAGGTGAGATTATGGCCAAACACTCTGCCTATCAAACATAAAAAAAGACTACTTACACAACAAATTTGTATGAGAATATTTCGAAATTTGTACTTTTTAGGGTATTAAAATTGAAAATAGGCCTTACCAAAATAAAAAGTGGCATGTAGATATCCATCAAAGACAGTATGAGATTGTCGCAATTTCATACTGTCTTTGATGGAAAAAAAATTCATGATGATATTTGCCGAAATCTCCCACGTGAAATTAGGCAGGATTCGGCTTGACTCCCTCCGCTCGCTGAACTCCTTACGTAATTAATGGACGCCCCCTTACCATTAGGTGAGATTAAGGCCAATGGCTTTCTCGTCATGTATAAAAAAACTCTTACAGGTATAATTTTAATCAAAGTAATTTTAGTCTAGAAACGTATAATATTTAGAAAATTCTATTTCAGTTTAGTGCAGTTTTTCAATTGAAATCAAATTGAGCTTTGTGTCTTTGACTACAAACAATAGTCTGTTTAGAAAAACTCAAAGCTTAGTCACAAAATAAGTATAACACAGAATTTAAGCTTTTAATACCTACCATCCGTAGTGCTAAATTTAAGATAAGAGTGAATGACGTTAGACGGACTGCCACAAAAACAATGATAAACACATCAACTGTTACACATCTATGCGCGCGAATTCGTTTTAGATTCCATGTACGTGGGAGGTGTATATGTGTGCATTGCTCGAGTGCGTAAAGCCCAAACAGCAACAGACTATCTGTTTTTTTTTACTGACACACTGCTGGCAGCTGGTGCTTTTTAGCGTCGCCGGAGACTTAAGAAGGCGACGACCTTGGTGTTTCTTTTAGTCTTTAGGGTGAACTTCGCGAATATCCCTAGAGAGTTTAGCTGACAAATTTTTCCCGCGTGGGAGTTTCGACAAAGCGGCAAAGTAAGTACTTACCGGAGCCATTCCACAGGTTCGAGCAATACTCCACGCAGGACCGTACTTGCGTTGCGTCTCGTATAGCAAGCAAGCTGTTCAGGCGTGAAAAAACGCCGCACCTTGTTCACGACACCAGATTTTATAAAAGATTAGAAAGTAAACTTGAATTCGAGAGAATAAAAAGTGGAGCAAAATTTAAAGATAGCTAGTGCGAGAGATAATTAAAGCGATGTATCAGCTACCCTCGTGTGTGCTTCTTTACGCCTCATTTGAATGAACCAGAATTCATACAAAAAGGTCCATTTGTCTCATCATCATCATAACAGCCTTTATAATTCGACCCACTGCTGGCACACATGGCCTCTCCTTGTCATCGAAGGAGGTTTAGGCAGTAGTCAGATTGGTGGACGGAGTATAAGGTGATGAATACCCCTTTGCAGATCCATTAGTCGACACCCATTGGAGGATATGGGGTGATGCTCTTCTACTCTACCGCATCACATGGTCATTTGTCTGCTATGCTTCTGTTTTCCGTCTGTAGTGTCTTTATTTTGTGGCTCCCTCTTATTTCAAATTCCCAAGAGGAATATTACCTCGCATTCAAGATTCAGGTATTTCTTGATTTATTCTCGGAAATTAGGGAAACCAAACACAGAGCACGTCCTTGGAGAGAATCGCTTTCAGTTTGTGGGTGGGCGTACATAAGCCACCGTGTCATGTACATAAGGCCTCATGTCATGTAATCTTCCCAGATTTGTTTGGCGAATGTTCAAGGCTTCTTGCGAAGGACGAACTTTATAAATGTTCGTTATAAGCAATTATTGTTACTAGATGTTATACTGGACTATTTATCGATATTATAAAAGTAAATACTAAATATTTTTACCATCTGTATGTACATTATGGAGCAATAAACAATTTGATTTGATTTGAAATATACTTAAGAAATACTATCGATAAATATTGAATTTGCGAAGCGTCATGAAGTGTTCCTTCGGACCGACAGTCTTAAGATGGCCAGTCCGACCCTCAATGATGAATCTAGTAGGTATCATCACATATCATCAGATGATAATTATGAAGGCAATATGTTGTGATTATATTGAAGGTCTTTGACTGATTGCCGGCGGGTTCATTCAGCAAAAAAGAGCGGTGGCGATTAATATTCCTTGTAGTAACATTTTTATAGGAAAAATGAAATGTATTTTTTTTTTCTTTGAATGTGAAATTGTGTATAGTATAGGTACAACTTACAAATTTTTATACAACTTTTTCTCCCGCATATTTAGGTCGAAGAAAAGATCAACTTTCTCTTTTCAATTTGAGGGAATAATAGGAACTGTTCCGATCAGGTGTAGTATAAATGTTATATGATTTAAATAAGATAGAAGTCTGATTTTCTTCGATCATAATATGATTTGTGTTACGTAACTATTAGCCTTAATTAAAGTTCAAAATAACTAATTTACTTTCTACAATGTAAAATTTTTAAAAGACCGACCGAATAGAAGGTTTTTTCATTCATTTTGGAGCGCTGTCTTTGGGTACTCTTAGTTAAATACTCTCCTACTTTGTTAATTGAAATAGAAAAGGTCGAGGCTTAGTGAAAGCTAGGCCTAAGGTTTTACATAATAATTAAGTAGCATCTCCGGGAAGGTTGACAAGAATTATTGCCGGCTTATTAACTGTGCTCCTGCCACTGGCGAGGAAAATGAACAATTTATATTTATGTACTCGTAGCTAGAATAATCTCTGAGGCGAGCGGTCACTGTACCCTGGAAGGAAGGAAGGAACACTTGCAGTGACGGCTCACGGTCTCAATATCACTCAATTGTAAGGGATGCTCCACCTAAAACTGTCAACCACTGAGAGACGCGTTTATTACTAAATTATCGTAACTTTTATCACAGAATACTGTCAATCTTATTATTAAGGCGACAGACTTTGATGAGTTAGTTAGCCAGTTGGCACCAGTGACAGTGACAAAGAAAGCGGGAGCATGGATGTGGATAGGTATAGAGACGGAAGAAGAGAGGATTGACTGGATGTCATATGGTAAGAAATGTAGTAATGTTGATATGAGTAATTATCAAGAAGTATGGAAAAAGAATACATATTACACTGACCACAGTGTTGCCGCAACAACAGTCCACGACCGTACGGCGAGGACTTAAGATCCATTTTTGCATAACCTACACAGGCGGCCAAGCGCAAGGAGGCGTGCGTCGAGTGGGGATCTGGATCAGCTTCACATTACTCGACACACTACCACTGCTACAAACTAAAAACTAATTGAATTAATTATTTGTGATTAATATAAGTAAATTGAGTTGATTAACGACTTTCATTCTCTTGTTCATCTAATCCTGAACACACAGTAAAAATGAGAAAAGAAAAAAAATTAGAGAAATGAGAAGAAAGTAGCCAGGTAGGTCCTACCTTTTTGTGATGACGACGTAAAATTTATTAAGAGAACGTACCGCAACGTTGATTAGACGATGCAGCGTATTTAGGACTCCCTGACCGACGCTTTGACATTGACGCCTGTTCTACCCCCAAAAAAGCACTGAAACCCACCTAAGCCCTTTGCGGGGACGTTTCAGGATTGGCGTAATTAGGTACGCCTTGTCAGCGAAACGTCCTTAGGACAGCAGAGACTGAGGGCGTCCTGGAGAAACTTATAGGATAGAAAACTAGATACAAGGCGAACTAGATCATACAAACGGTTTTCTAGCCATTAGTCATTAAAATACAACGGGAAAATTTACTGTACTTGTAAAAGAAGCTAAACTGAATGAGATTCCTTGTTTCGTAATCTTCTGTGTTTCAGAAGTTAGTGTCGCAGAGTCGTTAAAACGAGCATCGAATGAGGTTTTAATGACTGCTTCGGGAAGTGTTAATGGCAACACTGGGGAATCTAGGCTACGCCATGCTTAGAACAATAATAACGGCGTACAAGAATAAAATTGTATTACCGACAAAATTCTATTACAATATTATTATCGCACGAACGCGGTTGAGACAATGACTACATGACATTATACACTAGAATCCGCCGCGCCGTTTTGTAAAACGGCGTGTTATACGATATGGCTGCGACAGTATATATGCACACTGTCGTTGTGCAAATAAAAGCCGGGAGAGTTTTATTCGCTCAGGATGAAAAGCCTCAAACCATCAGAAAATATCCGCCAAGACTTGTCTTATGACTAGACGCGGTTGTGTTGAAACAGACTCCGTGTGCGAAAACCTATACAACATGTAAATTAAATAACCAACACCCTGAATACAGGAGGTTTGGGATCAGCTTCTGAGTTGATTTCACTAATATATTATTTTTAAAAAACATTTTTTTTTTGGAAAAAAAACAAAAGTACCCAGAAAATGTTGTACAATATTTTCTGGGTACTTTTTTTTTGTTTTCTTTTTCTTCAAAAAAATAAAGTTTATTTTTAAAATTTTTGAAATGAACTCTGAAGCCGATCCCAAACCACCTGTATTCAGGGTGTTGGTTGGTTTTACATGTTGTATATTTGCTCGTCGGAAGCTTAGTGCAGCGGGTGCTATGAAAACAAACATTCTAAAATTACGTTGTATTGTAATTTACTTGAAGTCTATCGATGTCCTCGGTTTTTTGGTGTACTTTTTGTACTTTTATTCCCTCGTACGCGTTGTTCCATGCATTTCAAAATTTGACTGACAAAAGTCCCTCGTCCTTAAGAATTCATCTACTTCTACTTCCGAACTTTTCCTATTTCATCGAGTTCTATTGTATCGTGTCTTTCTACAGTTGCTGACTAATTTATGTATATAATGCATCATTCTTACTAAATTTAGGCAGTGCTTTTACTAGGTATGACTATGATATATATAAACAAGTTCATCGTTTGTATGGATTTTGTTTCCAAACATTTTTATTACGTAAGACCTCTAACATTAGTGTGTTACAACGAGTAGGCAATAATTTTCCTCTGAACACGGGTACATTTTCGAGAAACAAATAATGTTATTTGTATCAATTTATTTTTTCCTACAACAGTGTAAGTATATTGTTGTTTTCAATTAATATTCAATCTTGTCTCTCGCAATAAACGTAGAATAATTTGCGAATTGTATCGAGGTAATTAGATTTATGCTCGAAGTTTGCCTCGGTGTCTGATGGATAATCAACTTTTACTATAATTGAATTTGGTCCTTCCAGCCGGATTTCACTATAAAAAGTATATCCCAAGCAATTAGCAAGTTAATTAATGAAGTTTATTTCCAATTAGCAGAAGGAGGTTCAGTGGATTTTTTTGGTAAATAGATTATTGGCTGGAGGAGTCTGACGAAAGCCCTAAGTAGGCTTTCGTCAGACATAGGCACATTAATAATGTTAACAGTCTTATTGTGTGTTGTCGACCTAATTACACACTGAGTGAAAATGTTGATTATATTAGCAAATAGGAAAAAAACGTAAGAAAAAAGAAATAATTTAGAAAGATTACTTAAAAACCTGTCAATTGCGAGTCGGACTCGCGGCAAAAAAATCATGTCTGTTGTATGGGAGCCCCACTTAAATATTTATTTTATTTTAATTTAATTATTTCTAAAGTAAATAATAGGTTGGGGAAAAAGTTTCTTCGCATTTTTTAAGAAAATTCAAAACATTTTTTAATATAGTTTATTTACATTTAACTAAAGTATGTAGGTACCATTTTGTTCGATAACTTTTTGCCATCTTGTAGGTAGGGACATGATCCCATTGCTATAGAAATTTTGGGACTTCTGGTCAAAATACCGCGACAAGTGGTTTTGGCAGTCCTCTAGTGATGTTAACCTGACACTGCCTAAAGAATTCTGAAGAGACCGAAACAGGTGGAAATCTGAAGGTGCAAGGTCAGGACTATACGGCGGATGCATTAACACCTCCCAGCCAAACTCTCTTAATTTTTGCTGAGTGGCTAAAGATGTGTGAGGTCTAGCGTTATCATGATGAAAAACCACACCCCTTCTGTTGATTAATTCCGGCCGCTTTCTCTCAACTTCTTGCTTTAATCTCATCAGTTGTTCGCAGTAGAGTTCAGAATCGATGGTCCTGCCTGGTGGTAACAGCTCATAATGAATAATGCCCTTCCAATCCCACCACACACACAGCATCACCTTGTTGTGAGTTAACCCGGGTTTCGCCACAGTCTGTGAAGCCTGACCGGCCTTTGACCACGACCTTTTTCGCACGTTCTTGTCGTACGTGATCCACTTTTCATCACCAGTTATCAGCTTCTTCAAAAATGGTTCGGTTTCATTACGTCGTAATAAAGAATCACAAATGAGTACACGGTTCATTAGGTTTCTTTCAGTGAGCTCGTGAGGTACCCAAATGTCGAGCTTTTTTGTGTACCCAGTTTTTTTCAAATGCGCCAAAACTGTTTTGTAGTCAATTCCCAGTTCTTCAGCTACGTCGTAACTACTGACATGCCGATCTTGCTCCATTTTTTCAAAAATTGCATCCATTTTATCTGTAATAGGGCGACCATAGCGACGTGCATCTTTGACATCAAAATTTCCGGATTGAAAATGCTTAAACCAAATTTGTGCTACTCTCACAGACACTGCACTAAGTCCATAAACATCGCAAATTTTTTTCGCGGCTTGCGTTGCATTTTTACCTTTTTTGTAGTAAAATTTTAAAATGTATCGAATTTCTTCATTAGATTCACTCATCTTGGCGGTACGAAAAACAAATGAAAATCACACATTTTCCTAATTTGAATTTGGAATTATGTTCTTTAAAATTTAAACTTTCAATGATACCAAAACCAGCCAGATACAAATAGTATAGCCAAAGAGATTTTATTACAAGTTTGTATGTATAAACTTGTAATAAAATCTCTTTGGCTAAATATAATGCGAAAAGAATTTTTCCCCAACCTAATATACAGGGTGTAAGGGAAACGCTCCCTAAAACGAAAACAGGAGGCAGTCCTAGTGATACTGAATACGATGTCATAGGTAAAATCTCAAAAATAAATTACATTTTTAACACTTTTTTTTCACTTATTTTGTGTATTATCATGACAGGACAACAAAATAAAACAATAATTTAAAATTTACAAACGCAAATTCATTTTTTTTACAATAAAAGCAATGTACTAAAAAATATCACGCGCAGTCTACGGGCCGGGCGGCGGGCGAGCGAAACGTCTAGCGCCACTGCGTGGCCTTGCCCTTGACCGTTGTTGACCCATTGAACCCGCGCACGTTGACCAAGGTCAGCGCACGCGAGCGATACCGGCCGGCCGCGCCATCCCATCTACTACCTAAACTTTTCTGACGCACCCCGACGATAGGGAAGCTAGGTATGTTTTACCACACCTGCCAGATAGGTACCTATCATAATTCACAAGCATAACAGATATCCCGTTTCTTAAATTTTATGACAGACTAAAGTAGGCTTCTAATGTAAAATAGCCCATGTAAAATAACGTAGGTAGGTACTGCATTATACAGTGTCGCCTACGTGCTTAAATATCATCATAATAATCCACTCTTCCACAGACTACTGAGGGGATACCTACATCATTATTACGAAGTTTTAAAATACCGCTATTAGGTATGTTACCTAGTAAACAAGATAATGTAGGCATCTACGTCATCAGTCAACACGCGCTAGGAGACTCTCACGCAAACTCAACAAACTAAATTTCATAACTCACGTATTGACGAGAACTTTATGCAACTCAATTAAACCGCTGTACAAACAAAAGTAGCTACAAAAATAACCTTTAGTACAATGAATCTTGCACACATAAAATATCATTATAAACTTAATACTGATTAAAGTCATAGCTACTTTTTGGAGAAATTCTATCACTTTTGGCCGATCAGCTGTTATTCTGCGCGGCACCACCAACACGCGGCGGCAGCATTCTTTGGCGGATAGTACAAAGACACCGGCATCACAGGCGGCTTCTTTGTATTTGCCGAAAGGACAAATGAAAATGCCGCCCAGTCGGTGCACGGCGCAGGACGCACGCGCAGTTCGCTGTTAGCTTCGAACGTAAACGCATGTGATTTACGAACGAAATGTTATTACTTACCTAGTTCATTTGTGTGTGTGTGTGAGTTGTGTTTTAAACTGCCTCTAATTAGGCGTACAGTGCTTGCGAATAATATTAAGTGGATGTGCCTCAGAGAAGCTGGATGAAATGCTTCCTTGCATTAAGGATATCGCGGCGTAGGTATCCAAATCTGGGAGCGCCAATTGCACCTCATTAGACGAAATGCCTAACGTAGGTACGTAGTTTTTATCAAATTGTTAGTTTTATTTATTTCCTTGTCATTTTCGTTATTTTTCTAATATTAGTGCGGAATCGAATCTGGATCTAAAATCTGGCTTATTTCTCCGTTCACGTACACCCATCTAGGTACCTATTTGTTGTTGTTTACTTTTAAACGTAGATAGCTAAACTATTACTCGTGCCTAGAAATTAAATCAATTAAGACTACAAGGCATAAAAAGGGACACCAACGAATCGGTATACTGATTGTGAGTAAGTGTGTAAAATAATGTCTTCAATAAATTCGTTGTAACTCGTGACCTTACAAGTCCTGTGTAGCTTAGAGGAGTGCATTCGCCCGGATCGCGAAAGGTCCCTGGTTCGAGTCCTGTCTCGGGCTTTTATCAAGTTAGAATTTTTTATCATTTTCGTTTTCTATTTTTTTCACTCAGCATGTCATGGTGCTTCTCAAGTTAGTGAAAAGGTAGGTAGGTAACTACCTCAGACCAAATAAAATCTGAGGTAACTTGATTTGATGACGCGCGCTTTCGCTTATTTGCTAAGTAGGTAATTAATAAGACAAAAGTTGTTACTCGTCGCTTTATTATTTATTTGTTTTTTTATTATTTGTATGATACTTAAGTACCTACTAAAATTATCAAACGGTACCCGGACTACTAAGATGATTTCGAGTGTAACATCTGTCCTGGTGGTTGGCTTTTGTTAGTTACTTTACTGAAGTTTCATTACCTACTTTACGAGTTCAATGCCCCTGCATGCACACGTTTAAGGTTGAAAACTAAATGTTGTCCGTACATAAAAAATGACTGTAACTCTGTTAAACTAAAGATTTGTGAAGAGGTTTTCATGATCTGCGGGCTTAGTCTGCGGGCGTTCGAACCTGTTCAGTTTTAGATACGCGTCGCGCGCCGGGGCGCCGCCGCCGCTTGCGTCGGGCCGCTACGGGCCGCCCGCACGTACGTCATACATTGCGCGTTGTAAAATTACCAACTCTTTAAATATTCAATTTAAAAAAAAACTGCTTATGCCATAAATTTACTTTGAGGTAGTAGACTTTATATTTTTCGTTTTAGAGAGCGGGTCCCTTACACCCTGTATAACTAAATATTCTGTGATTATTTCAAGCGTCTACCTGTTCCAAATATCAATATCGAGCAAAAACAAGCAAAAAAATCACGTTTTTTGTATGGGAGCCCCTTAAATATTTATTTTATTCCGTTTATTAGTATTTGTTGTTAATTCGGCAACAGAAATCATCCTCTGTGAAAATTTTAACCGTCTAACTATCACGGCTCATGAGATACAGGCCTGGTGACAGAAGGACAGGCGGAGACGGACGGACAGCGGAGTCTTGGTAATAACACAGTATATCAAGAAAATATAATCTTGGTAATAAGGTTCCGCTTTACCCTTTAGGTACGGAACACTAATAAGGCAAGGTCGGAGAGACATAATAAATAGGTGTAAGTAAGCGTCATTCCTATAAAACCTCCATATGGATAAATAATTTATAGTATTTTTGTAATTATAAATACTTTTGTTTATAGATCCGTTTAACTCGCGTTGATTGGTTTACAAAATCACAGTATTTAAACAAAAAAGTCTTTATCACAACAACTTAACATTATCTTTTTATAAACAGTAAATAGGAACTTTTTAATAAATTTGAGGACTGACTATTTGAATTTCCGTATACGTGTAGAATAAGTACATATTTTTAAAAAAAGCTTGAGTAGGTACCTATTAGCTCAACAAACCGATCAAACGCAAGACATGTTTATAAAATCTACGACATATTTAAAGATTTTTACAGCACTTTACGAAATCCAAAGCTATTTATAAAACTAAAACCTATATCCACATTAATACAAATATTATTGTTGAAATATTATATACGATGTGGCCTTCATACTCGTGAATATTATACCAGTTGTATAAATAATTTATAACATCTGCAATGGCCGATGCTTATGAAGTATCAGTCTTTGGACTGACAAGAACAAACAAGGCTGTATCATGGTAAATAACTACAGTTGCCAGAAGCGAAAAAGGGAAAATAAATAGCTGGCAAGCTACCGCCTTCTTATCACAAATCTGTCGCAATAATAATAATGTTAACAGCATAGATTATTACTCACGTTTATAGATTGGCAATGAATCGACTAGGGTGAGACCAAAAAATACACCGATGTGTGCGTAATGCGCATGTGTGCGCAAAAATAGTACTGCAGTCTGACAATTGCTGTCTTTTCTACGCAGTGGCGTGCATTAATTTATACATTAGGTAGGCATTTAGATCGAAGTCTCTAAAACTCAATCTGAAATGCTACGCGGAAATCTTTACCTAACTAGTATAAAATAAAGTCGCACCCGCGTCCTGTACCTACCTACGCTTAAATCTTTTCTACGCAACAGATGTTAATGTAATTTTCAATACTTATAGATAGAGTGATATAATAACAAGGTTTACATGTATAGTACCTACCATGCATAGTTATTACAGGGTGGTAAAAATTCTAAAGTCCACGCGAACGAACTCGCGGGCAGCCGCTAGTAGAAAATAAAATCTTAAAAACAATTAAGTACTTACAACCTTACAACAATATATTTGAGGTTGTTATATGTGTAATAGTTTCATAGTTATTTGTAAATAAATAAAAATAACTACCTATCTTACAATAATAAAAAAATCTTACCTATGAAATTTGGGTTTCTTACGCAGTTTTTCTAACCAAAATGAATTATCAGAACATTGGGAACACTGCAATTTTTCCACCGTCGTAAATGCGATACAACACAACACCATAAAAAACACTTTTAAGTAGATAAATATTGTAAAGAAATTAAGATTTGCACTAAAAAAGTATTTAACATTCGCGCGCTTGGGTGACATGACAGTCATAAAGATTGGGATTATAAAAAATGGCTGGCGCTGGCGTATTCATTCGATTTAAAACTATTTCCTTACTTTTATAAGTTAATCACGTCAAGGTGTGTTTTATAACAGTGAAGTGAAATAAAAATATATAAAAAGAATTTTACAATTCAAATTAGTAAAAAAGATCTTAAGTAAATATTAAGATTAAAACTACTTGCTTTGCTCTTATTCACAGAAACTAGCGCCACCTAGGGAGTACTGGAGAATAATCTTGCGAATACTTTTATTTAATAAAATTTATTCCTAGTATTTTATGCGACAAAAGGTTACTTAAATTTCGTAATTCATTAATTATTGATGAAAGTATTTTAAAATAATCCTATAAATTAATCGGCATCCTAAACAATATCAAATTGATAATCACAGTCGGTCGAGTAGGTCAGCCTACTTAATACGGCTAAATTGAGAATGTCAGTTTCCTAGTTATAATACCTGCTAGTTATAATATTTCAATCTTGTCGTTTAATACTGTCAATCGTTGTGTGTTTCTGAACAAGTAAAAATTATTGTAGTGTGTGTGATTTTTACAAGCAGATGAAACTAGTGCTTACCGCGCATATTGGCGCGTAGGTGTAGGTATGTATACGTAACACGCAGGCCGCCTGAAGCCCATAGGTTGCATTATTTTGTTGGTAGGAAGGACTTACAGTCTATAGTAGTGTATGAGTAATTTATTGAGGTAGGCAGTGCTTAAATGCCTTTACTATGAGACCGCCCCTGTTTCTACGTGACTGACAGGCCTCCTTAGGCCCCCTGCGTGTACGTGAAATGGTCTCGTCTATCTATCTCGCTCTAATATACGCGTTAGTATGCTCTTTCTCTTTTACATTGCCGATCTACAGTTTCCTATATCTATGGTTAACAGCATTATTGTGTTCCCACAATTAATGATAAGATAGCCAGTACCTCTGTGGTTGAGGGTTCCACGTGAAGATCGATTACATCTTCAACCTTATTTATTTATATATTTATTTAGGACAACCAACAAAACTTACACTAACTGTTACAAAAGGAACTTAATCGTAATATATGTATGTGCTTATATCTAAGTGCAGTTTTAATTACAGGCTGCCACGGCATGCAAACGTGGACACAAGGGTCTTACATTAATAAAATACTTATGTAAAAAAAAAACTAATAATATAACAAATTGAATAAAGGCCATCAAGTACTTATAGACATTTTTTTTTTAAATGAGGACAATACAAAATTAAAATAAAAACACAATTATATCTATTAACACCTGTTTTCATAATCTACGACGCACCTATACGTTACCAAAGCAGTAAATCTATTCATACACCTTTAGAATATCTAATTACATGTCTGAACTTTCTGAGCTTGTCGGAAAATATATCGACATTACACTTTCTTACCAAAACATTATATTGTCTCTGTAGTCTAGTCATAGTGGAATGGTGACCCAGGTTACTTTTGCTACCTTTGACTGCAAAAGGGACGTATTTACTAAAGCGAGGCAACTTGCTTGGAACGTTCAAGCCAATGGACTCTAACAAAAATAGGCAGTCAATGTCACCACTTAACAACTTATACAAAAATACACTGTCCAGTAAGAGTCTTCGTTTTTGAAGGCTGTCCATTTTGAAATAAAAAAGTCGTTCTCCATACGATGGAAGTTCTTTTGCTTTATCGTCACTTACCATAAGGTGAGATGAAGCTTCCCTGTCAATAATAAAAAAAAATATGAGCTCTATTGCAAAACCCTAATCTGTTTAAATGTATGTTCAACAGTTGTTTGTGCGACCACTCACAACCGTATACTTGTTTGCCAAGCACATAGTATAAAATAGTGTATGCGTGTATGAATATATATTGTCATATTAGACGGCGGTCCTCAAACTATATTGGTAATTATAGTTAGTTATTTGTTTGTAGAGACACTACGATTACTGTGCATTGTACCGAAAGATTACATAAATAAGCATAATGCTAAATTATCTACCAATGACGCACTCAAGCAGTTCTATACATGGAAGTATTTACACGCGATTGTCATATCTGTAATCACGGGCTTACCTACATTTAAAAACTGATGGTTGCCTATTTCTGATCAATGGAGTGGGAAAAGGTAAAATAATGTTTACAGAAAATCTCAGGGAAATAATCTTGTAACGGCCGAAATACGAAATCTTCTTCTTATCCTGATCTCAATGGTTTTGTCTTATTTGGGGTGGATGCAATATGCCAGTATAGGGACTTCTATAGGTTTTGTTTGACATAGTTTTATGGTCCTTGTGAACGGAATGATGTTTGAATGCTGAGTTTGTGGTTTACTCGCCAGCTCACAAGTCACCCCTGTTGCGATGGCCTGCACGTGGCTCAGAATAAACTCTTCCTTAGTCGGCTTTTAAGACAAAGTATGCGGATTAGAATAAATAATCGTAGAGAAACCAAGGTCACCGACATAGCCCAAAGAATTGCGCACCTTAAGTGGCAGTGGGCAGGGAACATTGCGAGGAAGGCTGACGGCCGTTGGGGCGGAAAGGACCTCGAGTGGCGGCCGTGTTCTCTACCGAGGGCACTTGGTAGGCACTCCACAAGACGGATCGATGGTCTGGTAAAGGTCGCAGGAAACCGCTGGATGCGGGCAGCGCAGGAGCGATTGGTTTGGAGATCCTTGGGGAAGGGCTATGTCCAACAGTGGACGTCTCTTGACTGATATGAAGTTGATGATGCTGATAATTATTCTATATGGACACAGTAGAAGAGCTGTAGCAATTACTCTATCTACCCTTACTCTATTCTTAGGAGAGAGAATCATAATATTAATAGATATTAAAACTTGTTGAAGTTACCTACATCTATCAACCTCCACATTTTTTATCACAAGCATTGGAATGTTGCCAGCTTCTTGATTGTTTTAAAAACCATTAAAACGAGCCATCCTATAGCCGTCATCTCGTCTGCTGATGTTCGCCGGCGTGTTTACTTACTCGTGAAATGAAACTCTGTGAATAATAACTCGCTATTAAAAACCGTTGCAGATAATTTAGGCTTTGTGTTAGCATTTCAAATAACGTAGTTAGAACAAAGATCTTTACTTTTATTGTGAGAATTCACGCAGAAATGCAGTGTTTAGCATTCCGTTTATTACTGAATGAATAATTTGAAAGACTACATTTTAAGCTAAAGTAAAGAAACAAATGTTGTCTTTGATTTGCACAACAAAATACCATATCATAGTCGCAGTTTAACGCAAGGTGCGTTAAACTGCGCAGAGTGCATAGACACGTGGTCAATCGAATGCGTCGAACGTTTAACGAAAATAATATAATGTATGTAGGATAGATATTATATTATTCTTCACAATACTATGATGTATGTTTATCCTGAGTCTTGCACCTATTTTAATTTTTTTCTTAATGTCTCCTCTTACTACAGGTTGCCTGGAAGAGATTGCTTCTTAGCAATAAGGCTGCCTTTTGTACTGTCCTATGTGTATTACATGTTCTGTATTTTTTTATTTTTTGTCTGTGCAATACGGTATATTTGAATTGAATTGATAGATTTTTGAACGTGATGTAAAAGAGTGATGGATTTATGCACGGCTTCTGAACGGCAGACAGCGAGCAGGACGGAAACGTGTGCGAGCGAGAGATAAGACGAATGGCGGTTTCTGATTAGGACGACGAAGTGCTCTGTAGAAGTGATAAGGGAAAATTAATAATACACGAGTTTACGGGAAAATCTCTTTTATTTGTTAACGTTGACCCCATATGTATAAAACTGGCGTATCACTGAAGAAACACAATGGCGAGCGTCGTCTCAAATGTTAGAACTGGCACTGTTCTTCGTAGAAACATTGTGTAGCGTTTCCACTTGGTCGATACGTTTACATATTGCTTGCCGATTGCATGCAATAATGAGAACTCCCTAACTGATGCGTAATTTCGGCTCAGATTCTGTAACGAGCGCTTACACGCGGCTCTGCTGTACCGAGCACTGCCGAGCCACTCGACCATCACTCGACTAACACGTCCCGTCACTCCCGCCCTACTCCACTGTTCAGTCACGAGCAGGGTTGCCAGGTCTTTTCCAAAAAAATACCGAATAGTGAGCAAAAAATTACTTATGCTGGGCGAGGAGCAAGGAGCATGACGTGTGACATGACGAGTAAGGTTGCCATACTACGTCTCTGAATCCTTTCTCGTCTCTTCTCTGTACCCTTAGTATGAGTTTTGATAGTTTTCGTGCTCGATCAAACGTATCGTCTCATTTCATACAGTGCCCACTGTTTCTGATAGTTTACGCTAGAGTCGCTTGTGGGCAATGTATGAAAAGAGACGGTACGTTTGATCGAGCTCGAAAACGTAACAAACTCATACTAGGGGTACTGGTCTTCCTCACTCGTCGTGTGGCTGGCCCATAAGTAGAGATACTACGCAACATCGATGCCGTTTGCGTAAAATTTGACAGTCGATTGGTTTATTAGAGAGAAAAAATAATCAGAAAAAAATACCGAACCTCCCGTACTTCCGTATTTGTGTCATACCGAACACCGAACACGACGCTAAAATACCGAACGGTTCAGTAGAATACCGAACACCTGCCACGAGCGATGCCAGTAATAATATGTACACTGGTTGACAATTGAGTATCTTTATTATCTACCCTAGAGTCACGAGCTGTCAAATGTGCATACAAATAATTGCCTGTGATTGTGTAATAAAACAAAACGATACAGCACCGAAACCGAACCAGTCAAGTCAAGAAGTGACTCTTGGTAAATAACACAGAAACGCTAACGCGCCGGGCCGTCAGGAAGGCGCGTAATTATTATAATGTTTCCCACGTTTTTGCGGTACAGCGCATTCCAATTTCAAACGCCGGCGGCGTCGTCGACGCGACATCGACAATAAACTTATTACCCACCTAAATTCATTACAAACAGTAAAACCAACCTTATTTTATTTTCCTTACACTCGAAATGAAAAACTGATTCGGAAGGAATGCAAGTGCCGATTAGAAGCTCCCGCTCTATATTCGTTCGTTTTGCAGTGCTATATAATATTAATAAATAAAAAATACAAACAGACGAATACAGAACCTCCTCCTTTTCGGAAGTCGGTTAAATGGAACTAGAGATGAAGATAGATTCACCGAACGGGTGCCGGATCCATATTGTTCCTGGGAGGAGAGCTAGTGTGTGACCCATGTACCTATAGGTATAAAATACAGTAGTAAAAAATAATAAATACGAACAAATTCAATGAGTGTCCCCAAGTCAGCCCCAAGTACTCTGTAGCTCACTTAGAAGACCAGACGCCCGAATAGCGAAGATTAAAGTGCTATAAATAACAATATTAGAGTAAAGAATTCTGACTTAAGTAACTTTGATTTAGCTCTTGTCTGTATCAATTTAGTTTTACATTATCTCTCGTAGTTACGCTCTGTGACTAAATTACTCACTCCAAATTGGTCCCAAATCAATTTAAGTCTGAGTGCAACGTTTTAAATATTTCGCTTATAATGTCAATTTACATCGCTCGAACTTTTATATTTAATGAAAGCTAGTCTGATGTTGTACTAAAATGTCTGGTTACTTTTTTATAAGAACTTATTTTACAATAGAGAAATTATTATGTAGGTATTTTCTTGATAGAGTTGCAACGGTAATCATTCATATTGCTACGGAAATAATTTTAGCAGAAATCAGGGTTTGAAATTATCAAGATAAATATGCCCTTTGATAATTATCGCGATAATTATCATTATAATTATCAAATAACTATCCGATAATTATCAAACAGATATAAGCCCTATTTTGTGGTATTAACGTTAATGTCATTACGTAATCTTTTCTATATTTTTGTACACAACTCAAGTTACGCTAAAAATTAAAAAGCAACTTCAATTTCTTTGTTTCGGCCACACACAAAACAAACTAATGAAGAAAATAATGAATAAGAGACAGCTTAGATAAGAAAACGTATCGAAATCGTAACGAATCCCCGCTATTGACGTTAAGTAGCGCGTTCCGATTACACGCAGTCGTTGAGTGCGACAAATAACAAGTGGCAAATATTTTCTATATTTATGTTGATAATTATCAAAGTTAATTATCAATGATAATTATCACTTCATATCCTGGCAGAAATGAAACATTCTCTGCTTATCCTAATTCTGTATGATACGTACTTTATTCGATGGAGGAGGTGCGTTCTTCGCGATCACGAAAGCTAAGCTACCAAGATGCGCGGTCGGTACTGGAATCGGTTTAAACCGAAATGTTTTCAACTCGATTTTCCTCCATGCGTTTAGGCACGTTAGGCTGGTCCCGGCTTTTGTCGAATAGCAGTCGTTTCCGTGCAGGGTTGGTGTCAGGCAGACGGCTGGCCGTAAGAATCGAATGTCAACATCTGTAGCAGTATTGTCCACATTCTGCACCGACCACAAATAAATGTGAAGCAGGGTAGGAAGGAAGAAGAGATCTCTCTTCCTCCTACATACGTACTTTACTACGATACGTACTTTGCTACGTCTTTAAGACGAAGAGTAACCATTAAAATAACAGGTATTGCTACTAAATCATATGCTCCACGGGGTAGATAGAAGACGATTAGGGGTGGCATCGCGTGAGTTTCACATCAGTTTTGCAAGCGTCTATAGGCTAAAGCGGCTGCTTACCAGGCAGGCCTTATGCTTGTCTACCAACCAACTGACATAAAACACTGTCAATTTTCAATAATTGGGTGACAGCTGTTTTTTGTTAGGTGGAGGCTACTTTTTAAGGATGAGTTCCAAATTCGAAACCATCTTCTACTCGAAAAACTATTTGCTGAACCTCTTAAAATCCATTTACAATAATCTACGCAAAATACTACCCAGTTCACTGTTTGCTCATTTGATAGACGACAGTAGGCACACAGTTTCACAAAGTCGCTCCTACAACTAGATTTAGCGATTTTAGCGCGACGTGAAAAAATGTCCTTATAAACATTAGAATAAATCTCATAATGCTACTTCGTTGAATCGCTCATGTAAATTCACGTTTCATCGTATTTTATTTATAAACAGACTAGTGACATTGACATAGACATCGCTATGGCTATACTCGTCACGGACGCTTGCATAACGCGCGAAAACTTTGCGCGCTTTTCACGGAATCAACAGTATTTTTTGTCACAACAGTGATTATTCTGGTTTCATCTGGTTCACTCAAGACGTTATTCTTCATACATTTTTTATTATTGCATCAGTAACTGCCGAATCCTGAATAGATTTAAGACTTATTAATAGGTTCACTGTTATAAGCTGTGTGGTAGATGTAAAGAATACTTTACCTACTTTAAAACCCGCGTTTTGGCACTTTGTACTCTGTTAGTTATAGTCATGCTATGAAGTCAAGTACAACAAATTACCTTATATAACAAATTACCCATTAAAGGATTGGGTATCCTACTGGTAATCATTGTTTTATTTTATTGTTTTTTGTTAATGTATAATGTTAACTGTATATTATTTGACTAAATACCTATATCTTCATCATTAAAGTATTTTTTGTTTTCGTTTCTTTGTCGCACAATCAAGAAATGGAATTCACTGCCAGCACACGTAGTACGAGAGCCCACGACCAAAATTTTTGTCTCATAGCAATACGGCCAAAACCGCATCAAATCGATAGATACGATTATCCTGAACTCGAAAATACCAATGTCAGACATTTTCCGCGTAGCGTTTGATCTGACCGAATTTTCAAAATTGTCAAAGAATTTTACCGAACTGCATCATAGCAATATGTCTGATTTGCAGACTGTAGTTGAATGATAGTTCTGAGATACCGGAAACATATTTTTCAGACGTTAGTGGTGTAGCGCAAACCCGTAAAATCACTTAAAAAAAATAAAAATGAGACAAAAAAAATGTCTCATAGCAATACGTCTGAAAATCTTTTTTATTAGTAAATTTTGGTTATTTGATGCGAACAAAACAATTTTCAGACGGAAATGTGAACGCATTAAATTTTGAGACCGTTTTGAAAATGTTAACAAATTTTACCGATCGGTATCATAGCAATATGTCTGAAAATTGTTGGACATGATAAAATAAGTTGTCCACATGTGCAAAAAATTTATATCAGACAAATTGAGTGAAGCACCTTCTCTATCAGACAACTTTTCGATACTCAGATATCATTTAAAAATCGTATTGAGGCATCTTGAATTTTCTGTTACAAACCAATGAATACGTTGCGACCCTGAATTTATTAGATGATAATTAACAAAGAATTTACCCGAAACCGTAACATTGAAGTTGAAGGACTGAAATAAATCGCACAAAAAGAAACTGGGATGAAGTAGGGTTTTGGGAGTATATGCTACACTTAAAGTGTCTGAAAACAGGTTTTTGGTAATCATGGCAGCAATACGAAAAGTTGAATTTTTTTTTTATCCGTATTGCTATGATACAGGTCGGCTAAATTTGTTGACATTTTCAAAAATGCGCTCAGGCTATATGCTACGCGCAAAATGTCTGAAAACAAACTTTTTCGTAATACAATTATAAAATCTATGTACATTTTCACTATCAGACGTATTGCTATAATACCGACTGTCTTTTTTTTTGACACAGCAGAAATGGCCTCCCACGCAATTGCTACACTTTCGACCGTTACTACACACCTAGTCGGGTTCAGAATCATACAATCTAACGATTTTATAGGGTTTTTGCCGTATTGCTATGAGACATGGTTTTGGTCGTGGGCTCTCGTACTAACGTGTTCCCTCCTTCCTACAATCCTGGGTCATTCAAACGAGGCGTGAAGAAGCACCTTGCCTTGTCAGCAAGGCGAGGGTGCCTAGCGCGCAGTTTATCTCTCGCACCAGCTATCTTCGCATTTGGACTCTACTTCTGCTTACCATCACATGGAATAGAGTCATTTGCTTGACCTTGACTAAGAACTTCCTCGTGCATCCTCGTCAATATCAAATCCAGTTGTTTGCCCAAAAAGCTATCCACGACCTTCCAGAAGTTCCCTTAAAAATGCCATTCATTTAAAGTCCCGTAAAAAAGGCTATTTACAAAATACATTGTTATTCCACGCCTCTAATTCTCGCTAATGTAATTTATTGCGGCATCCCAAGTAAAAACGTGCGCTTTAAATTGCTTAATATAACAAGATTACAACTCAAGACGAGAATAAATTTAATTTTCTTAGCCGGGCTTGTGAGGAGATGATCAATTTTAGTTCTGCAAGTACCAAAATAGATAGGCAAGGATTGTTGCTAGAAACTACTAGAACAGTCTTTCACTGAAATAGAATATTCAGTAGGTAACCATGTTCGTGGTGCTTTGTGTATTAATAGATTGTTAATATAACTCTTAATTAAGTACGTGTTGCCAGGAATTTTGGTATTAGTAGTTCATGAATTTCCATAAGGTATTCCTTTGTAAGGTATACTGTTAGATACAGTTGGTTGTATATTTGACTGTACCAAATTAAATGTTAAAAGAACGAGGAGCAGTTCGATTGCGATTGCGATTGCGACAATCGCGAAAAACAGCTGGTTCGATTCCTGATTCCTGTATCTGAATTACGATTGCAATTTTTCTAGGTTTTTCGTTCCATAATTTTGGAACCTATAATTTATTTGGTATGTTTTTTTTAATCATGTCATAATGTTATTAAAAAGAAGTTAATTCTACTTTTACCCTCCATCACACTTCGTAGTTGTTCTTTAAAAATGATTTCTTTATAAAATTGATAAACAGTGTTTTTGGTTTATTCCCATAAGCCACATCGAGTAGAAACAATATCCCACAGGCGGTTGAAAGCTTTCCTATAGATGGCTAACTACTTTTCTTTCTTAATGTGGTTGTCGTACGGTGTAGTAAATAGCCCTGAGACACATGCAGGTCACAATACATAGGGTAACCTATGTACATAACAACACAAAAGTAATAGAAAAAAAACATAAACCTCATAAAAACCCCTTTTGAGATTATTTTTGATAGTGATTGTATTATACGGAATATATGGGTCTAAAAAAAGAGGCCACTTAGCAATATCTAATTAATTGTCATTTGTAAAATATGCTCGTAATATGGACGCGTAGTAAACGGTGTGATTACGACTTTGCGTTAGGTCGTGTTGACATTCCGCGTAAGTCATGCGTTGTTTCTGTAAGTCGGCCGTGTTGGCAATGGTACTTGCACGGAATAGAGATGACTAATTTATTATAGAGTGAAAATTATACTGCGTATATGGAGTGCTTTGTAAACCCGCACTAGGATATGTTTTGAATGCTTAGGATATGTTTTGAATACTTATTCGTATGGTACTTTTTGTATATTTTGGATTGGAAACAAATATAGCTTATAGCTTCTTCGATAAATGGACTATCCAACACAAAAAAAAATGTTTTTTTTTTCAACCACACAAACAAACAAACCCTTCATCTTTTTAATATTAGTGTAGATATCAGGAACTGATTTATACAATATTTTAGGGTCAAAAATTGTCATTTATATTAATTTTTGGGAGCAATGAGTAGCTCCGTGCACAATCATTAATTGTAAATATCAATTGCAGCGATTGTTTGTTTACAGGGTTTTTGCCACGTATAACAAAGAGAGCACCTGCCCCTGTGAAATAGTCGTATAAATAGTACCGGGATATAAAAGTTTATTATATCATAACCATATAAAAAATTATTACAAAACTGCAATTATTTAGAGCAATGTTGATTGAAAATTTAATTGCAGGCATCATCACGTTAGTCCGTTTATCTAGTTAAGATATTGGTGCTTCTATCTTTGGTTTTGACCTATTGTTTTTTGTTTCTAGATGGGTGCAGGCGCAACGGGGCCAGGTGGTAGAAGGGCCTTGGAGCTCATACTGAGCGGTGGCCTCAAGTCGCTTGCGAGGCCGGCGAAGCCAGTCCGGAGGGCAGCATCGAGAGACTCTGTGCTTTCACAACCTCAGCCTTTATTAGAAGGTATTGTTTATATTCGTCTTAATCATCTCTCTCATACATCTATATCTATACTAATAAAATAAAGAGGAAAGATTTGTATAATTATTTTTAATATATACATAATTATTGTCATATTATATTGCACAAATATAGAATATTTATTTATGCTTTAAATTCCAACAACTTAACTAGTACCTTTTGTATATTTAATCTTATTGCTATCATTTGCATTAACATGGTATATAGGTGATCAAACACTTGTGTCCTGTTTATGCGTTAAGTTGAGGTGAAATGCCATAAATATTAGCCTTAAAGTCAGCACTTGTTTATAAATATCAAGCTTCACTTTTTTGACTTTGTTTTTAGGCAGTATGATATAAAAGCTTTTGGTGGCAATATTATCGCCAGCTGACATCGCGACAAAAATTTAACTTTATCCATGCACCTAGTCATAGAATAGAGTTCAACGACTATTGAGAAGTTTTTTTCTTCTACGCTCACGCTAATTAATTAGCCCAAAGTAAGTATCATTAAGAACTTGTGTCGTAGATACTACATAACGGACATTTTTAATATACATAATAACATTTTACATATTATTTTATAATTTTGACAGACCTCCGGGGAAATATCTGTATCATGAACACGAACATTTGGACATTTTAACAGAAGAGTGTTTTTATTCCGAAGTTCAAATTGAAACATAATAATTCATGCATGTAGATTATTTATTCCGGTCATAATTAATATCAAATTTATCCTCAAACGACCTATTAAATTAATGCCTAGTTAAGTGTCAAACGTGGCCCTGTGTATCTAATATAAATAAATATTTATAATTGTATTAGAAATATATAAATTTCTATCTAATTTCCATTAGCTGATATATAATAGTTCACAATAATTATTTATTGGTAAGTTGATAATTTATTAATATTATAAATTTTCTTTACCGCTCAATAGTATGCAATGCAAGTTGGTTATCAAACCATTATGTAGTTTTGTTGAGACCTTGATTTTGACAATTAGAAGTTTTACTATCCAAAGTAGGTTATGTTGCGTTATATGCTCCCACGATACGGCATACTTGTGCCGAGGCCTTTATAGGCGCCTTCAGGTCTACCACTCACTTCCGTCTTGAAGACCATAAAATAAATGATAGAGATAGTCCCTTCGGTCGTTTAGAAATCTTCGGCAGCCTCCGAGAATAAAAACCTACTAAGTTCCTTGTCACCTTAAAAACTCCAGGTGCGATATCACATCATTTACGATCGTAGCAACGAGGTAGAAACCAAAACCAAATTGTTAACGTTCCTGTATATTTTGACATCCGACATTTGTTTTTTTTTATATATATATAAAAAGACCAAGCAAATGACTCCATTACACCTGATGGTAAGCAGAAGTGGAGTCCAAATGCGAAGATAGCTAGTGCGAGAGATAATCCGCCGCGCTAGACACCCTCACCTTGTCAACCTGCAAAATGCTTCTTCGCGCAGTTCACGCCTCTTTGGACTGACCCAGGATTATAATAAGGAGGGAAGTACACATATGCTGGCAGTGAATTCCATTTTATGATTGTGCGCCATAAAAATCAGTTGCCAAATTTCTTAGTTCGCGTTTTAATTGGTAGTCACAGTTTGTCAAGCCGTTTTCAAAATGTCTGAACACGTTTTGTATTTGGTTATTCCCGCGGTAAATAGCGCGATAATACCCCTGGTTAAGTCTCGAGACTAAAGACCTACCAAGTTTCTTGTCTCCAGGGATGCTGTAAAGGCCACGCATGGGCAGCCATAATATTAAGTCATTCAACAAAAATGCACTAAAGACTTTAATATTATACTGGATATAAACTATCCAAGTATGTCACAAGCATGTTCACTATGCTCAAAAGCTACTATTGTGGTAAGAGTTGTTTTCATTCTAAAACAACAAGTGTTTATAAGTAATGTCGTATACAAGAAACATTCAAACATTACAAAAGACAGTTTGTCCTAATTCTCCGTAGTTATAGTAGTACATAGTTGAATACGATTTTGCACCTTAAAATAATGTCGTCAGAAAGACACATGTGTAAATAGTGTTGAATTGTAAAGTAAAATTATTATTCAGGCATTGTACTTTTGCAAACATATATGGTTGCCGTTTTCTCAATACTCGTATTGAATTGTTCGTTAAACAATTGTACCGTGAACAGCATATAAAATGGGACATTTACTTAATATGTTCATGTTTATTTATACCCAAATGTATACGCAGTATGATCAAAAACATTTTAATGATGGTCATTTTGTAATCCAATTTAATTTGAAAAGTTTTTTTAAGTTATGTTTGAAATAATTTAAATTAGGTTTTCATTTCATTCCTGGGTTACTACTTATTTTATAATTATAAAAGTAATTAGTGTGCATGTCAGTAAAATTATACAGACTTTGTCATCATTAGGTTCGTTCTCGGGAAATTTTAAAACTAGCGAAATATTCTAAACAGAAGAGGCAGAATGAGAATGGAACCACATGGAACCTTACAATACCGCAATTCCACTGCTCAGGGAAATTGCGAAGTTACCCCCAATTGGCTTAATATACTGCTTTTCTAATACGGTCAGCGTCAAAACAGGATCTTACTAATACAATTTTTGCTGAAAATCTCCATTTGGCCAAAATGATATAAACACAACTTTTCTCATACGACTAGGCAAAAATCACTTCTTTCACATCCTTACATATTTCTTTAATTTCATCTTCCATCATCATGCTGCAGGTCAGCTCATACATGCTCAGCGATATTAAGCACATGATTTGACCCTCTTAAACTTGATGATGTTATTGATTTATTCGTAATTCACAAGTAAGTACAAGTAACTCGTAAGTCACAGTTTGATATTTAGTAAAGTTGTTTTTTTTTTGTTATCTAATACTTATCTATAGGTGGTAGGGAAGTATTCGATAATCCAACGATATAACGCGTTGTGTAGGTATAGGTAGTGATTCTTGATTAGGGATAGCTGATTATCGGCTTAATCTGCATGTGGGTGCTTTTATTTTTAATAATTTATTTGTTTACGTTGTCAACGATTGTCATGTCAGTTGCTAACTGAGCATTTTTAAAAGTAGAGCTATCATAAATAATACTGAACAAACAGATTATTTATTTACTTAACATCTATATTGAGTTTTTATTAAAGCAATAAAGCTAATTTTAAGCAAATACATTTATTTTGAATATTAGTGAAGTATTTAGAATTATGATGTGATATGCTGCATAGATTGCATATATGCATCCATCCATACGCATAGATGCAATTTATAATAATAATAACTTTATTTATAAACAGACTGTTGGGTAAATTGGAGTATAACAGCTGTCCTGGTTGTTGGCTTTTGTAGGTTGGTTCACTGGAGTTGTTTATGAGTTTTCTGCCCATTTTGTGTAGGCGACAGGCTGGCAATCTGTCACTATTATGGCCTATACTGACAGATGTAGCTTTATGTGTAACCTAATGCTCTGCTCAACCCCCTTTGGGTCTACGAGCGTGATTTTATGTATGTATTACTTTATTTAATAAAGTAGAATCTCACTCGGTCGTATCAGGCTTTGTTTGTACCAAAACAGAACCGGCGAGTGGGAACAAACCTTTTACATTAACGTATTTAACTATTTTCCACTTTGCTACCAACATATTATATTGCTTTCAATGAGTGAAGCCTGTTGTCTTGGTGAAAATATTACTTTAACAAGCCATAGTAATATCGAGAAGAAACGAAATTTGAAAGCGAACAATAGTTTGGGACCTGTGAGTACCTTCGTGGTTTGTTGAAGCCGTTACTGTAGAATGGTTAATTTTTAAGCCCGTAAATACAAGAGGAGAGAGCCGCGAAAGTTTACCACATCTATAGGCAATACGAGTAGGATTGCCAAAATAACATTGTTTTGCTGTGCGTACTTAGAACTTACTTAGCAGATATGTAGCGCGCAGTCAATTAGCCACTCGAATGAATACTATGTCTCTAACTTATCTTAAAAATATTTTATCACAAGAATCAAACAAGCATCCATACGCATAGATGCTTGCACTAGACTGTTAGGTAGATATTTGCATTATTACGCTCTACCAAACATATCGGATTTGATTAAGCGAAGATTAAAAACCTCGTCTCCCCTTGACTTTCTCGTATAACGGAAACGACTCAAAAGTTGATAGAAATCTTATATTTTGATGTCATACATGCATATTAAATTTTGGTTACCCATCCGAGTACCTACCACTCACTTGGTTGCTTAACTTTCGTGATCGACGACTCTTACTTTTAATTTTCAATGGTTATTTTTAAGTCAATAAACATGTATTAAAGTATTGCCTTGTTTTTCTCATCTTTAACAATTGTCTCGCTGGAGAGGTGAAAAGTTTTATGTTTCACACGAGAGCAAATTTTTTTGTCTCGTGACTTTAAATCGCTCAGTGCGCTCAGTAATCTTTTTATGAATTAATTCTAGACTACTTCGCTGGTTCGTGATTTAATATCGGCGCTCGCAGCAAAAAATAACTTTGCTCACTTGTTGAACTAATAACTATTGACTGTGGTCTTCTATTACTGGTCTAGTTCGAACTGCTCCAAACTCCACAAGTCCGCAGTGCCATAATCTCGACTAATTTTGGTTGTATTTATGTTCCAATATAATAATTTGTTGCTTGTTACAGGCCTGAGGAAGTGCTCGACAGTGCTCGCTTTGACAGAGCGGGAAAAAGCACCGGAGCCAATCAGGGCGCACAACCGGTTGCGGGCGCCCTCAGTATGCTCGCGGTGTTCTTCGCTACTGTCGCTCGCTGGTGGCGGTTCCAGGTTTGTCATCTTTACTTATAAACACGAATACTCAAGCCTACAGAAGACTGTAATAAAATGAATAGGCAACGCTGATAGCTTTACCATTAGGCTGGCCGTAAGAGTTTTTGTCTCATATTCAGACAAGTGGCACAAAAATAAAACACCAAAATGGCGTAGAGTGGCAGGCCCCTCCGATGGTAGTATGAAAAATGCAACTAACAGGCAGACATAATATGTCTGCGTGCCACACGCGCGATATAAACTGTCAGACATATTATGTCTGCATGCCACTTAAGGGGATATGATACACGATATTTTAATGATTGAATTTTGTTTATAATTTTATTGAGCATCATTTGAAGTGATTGAAAGTTATGCCAAATTAAATAGAAACCGAAAATCTAGAAAAAAAATCTGTCATGATAAGTTAAACAGCATCCCCCTTATTATAAAACAAGACTAAAGCTAGTCATATAATTTAAAATTGATGCTGTCACTTTTATTTGCTGAATGAAAGACAAAGTTAGCATTAGTTCTAAACCACACCTAACTTTAGTCCATGATTATAATAAGGGGGCATAATTATGTTTTGGATGTTTTGTTTCTTGTTTTTGTTCCCGTGTCAGCACATATTATGGATGAACGCATCACAATAGTGTTTTTTTCTTCCTACCCTCGTCCAAATTTATTCGGGTTCGGTGCAGTATTTCACCATACTATAGTCTGTTTTTTTTAAGAAACGAGTAAGTACTGAGTATGTCTCTCGCATATTTCCGATATTGTCAGAGTGAGATGGGTCATGTTAGGGGCGGGCCAACGCATTTGTTCAAAACAATATTGGATATAGTATTAATATTTTATGCACTTAAACTTATAAATCAAACATTATTATATAAATATTGTAATCTTAAAAAGTATCGTCGTCTCTTCCTTCTGATGAACTGCAGACACGTGAATAATAAATATTTGTTCATGGCAGATTTATCATACAAGCCGCTTTTGTGACGTTTGTGTGAAACGGACTTTATGTTGATTACGTTTACCAATATCTACTACTACTACTTGTTTAAAAAAATAGACTATAGTGTAGGTTTTGTCATAGTTGTATGTCCATGTGCCTGCCTGACACCAACCCTCCTTAGGAAGAGTGTTGTGGGTGGTTTACTGGCACCGCGCGAGTGACCGCTTGGTACGATGTTTACTGACACCGCGCGAGTGACCGCTTGGTACGATGTTTACTGACACCGCGCGAGTGACCGCTTGGTACGATGTTTACTAACACCCACGGGATGTGAAGGGGTAGTCCTATTTGTGACCGGAAAGTGGTTTGATAGAAATAGAATGCATCGCAACAGTAATCTTGTTGATTTCATTTCAAAATTGCAAGATAAGCCTAAATAAAAAATATTTTATCTGTTTGACATTTTTATCTTTTGAGATTTTTGTAGATTAATGTTGATGTGCAGCTTACACATTAATCACACATTAATCTTGTTAACCCCTTCAACTAGGCTAATGCGCTTGTGCTAGAGGTGGTTTCACGTCACTCTCCAACCGCCAAGTCGGGGCGGTGGGTGCTAGAATAGGGCTCTAGCATCCACCATTACCACCATTACGCCCTGGCGCTGAGGGGTTGTTTGTGAGTACTCAGAGAACCTGGAGTCCCACATAACCCTATGGCGGCCCCATATCGCTATTGGGTATGCATAAAGCATTTCCTACTATAAAAAAGGGGTGGTTTCACGTCGGTGTCTGAGGCTGCGGGGATCGATCTCCGTTCATATAGAACGAAGTCCACCTGCCTGCGCACTCAGCTATATAGCCTTCGTCGATAAATGGACTATCCAGCACTGAAAGAATTTTTGAATTTGAATCAGTAGTTCCTGAGATTAGCGCGTTCAACCAAACAAACAAACAAACTCTACGATTTTATTATTATAAGTAAAATAGAGCACCAACACACTAATCTATAAGTACTAATATTTTAGTATTAGATTAGTGTGTTGCTGCTCTCACAAATTATGAACAAAAAAAAAACAAAATATAAGATAGTCATATAATAAATAATTTCATCGTAATCATCAACTGCATTATTATTATGAAATTGCCGTCGAATGAATACAATATTACAGTGTTTGTGTAATTTGAAAATTTTCCGCAACTATTCTCTCTTACGCTTATCATGTACTAGATCGTTCCGTGTTACGCACAGTGGGTACGTGAGTTTTACGTTGCTCATATTTATAATTTGGCAAACATCAATTAGTCTATTTAAATCGTTTTCTATGTAATATCACCTAGATATTTTTACGGAATGATAAGATCATAAATGTTGTTGCAGAAATCTCAGGTATATATAAGTAAAGTTTTATCAGAATGTTTGTCTTTAGGTATAATAATATAATTACTTTTACTGCACGTCGTTGATGTATGTATTTATTGAAAACAAGTAAAAAATAAGTAACTTGTAATTTCTCTTTAATTAGAAAGTGTGAATACAAATAAAATGTATTAGTTTTTTTATATTATTCATTTATCAAGGATGAAATGTGACGATAATAAGGTACATCTTAACATAATACTTATTAAAATATTAAGTCCTTATTTTCATCATTGGTATAATACATGTGAATCCAAAATTGGTATTGGTTCGTTAGCGCTAGTTGTTAGATATGATAGTTCATACCTTACGATCGTAGGAAGACGCTATAGTGTGTGCTCACACACGTAGAAATATTATTGTCGTCTTTAGTACTGTTACATACAAAGAATAATATTAATATATTACCACGCTCACAATTAATCGAACCCAATAATCAAAGAACCCAAATTAAGTATAATTCAGAAATGGATACTACATAATATAACAAATACTTAAATTAGATTTCTATTGTAAAAAGTCATTAAATATGAAGTTTAGGTTGCGTAATCTATACTAATATTAAAAAGGGGAAATATTGTTTGTTTGTTTGCATTCAATAGTCTCAGAAACTACTCGACCGATTTTGATGAAATTTGGTATGGATAATAGTTTGAGACCCTAGGAAGGACATGGATACTTTTTGGCGCAATAACCGCGACCGCTAGTGTTGTATAATCCGTGAAAAATGTTCTTATTCACCACACATATATTTGTCCATACCAGTATTGAAAAGGCAGTGTTACTGATCACTCAACCAAAACTGTGTCCAATTCATGATAACGAATCTGGAACTTATAGGAAAACAACAGCAGGAATCTGCGGCGTGGTACGTCGCTGATTTCATTCTGTTAATTAAATTTATTTGTCTCAATGTATCATTCAAATCAATCATTTGAAGCGTCGGTTGACGAACGCGCGGGCACGTGGACTCGGTTTCTTTGTGAACGGAGATTGATCCCCGGCCGTTAGACTACCGACGTGAACCCACTCGTAACCCAAGCGCATTAGCTTAATTGGAGGGGTTAACAGGATTATTATTACTGTGTCAGCAGCACGTTTTAAAAAAAGAGATTTAGCAGTGCCCACTGTGCAGGTATTCCCTGGACGGCGCCGGCGGCGGGTTCGTACCAGCGGCACCGATTAACTGCAAGCTTTGCCTCGAGGACGCAACCATTGACAACGTCACTGTCATCTCAGGCTGCGGCTGCAACTTCTGCACGAAGGTCAGTGTTAGGAACTGCTATGATCCTTTCTTTTTAACCGACTTCAAACAAAAAAAGGAGGAGGTTCTCTATTCGACTATGTTTTTTTTTGTATGTATGTTCCGCGATTACTCCGTCAATTATGAATCGATTTTGATGATTCTTTTTTCATTAGTAAGGTCACACTTCAAGGGTGGTCCCGTATATTATACCATAATTGGCTCAGTACTTTTTGTTCTTTTCATTGGGGATGAAATAATGATATCGTCCACGAACACAAAAATAATGCCAATTTTTTTTTGAACTTGCCATTACTTAATATGCAATACTTAAATTTTGGTTATAGTACGAGAGCCCACGACCAAAACCATGTCTCATAGCAATACGGCAAAAACCCTATAAAATCGTTAGATTGTATGATTCTGAACCCGACTAGGTGTGTAGTAACGGTCGAAAGTGTAGCAACTGCGTGGGAGGCCATTTCTGCTGTGTCAAAAAAAAAAGACAGTCGGTATTATAGCAATACGTCTGATAGTGAAAATGTACATAGATTTTATAATTGTATTACGAAAAAGTTTGTTTTCAGACATTTTGCGCGTAGCATATAGCCTGAGCGCATTTTTGAAAATGTCAACAAATTTAGCCGACCTGTATCATAGCAATACGGATAATTTTTTTTTCAACTTTTCGTATTGCTGCCATGATTACCAAAAACCTGTTTTCAGACACTTTAAGTGTAGCATATACTCCCAAAAACGAAAATAACGTTTCGGAGTCGCCTGGCCGACGCCTCTGTTAAATGTTTTTTTAAATTTACAGCCTTCATAGATATTCAAGAATCTCCCTTGTCTATTATATGTACTTTGACAGATGACAGATGTCATTACTTATTTCTTTTGTAAAAGTTACTCAAGTGTGCTTTAAATAAAACCAAAACCGTTTTTTTTTCAACTTCATCCCAGTTTCCTTTTGTGCGATTTATTTCAGTCCTTCAACTTCAATGTTACGGTTTCGGGTAAATTCTTTGTTAATTATCATCTCAGGTCGCAACGTATTCATCGGTTTGTAACAGAAAATTCAAGATGCCTCAATACGATTTTTAAATGATATCTGAGTATCGAAAAGTTGTCTGATAGAGAAGGTGCTACACTTTATTTGTCTGATATAAATTTTTTGCACATGTGGACAACTTATTTTATCATGTCCAACAATTTTCAGACATATTGCTATGATACCGATCGGTAAAATTTGTTAACATTTTCAAAACGGTCTCAAAATTTAATGCGTTCACATTTCCGTCTGAAAATTGTTTTGTTCGCATCAAATAACCAAAATTTACTAATAAAAAAGATTTTCAGACGTATTGCTATGAGACATTTTTTTTGTCTCATTTTTAATTTTTTTAAGTGATTTTACGGGTTTGCGCTACACCACTAACGTCTGAAAAATATGTTTCCGGTACCTCAGAACTATCATTCAACTACACTCTGCAAATCAGACATATTGCTATGATGCAGTTCGGTAAAATTCTTTGACAATTTTGAAAATTCGGTCAGATCAAACGCTACGCGGAAAATGTCTGATATTGGTCTTTTCGAGTTCAGGATAATCGTATCTATCGATTTGATGCGGTTTTGACCGTATTGCTATGAGACAAAAATTTTGGTCGTGGGCTCTCGTACTATTAGTAGGTCCAATAGTCAACACAAACTATGACAAATTATTTTCTGAACTTAAGTTAAATAACTAGTTTCTTTTCAAGTTTTAATGCTTCATAGTTCATTAACTTACCATTAAAACTATACCATTCATTCTGAATGAATGGTAGGCATTTGTAATGAGCTATAGGTCTGAGACGTGATATTATTTGTTAACCGTTAAAATAATTCGACCCTTTATGAACAAATCATTAATAACAAAAAAAACTTTTTAGTTAAAATTTCCATTAAGTTTTAATGAGCGCCTATCCATTTATCCAGTAGGCCTTTCCATTTTCAATAAAATATACTTAATTTCCACTAAAAATAATAAAATAAAATATTTATTTAGTAAGAAATAAATAATATTTTTATGAAGTAGTTGAAAAGAGCATCATAGAAAACCAAGGAAAGTATTGATCCACTTTTATAATTTTTTATTTATAATTTATAACTCCGATATATTTGGAGTCGGTGCCAGCCTAAGCAAAATAAATTTACCTAATAGATACGAACTTGATTAATCCATTAACTATACATAATAATGAATGCATAATAAAGATGAGAAATAATCCGGCTAGCTGGCACCGGCTCCAAATATATCGGAGTATGAATTATAAATAAAGAATTATAAAAGTGTATCAATACTTTCCTTGGTTTTCTATGACGCTCTTTTCAACTACTTCATAAAAATATTATTTATTTCTTACTTTTTAGTTTAAATTTGTACGCATTGAAGTCGGTTTTCCTATTTTTTTCGCTAAAAATATTTTATTCTAACATAGTTTTATCACTTTGGAAACGCAACGGTGTAATTGTTTTTTCTGTGTTATTAGAGTCACTGTTCACGTCGTTTCATTGGAAGAACACTTGACAATAGGCAAACGGGACATTGCCGCTCCGTGGTCACTTGTTTTGTTTCTAAGCATAGATGCAAGCAAAAGGGACTAAGCACATTTATCCAGTTTTTCTCCCATTTTTCGCCATAGAAACTTTCCACTGAGTTGCTGAACGGACGGACGCGTACGCAATATAAAATCTTTGTTTTCTATGGAGAAAGGCCGACTAAGCGTGGTTAGTCCCTTAGTTAACTGATGATAGCGTGCACATGACGTGCGGTTTACGTAGACAGTAGGCCTTAGCATAGTATAGGACGGTAACTGAAACGTAAAATGTTTTGCTACAATTTATAAACTTTAAAGTTTATTGTTTTAAGTTGATTGGGAAACTTAGCCTTTGCTATGCTATTACACTCATAAGCGTATTTATGTGTACACATATTGACACGTCAGTATTTTTATCTCAAGAACGCGGGTGAACCATGACTATTTGTGTAGTATTGGCTAATATAGCATCATATGATGACTATAATAGGCAATAATGTTAAAAAAAATGTTTTTTTTTCTTTTCGGATAGTTAGTTCTCTTATTTGTGTAAAACCCAAGACAATGTAACTATCTCAAACACGTCTCTTATTATCATTTTAGATAAGGTGATGACTAATTACTAACGCTCTTTGATAAAAACATTGCTCAGGAAAGATAATGTACGATTAAAATAAGGAAGAAGCGCGGGGTTGTACTTACTCATGCAAGGATTATCAGAGTTGGTTCATAATAATATGATTTCGTGGTATCAAACAATGCAATGTATTTTATTTATTAACCCTTTAAACGCTTTGTTCAATACCAATAACCGTGTTTCTATCCCGGCTATTAATTATTCAAATAACACTTTAACAACAAAACAACATTTTAAACAATTATAAATCATGTTATTCGTGTACGGTGTAGTTGCGCTCACGTGCGCAGATCCCGAGCCGTCCCGTAATAGCGCACTGGAGGTCAGGCCGGGGAGGATGTTTAGTGGGTATGGAGGAACGCCTTTACCTCGAGCCCCACATATCCCCTGCGGTTGGCACCACCCCGCAGGGACGATGCGTAAATGCATTTGACCTCCACGTCAAAAAAAGGGACTTGATATAGAAAGTGTCCCGGGCGCACGGCTGAGGCGTCGCGCCCACCCCGTGGATAAAATGTATGGCGCGTGGGCGACGCGAAGTATATTTCGTTCTTTGGGCGCCATACATTTATCTACTAAATGAATTGCTATCAAGCTTGGAATATTGGTTTGACACACTTATTTTATAAATTGGCTCAATATATTAATTAAATTACTCATTTCAACGTCACAGTCTTTTTACTACCGTGTTGTTCCTGACACGATAAAAATCCACCTTTTCCGGCTTCAAGGTATCATATTAAGTTCCATTAATTGTTACAGACGTGTTGATGAAACCTTGAATTAAAACAATCATTTAACGGATTACAGAGAAAAAGGCATTGACTTTTCAATAATTATTCTTTTAGTAGGACAACGATTAAGCGTTAATGTTGTGCCATAAATATTGCGATTAAAAACATTAAAATTTATATGGCGTTGCTTGAAATAAACTTAACACACATAGGTCCGTATTAATAAACCTCACTCAACTTGTCCGCTATGTCATGACAACGTACGAGATAAATACTGTTTTATATACATACCTAGCGTCAGTCTTGCATTTCCCTTGATGGTCCAAGTCATCAATACTTCAACGTAGTAAGGCCACATCTAGTTGCGCGCGGTTAATTCCTTGTTCCTACGCTCACATAATGTCTCCACTTACCGAAATCGGCGCGGCGGTGGCTGGCAATAATTAGTGTTTGACCGTGATATTTTTGTGCATTTGTTTGTGAACTACCTACCCTACTAAGATGATTTGTATTGTGTACGCTTTCTTAAATTATGAATTAATTTGTAAATCTCTCACGTAAGTGAATTGTAATTCTTGTGAGAAAATAAAGATCTCTTTGTATTTGTATTTGTAATCGAGAGCAAGCTAGAGAGATAATGTGCAGATAACAGCCGCGCTAGCCACCGTCGTCTTGCCGACCTGCAAGATGCTTCTTCACGCCTCTTTTGAAGGACCTAGGATTGTAAGAAGGAGGGACACGTGTGCTGGCAGTGAATTCCATTTTTTGATTGTGCGACAAAGAAATAAGTTGCCAAATTTTTTAGTTCGCATGGTATGGTAGCCACAATTTGTCGGTGACAAGACAACGTTAAACCAGCACGCATAGATTATATTAATCCAGGCTGCGCTAAGAAAAGGACATTCAAGATCCATAGAACGTGTTTTTTTTATCCCAATAGGGGAGAGTAGAGCCTAAATGAGGCCAACCGCAGACGGTACGTGCGGATAAATATATTACGCTCCCGCGCAACCGTCGATATGCGGAGAAAAGGATTCGATAGTTTTTAGTTGATAAAACAGGGTTGTCGCCCTATTCAGGCATAAGATACTTGTAGAACATTTATTGCCGTAAAAAAGGCTGCCAACAGGCGAATTTATGCGTTTTAACTACCTTACTTACATAAAAAAGTGTCTGAGCTCATAAATATCAATACCATTAGATATTAAAATAAATTAATTTTCTGATCCATTGATTTACAATGTGGTTGAACAATAAAAATAAAATTGATGTTTAGGTGATGCATCATTATTTTGAACCAACCAGGATCTTGTATCACGTGCTGACTCAGTGTTCTTTGCAAATATTCTAGTACTTGACGAAAACCAGACTAGCCTATTTGCGTCTGTGACGTCGGCCATGCCGGCATACAATGGGTGCTTGAATATTTTACCATTCAAACTCCTGTTGCGTGAAAAATATGAACAAAACACGCATTACATAATTTTATGAGAGACGTTAAACTTTTTAATAAAGGAGATGTTACATATTGGTACTTGAAAACCCCCCACGATAAATTATATGTTAAACGAAAGCTTACTCTGAGGATCTTGAATATACCGTTTTTTTTTTAATTTTAATCCACCGCATTTTCGAGTAATTTTACAAAGTATAAGCAAGAAATCTAAGCTTTAAATCGAATGTTCTCTGATTAAATAATGATTAAAAATATTATAATCTCTATTTTTAGTCAGAAACAAGGGCAAATACTAACTTGCCGTGTACTTATAACATTTTTTATGACAAAAAAAATCAAAATAGTTGTAGGCTGAAAATGACCGACCCCATGCCTCAGCCCCCTAACAGGTCAGCTGGCATTACTGACACGTCTTACTTTTTTAGAATTTTACATCTTGGATAACGATTTTTGAGTGAGAATAAAATGCTGTTTTATTGTTAAAATGCGGGGATTTAAAATTAGAGTTTTTGTCCTATGTTATTCTTAAAAATATCCTCTTTCATTTTATATAACTTGTGTCTTGGGGGGTGGCCGACTACCAGCCGCCATACAAATTCGGAAAATCTCCTTTAAATGATAAAATTTCCACATTTAACTTCAGATGTTGCGTTGCTTCGACCCCTATGAGAGAACTCTCTAGAAAAAATCTTACAGCTTGCAGTGTCAAAGCAGTTCCATCAATTCAGTCAGATATTTTTTTTATCCCATTAGACTTCAAAAGCTTATCTGTGATAAAAAAAACTAAATGAAGTAAATAAACAGTAATGAAAACATGGAAAAGTCACTTACGTATTTAGTCGCTAACGGGTCCAGCGGACCCATAAGTATATACCTTTATTGACAGCAGTTCTCATTTGCAGCGCCCTGATTAACGATCAAGGACATAATTTGCTGCGTTACAATGTTACACTATCGTTGAAAATACTAAATTTGGCGAAGTCGTAGATTACGAATTTAAAAATTTATAAAGCACAATACGTAGGCCTGAGACCGATAGAGCCAATAGCGAGTCTTTTTTCCTAATTTGTCATCCGCAAACAAAACAATATCATGAACGCCCCCTATGTAGTAAGGCAAGTCATTTATGTACACAAGAAAGAGAAATGGACCGAGAATTGAGCCCTGCGGAATACCTATTGTAACTAGAGAACCTGAAGATCTTTTACCACTTATATCAACTTTCTGTATTCTATTGCTCAGGTATAAAGTCATAAGGTTGAGAGCTTTGTTCCTAATGCCGTGATGGTGTAATTTTCTGACCAGAGTATCATGATTAACACAGTCTAGCCTCAGATAAATCACAGAAAACACCAAGAGCGAGACGTGATTCTTCCCTTGTCACGTGATTCTTACTGACACGAATAGTCTCTGCAGGGTCCGGATCGAACGGGGGCGACATACTTACGAGTACCTCTACCACGCTCAGGTTTACCCTGACTTGGAGTATTTTCACTTCAACGGCGTCGAAATTTCGGGAGAATAATTATAAACAAGTGAAAATTTTAATCGATTAAAATCGGGGTCTATAAGGTAAAATCTACTCGGGCATTAATAACGAACCGATTGATATCTTATTCATCAAAATCAGATGAATTAAGCGCTACGGGGGAACATACGTAAATAATAACATACGTACATAGACTGCTAAAATCATAACCTTCCCTTTTGACTTTTCTGTAGTCGAGTAAAAAGGAGTAGGTAGGCACAAAGTCTTTGTCTTTGCTTATTAATATATAGATAATAGCCACTTTATGTTACGCTCATAAGTACACTCAGCCTGTGAATTAAGAACGTTCATGACCCTGTAGGATTAATATTACGACGTTGCTACACGTTTTATATGAAAGTTAATAAAGTGGCGCCCCTACCACGCCACGTCTCTCAGATTTCCTCCACACGGAAGTTAGCTATGTATTTATAAAAGACTCATAATATTTGCCTCTCTCGTGTCTTTGGTATTTACTCGAGCGAAAGATTACTAATGATAACAACGTTGTTTAAATAACACTAAAATGTGTACGTGAATCTCTTTCAAGGTTAAGATTATTTTTACTGTCTTATTTACGTAATGTCTATTATGTGTGAATGTGAAGAAGTGATGATTTTGAAATTATTATTTTTTGTTAGTTTCGGACGTTATCGTAGTGGACTCTAACGCTGCCTCTGCTTGCAAATCAAGCGGTCTGGGTTCGAATCGTAGTGTGTAGAAGCTGACAATATTTGTGTAATGAACAAATTCTTTATTGATTACTGGATCCCAAGCAGGTGGTACGACCCAACCATCTTCTCTATTGAAATTTGGGAGTTTCATTATTTCAATAGCCTCGTGCAAACCTCCTTGGGATTCTTTATTTTTTTGAAGCCCTCATCGTATCTTCTCCTATATGCATTGCCATTTATCTAAAATGTGAAGCTACATGTTTTCCTTGGTTCCGTATTTTAAATGAAATATCATGGGCGTCGTCCACAAACAGATAGAAAATAAAGTTTTCATAGAACAAGTGCGGTACAAAATGGTCCAATGAAATAACTGGACTCCGATCCTCGGGCCTGCTAAATAATTCAGCAGCTCTCCTAGAGAGCTCCATGAATATTATAAGTGTAGCCCACTTACAGCTTAGAGCTATCGGGCTTTATGTTTGCCTGTCTAGAATTGTTTAACAGTTTGTGTTAGTGTTTTTTAAACGCCTGCGTCATCGGTTTCAGAACAAGTGGTTTTTATTAAACTCAAATGGTTCAGTCAGTAGAAAGGATGTGTGAAAGTAGACTGACAAATAACTAAAAATAATACGCTTTAATGATAAATAGGATTAAAAAAACCAAATGATAAACGAAAAGTATAATTATTATAAATTTAGAGAGGAACGTGGGGTGCTCAATAACATCAGTTCTTGAAAATTTTCGATCGGTACAATTAAATTGAGCACCCCACGCTTTTGTCTAAATCATAATTATACTTTTCGTTTATCATTTGGTTTCTATTATACTAAAAAGTTATTTTTGACTTTTTTGTCCAATTTATCCTTAAAGTGTGTTTTTTTGAACTATTATTTATTTTCTACTTTTTTGCGATTTATTAACGCCGATGAAAATACATAAATTGTTTAATAAAACTCGCTAACTAGAATAAGCCATAACAATGACAACGCCATCTAGTCACGTATAACTGAACTAAGATGACTAACGTTTAATTTATTAGTCCTGGCGATTCTAATCAGGTTAATGGGATATTCTTATCAACTATTGTAAAGTCATCGGTCTTTGATGAGCCTATGAAGTATAAATAAAATCTGACCGTTTAAAGTGGGTTTTTTATGTGTACAATAAAGGATATATAAATAAAATTGCGTACAAAGGAGTAGGTTACAAACATAAAAGCGTGTTAAAAACATAGAACAAATAAAAGAGGTTATAAGTCATAAGTGTGCGGGGCGGAGCGCTGCTGGATATGAGTAAACACTCATATTTGATCCTTTTCGAAGAGGAAAAATATTTCAAAAATAAATCTAAAACACCGTCTTCTGCTATTTTAACTGGCAGGAAGCAAAGTAAGACTCATAGTCTTCCTAATGGAGACATTTCTTTTCACCGGTAAGTAATATACATATTGTTAAATTGAAAAATTATTATGTCGCGTGTGGCGACACTGGTTGGTCTGTTCTGTGGTTAAAAAGGATATGAATCGGAAGTGAACGGAGATGCGAGACGAGGAAGAGCTAGGCGAACGTTTATCGATCAAATCGAATACGGCTTCAAATAGGGCTAAGTCAAAAGTATACTCGAAACCGCCGAACATGAATAAGGACAGTGATGAAAGTAGATGAAGCGAAAGAAATACGTAAGGATCGTAGCAAGTGGGAACAAGTGATCTCTGCCTATAGGGAAAAGGCTTGACTCTATGTATGTATGTATTTTTAACAATACCTAATGTTATTGAGGGTGTCTTAACAGAAAATGAAGTTGGTATTTGTATTCATTCTCCTTCATTCGGCGAAGGAGAATAAATACTAGAGATGAAACGGATATCCGGTATCGGGCCTAAATTTACTATCCGGCCGGATACCGGATAGTAACTCAATATCCGGCCGGATACCGGTTATTCAAAAACTACGACAATTTCCATAATAAAATGCAATACATTAATCTTCGTGAGGTAAATAACAATAAAACGACTTAAAATTAGTTCGGCTTTCATTTAAAGTCGAAACAGTTACAAAAAAGCCATATGGCCTTCAAAAAAACTAACTTTTCTTCTTAAAACTTCTTAAAGCTTAAAACTTTAAGTAAAAACTTAGCGAAACCGCCCGAATTGAGCTGATCGCACAGGTGCGGCGAGCACCTGTGCGGCGCTAAGCTCGTCATGATATACAACGAGACAATGGGCCAAATATCCGGCATTCCGGCTTCGCAGCTCGCCGGATATCCGGTATCCGGCCAGACAACTATCCGTTTCATCTCTAATAAATACAAACACCAAGTTTGTTTTCTATTACGCGTTGTTAACTATGTTATAATAATTCCAACGGACGCAGTTAAACGGCGCCTGTTGCCACATAATCCACATATAAATAAAAGTGGCATACAATTATCTACGATCGTAATTGAGAAGTAATTAAAAGCCGTTAATCAGATTCGCGCGGCAAACACGTAAACTTGTTTGCTGACGTCATACGTAAACAATGCGCATTATCACATTATCAATTCACATCTAGTTCTGATAGAAGGTATTCTGAGAATCCGCGCCATATTTGCGGGAATATATTTTTATTAGAAAATATACAGCTTTAATTCAAACTCATTATGTATCACCATAAAATAATAAGATAGGTAGTAGTAAATAATACATAACTACCCAATTTGGGTGTTAAAATTTTTGTTTACCTGTGCTATACAATCTTAATATTTCGCGTTGTATTTTGATAATTTATTAATAAACCGTTTGGCACTGTCTTTATGATGTAGTTAGTACCCTAACGTTGCATCCACAATTCCACACCAAGTGGTACGCGTTGGAAATCTCGTAAGGACAAATGTTTGTGTGTTGAACCTTTGGTTGAACCCTACAGAAGACCGCACTCAAATTATTATATATACAATACATTTATGTAATTTTTTATTTGTGTCGTAAAATTTGCGGACCTCTCGCAAATTAGGGTAGGATTGTGTTGCAGACTTCTCTATGCTACGGTAACTGTTTACCACCACGCAGGCCGTATCCTCGTTTGCGGACCACATAGCCGGAGCCAAGGTCATAAGGGCCGATCCTAGTGGCCTCCGAGCGGTACCCTCAGGCGTACCGCCCTCTTTCTGCTCTAACGCCCCTCGCCTTGAAATCCTCTAGGGAGGTTCGTCTTATAGGTTAGAGACCCAGGATCTTCTTAAAAACTCCGGTGACGCTGTAATCGCTATCTGCAGCCAACAACAGTCAAATGAAAAAAACATGCAAAAATTTAAGTAGGTACAGCAGCACCAAATCCGTCAAACAAAACTGTACCAATATTGAAGCAAAATACGATAAAGGTTTCAATCATGCAACAGCCGAAACAAAGCTAAAAATTCAATAGGTGATACGGTGCCTCGTAAATAACGACACATCCCCTAAATCCGGTAGGAGCCGCTGTTGGCTCGGGGCCAGCCTGAGATGAGCTATCTATTGTGCGCGACATAGTATGTCATGTGCATTATTTAGACGCAAGCCTGTTGTGTTTATGGGGCAAGCTCTGTTTTGTTGAGTTGCTCTATCACAGCTTTGTCATCAACAAGAAAGTCTGTGTTTCTTCTGAAAGAGATTTTTTTTTATTAGAATGAAATATTTCATTTTCAAAGTAACTCCGGTATTTTTATTATTTACATTTATTTATTTATGGGCAGTCAACAAAAACATGTACTAACACTAAATGGTTTACAATTGCTAACAATCCTTAATTTAAGCACAGTTTTTAATTATAGACAGCCACGGCATGCGTAGTGGACTTGAAGAAAAATCCTACTACATATTCCTATAATGAATCACTATACAGTTTGTAAAGATTAAATAATAAGATCTTTAAAATTAATGGGGGTTTACGTTACTGCTAATGAGTTTGACGGTAGCTTTGTATTTTCGGGCACTAAGGTGAAATATGTCCAACTCTCCAAATTTATTAGGCCGAGAAAGAGTGTTGTACTGTTTCTGTATTCTATTTAGTGTGGAATGGGAACCCAGATTGCTTTTAACTAAATTGGGTACAAAAATATTGAACCTACTGACACGAGATGATTTTTTGGGTATATTGAGTGTTTACATTATGTCAATGCTTAGTTTTCCAACTCATTCAGTTTCAATTCAAAGTCAAATCCTGCTACGGAATTTTTAAGCTTTTATACATTCAAATACAAATACATTCCTTATTTCACGATTTTCAATGTTGACTCTTTTATATCCTAGCTTTTGCCCGTGGCTTCGCTCGAGTTAATGTAGATTTAGTTGTATTTTTGAGAAGAAGAATACTGAAACTGTAAGCTTATCCAGAATGTAATTTGTTGATCAGTAATTATTTAACCATGAAAATTAAAACGAATTGAAGTTTAGTTGGATGAATTGAACAAATGGCAAGGAACACCTATGTAACAGGTGGTCTACATATTTAGAGAAATTGACAATTAAGATGTGAACTTGTAAGAAAGCAATCCTATATGGTCACAATATCTCAATATGCGGAATCGCATTGAACGAAGCTGACTTTCTTGAAAGTAATTAATTGACAAGTTATTAATTCTCGGAACTTAAAAGGGATAAAACCTGCAATCTGCCAACAAGTGACCTACCAATTAAATTAATGGTCCTTCCCACCGCGATAATGACCGTTATTATGGCTTCAAGTATTCAACACTGCCGATTATTTGTGAATGGATGTTATTTTTTGATAAATAACGGTATCCCGAAAAGAAAATTCTTTGATACCTTCAAGTAAAAGGATAGAGGTTTGGGTGAATTTAATATCCTAGATGAGATTGCTTCAGAGAGCCTATCTAAGCCTACCTTTGCCCTGAGGCGACGTTTATCCAATTTATTGACTGAAAGAACCATCAGCATTCTCATAACACAAAAATATTACAGTAACGAGCTAATATCTAAGAATAATATACTCTACATTGTGTATTTTGGATTACTACTTACATTACATACATATTTTATTAAATCTTAGATCCAGAGCAATATCAAGTTTCTTTATTTTTATTATTTCCTATATTCTTACGCAATGTCTTCATTCATCTCTAAACATATCTTTAAAAATCGGAGAGTGTAATTGATCATTATTAGAAGCAAATTCATTCACATATTATCCATTTAGCCTATAACGATTCTAACACTGAAGTGAGGAGTGACACGCTGCCAAGACCTATCCCGTGAAGCTATCACAGAAACACAATACTTACTACCGAAATGTAATTTCATTTTGACTGCTGTATTCTGTAAGACGCAGGAACTGCCCCAAATCAGGCGCTTTAAATTCGAACGGCTACTCAGCTGTTGTTGTGTGTTGTATTAAAATGTTGTAATCTAGAAGAGAAGAATACTAGAAGAAACAAAAACTCTTAGCACTCCATGGATTCAACCTGTGGGTGCCGATTCCATCGCGTTGCTGAGGGGGGAGTCAGGAGTAAAGCCAGGGACTTGTGATCAATGCGTAGCTTTAAGGAGGCCTTCTTATGATGCATTGGCAATCACCTTCAATACTCTGGCATCGCTCTCTACCTAGCCATATTTGACACGTTTCCGCGAGAGCTGCTTTAATAAGTGCTGATTTTTAATAGCTTATAAATAAAAATTGCTTTACCTTTTTTTCTATCTCATGAATCATGTTTGATATACAAAATTACTTTTAGTAAGAAAAGGGAATGTACTATAAATTTCTACAGTTTCTGAAGCTTCTAAAGACATTTGAAGTAAACTTTTGAAACAACAATATGCGCGTGTCATATTATCTCTCCAGTATGAATTGGCTTCTTAATATCCTTGGCTCCATTCCCAACTGGTTGGTCTTAGAGGTTACTTGGAGATTTAAGCTCTTAAGTCCACTTCAAGATTGATAGTCGAGCATAAATTTACGCTCACTCCACTTACGTATCGGATTCGGTTCGTTTTATATTTTTTTCTTTGTTTGACCACCTACTTGAGAATAAACTCTATCTCGAAGTATCGTGAGTATTATTGATAAGTAAATTGAATTATTTAAGTATCATACCCCCCACCTCCCTTAGAATTGTTTAAAAGTTAAGAAATAATGAAGATACTAAATCAATATTCCTTTCTACCTGCAATTTCATCTTAGTATGTTGAAGTTTTTATAGACTGTATGCCGTAAACATTTTTCCTACCGTCTTTCCTATTGGTAATAAACTTAAATAGGATAGTAGCATCAAATGGTTTATTTTAGCAATCACAACCCCTAAGCCGCTTACGCTGAATGAAAACCGCAATTCTGAAGAAATGTCACTAGGACTTACTTTTTGCCATTTCTAAAGCCAATGCAAAACAGGATACTTTTGAAATCTTATTATTTTTCACGTTGGTCCGTTATGGTCCAACTTTATTTTTGGCTGAGTGCCCAGCCATGTTCGTGAATTAAGCTTAACGGGTGATTTGACTAGACGTTCGTGATCGAACTCCCTGGAATGCATTATTGATGCAGCCATTGACCCATGATAGGTTGAGAATTTTTGGAATTTCTTTTCAATCTGCACGATTTTATTTTATTTCTACAGATGTAAGAGATAGAATTGGAGATGAGCTTATGCTCAAAGGACCAGGAATTTGAAACGGCATTATAGATAAGGCCCTCAGTTATGCTTAGATGTTGGAATAAATTGGGATAGAAAGCTTTTGGGAGTTATTGGAGACTCTCAAACAATCGTTGTTTATTAAATACTATCTGACTTCGTCCGTGTAGAATTATGTTATATCGTTAGATCTCTTAAAAATTTTCGCGATAAAAAGTATCATTAGGCATTTTACAAGGTCCAGTCTACCTGTATGTATACCAAAATATATCAAAGCCGCTTCAGTGGTTTAGGTAAAATATAGATAGAGTTAGTTTTTATAAAAATCTGATAGTTCGTTTACGTTTATTAGATTTTTGGGTATTTTACAAATTACAAGGTGACGATTTGACCTTATTTTTGAACAAATATTAAAGCAGCACCTTTTTTAAATAAAGTAAATTTTTATTTCTATTTGCATAAAAATTCTGTGTTTAATCACTTGGGAGTGTTTTTATTTGTATCGTCAAGTTTAATTTAATTTGTTCTGTGAAAAGATTATTGGGATTAATACTTGGGTCATTGAAGAAACATTAGACCGTGTCGTCCTAATCTTAACTGCTTTTATTTTACTTCTTTAAAAGAAAGTTCATACTTAAATTTTAGTTACTAAAGAACATTGTTTACTCTTTACTTTCTTTGTGGAATCGCTCAATTATTATTGTGGTCTACGTAGTCTGTTATCCCCAAATGTCCTCCTGGATTTGATCCTCGGGAGCGCACAAATTTTTACGCTACTTAGTGGCAATATCACCATCTTAATTTGTCAACATAATATTGCTAATTTAGCGCCTCTCAATGTTGTATTTCTTATGTGCGAAAGTTTTGTTTGATCCCCTGCCCTTTCCATCACTGGACAACCAGGCGCGGCGAAGGCTTGCACCCTTATGTTGTCGTTATTCCTCCCATCCGCACGAAGCGATTTGTTTTCACTTTCATTATGCGAACAACTAAGGAATAAAACTCGTTTTCGAAGTCTGTTTTTCCGGATCAGTATAATCTAAAAATCTTTCAGGCCAGAGTGAACAAGCATCTTCTGGTGAGCTGGTGCGAGCGGGGGCTATCTTAGGCCTCATCATAGCTTTTCATCAGGCGTGATTGTAGTCAAATGCTCAGCCTATTGGACAATAAAAAATGTAGTTTCTGTATCATGTTCGTTTCCACTTTCAGCCTTCTTTTAATGTGAGATGAAGTCCAAACCCGTATCAGGTTTAAAATAACCCTTATTTGTATATTCTTTAAATACAAATTTACTTTTTATCTAGTGAAGTTTATCTGGATTATGCCCGACTTCTTATTGTGTGAAAGAACAGTAAAATTTATAGTTTTATTTAGTACCAGCGCGGAGTATTTAAAACCATCGATGTCTGTTTAGAATGTTAAAAGATATAGCAGTACAACATACATAAAAGAAAAATTCAAACGCTTTTAACCTATTTTTGTGTGTATCGCATATCAGATTTCTTTTATACACAGCCGTTGTCCTATTTTATCTAGCTGAATGTTTATCACTCTTATGCATGAACGTTTAGGGTTGGAAGTTGGGTGTTTTGTACCGTGTTTTACTAGTGCGGTGTCCGTAATTTAGGACAGTGACACGGGTTGAGCTCAGGTCTCGTGAACGCGAGCTTTTCAGTCATGACCTGTAGGTACGGTGAATGGATAGAATATTCAAAGTAATCTTGTAAAATTACTATTTATAAAGAATACGGCTGTAGAATTTATATCACAGTTATTTCGCAAAATGTTCGAGGTATTTTTTTTGGAAATTGGCCTAAATTACTCTTATTCACATTAATTTAAATTTTTTTTTGTCTTCATTATATGTAAAGTACTCGAAGCCACCTAGATGGGGTCACGACTTCTCCTATAGCGACAGGCAGAGATAACTTTTTTACTTGCTACGATCCTTACAACTTTCGCTTCATCCGCTCCCTTCACGGTTTTTAATCTTCATGCATGATCAGTGATTAAGGCACTGTTGAGCTGGCCCTTCCTTAAGTTGTTTGTTTTAGATTTTCGCCGATTGTTATCGTCATTCGCCTGTCCTACTTCCAATTTTTAATTGTGGTCGGCGTAATATGTTTTCTTCTTCCACTCTTCTCGGTCAGTCGTCATCTCAACATTAACACCCTTCTTTCCATATCATAATTCATACAGCCTATCCATCTTTTCTTCGGTCTTCCTCTGTCTCTATATCCATCCACTTTATTCTCATTACTTTTTTTGTTACATGCTGATCGTCTCTTCTCAATATATGTCCATACCATCTGTTACTTCTCAGTTTTTCTGCTACTCGTGCTACTTTCAATTTTCCTCTAATGTCCTCCTCCTCCTCTAAACTCCTCTTCGCCGATTGTTATAATACGAGTAATATTATTCGACATAATACCAGGTTTTATATCTATTTAAAATAATGCACTGTTAATCGCTGGGTTGGCTATTTTATATTTGCATCACCCCTCCTACTGATGATCAGTATCCGTATTCACGGATACATTATTAACAATTCCGCACATTACTAATTTAATACCAAATCTGCTGATTAAGATTGAGTGGATACATCAAGGAACCCGACTTAAGCGTTTAGTTTAGTCTAAATCAAAGACGTGATCCAGCATTTCAGTGCGTTGACACAGAATTTCCTTTGAGTAAATCAACGTGACATCTTACGCTCGAGGTATTTTCTAATTCTATAGCGTATTATAAAGGGTTCATGATTTACTGAAATCGCGTGCGTTCGTTATTTAGTAAGACTTTACCACGCGATCGATGTCGGGCCATTCACTTTATATTATAAACTTTCAGTTCAATTTGGGATTAGGTTAAGCAGTTAGGGTATGATGGGACTGACATAACACTAAGTATAAAAGTCCCTAATTTTTATTGGATTAAAAAAAACTTTCAGTATGCACAGCCCTGGAGGTAGGTAGAGTCAAATTGTTTGAAGTTAGTGATTTGTCGAGTTAAGGCACAACAGACTTCTCAAGCTCCATCTTAAAGAAGACTATAGTCAAATAACACTACATTTAGGTGGTGTTGCGTATCTGTTGGTGAGTAAGCTTGCAAGCTCCACGAGGTAGGGAAGGGAACTAGGGTTGGCAGCGCGCGAATCTCACGTCAGTGATGCAATCGTCCATTGGCTACGGTGACTGTTACCACCAGGCAGTCCGTATGCTTGTCTACCAACCAAATAACATAAAAAGGCTGAAAATTGTATTGTAAGTGGTACATTCTATCTTAGTAGTTCTGAAGCGTGTAGTTAGTGTGCGTAAGCTTGGTAGCGCTCGCTCACAAGTACCTACACAACCACTTACATACACCCGCGCACTTATCAGTACACGTCCCTACTACATCGAGAGCCAAACGGACTTCTTTGTATTTGTATGTTTACGGGAACTCCAAATTTCAGTTTTTGTTTTACGTATATTTTATAGTACGAGGAAGATGAAAATTCAAATAATATCTACGTTTTTAGAAAAATAAAGAAGAGCGGAGTCTATGCGGGGTCACTTCTCACAGGCATTTTTTGCTTTTTAGGTTTCAATGACTGCATAAAATGTGAACTAAATAAAATTTAAAGAAAATATTAATTATTATAAACTATTGTTATTAATAAAGCTCGCATATTGGCTGGATTTGTTATTTTATTGAAAACGGATTTGAAATCATTCAAAAATATGTATTATCAGGAACAACACACGATTTGTTTTCCTGCTCGTCATTTTCACATCTGTAAAAATAAGATTCTTCATCTGTTTTGCATGTATAAATAGTTTTTGAGATTCAACGACAATGAAAAGTATTTCTCTTCAATTTTTAAAATGTGGGATCCAACGATAATACGTAATAATGTTTTGTGGGATCCAAAATATTAAACTGGAATGCAAACGAAAATAAATGCAAACTACGAGTAACAATATTCAAAGTTTTTTATCTATAAAATGAATCATTTTCACCAATCGCGTTGCTTTTGGGGACTTAAAATATGGACCTTCGATGCGGACAAAATAGACAAGTAACGTATAGAATTTTTATCTCATGAATGCAGATGACAAATGACTGTTTGTGTAAATATAAATGCACATTGTTACTATGTGTGTCAGTGTATGAGCGAGCGCCCAGTGTCAATACTGACGCACTAGGTGGTAGACCCATATGTAGGGTCGTCTGGGTAGGCACCACCGCCTTTCTTATTTCTGCCGTGAAGCAGTTCGCTGTGTTTCGGATTGAAGGGAATGGTAGCCAGTGTAATTACTGGGCATAGAAGGCATTATCATCTTAGTCCCTAGGATGGCAACGCACTTGCAGTGCTAAGTAATTTGCCTTTGGTATTGCAAGTGTCTATAGGCAACGGTAACCACTTAACACCAGGCTTGTTTACCATCTCGTATTATAAAAAAAGACACAATGTGCTTGTATATCTAGATAAAAATACTGTACCTATAGAAATAATTCTAGACAAAAAATATTCCAGTATTATTTGGTTACAAAAAAAGATTTTAAACGTCAATGAAATAATAAATATTAATAATGTAGGTTATCCAAAGCTAGAGGTACTTATACATTTGTAAACCAAATAGATTATGTATTGAGGTTTTCCCAACCATTGTTCTCTACTTTTAAGGAGCAGTTCACGTTACTTATTTATAACTCTAGCAAAAAATACACATCCAAAATAATGTCACTGTTACCTATTTTGGAGCCAGAGTTGAAACTTCTATTTGCATTGAAAATATGATTGCTATTAAAGAGCCCACCGCCTTAGTCATTTTGATCCCCAGAGCACTAGAAATGTATATTTGGTTTGATAGTCGTGTGGTGGCGGACGTAAAGTGGGAAACTCACGATCGCTCTAAGCCATTACTCCAAAATTAGCCAAAATCGTTTCGTGTGTTCGTAACCTCATGTGGCTTGAATAGAGTGACGTAAAAGGAGAATGCCCAATTTACGAGGGACATCCACATCGCGCCAACTGATGGTAATGGAGTGATCGTGAGATCCCCACTTAAAGAATACTCATGGGTTTCCTAAAACGCTTAGAAGCGTTGGTAGCCGTGCGGGCAGACAGGTGGCCGGAAACCTACGTCCACAACAAATGGCAGGTGCCATTAAAAGATGCAGGCCCAAGAAACGCTGGCTTGACATTGCGAAGCATTTACGTGCCAAGGGTCTCTCCACAAATGACGAAGGCTGTGCGAAGTGGGCTAGGAAGGAACATTAGGAAGGCGGACCCCGGGCCGAAAATCGTTTAAGGTACAACCGGGAAAACGCAAGGATGATGATGATGATGACATATAACGCTTACCCCAAATCAAATGGTGATGAAATGATGATGGTTGGTGATAAGCCGAAGGATAAGTCTGCTGCTGCTGCCTAACAAATAGTTATTGTGAATTTGAAAGTTGTAACAGGAAAAATCTACATCATTGAAATAGTTGTATTGTGCTATACATCCTACTAATATGTATTGTAATAGAAAGTTTGTATGGATGTGTTTGTCTCTTTCACGCAAACACTAATGAATGGATTTTAATTGAACATTACATTAATATAGCTCATACATCAGAATAACACACAGGCTGTAATTTATTAAATTAATACTGCGCAGACGAAGCCGCGGGCAGAAGCTAGTCGTAACTGAATAATATTATAAACTAGCGACCCGCCCCGGCTTCGCACGGGTGCAATGCTTATGTAAATATGCACGTATTATACATATAAACCTTCCTTAAGAATCACTCTATCTATTAAAAAAAACCGTATCAAAATCCGTTGCGTAGTTTTAAAGATCTAAGCATACATAGGGACAGACAGACGGCGGAAGCGACTTTGTTTTATACTATGTAGTGATGCGAAAGTGTGTTTGTTTGTTACGCTTTCACGCCTAAACTACTGGGCCGATTTTGATGAAATTTGGTATGGAGATAGTTTGAGACCCTGGGAAGGATATACGTAGAGACAATTTTTGGCGTGATATCCGACATTGACGTGAGCGAAGCCGAGGGTGACCTCTAGTCTCTATATAAATGTGTAAGGTAACTCATGGTAATCTTCAGATAAGTACTCTGCACACAATAAGTTCTAACAGCACTATAAATAACGTTCGACATCAAACTTGACTCAATCGAGGTCGTCAAAGGTTAAGATCGCTGTAGCTAGCCGGTGACGTGAAACCGCAGTTACGCACCAAATAATGTGTGCGTTACTCCAGCAAAATGTTAGCTCTTTTCAAAGATTGAATAATGCAGATAATTAGAGCCCTATCTGGTGTAAATGAGCCCGAAATTTTAAATTTGAGCCCTCAGCCGTTTTGGCAGTATTTAAGAAAAACTGATTCTGCTGGAGTAACGTTACTCCAGCAAAATTTTTTTTATTTTTTAGGTCTATCTGAAAAAAAAGTATGCAGTAAAGTGGCTCGAATTCGAGCATAAATGAGCCCTATAAAATAAAATTTGAGCCCCTCGTGATTCCATAGTTATTTCAGTTTTTGCTGGAGTAACGTTTGGCCGATTGCTGGATATCGGAAACTGTTGAACATACAATCACGATTTTTTGTATATATGCAGGAGTTAATTCGAGCCCTCTGTGCCCGAAATTTTGTTAAAATAACTAGAATGGTTTCGGAGCTATAAAATATTTTCTAAAAAACAAAAATATGCTCTAACTCTTGAACGAAGACACCTAGAAACTTCGCAACAGTACCAGCTTGTACCTCATGTCTAACCACATAATCAAGTAAAATTTCGACATCCTACTGTAAGTGATTGGCGAGTAGTTACGAAATTTTGATTTCTTGAAGATGAATTATTTCCAGCACCGAAAAAACTACTTTCTCGAAGAGCTGGCTTACAACAATATTTTAACAATAATTAGAGCCCTATATCAAAAGTACGTATACAAAATCACAGCTAGGTACATCGACTAATTTATATAATATTTATAAAAAACCATTCCGACAATTGTTGGTCGATTACCCGACCAAATTCGAATGTATATTATAAGGCGGCCGCACCGTACTTCGAGTCATACTTTATCACTCGGCGGTGTTATAATTTAGTTTGGTTAGTACAGACGCGTAAAAAAGAGTTTGATATGAAAATATTTATTATTGTGGAAGTTAAATAAGAAAAGGAAATAATATTTTATATACTTTTATTATTGATATTCTACTAATAAAAATAATAAATAATCTCACAAAATTAAATCAAACGCAATATAACACTTAAATTTAAAAACATGGCTTAATAATCACAGCTTGTGTTTCAATTTTTATGATAAAGTTAAATTACACACTTTGCGATGTAGTAGGTACCTACTTGCATAAATAATTTCTCGTTTCGTAATGATTCAAATAATCAGTATTGTTAAAAGACTGCTCTTAAAAATAGTTATTATGAGCTGGCTTATAACAAATAATTGTGAATAACAATGCTTTTACAAAATTAGGGGCTACATACATATAAAATTTAAGTACCTAAATTTTAAAATTCTCTTTTTATGTAACTACATACCTATTTTGCACTACTAATTTTAACAAGGGTAAATTAGAATAGAATAGGATACAACAAATCGTATAAAATTAAAATACAGTCAGTCTTTTAACACATAAATCTAAAAACCTCACTTAATAATCACATACAATTATTAGCAATATATATTATTTATTTATTGGTAATGTATAATCACACACTTTAAAAGGGGTTATTCCCAGAGTACCGAGTAGGGAGGACCCCGATTTATATTCATTTTGACGAACACAATTAAAAATAAATCAGGGTCCTCCGAGGTGAGGGTGTCGGGGATCGGGTAGGTACTAAGGAAATAACTTTAGCTTAAGTAAAATTTAGGTACTTAAATTTTATATGTATGTAGCCCCTAATTTTGTAAAAGCATTGTTATTAACAATTATTTGTTATAAGCCAGCTCATAATAACTATTTTTAAGAGCAGTGTTTTAACAATACTGATTTTTTGAATCATTACGAAACGAGAAATTATTTATGCAAGTAGGTACCTACTACATCGCAAAGTGTGTAATTTAACTTTGTCATAGAAATTGAAACACAAGCTGTGATTATTAAGCCATGTTTTTAATTTAAGTGTTATATTGCGTTTGATTTAATTTTGTGAGATTATTTATTATTTTTATTAGTAGAATATCAATAATAAAAGTATATAAAATATTATTTCCTTTTTTTATTTAACTTCCACAATAATTAATATTTTCATATCAAACTCTTTTTTACGCGTCTGTACTAACCAAACTAAATTATAACACCGCCAAGTGATAAAGTATGACTTGAAGTACGGTGCGGCCGCCTTATAATATACATTCGAATTTGGTCGGGTGATCGACCAAAAATTGTCGGAATGGTTTTTTATAAATATTATATAAATTAGTCGATGTACCTAGCTGTGATTTTGTATACGTACTTTTGATATAGGGCTCTAATTATTGTTAAAACATTGTTATAAGCCAGCTCTTCGAGAAAGTAGTTTTTTCGGTGCTGGAAGTAATTCATCTTCAAGAAATCAAAATTTTGTAACTACTCGCCAATCACTTACAGTAGGATGTCGAAATTTTACTTGATTATGTGGTTAGACATGAGGTACAAGCTGGTACTGTTGCGAAGTTTCTAGGTGTCTTCGTTCAAGAGCTAGAGCATATTTTTGTTTTTTAGAAAATATTTTATAGCTCCGAAACCATTCTAGTTATTTTAACAAAATTTCGGGCACAGAGGGCTCGGATTCACTCCTGCATATATACAAAAAATCGTGATTGTATGTCCAACAGTTTCCGATATCCAGCAATCGGCCAAACGTTACTCCAGCAAAAACTGAAATAACTATGGAATCACGAGGGGCTCAAATTTTATTTTATAGGGCTCATTTATGCTCGAATTCGAGCCACTTTACTGCATACTTTTTTTTCAGATAGACCTAAAAAATAAAAATTTTTTTGCTGGAGTAACGTTACTCCAGCAGAATCAGTTTTTCTTAAATACTGCCAAAACGGCTGAGGGCTCAAATTTAAAATTTCGGGCTCATTTACTCCAGATAGGGCTCTAATTATCTGCATTATTCAATCTTTGAAAAGAGCTAACATTTTGCTGGAGTAACGCCTACCCAAATAATGGTGTCTATTTTATACATCGAGAGTTTAAATTGCTAAAATCATGTTAGAAAACTAAACATAGTCTATTTTCAACGCGAATATGTTATTTTCAATATGTTTCAGAAATATTATTTACTAGCTTCTGCCCGCTACTTCGTCTGGGCAGGATTCGTATAATAAATTATAGCCATATAGATAACATAATAGTTATTCTGATGTATGAGCTATATTATTGTACCACATGGATGCAATAAATGTTTGAGTTTGTAAAGATTCATTAAAATCCACTCGGTAGTTTGTGCGTGAAAGAGTTACAAACTCACATCCATCCATACAAACTTTCGCGTTTATAATATTAATAGGATTAGTTTCTTCTATCTTTCATCATACATCCTCACAGTTTAGATGGCAAACTGTGTGCGCTTTAGAAGAAACTTATTTTTCATGTACGCTTAAAAGGGGCTTTCACGATTAGTTCATCAGTCTCTGCCGGACTGACGAAAATTATCAAAATCAGTTAAATTTTCAGCAGTATTTCGTGTTACACGATCAGTTTAGCGTCATTCATACCAGGCTGACAGATCAGACTGATGAAATACTGATCGTGTAACCTCCCTCTTAGGTAGTAGATCAGCTCTGTTCGCAGCTACGGTAGACCAAGGGCAACGGTTGCTGTTTTTGCAATTTTACATTATAGCAAATTCACACCTTAGTCCTATATGGAGTAGGCAGAGACAGAGATCACTTCTTTCCACTTCCGACGGTTGTTTCGTCGCCGTCGGTCGCTTAGTGATCGTCCAAAATACCCGTAAAAGGATAGTCTTCACTGTGCCTGGTGCATTGTGCAATAAACTCATGATGAGGAGCTGCCTTTAGAAATGTACGGAATTAAATATTAAAAGTCTGTGTCTTTGTGAATTCGCATTTCGAATGCAAGTTGATATTCTAAATTTTTTTCATATTACGAGATGGCGAACATGCTTGCGGCCCACCTGGTGTTAAGTGGTTACCGTCGCCTATGCAAGTGCGTTGCCATCCTGGGGACTAAGATGATATGCCTTCCATGCCCAGTAATTACACTGGCTATCTTTCCCTTCAGTCCGAAACACCGCGAACTGCTTCACGGCAGAAATAAGAAAGGCCTACCCAGACGACCCTACATATGGGTCTACCACCTAGTGACATGCTACTGATATTTCTTTCGCTTTATCTCCTCTCCTTACACTCCTCATTTATGCTCGGCAATTTTGACTACTTTTTAATCTTTCCCTTTTTCATATCACGTTATTGCATAAACCATCTCTCAATTTACTTATTTCAACGAACGGTATTTATGAAATTCTAACGTTTCGAAAATATGTTTTCCATACACATGACATGTTTATCGTCTTCGCCATATCACGTTGTAATAGTGTGTTTCAGTGTTTAACGTTAAATTTAGTCTTGACATTTTGATCAATGTTTGCTCTTGAGTAACTGACTTGATTGTTCAAATATGATTGCTTCTTTGTATAACAGAAGGCTCTTTGCAAATAATAACAAGCTTATTAAACCAAGCAAGGCTCGGTAAATAATTAAAGCCAAATTAAATTTATCATGCTCAACCATTCACTCTTCAGAACAAGGTTGTTGTAAATAGTTTTGGTAATGCTTTTTTCTGTAATTACGAAACATATTATGTTACAATTAAATGTTTGAAATGACCTTAGAATAGGAATTTGTTAATAATATATATAATAATAGATAACAAGTGCATTTGTTTTACTCTACGAACTTATACAAATTAATTGCAATGTAACAATTATTAACCAAATTTACAATTTTACCTAAATTGTAAATTTGGTTAATAAGGTTGTGCAATTAATAAAATTGAGAAGACATTCTGAACTTTAAAAGAATATGGTTTAACGGGATAGCGTAATCACGGTAATGTTATATATTACCGTGGCGTAATAGAATTGAGAACGGAATATGGAATCAACTTTATATTTATTATTACCTCGTCGGTACACAAAACCGCGATATTGCAACTATCCTAACTGTGTCGGTTTTACTCACCCGTCGATCGCATTTATGATTTTGAGTTATTTGTGCCTCTTGATTTCATGTTGGTTGTAATTTTTTTTCAAAAATTTCCTACTAGCTTTTGCTCGCCACTTCGTCCGCGTGGAATAGTTATTTTTTGGACGTTTGGATTTCCAGACGATATTCATCCCTTATTTCATCCCCACACGGGTCAAGATTTCAAAAACGCTGGAACTAATATTTATTTATTTCTTATCAAGTACCTAAATTCAAAGTTTCATACAAATTTTGATACGTTTAAAAATCAAATTCTAGAGATCAATCCTCGATAATGCGAACTCATATATAAAATGTCCTTTCCCAACGTCACATTTCATCAAAATCTGTTCAGTGGTTTAGGCGTGAAAGAGTGACGGACAGACAGACCGACAAGAGTTACTGTTGCATTTATAATATTAATAGGGATTATTTTTAACTACAGGGGCGTAATTTATAATTATATGTTGATAATTATTTATTGACCTGTATTGGATGTTTTGAAATCATTAAGTACGTCCCGAAATGGTGGTAGGGCTTTTGACGATTTAAAAGTACTTAGCAAAGTCCATTTAAATAAAGAGCTTTTCATTTTATTTCATTTCATTAATTACATGACTAACACAATATCGTTTCAAGTAAAAAAATACCTAATTATTAAAATGAAATAGTAATAAACAAAGGCACAATACGTTAAAAATACACAGGATATTATTTATATTAACTAAAAAAAAAATATACTTACACTCGTATTTACTACAAGCTTCTGCCCCCGACTTCGTCTGTGCAGTATCAGTATAAATTATAGCCTATATTTTATTGTGATGTATGAGCTATATTATTTCAGTGTCATTAAAATCCATTCCGTCGTTTTGCGTGTAAGCGTAACAAACACACGTCCAGACATCCATCCATACATCTATTTCGCGTTTATAATATTAGTAGGATATAACTCGTCGTATTTGTAATATTTTCGTTTAAAATGACAACGAGGAGAACGGCGCTCCAGTATAGTGGATAATAAATTGTTGTGTGAACTGTTTCAACTATTTATCTATACTTCATGCTACCGACAGTTTATTTACGCTTTTACTAATAGTATGTCAACACGGCGTGATAACTCTGTCTCGAAGACAATAGACAAAGCGTTTAAGTGTTTGCCATATTTTTATTATCACGTTTAAGTTTTTACGTAATTTTGTGTTAGTTGGTTGTTTATTTAGTTTTCATTTTGAATTAAAGAAATTAATTGCTGCCATTTTCTATTCCCTTTTTACTTTCTCGTATACGCAGTATAAAGTCTTGTAATCGTCAAAAAATTCGACCTCGAGATTTTGACGGATTTACAAGTTTTGGACCTCCCTGAGTCCAAAAATACCGATTTTGGAATTATGTCTGTGTGTATGTATATGTGTGTCTGTGCGTTAGCACGATAACTCGAGGATTCTTTAACTTATTGCAACCAAATTTAACGTGCATGTATGACGTCAAAATGATTTCTATCAACTTTTGAGTCGTTTCCGGTATACGAGAAGGTCGAAGACCACTCCCGATTTTTGATGCGTGAAGAAACACCTTGCAGGTCGCCAAAACGAGGGTAGTTAGGCCGGCAGTTTATCTCTCGCACTCGACTCCACTTTTGCTTACCATTAGATGGAATGGAGTCATCTGCTCGATATTTTTATAAAAATAGTATCTTTCTTTCGAGGAGAATGTTTTGGTACTGTTTAATCCGAAGTTATGTACCTCTACAAATAGTTTTTTTAAATATATTACGAGATGGCAAACAAGCTTGCAGCACTCCTGTGTTAGGTGGTTACCGTCGCCTATAGACACTTGCAATATTAAGGGTATATCACTTAACACTGCAAGTGCGTTGCCATCCTGGGGACTAACATGATAGCCTGCCATGCCCAGTATATTAGTTAAAGAAGAGACAAACCTACTTTTGACTGCTAGATCAACCTAAGGCGCGAAGCACACTGAGGCTTTAGACAACATGCATTTCGACAATCGCTCTCGCTATCGCTAAGTCAAAAAATGTATGGGATTGACATAAGCAATCGATCACTTTTCGATTGCTTATGTCAATCCCATACATTTTTTGACTTGGCGATAGCGAGAGCGATTGTCGAAATGCATGTTGTCTAAAGCCTCAGATCTGGCAGACGGCAAGGATACGCCGGCCGGGCGCGGACATCATTCTGTTTCATTCAAATACTGTACCAAACACACGACAATAAGGTAATTAATTGAACAAATTCAACGCCGAAATGTGCGCGTCTGAGACGGCCGTTGAATTTGTTCAATGTGTGACCTTATTGCCGTGTGTTTGGTACGGTATTTGAATGAAATAGAATGATGTCCGCGCCCCCCCGCCGTATCCTTGCCGTCTCCCAGATCAGTGTGCTTCGCGCCTAAAATTACCTACGTTATATTAACAGGCAAGTGAGAGTTTGACCTGTAATGAGTTTTGACTGTAACATACAATCTAATTAGATTGCTCCAGACTAAGCTAATTTTGGTATTGTTATTGTCTTTATTATACTATACATTGTAATCATCAGCTGATATAAAATAAATCTTAAGTACTTGGAATAAGGAAACGTCGTCGGTAAGCGTAGTTTCCAAAGGATTCCTAGCAATGTGGGGTTCAGACCAATAAAAAAGTCGGGATATCAATATTTAGAATTGAGGGACAACGTTCAATAGTCTATGGATAGATTTGACTTGGAACAAAAATATCCTTGACTTTTCGATATTATTTAAAAGAAAAACAAAATAATTATCATGATACGTATGACGGAATTAACAAGCACACGATATCTCTAGTTGTTAACTATTTACATTAGAGGATTTCATTATCACTTTAGGCAATACAGTGAGTTTAGTACAAGTACGGACGATCCAAAAAGCGAAAAACTAGCAAAAATTGTTTTAAGCAAATATGCACCATGCACCCATTACATAGCGCTCAAGTTGTATCCCTCACCTTTTTAACGTCACTCTTATTTTGCCTTTTTTACTGTTAATGAAAATGCTGTCGCGGAGTGATGAGTGTCTTACATAAATGCGATTTCGGAAACTAAAATGTCTTTCCTCGTAGTGAATCCAAGATGGTTACAAAAATATATAATAAATCACTTTACACTTTACTTATATTTTAATTTACATACTACAAAGAATTAGTAACAAACGATTCTATATTACAACATGATTATTTTAACGCCAAACTGTTTGGCATTTTACAGTACTACGTTAAAAAGGCCTAAGTGTATTCGAAAGGAACTATTAGGTGTTTGTATTTACCTCAACACTCGCTGTTTTCGTGAACCACTTATACAAATTAACTGTAAATTATTCCCCCTAAAAATCTCTTTCAATTAGCGTTGAAGTAAATTCACGTACACATTCGTTTCGGGGTAACGGGTTGCTATGACGTCACCACGTGATCGTAACCAGTATGCTGGTATGGTATGGTATGGTTAACCAGTATGTATCGATGGTATGCTATGCTTAAGGGCCGGCGGGCGACCCGACCACTGACGGCGCGCCATACCGAATCATCCTTGGCATCCCGCGACATACCGCTGAATCTTGCGATTGTTAGTCGCTGAGATTGCCACCTCAACGGACTACATTCAACCTTATTTTACTACTTACCAATCACTTTCCTTTAACAACATGAAGTAACCTATGCGTCTCAACCGTTGAAGCGACGGACCACACTATCTTGGGGAATGACGGAAATCTTTTCTCTACGAAAAATCTTTTTCGAGGCTCGCGCCGTGGCATGCTGTCAATGGGTGCCGGTCCTTGCGTGCTAACAGGCTTTGTGGACGTACTGAAGAAAACGTGTAATACAAGATAAACCCGAGCTATACGGGCAATGTGAAGGTCTTGACTGACGCAGGCCGCTGATTGCATGGTCTGCGGTGCTAGGAAATAGAAGGCTGCAGAATGTATCTTGGTGTGTTTTATATTTTGCTATGATCAAAGTTTCGTTTCTGTTTATAGTATTAGCAACAGTAAATTTATTTGGTCAAAAGAGCGTCTATTGGGCCGTTAGTATTTATTTAATGATACTTAATTTTTTTATTTACCAGTCTCAAGGTCATACTCGCTAACATGACAAGCTTAGCCAAAACATATAATATTAAATATCTCCAATTCCATTTAGGACTACATCATAAATTGAGAAGTTAGATTGGCTTTAGGACATGAATTATGCAAAACATTTTTATAAAGTCATGCAAAAAACAAACAAAAATTGTACTTACTTTATGTTAATAAACAGCTTTTCGATTTGCTCGTATATAATGAATTAGTGTTTTTATTTTGCCAAAAAAGCAAATTGGAATATGATTGTAATAATGTATGAATAAATTCAATAGGAGTGTTTATTCTTACTAATTTGTTTTTTTTTTAATTCAATAACATGTTTGTCTGGTTGTGGTATCGTAGCCACCAAACGACATGAATTAATCAGATGATCCGATTTTAATGTATTTATTTAAAAGGTGACTTTATCGGCTGTGTTCGTAGCCATGATTCAAGAATATCTGTTTAACCGTTTGGAGATCATTAGCTCTTTTATAGTTGACGAAAGGATTTGAGTATCTGCCACCGGTCTGATCGATTCGAAATTAGGTAGGTATACCTTTTCTGTAACTTTAATGACATTGCTAATGCTGCATCATGTTATATGTAATCTGCAGTATACCTAACTCCTCGTGCAATTACACGAGAGGTGTTTGGGTTCATTGGATTGGCTTGGATGAAGCGAGGGTGTAATCTCGTTATGGGGCTCGTTAAAAAACAGGCTACGTAACGAGCACATTCGTCAGCGAACGAAAGTTATCGGCATAGCCCAAAGAATTAGTACGCTGAAGTGACTTTAAAATAATTAATATTATAGATATATCTATATATCTAGACCAAGCGCGCTGCCTCGCGCGAGGCAGTGCCGAGCTGGCCTCACAAGAGGCTGCTCGCTTGGTGAGGACCCGCCTAATCACGTAAAAACGGCTGATCGGATTTTGATGAAATGAAAATATAGAATACTTTTTATCCTGGTTATTGGTCCCCTCCCCTGGATTTTCTAGAATGTCCACGCGGACGAAGTCGCAGGCGGAAGCTAGTATAGTATAATATTGAATAGTCGACTTCACAGATGATGTTGTAAAAATCGTTGTTAATAAACGCTTCCGTAATCAGTAATTACGTTTAAATATTACGCCGGCTACGGGTGATTTGCTTTTAACGCTTTCAATTAAGGTCGAGAGTACTTTGAGCAGTCATGAGGCTAATTGAGACAAGTTGCCTTGTGATTTTGTGGCAACTATCTTATACAATGTACTTACGACAAGTGCGGCCTCGACCGCGACGAATTTGAACTCTATTGTATCAGTCAGTGGCGAATGAATCATGCATCTCTCATATTAAAGTAAAGCATAAGATGACAGTTTCGCTTACTATTTATATAGGCAGGCATTAATATCTTAGCAGAGAAATGCCATCGTATTTTTTGACTCTACAATTTACAAGTGTACCGTAAGTACGTACGTAGCTAAATACCCACCTTTTGCAAGTATGCTTAAGAATGCAAGAAAATGTATGGACAAAGCTCTTACATGGAAATTATGTCGCAGCCATAAAGTACAACACGCCGTATTACAAAAATCGAAATGGAAACCATTTATTAGAATGTGTTCGTTCGATTTGATCGACAAACTTTCGCCTAGGCGCCCCTCGTCTGATTTTTCATGGTTTCATTCTTCTTTATCAGCTGTCATTTCATCCTTTATTCCTTTTTGATTTTATTATTTTCTCAAATAATATATCCGCCTTTTTTAATGAAATATGCCGACCAATCTTCATTCGAGTCAACAGAGATCAACGCCGCCCATGATCAACGACAACACTATCAATAGCGGTGGTGTGTCTGCCTTTAAGAAAGGAGTAGGCTCTTTTCTAGAAGGTCCCTAAATTGTACCCCGTCGGAAAGACCGTTGGTACAAACTGATTCCACAACTTGGTTGTGCAACGCAGAAAGTTGCGAGAGAAACGCGCAGTGGTGTATTTCCAATTGTCTAGGTGTTAGGGATGGAATTTGAGTTAATTAGGTGGTCTCTTGTGCGGTCTTAAACTTCATTATTCTTCTACTAAAGCAGATGCATATGCCATTTCAGGGTTTCTGTCACTTTTACACACAAATATATTTAACAAAACCCTTAATATTGAAAATATGGAACAGAAATAGTACATAAAAATATTAAGAGATTCTAGTTATGATTGAACCGTAATTAATTAACAACTCAATCTCTATTGATTGCCTAGAAATGTTCTCAAACGAAAAAAATAGACTAGTCTGTGTTGCTCATAAATATTATGGAAAAAAAAATCTATGTGACTGTAGGCAAGTTTTTTACTTGGACTTTTGTACAACATAAACTAAGCAAGTTCCACAGGCAAGTTCAGTTGCCCCTTTTGATAGGTAAGACTTAAAATTAATTTCTCTTTTATAATAATTATAACTCGACAAATGTTTTTTTATTAAACAAACTATCGCCGAATACCGCGATATTTAGCAAAAATAAAATCAAGTCTGTTCTTAAAAAATGTTACGGTTATCAAAATAACAGGATTATGAATAATAAAATAATTAATGAGACACAAATGGTCGACATTAAACATAAAGAATTATTTTTATTATCATGGTCACGTGTTGAGGGGATATAAATAAATAACATTTACATCGTGGTATCTTCGACACAGCTTGCATTAATAGTTTTGTTTTTCCTCTTCTGAGTGTACTAATTCGAGGTATTTTGGAACTTGTTGACTTAGGTGAATATAAGTTAACGGCATAAATAGGTATAATAATATTATTGCTATTTTAACCGACTTCAAAAAAGGAGGAGGTTCTCAATTCGCCTGTATGTTTTTTTGTGTGTGTTGAGGTAACACAATACATAGGTACATACATAAACTCTTTACTGGGTGTACCGATTTTGAAGATTCTTTTAACTTTTGGAAGCTGGTGCTTGTCATGTTGATCGACATCTGACGAGTACTTTTTGAGTTAGGTATCCTTAATAAAGCCTATTTAATTTAAATCGATGATATCGTAATCATTTCATTACTTATTTGTCTAAAAACTCTCGAGATAGTTTCCTGAAAAATTCTATAAGCTTACAAAATTAAAAAGCAAATTATTATTAAATAAAAAAAAATTACCGTCAAAACTAAAAACGGAGAAATAAAAAAAATATGTTTAAAAAAATCTTAATTTTTTTTGAGGTCGGTGCCAAGTGCCAACCCCAATATTTGGAGTAAAAGTTGTCACTTGTATTTGGGACCGACCGCAAAAAAAACATTTTAATTATATAAATTTTTAATTTCTTAAAATAAAATGTTTATTTCTTCGTTTTTAGTTTTGAATGCGGTTTTTATTATTTAAAAACAATTTATTATTTATGCATGCTGTTCAACAAATTCAATAAGTAATACAAGAGCGGTCGGAAAAGCACGCACGAATTTTCACGAATGCGTCGTTTGAGCAGCCGAATTTTCTTATTGAGGTGTTTTGAACTTCTAATAAAAGTTTTATATTAAATAAAGCTCATAAAGTCTCAAGTGAATAGCAAATGATAGTTATCACGTGTTCCCTTGTGGTTAACTGCTACGTACAATCCTGGGTCACTCAAAAGAGGCGTGAAGAAGCACCTTACAGGTCGGCAAGGCGAGGGTGGCTAGCGCGGCGGTTTATCTCTCGCACCAGCTATCTTCCCATTTGGACTCCACTTCTGCTTATCATCAGGTGGAATAGAGTAATTTCTTGGCCTTTTTATAAAAAAAAACTTCAAATAAAGAAATGTTAAGATTTGATAACGAACATTTTCTACTCCTAGATTAATTTGCAAATTAAGCGTACTTTTATCACGAATAACTCGCCTGCATAATTTATTATGTTTTTTTCTTCTCCTTATGAAAAACCGTACAACCTATTAAGTCATTGTTATTGGTAATACATGGGAACATTTTGAAACAAGTAACTGATAAATGTTTGATCTGTGATTACCTCATTCTTTAATTTGCATATTTCTTAATACAACAATTTTATCTAGTACATTCCTGGCTTTGATAGCTCCAGTTTTTCAGTCTCTAATAAAGTCTTTTTCTCGATCCTGCATCTTCATGATGTAATAACAATTTACTAAAATATATTCAAAATAAATGTAAATGTAAAATAGACAGTTTTTAAGTTGATTAGCTATTTAATAACTGCTTAATGCTAATTGCTTTATTTATTACCGCTGCGATATAAATCAACATGTACCATAGTCACGCAAACATATTTTTAAGACGACTTCTAAGCTGTACATAGTATACGTGCTAATTGCTGTTTTGTACAGCAGGACAAGATTTTAGTATACATTAAAATTCACCTTGAAGTCATTACAATGCATTTACTTACTTACTACTTTAAAATTAAGTTTGTTTGAAAGTTACACATTCCCATTGGTGATGCAAAAATAACCGTTGTGGGTACAGTTTTATCGTCAATTTAATGCTAATTAGCTAGTATTTTAACTAAGTTTAAAATGAACGCTGCCAATGTACTAGGAGTCAATAAAACGAAGGAGGTTTTTGCAACCCGCATCGTGCATACTTGCACAACCGGTCACGTCGCCGTTCAACTCGCCCCGCACACAGTGAAGCTTACGTCACACGTTTATTCGGTATTAATGTAGAACTGCTTTATACGTACGCAAAACCAGTAAGTCACGATACAGCTCCACCGGGCTTATGCGACCCTAGTACTTCGTGAGCTCGCAAGGATTCAAAAGGATCTGCAAACCCTACGTAAAATTAAAATGAAATTGCTCAAAAAGGATATGGTTTGTTAAACTCTTCCGTGATAAGCATATCCTCGAACTCACGTCTTATGAGGTTGTTAAAAGATTTTTTATACATTGTCCTTTGAATAGTATAATTGCGATTCGATTCCGTACCAGTTTTTGTAGCGAAAATGTTCCAGATTTTTGGTAATGTCAAGTTTATTTGCGTGACCATGCCTCAACTCGGTTTATTTTTATATTTTGCGTGTGCCCCGTTGTTACGTGAGCTGAACTAATGACCTCGATAGTCATTTTTTTCTTCAATTGAGCCTTCTATAAGGTACGAAATCTGTGTCTACTTATAATTATAATTTGTCTTTTTGACGTGACAACGTCTTATAATACGATAGAGCCGGCTGCACGCACGAAAAAACATGACGTCATGCGGCGTTACCTCGCTCTGAATCTAATTCTCTAATTTGAATTTGGAATTATGTTCTTTAAAATTTAAACTTTCAATGATACCAAAACCAGCCAGATACAAATAGTATAGCCAAAGAGATTTTATTACAAGCTTATTCATACTATAATGCGAAATCTATTAAACAAATGAAATTAAATTTTTCTTTTGAAAAATGCTACCATTCCATCAGTATTTTCTTAAGACGTTGTCACGTTCAACTATCGTCAGTAAACCGACTTTACAGATAACCAATTTTTTTATAAGTTTCTAGATGAGTTTTCAAAAGAAACTTATCACATCTATTTACATAACGTCCAATAATTTTACCTTTATTTTCTATTACAGTGGGACTGGTAGAACCTGACACATACTTCATAATAAATATTATAATTGTTTATTTTCGAAATATATAGTACTACTAACACATCGTGCAATGTTAACTTTACTAACACGTCTAAAGGTCTCACAAAGAAATGGCAATGTAAATTTAGAAACCTATCATGAATAATCAAGCAGCAATGTGAAAGAAGCGGTAATTTTGTGGCATACCATTTCCAAGAAAGCCCTGTTCACCCCATGAATATGCCATCGCCGCACGCTATCCCACTAAAATAAGTAGGCAAACAACCCTTCTGTACTAGAAAATTCGATATGTATGAAGTGAAACTTTGTTCAAAAGAAAACGTTACTTGCGGTTTAGATGATGGTGAACTTAGAACACAAAACAAATCGGGCAGTCAAACAAATAGCATTCTGAGTGTAACATAAATGTCCTGGTACACTCAAAATACTGTGATGAACAACTAAAACCAACGGCTTTAGTTGTTAATATTTGGGTTTGGGTTTGGTGTCCCTTTTGCCTTGCTTGCTTTAGCCGGCGACAGACTGGCTCTATTCTATTCTACCTATGTAGATATGTCAATCTTAAACATATTGAAATATAATTTATCTCGTTTAGGAAATACAAAATAAACTTTATAATTAAAGAGATGAAAGTAAACGGTGTTATAGAACATTTTTGGTGAAAATGGAGGGACCAAGATTGCATTCCCTACATTGACTGAACGCTCCTCAAAAATTGTCGTTTTCCCAATAAACTTCTCACAAACGAGGAATTTCCAAGATATTTCAGTATCCTGTCAAAAGGTCTGACTTTTTATTTTATTACGTCCTGTTTCGTCGTTTAGATCGGTGTGACCTCAAATATTAAAGCCCCTTTCATAACCCTTCAACACCTCAACAGGGATTACCATAAATATTCAGATATTGCCAATATCGACCCCATTCGCCGAAGTAACTCCTTTCATACCATTAGGTACTTGGTCTCAATAAAGATGAATTTGATGAATCATCCTTGGTCAAAAGCAAAATATTTTATATCATAATATTTAATAAAACTAAATTAAGTTTTTGTACATTATTTCTTTTAGATACCGAGTTGTTTTAAATTAAATACAATTATCTGAAAACTCCGTTCACTGGGGTCCTAGATGAAAGGGTGGATAATTCATTAATAACATAATTAATTTTGTACGAAATAACCTCGGTGTTTGATCTATCCAATAATGTGAGATATGGGAAGCTTGAAAGCTTTTAATGAAAATGAAATATTAATTTGCTTTTTGCTCAGTCACGGCTGTGGTCGTAATTACGACCAAAATAATTAGCTTCATGAAATATTTTATAATTAGTGCACAAGAGGAAACAAGTCCTCGTCAAAAGAATATAAAGAGCACTAACTAAGGAAGGCTTATTTACGCAATTTTGTTTACCGAAATACAGCTGAGGTTCGTAATTACTTGCCTTATTTTGTGGGTGACCTCAAAAGAATAAGCGTAACAACTGACCCCTTTTTCTATTCAGAGAATAATTAATACCATACAGAAACTCACACACTTTACTCCGAAATTGCATTTTCTTAGTAACTGAAAGTGTATAGAAGATTAAAGATATAACAATAAAACGGATATTGGGTACGTTAAACGTTTTTAATGTAGTAAATTATAGCATTCAATCTGTTAAGAAATTCTCTTTATTAAATTAAGCACTTTCAACAATTTACCGAAAGGCAAGCAATATGATAGCGATTTCTCTAGATAACCGATGACTAAATCTCTAAGTGCAGTCCACGTGGCTTTAATAGGTGCCATTAACACACCAATCATAGTAATCACCTTAACACCCTAACACGACGAATAAATTCTAACAGCATCCTAGTAATTACTATAAACGGCAGTGAAACATGGCTTAGTTATACTTCTGTGTCGAATGTTTTTGATTCTATAGATGCTATATTGAGTTAAACTTTGAGGTCAAGGGATTCGTAGTGCAAAAGATAGTAGTCGATCATTTAATGTACAACTGCAGATGAAGTGTTATTTTTTTAAAAAACATTATTTAGTAAGCGTTTCACACTCACTAATATGTAGCATATTGATTGAAGCATCAATAGCACCTAGTCAATATACGAGTATGTTAACGTTAACTAAGAGTTTTTTTTAGTATATTAAAAGGTTATTAGGATGTTCATAAACTTGAGCCAAATTCGATAAAGAATAAATGTAAAAACAAACCAAATGTCCCTTTCACTTGCCTCTCTTGCTCATCTCTCATACATAAATGACAGTGGTTTCTTTACATTAATTTCTTTATCGGCTCAAGTATAGATGTCCACGTTTTTGCATTGAATACAGAAGAAGCTGACACTCAAGATCATTTCTTTAATATTTTTGAATGTTGGAAGCCGAGTGCGCAAGTAGGTGTACTCGGCTTCTGTGTAAGGAGATCTATCCCCGCAGCCGCCATTGACAAAGGACGTGAACCCACTCCCAGCACAAGCGCATTAGCTGAGATTATTGGAGGGGTTATTCCAACAGAGTGCAGCATAGTAAAGAAAACTGGTACAGAATTGCAATTTCAGTACCAGTTTTCTTTAGTTCGTGAAATCTTTCTTAATTACCCTCAATATTAAATGCTCTGATTTCTGTGACCTAAAAAAGTGGGTGAATTTTCAAGTGTTGTGTAGCCTTGAGCGAAATATGGGATTAATGTGCACTAACACCTCAGTCCTCATGTAGAAAGTTATGGGAATCATAAAAATGTATTTTATTGTGATTACGAGGCGGCGGAATTGATTGACAGTTTTTATAACTCTGTTTTTGATAGTAATTATGTGAAAGTGACTCGGTAACTATGTTAAAACGGTGATTTATTGGCAACTATCGTTTGTTGTTATAATTTGAATTTGTGTAACGTGTAATCGAAAACCTCTACGATAATTTTGCTCTAATACTGCTGCTTTTTATCGCGAGAAAAATATTTTACTATAAGAATCAGTCGCTCAGTTATAGATTTTACTTTCTCAACCCGCGAGACAGATTTTCATCTTAATTTTCAATTAAGAGCTTCAATGAACAGGCTCCGCGCAAATGGACCACTGCCACTGGTGGCGGCCACGCGCTGCCTCCTTTGATACCGCGCAAACGAAGGTGGTCATAGATTACTCTATGCCACCGCTGGTAGTCTGCTGAAGCGCGAGCTGTCACCGGCCACACGTGTGCGCCTCGTCTATACAGAATGTATGAAAACACGTGTACACTGCTTGTGGCCCATTGTTGCGGAGCCTTAGTCCTTATCATACTCGCTTCAAAAACTAAACACCAAAATCTCAGTGTTACGTGACTTTTTGACAAGAATTAGTTTTGATGATAGTCAAACTATTGTCAATTTATACAAAAAGGTGACTTGAATTTCTACGGAAAATGCGCTACGATGCGATGGAAGTATTTTGGTTTTATGATTTATAGTTTCATCACATTCTATTATCTTGTTTTGTGTTTATATATTTTTCTGTGTATTTCTTCTGCCGTGCTTTTCGATCGGCCATCATTTCAATCCAAGAATAACACCTTCTTTGCCATTTGACGTATGGTCAATTTATGTTTTCCTCCTCTATTCATTCGCCATCCACATAATTTGGTATCTTCTATAAGTTGGGTTGCATCCCCAAATCAGGCACTCAAATTTCGTGGGGCTAATCCGCTTTGCCCAACTTCTCTTATTTTAAATCCTGTTACATGGACATAAGGGCCATATAGATCAGAGAATATAGCTTGATCTCTCTTTCCTGTAAAAGAATGTAGAATCGGATCGAATTCAGCAACGTTCTGCAATACGGGTTTCTGATTCTGAGACCAGATTTGTTTGTCATATCAATCAGTGATTAATTCGTTCATGGCGCGTGCGTGCACACAATTCACGCCAATGTTTTTGCTCGAAGCTGACGTCCGCACCGCTTATAAATACCTACCTTGCGTGTTCTCCGAAGAAAACACGCAGAAACGCAGACACCGATAGTGTAGCGAAAAACGTATAATTACAAGTCGGATAATGTGTCCGCAATTTTCCACAAATAAAAAGGTGACATTGACGCGACACTAAATGCTTTTGGCTGGATAAAGACGTTACGTAAGATTTCTTGTTTATTTTTCCTCTTTGTTCGGTCTTGTGATCCTTCCTAATGTACTCGTATATGCGAAGTCTGTCAATTCTCTTATAAATTTCCGATGAAAATCCATCTCAAGCAATAATGATGTGTCGCAGTAAGTGTAGCCATTATTAATAAACTTCTGCGAAGGGAACTTCACAGAAGTTAATTGCTAATATTATATTGTTCTGTTTTTTAATTTACCTGTAGGTAAGACGTGTTCATGAATATCTCAAGAGCTCAAATTGATTGACAGAGTACTTCGGGAACCAACAAGGCGGCTCACTTTCATTTTAATTAGTTAATGATAAGATTCCAATCTGATAGATAATGTATCTACTAATTAGTACTTACCCTTAGCAAAAAAGATAATTCATCGGCGTAGTGTTTGGTATTGATTTATATTTTAATACTAAACTAGTACATTGTTCGAGATAAAGGGAAATCAGTACAAATGGAAAAGAGCGGTTAAACTTATTTGCTTTCCTGTATCTTGCGTACCTACCAACGGATTTGTAAATAAACACACTATTAGTCGTAATTTCTGAAAGGCAAAGAGGAAATATTGGGCAAACACAAATACATATATTATTTTTATATAAAAAGTTGCTCAGAAACTAGGAAAAAAATCTTCCTGTACTGTATCGACTTTATGGAGTAGGTATCTTTTCTTACATCATCATTCACATCCACACGATTCTACCATTTTTATGTGGTGATCATAATAAATTTTATTCTTCCACTCTCCTCGATCAGATGTCATCTCAAATTCTCAACATTAACACCCTTCTTTGCCATATCATCATTCACTCAGTCCATCCATCTTTTCTTCGGTCTTCCACTCCCTCTACATCCATCCATGTTTCTTCTCATCACTTACTTTGTAACATGTTCATCACCTCTTCTCATTATGCCTATAATAATAAACATTAATAACACAGTTTCTGCAAATTTCCAGCAACATATTTCCAGTAAACTCGTATTAATAAAACAGCTAGTCTTCTGTAATCTCCTTATTATTTTCTAGTAAGTATAATCAAAGTCTAATAAATTGTAAATTAATTTTCAATGTCTATTGTTGCAGTGTATGAAAGCATACGTCGAGTTTGAAGTATGCAACGGCGCGTACGAGGTGTCCTGCCCGGACGCGCGGTGCCGCGTCGGCGCCGCATTGAATCTCGACGAAATTTCGGCGCTAGTCGAGTCCTCTGTTATGGAGAAGCACCTTAAATTTAGGCTCAACCATGGTAAGTCAATTTTGTTGAAGTGATAAAGGAACCTTGCATACCATCGCACAGAAGGGTCACTCGCGCGATGGTGAGTGATTCGCCCACAACAGCATTCCCAAACAAACTAACAGGACTACGGTAAAAGGATGGAGAAGAACAAAATTTCATCCCATCTATTCTGGTGTTATTGAGTTACAAACATCCATCCATCCGAATTTTCGTATTTATAATACAATAAATTTTGGTAACATTGAATTTCAGATAGCATTGAATGCAATATTGTTATTGTTTATCTTTAATCTGTCATGTAATATTAGAAGCTGCGTAAAATTAAGTGTTTCGAAATTACTAGATAAAGACGTAAGTACCCCTCAACATTTAGTCAAATGCGTATTTTCGGGGTACACAAGTTTAAGGGGGCGATATGGGGTAACCTCAGACCAATAAAAAAGTCTAGACGTAGCTAACCGCGCTCATAAGTGAGGCAAGTAATATGATGACGAACCGGCAATATGAAGACGGCCGCTCGTCAGTCTGCCGCGACGCACGACATGAGTAACACAATGTTGACAAATATTTTGAAATTAAAAAATGGCGTAATTATGCCTTCATGTGTCTTATACTGCTGCAAAACAACTCATGTATTAAAAATAAGTCATCAGGGACTACTTTCCACAAGTAACTAATTGATTCTCGTATTATTTCACAAAAATATTTATTACGTAATTTACGGAACGCATTTGGGGATTATCGGGCGCCATTGCATCAGTGTTGCCAATTAAGAAATTTATTTTTACCCAATAATTGGGTAGCTTCGATAGTGTTACAGATGTTATATATATTTTAAAACAAATAAAGTGTAAGAGTTTTCCGTCACGACCTTTTTCACACTTTCTTTAGTGAAGATGGTTTTTATTTTTTTTATTTTTTATTTATTTATTTTTGGGAAACATACAATTATTATAACACTTAAAATACAATATAAAATTAAAACATAAATCAATAAAGTTTCCACAGTTATATCTGACAGACATATCATATTAAATAAAATTGAAATTAAAAAGAAATTACACTAAAATTAAATTAAAATGAGAATAAAATCCAATCAAAATAAACAGCAATTAAAATTAAAGTTGAAAATACAATCAAAATTAAACAACAATAAAAATTAAATCATAAAAAAAGCATGCAATGTCAATTAGAATAAATTAAATGTCCAATTTGTTTTTTAAAAGAGATTAAACTAGAATTAAAAAGGTCTATGCTATTAAATTTCGAATTATAATTATTACAAACTCTAAATAAAAAAGTGTTAGTTACATAGTTTGTCTTAGCCAAAGGTACAAAAAATAGTTTGGGAGAACGAGAAGATGTCCGGGGACATTTTAAGTATATATTATCCAAAATATAAGGAGTATCCACACAATTGTTAACAATTTTATATAAAAAGATTTGATCTCTCTCAGTACGACGGTCTAACAAGGAAGGGATGCAAGGGATGGGTTGATTGAAACGTTCAGCTTTGTAATTTATGTGCCTGACAAATTTATTATTAATTCTCTCAACAGCGTCGATAGAAACCTTATACTTAGGGTTCCATACTATCGACGCATATTCTAAAATAGAGCGTACATAAGCGTTATACAGTAATGCGAGAGTGGAACACTGCTTAAAATCTCTGCCGGTTCTTATTATAAAGCCGAGCAAACGATAGGCCTTAGCTGTTATGTGTTCTATATGCATGTTGAATGAAAGCTTAGAATCCAAAAACACACCCAAGTCTCTCACCTCGGTAACTCTCCTAAGCGTAACATTCTGAAGGGTATAATCAAATTCAATAGGCTTAGATTTACGAGTAAAAGATATTGTGTTGCATTTTTTTGTGTTTAGTATTAGGTGATTTCTGTCACAGTAAGATTGCAGTTCAATAAGATCGCTCTGCAACAAACAGCAATCTGACACAGATTCTATTTTCTTAAATATTTTCATATCATCTGCGTAAATCAGAACATTAGAATATTTTAAGGCAGAAACCACATCATTGATGAAAACATTGAATAAGAGAGGACCAAGATGAGAGCCCTGGGGTACGCCAGATGTTACGGGAACAAAAGATGAACAAAAGCCTTTGATTGTGACAGCCTGGCTACGCTCTCTAAGGTAGGACTCAATCCAACGTAGGAGATCACCATGTATACCTATGTTACTGATTTTTTGTAGAAGTATACAACGCGGAATCTTGTCAAAAGCCTTCGAGTAATCCGTATACACGGCGTCAACCTGGGAACCATGATCCATAGCAGTTGCCACTCTGTGTACAAATTCACACAAATTAGTTTCTGTGGATTTTTTGTTAACAAATCCGTGTTGCTGTTCGATAATAAACGGTCGAATAATAGGAAAAATATTATCATACACCATCTTTTCGAAAAGTTTAGGGATAATGCTTATTTTGGAAATGGGTCTATAATCCTTAATGTTATGTCTATCACCTGACTTAAAAACCGGTGTTACATGGCACTGCTTCCAAATTTTAGGCATATGACCGGATAACAGAGAGCGATTAAACAAAATTGATAAAGGATAAGCGAGGACACGGTGGCATGATCGGAGGAAGTATGGAGGAATGCCATCTGGACCACAACCCTTTGTGATATCGAGGGTTTTCAAGTACCCCTCAACCATGACGGGTGAGATACTGATGGAACTTATAGATATACAAGAATTCGGCGAATGAGAGGACGATGGAGGTGTTTCAATATGGATATCATTTTCGTGGTTTTCTGGGGGCCCAATTACGAATAGAACATCTATTTCGAGACCAAAGATCGCGGATGCGACTTTTTAATAGAATATTAATATGGGTATAATTTTTATGGTTTTGGGAGGATCCGATTTCAAACATAACGTCTGTTTTAAAATCCAAGATGGCGGACGCTACTTTTTAATAGAATATCAATAAAGGTATCGCTTTTTTGGTTTTTGGTGGTCCCGATCACGAATCCAACAACTATTTTGAGATACAAAATGGCGGACATGACTTTTTAACTTAAAGTCAATATGAGTCTCGTTTTCAGGGTTTTCGGTGATCCCGATTACGAATAAAACATCTATTTTGAGATCCAAGATGGCGGACGCAACTTTTGAACAAAATGTCAATAAGGGTATCGTTTTCGTGGTTTTCGGTGGTTCCCATTCCGAATACAACAACTATTTTGAGATCAAAGATAGTGGATGCGACTTTTTAATATAATATCAATATGGGTATAGTTATTGTGGTTTTCGGTGATCCTCATTACGAATACAATAATCTATTGTGCGATCAATGTTGGTGGACACGACTTTTAACATAATGTCAATATGGTTATCGTTTTCGTGGTTTTCGGTGGTGCCGATTACAATTACAACATCTACTTTGAGATCCAAGATGGCGGATGTGACATTATTAACATAATGTCAATATGGGTATCGTTTTTGTGGTTTTCGATTTTGTGCTAAATTGAAATGCTTCTTATGTTGACACATATTTTTTTAGATCAAACAGTAAAAGAAAAAGATCCTTAACCTATAGATTAACAATATTACAGATAAACTAAATTAAATAAGTATCTATCTATCTATAGTAATAATTTTAAGCGACATGGGAGTCGCAAGTAGAATCACTAAAGTGTTGCTTAACCACTTTTTTAAATATATTAGGTCTTGGGTTGAAAACATATATACGAGGGTTCATAAGAGATATCTCGTTGTAAGACCCACACATTCTCGTGAGAGGATTATAAAATGAGGTGTTATTTTTATAAGTTTGCAGATAAAAAGTCTTACTGGTTTTTCGTGGATTGCGCTTTGTGTTAATATCCAATTGACTTGGCAGGTAGGGAGAAACAATTTTACTGTATAACACATTATGCAAATATAAAAGATCTTGTTCTTTAAGGCGAGTTAGCAAAGAAGTCTGGCAAGTGAGAAGAGGAATACAAAATATTTTGAGATCCAAGATACTGGACGCGAATTCCGGAACGAAGTTCCTTATTGCACAGTACGGACTTGGCGGATGTTGAGTTTGTAGATACCGCGTATGGTATTGTCTGTGCCCAGTCATAACTTTGTTCCGATCGAGTGTTCCACGATACTCACGCATTTTTTTTTGTATTATATTCTATTGAAGAATTATTATTTATAAAGCCATGTGATGCCGGCAGAGTAGAATAGCATCACCCTATTCCTCCAATAGGTGTCGTAGAAGGACTAACGGATCAGCAAACGGGTATTGATCATCTTATACTCCGTCCACCAATCCGCATTGGGCAAGCGTGGTGGACTCCTGCCTAAACCTCCTTAAATGACTAGGCCTCTCCTTGTCATCGAAGAAGGTTTAGGCAGTAGCCTTGTGTCTCAGCAGTGGGTATAAAAGATAGAATTATTTTATATACCTATTACTTTAGGTTCCCAAATGAAATAACGTGGAAACAAAACTGAATTGACGCATTTCGTAATAATAGAAATGAGGGTGATTGATTCCCTTTAAAATTAAGTATTATTTACTCTGCAGACTTCGAAGAAAGCGTTGAATAAAAAAAATGCTATTCCAAAAAAAAGTATTTTTGATTGTTTTACGTTATTAGTTTATACAGTTTTAAGTCTGACTTCTTCTTTTGACGTGAATTTAAGTTTAGATTTCAAATATCTAGTTTATGATGTTATTAGTCCTTTATTTAGTATCCAGAATACAAGATCGTAATGGTACTTAATTTGCCCTAAATGAAAAATCACTGAAATGTTTTGTTTGTCTTTTTCACTGTTTTGTTACATTGGGTGAATTAATATAATAATTCTCTTCACAATATTTTTTTAGAGATTGTAGATGTAAAATAAATATTGTACTGTCAAACAATAACTTGTTGTTTAACTTAATTATATACTATTTAGTAAAGCAGGATAGTTACCCCACTAATTTCGGATATAATGCCATGTCTTGGATCTCAAAATAGATGTTGTATTCGTAATCGGGACCACCAAAAACCACGAGAACGAAAGCCATATTGACATTTTGTCATAAAGTCGTGTCCGCCATCTTGGATCAGAAATATTGATATTCTAATAAAAAGTCGGCAGTCTTATTAGCGATCTCAAAGTGACAGTCGCAAGTTGTATAATTGTACAATTATTGCTAGCAAAACTTTAATTCGTATTACGGAACGTACATTGCTATGATAGCGCCCCAAGCGGCAACTTAACAAATTAAAAGTGTAATGTCAAGTGGCGCTAGTTGCCATACATTTTGGTCGCAAATGCACTTATCGTGCGACCACTATGCGATTTGTTTCCATAATACCAAAAAAGCAACCGCAACTAGTAGCAGTCGCGTTGCAGTTGTACAATTAGCTACCGGTTGCTATAGTTCGGTAATTGGACTGCGGGTCCTCCATCTTGGATCTCGAAAAAGATGTGCTTCTCGAAATGGAGACCCCCGAAAACCACGAAAATGATATAAATATTCATATTCTATTAAAAAGTCGCGTCCGCCATCTTAGAACAAAAAATAGATGTTTGATCGGCACGATACCCTTAATGATATATTTTTTAAAAGTTGCGTCAGCCATCTTGGATCTCAAAATAGATGTTGTATTCGTAATCGGGACAACCGAAAACCACGAAATCGATAGCCATATTGACGTTATATTTAATTAAAAGTCGTGTCCGCCACCTTGGATCTCAAAACAGATGTTGTACAAATACAACATCTGTTTTGAGATTGAGACTACCAAAAACTATGAAAATGATACCCACATTGACATTATGTTAAAAAGTCGCGTCCGCCATCGTGGATCTCGAAATAGATTTTCTATTCAGAATCGGGACACCCGAAAACCACGAAAATGATAGCGATATTGATATTATATGAAAAAGTCGCGTCCTCCATCTGGGACACACGAAGACTTCAAAATTCAAGCACATTCAAAAACAGGGTAATTTTATTTCAAAAAGTATTTTTTATGATTTTTCATAAATAAAACTCCTCTCAGTTATATGCATAGTTATAGAATACTGTAGATCGGCAACATAGAAGAGAATACTAACACGTATATTAGAGCGAGATAGATAGACCGCGACCAGTACAGTACAGTATTTACAGGCGGCCTAGGTCGGCCTGTCAGTCACGTAGAAATGACAGCAACTGTCAGACTGCAGTACTATTTTTCACGCACACGTATGCATTATTCACTCATTGGTGCATTTTTTGGTCTCGCCCTAGTCGATTCATTGCCAATCTATAAACGTCAGTAATTATTATAAATCTGTGGTTGTACGTTATATTATCAGCTACAATTGACATTTCGATTATTTTATAGCAGTCATTACCAATTAAAATATTGTACTACACTAGCTTGGTTTTATATTGAAATAACTTTTACATATTGGGTACTTGAGACATATGCTGGCAATATTATTCTCTAGCACGCTTATATTACGTCACACGTCTAGCACTCGATGTGTGTGTAAATCACGCACACATAGCCGATTCTTGGCTTCACTTTTTTCGTCGCGGTTGCTTACGAATGCTCCGTCTTGACTTTTTTATTGGTCTGAGGGGGTAACATGCAATTTTCGAATGATCATCACGCGTTAGCAATAAGACGGACCTGCAAGGTGCTTCTTCACGCCTCTTTGATTGACCCAGGATTGTAGGAGGGAGGGTCCCCTCCACGTGTGCTTGCAGTGAATTCCATTTTTTGATTGTGCTGCAAAGAAACGAGTTGCCAAATTTCTTGGTTCGCGTTGGAATGATAGCCACAGTTTGTTAGTGACACCTTATACTAGCACGCGTAGTCTTTCAAAGGAATGGAAAGTATGGGATTAGGGAAAAATCTCCTCAGAGCACTCGCCATGGTACAGACAGACGATAGAACGCGCTCAATAACGCAACATTGCAACGCCATTGGAGACACTAAAAATTATTAGTCACCTCTTCGTCGCCGGGGATGCGCGATGATAGATAATTTGAATATATTCAATTCATATGAAAAAAGCAACATCTTGTTAAGAAATTGATTTTTATTAACAAGATGTTGCTTTTTTCATATGAATTGTTTCGTTTTCTTTGTGAGTTATACATGTGCGGGATGCTCCACTCAGTATGGCCAAGGTAGCCGTAATTTAAAGTACCCCAACGGTAACGGCTTTTGTAATATTAAAGAATATTTCAAAATAAAAGTCTTTAAAGCGTGATTTGTACATTCCCAAAATTTGTAATTATTCTTTTGACATTTTTCTAGAAGAATTGAAAATGTTATAATATAACTGATTCCCTGTTTTAAACGGCGCATGTTTTCAAATTGTTATTGTGAGTTGTTGACAATGTGTTCATTATTCAATTTATGCCGAAGATGTAGCCTACTGTTAACAAATTTATTCTATTGAATCGATTGTAATAATTTGCAGAAAAAGATCGAGTAACAAAACGAGTTCTTCTGAATTGGTAATCTTAAATAATGATCGTCCTGAAACTCCTTAAGATATGACGTAATTTCGGAACGAAATAGTTGTAATGTTGGGGACAGTGGCGCTATACCTTTCCAACGCGAACAAAGAAATTTGACAACTCATTTATATGTCACACCATCATCAGCACTCGTGCTCATCCTTTCCACAATCCTGTCTGAGCCCTTCAGACCAGGAGTGACGAAGCGCCTTGCGAGTCGAGTGCGGTGCACATTTATCTCTTGCACTACATGCCTTTGCGGACTCCACTTCCACGTATCATCAGGTGGAATAGTCATTTTATCATCATTATTATCATATTAGCCGAGACACGTCCACTGTTGGACATAGGCTCTAACCGATTGGTTCTGCGCTGCCCGCATCTAGCGGCTTCCCGCGACCTTTACCAGATCGTCGGTCCACCTTGTGGGGGGCCTTTGCGTCTCCCAATACGCGACCGCCATTCGAGGACCTTTCCGTCCCAACAGCCCAATCACCTCACAATATGCCAACTGCCACCATATTCATTATCGGGACGTTATAAAAAACTGTCCAGTGAACGATTCCAATTCTTAACGTCTTTCAACATGCATTGTTTTCCATAATACTATACCGTACTTTAAGTAATAGCATACTATGATACTAGTGTAGGTAAGTATGTACACAAACGTGCTGTGTCTCGTGACTGACAAAACAGTCGGAACAAGTATCAAGTGAACGCGTGACTGGTCGTTAGTTGTGATTTATCGGAACACATCACGGCATTATTATTTATACAGATACAAACACTCGGAGACGCAAACGATGGGTATGAAAATAAGTTGGAAATTCTAAATTAGATGCTATCAAAGCTGCAGTGAAGGCTTGTATATGATCTCTTAAATCAAACGCTTGCAAAAAAAATACAGAATTATTCGACATAATTTTATTATGACATAATGGACAAAACGATTACGTTGAAAATTATTTATTTTATAAAAATTGCAGTATTTTTGAATACGGATTTTATAATTTGAATACGGATGGAAATAAAATTCCCAGTCCCATTATCCTGTGGGTTTTCCTTATCGACCAGTTAAACTGTCAAAGGTTAGCCTAGTGTCCGATTTATTTTTTCTATCCCTCGCTAACTGTCCTTATCTTCTGAATAAAGGGTACCCTACTACCTTTTGTACAGCCGATAGTGAGTGTACAAAGTTTCATTGAAAATCGCAAACTCACAATCGCATTTATAATATTTGATTAGATTGTAGCAGCTTTGTGGTCTAATGATTCGCCAACTGGTATCAGATCTAAAGGTTCCTGATTCGATCCCCACGCGGGGTGCTTGTTTTTACCACAGCTGTGGTATTCTATTAATATGAATACAGGTTATGGAATAATTTTATTTTTGCGTTTACAAACGCGTAAATATAATACTAGAAAAATGCACTGAAAAAAATCGACTTGCCTCAGGCGGGACTCGAACCCGCACCTTCCACAATCCGGGTGGACGCGTTAACCAATTTCGCCACCGAGGCACTGCTTTTCGCTGTCGAAATTTGTCAGTGCTTGGTGCTTATGTTTTTATGGTAAACATCGTTTCATCAAATCTTTGAAATTTGCACTTCCAAGACCCGAACGAAATATTTTTGCAAATATTTGACGCTCAGCTAAGATGAAACTACCTTACATTATGGAATAATTTTATTTTTGCGTTTACAAACGCGTAAATATAATACTAGAAAAATGCACTGAAAAAAAAAAATTGTGGAAGGTGCGGGTTCGAGTCCCGCCTGAGGCAAGTCGATTTTTTTCAGTGCATTTTTCTTGAATACAGGTTGTTCGGTATATGGTATAATAAGCGGGCACCTACCTATGCTAAAATCTAAATATACATAACTCAAAGGTGACTGACTGGTTAACATAGTGATCTATCAACGCATAGCCCAAACCACTGGACGGATCGGGCTGAAAGGAGAATGGTAAACTTTCTAAGAACTCTGGGCCTAAGCGTTACACTGATGATTTTTGGACTGTTTTATAGAGCGAAAAATACACGTTCTTTTAGTATTAATATTGTAATGCTTTTCTATGGGCTTAGCAAGATATGTAGATATTTAAAAGTTAAGATACCAAAAATATAAACAGGCACTATCACCTTATTTATAGGCTTTTATTTATAAAATCTCGATAGGCATATTGCGAGAAAATGACCCACAACCTCCTCCTCCTTCCTTATTTGTGAAAAATATATTTTTAAATAAAACACTAACAGATAATGGAATGGTAAAGATACTATACCTACCTCCAAATGAATCAAACCATACAATCATAAAGGGCTCATAAATTAGTAGCGAGAATCGTCGAAGATAGTAATTAGGAATCATAATAAAATCACGTAAAAGCGTAAACTCACAAATAAACAACCCGGAAAGCGAACCGAATGTCATACTTAATTAAATCATAAATAAATGACAAAATGACGCTTCCGCTTGTTTTATTGTTGCCAGCTTAAAAAGTAGTTTATGAAGATTATCGATTATTCGATACTTTCGATTAATTTTTAATCTCGCTAAGATTATTAACTTCAGGTTTTTTTTTGATTCAGGAAAAAGAAAATACTTTATGTCGTAATACATTATTCTTTTTTCAATAATATATAAGCTAATATTTTTAATTTAAAAAAAATCTACAAATATAATAGAGTAATCGATTAAAAATGATACAATTTTACTTTTGGCAATATTTTTCCTTGTTCTTTGATGGCGGAAGTAGAATAAATATCGTTCAAACACTTATTGTTTGTTACATTAATCTCCCATAGAACGAAATGTTGATATTTTACAGTAAATTCTAAAAAAATACATAATAATTTTTAATCACTATCCCGTTCTTGTAACAGTTAGGCCCAATTTTACCAATCTCCTTTGGCATGCAGGTAGATGTTTTGACGTAGGCATTCGCTAAGAAAGGATTTTTGGAAATTCCACCCCTAAGGGGATAAAATGTCCACGCGGACGAAGTCGCGGGCGGAAGCTAGTAGTCATATAAATATTATAGCGTATCAAAAATAATTTTTAAAATTTTCATGTAATATTTTGTTTCTCTGACCGAACTATTTGTATGGAGAAATCATGAAATAATTTTATAATTTAGAATTTTTGATATCATCATAGTACTTATAAGACTATGTTAGCAAGGGCAGGGCCCTCTTGTTTGTACAGTAAACAGCACATCTACCACTACCACAAACTATCAAATTTTCCCAATCGATTTTACACTTTATAATGTTTAAGGTTGAAAATCAATTGGAGAAAATTGACATTTGGGTATTCTGATCTGCGCTCATCCATACCAAAATGCTATAGCGTATAACGTTAGCGTAATTGAACATTTAGGTCTTAAGTATAAATATTTTGAGTAACATAAATCCCATATAAAATCCTACTTTTCCGGTTATTAAAATTAATATAATAACAAATATGATAGTAATGAACTTAATTTCCTGTTTGTTCTTTAAATATTTGTAACTTAAGTAGATATGAGTAAGTAATTGACACGAAATATTTTATTTTTCACTTCCTTCTATTCGTTTCCTAACGGTAATTTATTTGTAAAACTGGATTACTTATACAGTTGCGGTAAATTTGGTTAACTTTAGGTACAATGTGTTATGTTTACTAGATAGGTAACCGACGAACATACATTTTAATATTTACAAATAAACTTAAATAAATGCACCATGATTTTTTAACCGTCTTAAATATTTCAAGGTGTATAAATTAGTGCCAATCAATATAAACAACTATTGTTATGGGACCATCATCTGAATCGCGAAAAAAATTACAGCTGTTCCATACATTTTGGTTGCGTTCGTGTTGCACTTTTGCATTGAAAATAAGTTTCCTTTTTCACGTCACAAAGACAGACGTCTTTAGGTCATTACCAAAATGCTGGAAGCTTATTTCGCCGCGATTCTCCACCAGCATAATACGTCCGAAGCAGTGGTAGATTTTGACGATTTAAAAGTACTTACCGAAATCTATTTAAATGAAGAACTGATATTGTAAATCATCTATATAACATATCCACCAGATTGTTAACCGTGAGACGTGAGGGTAACATCGTTTGAATATAAGCCACTTCCCAATTCTTCGCTCTGATTCCACCGTCCATGCTGTGTGTGCACCATGCGCGAACATCGTGTCGTAAATACTTGATGCTGAAAATTTATGGTATTTCTGCAACAATAGTTTTTGCAGCATGTATGCTTCAATAAACAAAAGTCGTTCTAGAAAGCAAATCGCTTTGAAATTACCCCTACACTTATTTCAGTTTCTCTCTCGCTCGAGTTTTGATTCGATAAGTGACGGAATAATATTGGGAACAGAAAAAGAAGACACTGAAATAGTATTGAGAATTGGTAGATTATTACCACTCATAAATTTAAAATCGGATCAGGTGGATTGTCAAAAACTAGCTACTACGGTTGTTAATTTTGAATGAATGATAACCTTTTCAGATTTGAACACTGTCCGCAACATTATTAATAATAATTTATTTATTCAAGTATCAAAAACTTATTTTGATCAGCAACATTACTTGTCCTGTGATCTTTTCACATGTGACTTATTATTTGAAATAGATGTTTTGAACCAGCACGTAAATCAACTACTTAAAATTGTAGTAGAAATTGTACAGCAGTTATTTACGTACTGACAATCATGCCTGCTAGCAATCCTGCTCAGTATGTTATTGATGATACACCGGACCCTGGTCATCAGGGATACACAACGCTTCCGTGTAATTAAATAGAAATTAATTCAACCTTCTACTGTGCGAGCATCCTCGACGCTCTACAAAAGCAGGGGCAAGTCTTATTCTGAATCCTAACGTATTAGTGAAATTAATCCTTAAGACGATACTCTAGAAACATTTGACACAGCTACTCCCGTAAAAGTTGTAAAGCGTAATGCACTCTATATAATGAGAGTAATCTTCATAGTTTGACTTCTTGGATTTGATATTGTTTACCTATATAAATAAAGCTCAGTATAAGGCGCATTTTCCTAAGTTTATTCCACTAAGATTCAATTTTATTCCCAAAAAAAAACACCCCAATAATATAAAAATCAAATATACCCCTAATATCAAGGAGACAATTATACTCGTGAGAGAATTTCGTAGCACCAAAATAATATTTGGTATTCGGCGAAGGTAGAGGCCCGCCCTCGATTAACTTGTTATTCCAAAAGGGGATTTGAGAGCTGATCTTAAAATCGAGGACATGAATGATACAGTTAAATAAACACACAGTTTAGAAATAACAGTAAACAATTGAAAACAAGAAACTACATCAGTCAGACAAGTTGAGACATTGATTTATTCATTACATAAAATCGTCAACAGCTTTGCCTTACACCTTGAATCACCGTATTTATTCCATCGTAAGGTCTGTTACTCGATAAATGTATTTCTTCCCAGAAATACATGTTTACTTTAATGGCAGTGATATGCGACCTAATTCTGAGCCGCGAGTCCACGACACTATTTGAATGTTATTAATTTCCTTGTATTGATAATTAATACATTAACAATAATATTAATGCTTCTTCCTTTTTATAGTTTAAGGACATATTCGATATGTCTGGTAGAATGGCTTATTTCAAACTAGCTTAATCAAATTTGTCCCTAGTATGATTCTAGGCCACCGCAGTGTACTCCTGCCCCCGCTCTGTGCACTATGAGAGCCATGTGACCGTACTTTCCAGTTTCCCTTTTGTCCAATACAAAAGACCTGCCAGGGAAGTGTGCCGTGAAATGGACGATTTCCATTACCTTTGTTCTCTTATTTTGATACGGTTTCACGCCGTGTATTGTACTTAACTCACGGGAATTCTCGATTCTATTGTTTTAGGGATTGTTAACGTTATATTTCGGAACAAAGTAATTGATTGTTTGAAAAGGACATTTGAAAACCTATTGAACAATGGCAATGATCCTATTCCGCTATACAAAGTAGGTGAACCAGAACCAACCAAAAATTTGTTTGTAAACGATGTAGTACACATGCAAAAAGAAGAATCCTTTGAAGGCAGCATAGCAACTGACGTTTGCGTAAAAATTTCCTTCACGTCCGATTGATTACAAGGTAATTACCGACGACGATGTTGCACTGTAACAAAGTCACTGGACTGGTTACGCTACGATTTATTTTTAGCACAATATTCAGGCAAAACTAGTTCTACGTGGTTAAGTGCAGGAAATTATCAGAATTGGCTGCAAAAACGCGTAAGATAACGCGGCCTTTGTTTATTAGCTTCCGTTTCCTCTTAATTGGGGATAGGGGTTTACACGTGGTGTTCATGTGTTTGCATAGTACACGTAAGCGTTTTTTATTAAGTAGGCTTGGCAGATAACGTAAAAACAAGTCTTTGTGATTTTGTAGTGTTTACTGTGTTGATAACTAAATATGGACTTAAGTTAGGACAGAATCAGGATATTAAATAAATTTAATGCCGGAAAAAACATTCAGTAAAAATTAATTAAAGTTAAGATAATATTGGGCTTTATACAGTTTTGGTACAACCTATATTAACGATGTTAATTAATCATTATGTGTTAACGATAAAATCTGTCGAATGATTCATAAAGTTTAAACGTAGACCGTTTGATTAATTGCTTTAATTGTTTTCAATTATAATAAAATAAATCATCCTCTTCTCAGGGGCAGGTTTAATCAACAACTGCTATGCTACGACCTTGCCCAACATCAATTCTTGACCATTTAAAAAGGCAATGACATCAGATTTATTTAGGTACTGATGGAGTGAATAAATCGTTGATTTATTTTTATTCCCTCAATATGTCTTGTTAATTGTTAAAAGTGGTTTTTCCATTTCGGAGCCGTTTATTTACATTCGATACTTTCCTTTTATTGCTTTGGAGATTTATGTAATGATGTGATATTATTATAGCCCGTAAAGATCTTAGTTCAACGTCATTGTGGCAACATTGGCTATATCATCTATTTATTTTTCATAACGATTTCTTCCTTTTGATGTTATGAAATATAAATGATATCTCAATAATATTGTATCCCTTGCGGTTTACGTAATGTGGACTTAATTGAATTACAAAAATTGTACCCGCAGTGAGTGTTAATGTCCTTGCAAATAAATCGATGTCCGGATACTCGTTTGCAACATGCGGCTTGCGCACGCGTCGGTTCTGCCTGCACCAATGTTTCCATTCGTTTGTAGGCAAGCCGGTGAAAGGCCAACGGTCGACCATGACTGCGACCGAAGAAGCCTATTTCTTGTTACACTCGTTTCATTGAAGAATCAAAGTGAGATTGTGGGAGAAATCGAATTTATATTTATCTTTTGATTATCACTTTGCTATTTGAGAATACGACCCAATGTCTTCATCTGAGCAGTCTTTTCAGGCATTCTATTCTTACTCTTCGATAGAGTAAGAATAGTTTAAGAAGCCCGTTATCTAAATATTCTCACTCTATAGCTCTGAAGAAGAAGATTGATATCCGAACGGTCTGAGAATGTATTACAAAACCAACTGGCATGGGTTCGATCCCCTCACAAGACAAACGTTTGTGTGCATAAATATATTATGTGTATATATGTTTCTAGCGGTGTGGTTGTTTTCTATGTATTGCACTTTGCAAGTATGTATTTACAAAAAAAAAAGTGTGTTTATCCGTTCTCTAGTACCCATAACACAAGATATGTTTAGTTTGGTGTCAAGATCGTCTAAAATTATTATTACTTGTCCTGTCTGGGACATCTTATGTCCTTGAATTCATTGACTGGAATTAAATTGATGGAAATCGGAAGTTTCAAATTTAGGTGACGCTTTATTAATGTTACTGACTTCACCAGAGGGTTGCCCCATGAGGTTAGTTTTAGGCAGGCGGCCGGCTGAAAAATGTAATGCCTTATCTTTAGCAGTATATCAATAGAAAGACCGACTCCAAATAAATTGCGAGCAGGGTAGGAGCAAGAAAAACTGAGTTAGTTCCCTAGAGATAATAATGTAGATTTCCTTTTTTTCATAAAATTATGATAACAATCAATCAAACAGTTCGCCTGATAATACCGTTGCGTATAGATGCTTGTAATTCCAGGGTGCTATTAAGACGTTCCAAACTCTGACTCAATCCACTTAGCCAGCCAGCCTGAAGTGGATCTTGGAAAAGTTAAATATAAGCTTGTAAAAATTACTCCACAACGGAAATGAAATATCACCAAAATGTTGTTTTGACGGCGTTCTTCTGCAAGTTGGATACTTTTCAGGGGCGTAGGATGAGCACGATGGTACACTGTGTTTTATGCTTTGGTCTCGATTTATATCAAAACCTTCGCCTTGGTTTGAATGGATAACCAAAGAATTTGATATCTCATGTTCTTCCATGCTTCGGGAGGCACGTAAAGCCATTGGCCCTTGATCCCGGTTATTACTGCACCTCTGCTTACACACAATCCACATTGAGCCGTGAATGCTTAGAGGTCAATAATGGGAATGGTTCAAGATGCCAGGGCCTGCTAACCAATTAGCCGGCCCTGGCATCTTGAATTTTTTTTTTTTTTTTTTTTTTTTTTTTTTTTTTGTGGGCAGTTGTAGGAGGCAGTCATAAAATCATTAGCTCCAATATATAAAATAGATTTTATTAATTTACAATTATAATATTATTAGTTTTATGTTTGCAACATTATACTAGTGATATAAAAGCTCACTCGCCTTCTATTTACTCCTCTTGCCACTCACTTTCACAAAACACTACCAACATGGAAGATCTGAAGCAATCACTGGCAGAAATAGCGGCTCATTTTAACTGCCGCATGACTCAATTTGAAGCAGATCTGCATAAGGCGCCTTCCACCACTAACACAAGTCCAGGTACATTAGCTGCTGACTTTGCCTGCTACAAAAAATTTATGGTCGAATCCTTGAATGCACTTCAGCGTCAGATTCAATTCCTTGCGCGCACCATAGACCGTTTGGAGATGCAGGGTAGAAGAAAGATCTTGCTACTTCACGGGATTCCAGAACATAAGAATGAAGAGATAGGTACAGTGATCACCGATACTATAAACAGAGAAATGAACATAGGCTTCAAAGCAGAGTACATCAAACGGTGTCACAGGATGGGACGAGTAGTTGACTCCCAGAAGCCCCGGCCAGTCCTTGTGAAGTTCACGCAGGTTGATTCCAGGGATAAAGTTTGGTTTGCAAAACGTAGTCTCAAAGGTACAGGGATCACGGTGTCAGAGTTCTTAACTCGCGAGAGACACGAGGTATTCATGGCAGCTCGAGAGCGGTTCGGTGTATCTCGTTGTTGGACAAAAGGTGGTGGTGTATATGTCCTCGGTCCTGATAGCACTAGACACAGAGTTTCGACCGTCAGCGACCTGAATGCCATCGATCCGGAGCTCCAGAAACCGGCTGCTTCTTTGAAAATACCAGCGAAGACCAAGCGAGCAGTTACCAACAAAAAGTAAAATTTAAAACTTTCCTTTTTAATTCCTCAAAACCATTTGTATTGGTACTGTAGTAGTATTCTAATAGTTCGTAACTTTTACTTTCATAATCACCTACAATAATTTTAATTTCATTAAGAAGAATAATAAATTTATGACGTTACCTACAATTTATTTTGTAAGTATAACTTTTCTTCTTCTTCTTCTCTTATTTTTATGGCTCTCGTTTTCACGAATTCTGCCAATGTCAAGTCAGTCATGGGAGTGACACTATGAATATTACGGTGCAGCTTTCGATTACAGTTCGTTGTTGTAGCGTCTAAAACAAAACAAAACATTGACCATCACCAGCTGTTAGTAGTTAATTTAGCATACATGCTTAGATTTTACAGTTTTATTTTATTAGAACATATAAAATTCAATAACACAGACACAAATGGAGTAAAAACATAGGTTAAAAGTGATTTAAAATCTGTAGGACGGGGGATGTTGGGGGGTAAGAGGTCGTAAAGAGAGGATGCTAATTTAGGACAAGAAAAAAATAGATGCTCCAGTGTACCTTCATCTAAACCACATTCACATAGAGATGAATCCCGGATCCTTAGTTTTCTTAAAAAAACAGGAGTACATGCATGTCCCAGGCGCAGCCGACATATAACGGATGTGGGTCTCTTATTACCATCTCTGTAGAGGAAAAACCAAGGCTTAGACGGAATCACACTTTGTAAGTCGCCATAAAATTTACCCTTTGTGACTTTGGATTTTTCCCACAAACCTTGCCAAGTAGCTTTCAGATCCTCCTGAGCGAGACTTAAAAGATCATGTGGATAGGTCTTGTAGTGAGTGAGAGTACCTAAATAAGTTGCTTCCTTAGCTAGTAGATCAGCCTTTTCGTTGCCGTGGATACCGGAGTGGCCTGGTATCCATGCCAATACTATCTGTAGACCCTGGCAATGACACTGATAAAGTGTTTCTTTTATTTTTAAAATAACAGGAGCTTTGAGTTTGCTGCGAAAGGGATTAGCCCTTATGGCTTGAAGGCAGCTCAGTGAGTCAGACAGAATAAGAGTCTTGTTCAGCTTGTGCGACTCTGCATACAAGACAGCTTCCAGAATGGCGACCGCCTCACCGAAGAAAACTGAGGTAGTGGAAGGACATTTATAATTTAAGATTATTCTGAATTTAGGGAGCCAAACTGCAGCTCCGACACATCCTATTTCTGTTAATTTAGAGGCATCTGTAAACACCACTAACCACTCTGCCCAATCACTGGCTAGGATTTCGCCCAACCGGCTATTAGACCCAGGGAAATTTTTAGTTATACCCAGACTAAGAATTATGTTAGGTTTAAATACTAGAGCTTTATAATCAATTTCAAATAGAGGATATTTACTTGTTTGTGCAATGGGAGAGTTTAATTTAATATATTTTTTATATGATTTGAGAAGACAGGGGATATCCTTGTGAGTCCAGTATTTTGTACGCTCTAGTTCCAGTAAGGATTGCAGTTTTGGGAGCAGAGCATTTGTAGCTACTTGAGCAGATTTGTACAGAAATCTGTCAGCTAAATATTGTCTACGTAAAAAGAGAGGAGGCTCAAGACATTCAATCTGAAGGGCGTTTATAGGAGAAGATCTCATCGCACCACAGATGACGCGAAGACATTTGCTTTGAATTTTGTCCCACACACTAAGAGACACCTTGGAACACGGTTCCAAAAGAAAAGATCCATAATCAAAATGGCTTCTGATCAATGCGTTGTAAAGGAGTTTTTGGGTGTAAGGGTGGGCCCCCCACCACACCCCAGAGATAGCTCGTAAGATGTTAAGGTTCTTCTCACATTTACCAGCAATATAAGTGATGTGCTGAATTCCATTTAATTTGGTATCCAAATGGATGCCCAAAAATTTTACACTGACACTGGCAGGAATTTCTTGATCACTGACAGATATATTAATGGATGGGACACTTCTCTTTCTGGAGAAAATAACCACTTGGCTTTTAGAGGCTGACAGTGTTAAGCCATGGTCAGACAACCACTCATTCAAATGTCCAACTGCCGTATTTAGAAGACCAGAAGCCACTTCGATAGAAGAATTAGAGGTGTACAGTGCAATATCGTCTGCATATTGCAAAATATTGCAGAAACAGTTAACTGACCTTTCCAAATCGTAGGTATAAATTGTGTAAAGAAGTGGACTTAGGACTGAGCCTTGAGGAAGGCCTTTCCAGACTAACCTAAGCGGAGATAGAGTGTTCTGGTGGCGAATGCATATAGATCTGGATTGCAGAAGGCTGACAATGAAATTGGTCAATCTAACAGGAATGCTCAGCTGTAGCATTTTCTGCCTGAGCAGTGATAGAAGGACGTTATCATATGCCGCCGATACATCCAAGAACACACCTACAGTGGATTCCTCCTTCGAAAAGGCTATCCGAATGTCCATAATAAGGGAACTAATACTATCCTGAGTACTAGAGCCCCTTCTAAATCCAAATTGAGATTTTGGCAGAATGCCCTTGCTTTCCAAGAACCATTCCAATCTATTCTTGATGAGATGCTCCATAATCTTAGCTAGAGTTGAGGAGAGAGCTATAGGACGGTAACTTGTTCCCTTTGTGGGATCCTTGCCAGGTTTAATAACAGGAATTATAATTAGAGTTTTCCACTCAGGAGGTGGAATGCCAGAAAGAAAGATTGAATTTAATAAGCCCAGAAAGTATACTTTAGTGGAATGGCTGGCTTTACATAAAAAAGAGTAAGGTATACCATCTAGTCCAGGGGTCGAATCTTTCAGATTCTCCAGCACATTAGCTAGTTCTTGCTGAGAGAAGGCGACATTCAAATTGTCACTGAGATTATCTCCAAAGGGAATGACGTCATTGGCTAACAGGAGAGATTCCTCTAAAGTAGGGACCCAGAGTGGAGCTAATCTAGATGTAAACTCTTCTAGCCAGAAGCTATGGTCATTAGTGGAGAGAGAAGAATCAGCGCTCACAGCCCCTCTAAATCGTCTTACTTTATTCCAGACTAGAGAAGGAGGAGATCGAGGAGAAAGGCTCTCACAAAAGTTTATCCAACCTGTCTTTTTTTTTTGCGCTAGTAACCTTCTGGTTTGAGCTGCAATGAGTTTATACTGGCAAAAGTTGTGTTCAGTCATGTAAGAAGCATAGGTGGACTCTGCCTGTTTTCTTCTCTTTACCATGGCTGTGCATTCTGCATCCCACCAAGGAGGAGAGGAGAATTTATCCCTACCAGAATTTCTGACAGGGATACACTTCTCTGCAGTTTTACTAAGGGCTGAAATAAACTCTGTGTAACATAGAAAAGTGTTCAGGGGGGAAATAGTTGGAAGGGATGGAGTCATAAGTTCAGTCAATCTATAGTAATCCTCCCAATTAGCTCTGGATAGGTTGTACCTGTTCAGTGGGTTTATATTTTTAACAGGAATAGAGCTTTCTGTCATTGTGATAATGATTGGGAAGTGGTCACTGCCATAGGAATTCGGGAGAACTGCCCAGTGAAGTTTAGGTGCTAGGGATGGGGAGCAAAGAGATAGGTCTACAGCAGAATTAGGGTTCATGCCAGGGGAAACCCGGCGAGTGGCTGATCCATTATTCAAAATACAAATATTATGATCATCAAATAAATCTATCAGTAAAGGAGCAACGGAGTCCACTCTGTAGCATCCCCATACAGTATGGTGGCTATTAAAGTCTCCCAATACTAGCAAAGGAGGCTGCAAAGATGAAATAATTAGATTTAACTCAGGAATATAAGAATGATCTGGATGAGGGATGTATAAAGAAAGTAGGGTGAAACCCAGGACTCTTACAGCTACTGCATTGATTAAGGTGCTAAAGTTAGGAAGATTAATTTGCGAATATGTTATTGATCTATTAATTAAAACTAGAGAACCAGCATAACCGTCTCCCCTGTCATCCCGCAGACAGGCAAAGCCCGGGATTCTAAACTTAGAACCCGGGGCAAGCCATGTCTCAGAGATGGCAGCAAGAGACACCTTATGCCGGTTCAATAAATATACCAGGTCTGATTTCTTATTCCTCACTGAGCGAGCGTTCCACTGAAGGAACACTGGAATCTTGCTCATGTTGGGTTGGTCCAAGCTTAAATAATTTTGATACAATTGGATACAAATTGTTATGCACGTGGTTCGGTAATCCTGTCTCTTCAAATTTATATAGGATATTGGCTAATGACAATTCCAAGTGGTTATCGTTAGGAGTATCCTCCGTCACATCCAGCAAGGCACAGCCATTCGGTAGGACCGACTTCGGAGTCTGGGTCAGAAAATGGTGAGCATGTTCATCATAGCCTTTCTGATTACTAACCCGCTCTTTTCTTTGCATGTAAACTGTTTTCTTGTAAGATGATTTAACTGGACTAGAGGAGGAGGGGAGGGCAGAAGGGGTTTGGAAATATTGATTGTTAGGATTAGGAGGTGATGAAAAAGCTACATCTCTATACGGTCTTCTCACTGCCGGGAATCTAGAGGATGCTTCAAAATATGAAATGTTTTCTTGAGACATTACAATTTTGATGTCTTTTTGCCTTCTATGTTCTGGACAATTATTGTCATTAGCGGGATGGAGACCTGAACACAACAGGCATGTTGAGGTATCTGCTGAACAAGTCTCACCTAGGTGATTTTGAGAACACTTAAAACAACGTGGCTGTGATCGACATTGAGCTTTAACATGCCCAAAGCGGCAGCACTTTAGACATTGAATAGTGGGTAGTGTATATGTCTGTACGGGCAGTGATGAGTAATAACAAAACACTCGCTCTGGTAGGACCTGACCGGTAACTGTGATGACAACAGTTTGGGTGGGAATCCATTGGGTACCGACTTCAGACCTGGCCTTCCGGTTCAACCGTCTGGCCTTGATTATTTCCCCACATCCATTGGGGACTTCGACTGCTTTAACAAATTCCTCCATAGTGATATCGACTGGGAGGCCTCTTATGATGCCCATTCTAGTAATTGTGTGGGTAGGAATGACAGCTGAAAGTTTCTCGGAAGCTAAAATGGGATTAACAATAAAGTTGTTTGCATCTGCTCCTGTTTTGAACTCTATTGACACCTTGTTTCTCCCTAACTTTTTAATACCAGCTTGGACAATATTAACTATCTTGTTACTATGGAGAAGCTTCCCGATTTTGATCTCGCGTAAAGTTAAACCTAAAACTGGATCCGGTTCCATTCTACTGATATATACTATAAACGGAGCTTTGTCCTTGTCGCCAAAGATTTTTTTTTGTTCGGCTGAAGGGTGGGTATATATATCAGGCGCAGATATATTTGCGCGTGAGTGGTCGGCCATTTTTTTGTTAGCTATATTATCGGACTCATCTACTAATTTCCTCCTACGTGGATTGAGTGAGGGGACTTGTGTTTCAATTTCCATTTCGGAATTATTAAATAGGACTGGCGAAGGGGAGACATTAATATCCGGCGGATCATTATCCGCCTCCATTTTTACTTACCCCAATAGGACTTACATGCACAACACCGATCTGACGAGTACCAACCCAGGACAAAACAACACAGAACGAACACAGTTAAACTAGAGCCAACGCTACAACAATTATTTTACGTTAAAACTGAGAATAAAACTAATTAAAAACCACCGAAAACGATAACACGTGTGACAACCAATCACTCTGACAGCAGAATCAAGTATAACTTTTAAAGGTCATTGTTATTAGTTTCAAACACAAATTAGTTTTAAAATGTCAAAGCTGTCACAGTGACAAATGATTGTCTTTTTTAATACTCCATGGAAGGCAAAAGGACTTAATCCATACAGCCGTGTTGCCAATTTATTATTATTATTATTTTTTTTTTTTTTTCATTTCTGCTACTTTTTTTTTTTATTAATAACAACAATTATGTTGTTTTTTTTTTTTTAACTGGCACCATGAAAACTCACATCGCAGCGTGTTGTTTGCATTCTTTGTTTTTTTTTCTTTCTTCCATTTTAGTAACTCGATTACTACTCAATAGTTAGCATTGTTTTTTATTTTTCATGTCTAGTGGATCATTATTATTATTTTTTCTTTTCTTTGTTACTTTTTATTTGTTATCGTGTAAAGTTATTTTTACTGAGATTTAAACATGTTGAAGTGTAAGTAACTGGCGGGTGGACAGTAAGTTTTGTTATTGTTAAAAACCCTATGCACATACATTTATATATATTTTATTTGTTTATTTAAATTTTATTTCATATTTGTATATAAATTTATTTTAGTTTATCATATTGCATAATACAAATTAAGTAGCTATGGATCATCATGATAATTTTGATGATTATTTTTCACTAAGCAGTGACTCCGAGTGTGACGATTCCGACGACAGCTTTAGAAGCTTGCCCACTCTTGCTGATAATCTTGAGTCTGTGTTCTCCGATGTTCCGAAGAATTTTAACGTTGTCCATATTAACGCACAAAGCATTCCGGCTCATTACTCTGATTTAATCGCTAACTTTGATTGTAAGAACATACACGCTATACTTGTATCCGAGACTTGGCTAAAGCCCTGTCTTCCTTCAAATTCCTATTCTCTGCCTGGTTTCAGGTTGGTTAGAAATGATCGTGCTCGCGGAGGCGGTGGTGGTGTTGCTATATATCTTAGATCACATATTCCTTTCACCGTTATTGACATGTCGCTTCAACCCCCGCCGCCAAACGCGGGTGAGCACATCTTTCTTGAGCTGACCTTGAACCACTCTAAAGTCCTTCTCGGTGTATACTACTCACCTTCCTCTCACATTAACTTCTTTGCTTCTTTCGATTCAATCTTAGAAAAATTAATTCCTCTATACAATCACTCCATAATTATGGGTGACTTTAATACGTGCCTTCTGAAGAACGATTCTCGTACTTCCTTGTTTCATTCAATCTTACAATCAAATAATCTGCATATTCCCACTCTTAATGCCACCCACCATTTTCCTAATTGCACACCTTCTCTCCTAGACCTTATTTTTGTTTCTTCTTCCAATAATATCGCCAGACATGGTCAATTCCCAGCAGATGCTTTCTCGTACCATGATCTAATCTTCCTTTCCTATAAAATCCGTCCTCCTAAAGCTAAACCCAGAATCCTCCTACAGCGCAATTTTGGTGGCATGAATATTGAGGAACTTCGCGCTGACGCTCGGAATATCAATTGGACATCAGTTCTCACGTCAAATTGTGTCAACGCTAAACTTGATATTTTTAATAGGAATTTAATTGAGCTTTATGACAAGCACGCGCCTGTCCGGGCGATTAAGTTAAAACACCAACCCTCCCCATGGCTCAATGATGACATAAAATCGCTGCTACTTAAGAAAGCTGTAGCGAAAACACGCTATAATCGACGTCCTACAACAATAAATTGGGAAAAATATACTGTAATTCGTAATCACTGCAATAAGGTGTGTAGGAACGCCCAACGCCGCTATTTCCATAGCTCCATCGATAATGAAGATCCAGCTAAAGTCTGGAAGTTCCTGAAATCAATGGGGATAGGGAGACAACGTTCTACGCTTCATTCCAACTCTTTAGATGTCAATTCCTTAAATCAACATTTCATTACCGTGCCAAATTATGATGGCACTATTAAAAGTAATACTTTAAATTATCTTTCATCTCTACCCGTCCCCGATCATGACTCATTTTGCTTTCATCAATTCTCCGATTGTGATGTTAAGAAAAGTGTGACGGCGATTATATCTAATGCAGTGGGCTGTGACTCCATAAGCCGCAAGATGATTATACCTATCCTTGATGAGATTCTCCCTGTCCTTTCCGATATCTTGAATAATTCCATTGCTAGCGGTGCTTTCCCTACCTCTTGGAAGGACGCTGAGATTATCCCCTTACCCAAAAAATCCCATCCTACGTCCTTTGCAGACTACCGACCTATTTCCATTCTTCCTTTCCTTTCCAAGGTGCTCGAGCGTTTAGTTCACACACAAATCACTCAATTTCTTTGCCGGCATCAACTCCTAAATCCTTTCCAGTCTGGTTTTCGTCGAGGGCACAGTACAACAACCGCATTGGTAAAAATTACCGACGATATAAGAGCGGGCATGGATGACGGTAACCTTACGGTGCTGGCGTTAATTGATTTCAGCAACGCTTTTAACACTGTAGATTTTGACATTTTAATTGCCATTCTACGCACTCTTAACATATCTCCTACGGTGATTGATTGGTTTCATAATTACCTGACTGGTCGTCGACAGCGGATATTTATTGAAGAATCACGTTCTAATTGGGGCCTTATATCCGCTGGTGTACCTCAGGGCGGCGTTTTATCTCCATTACTTTTCACAATATATATAAAATCTATAACTACCCAGCTAACTTCTTCCTACCACCTTTACGCAGATGATTTACAAATATACTCTCAAGCTGCTGTTGACCAACTAAGTAGCGCCATAAGTAGTATAAACGCTGATTTACACAGTATTAACCTATGGGGAAAATCGTATGGCCTTACAGTGAATCCTGCAAAGACTCAAGTTATTGTTGTGGGTAGTAGTAGACTGTATGCTAAAATTGATTGGTCGCAAACTCCCGGTGTTACTTTTGATGGGGTGCCCTTAAGTTTCTGTGATAATGTCAAAAGCCTAGGTCTCCACATCGATAAAAACTTATCTTGGAATGTCCAGCTACAGGAAGTTAGTCGAAAATTGTTCGCATCGGCGAGATCATTAAAAAGACTTCAGAATTTCCTACCTACTGCGACCAAAATTGCGCTAGCTCAATCCCTTCTTCTACCTATCCTCGACTATGCTGATACCTCTTATATCGACGTCACCGAAGAGCAACTTGTTAAACTTGAGCGGCTTCAAAATTTTTGTATTCGATTTATATTTGGATTACGCAAATATGATCACGTGTCAGATTTTCGCCGTAAACTCAAGTGGTTGCCAATTCGCTTTCGCCGGAATGTTCATATCCTTTCCCTGCTTTACAGCATTCTCTTTGTTCCTACAACTCCCTCGTATCTCAAGGAACGGTTTGTTTACGCGAACGATACTCACTCTCGTGCACTAAGGTCATCGGAGAATCTAAGGCTGTCAATACCAATGCATTCCACCAGTTTCTTCGGTAAATCGTTTACGGTCCAGGCAGCTTTGTTGTGGAATTCATTGCCTATTCCAATAAGGAAAGCGCAGTCGCGGGATGTTTTTGTCTCTCAGGTTAAAGATCACTATTTGGCAATGTAATTCCTTTCTCTGTATTAATCATCTATGTACACCTACACTTGTTATTATGCATATTGTATCTATGTATGTTTATTCCATATTTAATATATATACGTTCATTAGTATTTATTTGTATCTATAAGTTTATTCTTATATTTACCAATATGTATTTATATATTTTTATACTTATATAGTATTATATTTACTTATATGTATTTATGCATCTTTATACATATAGATATAGTATTATTAATATTTATAACTTTTATGTACTAGACCGTACACCAACAACTTCCATTATTTTAGTTAGTCTTTCCTGTCCATCCAAAGGTTGTCTGGAAGAGATCGCTCATTAGCGATAAGACCGCCCATTGTACATTTTTTTTTGTATTGCTCATATTTAACTGTTCCTATTTTTTTACTGGTGTGCAATAAAGATTATTCTATTCTATTCTATTCTATTCTAGCCCACGGGACCAACTAGAAATTATGCTTGTCAAAGTACATAAAATACTACTTATTGCCACATATTTTATCTTTCAGAAAATAAGTAAGGTCTGGCGGTCCTGGGAACTTGCTCAAGATGTCTATATGCTAGTGACGTTTTTTTATGTAATTCATAATGATTTATAACAAATATTTCCTTTACAGAGGTCTCAATGGACTCGGGCCGAGCGTTCTGCCCGCGAGTTGGTTGCGACACTGTGGTGACGGTGCGGGCAGCGAGTCCTGCACACTGCCCTACCTGCCGGCATGACTTCTGCTCACAATGTAACCAGGAGGTAAGCTTACAGTGTCACATATTACCATAAACACATTTAGTTTAAATGCCTCTCAAGTCCTGTTTCGAATTGGCCTTTTCTTCAGAAATAACATGAGTCGGAAACCATAAATCTATACGAGTGCTTTATGGAAATGGAAAAAGAATACAGTCAGTTTAAGGAATAAACAATCTATCTAACGAGTTTCTTTAGACTGTCAAATACGACGGAGATTGAAAATCGTGGTAATATATGGCTAATTTGACCATCTCTTTCTCAATTCTTGTCACTATAATCTTCTTTCAAACCGCATATTTCTCTTATCACTATCCTGATATAATCGCCCCCTAATGTGGGGTAGGCTCGAGCCCCTCGGTGGGGACATTATATGAGCTGTGGATGATGATAAAAAAACCTTCGATGACAAGGAGAGGCCTTGTGTCCCAGCAGTGGGTCAAATTATACAGACTGTAATGATGAAGGCAGGAAGAAGTTTGAGCAGCGCTGCTATTAAGAAAAGCATTTCCTATAAAAAGTTGAGTACTTTGAAAATTAAACATTCAGTTAACATGAATGGCCTATCATTATCAACAATGGAAAAATTATTCGGTAATGTTTTACTAATGTGGCTTGACATTCTGCGTAATATGAATTATACATTTAATTTCGATTGAGGTTTTTAAGCAACGCCCAACCAAGAGAACAATTTGCCATTATTCACTGTGAGAGCTTATAAATGGCCCCTATTATACGTACTTAAGCCGATATTGTCCATCATCATCATCATTTCATCCGAGAAACGCCCACTGTTGGACATAGGCCTCCCCCAAGGATCTCCAAAGAAAAGAAATAGAAAATGGAAAAAAGACATGGAAATTTCTTTGCTTTCATTGCTTAGAAATACATGAGTATTTCATCGGGTTATGGATGATGGATTTACGGCGAGAGTATTGTCCTCCTGAAATACGTTTCTCGATATCTTTTTGTATATGTACTTGAATAGAGCATTTGGAATAGCTCCGTATGATGTAGTGGGAAAAAACTTTGAACGAGGCATATGTCGAGGGTCCTTCAGCGACGGGTATTGTAGCATTTAGCATGACCTACTTCTAAATATGTTCAATGGAAATATTTCATCGATTTCGATGCTATTAGTGCTAAACTCATATTGTTATATTATGCAGTATGAAATTGCTTTCTGTAATCTGAATTATAAAAAGAAAATACCACTTAATATTGATAAACTGTTTTATGTGATTTAACCTTTTCCATAAATTTAAAATTTTGCACATAGTTTTAAATATCTATTTTTTTTATATTGTGCAGTTTTTGTCTTTCTCGTAGGTATACGTAGTATAGTAGTCTTGTAATCGTCAAAAAATTCGACCTTGAGATTTTGACAGATTTACACGTTTTGGACCTCCCTGAGTCCAAAAAAAAACGTTTTTGGAATTATGTCTGTGCGTTAGCACGATAACTCGAGTATGTCATCAAAATATAAGTTTTGTATCAACTTTTGAGTCGTCGATCATAAAAGTCAAGCAACTAAGTGCGCGGTCGATATTCGGATGGGTGACCAGAATTTAACATGCGTGTATAACATCAAAGTATAAGGTTTCTATCAACTTTTGAGTCGTTTCCGGTATACGAGAAAGTCAAGGGGAGACCACTCCCGATTTTTGTAATGAATTTAATTGATAATTTTACTCGTATATTCGATAATTGTGTTGTTTGGGCGATTGCCATTGCAATCTCCTTTGATAGAGGTAATTATAAACCTATCATGAGACATGTATCTTTCTAAATTGCCTTTTATATTTAATTGCCTTTTTATAATTTATAATAGCCGTTGTTATTTTTTGATAATATAATCCAACGATGAAGCCGTAGAGCACTGCAGACTAGTATTTCGAAGTTGGGGCGCTGATCATATCCTACAAAGAAGGCTGTAAACTCGTATTCGTGCTTTATAGGGATAGGGTCAGAGTAGGTTTGCTAATAACAACTTTGGGTCTTAGGCACCAACAGGGTAATTGCTTACCAACAGGAGTGCCATGTTTGTAATGGGGTGATGCTATCCTACTCTGCCGGCATCACACGGTTACCCTAATGGTACAAAATAAACTTCACCACACTTATCGTCATATCTCAAAACCGATGACCCGAGAAAATATTTGCTCGTTCAATACCTTTGCATTTCAAATGAAAAATGTCATCGAAAGTTTCAGACGTATGCAAAGTTTTTGCGAAAGCGCAGAAATGGGTCATGTTTCTTTGTCTAGTGCTGCACTGCGTAGTGCTTACAGAGGTTATGACTGGGAAGGGGACAAAGACGCTTTGTTCTCTGAAGAATAGCTCCGCCCGAGTGGAGAGGTTAGTAACAGTCGATTGTTACAGAAATGATAGGGTCCGCCGAGCAATTTAGTTAATGCATCACATTGGCGTTTATGCAATACCTACTGATAAATGTCGTTATCAAATCGCGCCTTTACTCTGCTACGGCGTAGCCTTTCAGTCAGTTTTAAACCTACAAATTCAATAAAATTCGCGCTCAACACGGCTGTAAGTTGCCTTGCGAATGCACGCAACGCACGTTCGGCAACAGTACTGTGCTGCAGCACAGAACTATACACAGAAGGTCGACTCTGCTGATTTTGATATCGATAAGTCGTTGACCTACGCGTCAAAGCACAGCTAGGGTAAGAGCTATATTATTAGAAAGTTTTATTAAAATCATTCATTCCATACAAACTTTCGCATTCATAATATTAGTAGGATTAAAAAATTGTAAATCTTACTTATCTTCACTGCAAGGTAATTCAAAATAACTGGTACTTTGAAATTTGGTGTAGGCCTCCAACGTTCAAACCCCTTCACTTGTTTTCAACCCTCTGTTTTGGGCTGTCAGTATCCATTTTTTTTTTCAATAACAACATACCAACATTTTTTTTTGAGGTCGGTGCCACGGTGCTTATATTGCTCGCTCGAGTTGCTTCAAGTGTAGAAATTCTTTGTGTGAGTGTAGAGATTTTTTGAGGATATTTCCCTTTTTTAATGTGAAATGCTTCCATAGCTATACAAACATAGTCACGCTCTGTAGGTTTGATCATAAATATGTTTAATTAGTTTATTATTCATGAACGTTGACTTCAGTATATCCAGCTAAATGCAAATATCATGCTCGTTTGGTATACAGTGCCGGGACTTGCATCCCATCCAAACGCGCATAATCTGTCCCGGGAAGCGGGTCGAGCCTCGCACACAATGTAGGTACTACTCTCGAATTTATATGCAGTGCAGTGTACATTTCAGTGCAGCCAGATTCTAGTAGGACAAAAAACTTGTTCATTTATTTAGATTTCCTTTAACTGTGTAGAGGTTGGCAATTCAACCCCTGCTTAAGTAGTTCGTCGAGCTAGAGGTTTGATACCCATGAGCTCGATTTATTTGATGGTAATCTTTGATGTAAGTCTGCTTGGATAGCTACCACTATAAAAGCCTGTCTCCATAATAATGAAATGAAATAAAAAATGAAATGTCAAAGCTCTTTATTTAAATGGACTTTGCTATGTACTTTAAATCGTCAAAAGCCCTACCACCATTTCGGGACGAAATAATTATTTTACTTCAATAATTATTAATATGCTGAGATGGAGAAGAAATGGCAAAAGAAACTCGCACGACAGCCGGAGAAAAATATCCGTGTTAGCAACATCATTATGATCCGACAATTGATGGCAGAAAGATGTTTTAGATCAACTTGAATTTTATTTTTGTCCTTAATGGGGATGCTCTTGCCTTCATCTAACTTGATGGTAAGAACTCTTATGCTACGGCCGCACACATCGCGATAACATTCGTGCGATAATCTTCGCCTTCGGCCTACCGCGAATGTACATGGCCACACATTGCGCGCTGTAAAGTCTGTCGCGATGTGATCGCGATGTTACGCAAAAAACAAAATGGACGCCGCGGTCAGCCTATATTTTAGGGCAATTATTTTTTATTCTGTCAGGAATTATTGTTTAAGAAAAAAGCAAGGCTAAACAATATTGACTCACACTCCTAATTGCTAATAAGTTCTAAAATCCTGTCGTTATTCCAATCCATGGTAGAAAACTAATTTAGACCAATACGTCCGATGCGCACGATGTCTGTGCGCCGACTGAAGACCACGAAGTGTGGCCAAGCAAGCGAAGGACATCGCGATAAAAACGCTTTGATGTGCGCCAGTTTACCGACAACGACGCGATGTCCTTGCAACTTCGCACGAAGTGCCGAAGTATGCGCGAATACTTGGCTAGACACATCGCGATAACGCGAATATTCGCGACATCGCGATGTATGCGGCCGCAGCATTACAGATTGGCGACGCTCTGCGGTGACAACTGTCGCATGTCCAGGTCGGCGTTTCCTTTTTCGTTGGCGTCTTTGAATTAACAGCAAAAGGAGTATTCCTTTCTCAAAATCCATTTAAGAAACCATTCATAGAAACCAACTGCTATCGGTGCCCGTCGCAGGCAGTCGCCGGCTGTCGCGCGACAGTTGTCGCCGCAGAGCGTCGCTAATCTCTAAGAGCTCTAACTCGTGAGCGAATTTGAAAGCTGTTTTTACACGGACACCTCAATTAACCAGGAACTGGCTCTATTATCATTGGCTCCTGGCAGCAGTTGGAACAACAATGATGTTAACACTTTTGTATGGAAATCTTACTAGCTAAGACTTCCAAACAAAAGTTTTAACCTATTATGGTATGGCATGGGCAGCCTCCTCATGGCGGACCCTGGTAACGTGGTGGGGAAACTTTCTCGGCGGGTGTGTGGCTTTTGATGTCAAGTGTGTCCCCTTGGCATTTGAAGTCACATGCCATCGTCGAGTTGTTTTTGTTTTCCCCCCATGGCTAATTCCGGATAAATGAATTTGACCTCCCCGACAAAAAAAATGGTATGGCATGGGCATTGGTAACATATTAGGGTATGGCATGGTTTCAGTTCAGGTTCAGGTCAGGTTTCAGTCCTTATGTCTAGACATAAGGACTGAAAC